>JAJJWW010008436.1:0-1414518 GCA_023531295.1 Papaver armeniacum
AAATCCTTATCTCAACACCATTTCCAGCTCATTTTGATCCATTCTCCATCTCATTCATTCCATGCACATTCATTCATATACACAAATCCTAATCAATCATCTAGTGCAATTCGGGCATTCTCACAAACTCAAACCTCCCTTGGTCAGAACTTCCACTTTCAATTTGCATCTTCATATTCCTCACAGCATTCATTATATCACCACCAACTCTTTAGCTCAGCTGCAATACCTCCCTGTAGTTCTGTAGCTTCAACCATGTAGCCTTATCACCATAACCTGCACTTCCTAGCAACCTTGCTTTAAACCCCGCTCAGTTCTAGCATCACCAAGAAGCACCCATCTCTAGCACCAAAGATACTGACTTTACCAAGCAATGCAATTCGAGATCAATGACTACCTGCAGACCTGAACCATTTAACACTCTCGCCAGTTCCAGTCTCTGCGAATCAACCTAATCTTCTTGGCTCATACAGATCCTTCATGACCACATCACCATTTCAGTTCAAAAGCAAACCACAACTCATATGAATGCAAAGTAACCCATTCTCTTGTCTTCACATTCCATAGCACCATTGCTATTTCCCTTATAAAAATCTCCAGAGCCACTACCAATGCAACCACTGCAAATTCCATCTCTCTTGTACTGCATCATCTGTAACTGAACCAGCCAAGCCCAGCACCTGCAATGCAGTCCACCAATTCAGTTCATTTGCCTCAGCATCACAAATCAAACAAAGACCCATCTTCTCGAGCCATAAGCTACAATTCAGTTCAGGTTCAAACCCTCACATCATCTGTTGTAAACACCACCTCTTACAGCTGCAACTCATCACCAGTTCCTGGCTCATTCATTCAGCACCACTACCAGTTCCAGAGACACCACCTGAGATAACATCAGCACTTCCCTGCAATTCCACTCAAGCTTAGCCTGCCACCACCATTGCCTCAGTACCAGCAGCACAAACTCAACCAAATCCACTGCAGCACCAATTCTCCAGTGCCCATCTCCCACACTTCACTCTGCTGCCCAGACTTGTCCTGCAACCTGAGTTTCACAAACACCAACAGCTCACTAACCCAATCTCAGGTGCTTTCTTCACAGCAACATACCCCCATTTGCAATTGCTTACAGCTCATGACAATCACCAAAACCAATTCTATCTACAACTACCATCATTCTTTTCAGTTCCACACAACCAATCAAGTACAATTGTAGCACCAGGAAGTCAATCATTCTGATCTGCTCAACCATCCTTCTCATTCGATCTCAGAGCACAGCAGCAAGCCCTGAGTTCTTCTCTCATTCCAACAAACACCACCACTGATATCTTCAACTCCTTTCTTTGAAACCCCAATTTCTCCATCTGAACAACCATCAAAACCCATTATTCAGCTTCATACACTTCTCAGATCCCTATTTCCCAGTCTGCAATAGCTCATTAATAACCATGGCAACAACATCTTATCTCTGTCATTGAACACAACAACAGCAGCATCAACAACTCTGGCTCAATTCCATAGCATCAGCTACCAGCAACATCTCATTCAATTCACTTCAAACTCAGACCTCATGAACTCAGCTACTAAACAACTATACCACCTTCATCTTCCCTGTAATCTCCATAGCTCATTCTGCGATTTTGCTCAAAACCAATTCTCTGAAACTTGTTCTTCATCGCCATTAATACTTCAATCACTAACTCAAACCCATCTGGAATTTCAACCCCAAATTTGCAGCAGCAGCTACTTTGTTTCTGAGGTTCGATGTTAACATCATCTTTGCCAACTCTGAGCCACAACAATCCCAAATCTCGATTTACAACTCGACTTTCAAAACCCATCTCGATCTGAATCTGAGCAACATCTCTACATCGACTTCACTGATTCTCCGACCTAGTAAGCATCCGTCTCTCACTGAATAACTCTCGCTCTCGATTTCATGGTAACAGCACCTCCAATTCTGGCCGTCTCTCAGGTGCCTCCATCTCCTCTCTCGATTTCAGGTGAATGGAGTGTCTGAAAATGATGAAAAGAGATAAACTCTTCTCTGAATTTTAGGGTAAGAAAAATTGAAGTGATTCAACCACTCGGATGAAGTGGATAAGGGGTATCAAGATAACTTAAGACACACCAAGAATAGGATAAGGGCCAACCAAATGGCAGCCCCTATGTCGATTCTCATGTCACTCGCCTGCGCTTTGATCTTTCCGTTCCTTTTCGCTTTAAATGGGTGATTTCTTCTCCTTTTGTTCTGGTGACTCCATTGCACCTATAAAACTCAAAAGCAAACATAAAATACATAATTCACACGAAAAATAGCACAGAAAGTATAAACTCTATATAGTAAATACGGTGTATTCTACATCTATCATCAGCCTCCAGTAAGGAGTCGTCCCTCTGATGAGATGATTGTTGGTCGACCAAGATTGAAGTATCTCTCCGGAGATAAGCGAAAATCATCTCCAGGATGTTCTCAGGTACATTTTATATAATCTTCATAAAATTATAATAGTTGTATTCTGATTTTGTTGTCGAAATTTACCACAGGACGGTCGTAGCGTAAAACCTCGAATCCGTGTAGATTTCTCAGAGACCGAGGCGGTTGTTCATGGCGGATAAGGCAGGCATAAAGGTTATAGGTTGTTACCCAACACTATAAAGTCCTCAGTGACTCGTCTGGTGAGTTTTCGATACCTCTTTCATCATGACTTCTTCTCATATACGTAATTAGGATCTTAAAACCACCTTTGTTATTCCGTTGCAGAATTTTACTCCATCGAGTATTGACGATCTTCAGTTTTCCGCTTCTGGGCGAACAATTTCTGACTTGAGTGATGAAGAAGAAGTTGTAAGTATTTCTTCCCATATTAATTAAGGCGCCTCATAAATGAAATGCTAATTGTTGGGTATATGTCCAGGAGGATGATTCCATGGACATGGAAAATACCGATAACACTCGAAGGATGGCAATGAAGAAAACTCCCAGAGTTCAAAACCGAATGAAGGTGACAGAGTTGTCGATGTTGATGCAAGCCATTCTGGTTCCTTGAACGCTTCAGAGACTACCCAGGTAAATATTTCTCTCGTATTTCATCCATAGAAGTATAAACTCGCTGGTCTATGAGTGAATGAATGAGAAAGTATGTGAATATACAACAAGTTTTGCCGAAAATACGTCACCAGGAAATTCAGAACTCAGCATTTTAGGAAAAACGTCGTAGAATCCTTGTCTGATGTCGGATTTTCATGATCCGCATATGCATCTTTAATCCCAGGAAATTTCCAAGCTTTATCAAACAAGATTTTTAAGTTTTGAGCACGTTCAGGGCCTGAAAAAGGCGAAATAGTGAACTTCCAGGAGACTTTCAGAATTTTTTCAGGTGTCGTGTAGTCCCGAGTTTCGACCACATCGTTTTGCTCGTTCATCCGATTGCTATGAAATTTTGACATGTTGTAGGTAACATCCATACGAAGATAAAGGTATATAACTCAACCCTTTATTATTCACCAATTGCTCCCAGTTCATTGCGTTGTACAGGGCAGTGTAAAATCTTCTCAGGCGGACTTATTGTAAAACGTAATTTCATGACTTTCACGTTATTTGCTGACATATAGCATGTATAACGAAAGACTTTGATGATGTTTGACCACTTGTATGTTGTAGTTCATGAATTCTTTTGGTTTCATGCTTGGATGATCCTAATCTCATGTAATCTTCGTATTAGGTGCAAAATACCGAAGTTGAGAATGAAGGGACCCAAAATGATGAAACGAGCGACCCTGAGATTATTGATAAGGATGCAACTATCTCTGCACCTCAAGGCCATGCCAGCATTGTTGATGAAGTCATGGAGACCCAGATCGTCGCTACTTCAGTGATAGAAGAATCCTGGACACTAGCGGAGAATACTGAGGAAACTGTTGTCCTGATTGTAGAAGTTGCTCCAGTAATTGAAAACCGTATAGTTGTACATGAATATAAAAGTGCAGGAGTTTCCTTTGATCCTCCATTTGATGCCTCACTCCTGTATCATGAGTTAGTTGGTGAATTCAGCGTTCCCATTGGATATGTGGGTTTGTATAAGAAAATATGGGAGAAATTTGGCCACATAATTGTCGACAGAAATCCTGGGCGTGCTTATGCTTTAACAATGCAGGTAAGTGTACTCTTGCGTGTTGTAAGCGATATATGCACTAGGGCCATAAATGCCGTAACTCCAGATGTACTCTTTGATTGGGAGTTCAACTTGGAGAATTCTGAGAGACTTGGCTTCAATGTGAAGTGGCTTCGTAAGAAAGTGAATGCTATTAAGGATTCATGTGAAAATAACATACCCTTTCCCAATGATGCTGTGATGGAGAAGGAAGACAAGATTGCCAGACTGACTGAAGAGCTGAACAAGGAGAAGGCGGCTTTACAGGCCTTGAAGGATGCAGAGGCGCAAAAATCTTTCTTCGCTGATTTTCTTTGACTCATTCTCCATAATCTCTTGAACTTATGAATTTCCGAGAGATGTGAGGTTTTATTTGGGTTTTGATATCATGGTTTTGGATTGGTAGCTGGTTAAGGATTTTCTTTTGGACTTGATAGAGATTTTCTTTTAAGAAATATGAATTGAATTTTTGATAAATTGCTGAATTCAAATACTGATTGCAAGTATTGCAAACTTTTTTGGAGGAATTGAAATACAATGAAAGAAAATCCTAAAATGCCAAATCCAGACGTCATGAATGCTTAAACGCCCAGTACCTCAAATGCCCAATAGTCTCAGACAAACGCCTTAAGCCAATTCTCGTGAATTACTGGTAAGGTTCGTCCATCTGTGTTGATCAGTTTGTAGTGTCCTCCGGTGATGGACTTAGCGATCATAAATGGTCCTTCTCAGTTAGAGCTCCTTGCAGAATGGAGATCCCGTTTAGTTGCTTTGAGAACCAAATCCCCTTCCTTGAACTTGTTTGGCTTTATGGTCCGTGCCTTGAATATTTTGTGTTGACTCCATGGTTGGGGCACATATGGACACTGGTGTAGAGGAGGATATCCAGCATACTGTCTGTCGTGTTTTGCCTGGTCTTCAGCAATAAATTTCTTGACGGGATGATCATCATGGATACACGCTGAACCAAGCCATTGGGTGTAATATTGTCGGGGTGAAGTTACCCATTCATAACCCTTGGAAATTGCTGAACTGTTCATGGGGTGAAGTGCCTGGACCAAAGTAGCATATTTGAACATCGGTAATATTGGAGCATGAAGAGGAATAAGACTTGCCTGAGCTCGAAACCTTTTGACAAAGGCATGTGGACTCTCTCCAGGTTCTTGTGTAAGTCCCGTCAAGGTTTCAACTTCCTTTAGATGTTCAAATGGTGGGGCGTTCTCCTCTTCTTCTTCTGACTCGGAGTCTCTGTCAGTAGTGGAGTGTGCTGAAGACATGAAGGTCAGTCTTCCAGTATGGATCCAAGTCCTTCCAAGGATCATGTCATATCCAGGGTCTTCCCGGATTATGTAAAACTTGGTCTCAGTGCAGATCGAACTTTCTGTAACTTTGAGATTGATGAAGCCATATGCATTCCTGGAAATTCCTTCATGGTCTCTGATTGTTGTGGGGGCGTGAGTAGCCTCTTGTCGAGTAATGCCGGCAGCCCTAAGAGTCTTCAAATGAATGATGTTAACAGCAGTACCAATATCAACAAACGCCCTTTTAAATACGTTTCCTTTGATGTGCACTGTGGTGAGCAGTCCCCAGTCATACATTTCTTTGTCAGTGGCTGAAGGTTCAGGAGGTACATCCGAGATTAGCAGACGTTTCCCTTAAACGATGTGATTCAAAGCCATAAACATATCTCCCCTTTGCGCTGTCGATAGATAGAGTAATTCGCAGACATGCTCTATTAATGACTGAACTGCTTCCTTGATTGGTGCTTCGGAAATAGAGAAAGTCCTGACAGGAAGGGGATCTCTGTGTACTCCTTAGGATCCAAGATTAAGTTCTCCTGACTCAACCTTTTCTTTAAATATGCGCTTCAAAGTCTTGCAATCGCTTGTGGGATGGCTGACAAACCTATGGAAGCGACAGTACCGAGGATTTTCCATGGCCTCTTCAGTTGGTTCCTTCCTGACATATGGCAATTTGATTGCACCGTCTTGAATCCAGGCTTCCAGCAATTCGGTGACTTCTTCAATGGAGCAGGGAAAGTCAGGTGCTTCTGGATTCTCTGTATGCTGAGGAGAGGTTTGCACGTTATCCTTCTTTTGTGCCTTTGAAGGGATGGAAGAAGTATGCTTGCGCTGTGGCTCAGCTTTCCGTTTACTCCCTTCCGTGATAGCATTTGTGGAAGGCTGCAGATTGTACTGCTTGTTGACCAGACGTCTGCTTCCTCGAGTGTCTCGTGCTTCTTTAGTCTTTGTGGATTTTGCTCTTTCTAACAGAGCAGGTGCAGTGGTTACCGACCTCTTCGCTGCTTCGTGGAGCTCTGAGAAAGTCTGGAATCGGAGATTCTCCAGTAGAGCTCTGTAGACCGGGAGCATGACGTTGATGCATAAGTCCACCAGCTGTTGTTCTGTGACGTTCAGATCATGACAGTCCAAGGCTTGGTCTCTGAATCTTTTCACAAAGTCATTGGGATTTTCACCGGACCTCTGAAACATCCTTCCAAGGTCAGAGAGAGTGACTTGTTCTGACACAAAGAAGTACTTCCTATAGAAGGCGTTAATCATTTCTCCCCAATTGTTGATGGTTCCAGGTGCAATATTGTTGTACCAGGTGTACGCCCTGTCTTTTAAAGATTTTGAAAATTCCTTGAGGCGAACAACATGGTTATGTTCATGCTCTCCCAAGGCTTCAAGGAAACGAGAGACGTGTTCCCGAGCATTGCCGGTTCCATCATATAGAGTGAAAGTTGGGGAGACATAACCTTTTGGAAGGGGAATCTTCTGCGTAGCAGCAGGATAAGGAGGTTGGTGACGATGGAATGTGATGTCTTGTCTTTTCCATGATTCTCCAGAAGGCGCTCCAAGTCTTCCCGAGTGATGAAGCTTGATGATTCTTTTGTTGACAAATCACCTGCGGTCTTGTTGGTTTCGTCGTCATCCACTGTGTAAATTGGAATTACCTCAGGATCAACAACGTCTGAGGACTTTTCCATTCCTTTCCTTTTTTCTTGAGTTTTCTCTGACAATTTGTCAGTAAGAGTCTTCAGATGGTCCAATAATTTCTGTTGTGTTGCAGCCATATCCGTCTGATTCTTTGCAAGAGTCTCTTGCGTTTTGATGAGATCAGCCATGGTAGGTGGTGGGTTTCTGATGCGTGTCGTAGGTGCAATCAAATTAATTCAATATTTCCACTCAATTAAAAATAATATAATGGAAGTCAAGTTCGTCCCACGAGGAGCAAGAGATCTTAGTTGTAAAAGTTGTCACGAAAGGGGGGTGTAAAAAGCAAAAGAAAATAAACAAAATAATTAAAAGGTAAAGTTGAAAGCAATAAGAGAGACAAGATCAAGGAATCCTTCTTCGTTGCAAAATAACGAATCAAGTTATGTTCTTTTCCACTTGTTATTAGTCACATGATTATCACCAACCGTAGGATAGCAGTCCGCTTAGCTAGCCCCAAAATCCCTAATTTCACCGAGTAACAGTCCGCTTAGTTATCGATTCTATTCAAAAGAACCACCTTGAGGTCCGCTTTACAAGATGTAATTCCTAATGCATTAAGATTTATGAATTTAGGTTTAGTACTAGTAGTTAAACTCTGGTTCGCTTGGTTCACTTTCTAGCGTTGTTTCTACACACAATTGCTCCACGGAATCCCTCCGCAAGGTCTCGTGTTTGCTACTTATGTAAAGAGTCAAGAAACGATTACTTATCTCCTAACTTTCACTAGCATTAGATTAAACTAACAAATCAATTTAGCATGCATTCTAAACAATCTATCAATCAATCATGAATGTCTTTAAGATCACTCCTATTAGTAAAAACAAACGATAATCATGTGAAGAACTTCAAGATAGAATTAAAAACAAAAACTCAAATCATATTAAGAACTAGGAATTCATCCTCAATCAATAAAATTAACTACTCATGTTAAAAAGTTCACACAAAGAATAAGAAAAGAAAAGAATTGTGTGTGTAGAGATGTGTAGAGATGTGTAGAGAAAGATATGTAGAGAGGTGTGTAGAAGTTGTAGAAAACTTCTCTATTTATAAGCTTCAATATTCTCCAAATCTTCTAAGGAATAGAATCCTTTTCCTTTTGCAATTCAATTTCCAATTCCAAGCTTTTCTCAACTCTTCCACCTTCTCTTTCCAAATTTGAGTCCAATTCTCCATCCAATTCCAAGCCCAAGTCTTCACACATATGAAAGAAGTCCATAGAAAATTCTCGGGAATTTTGGTCGCCGGAAAATCGGGATTGTGGCTTTAATCCGTAGGAATTGTCACCGCTGGGCCATCTCGAAAAGTCTGTCCGTCGAGAGAATATTCGACGGAATATTCCGTCGGTCCTCCGTTAGGACTAACGGTCAAAGTGGTCGACCGTCAGTCAACTGTTAGTCAACAGGGTCAAAGGAAAAAAATCAGCTGAGTCAACTCGGGTCAAATCGACCGAGTCAGATAAGTCAGGGTCTGAGTCATTGAGTCAGTCAGACCTGAATTGGCTAAGTGAGCTGAATGGCTCAGGCCATTGCACAGGCCAGAGTTCTGTTGCACAATCATTGTGCTTTACCATTTTCAATCCCAGCCATAATGGCTATCACCCTGCCAGATTTCTTCACAGCATTTCAGCACACTCAGCACAGCTCTGGCAACCAAAAGTGCCAGTTCATTGCCTGCATATTCCATTCAAGCCCTGTAATTGCAATCCTAGCATTCATCTACCAAGCACCATCTGTTGCGGCTCTTTCACTCTAGCTGCTTCCACCAACACCATCTGGCCTTGAAATCTCCATTCAAACTGCACATCTCAATTCACTGTAGCTTATTGTCACCACTGCCATTTCCACCTGAAACTTTCACTCTAAGCCATTCTCATTCATAAGCAATACCAAAGACATTTCGGTTCAAAGATCGAACCTAGAGTTCACTGGGTCCCAGTGAGCTCCCGCAACTAGAGCCAGTGGCACTTGATAGCTCACACAAAGCCCCCAGCACCAGACTTCATTCTCAATTCCTGTAACTTCATCTTTTGCACATCCCACTCAGTTCCATTCAACACCAACTAAGCCTCATTCATCTTCCACAAGATGTGCCTCCGCCAAATCATCCAAAGAAAGAACACAAAGATCCATTCCATGACTCAACCCATTTCAGCTGCAACCCTTTGCAAATCACTGAATTTGTGTATCACCTCCTTCCTTCTCAGACAAGTCCATCCATCTCAGATTTCATCTTCTCCCTGAGCTTCTTCAGTTCAGCTTCATTAGCAGCTCTCAGTCTCAATCATTACATATCAACAGCGCCACCATCTCTCGCTGAGCACCACCAATTTCTGCAGCTTCATTCATCCTTGTAATCAACAGAAACTCAGCCCCTCAATCCGTTCTGAGACAAACTCATTCAGTTCTTAAAACAACGGCCACCAACACATACTGCACCTTGAAGCATCAGCAGAAGTGATCAATCTCGCTATACTCATTCACCATAACCAAACCCATTTCTCAGTGCAATTCCAAAAGCATCCATACCCTGAATCGACAGTCCCTATTAGACTATTCATCGTTTCTCTGTCTACTCCCTTTCTCTCAATCAATCGAACCACAGCGGCTTCTACGTCTCAATCGATTCTCGTGAATCCATCTTGTTCCTCATCTGAACCCATTACAAAGCAATCGTTCTTTACCATCTCGACTGTCTTGATTCTCTCGATCCCCTTATATGAGCAAATGACACTCTTCTTTGATAACCAAACCCCAACTCTGTTTCACTCACATCGATCCATTCAAACTCAATCTTCGATTACATCTCAGTTCTCCAATCAACATCAGCTCTATTTGTTTTCTCGCATCTCGATCCGTGCTTTGACATCACTGGCCATCTTGATTCAATCTCTCGGTTCTTCAACAACAAGAACCATCGATCCCCTCTCGAAACAAAGAAACCTAATTCGAACTTTGATAACAAGACCATGAATCTGTATTGATTTCACCTTCTCTATTTCTCTGTATTTAGTCTCTCGATCTCTCAAAGAGCCATAGTTGCTTTCGGTGAAAATGAAGAACAACTCAATGAGAGACATCGATTTTAGGGTATAGGCATTAGGGCTGGATATTCACCACCCGGTCACCCTGATAAGGGATACCCAAATGGCAGCCCCTTAACCTTGGCTGGTCTGTGTTTAGTGTTCCTCCAAGAGCTACCCTTTAACCTCAACTGGGCTCCATATAGTGTTCGCCCGTAAAATGACCTTTTGCCCTTTTGGCTCAAATTGGGTGATTTCTTCTTCTTCCTCCTCCGTGCGACTCCAAAGTAGCTATAAAACTCAAAACAAGCGTAAAATACATAATTTACAAGAAAAATAGCAAAGAAAGCATAAACTACTAGATAGTAAATACGGTGTATTCTACACCTATCAAATTCCCCCACACTTAGACTTTGCTAGTCCTCGAGCAAATCAAACTAAAAACTCACAACTTCAAAGCGTTCAAGCGTCACAAGCATCCAAAGAGTTATGAGGACATAGAGTTTTCGCATGCTAGTAATAAGAAGTTAGAAATACTAAAGAACATATTCTCATTCTTAAATGTTGAGTGAGAAATAACCATCCCATAATGAGAGAACGCGTGTTTGAGAAACGATCAATAAGCATTTCGCCTCGACTTCGCCTCACCAAAAGGATTTTATGATAATTGCACTCAAAAAGACGGCTTTTTTATGGTTCTCACATGTGTGCAGGTAGGAATGAAGAGAGAAATCTGCAACACGTTGAATGGTGGGAAGGACAACTTCCGAAATATTTTTTTAAAAACCCACATCTTTTAATATTTTGAAAAACCATTTTTCCGACGATCTCTAAGAAAGGAAATCAACCATTATTATCGAGGATGAGATTACTTACTCACCTTCACATCCGATCGCCAATTATGATAACACCACTCTCACGGCATCCAATAGAAACGTCTTCCGCTCCTCGTCTTCGGTTTCAACTATTGATGATAAACCCTTGAATTTCATAAATCCTTAACAATTTGTAACTCTTTTACCTTAAAATCCTTGTCGCTTGAAACTACCTTATAAATTTTCCTTTCCCACGGCTTATTAAATAAAAATAAGAACAAATATTTCTCTTGTTTTTCTTTTTCAATTTTTTTTTTTTTTTTTATTTATCAAGAGAAATTAAATACAAAATAAACCATGGCCGTGGGAGAAGTATTTTACCACTTGATTCTTCACAACTTGTATCGTCTCAAAATCATAAACTTCAAAAATTTTCACCTTTTACTTTTCTTCGCTCTCATGAATAAGTCTTCATACTTGAATATAAAATTACCTCATTGTATTGTAAGTCTTCAACATATATGTAAAATCCGCTCATTTGTATGTTGCTTTACTTGAGTTTGAAATTTGCTCCTTTTCTCATTTTGTTGCTTGTAAACCTTAAACTTTTCCAACTTTCCTTGTAGATTTTGATGTTGCTCCTTGTTGATGATGAATTTGTTTCTATGGATCCGTTATTGTCGAGAGAGAGAATGGTGCTAACTGCAAATCGAACTACAAGAAGGAAGCTTTCATCTATAGACGTCACCCTCATGATTGACAAAATTAGCACTCAAGAGATCAAAGAGTAGTGCTTCTATTGGTGGGAGGTTGGGTAGCTCACCATTCTACCCGGAATTTACTTACGGTGACACACACTCAAAAGAAGCTCTTTAGTAGATGGAAAATTTCTGGTCGGTGCCTCTCATGATGTGAATACGGGTAGTCTCCACTAATGATTGATCAAAGAACTCTAATAACGCACTTCTCCCTGCACCAAATTCGCATCACCGGCATGATTAAATCCATTATTTAACACTCAAACAAGCAAGAAATCCGAATGTAGTTCTCTAACATTTCCAAGTTCAATTATGTCGGTCAAAATCTCTATGTAAACATACCTAGAAGTATGCTAGTGACTCTAAAATCTTTAAAAGTTGGAATTTTTAAGTAAAACTTTTTTTTTTTTTTTTTTTCAAATTTTTTCATTTTTTTGGTAATTTTTTTGTTTTAAAAACATGCTTAACCACTCCCCCACACTTAAACCTTACATTGTCCTCAATGTAATTGAATCCTCCTAGTAAAGTCAAGGTGGGAAATTTTAACATGATAAGGAA
This sequence comes from Papaver armeniacum, assembly GCA_023531295.1. Classification (NCBI taxonomy): domain Eukaryota; kingdom Viridiplantae; phylum Streptophyta; class Magnoliopsida; order Ranunculales; family Papaveraceae; genus Papaver; species Papaver armeniacum. Next base: position 12,304 of record JAJJWW010008436.1, read on the forward strand.
CAAGAAAAAGAAATAACAAAAAGCAAAAGGATAAGAAATACAAAACCGATGGGTTGCCTCCCATTAAGCGCTTGTGTTAAAGTCGACGGCCCGACTTAGCTTTTGCAAGATTCATTAGCCCGGATCAATCTCTTTCACCGGAAAACATGATTCCACATCACTAGGGTATCGCGTTGTCTCAAAGATATTGAAGTGGATGAGTGTACCATCAAACTCCATAGTTAAGGTGCCATTTTGGACATCAATCTTTGTTCCGGCGGTGCTTAAGAATGGTCTACCCAAAAGCAAAGGTGTAGACTTGGAAGAATTCTCATCATTCATGTCTAAGACATAGAAATCGGCCGGAAATACAAGCTTATTAACTGCACCAAAACATTCTCAACAATCCCTTTCGGGTAAACATTAGATCGGTTAGCAAGTTCAAGAACTACCCCGATCTCTTTAAGAGGACCAAGATTCAAAGAATCATAAATCGAAGACGGCATAACATTAACCGATGCTCCCAAATCTAGCAAAGCTCGAGTAAACCTTGTTTTACCAATTGTGCAAGGTATATTGAAACTACCGGGGTCCTTTAATTTTGGTGGGAGTTTCTTGAGAATAAACGCCGAAGCATTCTCCCCCACACTCATGACTTCATTCCCTTTCAACCTTTTCTTCTTCATGCACATCTCCTTTAAGAACTTTGCACAACGAGGAATTTGACGAAGAGCTTCTATGAGTGGAATATTGACTTGTACTTTCTTAAAGATCTCCCAAATATCCATGTATTCCAAGTCTCTCTTTGATTTAGCAAATCGGCTAGGGAACGGAGGTGGAGTTGTGAAAGTAGGAACCGTCTCCTCGTGTTGATTGGTTGGAGATGTTTTCTCCTTTGGTGCGGTTTCAATTTCCTCTTTCTCATCATACACCTTATCTTGGTGATTTGGTTGCTCCACTTGTGTCCCACTCCTCAAAGTAATCGCATTAACGCTCTCTTTTGGATTAACAAACGGTTGTGAAGGAAGTTTTGTGGATGATTGCGCTTTCAATAAGTTCACATCGGTCGCTAATTGCCCCACTTGAATTTGTAACTCCTTGATTGCCGAATCGGTCTTTTGTTGATTTTGTTGAAACATTGACGTAATACTTTGCATCATGACATTAAGCTTATCATCAATTGAAGATCCTTGTTCCTTTACTTGAGGTTGGAATTGTTGATAACCACCTTGTTGTTGAGGTTGGAATCGTGATTGTTGAAAACCACCTTGTTGCTCATATGGATTAGGAGCCGCCGCTTGCTTATTTGCATAGCTAAAGTTAGGATGATCCTTCCACCCGGGATTGTAAGTATTCGAGTATGGATCGTACCTTGGCCTTTGATTCGGATATAAAGCATTCACTTGTTCGGTCTCATTATCCGGAATAATTACCAAGGCAATCCGTTGCATCATAATCTCCATGTTACTCATCCTTTGATCAAAATGTGATGATGAATCACTAACTTCATGCACTCGCCTAACCGTTGGTTCATCCCTTGTGTAGAATTGTTGCGAGTTTGCCGCCATACTTTCAATCAATTCGGTAGCTTGGGCCACCGTCTTGTTCATTAGTGCACCACCACCCACGGCGTCAAGAAGAGACCTATCACTTGGGTGAAGAGCTTCATAGAAGTATTGGAGTATCATAGCATCACTAAATTGATGGTGTGGACAGCTTCCCACCAACCTCTTGTAACGCTCCCAACATTCATACAATGATTCTCCCACTTGTTGTTTCAATCCACAAATCTCCTTGCGAATTTGAGTAGCTTTGGATGCGGGAAAATATCTCTCGAGGAAAAGTTTCTTCATCCCATTCCATGTTGTGATACTTAGGAAGGCAAATAATATAACCATTCCTTAGCATTACCCGCCAAAGAAAACGGGAAAGCTTTCAACATTGCTCCATCCGCATTAGTTTCCGGTGGAAGCATAGCCATAACTATGGCGTAGAAGTCCATAAGATGTTTGTTTGGGTCCTCATTCACCATGCCATGGAACTTTGGTAACTCTCTAATCAACCCCGGCTTGATCTCGAAGGTTGAATTAGTTTGGATACACCATTGTTGTGTATCAAGCCTGTGAGAAGCTAGGTCCTTTAGTGTACGATCAGCCATTGTCTCTTCCTCTTTGTCCGAATCACTTGATGAAGAAGGAGGAAGTGGAGTGTTAATCGCTCGAATGAAATCCTTTAATTGAGTGCCGGATCGAAGACGTATTGGACTCGGTCTACCCCCTTTAAGCATTCACCAAAGGTATAACACCTGAAACAAGATTCTCACAAACTAAGTTAGATACGGTAAAGAATCTAACAAAGCAAGAATAAAGCAAAAAGAAAAATAAAAACAACTAAAAATCGCTCGTTGCTCCCCGGCAGCGGCGCCAAAATTTGATGCGTGTCGTAGGTGCAATCAAATTAATTCAATATTTCCACTCAATTAAAAATAATATAATGGAAGTCAAGTTCGTTCCCACGAGGAGCAAGAGATCTTAGTTGTAAAAGTTGTCACGAAAGGGGGTGTAAAAAGCAAAAGAAAATAAACAAAACAATTAAAAGGTAAAGTTGAAAGCAATAAGAGAGACAAGATCAAGGAATCCTTCTTCGTTGCAAAATAACGAATCAAGTTATGTTCTTTTCCACTTGTTATTAGTCACAGATTATCACCAACCGTAGGATAGCAGGTCCGCTTAGCTAGCCCCAAAATCCCTAATTTCACTGAGTAACAGGTCCGCTTAGTTATCCGATTCTATTCAAAAGAACCACCTTGAGGTCCGCTTACAAGATGTAATTCCCAGAATGCATTAAGATTTATGAATTTAGGTTTAGTACTAGTAGTTAAACTCGGTTCGCTTGGTTCACTTTCTAGCGTTGTTTCTACACACAATTGCTCCACGGAATCCCTCCGCAAGGTCTCGTGTTTGCTACTTATGTAAAGAGTCAAGAAACGATTACTTATCTCCTAACTTTCACTAGCATTAGATTAAACTAACAAATCAATTTAGCATGCATTCTAAACAATCTATCAATCAATCATGAATGTCTTTAAGATCACTCCTATTAGTAAAAACAAACGATAATCATGTGAAGAACTTCAAGATAGAATTAAAAACAAAAACTCAAATCATATTAAGAACTAGGAATTCATCCTCAATCAATAAAATTAACTACTCATGTTAAAAAGTTCACACAAAGAATAAGAAAAGAAAAGAATTGTGTGTGTAGAGATGTGTAGAGATGTGTAGAGAAAGATATGTAGAGAGGTGTGTAGAAGTTGTAGAAAACTTCTCTATTTATAAGCTTCAATATTCTCCAAATCTTCTAAGGAATAGAATCCTTTTCCTTTTGCAATTCAATTTCCAATTCCAAGCTTTTCTCAACTCTTCCACCTTCTCTTTCCAAATTTGAGTCCAATTCTCCATCCAATTCCAAGCCCAAGTCTTCACACATATGAAAGAAGTCCATAGAAAATTCTGGAATTTTGGTCGCCGGAAAACTGGGATTGTGGCCGGAATCCGGCCGGAATTGTCACCGCTGGCCATCTGAAAAGTCTGTCCGTCGAGAGAATATTCGACGGAATATTCCGTCAGTCCTCCGTTAGGACTAACGGTCAAAGTGGTCGACCGTCAGTCAACTGTTAGTCAACATGGTCAAAGGAAAAAAATCAGCTGAGTCAACTCGGGTCAAATCGACCGAAGTCGATAAGCCGGTCCGAGTCATTGAGTCGATCACCAGACTGAATTGGCTAAAGTAATTTGAATGGCTCAGGCCATTGCACAGGCCAGAGTTCTGTTGCACAATCATTGTGCTTTACCATTTTCAATCCCAGCCATAATGGCTATCACCCTGCCAGATTTCTTCACAGCATTTCAGCACACTCAGCACAGCTCTGGCAACCAAAAGTGCCAGTTCATTGCCTGCATATTCCATTCAAGCCCTGTAATTGCAATCCTAGCATTCATCTACCAAGCACCATCTCATTTGCGGCTCTTTCACTCTAGCTGCTTCCACCAACACCATCTGGCCTTGAAATCTCCATTCAAACTGCACATCTCAATTCACTGTAGCTTATTGTCACCACTGCCATTTCCACCTGAAACTTTCACTCTAAGCCATTCTCATTCATAAGCAATACCAGCACATTTCAGTTTCAGCATCAGAACCTAGAGTTCACCAGTCCCAGTAGCCTGCAACTAGAGCCAGGGCACTTGATAGCTCACACAAAGCCCCAAAGACTGACTTCATTCTCAATTCCCGTAACTTCATCTTTTGCACATCCCACTTCGGTTCCATTCAACACCAACTAAGCCTCATTCATCTTCCACAAGTGCCAGCTCCGCTAAATCATCCAAAGAAAGAACACAAAGATCCATTCCATGACTCAACCCATTTCAACGCAACCCTTTGCAAATCACTGAATTTGTGTATCACCTCCTTCCTTCTCAGACAAGTCCATCCATCTCAGATTTCATCTTCTCCCTGAGCTTCTTCAGTTCAGCTTCATTAGCAGCTCTCAGTCTCAATCATTACATATCAACAGCGCCACCATCTCTCGCTGAGCACCACCAATTTCTGCAGCTTCATTCATCCTTGTAATCAACAGAAACTCAGCCCCTCAATCCGTTCTGAGACAAACTCATTGATTCTTAAAACAACGGCCACCAACACATATCGCACCTTGAAGCATCGACGAAGTGATCAATCTCGCTATACTCATTCACCATAACCAAACCCATTTCTCAGTGCAATTCCAAAAGCATCCATACCCTGAATCGACAGTCCCTATTAGAGTATTCATCGTTTCTCTGTCTACTCCCTTTCTCTCAATCAATCGAACCACAGCGGCTTCTACGTCTCAATCGATTCTCGTGAATCCATCTTGTTCCTCATCTGAACCCATTACAGCAATCGTTCTTTACCATCTCGACCTGTCTTGATTCTCTCGATCCCCTTATATGAGCAGCGACACTCTTCTTTGACAGAACCAAACCCCAACTCCTGTTTCACTCACATCGATCCATTCAAACTCAATCTTCGATTACATCTCAGTTCTCCAATCAACAGCAGCTCTGTTTGTTTTCTGCATCTCGATCTGTGCTTTGACATCACTGGCCATCTTGATTCAATCTCTCAGTTCTTCAACAACAGCAGCCATCGATCCCCTCTCGAAACAGCAAAACCTAATTCGAACTTTGATAACAAAGACCATGAATCTATGTATTGATTTCACCTTCTCTATTTCTCCGTATTTAGTCTCTCGATCTCTCTCAAGCAGCCATAGTTGCTTTCGGGTGAAAATGAAGAACAACTCAATGAGATACATCGATTTTAGGGTATAGGCATTAGGGCCGGATATTCACCACCCTGGTCACCCACGATAAGGGATACCCAAATGGCAGCCCCTTAACCTTGGCTGGTCTGTGTTTAGTGTTCCTCCAAGAGCTACCCTTTAACCTCAACTGGGCTCCATATAGTGTTCGCCCGTAAAATGACCTTTTTGCCCTTTTGGCTCAAATTGGGTGATTTCTTCTTCTTCTCCTCCGTGCGACTCCAAAGTAGCTATAAAACTCAAAACAAGCGTAAAATACATAATTTACAAGAAAAATAGCAAAGAAAGCATAAACTACTAGATAGTAAATACGGTGTATTCTACACCTATCAGTTTCCTCTGATTTCTTCGGGATGTCGGCCGAACAAAGGATGACCTTCCGCATTGGTGAGGAGGAGTGATGTCACCACCGTCAGTGTTAGTGGCTGGAACAGTTTTCGGGATGTTTTCATTGTTGCTAGTGCTAGCGATATTTGCGTTAGGATTTGTGACCGATCCTGACCTAAGATCAACCATCTTGTGAAAATGAGAGATTGCAACCGAGAGAATGATATCCCATTGTGGTCGCCAATCTGTAGATGGGGAAAAACGATTTGCTGGTTTTTAAGGAATTGAGGAGACGACCGTACTGAGGAGACTCCTTGAACCGAGCGAAATGTTTAACCTCACACAGATGCATTGCAAGAAGGGAGTGCTTTGAATTCGAGAGATCAATCTGTAGTAATCCAGCCTAAACCAAGACAATGGTCGTTCCAGAGTAAATTAGGTCACAAAAGAGGATGGGTTGATCTGTAGGAGGGAAGCTGAGAAATGTGTGGAATCAATGGTAATCAAAGATTGTAGGTGTGTTGTGAATTCTGAATATGATAAGTTCCGAATGATTGAAATTGCTCAGTTGAGAGTAATTTCTCAATTGATGAGTTGATGATCCCGTGATATCAATGAGACGTGAAATCGTTGACGTTGTTATTTCAATCATGATTCAGATACTTATTTATATTGATGAAATTGTAGACACCATGATCCCATGAAGTGTGACAGTTGATGGAATCAAAGAGTGGAGAGATGGAAATAGTGTTTGAAACCAGTTGCTCATCGTGCGGAGACTTGGTTGATTTTCCACCCACTACTTTGTTAACTCCTTCAACTGATTGCACGACTTGCTCACATTCCATCGTGTGTTTGAACACACATGCCGTAGACCGCCAGACCAAAACCCTAGTTGATATCCCCCCAAGTGACACGATGATTGACGTCTCGTGGTTAGTTTAGTCAGTTGTTGACTTCGTGATATCATGGGACGATGAGCCCATGTATTTACTGAGTTGAACATGATTTTGTAAAAAATTTCTGGAACTCATGGATTGAACGTGGGCATGATCGTCACGTTGATAGTTGAGGCGATCAAGTATTGCTCATTCGATGATTTGCTGAATATTGATAGTTGAACCAATATTCTCTGATTGGAGCAAGTATTGCTTATCTGAGCAAGTGTTGCTCATCTGTGAATTATTCGCAGCGTGACCAAAATAAAATATTAATTAAAATACTGGTAGTTGAACCGAGTATAATTAATAAGAATATTGATCATGAGATCGTCATAAATTTATTAGTGTTTGAATCTGGAATCATAATCCTTGGACTCGGAAACCCTAATTTGATCAATTGATGATCACTTCATGGTTTGTTAGGAATTGAACCATGGGACGAAGGAAGGATTGGTTTCATGAGACCATGGTTCAATCATGTAACACCCATATGCTCACGTGAGCAAACACCAAGACCTCTTGAAGAGTTGGTGACTTGTTGATGAAAGAATGATTAAATGCTGGTTTAATCATTTATTCGAATTACTGCTGGGTTCAACATTAGGTGATAAAACCTGATTAATTATGAAGAGGTGGAGGACCGACCAAGGGGTCATGAAATCGGCCCTGGGGTCACGGGATCAAGTGTTGATCGTTCCATGAAGTTCCAAGTCGTTTGGAAGAGTTTTGGACCTAATACGTGCAATTGCGCAAATTAGGTCAAATTGTGAAAATATGTAAGACCGGCTCATTGAGAGCCAAAGAGCCAACCTTGGTCGGTCAAGGTAACATGCTCATGTATCCAGAGTGTCCGTATCTCAGTTCTGAGAATTTTGATATTTTCAGATGTGCATTTGAGCAATCATTTTAGAAAATATGAAGAAACCAGGGTTTTTTGATAAAACCGTCAAAACTTCATGAGATGAAGGAAAATAATGAAAAAGTGAAGGAATTATGAAGTGTGGGACCAGCCATGGCCGGCCGGCCAAGGGATCCAATCCCACACATTTTTCCAAAATTTTGTAATATTTTCATGATTTTAGGGAAATATGATAAAATCAAGGAGTTTTGCTAAAATTAAAGAGTTTTGTTCAAATCAAGGAGTTTCCATGAGATGAAGGAAACATAAAAAATAATAATAAAATAAGGGGACGTGTGGGCGTGTGGGACCGGCTTGGAGCATGGTTGGCCGGCCAGGGCCCGGTCCCGTGCGTTTTCCCTAATTTTATGTATTATTTCACGATTTAAAGGAAATTTCATAATTTGAAGGAAATATCATGAAATCAAGGAATTTCATGGGATTATGAAAACATGAAAAATATAATAATAACAAAAAGGGACGTGTAAAGCCATCTAGGGTTTGACCGACCAGCTATGGACCGTGCACACGGGTTTTCCTAATTTTATATTATTTTTCATGGGACCAAGGAAATATCATGAGATTAAGGAGTTTTCATGAAATTAGGGAAATAATAATAAAATAATGAGGAACCATGAGGTGTGGGGCCGGCTGGGACCAAGGCATGGCCGGTTGGCCAATGGTCACGCCCCCATCATGTTTTCCCTAATTTTATATTATTTCCTCCGTGCGAAGGAAGCATCGTGAAATTGAGGAGTTTCCTCAAAACGAAGGATATTTGTTCAAATGAAAGAATTTTCATGAACTCAAGGAAAGTAAAAAAAAATATGATAAAAATATGAAACTGGCGTGGGATTGACCACGGCACGGCACGGTCAGCCGGTCAGTGGGTCCATGCTCCCAGCGCCTTGGTCAATTTTTAATTATTTATTATTTTCTTTCCTATTTTGCATAGGCTCATCGTCTCGTCGTATTTTGAAATACTCGTTCATGCGGTGATTTTTAGTGCAGCGTCGTTGAGTACACTTTCACCATTTAAATCGGGGCTTACTCAGAGGTAGCTCAGACGCCCGTGCGTTGAATATTTATTACTAACTCATGGATTTCTGCTGGGAAGAACCATGGTTTGCAGTAATGAAATATCTACGAAAATATTTGAACATTTTCGGAAATTCTGTGGATGAATCCAAGAATTTAGGTTTGAGACAGGGCTTACTCAGAGGTAGCTCTGATGCCCGTGCGTTGAATATTTATTACTAACCCATGGATTTCTGCTGGGAAGAACCATGGTTTGCAGTAATGAAATATCTGCGAAAATATTTGAATATTTTCGGAAATTCTGTGGATGAATCCAAGAATTTGGGAATAATTAACTTGTGGCTCTATACTAGCAGAGCAGGCTGTCTAGGAGCATTAATTATTCCAATATGAACTTGATGGAGTTTCATATCCTTTATATAGTCAGGGTAAACTCGTTGTTTGTATCCTGAAGACGTTATCGCTCTATACTAGCAGAGCAAGCTGTCTAGGAGCCGTCCATCCCGTGATACTATATAAAAATAATTACTGAAGTATTCAGTATTCATGAGATATGTTGTTGCCTAGCCGTGAGACCACATATCTACATGTACTCTGAGAGAAAGTATTCTCAATCAGAGGATTCAATGAGAGACTTGTGTCTCGATACAGATATGTTGTTGTCCAGCCGAGAGACTACATATCTGTATGTACTCTGAGAGAAAGTATTCTCAGTCAGAGGATTCGATGAGTGACCCGTGTCTCAATACTCGCATCGGATTGCTGGATCAGAAGTTCATATAATTATGGGTTTACGATTTTAGCCTTCGTCGAAAATCCACCATCTACACTTGTGCATGAAATCTAGAAGCATAAAATCTTACTTTTCGTGAAGTAAATATATAAATTTTATAATTGATTTATGCTTCTTTTATCTAGATACACTCTTAATACCATACTTTATAAGTACGACAAAAGTATACTTTATAGGTTGTTTTTCCCCATCGTTTTGGATTAAAGTGTCCGTTGATTAATATGTGTTTCGAATCTTTTGTGGATTTTAAGTTTTTGGATAGCTCGAATAAGTCGTGTCATATACTGTAAACGTAATATGTTCGTTACAAACTCAGTAACCACTCTTTGAAACGGAGCCATAAAACTTCGTCTCTCAGCATCACTTGCTTTACAACTAGGAATCCTAGTTAGTTAGCTTTCGGGTAAAGACCCTTTTTCTCCTTCATTCTTTCTTGCCATCAGAATTCTAGTGCACAATAGATTTACAAACTCCTTCACCAAATACATGCATTTAAGGTAATCATACATCAACACTGAGAAGAGAGATCCACATTTTGTGATTCAGTTCTTGTTTCTTGCACACTTCATCAGAGTTTTGAGAGAAAACGTCAGACTCCGTAATCCATTTGCTGCATATTTTCTTGGTATTAAGAAATAAAGATAATATAGCGAGAATGACAGCCATTAGAAGGTGGTGTGTCAATGATATCCTTTACATAACTCCATTACCGATGAATCAAATTGCTCGACTTGGAAAAGCGGTAAGAAATTCTACTTTTCTTGATTTTTTTTTTCTGCAACATTTCTTGAATCTTTAAACTAATCCTTTAATGAAATTAATATTCATGATATATTTTTGGTTTCTGTATGGTTATGATTCTTTGTCCCAAATTGGTAATTTGGAGCTTACCATTGATGTGATTGATAATTTAGAAGAGATTGTTGTTTTGTCTTATGAGGATGTGGTGGCTAGGGAACAGGCTAAGATAAAGCACACTGAAGTTTCAATGAATCTAGCAAGAATAAATGCTCAAAGAGCTAAAGAAAAGTGGGCTAAAGATGGTGAAAGAAACTCTAGTTATTTGCACAAGATTGCTTCTTTCAAGTCTAAACACAATAGTATCATTTTTTTGAAGATTGAAGGTGAGTTGTGTTATGATAAGACAAAAATTGCTGAGGAAACTAAATCTTTTTACTCTTCTCTGTTTTCCGAGAATCACAAAATTAGGCCTGGTTTTGAGAACCTAGAAATGCCTGCAATATCTACTTCCGAAAGTTTGAATTTGGAGAAGCCTTTTTCTGAAGAGGAAGTTAAAAAGGTGGTGGATACTTTTGGTACCAACAAGAGTCCAGGACCATATTGCTTCACATTGGAGTTCTACAATTATGCTTGGGAAGTCATTAAAACTGATTTGATGGGAGTAGTGCAGGAATTTAAGAACACAAGTATGCTTGATTAGAAGATTAATTGCACCAATATTACATTGATTCCCAAGTGTAATGGTGCGGTTTCTTTGCATAATTTTAGACCCATAAGCCTAATTGGTAGTGTGTACAAGATTATTTCGAAGTTGCTTGCAGAAAGATTAAAGTGGTGATGCCTTCTATTATCTCAGAATTTTAGGGTGCTTTTGTGCATGGCAGACAAATACATGATGGTATTTTGATTGCATCCGAGTTAATTGACTCAAATTTAAGACAACAAGATACTGGGATTATCTGCAAAGTAGATTTTGAGAAAGCTTTTGATAATGTGAATTGGAGATGTGTTGATACTACTTTGGCTAGATTTGGTTTTGGGTGTAATTGGAGGAGTTGGATTAAATAGTGCATTACAACTCCAAGATTTGTTGTGCTCTTGAAGGGGGAAGCGACTGAATTGTTTAAAAGTCAAAAAGGTATAAGACAGGGGGATCCCATATCTCCATTTCTTTTTATTCTTGTGGCTGAAGTGTTATCTTTGATGTTTAAAAAGGCTACATATCAGGGCCTACTCTCGGGATTCAGTGTTAACCCTCAAGGTACTGTCATCACTCAACTTCAATTTGCAGATAACCTAATTATTTTTCCTTAAGGATGATAAATTTCATATTCGCAACTTAAAGAACATTTTGTTAGCTTTTGAAGTTGTTTCTGGATTAAGAGTGAATTTCAGGAAGAGTACCATTGTTGGTCTTGGCCAATTACATGATGCTGAGCTTTGTGCAGAGATTTTTGGTTGTGCTATGTCTCAATTTCCTATAAATTACTTAGGTATTCCTCTTGCTAGTAAATCTAAATGCAAATCTGTCTGGAATGATGTTATTCAGAGGTTTCAACAGGATTTAGCAGGTTGGAAGAGACTTATTTGTCAAAGGGACAAAGACTGATCATAATCCAAAGTGTGTTATCTAGTTTACCAATTTATTTTCTCTCCATGTTCCAGATGCCAGTTAGTGTGGTGAAGGAGTTGGAGAGAATTATGAGGAGTTTTTTGTGGGGATCCAGTTCAACAACCAAGAAGAGAAGTTGGGTTAACTGGTCCAATGTTACACTTCCTAAATGCAGGGGAGTGTTGGGATAAAAAAGTTGAGGCTGGTTAACAAAGCTCTACATGCTAAATGGTCATAGAGATATGGTAGTGAGAAACAAGCCCTCTGGAGGAGAATAATAAACCAAAAGTTTGGAGGTATCACTGATGCTCTTTTTCCTAATTATTCTAATAAATCTGTTTGTTTTAGCTTGTGGGCTAGAATCTTAAAAGGTAGAGACTTTGTTAAAAAATGAATATCTCTTATTGTGGGTAATGGAAGCGGTATTTACGTTTGGGAAGATATTTGGGTGGGAAAGAAATCTCTCAAAGTTCTTTTTCCTGATTTGTTTAAGTTGTCTAAAAACAAAGATGCAGTGTTGAAGGATATGGTGTCTGCTGAGGGAGCTTGGGATCTGAAATTTGCTAGGAGTCTAAAAGAAAATGAGGTTGCTGATGTGGTGCACTTGTTTCAGGTAATTGGCGATCCTTTAAATTCTCTTACTTTGGAAGGTATAGTAGAGGATGACAGACATTGGGATTACGGTATGGGAAAAGGTTTCTCAGTGGCAAATGCCTACTCTGCATTAGAAACTGATGGTTTCCTTGCGTTTCCTGACAAGCAACTTTGGAATCCAAAAATTCCTTTGAAAGTGGCTTTTCTGGTTTGGACCTTATATTACAATGGTGCTCCTATTTTGGATTATCTTCATAGTGCTGATCTAATTCAAGATGCTACTTGCTTATTTTGTGATCAACATATTGAGACAAATGCTCATCTTTTTCTTCATTGCAAGACAACATATGAGGTATGGTCTTATTTCTTGAGTAGTTTTGGCATTAGATGGGTGCATTCTTGTAATGTCAGAAGAACTATATGGGAATGGAAAAACAGAAAAAGCAAGAAGATGTTAAACAGACTATGTGGTTACTTGTCGTTTGCTATTTGGTGGAGTGTGTGGAAAGAAAGAAACAATAGATTTTACAATGATATGGCTAAAAATGTTAATCAAATCATTGCCGATGTAAAGTGTTTGTTGTTTCAGTGGACTATAAACACTTATGTGTTTTCTGGTTTTAGTTTATCCATACTAATTTGTAATTGGGATGTTGTAGTTCACACATCCATGTAATCTTCTCTAGTTTCTTTGTCACTTCTTTAGTGACTAAGAATTTTTTATAAAATTTGCTCTTTCCCGTAAAAAAAATGATTATTTGTTCCAGTATATATACCACACTATGGTATTTCCTAATTTCTCGTTTGTTGCATTATCCCCTGGCAATAGAATAACCGGTTATTGTAAGTATTTTGAGCTTTATGTTACCAATTCGAGTTTTTAAACATATTTTGATCAAACTTGCTCTGTTCATACCAAGGGTGAAGCAAAATTTCGTTCTTTTGATTGATTACACTTTGTCTGTCTTGTTAATACTGAAACTAGAAGTTAAACAACCTTCCTCACTTTTTACAGGTACTGCTTGTATTGGAGGAAAATGTATCCAAAAGCATTGCGAGATAAATAATAGGAATTACCTGAGAGGGGAGTTGACTCAAAAGTTCATCAAGATAATAAAGGAGAAAGCTGAGAAAATGTGAGTTTTATCTGGTAGTTATTGTGTTTCTCAATTGTGCCAATTAGATTTGGTTCTATGTACTTATTGTGTTTCTAGTCTAGCTACCATATTATTTAGGTTGACTAAAATCTAGATTCTGGTATTTTTAGGATTTTTTACCTTCATGTAAAGATCCGATCACTAATGTCTTAGGTTATATGAATGCTGCAGTTGGTGATGCACCAGCCTTAACTGGTTTCTATCTGACAACCGTTGTTTTCATCTTTGTTTTGCAATAGATTTGCTGAGAATGATGAATATAATAACATCATCAAGTATTACAGCTATGAGATCGAGTCACAGTCGGGGTTTATCCTTCAGCCAAGAGATGAGGATAATACCATCTCTATTGTCATGATGCACGATTTTGGTATCATTGCACGCGCAGATGGCTTAGTAACAAGTGATAATGCAACTGTGCAGCCAGAGCAACACTACGAGAAAGTGCGAATAATTGGGGGAGACATATTAGATGTGTTCGCGGGTAAACGCTACATTGCCAAAAAAGTTATGAAACTTGTGAAACGAACGGTAAGCTTCTGAATTAGTAAATTTTTATATATTGTGTCACCTTAAAAACGTTTTCATAACTTTCATCACTGAGTATATTTTATATGTTGTTTTCATTTGCTAATAGACCACGAGATGGTACCTAAAGCATGGATAGTGAACAAAGGTGGTGTCACAAATATTGAGAAGGCTTCTCTTAAATGTAACCCATACCTTTATTAACCATAGCCCATTTAAAATAAGTGATTTATCTAACCAAACAGATCTTTAAAATCATTACGCATAGCCCATAAAATTATACATAATTTTTATACATAGCCCAAAATATTAAAATGATCATTGAATCTCTAGATAAAAAAAAAGTTAATTATCTAATCTTTTATAATTAAGTTTATATAAGATATTTGAGATGATTAATGTTTTTGAAGAATAATCAATATCCTCAATCAATATTGGTGCAATCATGATTGAGAAAACTCATCTTAGAGAAATTTTTTTATGGATTGTGTTTATGGAGTTTTTGGAATGTGATCCTAGGAAAAGAATCAAACCCTAAGTTAATTCTGTTTCGATTGATGTTGTTGTGGAAATTTTTGAACGAAACAATTAGGATATACATCATTATTAATTTTAATATTATCATGATTAAGAAAAAAGAATATATCATTTTAGAGAAAGTTAAGAATTAGGATTTATTTTGTTATGAGGGAAAAGTAAGAATTAGGGTTTATAATTGTGTGAGAATTATAACTAAAATTTAGGATTTATATGATGAAGTATGATTAAAAGCAAAGTTAGGGTTTATTTTGATTTTGACTAAGAAGAAGTTTTGATTTTGAGTAAGAAGAAGAATTTAAGTTTAATTGTTAGTAAAAATTAAGATGTGTTTGGATTTCATTTTAACTTAAACTTTTTGGATTATGGTTAATAAATGTATGGGCTATATTTAAGAGAAGCCATTGAGAAACATCGATGCACCGGGTCTGGCTATAACTACGGTAATATCGTAATCAATAGTGTCTATGAAGATTGTAAAACCATGGATCAAGGTGTTGTTTTAGTAGAGAAAGCACAAGTCAAATATGCTCAGTTCAAGTCCTCTACGGGTGGGTTTTCTAAAATTTGCTTCATTGAAACTCCTACTGCGGGGAAAGTTGAGATCAAAAGCCTACATAGAGAACACATGGTAGATTTAACACTAAAACATGGCATGCTTGATGTTCCAGTTATAGTACCAAAACCTGTACCAAAAATTAAGCCAAAGGTAAGCTCATAGTTTACAATATATTTTGTTAAATATGTTTTTTTTTTTTTGATTGGTCGGTTGGAAGAAATTCATTGAAAATAAAAGCTCAATGATTAACATGTTCTTGTTAAATATGTTTTTAAAAGAAATTTCTTTTGGCCGATAATGATTAACATTTTATGGAATGCAGGTAAAGTGTTTATACTGAGTGGAGTTGGGAACTGGAGTTGCAAGCACCATTGGATATGAAGATGACATTCCAGTGTACAATAGTTTTATACCAAATATATGCTAGTTGTAATTGAGTCTTGCGGAGACTTATTAGCAAAATGCAACTGTAAGGTTTAGGAATCGGCATTTCGACAAAATTTGTACTTCTTATAAATCACTTGTGTATAAAGTCATTAATCAAGTAATGTGGTCTAATGAGAGTATTTTCAAGTACTTGTAAGAGTATTTTCATGCGGTGAGAGTTCTCACTTGGTTGTTGTGGCGCTTATTCCCTCTTGCCAAGTACTCTAATGGTTGCAATCTTGCCCCCCAAAAAGTTATGACGAAGAGAATCAGCAAGCGATATGTTGGCATCAATACTATACGCATTTTTGCATAAAAGTTTATATGCATTTACAAGATACTTTATCATCAAAAAAATTAGAAAGATGCACAACTAATTACTAACCTCCCTCTGCCTCTAAATAAACAACTAAACAAAGGCAAAATAGTTGGTTCTCGTGTAAAATATCTTAGATTGAATTTCTAAGATAAGCTTGCTAAAACTCTCGTCGATTCTAAACAAGGGTCCTGACTTTTACAACCGTAATTATAAAATTCTACTCATCGATTTTATTCTACGGTGTTTGATCAGGTCAACAAAGAACAAGGATTCATTTTACTAGATTTAGCCCACACTTCCCGATATCCATTTAATTTTATTTCAACAATTGCATTATTGTATCATTAATTGATACCTCTTTCTTTGTAGAATCCCGTCAAGAAATAATATAAAGAAAGAAAGAAAAAAGTGAGCACAATATAATATTGTAATATATAATGTTTTCGGTGATAAGATGGTTAAAAGAAACGATGTAAATAGAGCAATATTGCTAACATGGGTACCATATAATATGAGATTTGGTATCCTTTCCAGTAAGCTGCTACCCATATTGACAACTATGTACAAAGAGTTCCAGAGGTTGAAATAACCTCGTTTGAACTTTTTGTTTGTTGCAGGTCTAAGATAAATTTCTTAAAAACATTAATAAAATTGAAAAACGTATGATATGTAGGTTTCGCGTCCAAAATCTCCAGAGCTCAAGAAAACGTAAAAAAGCAAAGTTCTGGTCAGACCGTAAGGTGTAAACTTACGTGTCGCACACCATTTTGTCCAAAATATACACACTTGGGTTGTGTATGACATTGAAGTTACCATATATTATTTAAAAAAATCCGCTTTTACACATATTTCATGCGAACAATGATATCCCCTTGAATACTAAGCCAAATCATACAAATGATGCGATTCTGAAAACTAAAATTGAGGTCGACTCTTCAGAGCAAAAAAAGGTTAAACTTAATGTTCCAGGAAGAAAAAAAAGAGGCAATTTTTGGATTTCTAGAGAGAACCTCGTCCTATTCATTTTTTTTATTATCTAGTTTTGATTTAAGACAATGACTTCTTCTTCATTTTTCACTGGGATTTCCTTATTCTTGTTATTCCACCAAAAATTATCAATAAGGTTTCACCAACATAAACCATTAAATCACCTATATCTTATAATGTTAAAGACAAACCTAGTTTTGCTTCAATAATTATGAACGCACAGCCTGATGTATATGCTACATAACTTCCAAAACCTTGCTTAAAGGGTAGCTGCATCTCAATTTGAATATTAAAAAACGAACACCAAAGGGGTGTAGATGATAACAAGAATTTTTTAATATGAATATTTAGTCTTTCAGAGAATTTCGTCATTCTTTAAACTATTGATATGGCCTATCCAGTTTTTTCAATATCATGATGATAAAAGATATTTCCGGATAAAGTTACATCAAGTTCACTTCCTTCAGATGTTTTCATCTGGTTTTGTGTGGCTCTAAGAAGAAAAATTCTAAACAAAAACAGAGAATCTACTTGAAAACACAAACATACGAAGTAAAGTTTGTTTATATTGACTTTAATATTGGTGAATTGGTCATTATACTATGATACAAGTATCATTAAGGAATGTTATACTAGTTATTTCTATAACTTGAGCATATGGAGTCACGAAGTATAGTTTATATATGGACTTCGTGTTCTCGACATCACACTAATTGGTACTTCATTATTATTTAGTGTGTTGAACTTTCAGATGAATTCAAACTTTGGAATTATGTTTGAAAAACAACTTCAAAAACCTCGTTTAAGGAAGTAGACTTGCGAAATTTGTTTCGTAGTCTAAATTTGAATTCAGGACTGATACCTGGAGAGGACCAATATCTTATGGCATGGAATGATCCCAATACCGATGTCTCATGGAAAATAGTGATCCCAGTACCGATCCTGACAACGTTTACTTGTTTTTACATTTTAGATATGTTTGTCATCTTCGGGTTTCTGCAAACATCGAGATATATATGAGAGTTCAACTGGGAATTTTCATAAGTGTCGACATAGTTATTTAAACATGTGCTAAACTCTAAATATCTTATGTTTCAAGTATATTCCTCTGATACTTAATGCAAGATCCCAAAACCGATTTTCAATACCTATTTTTGGCACCAAATTATATGCATACCATATCCCATAGGTTTGCATATCGTTAGTAACTATATTAGTAAAAAATACATGGATGTGCATTAGCTAATATTAGTTGTCATCCACGAGATATATCAATTTAATAGTTGGAAGACTATTAATATCTCCTAATTTCGAATATAAATATTCATTGCATATTTTAATTTTTTACGAAATTGGTAATATCTTGTTTACTAAACAAGCCTTGGTCCTTGGTCATAACACTATAAATATGAGATTTTTATATTCTTACAAACTCATCCCTTGACATACATGTTGATTGATTGTGTGGGAAGCCAACTTTTTAAAATCAATATGGAAGTAATCTAATTAGGATCAAGAAACTTTTATTAGTATCGTTAGTGGGAACCTAAATCATATTGTTATTCTAGTTTTTCGATTGATTATTTATTTAATTAAGAACTAGCGATATGGTTATGCATAATGGATCGATCAAACTTGTTTATTCTATGGTCATTCTAGTCTGATATATGTACGCTAGCTAAAGTTTATTTAAGGATTTGAATATTACAGTCTGTAGATAGACCGTTGATTAATCAAACGTAACAGACTTTATGACGTGTGTTGATCAATAGCGTAATCAAGTTGTTTGCAGCGGTTACTTTTGAAGTTTGAAGACTTTTTCCTTCTTGGTTTCTAATTTTTGTGTTACTTTTTGCATACTTGATTCTCCGGGATCTAATAAGCTTTTTATCTTGATAAACATAAAACTTTGTAGAAAGATCGAAAAAACTGTATAGTTTCAAGCATGGATAGAGCTTATCCACTAGGATTGATTATTTCAATAATCATTGTCTTAGTTTGATCTTTGACCAAAGGAATTTGTATTAGTTAAATGGGAGATCCTTTACTATACCTTTCTTTTGATCTAAATATTAATTTGGGATATCAATAAGTGAGTTGGTTATGGAAACACATTTAGTCCTAGTTACGGTTACAATCCAAAGAAGTTGAGATCAAATATCTTCACATCGGTGAAGCAACTCAAGATAGTGGACGATGTCTAAGAGTTCACGTGCGCAGTCCATATTGGTTGTAAGCGCAGTGATACTCAAACAATTGAGTAACGAAAAAGTATTTACTTGGGCTCAACTGTACGAAGTTACATTAGTCAACTTGCATAGTGGCTTAACTCCGAGAGTATTCAAAACTGGACTAGGTCCTAGGATTTTTCTACCAGGCAGTTTCCTCGTTAACAAAATCTTATGTGTCGCGGAATTACTTTAATTCTTGCATTATAATTATTGTTATATTTACAGTTGAGTAATTGCACTTGTACGTTAATAAACTAGGTAAAAATCCTATAGCTAGTCCAGGTTCGAATTCTGACTATTTACCAATTACACCTTGTTAAAATAATCTTTTGGCTGTTATTGTTTCGGTAATTATACAAGATGTGTTGGCAGGGTTGATATCGAAAATGTGGTTTATTCTTGTCATTTCAGATCGATAAGTTGTTTGTTTTACAAACTTAACTTGTGGAATCAAGATTGGTTATTTCGGTAATCGTAATCTTGGTTGATTTTGGTCAAGGAGTTTCGGATCTGATTATATCTTTTCTATCTTGGTATTTTAGATCTAAATTATATTTTTGATATTGTGATTGGATTTGAGTGATTAAAAAATAGTTGGATTCCTTGTTGTTGCAGAAGTCTTTACGGAAGTAAAACAACACTTGAATATGGATTGTTTTTGGTGATTCAAGTGTTTTAGCCAGATTGGTTGTAAGGCACAAGGATACTAAGGAAACTGATTAACATGGATATTTCATTCGAGATCAACTACAAGAGGTTGCGAGTAGGCATTTGTGGTGCTCAATTATGAGAGTATCCAAAACTGGACTAGGTCCTGGAGGTTTTCTATCAAGAAATTTTTCTTGTTAACAAAATCTTGTATCACATGCCATTATTTACTTTCCACATTATAATTATTACATTATTATAGCTAAAGTAATTGCACTATTACGTGAATACCATCTCGTATCAATCCCTTTGTATTCTGCTTTCGGAATCTAGATTATATCCAAGATTACCTTGTGAATTAATCGTTAGTCGTTGATATCAATAAGATTATATAAGTTATATGTGATACAGGTTATTGCGAAAGAATTTGTGGTGTACTCGGTACCCTCGTATTTTCAGGTAGAATCTAGGTAATTTGCACAAAAATAAAATAAATATAACAAAACTCATAGGTATTTCTGTGGGAGACAGATTTATCTATTCAATAGACTTTTTTTTGTGAGACAGATTTTTTTATCATGTCTTTGACTTTGGGTCATAGCAACTCTTAGTTGTGGGTGTGATCAGCTAAGGGAATCAAGTGCGTAGAGTCCTTCTGGGATTCAGAGGCGTAAGGAACGCGACTGTACCTTGATCAGTGTGAGATTGGTTAGGGCTCAACTATATTTCAGTCCGAAGTTAACTTGCAGTAGGCTAGTGTCTGTAACGACTTAATACAGTATGGTGTTCAAATCTGGACTAGGTCCCGGGGTCTTTCTGCATTTGTGATTTCCTCGTTAACAAAATTTCTGGTGTCTGTGTTATTTCTTTTTCGCATTATATTTGTTTATATAATTGAAATATCACAGGTTATGCGTAGTTCAATCAATTGGATAATCCAACCTTTGGTTGTTGATATAAATTGATTGACACTTGAACATTGGTCTTTGGTACTGTTCAAGTTGTTTCTCATAATAATCAGGCTCACGGATTCTATCTGTTTGATTTGCTGATTACATTGAGAAACAGAGATATAACTCTTGGATATGCTTTCATTGATTGAGTCTGACTGTCTGGTTTATTCTCTTGGAAATTATATTGGAGTTTGTCCATACAGATTTCCTAAGCAAAATATTGGGTATGGTTGTTAGACCCCCGCTTTTTCAGATATAAGGTCACTCGAACTAGTTTAAGGATTGACTATTTCAGATCTACTTTATTGATTCAATATATGAAGATAGGACTAGTGATCATCCATTGTTAATGGACTTCATTCTGTGTGTGATCGATCATTAGTGGGAATCAAATTGTTTGCGCATGTACTTTGAAGATTGATGATACTTTTTGCACACTTGATTGACTGGGATCCAATAAGTTGTTTGTCATGATAGACGTTAGGCTTGTTTTATAGATCGATAATCTATCTAGTTACTTCTCTTTTGAGAATCGCTTTGATAGTTTTAAAACTAAGATCGATTATTTCTATAATATTTATCTTAGTTGATCTGCGACCGACAAAGGATTTTATATTGATTAAACAGAACATCCATTATACTCAACTTATCTCTAATTTATTTCTTGAGATTGATAGAAAGGTTACTAAAACAGGTTAGTCCTTTACTATTCCGGACTACGATCAAAGAAGTTGAGTTGTTGAAGTCTTCTCAAATGGAGAAGCGACTTGAGATAGTGGACTCTATCATGGAATGTACGTGCGTAGACCAGATTGGTTATAGGTGCAGAGATACTGGAGAAAGTTAGTAATTAGGAGTAGTTTACTTGGTCTCAACTATATGAAGTTCCGACAGTCAATTCATATAGCGGCTTAATTATAGAGAGTACTAAAACTGGACTAGGTCCCGGGGGTTTTATGCCTTATAGTTTTCCTCGTTAACAAAATTTTTGTGTGTTATAGATTTGGTTTACTTCTGCTTTATATTGCTTTGTCTTTATAATTAAAATAAATACACTTATGCGTAAACCAAACACTTGGCACGATCTCATATACCGCACTTACGTTATATACCAAGTGTACATCTTGTTAAAGTAATCCTTTGATATCTTTTGTTTATAAGATTGAACAAGGTATGTTTGTGTAGGTTGATATCGAAAAGATTATGGTGTAGTTGGTAAACTCGTCATTTCAATTGGTATCAAAGAAGGTAAAACGATAAGATCTAACAATTTGTGTTTGGTGCTATCCAACCTACTGAGACAATGAATACGGGTACCAACCATCTGTGGTGGAATCTGCTATGAAATATTTTCTTCAATCCCGTGACTTTAATACGTCCGATAATGGCAAATTCTGAAAATGAGGTTAAAAGCTTAACTTCTTACACTGAAGAGGAAAAAGTTCTTTGCAAGCAGAATTCAGATGGTTTGAATGCCATATTACACGTAGTAAGCTGAGATCTTCGACATCATGTTTATACATGTGAAACCTCTAAGTGGATTGAGAAAATCGTGAGACTGTATTCGAAGATAACTCTTGAGAAAATGAAGTTAGACTCCAAACCCTCACTTCTAACCGGGAAAATCTTTGAATGGATGATAACTATACATTTGAGGAGTTTCACTTTAAATCCTCTGAGATTGTAAATACTTTTCTCTCTCTTGGAAAGACTATCTCTGAAAAGGATATAGTATGCAATATTCTGAGATCATTACCATCCAGATACAAATCTAAGAAATATGCTATCATTGAAATCAATAATTCTTTCATATTTATCAAGAAGCATACTTGTGGGAAAATTAGAGATCTTTGATAATAAGTTTCTGTCTAAAAACGAAAAGGCACAGGCATAACATTTAAAGCTTATTCAAGTTCCATGACTCCAAGTACTGGAAATCTAGTGATCAAACAACTTTAGACGATAAGGAAGAAGTTGAATTAGATAACAGTTTATCTTCGTTACTCAACAGTTTAAAAATCTCTTGGGACATCGAAAGAAGGGTCATTCAGTATCCTCTGAAAATTAACAGCTTGTCATCGAAAAATAGAATCTTGGAACGAAGATGATGATATTCCTCAATGCTACAAATGTCAAGGCTGTATATTCTCCAGACTATCCCACTAAGGATATTAGTTGGAAGAAAAACGCATACTACAACCATTAACTACTCTACAAATGAAAATGATCAGGAATATAAGACAAAATATGTTGCAACCGTTGCTGAAAACTACAACCCTGAGTAATGTTCAATGATAAATACACAAGATGAGTTTTTGTTTGAAAGTGTTCCACAAAAATTACTATGTCTAGATAGTAAAATTCAGTCCTTGGAATCTGAACTTGCACGAATAGATATTTTACTCGATCAAATAAGTTCAAACTATTTTAATGACAAAGAATAATTGATTGAAAAATTTGAATTTTCTATTTATACTGAGAAAAAACGTGTATCCACACTTATCAATAATATATATAGGTGTCATGATGAAATTAGGAAATTGAAAGTAGTAAATTCCAATCTAAGGAATGTTTGCGACTACTCTAATGAGCCAACCAAATATGTCTTTTACAAGTCTGATAATCACTCAAGGAAAAGGTTGGATTCTTGTCTTAAAACTCAAGGATGTACTCCGTCTATGTATGCACCTTATTTTCAATGTAAACAATGGGGACATCATAAGAATCAATGTTAAAACAAGTCCCGAAATTGCAAATACACATCAGAAAGAGGTTCTTACAAATCATCTATCTAATTCGTGATCTAAGTTCAAAGATGATGAAAATGAGGATTAAATGAGAAATATGGATAACTTGATATCAGGATATCAGGATCTTGTTTTTAAACTAAGGAAAGAACTCAAAAATTCAAGTATAAACAGCTCTCATATGGAAGAAACTTGTGAATGAAACAATGATTTCTAATAGGAAAAATAGTTTGTTCAACAATCGAAAATTCAGGTCTCGAATCAACTTAACCTAGTTATTATGGTGACATATCCCGATACGGTCGTCTGCATGTTGGAATCAATTGGTTTTAAATTTTGTCCCAAATTAAATGAATGGGATGGAGGGAGTATGAAGCAAGGGTAAGAAAGAATGGTTCCTACAGAGAGGCCTAGGTTGTTGTTTATTTCAGTTACTTATATTGACCGAGGATTTATATTAAACAAAAATAAACTAATGGTGGGTTTATTTGCAGAATTCACAATTTCCAGGAGTTTATAATCCCACATGATTATAAATTTTGGGATTCATGTAAACCCTCGTATGTTTGGTAACTCAGTTGAGATTCCTAGGGATTCATAAATTTTTTATTGTGTTAAAGTCCATATACTGTTTGGCATTGTGCTAAGATCTTAAAATTGCATATATATGGGATTTGAAGTTTAAAAAAAGTTGGTCCATAAATCCCCTGATAAGTTTTCGAGCAAATCTTAGGGGGAGGGGTTGGACTCCATATGGACATGTGTCCCAATTTAACAAGTTGTCCTTAACACATTAGTTCGCGGGTATACTCGAGATGAGTAATGCTAAATTCCTCACAGCGAAAATGTGTCTAGGATAAGACTGCCCGATATAACTTGAGTTAGCACAACGCAAGTTACCCACTCTTGAACTCAACAACAGGGATGGAAGTAAAACGCCGCACAAAAAACCAAAAGCAAGAAGATGAAGAAAAGTAGACAGAAAGATGGTCGCTGCTCGTGTGTTGTGTAAAACAATTTCGAGTCTTATATATAGGAGATGATTTCTTGAAAATCGAGTTAGGTTTTGGTTTCCTGATAAAACAAGTTTACTTGTAAAACAATTAAAATTGAAAAAGGAATTCTACCATAAATAAACTCTTAAGAAAATATTTTTGGAATTAATTTCCTAAAGAAAAACTTGCAAAAAATAAATTCTATTAGACACGGGACTTAGCGTGTGGTATACGCGCATATGCATGGGTCGAAACATGTATTTTTCGCCCCACCCGCTCCACCAACGTTTTACAATATATCCATAAGAATATGGCTATATAGTGGAGCACCTCTTTAGCTTTCCACAATGTGGGACTAAAGATTCCATTTCATTCACTCAAAAAATGAGTGAGTATCCTTAGACCCTTAGGTCATTAGATCAAACCACACCAAGACTATAATACGTTTTATTAAAACTCATTTTATCCAACAATCCCCCACATGAATGAAATCTCGGTAAAAAACAAAAAAATCGGAATACGGAAAATACCATTTAGGCGAAGGTGTCCATGAGGTCTTGAACCCTTACTTAGTGAGAAGTTACCGGAACTACTTGCTAAACAGTGAACCTAGTCTTGAACTGATAGCGTTTAGTGTAATTCGCAACAACAACCACGCATGATATCCTCCTAGCGTTGCTAAGTTCGTGCCGTTTTGTCCAATTTGGCCCTGGACATATCCTGTTTCTCAGAATGCTCTAGAGAATCGGCTCAATTCTCATAGGAAGCGACCCTACTTCCACATTCAGATAGATGAGTTCCATCAAGAGTGTTTACTGCTACAACCCACTTTAATCTTAAATTAAAACTATAGAACTCATTAAGACTTATTTAAAAATTATCCTCCAAATGCAGTCACGCTATCACATCAACACCATAGGGAAGGGACAGAGAATGAAATTCTCTGATAGTGTTTACCTACCTCAAATTAGTTGTCTCATTCGAAACCTTGATCTTGGAATCTCCAGTCAGCAAGGTTGAGTATCCTTCATGGCAAGTTTAATTATTGAGCCTAAGCCCCATCCCCCTCGATGCTTTACTAACTATCTCCTTGGACAAACCTTTCGTCAAAGGGTCCGCGATATTCTCCTCGGACCTTGTCCAATCTATGGAAATAACGCCAGTTGAGATTAGTATTTTCAAAGAATCATGTCTTCTACGCATATGTATAAAATTTCCATTGTAGAAGCTATTCTTAGCTCTACCTATTGCAGATTTACTGTCACAATGTATAGATATAGCTGGCACAGGCCTATGCCGGAGAGGAATATCTTCTAAAAAGTTTCTTAGCCATTCGGCCTCCTCTCCTGCTTTATCTAACGCAATAAACTCCGACTACATAGTGGAACGAGCTATACATGTCTGTTTGGAACTCTTCCAAGATACAGACACACCTGATAGAGTGAATACATATCCACTCGTAGACTTAGAATCCTCTGAGTCTGCTATCCAGTTTGCATCGCAAAATCCCTCAAGGACGGCCAGATACCCTTCATAATTCAAACGAAAAGTCATTGTGTACTTCAAGTACTTTAGCACTCTAATAAGTGCATCCCAATGCATCTACCCTGGATTACAAGTATACCTGCTTAACCTACTCACAGCATAAGCAATGTATGGTCTCGTACAATTCATCAAATACACCAGACTTCCTATGATTCTCGAGTATTCAAGTTGCTTAACTCATATACCCTTATTCTTCTTGAGATGACAAGTACAAACAGGTTTACAGTCAAACTGATTATATTTCTTAAGTATGGATTCAACATAATGAGACTGACTCAGACTATAACCATTAGAAGTTTTTCTAATCTTCATCCCTAATATGACATCAGCGTGGCATAAGTATTTCATGTCAAAGTTCTCATTCAATAATTTCTTAGTGGAATTAATAACATCCATGTTTGTACCTAGTATAAGCATATCATCGACATACAAGCATACAATCACACATGCATCCTTGACAAGTTTAGTATAAACACACTTATCAGATTCATTAATCTAAAACCACTAGAAATCATCACATGATCAAATTTCTCATGCCATTGTTTAGGTGCTTGTTTCAATCCATACAAAGATTTAACCAGTTTACAAACTTTCTTTTCATAACCTTTAACTACAAAGCCCTCAGGTTGTTCCATATAAATTTCTTCATATAACTCACCATTAAGAAACGTTGTCTTTATATCCATTTGATGTATCTCTAGATTATGGACAGAAGCTATAGCAATTAACATCCTAATGGAGCTAATTCTACTCACTGGTGAATAGGTGTCAAAGAAATCTATACCTTGTTTTTGTTTGTAGCCTTTAGCTACTAACCTAGCCTTGTATTTTTCAACAGTTCCATCTATCTTACGTTTTCTCTTGAAAATCCATTTACAACCTATGGCCTTAGACCCTAGAGGTAAATCTATAAGTTCAAAAGTATCATTTTCTCGGATGGAATCCATTTCACTAATGAAAGCTTCTTTCCACCATGGAGCTTCAAGACAATTCATGGCTTCTCTATAAGTCTGAGCATCAGACTCGGCTAGGTAAGTAATGCAACCAGGATAGGTTTTCTCAGTTCTAACCCTTCTACCTCTTTTAGATTCTACTTCTGGTTCATCTTCCTCTAAAGGTAATAACCGACTAGTTTAAGGCACATCTAGGGGATCATCTAAACATCTCTTTCGAGAATCACGTTTTACTGGAAAAACATCCTCAAAAAACTCAGCATCCCTAGACTCCATGATAGTATTCAACCCTATGTCAGAAATTTCAGAACTCACAACCATAAACCTATAAGCACTACTATGCTTAGGATACCCTATAAAAACACAATCAACGGTTTTGGGTCCTATCTTATTTTTCTTAGGAGGAGGGATGCCCACCTTTGTCAAGCACCACCACACTTTGAAGTAATCATAAGATGGTTGTCTACCTTTCCATAACTCATATGGAATTTTATCTGATCCTTTAAAGGGTACTCTGTTCAGGATGTAAATGGCGGAGAGGATAGCCTCCTCCCACAAATTCGAAGGTAATCTTGAACTAATCAACATGGCATTCATCATATCCTTAAGGGTACGGTTCTTACGTTCAGCTACACCATTGGATTAAGGAGAATAAGGGGCTATGTCTCATGTATTATGCCATGTTCTTTGCAGAAATCTCCTAAAGGAATTTCATACTCACTACCACGGTCAGACCTAATAGTTTTAATGGTAGTATTCAATCGGTTTTCGACTTCACGTTTATATATCTTAAAGGCTTCTAAGGCATCGTCCTTCCCTCTAAGTAATTAAACATGGCAGTACCTCGTACAGTCATCTATAAAAGTAATAAAGCATTTCTTACCACCTCTTGTTTGAACTGACTTCATATCAACTAGGTCTGAGTGGATTAAGTCTAAGGGTTTAGAGTTTCTCTGGACATTCTTATTGAATGATTTCTTAGCATGCTTAGACTCTACGCAAATCTCACACTTATGATTTTTATCTAAAGTGAATTTGGGTATGCAGCCTACGCTAGCCAGTTTATGCATTGATTTATAATTTACATGACCAAGTCTACCATGCCAAACGTTCAATGACACACACATGTAAGCAGAAGAATCATTCAATTTCAATTCAGGAAAGGTTACATTAAGTTTATATAGACCCCCAGTCTTATAACCCTTACCCACATAATCATTGCCCTTAGTTACTATAAGTTTTCCAGACTCAACTGTAACTTTAAAACCCTCATCATCTAAAACAGAACAAGAAACAAGATTTTTGCAGATATCTGGAACATGAAGAACTTCATTCAATGTGAGAGTCTTTCTAGATGTGAGCTTTAGACCGGCCTTTCCTTTTCCTGCAACATCTGATGCAGATGAGTTACCCATATAGAGTTTCTCGCCTTCCCCTACCCTCTGGTAGGAGGTGAACAGTGTTAGAGCACTGCTCGGTCGAACTCGCATGCGTTGCTATCTCAAGCATGTTTGTTAATATTAGTGATCAAAACTATAAGTATTGATTTCTAGCCTATTTATAGGTGTCTCGGACTAGGACATAGATTGTGTAGTTGAGCTTAGTTTTCACGGAGTTTATCATTTGAAGACGAAGAACTACTAAGGGGAGCTTGTGGAACTTCTTCGACAAAAGGTATGTGGAGACTTGAACTCATCTATCACTTGGAAAGTCTATTTCTACTATCTCCTATATTGATACATAAGTCGTGTTAAGATATAGTTTTCTCTATACATATTTGAGATTTCGAGTTGAGTATATCTCGCTTACATATTTCTCGAAATATGTGTTGGTAAGCTTTTGCTTCGACCAAGTTCATCTTATATCATGAGAAAATTACCGAGTAACATCTTACATGGTTTGTGTGATACAATCATTTGATGTAGGCTTGGAATGTTTCGATAATGATTATTTCAATATCTTGAAAATTGCTTTGATACTAATAGTGTGTGAAAAAAGGCTATTATCATTATAGAAGAATGTTTCAATGATTGAAATAAAGAGTTTAGAATCTTGTAACCATCTTTGTATATAAGCATAGTGTGTTCGCACATTACTGTATAAGTCCAAAACCGGGAGCCTAAAGTATGCATACTGGTGTGTATACAAAAAGGTTGTAGGAGATTGGGTAAGTATGTGTACATATACGCATACTGGCGAAAGTTCACGTCCTTGAATTTCTGCTGAGTTTGAAAACCAAAACCAAACTCATCTGGTTACCTAAAGTACGCGTACTGGCGGAAAGTTCACGTCTGTGAATTTCTGCTGAGTTTGAAAACTAAAATTAACTCAAATCCGGTTACTTAAGTACGCATACCTGTACGCATACTTAAGTGTGTTACTTTTCTAAAATCGGTTATACGTGAACCTAAACATTTATTAATAAGGAATGCAATCTTTGCAAACCGTGGCTATAATGTTCATGTATTGATTCGAGTGAATCAAACCAATTTTGCTTCAATTGTGTTCTTGTATAATCCATGAGAATATAGCAATTGAACAACTCTTTAACTAGTTTCATTTGAGTCATTTGAACTAGTTATGGTTAAGATGAATAAGGTTGATATGAGAGTAATCATATGGCTAACCTTGGTTAACTATTTGTGAACCAACATGGTGTACACGTTTAGGTACGGTTACATAAACCTAAATAAGGGTACATTTCATTTGTGTGTGGCAAGCTAAGTTCGATCTAACGGTTGAAAGATATTAGCTTGGTTGAATCAGGTTTTTCATCTAACAGTGAATATTGAATGCTTTGTTACCAAGGTAACTTAGATTTCAAACCCTGATTTGAAAACTATATAAAGGAGAACTCTAGCAACTGGGAAACCTAATCCCCACACCTCCTGTGTGTTACTAGTTGCATAACTAGAGTCAATTCTCCTTTAACCTTAGGTTTCTCCTCGAGACCCTGTAGGTTAACGACTTAAAGACTTCATTAGGATTGTGAAGCCAGACCCAACTATTATCTTTGTAGTTGCGTGATCTGATCTTGAGGTTTCTATCGTATGGAGTACAATTGGAATAATTGACTCGAGATTTTATATCTCCGATTGGAAAGATAGAAAAGTAATCACAAACAACTTCGTCTCATTGTTTGTGATTCCACAATATATTCTTTCGCTAGTCGATTAAAATTATTGTGAGGTGATTGATAATCCTAGGCTGTTCTTCGGGAATTTAAGTCCGGGTTACCGATTGGTTCATGTTAACCTTGATTTATCAAAAGACAGAACAAAAACTCTTGGGTATTTCTGTGGGATACAAATTTATTCAATCCTATATACTTTTCTGTGTGAGACACATTTGTCAATCAAGTCTTCGACTTTGGGTCGTAGCAACTCTTGGTTGTGGGTGAGATCAACTAAGGGAATCAAGTGTGTAGTATCCTACTAGGATCAGAGACGTAAGGAGCGTAACTGTACCTTGAATTAGTGTGAGATTGATTAGGGTTCAACTACAGTCCAGTCCAAAGTTAATTGGCAGTAGGCTAGTGTCTGTAGCGGCTTAATACAGTGTGGTGTTCAATCTGGACTAGGTCCCGGGGTTTTTCTGCATTTGCGGTTTCCTCGTTAACAAAATTCTGGTGTCTGTGTTATTTCTTTTCCGCATTATATTTTGTTATATTGTTGAAATATCACAGGTTGTGCATTAAGATCAATCAATTAGAATATCCAACCTTTGGTTGTTTATTTACATTGATTGACACTTGAACATTGGTCTTTGGTACCGTTCAAGTTACTCCTCTTATATTCAATCAGGCTCGCAGATTTCTATTTGTTGATTGCGGATTGAATTAAGAGTTAGAGATATTAAAACTCTTTGATATACTTTACTCTAGATTAAGTCTGACTGTCTAGTTGATTCTCTAGAAAGTGTATTGGAGTAAGTCCTCTCAGATTGCCAAACGAATTGTTGGGTGTGGTTGTTAGACCCCCGCATTTTCAATTGGTATCAGAGCAGGCAAACACATTAAAGACCTCATAAGTCTGTGTTTGTAGCGATCTTATATGGACAAAGGTGCTATCTCCATAAACGTACCACCAGTCTTCGATGGCTCAAATTACTTGTGGTGGAAAATTGCTATGCGTGCATTTTTTCAAGCGCTTGATTTTCAATCATGGGTTTATGTAGTTAATGGCTATGATGCTCTCGTTGTGGCAGTAAGGAATGCAACCGTTCCAAAGAACATTGGTGAATACAATGCTGTCGAGATACTTGCTGCAAAGCAAAACTCCGACGATTTGAATGCCATCATACATGCCATTACCCCAGATCTTCAGCACCATGTGACTACGTGCACTAGGTCTAAAGATGCTTGGGATATCTTAGAAACCATATTCGAAGGAAATACCCGTGAAAAGGAGGCTAGGATTCAAAACCTTTATTCCGATTGGGAAAACCTTCGTATGGCAGACGAAGATTCATTTGATGAGTTTATTCACAAACTATCTGAAATTGTTAATGCATCTTTTGCATTGGGTAAGACAATTCCTGAAAAGGACATTGTGATGAAAATTCTCAGATCGCTGCCATCTAGATACGATTCTTAGAATCATGCCATCGTTGAAGGAAATAACCTTGATGCTCTCTCCGGAAATACGTTGGTTAGAAAGCTAAAGATCTTTGATCATGAGCATACATCCAAAATCGGAAAGGATGTTGCCTTCAAAGCACAAAAGAACACTAAATTACTTGACAAAAGTAAAAGTGTTTATGTTTCTGAGGATGATCTTTCTGAGGCTGATTCATCGGATGAAGGTATTAACAAATCAGTCTATTTGATCACAAGACAGTTTAGGGATCTTGTATTAAAGAGAAGTAAACGGTTTTCTAGAGACAAACCCAGGTCATCAGTTAAACCTCACAACCGCATTCCTCCTAAAAACAGGGATGCTGACGAGGATATGCCACATTGCTTTAAGTGTAAAGGTTTTGGTCATTTTTCAAATGAGTGTCCAAATCGTAGAAAATACACTGGAAATAAAGGTTTTGCTGCAACTCTTGATGAAATGTCTGATCACTATGATTCCAATGAGGACGAAAAATCAAGTGTTGCACTTCTTTGTGAAGATATTGATTTTGATAATTGTAGCAATACATATATCAATCTTGATATTCTTTCAGAAGAAGACTCAACCAATCTGGAAGAAAAAATTAACCTTTCTGTTGGAAACTCTATGTCTGATTTTTCAGGTTCCACTTTGTGCCTAGATGCTTGCATATCTCGTGTGTCTGAATCATCTTATCCAGGGACATGCTCTTATTGCTCACTCAATGGTCATGAACTTTCAAAGTGTTACAAGTATAAACACAAGATGAGACATGTCAAGAGATTTCAACGAAGAGCAAATCGCCTAGCAAACAAGCTCAAACTTGTTCAAAAAACCGCTGAGGTATGTAAGATTTTATCCTCTTCAAAGAAGTTGGTTTCTAAAGATAGGTCAAGACCACCAGAGAAAAGAGTATAGTCTAAACAATTTGATAAACATGGTTCTATGAATTCCTTTCAAAAAGGGTATGGTGAACAAATTGTTGTTCATCACTGCACAACTTGATTGTGTTGTTTTCGTGCATCTTGTCTCATGTGCTTGATTAAAAGAGACAAGATTGTGCACACCTCAGGCTTAAAAAAAAAAAAAAATAAAATAAAAAAATTGTTTTTGTTTTCTTAGATTTGTTGTATGATTTGGAATTCTTTCATATCTAATTGATATTGGAATGGACTTCCCTGTGTATTCAATAAAAGAGGGTTATTCTCGTCAATTCCACTCTCTTTAGGGTCGTGAATTGCGCGTGCGTGAACCTGTGTGGTTAAAAGGTTCCGTAACCCTACATTCCTTTTTCCCTCTATGAAACTCTTTTCATCTTAAGACTGCATGTTTAGTTTAAATTGTGATTTCCTCTCACAAACCCATACACGTATGGAGACTCCAAGCATCATATGTTCTGATGGAAAAGATGTTAATATGATTGTTAAGCCATCAATCATAAAGGAAAAAGAAAAATGTTCGTTGCCTCCAACTTTGAAAAGAAAAAAAAAGGAATGTGAGGAAGCCAAGAGCTGTTCCTTCAAATTCTCAGAATTTTTCTGATGTTCTTGAAGAGTTGAAGTAAACAAGGAAGGAGATTCATCTAATAAAGGCTTATGTTATGAGAACTCTCGAAATTCAGAAGGCCCTGGTTCGATATTATCAGCCTAGAAGGTTTGTTGGAATTGACTCCTTTCTTCACGAACCTTATGTTCCCATGGCCGTTGACGACAAGGAGTTCGGGGACGATAAAGAATTATTCAGAGGTCTCAATATCTAGTAAATCTTCTTTTAGAGAATTTATTTCTTGTTAGAAGAATAACTAGGGTTTGGAATAGCCATTATTGTGAGTACACATAGCTATGTCCAACGATTTTCATCTTCAATGTTTTTAGATTTATTTATTTAAATTCTAAGTTTTTTGGAAGATGATTTTTGCAATTTTAATCTTTATGATTTTATATATTGCAAATTGTTATGTGATATGTTGTCTACGTCCGTGAACCTGTGACTATCCCATACTTGTTCAAAAGTTATCTCTATTATGTTGGTATGAATGTATTAATAGAAGATAGAATGAACTTTTGACATTACAAAAGTAAAAGCCTTTTATGTCATTGATTTGATGGAAGAAAGGATAAAGCTTTTGTTTACAGAGATTAAGTCTATTATATGTCATTGTGCAAATAGTGATAGAAAATAGAATGAATCCTTGTTTATTCTGTAGTATTGGTTGATCTCCAATCCACATCTTTGTGCACATACTGTGTTGCTCCGTAAGGTTCCTTATGTTTGAGCATGACCAACTGAATTGATCATTCACTTGTGGTTAATTTAGTTGTTGCTCCGTAAGTTCTCTTATGTTGAGTATGACCAATTGAATTGATCACGTTGTTGTGGTTAATTTGGTTGTATTTTTCGATTGCATTAATCATGGGTTCTCTTGTGGTTAATTCAATTGAATATGTTGGATACAAATTCATGTTTTCATGTGATTTGGTTTTATCCAAAAGAAATCCTTCTATTGTTGTTAAAAGCAAGGTCGCCTTTGTTGTTCTTTCGGGAATGACATTTTATGCGGGAGAGTTCTTTTTGAACTTGTGCTTAATTGACAAATCTTTTTGGGGAGTGCGGCTGTGGAATATTAAAGGGGTTATATTGTATCTTTATAAACTCCTCGATGAATGCATTTAGCTTTGGCTTTATGATGGCATCTAAATAAGTTGATATGGTATTCTCTTTTGGTCATGAAGTATCTCTGTGAAAATTTCATGAGGATCCCACTAGTTTTCGAACCTTTGCCAATTTATATTGACAAAAAGGGGGAGAATTAATGTGTAGTGTGATACTACAAATACATATGGTTTACGGATCATTATGTAAGGGGGAGTGGTTTTCATGTTGTTGATGGCAGTTTTTAGTTCAAGGCTAAAATTTTAAAACCAGTATTTAATGCGCTGTCACCCTGCAAGGGGTGAAGCCATTTGAAAGGTGACGAGTGCAAAAACCCTCCTCGCTCATTGAGCAATTCAATGCATATGAAATTCACTCAGAATAGTGCGCGTAGTAGCAATCCCAAATATTATGTGATTCCCATTTTATACCAGCATTATTAATCAATGCATGATTTACCTAGTATTTTCCGTGCTATGTTCTCAGTCGAACTCTCATCATTGACATGACATGACGATTAAGTGTTCATTCTCAGCAGAATAACATGAATCTCCCGAAGTGCCAGTATTGAGATTTGCATGAAAATACCCACACAGGCTACATCACTCTCTGACAAAGAGAATCTTGTATCGACGCGCTTTTAACTAAAGGCGGCTCGATTGAACATGTTTAATTTCCTTAAGGAAAATCTAGACTGTTCATATCAGTCTCAGAAACTATCACGGCCACACAATTTGGCCGCGCGATTCTACAAGCCTGGCCAAGCCCTGGCGGAAATAGGCAACCATCATGATGACCATCGACGGGCCCACCAACGCCCCAACTGATCGGACCTTGCCTAAACGCATCCCAGCGTTGTCAAACGCCAACCCTAAGTGGGATGGTCACGTTGTGGAAAGAAGCTCGAACGAGCATGAACTGTCCAAAACAGTCTTAAAAGCGTCAAAGCCGTCCAACTTTGCCATCCTGGTTGGACGGCTTGGAATATTCCACGAGTGATTAGGGAAGTGCTAGCACGCCCACCGGCGGGCCCACTAGTCATCTAGTTGATCGAATCCCATGTTGAACATTCACAAGCGCTTCAAACGCCGACCCAAACATGGGCGTTGGCGCTGCGCAAGAGCAAAGCTCGAATGAGCTAAAATCGTAAAAAACGGTCTCAAAAGCCATCATATCCGTCCAACTTCGCCAGCCTAGTTGGACGACTTAGATCTCGTTTTAAACAATCAAGGAAGTGCCAACATGATCATCCGTGGGCCCACTAGTGCCCTAGTAGATCGACTTGCCTGCGGCAAACCTATAGAGTGTTCAATCGCTTGCCCAAACTATGGCAAACACGATGTTTTCAAAACCCTAATTTGGGTCGCGGCAATGTATTAGCGTCTTAAATCGATCACAACCATCTAACTTAGCCAGCCTAGTTGGATGGCTTAGATCGCGTTTTGGACAATCAAAGAGGTACACATGAGTTCACCACCGGCCCAACATTATTCCCGCTCGATCGACTTACCCGTGGGAAGTCAATGATGCATCGAGTCGCTCGATTGAACTAGAGTAGTCATGGCTATTCTAAACCTTAATTCACGTTTGCGGCAGTGAGCTTGTGTCGCAAATCGATCATTTCCACTCATCTTCGCCGGCTGAATCGAGTGGCCTAGATCTGATTTTAGATGGCCGAGGAGGTGTCGATATGCACACCAACGGCCCGTCTTCACACATGGCCGATCGGCTTGCTCCTATTAGCGCCCAACACTCACGTTCGATTAGTCAAACTAGGGTTGGCCACATGGTTTCCAAACCCTAATTTGTATCAACGGCGGCAAACATCTGCCGCAAATCATCTCGTCCGTCCGACTTTTCTAGCTTGGTGGGATGTCTTAGATCAAGTGTTAAGTGATCAATGAGATACCTCAATGATCACCGGCCACCTGTCTTTCACAGAGAACGATCGACCAAGAGATGGCTCGTAAATACGGCCCTCAAACGATCTCCCAAAGATTGGACAAACAACTGGGAGCATTTGGTAAACAATTTTAGTATGAGCTACATGCCAAAAGTTTAACATACTAAAAAATCACATCAATCGGAGTAACAAGCTAAAAGATAAAGCTTAAAAGGCGACCTAGGTCATGGCTGAAAACTGACAGAATTCCTCCTGAATTCTTCCTGAGTTTTACTGTCGGGCATTTTTCACCTTCTAAAGAACTCAAAACCTAAATATTCCCTCGTGGAAAGATAGGAAATTCTTTTCTGATCAAAATGGAGGGGCGGACCGTCAAAATCCGAGTTCGTATGAGAATTCTACAACGATTTTAGTGAGGGTCTCACATCTGAATTTTCTGATTACGAAATTTCATGAATTAGCACAAACTTCTGTGAATCATCTCAGCTAGCCAACTTAAATGGTTTAGATTTAATTTGGGCCAACCAATAGGATGTCAAAATGGCTACAAGCCACTATTCTCCTATAGGGACCGATCACCACATCTTTAATGTACATGGATAGCTCCTGGCAGCTACTCACATGACCACCCGCCACCTAGCTTGCGCGTGATTGGTCAGAATAACTAGGTATTGCAAACAAGACCCATTCAGCAGTCTGCTGCATATTTTCCACGAAGATACTCGAGACATCAAACATGTCACAAACTGGGGGGATACTTACTGGGGTATTGGTCTGGCGGTTTACAGCGTGCGGCCTGCAACGCGCCCATTACGAGAACGTGTCAGGAAAGGATGAACGGTTAACAACGATGAGAGTGGTGGGTGAAGGTGTGACCACGTGATGATCACCACCTCTTACACAACCCCACTGCTCCACTACTTAATCTTCTCCACTTCCTACGAGATCAGGGTTGCGCTCAAATGACTTGTATAAATAGGTTTTCAACCTATTTCGACAATAGGGACACAAGTGTTGTCATCACAGTATCCAGAAAACACCAAGAACTGATAGCTTACATTCTGCAAGCCAGTTCCATGTTCTGATACAAGTCATAAACAGCCACACCTTCATGATTCAACATCCTGATCTCAAACACCTTCTTCGCTACCCTCCCTAAGATCAACCCCTTCTCCTTCACTTTGTGACCGAATTGAATTTGGAACGGCCATTTCTTGGTTTAGGCCAGAGTCTTACAGATTGATCTCTCGAATCTGAAAGTAATCCCGTGCAGTGCATTGTTCAGGGTTTGAATTCGTTTCTCATCAACACACCCAAATTTACCAAAAACAGCAGAAACAGTTTTTACCCTCGAACAATTGGCGACCACAGTGGGAGATTGATCTCTCGGTTGCAAGACCAATATTCATTCCAGTTTTCTCAATTTCAAAAGGGTGGATCTTAGATCCAATTCAATCATTAAATTCAATTTAGGTTCAACAACCAATTTCAATCCTGGTGTTCCATTCGCTAAGAAGCTTCACAAAAATGATTTTTCAAGCAATGCTACAGGAAATGCCTTAGATAGCTGAGCACCAGTAAATATCCAAGATGAAAGGACCAGAAAGCCGCGTGAATACACAAGGAGACTTGGCTGCTACCTAAAAGAGCACAACGACATCTCTCGAAGGTCCGGATGGAGAAACCGCTTTTTCTGTAACACCACGAGTGTTGTATGGAGCAAGCCAGAAATGCCTCAAAGGGTCCACACCCAGAAAGACAAAGTGAAGATTTGCGTAGCTGTTGTTCCATTATGGAGATAGTTAATAACAAATCTCAACACCATTGAGTCCCAACAAGACACCTGCAGAGATCACAAAAGAAAAGGTCTATCTCTATTCCACTACTGCTACCAATTTAAAGTCAGGAATATCCGCTACCACTTCATCAACAAAACGTGTAGATCCAGAACATGGCGTAATTCCGAGAATTCGTACATATACAACAACAAAGGAGGCTTGAACCATCTTCAAATCATCATAAAGGGTTCGCCTATTATGTCAACCAGGAAAAAAGCGAGACACTCCCTTAGATGTGACACCTCCGATCACCAGAGCCGCTGCCGTCACCAATATTTCATCGAGCATAACTCCCCGGTCGTTACTAGAGCTACTGCCACTTCCCCATCAGGACGAGAGACCGGAGGAGCCAGACGAGGCCAACCCCCTATCACCATTTTTG
Source organism: Papaver armeniacum (assembly GCA_023531295.1). Lineage (NCBI taxonomy): Eukaryota > Viridiplantae > Streptophyta > Magnoliopsida > Ranunculales > Papaveraceae > Papaver > Papaver armeniacum. The sequence goes on from JAJJWW010008436.1 coordinate 50,550, forward strand.
ATTTGATGGAAAGACGAGAAGTTCTCGTTAAGACTCAGACGAACATGGCTACAACTCAGAAAAAGGGCGTGCATTCATAGATGAAGAAATTCGTGATGCTCCTGAGTGCTCAAGGGAAAGGAATCAGCCGTCCAATTTCATCACGCGTGAGGATCTAGAACGACTTCTCCAGCATCGAGGCAAGGAAAACCCGGAGACCTGTACCAGCATCAGCCTCCTTATCCTCCTTATGTGCAAAGAGTTCCTCTTCCGAGAGGATACTCCTCTCCTCAATTTTCCCTTTATGACGGAACTGGTAATGCTCATGAACACATCTCTCATTTTCTGGAGTCATTAGGAGAGCAAAAATACAATCATGTCCTTCGCCTGAAAGAGTTCTCAAAGTCACTTACTGGGAGAGCGTACACCTGGTACAACAACATTGTACCAAACATCGTATCTAACTGGTGTGAGATGGTAACCGCTTTCTACAAGAAGTATTTCTTCGTATCCGAGCAAATCACCTTTTCAGATTTGGGGAGAATTTTCCAACGAAACAACGAACATCCAAATGATTATGTGAAGAGGTCCAGAATTCAGGCACTGGATTGTCACGATCCAAATATGATTGAACAATGATTGGTGGAATTATGCATTAATAGGATGGTACCCTACTATCGTGCTATGCTGGAGAATCTGCAATTTCAGACATCCTTTGAACTTCGTGAAGCTATTAAGCTCGGCTACAACAGCACTTGCCCTGCTAGAAAGAACTAGGCCTGCCAGGAATAAAGAGCCTCATGATGTTCGTAGAAGCATACATCTCACCAACAGGCAATACAACCTTCAGCCTTCTGTAGGCAGCTTCACTGAAACATCAAGAGGAAAACCACCAAGATACAACATCTTGCGCATCCAAAACCACCAACTCTAACCTCAGTACGACGTGCATGACTATCACAATGATAAAACAACGTCCGAGATATACCATATCTGGCTTGACGGCAACAAAATCGGTGAGAGACGCTTTCAGAATTTTGTCTCCCGTAGAAGAAGTAGTTGCATTACCGAAGGAGGTCGTACCCGGGACTTAAGAGGTACATACGAACTCTCCATGTCAAGAGCTTTTTCATGCTTACACAACCTGTTAGTTAAGTCATCCTCATGAGGGAACTTCCCTACTCCTTAAAGACACGATCCAAAGATGATAGAGACAAAGAAGTGTAGCTGGGGACTGCTCACCAATATCCATCTCAAAGATGCTGAATTTAGAGAGACGCAAGCATGTTATCATTATGATTCCAGGATGTCCAAAGACGAGGACATACTCAAGAGAGCAGACGCATTGTCAAAAACCAGCGATATGCCTAGACGCAAAGACGGCCTCATGATCAACAACTCGTACAATCCTCATCAACGTTGGGGTCAACTCCAACTCTCTTCCAAATTATTTCTTCGGAGACCCAGCATGACATCATCTATCAAGTTGAAAGCTCAATAGATACTCGTAGGCAGGGGACTGTCTCCCTCTTCTCCATTCCATGAGGAAACATCAAGGAAGCTATCGGTTCCATCATCAGCTTCTCCCTCTAATAACGAGACGATCCTTACCATTATACGAAGACAGCCAAGTTCGTGCAAGTAGCTACCATGCCTCTCCCTGCTAGTCTCTTCTGATCACAGCTGCTGCCAAGAATCGTTATTGCTCGCCAGAGCTTCACCATAGCAACAACCACTACGGACAGAGGTAATCCAAACTTCTGCATATTTTGCTTTCCCATGGAGAAGTAATAGAGTCACCGGTACGGAGGCGAGATGGCGATATCTTTATTATGGTAACCCACCGACCATACAAGATAGATCCATGTAACTCACGCTTGGGGACTGAGACTCATCATGAAATTCCTTCACCGTCAGTCAAGGACTTCTTCAACACAAGAGAGACGTTCAATCGAGAAACATGTAATTTGCAAGAAAAAATCAAACTGAAGGAGAAGCCGCTTCAACGCTCTCTCTAAAATAAGCTGCACGCTTCAGAAGCCGCTTCGACGCACACTCCAGAAGCCGCTTCGACGCACACTCCAGAAGCCGCTTCAACGCACAAAAGCCGCTTCGACGCACACTCCAAAAGCCGCTTCAACGCACGCTCTCTCCTGAAGCCGCTTCAACGCTCTCTCCAGAAGAAGTTGCTTCAACGCTCTCTCTCCCGAAGCCGCATCAACACTCTTTCCCGAAGCCACTTCAGCGCTCTCTTCAGAGGTCGAACCCGCTTCAACACCTTACCAGCAAATGCAATTGAAGTACGTCTTTCAAGAGAAAATAAACTCAGGATAATTACACCTGGGGACTGCCAGCACAGGATGCCTTCACGTCCCTCAACCGGTTTATTTCTAATATCAACAATCATCACTGTTGAAGCTTTACGAGCCGCAGAGACATCTCAACATGAAGACGTACATGTGCATCAAAGACTCCAAAGTACAAATCAGAGATATTTTCACGTGTCCAGTGTTAAGTGCATATTTTGCATATATTTAGTGTCGAATCCATGCTAGTATTTGCTATATTTTCTTGCGAATTATTGTATATTGCTCTTGTTTTCTCTTATTTATGTTTTGCTAGGTGAATCGTCCAAAAGAAGTGAATTTGCACGTAATTGTGCAATAAAAGAAGTTAGCTACACTTGGAGAAGGGCCAAAGACCAAGTAGAGCTCGTTCATATATAGGAGTCCTTGATATCATCTTTAAGAGGACAAAAAGACGAAGCGATAGGCGAAAGAACGAGTTCATTCCGACGTCGTATGAGAAAGTTATGGGCGAAATGAGAAGTTAAGCTTGTCGGTTATCCAGAACCGACGTCTAACGAGAATGTTGCAGATTGTTAAAGGAATCCGTTTACTTGCTAAGGGCAGATACTCACTGGTTATGAGGACTCCGCCAATTTTACTAAGGGAACGTCATCTCTTCATCTCAGAGTTACAACTCTGATGATTGCCGAGGATGGAAGTGAGAAATGCTCGAGTCTCAACGGAGTCATGGAAGTTGATGGAGTCTCGGATGATTGATGGCAGTTACGTGCAGAGAGGATGGATTGAGAACTGTCGAGTTTATATGGAACCAGGGAGTGTTGGCTGATGGTTTGTCGAGGAGGACAACGCTGTAATGATGAAGAAGGGAGTTTGGCAGTGAGAGAATGATGGCATGGCAGCGACGATGGAGTGGAGATGGTTGTTTCTGTTGATTGAAACAGAGCTTGAAATGGTGGTGATCGGCAGTAGATGATGGCAGTAATGAACAGAATAGAAAAGGATGGGTCTGCTGCTATGGTTATCGCTGGCAAAGATTGGTGATCGACGGGAAGAAGACTGATTTGATGTCAGCGACGGGCAGAAGGTGACTGTTGGTTTTAGAAACTGGTGCTGTAGATACTGCCGTTGGCAGTGACGTGAATAAAAAGGAGATGGAGAGTTCGGTGATTGCAGGTCATCTCAGCTCGAGTGATGGCAGTGAGTGCCGAAATCGATTGATCTTGAGCCGAGAAGTAAGTCATGGGGTTAATGGTAGTTAAAGGAGAAGTGGTTTGCTTCCAGTATAGAAAGATGGTTGAGGCTGTAGAATAATGTTGGGTTTCAGCTGACGATGGAGAGGAAGGCAGGGGTCTCGTTACAGCGAGATGGATGTTTTTGTGGTTGAAGCTGCGATGATGATTATCGGAAAGTGTTGAGAACTCGAGCTGTGGTGATGATGAAGCTCTCTGCCAATGTCAGTGACGAGACTGAATGACAAGTTAATGGAGAAGCTAGAGTCAGGGTATGAGAGAAAGATGGGACAGTGGTAATGCTCGTTGATGGAGCGATTGAGAAGAGCCGAGCGAGAATGTTGTTGCCATTGACTGACCTCGGTGTGAGCTTGGTAAGGAAGGTCTTGGTACGGGTTTGCAAGGGAGATGAATGATGGGAGTTGGCATTTGCCGAGTCCGAGTTTGAGAAGTCAAGATAAACCGAGGGTCTTGTCGTGGTTACATGTAAAGATGGGTTCGACTTTGGCATGCTTTTGGGACTTGAAAACTTCAACGTAAAGTCAGGGGAAAATAAGTGTGCCGGTGGAGGAATTTGACAAGAACAGGGAACTATATTCCTGGTGTTGATAAGAGTTTGAATTGCTTTAGAACTTCAAAAGCTTGAGCGAGACATCAGCTCAATAATCGATGCGCTGTCGTCCAAATGTACAATCAATGGACACGATATTAAGGCTATGAGAAGTTAAGACGGCTGGGGTTTGTTTCTACGCGGAAACTTGAGAGAAAATACATGCATTTCGATGAGTTTCCAAGTCGACAAAACAGCCACCGAGTGGTGCCTTTACCGTCGAATTATAAGATGAATGGTGGAGATTCAAGACGCGTTTATGTGTTTAGGTCGGCGGGGATGACTGGGTGTTTATCGATTCGAATTTGGAGGAGTAAAAGTATATAAATAGAGGCGCAGAAACACCTACGGAGAGCCGCTAAACCCGAGTTCATACACACAACCTGTTCGACAGAATTCCTGAAAGAGAAAAGAGGTGTTTTACATCAAAAGAAGAGAAGAAGCTAGGAGCAAGGAATTAGGGTTTACCCCTTAGGGGGAACCTTGGTATTTTGTAACGTATTTTCTTCTCATATTTCATATATTTTTCATGGGTTTTAGTAAACTCATGTGTAACTAATTTCCATTGATTAAGGATGAATTCAATGTGCTAGCGTGAAGCTTTATTAGTTATATAAATCTATTCGAAATTTTAATCATCATCGATTGTCTTTTCTATATTTAGGGTTTATGAATGATTCTTAGATTGATTTGGGATGCATACTAGATTAGTCTATTGATTGTTCTATTGCTAGTGGAGATTTGGAGCGATCCGTAATTATCGTGCATCTCCTAAACAAGTAGAGAACGTGAGACCTTGCAGAGGGATTCTGTGAAGCAATCATGTGTGAAGACAACACCAGTAAGTGAACCGAGCGTACTGAGTTTAACTGCTGGGATCAAACCCAAATTCACAAAGCCTAAGCGTTCGGTTGAGTTACACCTTGTAAGCGTACCTCAAGGCGGCTCAGTTGGATAGAATCCGGTGGCTAAGCGTATCTGTTATCCGGTGATATGAGGAGTTTTGGGGATAGCTAAGCGTACCTGCAATCCTACGGTTGGTGATGAATGGTTCTGGCGAAAGATAGATAAGTATGCTATGAGAGTCAACGTTTGGTAACGGCGAAGGACTCCTTGATCATCTCTTTGTTCTCTTTGTTATTCTTTTTATTTCACTTTAAAACAATCCCACTTTGTGTTTTATCTTATTTGCTGAACTAAATAACCTATCAATTACACAGCTCTCTGTGGGAACGATCCTTACTACCGCTATATTACCAGTTAATTAGTGGGAAATATCTTGATTAATTTGTTGCACTTACGACACGCATCAAATTTTGGCGCCGCTGCCGGGGACCGGTTGTTAATTGATTTGTTATTTTTTTAGCTTGTTTTTGTTTTTTAGATTTTTTCTTTTGTTCTTGTGAGTCGTCATGTTTCCTTACGGACATAACATGTACGGAGCACAAGACCAATCATCATATTATAGTGGTAATCAATTTGGATTTCAATCTCATTCATGTAATAACTACCAACCATACCCTACGGAGCTTTATGGATACTCTCATACATATCAACAACCTTATGACGGGTATGTAAGTGAGCAATCAAAGGGATGGGAGGATAGTTATGCTTCTGATCAGTTGTTTTCTAGTAATGTGCAGATGACAGAGAGTGTGGAAAGACTTACTCCTCTTTATCATGTTCTTTCGTCATTTATGTCAAAAGAAGAGATACAGTCTGAAAATTCCATCGTGAATAATGGCGGAAAACGTATTAATATCAGAAAACTTTCAAAGCAATATGATCAGTTAGAAGAAGCTGGAGCATCAGAAAAGACTCTCGAAGAAATTAACAAGGTAATACGAACGGAACTTCAACGTCGTTGGGATATTGAAGATTATGAGGTTGACGAAGACTCTGATGAAGATGAGCAACCTTTGGAAAATCCTTGCAATAATGGTAATGTTATTTCAACTCCGGATCATAATAACGATCACTCGCCTATTCAAAAGGAGGAGAATGAATATGACATAACCGTTGTTATAAATGGTGTAACGTACTCAAACAATGATTTTAGGATTTGCACCAATGAACTAGACTTTCTAGGAGATGATTCTGATTCTGATGACGAGGTTGCTGAAGAGATAGAGATTGAGAATGAAACCAAATTGGTTAAAGTTGTGGAAGACCCAATTGAGCTAGCCAAGGATTATAATGATGCTGAGATTTTAATTGAAGCAGAAACTGACGAAGAATGGCTAAATAGTTTGATAGAGGACCACGATACACACAAGGTAAATAATTCATTGCAATTCTTTAAGAATGATGAGGATCCTGTAATACGAGAGATTGTGGAAGGTTTGTCTAATCCTTTGCATATTTCTGAATCTTTTGATCCACATCAATTAGGATTGAGTATTTGTGATTCTAAAATTCTAAAGGATTATTTTGCTTCTAAGTATATACCACTTGATGTGTTTGATTCTAGCACAATGCAGGTTCAACAAGAGGAACCTATAGAAGTTCCCTTATTTTATGTTCTCTATCCACTTTCGAGTATAGAAAGGACTAAGTGTGGAGGAAACTTTCAAGCTATAACAATTTCATTATTAATATGTTATGCTAATCATTCTGTGAAGTTTTTATTAGAGTTGCAGATTGTTTTCTGGGCAGACTACCAGATTTTCAGATTGTTGGTTTATGGACGATAACAAAAGAGTCGGGCTGACGACTTTAAACCAAGCGCTAAATGGGAGGCAACCCATAGGTTTTGTATCTTAAACCCTTTTATTTTTACTTTTTATTGTTTTCATATCATATTTGCATCCCCATGTTTAATTTCATTCAGTCCGGAATCTATCTTAGAAGAGAATTATGACGAATACCTTTTCGTCAGAAAAATTCAGACTGCACATAGTTCAGTCAAGAGACCATAACTGTCAGACAGTTTATTGAAACACCGTGCCCTTTTTACACTTTGTAGAAAACACGTAGATGAACAACTTTTGTGAAATGGAGTTTTTCCAAATTCCTTACCAATTTGTACAGTTTTTGCGTTTTATCTGCTGTTACGTCAGAATTCAGAATTTTCAGTTTAACACATTGAGGACAATGTGAAGTTTAAGTGTTGGGGAGTCTTTTGGCATATAGAGTTTTTAGACTTTTTGAGTCAAATTTTTAAATTTCTTTGTATATATTTGAATAAAACTTCCAACTTGTAGAGATTTTAGAGTCACTAGCATACTTCTAGGTATGTTTACATAGAGATTGTGACCGACATAACTGAACTTGGAAGTGTTAGGGAACTACATTCGGATTTCTTGCTTGTTAGAGTGTTAAATAATGGATTTAATCATGCCGGTGATGCAAATTAGGAGCAGGGAGAAATGCATTATTAGAGTTGTTGATCAATCATTAGTGGAGACTACCTATTTTCAAATCAACAGAGGCACCAGACCAAATTTCTTTGTAGCTGACTAAAGAGCTTTCTTTTGAGTGTGTGTCACCGTACGTTAATTCCGGGTAGAATGGTGAGCTACCCAACTTCACACTATTTTCAGCACTATTTTTGATCTCTTGAGTGATAATTTTGTCAATCATGAGGGTGACGTCTATAGATGAAAACCACCTTCTTGTAGTTTGATTTGCAGTTAGCACCATTCTCTCTCTCGCCTACAACAGGTCCATAGAAACACCATCATCATCAACAAGTGGAGCGACATCAAAATCTACAAGGAAAGTTGAAGACGTTTGAGGTTTACAAGCAACAATACAAGGAAGAGCAAATTTCATATCCAAGTAAAGCAACATACAATGAGCATATTTTCATATATACATGTTGGAGACTTACACATAAGGAGCGGAATGCTATATCCAAGTATGAAGACTTCTTTAAAAGAGCGAAGAAAATCAAAAGATGAGAGTTATTGAAGTTTATGATACAAAGACAATACAAGTTGTGAAGATCAAAGTGGTAAAGTACTTCTTTCATGGCCATGTTATTTTAATTTCGTTATTATTTTTGTAGTTGCAATCTGTTTGTTAAAAAAAAAAAGAGAAAAGAAAAAGAAAAAGAAAAAAAAATACAAAATACAAAAGAAAAAAAATAGAAAAATAGAAATAGAAAACAAAAAGAAAAAGAAAAAAAATACAAAAAGATTTGCATTTAGGTTGTTATTTGTTCAATAAGGCCATAGGGAAGAAAAATATATAAAGAAGTTTCAAGCAACAAGGAAATAGAGAAAAAGAGTTACAAATTGTCAAGGATCTACGAAGTTCAAGAGTTTATCATCAACAGTTGAAGACCGAAGACGAAGACCAAGAAGATGAAGAAGACGAGCCGAAGGAAGACGTTTCCATTGGATGCTGTGAGAGTGGTGCTTTCATCATTGCAATCAGATATGAAGGTGGTAAGTACTCTCATCCTCGCAATAATGGTTGATTTCCTTTCTTAGAGATCATCAGAAAAATATCTTTGTTTTCCACGATTTTGTGGAGTCTCCAGAAATATTTCGGAAGGTTTCCTTCCTACCATTCAACGTGTGTAGGATTTCTATCTTCATTCCTACCTGCACACATGTGAGACCCATAAAAAAGCCATCTTATTGAGTGCAATTATCATAAAATCCTTTTAAGTGAGGCAGAAGTCGAGGCGAAATGCTTATTGATCGCTCTCAAACACGCGTTCTCTCATTATGGTGTGGTTATTTCTCACTCAACATTTAAGAATGAGAATATGTTCTTTGGTAATTCTAACTTCTTATTACTAGCATGCGAAACTCTATGTCCTCATATCTCTTTGGATGCTTGGGAAGGCTGGAACGCTTTGAAGTTGGAGCGGAGTTTTGTGGGTATATCTCTGGTAAACCCTCACGAGACTATAACTCGTCCACTAGGGACACCTAGGGGTTTAAAGGCCTGTTATTCATGCTAAGAGTAACCATATCCTCGGCGACATGAAGTTGTTGTATTTTAGATAGTTTGCTCGAGGACTAGCAAAAGCCAAGTGTGGGGGAATTTGTTAAGTGCATATTTTGCATATATTTAGTGTCGAATCCATGCTAGTATTTGCTATATTTTTTTGCGAATTATTGTATATTACTCTTGTTTTCTCTTATTTATGTTTTGCTAGGTGAATCGTCCAAAAGAAGTGAATTTGCACGTAATTGTGCAATAAAAGAAGTTAGCTACACTTGGAGAAAGGCCAAAGACCAAGTAGAGCTCGTTCATATCTAGGAGTCCTTGATATCATCTTTAAGAGGATGAAAACACGAAGCGATAGGCGAAAGAACGAGTTCATTCCAACGTCGTATGAGAAAGTTATGGGAGAAATGAGAAGTTAAGCTTGTCGGTTATCCAGAACCGACAATCTAACGAGAATGTTGCAGATTGTTAAAGGCATCCGTTTACTTGCTAAGGGCAGATACTCACTGGTTATGAGGACTCCGCCAATTTTACTAAGGGAACGTCATCTCTTCATCTCAGAGTTACAGCTCTGATGATTGCCGAGGATGGAAGTGAGAAATGCTCGAGTCTCAACGGAGTCATGGAACTTGATGGAGTCTCGGATGATTGATGGCAGTTACGTGCAGAGAGGATGGATTGAGAACTGTCGAGTTTATATGGAACCAGGGAGTGTTGGCTGATGGTTTGTCGAGGAGGACAACGTTGTAATGATGAAGAAGGGAGTTTGGAAGTGAGAGAATGATGGCATGGCAGCGACGATGGAGTGGAGATGGTTGTTTCTGTTGATTGAAACAGAGCTTGAAATGGTGGTGATCGGCAGTAGATGATGGTAGTAATGAACAGAACAGAAAAGGATGGGTCTGCTGCTGTGGTTATCGCTGGCAAAGATTGGTGATCGACGGGAAAAAAGACTGATTTGATGGCAGCGACGGGCAAAAGGTGACTGTTGGTTTTAGAAACTGGTGATGTAGATACTTCCGTTGGCAGTGACGTGAATAAGAAGGAGATGGAGAGTTCGGTGATTGCAGGTCATCTCAGCTCGAGTGATGGCAGTGGATAATGGCAGTGAGTGCCGAAATCGATGGAGCTTGAGCCGAGAAGTAAGTCATGGGGTTAATGGTAGTTAAAGGAGAAGTGGTTTGCTTCCAGTATAGAAAGATGGTTGAGGCTGTAGAATAATGTTGGGTTTCAGCTGACGATGGAGAGGAAGGCAGGGGTCTTGTTACAGCGAGATGGATGTTTTTGTGGTTGAAGCTGCGATGATGATTATCGGAAAGTGTTGAGAACTCGAGCTGTGGTGATGATGAATCTCTCTGCCAATATCAGTGACGAGACTGAATGACAAGTTAATGGAGAAGCTAGAGTCAGGGTATGAGAGAAAGATGGGACAGTGGTAATGCTCGTTGATGGAGCAGTTGAGAAGAGCCTGAGCAGAATGTTGTTGCCATTGGTGACCTCGGTGTGAGCTTGGTAAGGAAGGTCTTTGGTACGGGTTTGCAAGGGAGATGAATGATGGGAGTTGGCATTTGCCTGAGTCCGAGTTTGAGAAGCTGAAGATAAACTGAGGGGTGCTGTCGTGGTTACATGTAAAGATGGGTTCGACTTTGGCATGCTTTTGGGACTTGAAAACTTCAACGTAAAGTCAGGGGAAAATAAGTGTGCCGGTGGAGGAATTTGACAAGAACAGGGAACTATATTCCTGGTGTTGATAAGAGTTTGAATTGCTTTAGAACTTCAAAAGCTTGAGCGAGACATCAGCTCAATAACTGATGCGCCTGTCGTCCAAATGTACAATCAATGGACACGATATTAAGGCTATGAGAAGTTAAGACGGCTGGGGTTTGTTTCTACGCGGAAACTTGAGAGAAAATACAGGCATTCCGATGAGTTTCCAAGTCGACAAAACAGCCACCGAGTGGTGCCTTTACCATCGAATTATAAGATGAATGGTGGAGATTCAAGACGCGTTTATGTGTTTAGGTCGGCCAGGGATGACTGGGTGTTTATCAGATTCGAATTTGGAGGAGTAAAAGTATATAAATAGAGGCGCAGAAACACCTACAGGAGAGCTCCTAAACCCGAGTTCATACACACAACCTGTTCGACAGAATTCCTGAAAGAGAAAAGAGGTGTTTTACATCAAAAGAAGAGAAGAAGCTAGGAGCAAGGAATTAGGGTTTACCCCTTAGGGGGAACCTTGGTATTTTGTAACGTATTTTCTTCTCATATTTCATATATTTTTCATGGGTTTTAGTAAACTCATGTGTAACTAATTTCCATTGATTAAGGATGAATTCAATGTGCTAGCGTGAAGCTTTATTAGTTATATAAATCTATTCGAAGTTTTAATCATCATCGATTGTCTTTTCTATATTTAGGGTTTATGAATGATTCTTAGATTGATTTGGGATGTATACTAGATTAGTCTATTAATTGTTCTATTGCTAGTGGAGATTTGGAGCGATCCGTAATTGTCGTGCATCTCCTAAACAAGTAGAGAACGTGAGACCTTGCAGAGGGATTCTGTGAAGCAATCATGTGTGAAGATAACACGAAGAAGTGAACCGAGCGTCTTCGAGTTTAAGCTGCTGGGATCAAACCTAAATTCACAAAGCCTAAGCGTTCGGTTGAGTTACACCTTGTAAGCGTACCTCAAGGCGGCTCAGTTGGATAGAATCCGGTGGCTAAGCGTATCTGTTATCCGGTGATATGAGGAGTTTTGGGGATAGCTAAGTGTACCTGCAATCCTACGGTTGGTGATGAATGGTTCTGGCGAAAGATAGATAAGTATGCTATGAGAGTCAACGTTTGGTAACGGCGAAGGACTCCTTGATCATCTCTTTGTTCTCTTTGTTATTCAATTTATTTCACTTTAAAACAATCCCACTTTGTGTTTTATCTTATTTGCTGAACTAAATAACCTATCAATTACACAGCTCTCTGTGGGAACGATCCTTACTACCGCTATATTACCAGTTAATTAGTGGGAAATATCTTGATTAATTTGTTGCACTTACGACACGCATCATCCAGCCACGCCATCGATTCTGAAGTGTAACTGGGGACTGATCATCGCATCCTGTTCCATACAACCATCCAATATTCATAAGACGATTCATAGGATGTTGCTTGAAACGAAGTCCTTGAAGGCTTATAGCGGCACATCGACAATGGAAGGTCTCTCATCTTGTCTACTTACCTAAACGGCTCCGGAGGATTATGCCCATACAAGCATATCATCATCGAAATCAGAAAGAGCAAGATGATTGAAAGAAATCACCAAGTAGCCAATACATGCTTCTTAAGGCAAGCGTCATTCGTACCCTGAAGTGCAGCTGCTTCAATGACGAAACAACATCTCAATCACCATCTCATTGTGCATAGATCCCAGAAAAAAGTTTCGCCATCTGTAATTTTCATATTTTACGAAATTCCTTCACGGAATCAGGAAGCAGCGAGCTAGTGCACGCGGTACTCCCAGATTGCGATTACTTCTTCAGACGTGTCCAATCACATCACACGCGCTATTAATTGGAGATACAGCCTACGCACCTAAAAATACGACTCCTGGATCTCATGTTCACGGAAGCACAACACACGAGATATAACAAATGGAAGTTATAGCATGAATGAGGGATTATTATTCGATCGAGCCCTGGATCCAGCCGCATGAAGTAAAGACTACTAAACATCAAAGAAGTGTCGTAAATGTCAGGGCCAATGGTGCCTTCACTAGAGTCCTCTCCAGGAGATTCTTTAACGTCCTCTCCAGGAGCTGCTTTAACATCCTCTCCAGAAGACGCTTCGACGCCCTTCTCGGAAGCTGTATCAACGTTCTCTTTGGGAGCTGCTTCAACATCTTTTTCAGAAATTGCTTCAGCAGCCTTTTAAGGATATTCCTCATGATAGGGCTCGTCCACATCAGAGTCGAGGATTACGACATTGTCATGAATAGTTTGAGATCCCAACCAACCATATGCCTAATCTACCTGAGGCCAACCGACATCATGCTAGGGGAACGCTCACATGGACGCCTCTTGAACGTGACATGTTCCAAAGACAGGACGACCCATCTCTCCTGGTAACATCTAACTTTGTCTCATAAGTTTTATCTTTATTTGTCACCATATAGTGCTTACCCCGCAATAGCGTAACTATTACGTGCTAAGCAGGGGACTTAATGTTGATGGCGGTTTTTAGTTCAAGGCTAAAATTGTAAAACCAGTATTTAATGCGATGTCACCCTGCAAGGGGTGAAGCCATTTTAAAGGTGATGAGTGCAAAAACCCTCCTCGCTCATTGAGCAATTCAATGCATATGAAATTCACTCAGAATAGTACGTGTAGTAGCAATCCCAAATATTATGTGTTCCATTTTATACCAGCATTATTAATCAATGCATGATTTACCTAGTATTTTCCGTACTATGTTCTCAGCCGAACTCTCATCATTGACATGACATGACGATTAAGTGTTCATTCTCAGCAGAATAGCATGAATCTCCGAAGTGCGCGTATTGAGATTTGCATGAAAATACCCCACAAAGCTACATCACTCTCGACAAAGAGAATCTTGTATCGACGCGCTTTTAACTAAAGGCGGCTCGATTGAACATGTTTAATTTCCTTAAGGAAAATCTAGACTGTTCATATCAGTCTCAGAAACGATCACGGCCACACAATTTGGCCGCGCGATTCTACAAGCCTGGCCAATTCCTGGCGAAAATAGGCAACCATCATGATGACCATCGGCGGGCCCACCAACGCCCTAACTGATCGGACCTTGCCTAAACGCATCCCAGCGTTGTCAAACGCCAACCCTAAGTGGGCTGGTCACGTTGTGGAAAGAAGCTCGAACGAGCATGGACAGTCCAAAACAGTCTTAAAAGCGTCACAACCGTCCAACTTTGCCAACCTGGTTGGACGGCTTGGATTATCCCACGAGTGATTAGGGAAGTGCTAGCACGCCCACCGGCGGGCCCACTAGTCATCTAGTTGATCGAATCCCATGTTGACCATTCACAAGCGCTTCAAACGCCGACCCAAACATGGGCGTTGGCGCTGCGCAAGAGCAAAGCTCGAATGAGCTAAAACCGTAAAAAACGGTCTCAAAAGCCATCATATTCGTCCAACTTCGCTAGCCTAGTTGTACGGCTTAGATCGCGTTCCAAACAATCAAGGAAGTTCCAATATGATTATCCGTGGGCCCACTAGTGCCCTAGTAGATCGACTTGCCTGCGGCAAGCCTATAGAGTGTTCAATCGCTTGCCCAAACTATGCAAACACGATGTTTTCAAAACCCTAATTTGGGTCGCGGCAATGTATTAGCGTCTTAAATCGATCACAACCATCCAACTTAGCCAGCCTAGTTGGATGGCTTAGATCGAGTTTTGGACAATCAAAGATGTGCACATGAGTTCACCACCGGCCCAATATTATTCCCGCTCGATCGACTTACCCGTGGGAAGTCAATGATGCATCGAGTCGCTCAATTGAACTAGAGTAGTCGTGGGTATTCTAAACCTTAATTCACGTTTGCGGCAGTGAGCTTGTTTCGCAAATCGATCATGAACACTCATCTTCGCCGGCTGAATCGAGTGGCCTAGATCTGATTTTAGATGGCCTAGGAGGTGTCGATATGCACACCAACGGCCCGTCTTCACACATGGACGATCGGCTTGCTCCTATTAGCGCCCAACACTCACGTTCGATTAGTCAAACTAGGGTTGGCCACATAGTTTCCAAACCCTAATTTGTATCAACGTCGGCAAACATTTGCCGCAAATCATCTCGTCCGTTCGAATTTATAGCTTGGTCGGATGGCTTAGATCAAGTGTTAAGTGATCAATGAGATACCTCAATGATCACCGGCCACCTCTCTTTCACATAGAGCGATCGACCAAGAGATGGCTCGTCAATACGGCCCTCAAACGATCTCCCAAAGATTGGACAAACATCTGGGAGCATTTGGTAAACAATTTTATTATGAGCTACATGCCAAAAGTTTCGTATGGATGTCTAGCATAACATACTAAAACATCATATCAATCGGAGTAACGAGATAAAAGATACAGCTTAAAAGGCGAGCTAGGTCATGACTGAAAACTGACAGAATTGCTCATGAATTCTTCCTAAGTTTTACTGTCGGGCAGTTTTCACCTCCTAAACGATCTCAAAACCTAAATATTCCCTCAAGGGAAAAATAGGAAACTCTTTTCTGATCAGAATGGAGGGGCGGACCGTCAAAATCCGAGTTCATATGAGAATTCTACAGCAATTTTAGTGAGGGTCTCACATCTGAATTTTCCGATTACAAAATTTCATGAATTAGCACAAACTTCTGCGAATCATCTCAGCCATCCAACTTGGCTAGCCAACTTAAATGGTTTAGATTTAATTTGGGCCAACCAATAGGATGTCAAAATGGCTACAAGCCACCATTCTCCTATAGGGACCGATCACCACATCTTTAATGTACATGGATAGTTCCTGGCAGCTACTCACACATGACCACTCACCACCTAGCTTGCGCGTGATTGGTCAGAATAACTAGGTCTTGCAAACAAGACCCATTCAGCAGCTTGCTACATATTTTCCACGAAAATACTCGAGACATCAAACATGTCACAAATTGGGGGATACTTACTGGGGTATTGGTCTAGCGGTTTACAGCGTACGGCGTGCAACGCGCCCATTACGAGAACGTGTCAGGAAAGGACGAACGGTTAACAACGATGAGAGTAGTTGGTGAAGGTGTGACCACGTGATGATCACCACCTCTTACACAACCCCACTACTCCACTACTTAATCTTCTCCACTTCCTACGAGATCAGGGTTGCGCTCAAATGACTTGTATAAATAGGTTTTCAACCTATTTCGACAATAGGGACACAAGTGTTGTCATCAAAGTATCCAGAAAACACCAAGAACTGATAGCTTACATTCTGCAAGCCAGTTCCATGTTCTGATAAGTCATAAACAACCACACCTTCATGATTCAACATCCTGATCTCAAACACCTTCTTCGCTTCCCTCCTTAAGATCAACCCCTTCTCCTTCACTTTGTGACCGAATTGAATCTGGAACGGCCATTTCTTGGTTTAGGCCAGAGTCTTACAGATTGATCTCTCGAATCTGAAAGTACTCCCGTGCAGTGCATTATTCAGGGTTTGAATTCGTTTCTCATCAACACACCCAAATTTACCAAAAATAGCAGAACCAGTTGTTACCCTCAAACATATGTTGAGATGAAGTATTGACTAAGGGGGAGTGATACATATCACTATAGTATTGTTGTCAAAGTTGTAATTTCTCATTGTAATTTCTACGGATCTTCAACAACTATAATGCTGAACTTACAACCTTTAGGATCATGGAGTACTTGGAAGTGACGAAGATTTTGAGTCATGTTGAAGATGCCAAGGAGATCAAGCATTTGGATGAGAAGCTATAATTTTTATCTATTTTGTAATCCATATGTATTGATAGTTTTGTCACTAAAATTGACAAAGGGGGAGATTGTTAGAGCACTGCTCGGTCGAACTCGCATGCGTTGCTATCTCAAGCATGTTTGTCAATGTTAGTGATCAAAACTATAAGTCTTGATTTCTAGCCTATCTATAGATGTCTCGGACTAGGACATAGATTGTGTAGTTGAGCTTAGTTTTCACAGAGTTCTTCACTTGAAGACGAACAACTACTACGGGGAGCTTGTGGAACTTCTTCGACAAAAGGTATGTGGAGACTTGAACTCATCTATCACTTGGAAAGTATATTTCTACTATCTTCTATATTGAGACATAAGTCGTGTTAAGATATAGTTTTCTCTATACACATTTGAGATTTCGAGCTGAGTATATCTCGCTTACATATTTCTCGAAATATGTGTTGGTAAGCTTTTGCTTCGACCAAGTTCATCTTATATCATGAGAAAATTGCCGAGTAACATCTTACATGGTTCGTGTGATACAATCATTTGATGCAGGCTTGGAATGTTTCGATAATGATTATTTCAATATCTTGAAAATTGCTTTGATACTAATAGTGTGTGAAAAACGGCTAGTATCATTATAGAAGAATGTTTCAATGATTGAAATAAAGAGTTTAGAATCTTGTAACCATCTTTGGATATAAGCATAGTGTGTTCGCACATTACTGTATAAGTCCAAAACCGGGAGCCTAAAGTATGCATACTTGTGTGTATACAAAAAGGTTGTAGGACACTGGGTAAGTATGCGTACATGTACGTATACTGGCGGAAATTCACGTCCGTGAATTTCTGCTGAGTTTGAAAACCAAAACCAAAACCAAACTCATCCGGTTACCTAAAGTACGCGTACTGGCGGAAAGTTCACGTCCGTGAATTTCTGCTGAGTTTGAAAACTAAAACTAACTCAAATCTGGTTACTTAAGTACGCATACCGTACGCATACTTAAGTGTGTTACTTTTCTAAAATCAGTTATACGTGAACCTAAACATTTATTAATAAGGAATCCAATCTTTGCAAACTGTGGCTATAATATTCATATATTTATTCGAGTGAATCAAACCGATTTTGCTTCAATTGTGTTCTTGTATAATCCATGATGAAAAGGCGAGGGTACCCAAATATACCTCAAGCTAAAACTTTTCATACCTATAAGTCCTTTCTCCGAAAGTGATTGTCTATGGACTGATTCGAGACAATACAACTAATCGGTTCATACTTCGTGTGATCGTCTATGGATACGAGATCGATACAATACAACAACGAAGTATGTTACTTGATAAAAAGGTTCGGACTTAACCAAACACAATAGGATTCACTTATCAAGTAAATAGGAATTAACATTTGTGTGATTTACTTTAATTATAATAAAACAATTATAACGCGGAAATATAAAGTAAATGACACAACAAGATTTTGTTAACGAGGAAACCGCAAATGCAGAAAAACCATGGGACCTTGTCCAGAATTGAATACTCTCAGGATTAAGCCGCTACACAAAATTACACCTAACTTCGTATAGTTGAGACCAAGCAACTACACCTATATCACCTAGTTCCGTCTGGATTCCCACGCCTCTGACCTTAGTCACGTACTTGGAACAATTCCTTTGGTTCATATTGCAAACAGTAAAGGAACAACAAATCTGTTTGGTATCAACTCTATTCAACCAAGTGATATGAGTTGGACAAAGGCTCTTCTGTTTATCTTATCATAAACTCCTTCGTAAGGTCCTTAGATCTATCTTATGTTCAATTACCGAAGTAATCGTTTAAGATTAAGCTAACAACACTATTAATCCAAAGAATTGTGTTGATGCTGATCTGCTCAATTAATCAATTCAATCTATCACAAAGATAAACCGATTATTGATTGGATCCTCTTTTACCGAAACAAGTATTGTGCACACCAAAGATTATGAACCCACAAATCAGAAATCTTCAATATCTTCTTTGTCTTCAAATCTTCTTAGATCTTCACTAAACACCTGCACACAATCACTTGAATCTCTTGTGATCAATCACGCACAGAACGGAGTCTGTTAACAATGGATAATCACAAGATCGTCTTTAAAACTAACAACAGTCTAACGATCCCTGTCGAAACTCTGAACTAGTTTGAGTGAATCTTATATCAGAAGAGAAGGTTCTTAAGCATAAACAAACTAGGTGCAATCAAAGTTCAACCACCGTTAGTCAATTAAATCAAAGAAAACAAAATATTAACCGCAATTATCTAGTTTCCCACCAACGGTACTCGTAGAGCTTCTCAATCCCAAAGACGACTTTAAACTGAGCGGCCGTAAGAGATTTCGCCTAATTAGGTTACTCTCCTCTCCCAATAGGCGGCTATACCAGTAACAACACAACAAAGAGGAAGTCCGTTGTTACGAAGGATTAGTTTGCTAGAAGGGAAAACTTCAAGTATTTATAGACAAGGAAGTTTGGACACCAAGGAATTTCCAAAACCGAAAATATTCTCAAGATATTCATTAAAGCACAAATTCGGTTTCCATAATTCCTGGAAATGCTCTGTCCAAAAATAATGATCGAAATCTCTCGGAAAATCTGTAATTAGTAAATGCACAATACTAATTCTTATTTCCCTATAAAATGAAGTTAAATACCTTAATTAAAAGATTCTTAACTTATTTATGTTTCGATCTTGGGATTTTCTTCCCTTAGCTATTAAGGAATAACTTTGAACAATTAAAGAAATAAACATTCATAACACGTGTTCAAAGTATGTCGACATCTTAACTTTATAAGTTCTCTTTCATACTTACAACCTTGAAACCGATTTGCCACACTTCCAAACAAGTTTAGAATTGGTTCATCTGACTTTCAAGAACTATGCGATTGATCAAATAACATTCAATCACAATCATGGGTTTAACGGTTCTACCAAAACAAGTTTCGGTTCTACCTTCCATGTGAGTATTGTGCATAGTCACACTAGCTTTCCAAAATTCGGTTGACTAGGTACTAGGTTCGGTTCCCCACATATATATGGTATCTAACTTATATGTGTTGCACATGTCCATAGGATCGGTTCCCCTTTGCCTAAAAACGTGTTGCACATGTTCATAGGATCGGTTCCACTTTCTGCTATAAACCTTGCTGCACCTCATACAAGGATCAGTTCCCCTTTGTGATGTACTGCACCTCTTACTAGGATCGGTTCCCCTTTCCCATATTTGGTCAGACAGAAAATCACAAACCCGATCATACCATCTCAGGTGATTACTTAAGATCGGTTTCACTAATAAAAGTCATACTAATACATAAGTCAGGCCTTTGTGAATAGTTCTATCAACAACACAACAAGTCGTGAACGGTTATACTCAATTACGCATATTAGTTGTTCATAAGATATGCAATGAATAACAAAACCAATAACGCCTGGCGATTTCCTTTTCGATTCACAAACAAGTTTATGAACTTACTTCCTTAGAACACATGTAAAACATTGTTCCCTAGGATGAAATCCTCACCTCATACCCATACATAATCACAATAGCATTCAAATGATTATGGCGATGTCTTATCTACAAAGTTTAATGGTTAAGTAATAAACCTCGTATTGTATTCCTTAATACTATGTCTATCTAGAGTTCAAATATTCTTCGTAGTTTTGTTTTCAATATGCACGACTTGAAAGATACGTTAGGGAATGAAACAGTTCAAGTCAAATATCACTAACCTCAAGTGGAAGGATGATTGTTGTCGTTGTAGCTCCTTGCTTCTTCACATCTTCAAGTCTTCGCAATACTTGTAAAGTCTCATATCCTAATGCTTTCAAGCTAAACTATATGAAGTTGACTCTAGTACATAATCAAGCGACTCTTAACATGAGTTTTGATTCACTAAAATATGACAACCAAACTTGACATACCAACGCTTGGTGGGTTCAACTGAGCTATGCTCTAACAATCTCCCCCTTTGTCAATTTTAGTGACAATTTTGCGAATAGGGTTCAGTATAGTAATTTTCTCCACGAGCGAGCAATTTCGCATGCTACAAAGACTAACAAAATCTCCCCTTTGTCAAAAACTCTTACATTATATGGATAAAAAAATTACAATAATTCATTACACATACGCTTGATTCCCGATTCAACAGCACAGTAAACTGCTTACATTCAATCCTTGAAAATGTCGTTGTTGACATTATAATAACAAAGCTATTACTCCCCCTAAGGAATATAGGTAGATATTCAATCTTCACGTCTTTGTTATACCAATTCATATGATATGTTACTCCCCCTTAGTCTGTGCTTTCACTCTTTCGTTTAGATAAAACGTTTAAGCACCAATGTTCTTTTCTTTAGCGATACCAATCAATATAAAATCAATGTCAGTATCACTTGTTTACTCCATATATTTCTCCCCCTTTTTGTCACAAAATGACAAAGAAACGAAAAAATAAAGGACAACACGAAAAGAATCTTACAAATCTCAATAGACTTGCAACCTGTAGATTTAGGCACGAGGGTTCCACACATCATGTTCTGATAACCAATATCAAAACCGAAACTACAAGTAGTTTTATTTTGATATGTTACCAAGGAAACAATTGTCTGAAGAAAAAAATTCCATTTTAGTTTAGCAAACCAAAAATCAACTAAGCACCTTAGTCCCTTTGCTAAACCGATTGTACAAAAACAATCGCTTAATTCGATAAGACCAAAATAAAGATAACTCTATTTTTCTATTATCCATAAACTTAGACCTTTCAATTTTAAACAAGACAAATACTAGGTTAGTTAACTAGCATTTCTTGTTAAGGCATTCGATTAGACTTGAATAACCAAAAGCTCACTTCGATAAGTCTATCTAAGATCAGAATTAACTTAGTTTCTCTTATCCGGAATCGAGTTGGACTAAACAACATCCCGTAAACCTTTTATTTCGTTAAGCCATAAATAATTCATACAAACCAACATAAATCAACTTGCATAATTATTCACCTTAACCGGAAGCAATTGAAACAACATATACATTAAAAGCACCGCAATTGCACCGAAATTTTGTAAGCCTAAACAATTGTTACCACACAATAAATCAAGATAACAATAGTTTTTCTTAACCGGAACCAATTAAATCACACATACATCCATACACACATAATGGAATAAACATCAATTGAACCGAAATTTTGTTAAGCAAAAGCAATAAATATATATGAAATAAACTCAGGCTTTTCTTAAACAGGAAAACAATTGTCCAATATGATTGCATCTTCTTCCAGGGAGAATTGATATCGAAATATCATAATGTTGTCATCCTTATGCAAAAACAAAAGGATAAGAACAACCAACCTTTACCAGAGAAAGGTTGAAAATCGGTTTTAACAATTGCAAGCAAAAGTTGAAAACCGTCGAAACACATATGCTTTTATGCTAAATCAAAACCGATTCAACATATTGTGACATTTTCACATATTGTTTCTACCAGAACCCTCATGATTCTTTGATAAAGCCTACCAACATGGGCTAGAACTTAATCCTGCTAAATCAAAAAGTCACCCAAACCACAAGGGTTCACAACATATGAGATTGAATATTAAGGTAGTAAAACCGAAATCAAACATCCCATAAACATACATGGCAATAAGATAAAAGCATTCAAGCACAGGCTATGTAAACCGAAAACTATCACAAGAAAAATTATAAATCAAATAATTTTATTCATAATAGTTTTATTCTCAATAGATCAATACAATCAATTAAAAATTGATGTCTATTTTTCTCTCTCTCTCAGTTCTTGTGAAGATTGCTTTCAAAAACTGGATTCAAATTCCTCTGAGCACTTCCCCTTTCAGTAGATTTGTTCATCTCCAGCAGTTGAGAATGAAGATTGGCTAGTACTTCTTTTGAATCCGTTATCATCAGCTCATGATATCTAATACAACCTTTAACAGAGAGAATCTTCTTTCTTAGAGAGTCTTGAGAGTTATCATGAAGTGAAACCACATGAGTTTCAGTCATAACTGATGAACAGAGTGCAAGATCATCAAGAGATGACTCTTCTTTTACCGATTTCTCCATTGAAAAAATGATAATCTTCTTTCGGACATGAAGAAGATATATAAGATGGGAGAAAATCAAGGAATATATAAAAAATATTTGGTTTAAGGAAATCGAAACTATTTTTCCCAAAAATAAGAAATATTCATTATTTTTCACAAACATGAATAACTTGCCCAGATTTATGCTTCCTCACAAACCGAATTTTGGGCAACAAGTGAGGATACATAACTCAACACAATCAGTGTGTGTTTAGGTGAGAGTTATTTTCACCACATTTAGCGAAGACATCTTTAGGATGACTCATAAACACAATGGATTGTGTTTCCTCCTGTTCTTTATTTCTCTTGTAATTGCAAGAGTTTGCAGTCTCCTTTTGAAAACCCAGAAATTTACCAGTCTTCTTTATCCCCTTTCGAAGAGCATAGATAAGTTTGATTTTGCAAAGGATTGCAGTGAGATTATTTTCTTCACATGAATAACTTGTCATGTCATCAGAAAAACTAGTTTCCGATTCTCTTGGTATTTCACCCAATTTTTCTTGTTCAGATTCTACCATACAGGTTTTATCTGAGAGGAATTTCAAAAGGTTTTCAAGTACCAAGCTTAACCTTTTATTTTCTTTAATCTCCAACTCACGTTTTTCTAGGAGTTGATTAGACTCACTGGAATCATCACAATTAGAGTTGGCAAGAAGTGCATTGCAATTAGATATTTCTTCATTGGATTCTTCCTCCGGAATATCAACAAGAGTGGAGACATACGCCTTATTGCACTTCCTAGTTCTTCTGCTGGGACAATGTTTTTCCATATGTCCGATTCTACGGCACTTGAAGCATTGTACTTCATTATTATACTTTTTACGACAAACTGATAGTCTATCAGGAACATCTTTATCAATAGATAAAATGTTCTTAATTTGTTGCGCTAAAAGCACAATAGTTGAGTCAAGCACTTTTTCAACGGGTGCCTTAACCTCTTGGCAACGTTTCTCAGTTTGATTTTTCAGCAGAATATCTCTATCAAAGATCTTTAGCTTTCCTACAAGAGAGCTTCGAGAAAGTGTAGAAAGAAAATTTCCTTCTATTATGGCATGTTTCTTAGACTCGTATCTGGATGGTAACGATCTAAGAATTTTGCATACTATTTCCTTTTCAGGTATGGCCTTTCCAAGGAAAAAAGATGCATTAACAATCTCAGAAAGTTTAGAGTTAAACTCCTCAAAAGTATCGTTATCATCCATATTGAGATGTTCTCATTCAGATGAAAGGGTGAGAAGTATAGCTTCTTTTTCAGATTCATCTCCTTCGAATACTGTCTCAAGAATATCCCATTCTTCTTTAGAAGTTCTACAAGCCAGCACATGATGTAGAAGATCATGAATAACTGCATGTATGATGGCATTCAGACCATCAAAATTCTGCTTTGCAAGAACTCTTTCTTCAAGAGTATAAGACGCTAAGCTTTTAAACTCAGACTCTGAATAATCCATCGGACGTTGGTATCCCTCTTCGATTAATAACCATGTGTTAAAATCTAGGGATTGAAGAAAAGCTTTCATAGCCGATTTCATAATGGGTAATTTGTCCCATTAAATCTTGGTGGTACGTTAACTGAATCACTCTTTAGATTCATTCTTATAGGTTGGATCGCACCAAACACAGATTGTTAGATCTTTTCGTGTTTTCTTGCTCTGATACCAATTGAAAAGGTGAGGGTACCCAAATATACCTCAAGCTAAAACTTTTCCTACCTATAAGTCCTTTCTCCGAAAGTGATTGTCTATGGACTGAGTCGATACAATACAACTAATCGGTTCACACTTCGTGTGATCGTCCATGGATACGAGATCGATACAATACAACAACGAAGTATGTTACTTGATAAAAAAGGTTCAGACTTAACCAAACACAATAGGATTCACTTATCAAGTAAATAGGAATTAATGTTTGTGTAATTTACTTTAATTATAATAAAACAATTATAATGCGGAAATATAAAGTAAATGACACAACAAGATTTTGTTAACGAGGAAACCGCAAATGCAGAAAAACCCCGGGACCTTGTCCATAATTGAATACTCTCAGGATTAAGCCGCTACACAAAATTACACCTAACTTCGTATAGTTGAGACCAAGTAACTAAACCTATAGTTCACCTAGTTCCGTCTGTATTCCCACGCCTACGACCTTAGTCACGTACTTGGAACAATTCCTTTGGTTCGTATTCCAAACAGTAAAGGAACAACAAATCTGTTTGGTATCAAATCTATTCAACCAAGTGATATGAGTTGGACAAAGGCTCTTCCATTTATCTTAACATAAACTCCTTCGTCAGGGCCTTAGATCTATCATATGTTCAATTACCGAAGTAATCGTTTAAGATTAAGCCAACAACACTATTAATCCAAAGAATTGTGTTGATTCCAATCTACTCAATTAATCAATCCAATCTATCACAAAGATAAACCGATTATTAATTGGATCCTCTTTTACTGAAACAATTATTGTGCACACCAAAGATTATGAACCCACAAATCAGAAATCTTCAATATCTTCTTTGTCTTCAAATCTTCTTAGATCTTCAATAAACACCTGCACACAATCACTTGAATCTCTTATGATCAATCACGCACAGAAAGGAGTCTGTTAACAATAGATTATCACAAGATCGTCTTTAGAACTAACAACGGTTTAAAGATCCCTGTCGAAACTCTGAACTAGTTTGAGTGAATCTTATATCAGAAGAGAAGATTCTCAAGCATAAACAAACTAGGTGCAATCAAAGTTCAACCACCGTTAGTCAATCAAATCAAAGAAAACAAAAGATAAACCGCAATTATCTAGTTTCCCACCAACGGTACTCGTAGAGCTTCTCAATCCCAAAGAAGATTTTAAACTGAGCGGCCGTAATAGAATTCACCTAATTAGGTTACTCTCCTCTCCCAATTGGCGGCTATACCAGTAACAACACAACAAAGAGGAAGTCCGTTGTTACGAAGGATTAGTTTGCTAGAAAGGCAAACATCAAGTATTTATAGACAAGGAAGTTTGGACACCAAGTAATTTCCAAAACCGAAAATATTCTCAAGATATTCATTAAAGCACAAATTCGGTTTCCATAATTCCTGGAAATGCTCTGTCCAAAAATAGTGATCGAAATCTCGGAAAATCTGTAATTAGTAAATGCACAATACTAATTCTTATTTCCCTACAAAATGAAGTTAAATACATTAATTAAAAGATTCTTAACTTATTTATGTTTCGATCCTAGGATTCTCTTCCCTTAGTTATTAAGGAATAATTTTGAACAATTAAAGAAATAAACATTCATAGCACGTGTTCAAAGTATGTCGACATCTTAACTTTGTAAGTTCTCCGTCACACTTACAACCTTGAAACCGATTTGCCACACTTCCAAACAAGTTTAGAATTGGTTCATCTGACTTTCAAGAACTATGCGATTGATCAAATAACATTCAATCACAATCATGGGTTTAACAGTTCCACCAAAACAAGTTTCGGTTCTACCTTCCATGTGAGTATTGTGCATAGTCACACTAGCTTTCCAAAATTCGATTGACTAGGTACTAGGATCGGTTCCCCACATATATATATGGTATCTAACTTATATGTGTTGCACATGTCCATAGGATCGGTTCCCCTTTGCCTAAAAACGTGTTGCACATGTTCATAGGATCGGTTCCCCTTTCTGCTATAAACCTTGCTGCACCTCATACAAGGATCAGTTCCCCTTTGTGATGTACTGCACCTCTTACTAGGATCGGTTCCCCTTTCCCATATTTGGTCAAACAGAAAATCACAAGCCCGATCATACCATCTCAGGTGATTACTTAAGATCGGTTTCACTAATAAAAGTCATACCAATACATAAGTCAGGCCTTTGTGAATAGTTCTACCAAGAACACAACAAGTCGTGAACGGTTATACTCAATCACACATATTGGTTGTTCATAAGATATGCAATGAATAAAAAAACCAATAACGCCTGGCGATTTCCTTTTCGATTCACAAACAAGTTTATGAACTTACTTCCTTAGAACACATGTAAAACATTGTTCCCTAGGATGAAATCCTCACCTCATACCCATACATAATCACAATAGCATTCAAATGATTATGGCGATGTCTTATCTACAAAGTTTAATGGTTAAGCAATAAACCTCGTATTGTATTCCTTAATACTATGTCTATCTAGAGTTCAAATATTCTTCGGAGTTTTGTTTTCAATATGCACGACTTGAAAGATACGTTAGGGAATGAAACAGTTCAAGTCAAATATCACTAACCTCAAGTGGAAGGATGATTGTTGTCGTTGTAGCTCCTTGCTTCTTCACATCTTCAAGTCTTCGCAATACTTGTAAAGTCTCATATCCTAATGCTTTCAAGCTAACTTATACGAAGTTGACTCTAGTACATAATCAAGCGACTCTTAACATGAGTTTTGATTCACTAAAATATGACAACCAAACTTGACATACCAACGCTTGGTGAGTTCAACCGAGCTATGCTCTAACACATGAGAATATAGCAATTGAACAACTCTTTAACTAGTTTCATTTGAGTCATTTGAACTAGTTATGGTTAAGATGAATAAGGTTGATATGAGAGTAATCATATGGCTAACCTCGGTTAACTATTTGTGAACCAACATGGTGTACACGTTTAGGTACGGTTACATAAACCTAAATGAGGGTACATTTCATTTGTGTGTAACAAGATAAGTTCGATCTAACGGTTGAAAGATATTAGCTTGGTTGAATCAGGTTTTTCATATAACGGTGAATATTGAATGCTTTGTTACCAAGGTAACTTAGATTGGAAACCCTGATTTGAAAACTATATAAAGGAGAACTCTAGCAATTGGGAAACCTAATCCCCACACCTCCTGTGAGTTACTAGTTGCATAACTAGAGTCGATTATCCTTTAACCTTAGGTTTCTTCTCGAGACCCTGTAGGTTAACGACTTAAAGACTTCATTAGGATTGTGAAGCCATACCCAACTATTATCTTTGTAGTTGCGTGATATGATCTTGCTGTTTCTATCGTGTTGAGTACAATTGGAATAATTGACTCGAGATTTTATATCTCCGATAGGCAAGATAGAAAAGTAATCACAAACAACTTCGTCTCATCGTTTGTGATTCCACAATATCTTCTTTCGCTAGTCGATTAAGATTATTGTGAGGTGATTGATAATTCTAGGCTGTTCTTCGGGAATATAAGTCCGGGTTATCGATTGGTTCCTGTTCACCTTGATTTATCAAAAGACGGAACAAAAACTCTTGGGTATTTCTGTGGGATACAGATTTATTCAATCCTATAGACTTTTCTGTGTGAGACAGATTTGTCTATCAAGTCTTCGACTTTGGGCCGTAGCAACTCTTGGTTGTGGGTGAGATCAACTAAGGGAATCAAGTGCGTAGTATCCTGCTAGGATCAGAGACGTAAGGAGCACAACTGTACCTTGAATTAGTGTGAGATTGATTAGGGTTCAACTACAGTCCAGTCCGAAGTTAATTAGTAGTAGTCTAGCGACTTAATACAGTGTGGTGTTCAATCTGGACTAGGTCCCGGGGTTTTTCTGCATTTGCGGTTTCCTCATTAACAAAATTCTGGTGTCTGTGTTATTTGTTTTCCGCATTATATTCTGTTATATAATTGAAATATCACAGGTTGTGCATTAAGATCAATCAATTAGAATATCCAACCTTTGGTTGTTGATTTACATTGATTGACACTTGAACATTGGTCTTTGGTACCGTTCAAGTTACTCCTCTTATATTCAATCAGGCTCGCAGATTTCTATTTGCTGATTGCGGATTGAATTAAGAGTTAGAGATATTAAAACTCTTTGATATACTTTACTCTAGATTGAGTCTGACTGTCTAGTTGATTCTCTAGAAAGTGTATTGGAGAAGTCCTCTTAGATTGCCAAACGAATTGTTGGGTGTGGTTGTTAGACCCCCGCATTTTCAAACAAGTATTTGTTCCCACAAACATGCTTGGTATCTCTAGTGTCTACCCACCAATCCATCACATTGGTCACCAAGTTAACTTCAGACACCACAGCAGAAAACTCGTCTTTATTCTTCTCAACTAAGTTAGCATTATTCTTCTTATCCTTATGTTGTCTACAGTGAATTGCCATATGACCAGTATTTCCACATACCCAATAAGGACCTTTAATTTTAGTAATGCCAGAATCTGGTTTACGAAGCATACCTTTCTTGTTAGGTCCATGCTTCGAGTTGCGATTGTTGTTGTCACCTTTTCCAGTTTGGACGACTTGTGTTCAGAAATATGAGCTTTGTTAGCCATGTCCCTTGCAGATGACACGTTCTTGTCTTTGGTGCACAACATCTCTTCCACTTGAATCTTCTTTCCCAATTCAACCATGTTGATCTCGCCAGTGTCATGTCTCAGCTTTTTCTTGTACTCCGACCAAGAAGATGGTAACTTCTCAATCACCACGGACACTTGAAACGTCTCATCAATGACCATACCTTCAAAGAAGAATCTCGTTAATGATTTGTTGAAGTTCGAGGAATTGATCAACAACAGACTTATCATTCGTCATCTTGAACTCCATAAACTTTGCTACCAGAAATTTCTTGCTTCCTGCAGTCTCAGCTTGGTACTTTGCTTCTAACGCAGTCCACAAATCATAAGCAGTGAAGTTATCTTTAGTGTTGTACAAATCATACATCACATCTTCCAAACCATTCATGATATGATTTTTAGCCAGAAAATTAGACCTCGTGTTATAATTGACCTCCTCCTCAGTCAAATTGTCAGCATTGTACAATTCATTACCTGGAAGCAATACATAGTCCAGTTCATGATGACTCAGATAAAATAACATCTTAGATTGCCATCTCTTGAAATCCTTTCCGTTAAACTTTTGTGGTCTTTCTACGTCGTTGTTTCCCATTATTACAAGGAATAATAATGTGTTAAGATTGTTGGAATCTTGCAACAATGAACAACACGTTAGATGTATCAAGAGTAATATGTGAAGAACTAATTCGAAACAACTCTACCGAAACTACTTAATGAGGGCAGAATCACAGGTTCAACAAGTTGTCCTTAACACATTAGTTCGCGGGTATACTCGAGATGAGTAATGCTAAACCACTCACAGCGAAGATGTGTCCAGGATAAGACTGCCCAATATAACTTGAGTTAGCACAACGCAAGTTACCCACTCTTGAACTCAGCAACAGGGATGGAAGTAAAACGCCGCACAAAAAACCAAAAGCAAGAAGATGAAGAAAAGTAGACCGAAAGATGGTCGTTGCTCGTGTGTTGTGTAAAACAATTTCGAGTCTTATTTATAGGAGATGATTTCTTGAAAATCAAGTTAGGTTTTGGTTTCCTGATAAAACAAGTTTACTTGTAAAACAATTAAAATTGAAAAAGGAATTCTCCCATAAATAAACTCTTAAGAAAATATTTTTGGAATTAATTTCCTAAAGAAAAACTTGCAAAAAATAAATTCTATTAGACACGGGACTTAGCGTGTGGTATACGCGCATATGCATGGGTCGAAACATGTATTTTTCGCCCCACCCGCTCCACCAACGTTTCACAATATATCCATAAGAATATGGCTATATAGTGGAGCACCTCTGTAGTTTTCCACAATGTGGGACTAAAGGTTCCATTTCATTCACTCAAAAAATGAGTGAGTATCCTAAGACCCTTACGTCATTAGATCAAACCACACCATGACCATAATACCTTTTATTAAAACTCATTTTCTCCAACAGACACAAACTAGCAACAGAATCAAGGGAAAATGGGGAATATGCCCCAAAATCGACTGTCATCTTGGGGATATGCCCCAGGATTCCGTTTTTGGGAATATGCCCCAAAGTAACGGTTTCCGTCAAAGAACCGTTAAATAGACTATTTATCGTAAATGTGTCCGAACTTTCTCTTTAATTTTTTCAAGATTTTTTCGTCTAAATATGTTCCTGAACCTTGTAAAGGTGTTAATATATCGTATATCCGTCTTTTAATTC
Source organism: Papaver armeniacum (assembly GCA_023531295.1). Taxonomy (NCBI): domain Eukaryota; kingdom Viridiplantae; phylum Streptophyta; class Magnoliopsida; order Ranunculales; family Papaveraceae; genus Papaver; species Papaver armeniacum. The sequence goes on from JAJJWW010008436.1 coordinate 81,186, forward strand.
GCATATGTGATCCCAAGTGTGAGCGAATATTAACTACTTAACGGTTTTGGATGGAATTTTGGACGTCTGGGGCATATTCCCCAAAATTGGAATCTTGGGGCATATCCCAAGATGACAGTCGATTTTGGGGCATATCCCCAATATTCCCCAGAATCAAGTATTCACACCGTAAGGGAGGAGGGTTCTTATGTTTATGATAAAATCTTGAAACCCCTAAATAGTTTAATATGTTTTGTTGAATCATATGTGGACTTCGCTGTTCTTATATACAATCTCGGTACCAAGGAAAAAACACCATGGATCCAATCATTAATAGCAAGGATAGAAAAACAAGAGCATGATGTTCACCATAGTAATATGGTTCCGACGTACCAGTTTGGATACGATCCATCCACTAACGAATATGTAGAGGTGATGATGATTATGAAGTTTGTGAGGTCTTGACTGTAGGCCAAAATACGTGGAGAACAATCGATGAGGCTTCCCCATCTTACTGTCTGGACGGATCCACTGTTTATTGAATGGTTCTATATATTGGAGCAATATTACAGACCCCCGATATCATAGTGGCATTTGATGTTGGAAGTGAGAAATTCCGAGAAATCCACATCCCCAATTTCATCACTGATCAACCTTAGGAATCTGGTAATGACCTTATGCCGGTTAAGTTGTTAGAAGTGAACGGTCAGTTAGCTCTATTATATAGGTCGAGTGCACATATGATCAAGTTATGGATGTTTGATGACGATGATTTTAAGAACGAAAATTGGACTGAAGTTACTCTCTTATTACCATTCCGGTGGGATGGAGGTTGCGTTATCAATTTTCAGACAGTTTTGGGAATAGAAGACCTGATAATCGTACAAGTTTATAGAGATTATAATAAAGGCAATGATGTCTCCTTTTATTTCTACAACTTGGGAGTTTGAAATTAGTGGAGTTCCCTCCTTAATTCCAAATATTCGCTGCTCTGGTTCCTTGTTTACTGCTGCCGTCCAGAGCCTTGTCCCTGTTAAAAAAGGCACACTATCTGAAAGTATGTGAAACTGGATCGAGCTCCCAGAATATTTTACCCGGTGCCTGACTTTGTTTTGCTAAGGGTCTGTTTGATGGAAAACGTCCCAATTATCAAGACAACACATCCGGGATGGCGAGATGCCTTTTTATCTAGTCTGCAGTCTAGGCCTTCGATAGAAAAGGCGTTTTAGATTTTTAGTAAAGTTTTTGTCCATGAAGCTATGTGGATTTCAACATCCGCGTTTTAGTTGTCGGGCAGGCATATATCATGCATGTATTTTTTTATTTTTATTTTATTTAGGTTGCCGAAGAGTTCAAAAGTTTTATTTCTCTTTTTTTTAATTTGGATAATAGGAAAAAAAATCATTGAAAAGTAGATACTTAAGGATATCTCAACCCAATAAATACAACCAATACAATAAAAAAAAAAAAGAGTTTGGAATTAGTCAAACAAAGAAGAGCCAAAAAAAAAAAGAGCCAAATAAAAATAAGAATATAACATACACCTACATTTTCTTCTCAAAGCCAACCCTGAGAGGACCATAGAAATTTGAGGCTAATTAAGATATCACCATGCATGAACTCAATAATAAAATGTTTGGCTCCGCCCAAGAAAATGCTTGCATCTTAATATCTTTTATTATACTGGCCAAAATTCTCTTTTTATGGTTTAAGGTTTTTGATTTCCTTTCTTTCTATATGTACCACCATGTTGTAACCAACAAGTTGTTCCAACTACGATAAAGCAGTCCAAAAGTAATAAGTTTTAGTTGAGTAACCCGAGCTGGTTCATAGTTTATCATTTAGAGTATAACAGGTGGTCTGTGTTTTTCCTAACTCAACTGCTTCATCTGAATATGATTCATTGCTTTTGAATCTGACTAATTACACCTGAATCAAAAATCATTATTAAATAATAGGGTAAAGAAAACTTTTAAATCTAATTAGATATATGCCTAACAATCGGATACAAAATTTTACCTAACTCAAATACCACTGACCAAGATGACTAACACCTCGACCCAGATATCAGCAAAATGAAAAACAAGCGATTTGACATCTGACTCGGACCGATTCATACGTCGAATCCGTTTGATATTTATACAAACAAGGTTTAGTTTCTGGGGTTTCCAGGTCATACAAGTTAGTCATGTTTCTGCTTGTATCTTAATTGACCAAAACAAGTTGCTCATTGTTAGTTTTATTTTATTAAGCTTTGATTATTAAGTTTAATTGCTTTCTTATTCTTCTTTGGGTATTGTTAAGAGATCCTTATCTTTCCATTCACATATTATCAAGTTCAACTCCGTCTTTTGATAAATCAAGGTGAACATGAACCAATTGATACATCGGACTTATATTCCCGAAGAACAGCCTAGTAATATCAATCACCTCACAATAATCTTAATTGTATGGTAGCGAGACAAGATATTGTGGAATCACAAACGATGAGACGAAGATGTTTGTGACTACTTTTTATCTTGCCTATCGGACATTAAATCTCGAGCAAATCTTAGAGAAGATAGTACTCAATACGATAGAACAAAGCAAGATCAGCACATGCAACTATAGAGAAAATAGTTGGGTCTGGCTTCACAATTCCAATGAAGTATTTAAGTCGTTAACCTATAATGGTTTTAGGAAAAACCTAGGTTGAAGGAGAATCGACTCTAGTCGCAACTAGTATCACACATGAGGTGTGGGTATTAGGATTCCCAGTTGCTAGAGTTCTCCCTTATATAGTCTTCAAATCAGAGTTTGCAATCAATGTTACCTTGGTAACAAAGCATTCAATATTCATCGTTTGATGAAAACCTGATTAGACTCAAGCTAATATCTTTCAACCGTTAGATCGAACTTAGCTTGTTACACACAAATGAAAAGTGACTTCATTTAGATATGGGTAACCGTACCTAAACGTGTACACCTTGTTGGCTCAACAATAGTTAACCGAAGTTAGCCATATCAACACTTTCATATCAACCTTGTTCATCTTAACACAACTAGTTCAAATGACTCAAATAAAAATAGATATTGTTTATATTCTCATAGAAGTATACAAGACACAATTGAAGCAAAATCGATTTTCATTCACTCGAATCAATTCACGAACATTAAACCACGGTTTGCAAAAGATTGCATTCCTTATTTTATAAATGTATTAGTTCATGAACAAACCGATTATAGAACAAAACCCACCCAAGTATGCAAACGGGTACACATACCTAAGTAGCCGAACTTGGTCTGGGTTCACCAGTATGCAAACGTGTACGCATACTTCCGTACACCACCAAACTCAGTTGAATTCCCGGACTTGAACTTATGCCGGTACGCATACGGGTATGCATACTAAGTTCCCGGACTTCAACTAACAAACCAGAACGCGTACGGGTATGCATACTATGGTTCCCGGGCTTGGAATAACTTGCAACCGTTAGCATACAAGTACGCATATTGTGCTATATCCAATCATTGAAACATTCTAAGAAGACGACAATAGTTGTCTCACACAAATTATTAGCTTTAAAGCAATTTCCAAGTGATCAAATGATCAATACGAAACATTCCGAGTCTACACCAAATGACTATCTCACACAAATCATATAAGATGTTACCAGGCGATTTTCACATGATCATCTTTTGACTTTCGTCAAGAATATAAGATGAACTTGGTTAAAGTGAAAGCTTACCAACACATATTTCTAGAAATATATAAGCGAGTTAGGCTCAGCTCGAAATATCAAATGTGTATAATTGATGTCTATATAGCTATACGACTTTTGTCTCAAATAGGAGATAGAGTAGAAGTATACTTTTGAGTGATAAATGAGTTCAAGTCTCCGCATACCTTTTGTTGATGAAGTTCCACAAACCCCCCTTAGTAGTTATTCGTCTTCAATCGATGAACGCCGTGGATTCTAAAGCTCAACTACACATTCTATCCCAATCCGATACTTAGCTATAAGTAGACTAGAAATCAAGACTTATAGTTTTGGCAACGAAACTTGACAAACAAGCTTGAGATAGCAACGCTTGAAAGTTCGACCGAGCAATGCTCTAACAATCTCCCCCTTTGTCGAAACTTAGTGTATTCATCAAGGAGTTTATAAAGATACAAGATAACTCCTACAATATTCCACAACCGCACTCCCCACAAAGATTTGGCAATTAAGCACAAGTTCAATTAAGAACCCTCCCCCATAAAATGTCATTCCCGAAAGAACAACAAGAGCGACCTCACTTTTACAAGAAAAGAAGGTTTTCTTTGGACATTAACAAATCACATGAAACATGAATTTTTATCCAGAAAACTCAATTAAATTAACCACAAGAGAACGCATGATTAATTTAATCGGAAATGCTCAACATAAGAGAACTTACAGAGCCGCACAGTACTTTCACATAGAAGTGGATCAGGGAAAGATCAATATTGTGGAATATTCAAAGATTCATTCTATTTTCATCAATATTTGTGTAATGATACCATAGACTTAATCTTTGTTATCAAAAGTTCATTCTATTTTCTATCAATATTTGCATAAAGACATATAATAGACTTTAGTTTTAACATATATGGGACAATCATAGTTCACAGACGTAAACATACATATCCCAATTATTTTTGCAATATATAAAACCAATAAAAAAATCATCTTTCAAATAAACTTTATAATTTAAATAAATAAATCTAAAAACATTGCAAGATGAAAATCGTTGGCAATAGCTATGTGTACTCACAATAAGTGTTGTTCCAAACCCTAGTTATCCTTCTTAAAACTCTCATATTGTGCTATATCAAATCATCTAAACTCCCATTTCAATCATTGAAACATTCTTATAAGACGATAATAGTTGTCTCACTCAAACTATTAGCTTCAAAGCAATTTTCAAGTGATCAAATGATCAATACGAAATATTCCGAGTTTACACCAAATGACTGTCTCACACAAATCATATAAGATGTTACCAGGTGATTTTCACATGATCATCTTGACTTTCGTCAAGAATATAAGATGAACTTGGTTAAACCGATAGCTTACCAACACATATTTCGAGAAATGTGTGGGCGAGTTAAACTCATCTCGAAATATCAAATGTGTATAATTGAAGTCTATATAGCTATACGACTTTTGTCTCAAATAGGAGATACAGTAGAAATAGACTTTTCAGTGATAGATGAGTTCAAGTCTCCACATACCTTTTGTTGATGAAGTTCCACAAGCTCCCCTTAGTAGTTATTCGTCTTCAATCTATGAACTTCGTGGAGTCTAAAGCTCAACTACACATTCTATCCTAATCCGAGACTTAGCTATAAGTAGACTAGAAATCAAAACTTACAGTTTTGGCAACGAAACTTGACAAACAAGCTTGAGATAGCAATGCTTGCGGGTTCGACCGAGCAGTGCTCTAACAATATCACAAGAAAAGTATCACAAAATAAAAAAAACTAGATCTATCAAGGTTCAACTTCACTGCTAGTCAATCAAATCAATAATTAAAGACTAAAGTAACAATATGATTTAGTTTCCCACCAACGGTATTACTAAAGCTTCTTGATCCCAAACAAGACTTTAAATGAAGGCAACATATGGGATTTCACCTAATTTGGATGCCTTACTACTACTGGTGGGCTTCCCACACAAACAGTTAGGTAATGTGTCGAAGGATGAGTTTGTAAGAATACAATATCCACTATTTATAGTGTAAATACCAAGGCTTGTTTGTACAACAAGGAATTACCAAATCCGAAAATACGAAAGATATGCAATAAATTTTTATTTTTATTTTTTTTCAAAATCCAAATGTAAGTAATCCAACTCACATATCGAAATCTCTCTTGGATAACAACTAATATAATTTAGCATACTACATATACTTTTTAATATATACCTTGAGTATCAAGGAAACAAGAGATATGTTATCTTCTGGGATATGGAAAGCTTATACCTTGAGTATCAAGGAAAATACTTGAAAATTCGGTAATAAGAGTTTACCACATGTTTAAGACATTATGTCGACATCTTGTGAACCTTCCTTTTTAACTAAAAAACATCCTCGATAGATACATAAACCCTAAGATAGTAAATCAATAACAGAAAATGCTCTTTTGGTTATCCAAAGGATCGGTCTTACTAGAGATTCATAGAATCAGACCTAATAGAGATCCTTGATAAGAGATCGGTCCCACTTGATATCCTTAAGATCGATCCTAGTAAAGATCCTTGTTTAAGGGATTGGTCCTAGAATATATTTTTTGACCCCTTTTTCAACTACGAGACAAGTTCCCAAGTCCACTTCCTTAAATTAAACCATCTAATTAGACATAGTTTACGAGGTGCGGAATCAATCTAAAAATTCCAACACACTAAATAATAACGAATTACCAATTAGTGTTATGTCGATTCTACGAAGACCAAATAAATAAACTATACTTTGTAACTCCATGTACCAAAATTGTAAGAAAGAAATTGTAAGAAAGAACTAGTATATTATTCCTTGACACTTTGATCATAATAAAATGGCAAGTCACCAATACTAGAGACAAGTAAACAAATTTTGTATGTTATGTTTTCAATATAAATTGATTTGAAAGAAACATGGATATAAATGGAAAGTCAAATGTGTGTTACTAACCTCTGACAAAAGGATGATGTGTTCTTTGATGTCGATATGTCTTCAGGTTCTTCAGAGTAACAAGAGAAAGTTTCAACATTTTTGTGTTCCTAGTCAAACATATCGAAGTTGAATCTAGTAACCAATTCAAGTAGCTTTGAGTTTTGAAACTAAAATAAGACAATCAAACTTGACATACCAACACTAGGTGGGTTCAAAAGGGCAATGCTCTAACGCCTAGATTTTGACCAGTTCGATTCTGGTATATTTAAAATCAAAAAAATCCTATCATGCAGAACCTTTCAGGTTTCATATTTAAAACCTAGTTGTACTTTTCCTCAACCAAAACTCCAAGGAAACATAGCTTTTTACGACCAGGTTTGATAATTATCAACCTAGACTTAGACTTCCTTAACCAAACCTCCAGGGAAATAAAGCATCTACGTGTAGGTTGAAAATCCATACCTAGCCGATTTTGGTACATAACTAGAGAGGAAATTATGTCACCAGAATCTGTTGGATTTGAGATTTTATACTTAGCCATAATTTTCTCCGTTAAAACAAAATGAGGTTTAGGATTAGGTAAAAAAATCCAAACCTAGCCAATTCGGGGCTAGAGAAGAAATTTTGTCAGACAAAATCGGATTTTGAAAATTTACACCAACTGTAATGTGATCGACTAGGTTAAATAATTTTCGGCATGGTTCTCTATTCCGCTATTAAGCAAAATACGGTCTAAGAGCAAGTTTGTAGCTTTTTGGCATTGTCGTATTTCCCCCGTAAGAAAAAAAAATACGTTTTACTATAGGTCGGTCCATCGCAACCTATTTGTCGGCATCACTGTCGTAGAAAATAATTTGAAATAAGAATCATTCTGAACTTAAAACAAATCATTTACACACTTTTCAAAATCATTCATTCGAAACAACATATGATTTAACACTATAAGATATATTCAAAAATTAGTTAATATTAAACATTCATTAGATAAATTAGGAGTGAAACCCCAAAAGTCTGAAATAATTAAATCTAAAGGATTTTCGTCGACCGTATAACTAGAATGAAATTGAAGTTTATGACTCTTATTATTTGCTAAACGATATTAACACATAAAAAAACTACAAGTAAAGACTAGTAGACTATTTTAAGCATGGGATGCCCTAAAGGTTGGTGGCAGTTTTGAAGTAACGTATGTTCCCCAACACATGCACAGATAGATGATTCAGAAGAAAGGGTATGCCATCCTCAAGTGCTCCCATGAGTAATACCTTCCTCGTGCAATGTTCTTTTACAAGACAACTATTATCGTGTAATTCAAATAAAATATTATTATCACGACAAAATTGAGATGCAGATAGAAAATTATTAGAAAGATGTAGAACATGCATGAAGGACATTAAAGAGAAGAACTTATAGGTTGGAGTTGACAGGATAATTTTACTAACATGATATATTGTCGTCTTAGATCCAACAGTTATGCGAACTTGATCGAGTTATTATACTCATGATAGGTTTGCAAATTATTAAGATTATTCGTCGTATGGTTTTTCGCTTCATTGTCCGCATGCCAGTCGTAAGCATAGTTTGGTTGGTGATGATATATATATATATATTTATATAACATAGGCAGCAGACGGAAGTGAGTTGGTGCTTGGGGAAGACTTAGCAGTTCAGTTATTATTATCCTTAATTGGTTTATGGTGATCTCAGTAAGGGTAAGTTATTCTACCAGATCTCTAACAGCAACCCTTAGCATTGGGATACGAATTCTCACATACTTTGCAGATGGTAACTAGTTTCTCATCTTTTATGAGAGGAACATCACGATCATGACTTGTAGAGGCAACATTAGATTGTGGTAGAAACGAAATAATCTGATTCTACGCAAAAATACGAAGATCACAAGAAAAAATGTAGCTGCAAACTTATAGAGGTGATGACACCCATAATAGTAATAAAGAGCTAACAATTGAATCATATGCATAATCAAGACCCTTAATAATGTAACGATGAAATTCTTATCAGAAACGTTTAATCCATTAGTAGTACGCGAATCAACTATATTTTTAACAGTAAGAATATAGTTGGACACAGTTGTGTTACCATTCTTAATTGAATAAAGGGACTCTTTAAGATGTATAAGGTATGCATCAGTCTTTGATGCAAAAAGGTAATCTAGTTTCACCCATATGGAATGAGATGTTTCACAAGCCTTAACTTTGAAACCTGTTTTGAGGCATACTCATATTTTTTTTAGGCATACTTATTCATTATCCCATCTAGGGTGGTTTTATAAGGGGTGTCTAAGGGGTAGTGTAATTACCTCTATATATCCTTAAACGATTTAAATTACAAAAATGCCCTCACCCCTTAAAAACCTAAAATCAAAAATCAAAAATCAAAATCACCTTTAAAGTTGAACATATTTTCTTCTTTTCTGACTTTAAAATGGAAAATCAAAATCAACATTTTTTTAATTGTCACAATTAATCATTGACTCGTGAACATTTGATCGTTTATTAAACATAGATATAAAATGACTTCTACAAAGAAACAAGCACTAGGTAGGCGTTTAAATTCTTCCTCTAAATCCGTCAATTAAAGAACAAGAAGAAGTTAAGGTGTTGAAACTTAAATTATATCAGAAATTCAACTGGGTGAAGAACCGAATCTTGAAATGAGTATTAGAAGATATTTTCTATAAACCCGTTTCTTATTTTGTTGTTTTTAATTGACTGAATAGGTTTAATAAAAAAAAAAAAACTAGTTTTTTATGATTACAGAGTGAAGTTCGGCTTATAATTTGAGACGAATTAGCAGCCGAACTTCACTTTGGTCGTCACCTTGAAGGTGCTTACGAACAGTTCGGCTTATATGTTTTTCTCAATTATCAGCCGAACCTAGTTTAATATATTTAGCGAACTGCAAGTTCGGGTGATTGGATATTGTAAAAATAGAGTCGAACCATACAATAAGGTAAAAGAAGTATTTTTGCCAGGTTCGGCTGATTCGAAAATTAGATTTATCATCCGAACCTTATGACTAATTTCTCATGGTTTCTTTGTATATAAGGTTCGGTTGATTATTTAGTTTATAAGCCGAACTTGTTATTTAAAAATGGTTCGTCTGATTCGTTATTTAGTTTATATGTTGAACCTTTGACTTGTATTTTTTTCAAGATAGAAGTTCAGCCAACAAGTATTATTTTCCGAATGAGCCGCACTGTTCATCTATCATTCCAGTTATCAGCTGAGCCTCTCTCTGGTTCGTCGAATTTGCATGTGAAAAATCAGTTTTTTTGTGGAATTCAACCTATAAAAAGGACATTAAACATACCTATGTATTATATTCTGTTAACGAGATGAAGATTCTCCTTCGTCATTTGAATCACCCATCTTGAAGTTCAATACAAATGACGAGTAGGCTTATATCTGTGTGAAATCTAATCTCTTTTAGAAGGCCAAGTGACTTGCAGGCCCATATAAGTAGTAGGCAAAGAAAGAAAGAAAATCCTCCCATCTGCTGACGACTATTTTTAACAACTAATCACGACTTAAAAGCCTAAACAAAACTAGTCATAAAAACCCAAGGTGACCAAACTTGTGGTACAAAAACCCCACTCAAATGTTGGGATCCATTAAAACTCCATCTTAAACAAAATTGATACAAAAACCCCAAAGTTTTAAAATTTGATACAAAAACCCCAAATTTCAAAATTGGTTTCATCAAATTTTATGATGAAACCAAATTTTGGTTTCATCAACCGCGAGTTACTTTTGTTTTGTTGGGGTTTTTGTGTTACTTTTGTTTTGATGGGTTTTTTGTGGATGGATAGTGACACCTTTGGGGTTATAACTCGCGGACCGAGGCCTAAATCACTTTAAAGTTTAAACCCTAAGATTCAGGCATCCCTTTTCGACTTTCTAACCATGTGCCAAATTGTGATGTTTTCCTCTTTATGGGACGCATACCATATGGTTAAAGAATTTGGTGGATTGCATTTTAGGTCAACAAAACCCTATATGCATTATTACTGCTCCACACACTCCACTCTTTTTAAAAGATAGGAACAAAAGGGAGATTCCAATAGCCTTTCCATTCCCCTTTCTTTAATGACAACTCTTTTTGAGCGGTTATAGTGGTACAGGTTTATATCACTGTAACCAACCCAAACTAACTTTTATCGAATGGTCCCTCTCTTAAGAGTCAAGTATACAGTACAGTCGCTCTAAAAAGCTTCCCTTTCTCACCGAAGAAGAAAGAATGAATAGGATAACAGAATTTTAGGCACTGGCCGTTTCGGATACTCCAACCCATTGACATATTGACTTTGACCCATCTTTACTCGACATCATCGTCTTACATAACATTATCATCATTATTATAACTGATTTGACATTATCATACTGTCGGTAGACTACACCATCAAATCAACACGTGGCTGACCAACAAGGCTGACTCGGTGAAAACATTTAAGGCTGGCTTTGAGCTTGTGGCATTGGACGACTGGAAGTCTATTCCAACAACAGAAAGTGTGAAAATTATATGTGAACCGAACACTGAATGCCGCTGATTTTTAGTCTATAGATTTGGACCGCAAATAGTGTTATCGGTAATCTACTGGTCAGCCAGTGGCAAAAGCTCTCTACAGCAGGAGTGCAGACGCATCTCATACAATCATGCATGAGTTGCAAGTAAAGAAAAAGTCAATGCTTCCATGATGAATAAATTATGTGATAAAAATCATAAAATCCATTACGATTGACTTTTTGTACTTGCTTGCAGTGGATTAGATATTTTCTCAAGTTCTTACAAAAAATTTCTCTCCTCTCTCTCATCAGCGGCGTATGAGACGGAGAAAACTAATAGAAAAATCACTAACAATCAAAATCGTGTTATTACCATGGCAGAAACCTAAATCGCAAGAAAAAATTTAAAAAGAGAGAAAAGCAACGTGAAAATTAGGATTTGACATGTTCTCGAATGCTTTATATAGTGAGGTAATCAACCCACAAATTCCATAAATATTTTCTTTTTCTTTTTGAAATAAATGTCGTTATCTTTTAGACGTCCAAGAATAGAAATGCTCTTGCTCTTTATGTTTTAATTATTTTTATGGAAAATGTTGATACGGAGTGACACCATATCCACAATTTCCATAAAACGAAGATTTTATTTTGGAAATAATATTGATCCATATTTAATTGAATTATCACGATTTTGTATATGAATGACTTTGCATTTTTGGTTAGCCCATTTATTTTTTCATATATTATATTATTGCCAAAAATAAATAAAAAAATACTAAGCAGATCAAGCATGTCTAGGAGCAATAGTTATTTTTGTTTTGTTTATTTTTTGGAATGAATATTTACAATTAAGATATTTTTTTATCGAAACTCATTTTGGTTAATTTCAATTGTTCATCATTACTTTCTACCAACGATTTTGTATATGGGTACTCCAGATTACTCCTAATGACGTTGTATTATTTTTATTTGTACAGGATTAACAAACCCTTCTGTAAATCTTCGAAGGAAGATTTCTCGATTCATGTGTGACATCCACAAATCAGGTATTCTTTTTTAATCGTCAATATAAATTTTGTAATTTCTTTTAATACTAATTGAAAGTGTAATTGCAAATCAGGTATTTTCTGTATTTTCTTCTAATACCAACAAAAGTGTAATTGCAAGTATTTTCTTTTACCCGTAGTTTGGAGTTGTAATTTGGCTTGTGGCATTGGACGACTGGAAGTCTATTCCAACAACAGAAAGTGTGAAAATTATATGTGAACCGAACACTGAATGCCGCTGATTTTTAGTCTATAGATTTGGACCGCAAATAGTGTTATCGGTAATCTACTGGTCAGCCAGTGGCAAAAGCTCTCTACCGCAGGAGTGCAGACGCATCTCATACAATCATGCATGAGTTGCAAGTAAAGAAAAAGTCAATGCTTCCATGATGAATAAATTATGTGATAAAAATCATAAAATCCATTACGATTGACTTTTTGTACTTGCTTGCAGTGGATTAGATATTTTCTCAAGTTCTTACAAAAAATTTCTCTCCTCTCTCTCATCAGCGGCGTATGAGACGGAGAAAATTGGCAAAATGGGGATACGTCAGATAGGATATGATGCCAAAATTTGAATAATATCAGTTGGGTAGCATCTCACAATCATCGTGGAACCACCATTTATATATTTACGCGCGTTGATTGTTTATTTTTGAAAGAGGTTTATGATAAGCATCGTCAATTCGTCGTCATCATTGAGTAATGGAAAGAAAATCAAGGGGGAACATACATGAGAATTGTAAGTACACTTATTTATCTCCATCGCCACGTGTACTAGCAGAACCCATGTGGAGGCCATGTCATAAAGAGGGACGACACGTAGGGGCATCCATGGCATCTAGACGACGTGCCATCTGTCAAGACCAACGGTCGGAGATGAGGGAGCATCCAAGGTAGATAATCCCGCGCAACACCAATGAGTTACTCTACCCCATCACGAGGTAAGATGTAATCAACGGTTGGGGATAGTCCAACTGACACAGACGTGACAAGGGAGGACTGACACCGCCTGGCACGGACTGGATAGCCCCAACCACTCGCATTTAATGCTGCACAGAGGGCACGTGTCAGACGACCCACGAAGAAAGCGAGGATAAGTCAGCGTAATGAGCGTGGGTATTGTAGAAGCCGCGGAGTGACAGGGAAGTCCGCGGACCATGCACAGAGCACAAGAAGATAAGGTCTCAACAGCTCTTTGTCAGTGGGCCCACTTGATTTAGCTATATATATGAACACCCCTTCCACAGAAAAGGGGGATCGAGAGTAGAACTAAGAAATAGGAGAGAGAATAGTGAGAAGTAAGTATGAGTATCAACCTATGAGGTTGATGAATACCAAAGATCTTGTGATTACTTTTGTAACCGTTTACTTTATAGTGAATACCCCCGGATCCGTGGACGTAGGCCTTAGTGCTGAACCACGTAAACCATCGTCTCCTTTGCATTTAGCTTTCTTATAGCTTTATTTATGTGTTTACATCTTAGATCTATCATTTTGGATGTTGAGGAGATCAGAACCCGCGGGGTTTGGAATCAGTGAATCATCATCTACCTAGGCATATTATGCTTATTCACACTTTAATGCGTGTATTCAATTCATACTGAGATTGTTTGTGAACACGTGGATGTTTACTTGATTTCCGTGTTCACAATATGGCGCTAGAAACAGGGACCTTGTCCCGGTAAAAAGATTTATCTTTCCCTGTGACTTTATAGTAACTCGAAAATTTTACTTAGAACGTAGACAGATCTCTGTTTAAACTCATTTTTCGCACGTATCCGTATTCTTTGTGCTGTCTAAACAGCTGATCTGGGTCTTTTACGAATTTTTAACTAGCAGATCTGAGTTTTGGGGCTATTTTTCGCACGTATTTATGTCTATTGTATTTTCTACCAACAAATCTGGGCATTGTGTAACCTTTAAACCAACAGATCTGTGTTTTAACTGATATTTCAAACATAATTTCTACCAATAGATTTAGACTTTTTGCAAACAACAACCCATGGACCTTATCCCGGTTAAATCCGCATCCGTCTATGTTTTTCGTATTGTTCGCCAAACTAACAGCCTAAGTACACTCGTTGCAACTAGAAATCGAGCTTATGAAATCAAGTTTGAACTAACAACTAACCCGTGGACTTTTTGTCTCGGTTTACCTCCATGTTCTCGTGCGAATTTTGCAATGGAAAGGAACAAAGATGCTTGGGAAAGACAAAGGTACCTTCAAAAGAGGCACATAGGACTACGCCAGTAGTAACAAGGAGCAAACAAAAGGGCGCGGGACTCACAGCCGGGGACAAGACACAAAATGGAGCGAAAAGCACATTCCTTTCAGATGCGGGCATCATTGCAATGGAAGCAAAGCAAAAGGCGGCGGCGGCAAAAGTCGCTACACCTACCGAAGGAACTTCTCAAGTGGTCGCCTCCAAAGTGACAACTACAACCAGCCTACGGAACCTCGAAGCGAGAGCGAATCAAGTAATCCATAACCCTCCCTATGGGATGCCGCAGACTAACGAACAAAACGAACAACTGCACGCAGGATCCTACGAAATGATCGAGCCGGGTAGACAGATACCAGGGGAAATCAACACCGCGGCCACCGAGGGACAAGCTCAGGTTCAGATAGGAACAAATCAAGCATCAAACCAGTCTGCACAGTTTTTGGCGCAATTAGAAGAACTAAAACGGAATCAGCAGACATACGCGGACGCGGTGGCCTTACTAGCCCAAGAGAACCAGAGAATTAAGAGAGAAGATCCTCCAAAGCGCGGAGCTAGAGAATCAGCATGACGAGGCTAACTCAGCGGTACAGAATAGAGACCGGAGGATGATCCTCGAGAACACACCTGCGGTAGTCAACCAAAGAGGAATACCCCAAAGAGGTGCGCGGAATAATAGGAGGCCCGACCCGGACTATCACCCGGACACTTCAGACTACTATGATGAGGAGGAGGCCACGACGTCACAACCTACAAGGAAGGCACGACCTTCCATTCAAGAAGAACATTGTTTGGCAATGGAGAGTCTCCGCGCAGAGATGTTGGCAGAAATCAATCAAATCAAAACCAGGCAAGGAGGTGGAAGACTAAAACAGGTTATGAAGGAAGCCAACACCACCCCACTCGCACAGCAGTTGGCCACTGCTACCATACCGCGAAGTGCCCCGGTCCCATCCTTTGAGTGTTACGACGGATCCACCGATCCCGCTGCTTGCTCACCTACGATATTACAACGGGGGGTAATGGCCGGATGGGACCACGACGAAGCTATACTTTGCAGATACTTTCCTTCAAGCCTGAAAGGATCCGCGCTATCTTGGTTTGATAACCTCAAGCCAGGATGCATCAATTCGTATGATCAACTCACGGAAAGATTCTTGGCCACCTACATGTATAACAAGGTTGTAAACACAGGGATGGACAAGCTCTTCTCACTTGCAATCAAATACAAGGAGTCCATTCGAGAATACACGGATAGGTGGCACAAGATATGTCAAGCCATAGGACATGTGGATCCCGTGGTGAGTATTAATTGTTACAAATGGGGACTTGACAGGATGAGCCAATTGTTTGTTGAAATCCACGGTACCTCTCCAACCACTGAGGGAGATTTGAGGATAATCATCGAAAAACATGCAAGGTTGGAAGAAATTCAAAGAGAGAACCCGAGAGCACAGGCTCAACGACCCCCACGGACCAACTCCGCGGAACTAGCAAACAGATCCAGCGAACACCAAAAGGATCGGAAGGATGACCACAAAAGGGGTGGAAGAAAATTTGAAGACCGAGTCTACACGAAGCTCAATGCCAGCTACTCACGCATTTTAAAGGAGATCAAGGATCGCGAAGACTTAGACTGGCCCTGGTCTAAGGGGAAACAACCACCGGCCTCGGCAGGATCCAAAGAGTACTGCGATTTCCAATGCTTCTACGGGCACCCAACTGAGAAGTGCAAAAATCTCAAGATAGCGATACAAAAGTTGATTGATGTAGGGGATCTCAAAAAATATATAGAAAAGGCTGGAACGGAGGACAGAACCAAACGCAGCAAACAGGTCCAATTGCCAGAGGGTAACCGTACACTAAATACTATATCCTGCTCGGAAAACAAAGAACCAACCCTAACCGCACAAATAGGGAAAAGATTGAGGAAGCAATTTGAAGACTATTGTGAGCTCTACAACTTAGACGGAAAAGAAGTGGAAGAGCACGAAGAATGGATGAACGCACCTCTAACCTTCGAGGCCGAGGACATTGAGGATGACATGGAAGATCACAACGACCCTTTGATCCTCACTTTGCCAATCGCATGATGCAACATAAAGAAAATACTCATTGATGGAGGGAGCTCCGTAAACGTCCTGTTTCATGATACCTTCAAGCGTATGGAGCTTAATGACGAACAACTCTTGACCTCGCACTATACCATCTACGGGTTCAATGGTACGGCTACGAAGCCTCTCGGGGATATTATTTTGCAAGTAGACGCAGGTCTCATGAAAGTTAACGCCCGCTTCAGTGTGGTGAACACGCCTTCACCCTACAATGCCATTATTGGACGAAAATGGGTCCACAAACTTAAGGGAGTCGCATCCACCTACCATCAATACCTTAGATTTCCTACTCCTTTAGGGGTAATGGAGATCAAGGGTGATCAAGTTTCCGCAAAGGAATGCCAGGCAATGCAAATACAGCTCAACAATGAAGATGATGAGAAAAGAAGAACCCGCAGGGCCGGAACAAAGCAATATCCAAGGACAAAGCCATCGACGAATACTTGGAAGGGATCTCAGGAAAAAGCTTGTCTAAGGGGAACTCCGTAGGGAACACGGAAGCGTCAACATCAAGTGCTAACCAGGGCGCTCTCGCAAACAAAGAATCTGAGCCTACCAAATAGCAATTAAAGAAAGTCCCCCACCTTGGGGAACCGAAGCCCACGTTTACATCCTTGGAGGCAGTGAAGGAAATTAACATAGGGACGGAGCAGAACCCAAGAAAGATCAAGATAGGAACTCTAATGGGCGGAGAACGCGAAGCCTCACTAATAAAACTACTAAAGGAATACGCGGACATCTTCGCATGGAAACTATCTGATATGCCTGGAATAGACCCAAAGACGGTACAACATGAGTTGCGCATTAAACCTGGCACACCCCCTGTATGACAAAAGATACGAAAGGTGGCTACAGAGTATCACAAAGCAGTAGAAATGGAACTGCGAAAGCTGTTGGAGGCCGGTTTTATAAAAGAAGTCAAATATCCTACTTGGATCTCTAACATGGTAATAGTACCAAAGAAGAATGGAGGGGTCAGAATCTGCATCGACTTCACCAACTTGAACAAAGAATGCCTCAAGGATAGTTATCCGTTACCCATCATTGACCAGCTAGTCGACGCAGTAGAAGGATACGAAGAGTTATCATTCATGGACGGATACTCCGGGTACAACCAACTATTTTTAGCAGAAGAAGATCAGCAACATACAGCATTTTACACACCCCACGGTCTCTATTGCTATGTAAGGATGCCTTTCGGACTCCGGAATACGGGAGCAACATACCAAAGGATGGTCGATGCTATTTTCAAGCCATGGATTGGCAGGACCTTAGAGGTCTATGTTGACGATATGCTCGTAAAGAGCAGATTGAGGAAGAACCACCACCAGGACTCGAGGGACATCTTGAAGCTATGAGAGAACACAATATGAAGGTAAACCGGAAAAATGCACTTTCGGAGTAACATCAGGAAAATTCCTTGGGTACCTGGTGACAAAAAGGGGCATTGAAGTAGATCCCGCAAAAATCCGAGCCATAGTAGACATGTCATCTCCAAAGAACCTAAAAGAGGTACAAAAGCTCAATGGATCCCTAGCAGCCCTGGGAAGGTTCATCTCAAGATCCTCGGATAGGTGCAAACTCTTTTTCAACATACTAAAAAAGGGGACGAAATTTGAGTGGACGGCAGAATGCGAAGAAGCTTTCCTAGGCGTCAAACAAGACCTAGCAGAGATCCCTATCCTTCGAAACTAGACTCGACGAAGTCTTGGCACTATACATTGCGCAACAGACGATGCGGTAAGCGCAGACTTGTCAGGACCCACACAAAGGAGGAGAAGCCGATCTATTATGTCAGCAAGACTATGAATTCCACAGAAAGAAACTACACAAGAATCGAACAACTCATCTTAGCCATCGTATGGTCTACATTAAAGCTAAGGACGTACTTCTTAACGCATGACATACGTATCCCATGCCGAGCACCCTTAGAAGCCATCCTCAAAGGGGCAGGAAAGGTAGGACGCATAGCGAAATGGAGCACATACCTCGACCAATTCAATATCCACTATGAGCTTCAACACTCTCAGAAATCGCAAGTGTTAGCGGACTTTCTAGCAGACCTACCTTTGGACAACGAAGAAGAGGTGCGCATACAAGGATGGAGGGCCGCGGGTGCCCCCGAAATAGAAAAACATAAGGAGCCAAATAACATTCTTGAACCAATGAACCCACGACAATGGGAGGTCTTTGTCGACGGCTCCAAAAATAGAGAGGGCGCGGGGATAGGCATCGTCATCACCACACCCACGGGGGATAGGATCATGCACGCATTCAGATTGGAATTTTAAGGCCATACAAATAACATCGTAGAGTACGAAGGAGTGGTCCATGCCCTCCGCTTGATAATTGAATTAGGGATACAAGAAGTACGGTTGACAAGTGACTCACAACTAATCATACGGCAGATAGGCTACGAATACAATGTGTGTGATGAGACACCGATGGCATACATGGCTCTGGTGCAAACGTTGGTTTCCCAAATACCAAAAATCAAATTCCGACATCTGCGTAGGAAGGAGCTCAGACACGCAGATGCCCTGGCATATATATCAGCCATGCTTAAAAATGAGGATGTCAAAGCAATCAAGATAACAAGAGTGTACGAACCATCCATCAAGCCCAAAGAAACATGCGCGGCTAACCAACGCAAGTCTAAGGAGGAAGATATCTCTGATGATGATGTCGGAGAGCACATATTCGACGACTTCCAGAACGATGACATCACGCGACAAGCTGATGAGGACGACGATTACAGTCAGGAAGCAGATTGGAGAATCGAAATCCACTCTTTCCTAAAAGAGGGGAAACTCCCCCAGGATACCAAACAGGCTAGGAAAGTACAATCCAGAGCAGGGATGTACGAGCTAAGAGACGAAACCTTATACAGAAAATCATTCCTCGGGCCACTTCGTCGCTGCCTATCTCGATCAGAGGGACATATCATATTGAAAGACATCCATAGAGGAGACGTGGGGAATCACAGTGGAATGAGGTCCCTTGCAGATAAGGCGAAGACGCAGGGCTACTACTGGCCAACCATGATCCGAGACGCGGCTAGAATGGCGCAAAGGTGCGAAGAATGTCAAAGATTTGGCAAACGAATCCACGCCCCAGCCACAAAGTTGAACTCTGTGGACAGTCCGTGGCCCTTTGGGAAATGGGGTATCGACATAGTAGGCCCACTCGTATCAGGGATAGGGAAAAGAAGATTCCTAATAGTGGCAACGGATTACTTTAGCAAGTGGGTAGAAGCAAAGGCACTGGCAAGAATTCGGGATTCAGACGTCTTTACTTTTATTTTTCAAAATATCATCGCAGTTTGGCATCCCCTTGCAGAGATAGTCTCCGACAACGTGAAATGACTACAAGGAAAGAATATCGACTTGCTGTTCGACACCCTCAAAATTCGAAAAAACAAATCCACCCCCATATACCCACAAAGTAATGGACAAGCAGAAGCCACAAACAAAACTTTGGCACGTATCCTTAAAAAACAACTAGACGAGTACAAGGGGCGGTGGTGTGAACAGTTACATAACGTTCTATGGGCATATAGGACGACTCGAAGATCAGCTACCGGAGAGTCCCCGTTTTTACTCACGTACGGAGCAGAAGCAGTAATCCCTACGGAAATTCTACTTCCAACAACAAAGACAGAAGCATGGGAAAAGAACCTCACCACGGACATGATGTTGGAAAAGCTTGACGACCTCGAAGAAAGGAGAGAAGCGGCACTACAAAGAATGGAAAACTACCAACGCAGGCTAGCCAGAGAATATAACAAAAAAGTGAAACTTAGGAATTTTGTAGAAGGGCAGTATGTGTTGAGGACCATTCCCCAATAACAACGAGAAAAGAAGTGGAAAATTAGCACCAACTTGGGGAGGACCCTACGTAATACATGACATCGCAGGAAATGGCTCTTACTATCTGCGTAATCTGAAAGGGGAAATCCTCATGCATCTGTGGAATGCCAAATATCTCAAGCCATACTACCCATAACCTACCACCTGCGTATGCATTTCATAAGAAGAAAATGGACTTACAAGTCCACATGTTTCTATCTCTGACAAAGGAGTAACGCGCCTTAACTTTTCAATCAATCCAAGCTTTCATTTTCAAGTATCATATTCTATTCATTACCCACACGCATTTCAATTTATTCAAAACCCACAACCTATACCATATGAGACACATGTATATACTACTTACACAATGTACATTGAAAACCATACCACATCTTAATAAAATATCGATACTATCGTTACCCCGTGGATGTAGGCCTTAGGGCTGAACCACGTAAATCATTGTGCGATTACTATTATTAAGAATTGGCATTATACTTTAGTGAGAGGGATGTCCCGCACAAAGCATGGATCATACCCACCGCAATATACGGGCAATATCCCATACAAAGCACACGCATGCAATATATCGGAGCATACACATGCAATCTCTTGGAACTCCCCCGTAAGCGTCTATAAGTGTATGACCAGGGGGCGACTTCCCACAGAACGAGATACCCGAGCAATATTACAAGCCGCGAACTCAATGGAATATATCCTTGAACGTCGGCCAGACCCCACCGTTCGTAAATCCTCCGCCCAGAATTAGCTGGACGGGGTGCAAGGTCACAAGACAATTCCGGGGATATCAACCTACGGAATTGCGCAAACAATACACTTTCTCAAATTCAAAGATCAACATCCTTGGATTGTAAACACTACGGAATTACTCATTACGTTAACTTAATTTGTAAAGCCGATAGATGCAAATTCAACAAAATACAAATTCAGATTTAAACACCAAAGTTTGATCTAGTACATGGCAGTTGATTACAAGCCTAGCAAGAAGAGTAGCAAAAACGCCAAAAAGGATAAGCAACTGAGATCAATCCCTAGCATACTAGATATGATCTACTGGGAAGGAGCATTATCCGCGGGTTTGTCCTTCAACGAGGAAGGAACACTACCACCAAGAGGAGGGCCCGAGAAGAACTGAAGGGAGCGCGGTACAGACGCCGAGTATAATTCTTGTTTAACCCATGGTTTTTCCCGAGATCCAACTCAATCTCACCAAGAGTTCTATTAATCTCTTCCGCAACCGCATTACGAGCCACGAAGCCTATGGCTACACTCTTCATCTCGGCACGACTTAGGGAAGTGGAAAGAAGGTCCACCTTTTGATTGGCATGCTTCAGCGTTTCCTCCTGAGACAAGGCCAGACCACGATGGTAATTGACTTGGCCCTCCAATTGAACTACCTTAGCCTGAGCTTCGGCAAATTTGTCATCCGCAACTCGAAGCTGTCCCTAGAGCTCTGCGGATAATAGAAAAGGAACAGTTATAACAAATACAATACAAAGCACACTCGATGACAAAAACGTATACCTTCACAATGATCAACCGCGGAATCCCTTGCTTCTGCGGCATAATCATATTCATTTGATAACCTATCATAATCTACCTGCAGAAGATTATGAGCATACTTGACTTCGCGCTCAGTCATCTCGAAGCATCGAGTCCGAATGACGATATCGATTAACCTCATCATTCTTCGATTCCAACCCCTTGTTAAGACGATACATAGTCACCTCTAAGTCTTTCTCACGCTCAACCTGACGGGCCACATCATCTCGAGAGGCGGATAAAGCACTACTGAGAGCGCCGGATACTGCCCTAACATCGTCTCTTTCCTTAGCAAGACGCTGCATATAAGCCCGCACATCCGAGGGATGAGAAGACCGCGCTTGCCGCAGCTCGTCTTCCCTAACATTAAGCTTAATTTCTAAAGAGGAAATCTGACCGCGGGCTTTCTCAAGATTATCCCGCGTCCATAAAAGAGCCCCGTTGAATAAATGACGGTCATGGTTGTTTTGATTTTGCAGATCTACCAAGCAAAGCTTTTTCTTACGCCATTCTTCGGCCATAGCGTTATGAACATCCGCGCGGGCATTCCATTTCGCCGATTCACTCTTAAGTTTTTCAACTAACTCGGCAATGCGACCTTTTGACGAGTTCTCTCATTCCGAAGCCACAACAACTCGGGGACTCCACCCATCGAAGACAAGATACAGCGGGAGGAGGGAAGAAGAAGAAAACTCGGAACATATAAGGAGCGGGTAACTATCAAAAAAGAGGAGACGCTTGAGACTGAAATAGACGAAGAGTTCTTCTCAAAGAACCGCTAACTTGGCCTTAACCGGCCGGCTCGGAACGCGGCTTCGCCTCTTCCGCGTCCCTGCTCGCTCCTTACGCTTAAGCGGACCCTTGGCTCTGCTATTTCCTCATCTTTAGCGGAGACCGCAGCTTCAACGCCCGTAAGCGTCTCTTCACAATGTTAGGAGCTTCCCTTCTAGCTTGAGAGACTTAGCCTTGAAGAGCCGGTAAAGATGGTGGTTACAATACTCACTCCTCATCATCTATCAATCAAAAAGGGAAATTAGTTCACAACACATTTAAGCAAAATCGGGGTAGAAAGAGCGGGACAAACCTCCAATAACCGCTGTTGGGGATAACAGATCTTAGTACCCATCAGCAATGGCCATCATGCCAGCAACCGTAGGGGGAGGATCCACCACGAGATCAATCCCGCTGGCCACAAGATTCTCGCCCCACCCTCGATCTACCACCTCCTCCGGGGTTAGCTCCATATGCCGGCGAGTAAAAGAATCCGAACTCTTTTCCCCTTCAATCACAGGGGCAGGATGAGGCACGACAAGCAAGTTTTTCTTTTGCAGCCACGCCAAAACAGCATCATCACCATCCGCGACCAAGGACCGCGTGAAGTCATCTGAGAGAGAGTCTGAGGGCGTCCCACCAAGCAAGGCACCAGTATTACTCAGCATCAAAACCCCACCAGCAGTGGAGGAGGTGCCGACACAAACCTCGGGATGCACCGCCAAAACCCCAAAGATCGGATCCGCGTGTGGGGTCACCCCCAGCCTATCCTTAAGGACATTCCAGTCATCACCGGTGGAAGCAGATTGAAGTCCGAGACAAGCCCCATAATCGTGGCCATGTCAAATGATTGTCCCCGGATAAAACCTTACCAAAGGAAAACTCGCAATAAGCATCCCCATCCTTGTCACCACTATCAAGAGTAATTTTCTTACCCTTGTCCACAACATCCCCATCCTTGGTAGCCCCCTCAACCTGAGCATCACCACCACCATCAGTGGCCGGATCATCACCACCAGTGGTCGGATCATCACCACCACCACCAGTGGCCTGATCATCACCATCACCACCAGTGGCCTGATCACCACCACCACCACCAGTAGCCTGATCATTACCACCACCACCAGTGGCCTGATCACCACCACCACCACCAGTGGCCGGATCACCACCACCACCACCAGTGGCCTGATCACCACCACCTCCACCAACGCTCCCACCGGCAATACTATCTACTTCTTGAACGGGCGGAGAAGTCTCAATTCGCTCTTCCCCATCGGAAACATCCTCATCACCATCCACGGGACTGTTCACATCCTCGAAGTGTGTAGAACCCTCGGTGGGAGAATTCGACGATTGCTTGGGATTGATCTTCTTATTTCTACGCACCTACAACACATAATGATAAAAGAGCCATCGGCATCTCCTTTCCTTAGCATAATCAATATTATCTAAGAAAACGAAGGGGCATATATACGTAGAAAACAAACAACACACCTTAGCAACATTAGTATTCTGCGGAAGAAGGTTAGCATCAGAAATATCTTCGTCTTCCGCGTCATCAACATCGCGATAATAAGCAAAATCCATACCTACAAAACTCATTCGCCAAGGGCGAAGAATGGGCATAACGAGCGGGAGAAGCTTCGCGATGAGGACATCAACGATGTAGGTCTGCCAACCATGGGGTCCAGGACCCAACCATAGGCCCACGGACCAACAACTTCAAGAACAAGTGGCGAGACCATTCATAATCATGATCACGCTTAATTCTCTCATCGGCGGGAATAGGAAGACCTTCGGCACCGGGAACCCTCGCCATCTTGGAATCACTTACCTCGCTCAAAAGTCGAACTTCCCCCTTAACAGGAGCAATGTTCCGCAGACTCACAGACCACGGCTTACGAGTATTCCTGTTAACGTAATCTCCAAAGGATTTGTTAAAATTTTCAAGAGTGTACCACCCTTTCTCCTTTTCTAATTTAAGGGCATAGCAGGTCATCATCGTTTGCCCCTTGCTACGAAGATAGCATTCCCGGAGATGGCGAAGATAGTTTCCTGTCAACTGTTGCACCCCACGATTATGACTTTTCTTGGCAGTATCGCGGCTAGACAAGACCCGTTAGTAGAAATCATCACCGGCTTTATACAAAGGTAACATCAAGCCGGCCTCGAAAGCACCCACGGTCGTCGGCAAATGAAAGGCATCATACCGATAATTGGTAACCATCTCATAAGTTATATCTTTATCGAGGCATAAAAACGTACTTGGAAGTGTCAAGACCGTGCTTCAGTTTGAAGGCCTCAAGATCAATGTGTCGGAAAGTAAACTTCTTATTACCCAAAGGTAAAGGACGAAAAGTAACAAGCAGAGTCTTCCTCGAAAGCACCTCCGTAGTATCTTCCGCAGAACCATTTGCCTTCTTCTTAGGAGGAACTACATCTCCCGAAGATTCTATCTCCCAGACCTTTCTCTTCGAAGACGAGTCTTAGTTGACTTACTTGAACTAGGCACATGTGGATTAGTCCGCGGTGGAGGCTTGGTGCGGAGAGGCTCGCACATTTAAAGGTTCGGCGCGCGGATTCTCGCCGCTTAGGAGACCCACCTCTAGGGCGATTCACGGCATATCTAGACCCTGCGGCGGATCACCCCTTTTAAGCGAAGATCTCTGACCAGGGGACGAGGATGTTCGTCCATCCCGAGGATTATCCTGGGTAAGTGAAGGCGGAGCTCCACCCCTAATATTGGAATCACTCCGAGGGGAGATCGCGAGGACTTGACGGAGGAGTTTGGTAAGGAACCCGCGGACGGTCGGACATGTCTGCGGGCACAAACACGAATAAAAGTGCAAGTCAGAGGCAAGGAAGATCGAAAAGCAAGAAAATCTCAAGAACAAAGAAAAACGCGAAGAAAACCCTAGATTTCATCTACAATTACTTAAACTCTCAAACTATTATTCAAACCCAAAAGAAGAAAAATAAGATTAAAGCATGACCAATGAAACATACGGCTCAGTGGCATCAACTCTCAAATCCCAGGATATACATAAGATTAAATTCATCATTGACGCATCACCAGAAAATCAAAAACTCAACAGGGTTAGGCATGGCGAATGAGCGGAGTAAAAAATCATACCCGAACCTCAAAGTGTAAAAAAAGAAAGCAACAACAACGGCGACAATGAAGGCGGCAATGACAAAGAAGAGCAGCAAAGAAGAAACGGCAAAAGCAACAATGGTGTCGAGGAAGTTAAGAAGATGAAGAAGACAAAAGAACGAGAGAATAAACAGGGAATGTGAATTTAATTCACATTCTCTCATTCTTCTCTTTTTATAAGACCAAGAGAAACCGTCCACTACCCAAAGGGCGGTTTATGGCGGATATGGGAAACGTGCACAATAAATGCGGGTAGCACCTTTTTAGGAGAAGTTATGAGGAGGAGATAAAAACGTACCACACGATTCTTCTTCCAACTAAAGCTAACGCCTGATCACAAGAAGTGGGGCAAATTGTAAGTACACTTATTTATCTCCATCGCCACGTGTACTAGCAGAACCCACGTGGAGGCCATGTCATAAAGAGGGACGACACGTAGGGGCATCCATGGCATCTAGACGACGTGCCATCCGTCAAGACCAACGGTCGGAGATGAGGAGCATCCAAGGTAGATAATCCCGCGCAACACCAATGAGTTACTCTACCCCATCACGAGGTAAGATGTAATCAACGGTTGGGGATAGTCCAACCGACACGGACGTGACAAGGGGAGGACCGACACCGCTTTGGCACGGACCTGGATAGCCCCAACCACTCGCATTTAATGCTGCTCAGAGGGCACGTGTCAGACGACCCACGAAGAAAGCGAGGATAAGTCAGCGTAATGAGCGTGGGTATTGTAGAAGCCGCGGAGTGACAGGGAAGTCCGCGGACCATGCACAGAGCACAAGAAGATAAGGTCTCAACAGCTCTTTGTCAGTGGGCCCACTTGATTTAGCTATATATATGAACACCCCTTCCACAGAAAAGGGGGATCGAGAGTAGAACTAAGAAATAGGAGAGAGAATAGTGAGAAGTAAGTATGAGTATCAACCTATGAGGTTGATGAATACCAAAGATCTTGTGATTACTTTTGTAACCGTTTACTTTATAGTGAATACCCCCGGATCCGTGGACGTAGGCCTTAGTGCTGAACCACGTAAATCATCGTCTCCTTTGCATTTAGCTTTCTTATAGCTTTATTTATGTGTTTACATCTTAGATCTATCATTTTGGATGTTGAGGAGATCATGACGAACCCGCGGGGTTTGGAATCAGTGAATCATCATCTACCTAGGCATATTATGCTTATTCACACTTTAATGCGTGTATTCAATTCATACTGAGATTGTTTGTGAACACGTGGATGTTTACTTGATTTCCGTGTTCACAAGAATCATAACGGTAGCTTTGACACTGCGGATATGGCGTATTAACCGTGCACACTGCATATATGCATCCAGAATCCGTCATATGATCGATTAGGAATGCAAACATTTGATGGTGGATTCCATCAGTTCCACTGCCACCCAAGGCTCTTCAATTGCTCTCCACAAGTTTGCAACATTTTTCTTATTACGTACCTTAAATAATTGAGTATGTATACAAAATAAAAATAACAAAATACATTAATAATGTTAACCATAATTTGTTCAAAATTTAAACAAGCTAGTTTGTAGTGGGCAAAAAAAGTCCTCTCATCTCTGTGTCTGATATGTATGGCAATTTCCCTAGGCTCTTGCTCTTTCCTCTATCCACTTGCACGTAGATGTACCCCGTAAGTACAGCCCCAGACCACCACCCAAATAATACAAATACACCATAATTTTAAAAGGAAACCTATTATAGGGGCTCCAAACATTGGGTTTTGAGGGCTCACAAGATGACAAAATTGGGTTATGAAATAGTAATTAACAAAACCCCATATCCAATTATTTTTTGTAATGGCTAAAATATCCTCCATAAATTATAAAATTAAATTTATTATTTTTTCATTCATAAATCATGATGAAGATGATGATCATATACAAAAAATTAAATCTATTATCTTCTCCTTCTATTTCTATTCATAAATCATGATGAAGATGATGATCATAAAAAAAACTTATTATTCTTCTTTCTCTCTTCTTCTTCTCCGTCGTAAAGATGGCGATCATAAAAATAAAAAACTAAGAAAACCCATCACTTATTTTTTCAGTACTGTCTACGGTTGGGAAAATTCATATTTCCCAACCGTAGACAGCCTACGGTTGGGAAAATTCGTACTTCCCAACCGTAGGCAGAAATGTCTACGGTTGGGAAAATTCATATTTCCCAACCGTAGACTGCCTACGGTTGGGAAAATTCATACTTCCTAACCGTAGGCAGAAATGTCTACGGTTGGGAAAATTCATACTTCCAAACCGTAGGCAGTCTACGGTTGGCAAATATGAATTTTCCCAACCGTAGACATTTCTGAAACTGTTTTTTCAAAAACCTAATTCGATCGATTCCGCTTATCCATGCATTAAAACCAATAAAATAAGATGGGTTTTTTATTGTTACCTTATTGAAGTCATTGCGGGTGGATTAAGTGGTGTTAATCGATAAAGAATTATTTTGGGAATTGACGATTAATCGAAGAAATAGGCGATGGAGGTGATGGGGAAGAAGAAAATGGAAGAATTAAAGGAGAGGAATGAAAACAAATTAGTTCTAGGTTTCAATATTTAATCGGTTAAGGGTATTTTAGTATTTTTCTTATGAATTAGGTCCCCTTATCTTCATTGTAGAATATTTGAATCCTTAGGAGCCCTCAAAACACTTTTCTTGGAGCCCCTATAATAGGTTTCTTTAAAAGTAAGATTAGCATACATCATCTCCATAATATACAGCTTTTATCAAAACAAAAAGATTAGCCATAATCTTTTGGCTTAAAATCATAAAATTGCTTAGTGTAAGAAGAAGAAGTGTGTTGCTCTACTATAATTTAGTAGCTGCACCAACTTTATAAATCTTTTAGCTGCCCAAAACCTCATTTATGCTTTAGGCCAACGGCTACTTTTCCTTGCAAGAGACAAAAACACCTAGCACTAGTGGGGGTTGTGAGTCTCTATCAAGAAATCAAAACCAAATTTCTTTGTGATGAGAAATGAAGAATACCCCATTTTAGTTTCTTGTGAATATGAATATGATTGATGGTAGATGAGATGTCCCATTGATAAAAGCCTTAATTAAATTAACATGTTATTTAAGGACCCACAGATCAATTCACCAATTACATATCTTAAATCTCTTTTCACACACAAATAAATACTCAACTCAGCTCTACTTTCTCTCAAATTCTTCTTGTTCTTGATTTTGGGAGCTCTTGTTAGGCAATAGCATATGATGATCTAGGAAGAAAGTAATTAGAAAGGTAATTAAACCATGGTTTCAGATGATTTTAGCTTCCCAACTATAATCGAGCCGGTCCCAAATTTTGTCACGTCAACTTCGTTATGGCGGGTACCTTCTGTTGCATTCATGGCATCTTCTACAGATGGGGATGATAAAGAAGAAAGAAGAGATGCGGATTCTATTGTCTGTAGAAAAGAAGAGAATTTTCAAAGTGAACCAAGAGATCAAGATTCTTCCGCCTTTATAAATCAAGAGAATTCTCAAGGACACAATTCGAAAGGAAGTAAAGATTCTTCTACCTTGTTAAGAGAAGAGAATTCTCAAGGAAACAACAGTAAAAGAATTGAAGACCCTTCGACGTCTATGGTGTTTGCAGTCGACAATTGTTCGAGCAAATCCATGGACACTGAAGAGAAGATGGATATGTTATGGGAGGATTTCAACGAAGTCGAATTACGAAGTGTTTCGTCTTTGCAAAACAAGAAAGATCAGATTGGGAAGGTCCTATTTGATTCAAGTTACAAAAGTTATGAAGGGAAAGTAAAGCTCTTCTGTGTGCAAGGAAGAAGTAATAGTCTCAGAGAAACTACTACTGTTTTAGCACCTAGAAGACCGGCAAGTGCGTTTTTGGTATTGAAAGTTTTGAAGAAACTTTTCTTGCTTCAAAATTCTCAGTATCCCAAGAGCAACAAATCCATAGATATGTACTGATATATCTTCTTCTTAGTTGTTGATGCCAGTTTCACAATTCATGGGTACTAGTTGACTGAAATTGGTGAGTACTGTTTGTAACATTCAACTGCTAAAGTATGAAAAGAGAGAAATATAGTGTGTATAGTGAGAAAAATATTAGAAATTTGACTATTTGTTGTTCAGCGCATCTTTTTTCTGTCTGTGACATCATTGGATTGTGGCCATGAGAAATACAGGATACAAATGGGATACTGATTTTCTACTAATATGGCTGTAACATTTGGGTTATCTACATGTAATTGTTATGTTACTACTGATTTCGTTTGTGGGTTATCTTAAATCATTTTGGGAATCTTTTTTGTGGGAATGTTATTTATGCCCCTACTATCCATGGGTCATGCACAAATACCCTTATGGGTCTTTAATAATACCCCGATGGCAGAATCGAAATTATAAACAAGAAAATAATTAACATAATTCCATTTTTAACCTTGACCTTTACATCTTATACTTTGGTTTCTTCTTCATTTTTTAACTCGACAAAACCACCTAACTCTCTCCATCTCCGTCGCCACCACCATCTCCGTCGCCACCACAACCAAGGCCACCAACACCACCATCTTCTACGATGCCACAATCACCATCGCCACCGTTTATAATCATTATCAATAGTTTTAGCATCATCATCTTCTTCTTCTTCTTATTCTCGGTTTGTCACTGATTTACAATATGAGATTCAGTTTCAGGAGATCGGGAGATCTGATTTTAGGTTTCATTTTCCGGTAATTTCGATCCATCATGATACAAATTGAGATTTAATCTCCGTTCGGTTCTAAAGTGGTGGTCGAGATCGAGATTTAGGTTTTCAATTTTAATCAAATTGAGATTTAATCTCCGTTCCTCCTCCGCTTTCACCCATCACCACCACCACATTCATTCTCTTCTCAAAATCAAGTCAGAGAGAGAAAAATGATTGCGGCTGATGTATGAGAGAAGAACGAGAGATTCGAGAGGTTATTGATGGTAGTTGCGAGAGATTCATGGGTTTGCTTACGTGACTTTGAAGAAATTGAAGTTCTGAAATTCAGAGAGGATAAAATTGAGAGATGGTGTTGTTCGATTCTAGGTCAGAGAATGAAGAGGAGATATATTTGGTTCTGTCAATTGAAGTTCAATGATGAATTTTCTACCGCCAAGAAGATTATGAATGGGTTTTGTATGAATTTAGGGTTTGTGAAACAGAAATTTGGGGGTTTTGTATGAATTGAAGCTGAGACTCATAATATCTTTGTGATTGAAAGTGATGAATCTAAGTTACAATGGGTGTTTACAAAAGGGGTTTGAGTTGGATGTTTATGTTGATTGGTTTTGGTGGTAGTTTGTGTGGATGTTATGGTTCTTAAAGGAAGAAAAGATGATGGGTGTTCTTTGTTAAATTCTGAACTGAGTGTGATTATGGGTTATTGGTGATATGAGTTCCAGGAGAGACGTATTAGGCGATTATGGGTTTTTGAGTTGATTGATTTTTTCGCCGCTCCACACTAAACCGAGAGGGATTTACAAAGAGATCAAACCGTAGAGAAATGAAAACTCATTTGAAGAAGAACAGGAAGAAGAGGGGTCACGTATCGGTGGTCATGGTCATGTAGGTAAGCACAGGAAGCATCAGGGAGGTCGTGGAAATCTTGGAGGTATGCATCACCATCGTATCTTGTTCGATAAGTACCATCCTGGTTATTTTCGGTAAGGTTGGTATGAGGTATTTTCATAAACTCGAAACAAGTTTTATTGTCCAATCGTTAATATTGATAAGTTATGGTCGATGGTACTGAATATGTGAAAGCTAAAGCTAAAGGTAACGACAAAGCACCGATTATTGATGTTACTCAAGTATGGATACTTTAAAGTATTGGGTAAAGGTGTTTTTCCCGATAATCAACCTATTGTTGTTAAAGCTAAATTAATTTAAAAGACTAGCTTTGAGAAGAAGATTAAGGATCTTTGGTGGTGCTATTATTCTTACTGACTTAAGGAAGTTGCTCTTTTAGGGGATTAATATTTACTTTTTCTTGAATGAATCATGATGTTGATGGATTATTAAAGATTTTGGTTTTTTTAAGTCTTGTTTAAACAGTTTTGTTATGAGATTTTAGTATGGTTTCTATAATTGCGAGAAAGACTTGTTATTTGTGATGGAAGAAATGGCTAGCTAGCTATGGCACTTTGTGTTGGTGTTTGAGTGTTATGAAGCGAGGATGAAGCTACGGTTCAGGTGGAATAGGTATTGAGATTACAGGGAAGCTGGAATGTATTGGTGGTTCCATGCTTGGAGGTTGCAAGGAAGCTACAGCAGGGGTCAGAGGCAATTGAAATCATAGTTAGGGTTTGAGAATGAAAGAAATTGAGTATGAAAATGAAGAAATGAGGTTAAGAATTAAGATGGTTTTGTTGTGATTTATTCATGCTAATGATGGGTATTGGTGGCATGAATGATTACATGGTGGTTTCTACTGAAACTGCAGTGAAGTTTCTTCATTCATAACCAATACCCATCACTCTTGTGCATACAAACACAAAAGTGGACATATATTAGTTTAGATGTTGGTTCTGGTGATTGCTATTGAAGCTGCAGAGTGGAGACAACTTGTACTAGTTGCCTCCATATTTGGAGACAACTTGAACTAGTTGCTTTCACTTTTTGAAGACAACTTGAGCTAGTTGCCTCAGATTTGGAGACAACTTGAGCTAGTTGCCTCCATTTTGTTTTGCAACTTATTCTTGTACACTATTTATTGGAGACAACTTAAGCTAGTTGCCTCCACTTTTGGAGACAACTTGAGCTAGTTGCCTCTTATATGGACACAACTTCAGCAAGTTGACTCCACATGGTAGTGGTGGTCGTCGGTGGCGGTGGTTGGCGGCAGTGATGGTAGTTGGCGGCGGTGGTGGTTGGTGGTGGCGGTTATTGGCGGCGGCGGTGGAGGTGGTGGAGGTTGGCGGTGGTGGAAGGTGGTGGTGGTTGGCGGTGGTGGAAAGTGGCGGTGGTTGGAGGCGGTGGTGGTGGTTGGTGGTGGTTGGCGGTGGTGGACAGTGGTGGTGGTGGTGGTTTGCGGTGGTGAACAGTGGTGGTGGTGGTTGGCGGTGGACAGTAGATGTAGTTTTTTTTTTCTTTGTTTTTAAATAGTGGTTAGTGGTTTTTGTATATAAACTATATAAAGGAGGGTATTTTAGTAATGTATTAGGCTTAGGGGTATTTGTAAAGTTCATAAGGGTATTTTTGCAAAGGGGTCTCATAGTAGGGGTATATGGATAATATTCCCATCTTTTTTTAGGAAAAAGGTTTAGATATCTTCTTCCACTTTTTGTTCCAGGACAATGGGAGAATTAGGTCACTGGCCGTTGGCCTAGCCACACATACATATGAAATTATAGTGTTATTGGTAGGGGCAGCAAACACTTACGCCGCAATGCTTTGGCACACTAAAACTGAAATAATAATTGAACTTTCAAACTATAAATAAAATTGACAGGAATAAGCTAGTTTTTATTGCCTACAAAAGCAAATAGAACTTGCAGTAAGATATGAAACTCATTTGCATTCTGAATTTGATTTTTTTATGGATATTTTTTCATTCCTCGCAGAAAATCATAAAGCAGAAACCTGTTCATCTACTTCCACAATTCAGCTACAGTTATTACATTATTTCAACCAATCCAAGATTGGGTTTGGGGTGTGGGCGTGGGGGGGGAATCGAGAGAAGCTATGATATCATTGATATGTGCAGTTTTCTAGGTTACGACAAAACACGGAAGGAATCTGATACATCTATAAGGATACATAAATTCAGTTTTGAACTAAACTAGCAAACTAAACTCATGAAGAAGCAGATCATGTATCTACTCTTTTAGCTAGTTCTTAGATACCAAAGCTACACCAAGGTAGCAGGCTTGCTGACTTACACTTGAGGTTTCTGCTCCTTAGTATTTCTGAAATAGCAGGGGAAAAAACCCACAGAGTTATCTCCTGGCACTGACAATATCAGGATAAAAGTGACTGGTTGGGAGTTAAATGTATAGATAGAGGATTCTTACTTCTTGATTTGCTTCAGAAGTCCAGATACAGAAGCACAATGCGTAGATTTATACTCGCATTTCTCGCAACATGATTCCAGCAGTTCAATGACTCTCTGACACCTACAAATTTGCCACAAATTATGCATTAAAAAACCATATGAATTCAGCACCCCAAGCGAGTAACCTAATTCACCAAATAAGTTGGCTAATAAAAATAAGTCATAAGGGAATTCTTCAAAAACCAAAAAATACAGGAAAAATCTGCTGTACGATAGAGTAACTTAGCACTTAAGAATATTAAATAGGAGTATACTTGCACTGTTATAACTATCTTTGCTCTATTGTCCTTAAACTTATATAATGGAAGCAGGAGAAAGACAGCAGATGCTATTTATTCTATGTGCAAACAACTACCAGAAATATAATGAACAACACAGCTTGGGTAAGATTGTGAAATCTCGTGCTTCAACCAATAAAAAAAACAATTCAAACAATAGATGCATTCTCAAATAGGCTATTTGACAATTGAAGAAGAACGGTTCCTCACCAAGGCTTCTTTTTCTCCGTTTAGGCATCACTTAGTCTTCTTACAAATAGAATAGTTTTGTTGGCTTTCCGTGCCCTAAAAAGCCATGAATAGACAGGTCGTAATGTGCAACTCATACAATTTTTTGAATTTAGACCTACAGGCATCGAGGAAGGGGATTGTATTACGCTGAGCTCTCCAGTACTGGATGCAAGGACTTGGCGGCCTGGAACTTTCATGTCAGCGAATCACTTGAGTTTCACTGACTTACTCTGAAGGCAGTGAAGACATGGTGTCTGGTGTCTGGTAAGATTTCCACGAGAACCAACATTTAGGTCCTGATATCTGTTTGAAGCCTTTCAACTTACTACGAACCAGTGGTAAAATAAAATTTTGGGGCTGTTAAGAGGCTCTAGTGTTCATGTACTAACAAAGATGAAAATGAAAGAGCAGAGAAGAGCAGGTTTTTGACCTGCAATGTAGTGTATGAAGGTTGAAATAACTGTATGGTAATTCAGGCATATGCAAGATCTACAAATTTGAGGGCAGGCATGATAGATTTCTCAGATCTACTATCTCTAGGTTAGTGTCGTGGTTTTTCTTTATCAGGGAGGTATTGTATTTCCTGTTCACTGCATTTTGGTTTTAGTTCTAAACTGACGAGAACAACAAAATCTGGACCTGGTATTCCTACTTAACGAATAATGTTTATTAGCACAGTGAGTCTACCTAATGTCATTGCAGTTTCCCCTACGGTGTTTGGCACTACAAGTAACTTAATTCTGTTAGTTAATTTTCACTTTCGATCTCTGTAAAGCTATCATGATCAGTTTGTAGATGGTGTTTGGATTCTTAGAGAATATTCATTCGAGAAAATCGAGAAGTTCCTGGTGTTTTGTTACTAAGTATGTTATGCTTATTTGCTCATAAACTAATTACTACATCACAATCAGAAATTTACACATCCACTATTAGGTAAGTAAGAAAAAACAGCCCAAATGACTAACAGATTGCTACTTGACATTTAGGGCACAAAATCAAATCCACCACAATCAACGAAAGGAATCAGAAGATACAACTTGATTAGGTCAAAATGTGAAACCAAAAACAAAGAAATATATAGAATTTGATAACAGGTTTGGGTTTGTGTTTGATTATTTATTATTTTCAAATTAAAACAGAAAAATTAAAATTTGTAGAGAAGAAAACCTCTGAGAGTTGAAATTGTTCTTGGTGAGGCAAGCTTGAATGTCACAGGCTTGCTTCTTGCATGGTTCTTTGATCTCCTCCTTCGCCATCTCTATCTCTCCTCTGTCCTCTCTATTTAAACTTCTCAAAGGGCCTGCAATCAGGAACGCAAAAAACAAACTCAAGGTTACCGTGCCTCAAAATATATTTGTTGGTTGTTGCCGGTGAGTCGGTGACTGATGCCTATATGGGAGCCGGGTCCCGGACTGTTTCTTCTAATCGGTCAAAATATAATAATAATACTCCCTCTGTTTCCGAAAGACCGTCCTCTATTCCATTTTGATCTGTTTCAAAATTGTGTCCAGCTTCTGTTTATGGACGTAGTTTTTCAATGATCTCTCTAGTATACCCTTAAACCTTTTATATTTATAAAAAAAAATTAATGGGACCCAATCTAAAAATCTATATAATTAAGGAAACACATTTATTCTACATTCCTTTTAAAAGACAATTTATATGGTTCCAAATTAAATTCCTTATAAAGTTTATCCTCCATAAGTATACAATCTTTTTATCTCTATATTCTTTTCATCTCTTTTGTTTTTTTGCAAACACCATTTTTTATCTCTATAATCTTTTCACCTTTTTTTTTTTTTGCACAATATTCCAAATATTTTCTCTTTTAACTTTGGTGATACTGTTTCCATAAATGGGATATGTTTTAATTTTATTTTTTTTATTTCCTATTTACAATTCCAAATCAATTTTTGGAAGTTTTTATTATTAACATTTTAATTGAACTAAATTAGGCAAGTAATCGAGGGTAGACATGTAAACTACAATGGTCTTCTCAATATCTTGACAAAGTCAAACCGGACTATCTTTATGAAACGGAGGGAGTAATATATAACAAGATGATAATTGAAACTCAATACTGAATTCTCATTCATTCTGACCCCACAAAATGCTGATGTGGACAATTATGGTGAGAGTAATACAAAATAGAACTCTCTCATTAACTCAAGCCCCACATAATACGGGTAAATACTTTTCCCATAACTCCCATAACACGATTTTCCTTAACCCCTCTTTCTCTATGTAACTGAAGCTATCAACTTCGAATTTTCAGAACTGCTATCTTTATTTTTCATAACCCTTTTTGATTTGATCTATGTTCGACAATTCCCATGGGTATAAAATTTTCAGAACTGCTATCTTTATTTCTCATAACCCTGTTTGATTTGATCTATATTCTCAAAATTGATTCTTCAACATCGACAACTCCCATGGGTATGAATAATTTGGAGTCTGTTGTTGTTATCTTTGAAGAATCAGTCAAGCAATCATCGTAAACAAGTTGGGCCGCACTGGCTTCACAGATTTTGGTTTCTATTATTTTCTGTAAATTCATAATCATTTTAATTTTGGTTTTTAATCTCTCACAGATTTAGGATGATGTATTTTTGGATTCTGTATGTGATGATTATGAATTTTTTGAACTGTTTTTTTTAGGTAAGCCTAGGTGTTTTTTTGTTAAGATGATAATAGAATTATTTGTTTGTATTATGTTACCAATTTTTCAAATGATAACTTCTTTTCATGTTTCTTTCAGACAATTTAAGATTGGTTTTCAATTGTTGCACTTTAAGTTTTTGTGAAACTGCTTCAACAAAAAGGCATTACAGATTATTTGCACTTCATAATTCCAGGTAGTTAATCTCTCGCAATTTTGATTTCATATAGTTGCGATTTTTTTTTAATGAATAAAGTAACTGAGAAATTTACCCAAACTTTCCCAAAATATTATCATCCAGATGGTGTTCCTCCTTTCATGTTGAAGATTCTCAGGCAACAAATCAGAAGAAAGGTTAGTTATTTATGTTTGTTTATATTTATATTTTGAATTTGAAGCTCTGACTGTTTGGACTTATTGGTTGCACAGAGTACCAATAAATTCCCTTTGAATTCAAAGTACCAACTCAAATTAGTTGCAAATTGTGTCTTCCAGTCTGGGATTTCGCTCAGGCACTCAAATTATTCTCTCATATGTCAGAGATTTCTGAATTCCAGTATAATTGATTTTTGAAAATTGGGTTTGTAAGGATTAGATAGATGATGTTTGTTTGATTTTTGATTATAAGGTGACACGGGTTTTGATCTTCAAACTCTAACTTATTAGAGATCTGTTAGTTTAAAAAGAGTTTTATTAAGTTTGTTTGCTTAAGCAATATTATTAATGGTGTCAATGTTCTAAATATCTGAGTGACACAATAAGCAACAACATCATCCTAATTGTTCCTCATGTCAAAGAATTAATAATAATTGTTTATTTTTTCTGGTGGCAGGGTAAAAAAAGAAAAGCTCAACCATGCATCAGCCTGACTTAACTAAAGGTGCAAGTAAAAATTCTGATACATTAAAATAATTTGCATAGGTTTCTCCCATAGAGTTAATTTGATATCATACTTTTTTTTGTTTGTTTTTGAGATTTTTCGCTGATTTGTGCCACTTGAACAGGTTGATATCGTATATGACATAATTGATTTGGATAATGAGACAACGTCTTACACTCGGGGAAGATGAAGAGCTACTAAAAAAACATCGTGGAGTTGGGTAATACTTTAGCTTTCCAGCGTATTGAAACCAAGAATGATGTGATGGAAGAAAGGGGCCTCATCGAAGCAATGGAGTTTGAGCAAGCACATTTAATCGAAGAGATGAATATTCTATAGAAGGAGAGTTAACGTATGTAGAATTACTGATGAACGAAGAATTTGCTTCAGAATGAAAATCTATGTGAACCTTCATAGAGGAACCAACAAATTAAGAACCCATCTCAATTTGATTGTATCCTGCCTACGTATAACAAGGTTGCGGTTTTTTTTTTCTTCAATGTAAGTTGGATAGAATCATAAAATGACTAGCGACTTGAGGAGGCCAAAACACTGATTAGGCGGTATCTAGATGGACAGGAATCAAAGTTGCACCAAGAGAATGGAGTCAATGAAATCTTTCAGCAGGTTTAACTGGGGACATCTAAAACAATTATAGATATACAAGATTACTTCACCACACTCAAAGAGGGAAATCCAGGAGAGGTTGTGTCTTCTTTGCGGAACAAAATATGTGATCGGGAAACAGTAGCTACCAGAGAATATGAAAATAAAGTCATTGACTTGGAAATGGGAGAAAAACGCATACCTAAAGAGTAAATTTTGGAGCACTTAACTCATTCATTTTTGAGTGTGTCGCAAAGTAAATCAATCAACGACAACAGTGGAGGCATTAGCGTTAACAAATCAATCAATGCTAGCAAGGAAGCTTTTGCCAGGTATTCCGTATCTCAACAATATCTAATATTGGGACATATTATTAACTGAAAAGATTGTATAATTTGATGAAGGTTGACCACTTACACAAGCAAGCTACACAATTGCACGTCTTGGATCATGTAGGTAAGATTATATTTCTACTGAAATGCTAATGGCAATGTCATTTTGGAGATAATTCTTTAAAATGTTGCATAAATTGCAAAATTCATCAACTTATAGGATATTGAGATGTAAATCTATTACTGATAATGACAGGGGCCTACTGCATCTCTATCATAAGAATCTTGGTTTTCTTAAGAGTTGTAGAATCATTGCATACATTACAGGTTGGTGGTCGGCTGATTTATAAGGAACTTGATAGGTTTCTCTCTGAAGTTAGTGTCTGAAGAAATGGTTCATTCAATGCTGCATTCTGTGACCGAGTTTGCGAGATCAATCTTCTGTTTAGAAGGGTTATTCACCGGGCAAGGCTTTCAACAAAGTTTACAATTACAAGGGACTTATGTATTTAAAAGTAGAGCACTTTGTCGTCGAGTTTTTTTAAGGTTCTAAATTTCTTTATAGTCTTTTTTTCCATGTTCTCCATGGAGTCTTTGTAAGTCGCTCTTTATGTCTTTGTAAACTATTCTTTTCTTTAATCTAATCTCTTTTCACTGACAACAAATAAATTGTAGCAAAATTTGTGTTTTTAGCCTCCATTTGGCTTAAATTAGTAAATTTCCAACGAAATAATAAGCGCCTCATCGTATACGATGTTGAACCGAATTTCTTTTTGGTACTGGCTTTTGATGTTCTTATTCTTTGATCTTTTATCTCGCCGGCTCCCCGGTGCGAAGCACGGGTTATTATCTAGTAGGAATTGAATCAGCCTTTTCGAGAGCCAGTCTATATTACCGGTCGTCTTTCTAAATCAGGATTAGTTAAATATCCCAGTTGACGGTGGGTTTTTGACAAAGGCCAAAATCGTAAAATTGTCGCTAACTTGTATCGAAAATGTTAAATTTATGTATTTAACTCTGGTTGGAGTATGTATATTTTTTCTCGATTCCGTAAGAGAATTGAGAATACAGATTTTACCGATGGTTACGAGTATATTATAGTGATCCCGTGGTCTTCCTATAAATATATACATATCAGGGTACATATTAGAGCTTCACCCAACTGAATATTCAATATTGTGTGTGTATGTAATATACTTACTATATGACACGGTACTTGCTTAATGTATTTCCTTCCATTATTGGAATTTTAGAAGAGTCACTGATGTTATTCTTCATGGACTCTCTAACTATACATAATGTATATTTAGAACAAGCTTTTGTTGGTTGTTGCCGGTGAGTCGGTGATTGATGCATATATGGGAGCCGGGTCCTAGACTATTTCTTCTAATCGGTCAAAATAGGAATTGAATCAGCCTTTTCGAGAGCCAGTAAATATTACCAGTCGTCTTTTTGAATCAGGTTTAGTTAAATATCCCAGTTGATGGTGGGTTTTTGACAAAGGCGAAAATCGTGAAATTGTCGCTAACTTGTATCAAAAAATGTTAAATTTATGTGTTTAACTCTGGTTGGAGTATGCATATTTTTTCTCGATTCCATAAGAGAATTGAGAATACAGATTTTACCGATGGTTACGAGTATTTTATAGTGATCCCGTAGTCTCCCTGTAAATATATACATATCAGAATACTTATTAGAGCTTCACCCAACTGAATTTTCAATATTATGTGTGTATATAATATACTTACTATATACACAGTACTTGTTTTTTTCTCCTTTTGCCTTATTCTCTAATGAATATTATGCTCCTAGATGGATATCCACTAGTATAAAGCAATGTTGAACATGTTCAAGTCGCAATAATCCCACAGCTGAGTTCCTAGAACTCATTCCATATAGATACATCGATATTCAAGTTCTCGTTTGAACAATATCCAGTTATTATTGTATTCACATTATCTACATAAACCTTTAATACTTGAAGTTTGTCCATCGATTATATATTTGTTGGCTTGAATTTATCACTGGGTTAATTCATGGATATTCCCAGCGGAATTCTATGAATTCTCTTTAGTTCAGGAACTAGTACATATTTACGTAGAGGAAAGTGTTTTAGAGCATCGCTAGATCGAATGCACAAGTTTTGCTATCTCAAGCTTGTTGTCAATGTTGGATGTACAAAACTATATCTTGATTTCTAGTCCACTAAAATCAAGTCTCGGACTATGATTAGAGCATGTAGTTGAGTAATAGATATCACCGAATATCCTCGAAGATTGAAGACTGAAGAACAAAAATAACACCTGCCATAAAATTTATCAACAAAAAGGCATGTGAAGACTAGCCTATCCTAATTATTTAATACATCTATTATTCTATCTTATGAGATGTTGTTATTACAAAGAAGAAATTTTGATTCAAGCAATGGGTGTTCGTAAATCTTTAGCAATCTTAGTTAGAACAATTTATTGTTCACAAACTATTTTTGTTTAAATTTGATCTTTTGAAAATTTCCAAGCAAACAGTGCAAACTATCTATTGTTATTCGGAGTGTTTAAAAATCGAATATGAGAGAAATACACGACCTGAAATACATATCAGTCTGCCACATAGGATCAACTGTCATTCAGCTGTTAATATGCTGTTCATATAGCAAAAACGCACCTAAAACTCTTAACAATTGACTAATATATTGCAGTATAATAATGTGACTCCCGATCTCTTGAGTGTATTATAAACTATTATGGATGAAATATATATATATATTAATTTGAAATTCAAAGAAAAATAAATCAATATTGAATTATGTTTTGAGAAAATATGATATTTGTGACAATTATTTTCTTTTAGTACAACTATTATTTTATATAATATTTGGGACCTACTAATATTTAAAGGGAACTTTTGAAATATATTATATTATAATATTACTGAATTTATTATTTTTATTATTATGGGCCCAAATCGGGACTAGAAATTTTATTATTTTAGCGAGAATATAGAAGTTATATATTAGTTATGCTATAACTTCCTGTCTTCTTCTACAACCTCTATTGTTCGGTATTATTTACCCCTAAATTGCTTACGAAACTAAGGTGTTTTTGTGAGGGACAACTCGATCATAAATTAGCTTATATTCCTTGATCCTTTTTGAATTCGAAGCTTTTGTGAAATAAAAGGTGAAACTGATATCATATGAAACTTGAGCTTCAGTGTCGTTAATGTTAATATAATTATGAACATAACTTAGAGTACCACCGCTCCTCGTAAGAGCAAACAACTCGTTTTCGTTCACCCTAAGTTTTTATTTTTATGCCCAAGATTAGTGTTTATTTGCCTCCCTTAGCCATACATAAAAACAGACACCAGGTTTGTCGATTACACACAGGTTAACATCTATATA
The DNA here is from genome assembly GCA_023531295.1 of Papaver armeniacum. Lineage (NCBI taxonomy): Eukaryota > Viridiplantae > Streptophyta > Magnoliopsida > Ranunculales > Papaveraceae > Papaver > Papaver armeniacum. The sequence continues at coordinate 123,539 of JAJJWW010008436.1, forward strand.
TAAAACACCATTAAAACCCCAATTTTGTACCCATACTCATCAATGTATGGTGGCAAAGTGGGTTTTGGAAAAGAACAAAACTTTTCTTCAACCAAATCAAATGTGTCGATAACTCGTGATCGAACATTCAACCAATAAAATGATCTATTGGAAAAGATATAACATGCTTTTGGTTTGGTCTAAACTCCGAATCAGCATTTCCAATTGTTTATGGGTGAAAACTATTTCTGCTGGTTTTGGTAATTTGGGGTGTGTGGATGAGAAATGAATCTAAACCCTAAACAAATGCACTGCACGGGAGTGCTTGTAGATTCGAGAAATCAATCTGTGCAAATCCGTCCTAAACCAAGAAATGGCCGTTCCAGACTTGTTTCGGTCACAAAGTGAAGGAGATGGTGTTGATCTTAGGGAGGGAAGCGAAGAAGGTGTTGAGATTGTGAAGGTGTTGGCTATGTATGACTTGTATCAGAAAGCTGAACTGGCTTGCAGGATGTAAGCTATCAGTTCCGGTGTTTGGATACGATTGTATCAACACTTGCCTCTGTTGTCTTGACTTGCCTTGTTTGAAAAATAGGGAGGAGAACCTATTTATACAAGTCTTTAAGCCTAACCCTCGTATCTCGTGGGAAGTGGAGAAAGTGGAGTGATGGAGTAGTGGAGTTGTGTGTTGGTGTCACACGACCAGTCTTGTCCACTTCTCCCATCATCACTAACCGTCCATGACTTCCTGACACGTTCTTGTGATGGCGCGTTGTCGCGCCGCACGTTGTAAACCATGAGACCAATACCCCAAAGTATGTATCCCCCGGTTTGTGACATGATTGATGTCTCGAGTGTGTGGATCGTGGGACCCACAGAAAGTAGCATGTAATGCTAGATTAAATAACTAAGTTATATAGGAAGTCGATACTTGTGAAGTATCGTGCGTATTCTATGCAGGTACTGCATTGAGTATATTCAGCATGTATGAAGCATCGCTGTTTGAGCGTCTCAAAAGAGCCTCATGTCCAGCCTACTTCATGTGATGGTTTGGAGGTTGCGCAAGCAAGTCCTCCTTGGCCGATCACATGGTGTGGTAGAGTGACGGGTGGTGATCACCATGACGCCTCACTGACCAATTAACTTCTAACCAGGGTTGTATAACCAAGCCGGTGAAGTTGGACGGACGAGATGATCTTTGAGACACTCATCTGTGACCGTTAGTGGAATTAGGGTTTTTGAAGAGGTGCGCAAGCATCACTCTTCAGCTTGGTCGAATCCAAGCTTGGGATACAATTTTTGCAGGGCCGATCGTGCATGTGTGTAGACGACATGACGGTGTAGGCGCCCATACCTCATTGTCTCGTGAAAGTGTGATCTGGGCCACTCAATTTGTCCGGCGAAGTTGAGTGGTCGAGATCAATTTGCAACAGAAATTTGGTGTCGCAAAAGTCGTGCATCATGCCAAATTCGGGCGCGCGTTTCAAGACGACCAAGCTTGGTCAGTCTTGGCCGATTAGTCTGGTATACAGACGGCGAGCTGGTGTACACGTCCATACCTTAATATCCCATAGAAACGTGATCTAAGCCACTCAATTTGTCCGGCAAAGTTGAGTGGTCGAGATTAGTTTGCAATCGGGAGGTGTGACCACGCCTAGTTCGGGCGTGCGAATCGAGACAACCAGACATGATATGCCTTGGCCGATCGGGTGTGGAGATAGATGGGCCCACGGTGGTCATGTTCATACGTACCGGACATGCTTAGTCTAATTCTGGACCCTTCATTCGTGCAGGAGAAAATGGACGCTCGTGATGTTCAAACCCTAATTAGGGTTTCACCGGCCGTGCGTCATGCCTTGTTTGGGCGCACGAACTGGAACGACCAACTATAGTCGGTACTGACCGATCGGTCATGTATGTAGGCGGGCCCACGGTGTTTGTGTTGACATGCTCTGGGCCCTTTGAATCTACGTCTACACCCTCCATCTATGCCTGCGAAGATGGATGGTTGAGACTGTTTTGCGACACATGTAATGTGCCGCAAACCCTAATTTAGGGTTTTTCGACCATACTGCTTTGGCTTGGACGCTTTGACAAGCTATGCCACCCTTTTGGGGAGGCCGACCATGCGGGGCCCGCGTTGGGTCGGTAGTGAATATTCCAATACCTGCTTGGGGTCATGGATTCAATCTAAGCCATCCAATCATGCTGGTGAAGTTGGGTGGTCGTGATCGTTTCTGAGACTGATATGGACAGTCCAGATTCAGATATTCTCAATCGGGCTAGTATAACACACCGAGAGATGTATGCTCAATCGGGCTAGTATAACACACTGAGAGTTGCATCCTGTACGGGTATTTCGTACATGCTTCATTATTAGTACTTGGAGGTTCGTGTTGCTCTGCTGAGAACAACACTCAGTCGTCATGCCGCACCGATAATGAGTACAGGAAATACAAGGCTGGTCGTGCATTAATTAATAATGCTGTAAATTCACAGGGTATATGGGATTGTTGCCACATGCTCCAACCTGGATGAATTTCGTGTATTTAATTCACAGAATGCTGGGATTGTTTCCACATGCTCCATTCTAGGTGAATTAGTAAAGTGAAGAAGTATTCATCACTTATTAATGGCTTTATCTTTTGCAAGATGTTAGCGCCTAATTTTGGCTTTTACAATTTTAGCCCTGAACTAAAATCCACCATCAACATTAAGTCCCCTGCCTAGCACATAATGGTTACACTATTGTGGGGTAGGCATTAGATGGTGACATATACAGATAAAACTTATGAGACAAAGTTAGATGTTACCAGGAGAGACGAGTTGTCCTGTCCTTGGAGCATGTCATGTTCAAGAGGCGTTCAGGCGAGCGTTCCCCTAGCATGATGTCGGTATTGCCTGCTTCGATCGACCTTGCTATGCCTGCTTCGGTGGAGAGCCTTCTTCGTGATTGTTCCGATCGAGCGTGGGGATGATGTGCCTGCTCAATGGACTATTGCGCCTGCTTCGCTCGATCGTGGGACTCATCATGCGCCTGCTTGATCGAACGTGGGCTTGTTATGACTGCCTTGCTCGAACGTGGGCTTGTTATGCCTGCCTTGCTCGAATGTGGGATCTAGGCGTGCTTGCTTTGCCCAAACTGAACCTTGTATGTTCGAACGTGGTGTGGGTCCCGCTGAGAGCGTTGAAGCATCTTCTGGAGCAAGCAGGTCCCGGAGAGCGTTGAATCAACTTCTAGTGGGTGGAGCGTTGAAGCGGCTTATGCTGGAGAGAGTGTTGAAGAAGTTCTTGACTAACGGTAAAGGAATTTCATGCTGAACCTCAGTCCCCAAGCGTGGTCTACGTGGCTCTATCTTGTATGCCCGATGGGTCTTTTGTACGTAATGGTCGTTGATATGGTGAAGCTCTGGATGGCATTAATCGACGAGCAACAATAGTTCCTGGCAGCAGCTGTGATCAAAAGAGACTGGCAGGGAGAGGCGTGATAGCTATGGGCACGAACTTGGCAGTCTTCATATAGTGGTAAAGCTCATCTCGTTGTTAGAGGGATAAACTGGAACCGATGGCTTTCTTGACGTTTCTTCATGAAATAGAGAAGAGAGAGACAATCCCCTGCCCACGAGTATCCAGAGATTTGGACTTGATAGATGTTGTCACGCTAGGTTCATGAGGCTGTCTTTGAGATAGGCAGTGCTAAGCAGTACCAGTTATACTCCTTTGGTAACGCAACTAAATCTTCTACGGTAGACAAATTCTGAAAGCGTCTCTCATTGATGTAGTTACCATCGATCCAGATATGCAATATCTTGGACGTTGTTTCACCATTACGGCAGTCGTGCATATGGTGCTGGAGTTGGAGTTGGCGATTTTGGACGCGCAAGATGTTGTATCTCGGTGGATTTCCTCTTGTTGCTTCAGTGAAACTGCTTATGGAAGGCTGAAGGTTGTATTGCCTGTTGGTGGAATGTATGCTTCCACGAACATCATGAGGCTCTTCATTCTTGGAAGTCCTGGTTCTTTCCAGCAGGGTAGATGCTTTCGTAGATGAGCGTTCAACAGCTTCACGAAGTCCAGAGGATGACCAAAAGTGCAGATTCTCCAACATAACACGGTAGACATGCACCATCCTATGATAGAGTGATTCGCCGGATTCTTTCTCGACATGACACGCGGACATCGTTATCTTCGTGAGGATGCTCCCTTGAGGTATCGGCCGGTGGATGCGAAGATGTCCCATGCTCGCTCTTGTCAGGGTGACATAATAGGCTAACCCTTTGTGATGATTCGAGAGATGATAATATTTGTTGAATCCTCAAACGCTTCTTGTTGTAGTGTGATCCAGACGAAACTTGATCCTTTCTTGACGGGGGGTGAATGAAGCAAAAGTTCACCTTGCCCATGAAGTTTTGGAGCTCCTTCACAGTTCACGGCAGCGACATTGTGAGGATAGCTTGAGTATTGGATTTGACTACTATATCATCCACGTAGTCTTCGACTTGCTTATGGATCATGTCGTGGAAGATTGCCGTCATAGCACGTTGAACGTTGCGCCGGCGTCCTTTAAACCGAATGGCATAACAGTATAATATAAAAATTGCCAAGAGGGGTTAGGGAGGCTGTCTTACTTGCATCGTGCTCATACATCCTTATCTGATTGTAACCGCTGTAACCATCCATGAAGGAGAACATGCCGTGTCCGCTAGTGGCGTCTACTAATATTTCGATGTTAGGCGAGAGGAAAGTCGTCCTTGGGGAAGCACTTGTTCAAGTCTCCGAAATCCACGCAAAGACCGAATCTGTCCATTTTCTTCTTTCTGGGACCACATTAGCTAACCAGGTCGGATGATGAATAGGTCGATGCTTGAGTGACTAGCAACTTCGAATTTCGTTTTTGATTTGTTCTTCCACTTCGTGTCTGAATTGCCTCGGAGATTGCTTGATCGGCTTGGATCCATGTATGACATGTAGGTGATGGGTGACCAATTTTTCGTGTAGACCAGGCATTTCCTCGTATGTCCAGGCAAACACATCTTGGCACTCCTTGATTAGTTGGACAAGACTCGCACGTTCGTCCACGGACAGAGTCGAGCCCCGATAGAGACAGAGCCAGGAGATTCTTCATTCCCGATGTTATTGAGTCTCGAGCTCGTCAGTTGTGGAGTTGGTGCCATCTTGTAGCTGTTGCGGAGCGTCCAACACCTTCTCTTGTGTTTCGTCGTTCTTGCAGCATTCAACCGGGCGGAGAGACTGGGTTCTAGTCTCTCCTGCTAATTTCTAACAGCGGCGCCGGTATATTGTCTTCCCCTTATGATCACGGTTTGCCTCGAAAGTGCGTTCTCTCTTGGTGTGAGCATGGGTTGAAGCTTCACCAGATGAAGATGGACGCCTCGTCAGAAAAGGTATGTCGTGGTGCTTAGCCCCAAGGGATGCAAGTCGGTTTTCTTCCTGGATTGAAGCCCACGTGGGTAGTGGGGTGCACAGGACTTTGTCTGGCCTTCCCTGCGGAGTTTCTTTTGGCTCGAACAGTTCCACTCCGCATATTGGTGCGTACGGAGATAATGATGCAGGAATACGGATGACTTTTTCATTTAGCATGGTCATCAGGCACTGGTGATACGTTGAAGGGATGACCTTATTGTCATGAAGCCACGGTCTCCCTAGTATCATATGGTAGTCCGGCTCCTTTTCTATGACTTCAAATTTCACTTTTGATTGAACGGGTCCCTCTTGATAAATTGATTGACATACCCGTATGTGCTGGTCTGGTTTCCTTCGAAGTCCGTCATTGTGGTGGGTTGACGTACAATCTTGCATGGGCTAACCTTGGTTGTCCTGAGAGTCTTGAGAGTAATAACATTCGAAGATGCTCCCGTGTCGATGAGGGCCCTCCTGAACTCTGAACCCTTGATACGTGCGGTAACATGTAGGGCCCGATTGTGACCTTCCTCTGCCATCATGTCGTCTTCTGTGAATGTAACATTATTTACAGATGTTTCCGATGCAGTTAGGACTTCCGGATGTGAAGGAGTCAGGTGTACGTCCAGAGCTATTTTATTAATTGCAGCAAACGTCTCTGCCCGTTGATTCTTCGAGAGGTGCAAGAGTTCACACAAGCTTTCCACTAGAGATTCCGCTTCCCGATCCACTGGTCTCTGGTTCGTAGTAAAGCTGTGGCTCTGAGGGGAACTAGTCCCCGGTGTAGAGGTCTCCGGAACGCTCATCTCTGATGTCATCTTAATGAGGAGATCAAGTATGCCGTTTACCGCTTCTTTGATTAGCTCCATGTTCTTCGTGTTAATCTCATGTACCGTGATAGTTCGCTTAATGTTGGAAATCTCCTGATCATGCCGTCGGATACGCCGTTGGGAGGAGGGGTATCTCCGTTGGAGGAATCATCAGGATTTGAGACTGTCGAGGCGGTCCTAAGACCAACCATCTCGAAATTGATTGAGTGGTATTGAAGAAATTGATTTTACAACCGAGAGATTAACCTCCCACTGTGGTCGCCAATTGTTTATGGGTGAAAACTATTTCTGCCGGTTTTGGTAATTTGGGGTGTGTGGATGAGAAATGAATCTAAACCCTAAACAAATGCACTGCACGGGAGTGCTTGTAGATTCGAGAAATCAATCTGTGCAAATCCGGCCAAAACCAAGAAATGGCCGTTCCAGACTTGTTTCGGTCACAAAGTGAAGGAGACGGGGTTGATCTTAGGGAGGGAAGCGAAGAAGGTGTTGAGATTGTGAAGGTGTTGGCTATGTATGACTTGTATCAGAAAGCTGAACTGGCTTGCAGGATGTAAGCTATCAGTTCCGGTATTTGGATACGATTGTATCAACACTTGCCTCTGTTGTCTTGACTTGCCTTGTTTGAAAAATAGGGATGAGAACCTATTTATACAAGTCTTTAAGCCTAACCCTCGTATCTCATGGGAAGTGGAGAAAGTGGAGTGATGGAGTAGTGGAGTTGTGTTGGTGTCACACGACCAGTCTTGCCCACTTCTCCCATCATCACTAACCGTCCATGACTTCCTGACACGTTCTTGTGATGGCGCGATTTGCGCTGCACGCTGTAAACCGCCAGACCAATACCCCAAGTATGTATCCCCAGTTGTGACATGATTGATGTCTCGAGTGTGTAGATCGTGGGACCCACGAAAGTAGCATATAATGCTAGATTAAATAACTAAGTTATTTAGGAAGTCGATACTTGTGAAGTATCGTGTGTATTCTATGCAGTGCGCATCGAGTATATTCGGCATGTATGAAGCATCGTTGTTTGAGCGTCTCAAAATAGCCTCATGTCCAGCCTACTTCATGTGATGGTTTGAAAATTGCGCAAGCAAGTCCTCCCTTGGCCGATCACATGGTGTGGTAGAGTGACGGGTGGTGATCACCATGACGCCCCACTGATCAATTAACTCCTGACTAGGGTTGTATAACCAAGCCGGTGAAGTTGGACGGACGAGATGATCTTTGAGACACTCATCTGCGACCGTTAGTGGAATTATGGTTTTTGAAGAGGTGCGCAAGCATCACTCTTCAGCTTGGTCGAATCCAAGCTTGGGATACAATTTTGGCAGGGCCGATCGTGCATGTGTGTAGACGACATGACGGTGTAGGCACCCATACCTCATTGTCTCGTGAATGTGTGATCTGGGCCACTCAATTTGTCCGGCGAAGTTGAGTGGTCGAGATCAATTTACAACAGAAATCTGGTGCCGCAAAAGTCGCGCATCATGCCAGCTTCGGGCGCGCGTTTCAAGACGACCAAGCTTGGTCGGTCTTGGCCGATTAGTTTGGTATACAGACGGCGAGCTGGTGTACACGTCCATGATAGACGCATTTATGTGTCTAATTTGTCCTCAATGTTTCGTATTATTAGTACTCGTTTTTGTCCTTATTATGGTGTTCTGTGTGTTTGTAGGTATTTTTTGGAAATAAAGATTGTTGGAAAATTCGGCTCGAAACATTGCTCGGAACACCCCCGGAGGACATTTGCTATTCGGACTCCCACTTTGGATAAGGGGTAACCCAATTGATAAGGGGCACCCAGGGAGCCAACTTCTAATCGCACCTCATCACTGGTTAAGGGGCACCCATCTTCTTACTCTTGAAGAACAGTTTTGGCGGGAAATATTTTTTGAAAATGTGAAAGTTCTGTGGAAGAATTTGGACATGTTTAAATGAGATTAAATAGCTGGATTTGGCTTAGAAGATCCTGTTTTGACTAAACGGGGATGGTAAGATCCTTAGAACCAATAAGATTTGGCCGAATAATCGTGTGGAAGCAAAACAGGGGAGGAATATTTCGAGTTTGATATACTCGGGATTCTGTGGGGTCTGTTGTGGAGATTACGCGTAAATATTCTCCCTGCACGAGCTTTACTCTATACGTGATATGCTTGTAACGATTTGCGTGTGTGTAGAGTGCATGCAAACACGTGAAGAAACAATGAAGGAAAATAATTCCATAAATGGCAGAAAAATAATCTCGGATTAGTGAAAGATATTTTGGAGTTATTACGCGATATTTTGCTTGTGCTGGGGTATATAAAGCGAGTAGGAGGTTCAGAGAAGGGTTATGGAGAGTTTGGGGAGGTTTTGGAGCACAACAGAGTGAAGATCAATCGAGTGGCAGAATTGTTTTCTGCTGCTGTTACACCAAGAACACGAAGAACAGACGGCTAAAGACCGTCGTTCTTCAACAGTGCTAACGACTCGCATGTGTATGTCGTATATTAGAGGAAGACTTAAAGAAATAGTAACAACAACAGTTAATATTTATCGATCTCTGTAACAGTGGTTTGTAACGCTTTTCATGCGTTGCGAATTCCTGGTTTAATTGATATCTCTCCTTTTCATCATTTGTAAGCGCCTTTGAGCAATAAAATCATATTTTGAGCGTGTTTCCAACATGATGAGCTAGACCCCATTACTGGGATGACGGAGGAAGACGAATTTCATACATGGGTAAAATTATTTAATTTTTTTTTAAGACTTTTGCATTAATTTTAATTGAAATATGATTTGAATTAATTGGTTGTCATTTAATTTGATCATGTATGCTTAGCTTAAATGTTTTGATACATCATGCTTAGGATTTACAACCAATCTTTTGAGAATCTATCTTGGCAAAAATAAGAGTCCATGTTTTTATTTGTTGAGCGATAATTGTTAAAAGAATTAATATTTGAACCTTTCGTTATGAGTTTGGCCGAATCCTGAGTCCCAGCACATCTCTTCATCCAGTGACAATTTTTGTATATATTTTTCTTTTCTTTTCTTTTCTTTTATTAATTCTTAAAATCAATCTCGTCAAGTCCGAGTGAATGAAAACCTTTCTTACTACAACATCATTGAAAATAACCATCAGTCCATACCTTAATATCCCATAGAAACGTGATCTAAGCCACTCAATTTGTCCGGCAAAGTTGAGTGGTCGAGATTAGTTTACAATCGGGAGGTGTGACCACGCCTAGTTCGAGCATGCGAATCGAGGCAACCAGGCATGATATGCCTTGGCCGATCGGGTGTGGAGATAGATGGGCCCACGGTGGTCATGTTCATACGCACCGGACCTGCTTAGTCTAATCCTGGACCCTTCATTCGTGCAGGAGAAAATGGACGCTCTTGATGTTCAAACCCTAATTAGGGTTTCACCGGCCGTGCATCATGCCTTGTTTGGGCGCACGAACTGGAAAGACCAACTATAGTCGGTCCTGACCGATCGGTCATGTATGTAGGCGGGCCCACGGTGTTTGTGTTGACATGCTCTGGGCCCTTTGAATCTACATCTACACCCTCCATCTATGCCTGCGAAGATGGATGGTTGAGACTGTTTTGCGACACATGTAATGTGCCGCAAACCCTAATTTAGGGTTTTTCGACCATACTGCTTTAGCTTGGACGCTTTGGCAAGCTATGCCACCCTTTTGGGGAGGCCGACCATGCGGGGCCCGCGTTGGGTCGGTAGTGAATATTCCAATACCTGCTTGGGGTCATGGATTCAATCTAAGCCATCCAATCATCTTTGGTGAAGTTGGGTGGTCGTGATCGTTTTTGAGACTGATATGGACAGTCCAGATTCAAATATGCTCAATCGGTCTAGTATAACACACCGAGAGATGTATGCTCAATCGGGCTAGTATAACACACCGAGAGTTGCAGCCTGCACGCGTATTTCGTACATGCTTCATTATTAGTACTTGGAGGTTCGTGTTGCTCTGCTGAGAACAACACTCAGTCGTCATGCCGCACCGATAATGAGTACAGGAAATACAAGGTTGGTCGTGCATTAATTAATAATGCTGTAAATTCACATGGTATATGGGATTGTTGCCACATGCTCCAACCTGGATGAATTTCGTTTATTTAATTCACATAATGCTGGGATTGTTGCCACATGCTCCATTCTAGGTGAATTAGTAAAGTGAAGAAGTATTCATCACTTATTAATGGCTTTATCTTTTGCAAGATGTTAGCGCCTAATTTTGGCTTTTACAATTTTAACCCTGCACTAAAATCCACCATCAACACCAATATATCTACATGTATTGTCATTGCCTATGGTGTATACATAGATATTTTATCATTCTTGATTAACATTCTTCCATGAATGTTGGTCAATGAGAAATATATCGGAAGTGTTATGTCACCATCTCTTAGGCAAGGACAATGAGAACGTATGATGTACTGTGGTTGATTAAGAAGATTAGGATGAGAAGTTACGTGTTAGTTTATGTGTCAGTTATTATCTTTAGCAGTTCTTATCTTGTATGAAGTAGTTACGAGGGTTTGCTTATAAATAAATTTGTTGTAATATTATTAAGGACGTGAAATATGTTGTTTTAAACGGGTTGTTTCCTAAACAGGATTTGTTTTCCTTATAAACAAAATCTACCAAATCTTTTGTGATCCTGTCAAGAACATAACAGGAAGCCTATTGAGTTTTCCGGCTGTAGCAGGTTACCCTCTAGAAAAGAAGTGGCAGAGGATTCTCTGTGAGTCGGTATTAGCTACATCAGATGCAAGAAAGGCGTATTGCCCATACCCTGAATGTTCTGAATTAATTATCGATGAGTGCGATGAAGCGAGAGAAGTATCATGTCCTAACTGCAAAAAGAAACTTTGCTTCAGATGCAAAGTGGAGTTCATCTCCTCCCATGTGTGCAAAGAAAGTGTTGAAGAACTTGAGATCATCGATATGGGTTTACTTGGCACCGCCATGGAACAAAATTGGAAAAGATGTCCTGGATGCAGGCATTATATTGAGAGAACCGAAGGCTGTAATCATATGAAATGTAGGTATGAATTGGATTTGAATTCTATGCATGCATGTTTTTTTGTTTTTTTGGTAAACAAATTACATGCTTTCTTCTTCGCTCATTTTCCATTAAATCCATTTGTTTGTACTGTGTATAAAATACATGGGAGGCCCACAAATCAATACAAGGAGGTTTCATGCAGATTAATGACAGCATGCAAAGGAGGTTTCATGCAGATTAATGACAGCATGCAAAGGAGGTTTCATGCAGTTTAATTCCAGGAGGCAAGCAAGGAAAATAAATACCATTTATGTTCAGGATTGTATAAATAGTGGAAATGTAATTCTGAAAATGGGGGAGAACCAATAGGAGATAAAACATACACTGTAATTCTACATATCAATAAAATATCACCCCCAAGGGGATTCGTCTGTGGATGTAGGCAAACCATGCCGAACCACGTTAAAACCTTTGTCTCTTTATTTGTTCTTCAATTCGTCTCCTAACCCAAAATACACACAAAATATTCCATTCATCGTGTTTCGTGCCCAAGAGTAATTTTGGGTACAAACATTGGCGCCGACTAAGGGGATTCGAGTGAAAGAATCGTGTTTTATCATTGACAAAAGTGCGGAAGAAATCTGCATGAATTTCCATGCAAAAAATCAGCAAAAAAGGAAAAAAAATTATGGTTGAAGAAACCGTTGCGAGGTTGAAGAAACCGTTACAAAGGTTGAAGAAACCGTTGCGAGGTTGAAGAAACCGTTACAAAGGTTGAAGAAACCGTTGCGGCGTTGAAGAAACCGTTACGAAGGTTGAAGAAACTGTTGCGAAACAGTTGAAGAAAGTGTGGCCAAAGCATTAGCAGCAAGTATTGCGAAATCCAGAGAACAATAACAGTCATAACTGTAACAGAAACGCACCCACTTCATCCAAATCTTGTTTCGTCAATAACTTCTTCGTTTGGAGTCCGAATTGAGTGATTTTTTGGCTCAGAACCGTTTTTCAATTCCCTACAGCATGGAAGCAAAAATTTCTGTGTTCGAGAAACTTTTATATGCACTTGGGGCAGCAACATGATCGAGTTCGAGGTTCATGGATAACGACATGATCGAGTTCGTTGTTCGTGGATAGCGACATGATCGAGTTCGAGATGAGGATTGCATAGACCCTTCAATATTTAGCCTTGCATCACTTCGCAAGCACCTAAAGCCTCACCTTGCACGTGAGCACATAAGTCTTGCTTTTATCGCAAGCATAAAATCTCGTCTTGCATGCGAGTATGAAAGACTTGCACCTTGGCAAGCATAAAGTCTCGTCTCAACCACGAGCCCAATGCCCGATATTGGTCCAAAGACTCGTACTCAACACAAGCAACAACCAGCCTGCCCGAGCAGCAAGCGCTAGCCTTGTTACGTTGCGAGCAAAAAGCCTTGCCCCAGCCGCAAGCACACACTACATTCTACTCAAGACTCGACTAGCTATCGAGCATCACAAGTCCACCACGTGGCAAAAAGTCTCGCCTAGCACGTGAGCAAATTTTATTGCAGGTTATCACAGTTGGGGGCGTCTTTGTAATGTCTCTACTCACGCTTGGGGGCGACTGGCGAGTTACGTCATCGACGATCGACGCGAAGGAAAAACAAAATTCTTAACCCCCAACAAGTTGGAGGTTAAGAGGGGGCGATGTTTGTACTGTGTATAAAATACATGGGAGGCCCACAAATCAATACAAGGAGGTTTCATGCAGATTAATGACAGCATGCAAAGGAGGTTTCATGCAGATTAATGACAGCATGCAAATGAGGTTTCATGCAGATTAATGACAGCATGCAAAGGAGGTTTCATGCAGTTTAATGCCAGGAGGCAAGCAAGGAAAATAAATACCATTTATGTTCAGGATTGTATAAATAGTGGAAATGTAATTCTGAAAAGGGGGGAGATCCAATAGGAGATAAAACATACACTGTAATTCTACATATCAATAAAATATCACCCCCAAGGGGATTCTTCCGTGGATGTAGGCAAACCATGCCGAACCACGTTAAAACCTTTGTCTCTTTATTTGTTCTTCAATTCGTCTCATAACCCAAAATACACACCAAATATTCCATTCATCGTGTTTCGTGCCCAAGAGTAATTTTGGGTACAAACACCATTGTTTCAAATTTGCATCATAGATATACTCCCGAGCAACAAAAGCCTTCGATAATATAAACAAATTAGTAGTATAGTGAGAGAAAGAGTGAATAAAGTAGCTGACATTTTAGACAAAATGGCTAGAACAGATAGAATTTCTTTGTCTTGGGGCTGTTCCCCTCCACCTGCAATTTCTAACCAAGTTGTTGTGAATTGTTCTCATTATTGACTTAATCTTTAATATCAATACATTTTTCTGCTTCAAAAAAAAAAAAAGTGTGATGACGTGAGCAGCGATTCCTAAAATTTTCTTCGCAATTTGGTCATGGAGAATATTTTTCTCCACCTTCTTCGCCTCCTCTCTCTTCTACTAAGTGTTGATGGTGGGTTTTAGCTTAGGGTTAAAATCGTAAAACTGTACAACTGACATGACGTCACTATGACCATTTATTGAATCGATCAGCATGCCTACGTAAGAATTACCAGGGTACCTTTTTCTTTTTCACGTGTCATGTTCCACGGCAGAACCCTTAACATGACCGACATCATCTATGCCAAACCTTAATTCTCATGCTACCGCGCCAAGGCATGCCAACCATGCCAGCTGCACCACTGTGCCAATGGGAAACCATGCCAGCGACATCTCCGCGCCAAGGCATGCCAACCATGCCAGCCGCACCAATGTGCCAATGGCAAACCGTGCCAGCCACGTCTACCGCGCCAAGGCATGCCAACCATGCTAGCCACACCATGCGCCAATGACATGCCAAACCCTTGGCCCCACCATGCCAAGCCAACCGCACCTTGCCTTGGCCCCAACCATGCTAGCCGCACCATGCGCCAATGGCATGCCAAACCCTTGGCCCCACCATGCCAAGCTAACCGCACCTTTCCTAGGCCCCACCATGCCAAGCCGTCCATGCCAAACCCTTGGCCCCACTATGCCAAGACCATCCGCGCCATTTTTTTCCTTGGCCCCACCATGCCGGCCTTCCCTATTGCGGCTACCAAAACGAAGGCGTGCGATGATCAACGACCACCCTTCCATCCTAGATGCAAATCCTAGTCGTCCAAGGTCGCCAAACAATGCATGGTAACCTTTGGCCCAAAACCCTAGTTTTGGCCACGCCAACCGCACCTTGCCTTGGCCCCACCATGCCAAGCCGTCCGTGCCAAACCCTTGGCCCCACTATGCCAAGACCATCCACGCCATTTTTTGCCTTGGCCCCACCATGCCGGCCTTCCCTATTGCGGCTACCAAAACGAAGGCGTGCGACGATCAACGACCACCCTTCCATCCTAGATGCAAATCCTAGCCGTCCAAGGTCGCCAAACAACACATGATAACTTTTGGCCCAAAACCCTAGTTTTGGCCACGCCAAACCGCGCCTCGGCATGCCATGCCACACGTGCCAATGGCATGCCAACCAACTTGCCGCGCCATACCATGCCGGCCTTCCATATGCGGCTACCAAAACGAAGGCGTGCGACGATCAACGGCCACCCTTCCATCCTAAATGCAAATCCTAGCCGTCCAAGGTCGCCAAACAATGCATGGTAACCTTTGGCCCAAAACCCTAGTTTTGGCCACGCCAAACCGCGCCAAAGCATACCATACCACATGTGCCAATGGAATGCCAACCACCTTGCCGCGCCATACCATGTCAACCTTCCCTATGCGGCTACCAAAACGAAGGCGTGCGACGATCAACGGCCACCCTTCCATCCTAGATGTGAATCCTAGCCGTCCAAGGTTGCCAAACAACGCATGGTAACCTTTGGCCCAAAAACCTAGTTTTGGCCACGCCAAACCGCGCCAAGGCATGCCATACCACGTGTGCCAATGGCATACCAACCACCTTGCCGCGTCACGCCACATCGACCTTCCCTATGGGGCTATCAAAATGAAGGCCTGCAACAATCAACGACCACTTTTTCATCTAAGGTGCAGATCTTAGCCGTCCAAGGTTACCAGTTAACGCATGGAAACCTTTGGCCCTAGTTTGATCACGCCTAAACAAAGCCAAAACCCTAACTTTTGGCCGCGCCTAAACCAGGCTATAGTAAATCCATATTGATCATGCTTTCATGCCACTGGCTACCAAACGAAGGGTTGCAATAATCAACGGCTACCTTTCCTCTTAAGATGCAAAATCTCGACCTTCGAGGGTCACCACCGAGCCGGCAAGTCTCCCAAGCTTAACTTGCCAGACAATAACAACGTGCTACACGTTTTCCATGAAAACACTCGAGACATCAACGCATGTCACAAACTGGGGGATGCTCACTGGGTATTGGTTTGGCGGTTTACAGCGTGCGGCGTACACTACGCCCGTTATAAGAAAGTGTCATAAGGATGAGGCGGTTAGTAAATACAGGGAGTAATGGTGAAACGCTTTCTTTTATGGAACATCAATTTCAGGCATAACCGGTTACCACCTTCTCCCATTTACTCACCCGTTTTCCATTTCTTAATGAGACCAGAGTACGTTTCACTTCGACTTGTATAAATAGGCATTACCTATTTCCACCGAACGACAGGTTCAGGTCAGGGAGCATACAACACTCAGAAACATTTGCTAGCTCTCCATCGGTTAGCTTCCCACTTTCTGATACAAGTCGTAAAAAAACTACTCTTCCAGAATCAACTAGTCTGGTCTCAACACTTTCTTCGGTTCCCTCCCCAAAACCAACCCTTCTCCTTCGCTTTGTGACCGAAGCAAGTCTGGAACGGCCATTTCTTGGTTTAGGCCGGATTTGTACAGATTGATCTCTCGAATCTAAAGTACTCCCGTGCAGTACATTGTTTAGGGTTTAAATTCGTTTCTCACCCACACACCCGAAATTACCAAAATCAGCAGAAACTATTTTCACCCTCAAACAATTGGCGACCACAGTGGGAGTCAACGTCAATCTCTCGGTCCCAATATCAATTTCAGAATACGTTTCTCTAACTCAGGAGGATGGTTGGTTTTAGGGCTGAATCCGTGTCCTCAAGTTCCACTCAGGCGAACGGCAATGTTTCCTTCCCCAACGCAATGCCCAACAACGCAATCGACGAAGGAATTCCAAGACTTACTGACTTGGTGCGGATTCAGGAGATCCACACCAAGAACATGGGTCTGATAAAAGATGCGATTAACATCATACTAGACTTCCTCATCAACTTAACGGCAGAGTTGAACGGTTCACTTGCTCTGGAAACTCCAGGACTGGGGACTAACATCCCAAACGATCACTCCCAAGTCAACATCTTCACTACTAATCAGAAACCAGTAGGCCAGGAAGCGGCCTCACTGGTGGAAAATTTATGTGAACTCTTACATCTTTCAAAAGATCAACGGATGGAGACGTTCACTGTCATCAATCGAATAGCATTAAGCGCGTCCTTGACTCCTTCACGCTTGGAAACATCAAGAACGCCAGAGATGTCCATCAACAATATCACGTTTACCGACGACGACATGATGGCAGGGGAAGGCCATAACCGGGCCCTACACGTCACGGCCCGTATCAAGGACGTGGAATTCAAAAGGGCTCTTATCGACACGGGAGCATCCTCCAACGTTGTTACCCTCAGGACGCTCAGAACGGCCAGGGTACGGCCGAACGAAGTCATGTGACAGTCCACTATAATGACTGATTTCGAAGGCAACCAAACCAGCACGTATGGGTACGTCAACCTGAATCTATCAGTAGGACCCGTCCGGTCAAAAGTAAGGTTCGAGGTAATCGAAAAGGAGCCAGATTACCACATGATACTGGGAAGACCATGTATCCACGAAAATAGAATCATCCCTTCGACGTATCACCAGTGCTTGAAAACCATGTTGAACAGAGAAGTCGTTCGCATCACTGCATCATTATCTCCCTATGCGCCGATCTGTGGCATGGAGATTTTTGAGCCAAGAAAAAACCCGCAGGCCACAACCAACAAGACTCACCACACTCCACTGCCAAAGTGGACGTCCATTGAAGAAAGTGATGGTCTTGCACCCCTTCGCGGAGAAACCCGGTCTCACATCACACTTTCGAAAGAGAGACACACCAGCTTCCACCCGCCAAACCGGGGTTCGGCTTACACCCATACCAAGCGAGGACGGTCTTTTATTATGGGTCATGATGAAAAAAGGAAAACTGTATATCAGCGTCGATGTTAGCAATTAACAGGGGAGACTACCACACAGTCTCTCCGCCCAATGGAACGCCAACGTAGTAACGAGCCGCAGGAGGAAGTACCTGATGCACCACGACAGCTACAAGACGGGACCAACTCTACCATGGACGAACTTGAGGTTGTTAATGACGGGAGTGAAGAATCTCCGCGACCCATCTCGATAAGCTCGACTCTGTGCGCAGACGAATGTGTAAAGCTGGTAGACCTCCTCAAGGAATATCAAGACGTATTCGCATGGACATACGAGGAAATGCCCGGCTTGGACGAAAGGCTGGTCACTCATCATTTACACGTAATACCCGGATCCAAACCGGTCAAGCAAACCCCGAGACAATTCCGGCATGATGTAGAAGAACAGATTAAGGTAGATATTTGATAGACGCATTTATGTGTCTAATTTGTCCTCAATGTTTCGTATTGTTAGTACTCGTTTTTGTCCTTATTATGGTGTTTTGTGTGTTTGTAGGTATTTTTTGGAAATAAAGATTGTTGGAAAATTCGGCTCGAAAAGTTGCTCGGAGCACCTCCGGAGGACACGTGTTATTCGGACTCTCGTCTTTGGATAAGGGGTAACCCAATTGCTAAGGGGCACCCCAGTGAGCCAGCTGCTATTCGCACCCCTACTCTGGATAGGGGGCAACCTTTCTCTTCCACAGAAATTGGCGGGAAAAGTGCAGGTTCAAATTTTGTTATCAGCGAGAATCTTTGATCTGATTTTTGGAGATTTGTGAGGAGATTTAATCGCCCCAGTGAGTTTATACCACCCTGTTACAATTAAACAGGGTTGGTAAATCCGTTAGAATCAAACAAATTGGATTGGTATGTAGATTTTTCCACACAGCAGGGCATTCGTGTACGGGAGGAGATAGTCAAGTGATAGCAGCGAGTCTAGACGTGTACTGCACGTGTTTGGGTGAATTCTGGTCGCCAGAGAAGCGTGAAGAAGCTAAATATGGATAGTATGCACGAAGATGACTGCTGCGGATACGTGCATGAGATTAAAAAGGAAAGAAAAAATATTTTCTTTACTGCCGTGTAATGGAGAATTGTTTGAAGTTATTACGTGAGATTTTGCTTCTGTTGGGATATAAATAGTTGCTGAGATATCATAGAAGAAATACGGAGAGTTTGGGAGAGTTTGGGAGAAGAACAGAGCAATAGAAATCGAGTTACAGAATTTTGCTGCTGCTGCTGTGAAGGAAGAACACGAAGAACATTACACTTCTGAAGACCGTCGCTCTTCTACAGTGTCAACGACACTTTGGCGTGGGTCGTAATACGGAGGCAGACTCAAAAGCAACAGTAACAGTTTTTAACCTTCTTTGTAACAGTGTTTGCAACACTTATAATTGTTGCAAACACTTGATTTTCATCATTTTCTCCATTTCATCATTTGTACACCTCCTTTGAGCAATAAAAATGATTTTTGAGCGTGTTTCCAACATGATGAGCGGCTAGTTCTCCCACAACCAAGGCAATGAGGAAGCTATTTACGCATGAATAATTGGTAACTATTTTATTTTCTCTAATTTATAATTAATAATTCACTCAATCACTGCTTTTGCAGAGTTTTAATTGTTTACAAAAATTCTTTTCATTAGTTGTGATTCAATTAGATAGGTTATGCTTGTATTAAGATAATCTATGCTTAGGGGATACAACTAATTTTTGAGAATTTGTCTGATTATTTGTGAATTAAGAAACAAGGGATTTAAAAGATAATTAGAGTTTTGGGTTATTTACCGTTATCCATTCATGTGTAATAGTGGAATCAGTGTCTTGGTTATTTTCTCATATCTTGAATCAATTTTGTGTTAAGTTTTCTTTATTATTAATTTTTATAAGTCTAAAATCTTTTGCTTTCACAAGTCTCAACGAACTTTTTACTACAACATTATTGAGTCACATCAATTTTTGGCGCCGCCGACGCGGGCTTGTCTTTAGGCTAGAGTTTTTAGATTTTCTTTTAGGTTTTTATTTATTTGTTCTTCTTTACGTTTTTGGGTTTTTGTCTTTTCCTTTCAGATTTTGGGATTTGGAGCGAAATAAAAATTTCCCAAAGCTTTTGGTGGATACTTAAAGATTTGGAGTTAAAGACAAAGCGAAAGGAGCGAAAGAAGAAGATTTTTTTTATATTTTATAAAAAAGAGAGAAAAAAAAAAGTGGCATTTTTTTTTTATTTTTTTTTATTTTTTTTTAGACTTTCCTTTTCTTTTGCACTTTTACTTTTTTTTTTACTTGGACACTTGGACATTCAGACATTCCTTATTTTTTAAACCCTACGGAAGGGTAGTATTAAATATCAACTGTTTGCAGAGAAGGACGGTGATTACGATATCACCTTGGCCCCTCGGGTTCGTACATGACATAGGAGTCGTGGCCCGAGTCGACTACAACGGTTGATCCCACGTCTGGTACGGGAGGTAAGTTTATCGAAACACTCGCGAATCCCCTGCTAGCGAGTTACTGTCTTCCTTCGTGTGAATATATGCTGAGGACTTGAAAACGGCTGTTTTTAATTTCCTAGTAAAGGGCAAGGACTGGCCATATAAGATAAGAGTTCGGATTTCATCACCGTTCTCTTCTTGCCCGCCTTAGGAAAACGATACTTAACGCGAACCTAAGCTTTAAAATTTGAAATCAAACGAGACCGATAGGGTAACGAGCTTAGTAGGAAAGTCGCTCGAAAAATATTGGTTACTCTTTTAGCATACTTCGAAGTTCATGATGGTTTCTGTGAAGTTGAATGCGTGACTGCGCCGCCTTGTAATAGCGGTGAGGCCTTGGGTATCAAAGCTCCACCGAGCTTCCTCGCCTTGATTCAACTTACTTTAACTCGGATTGATCCAGAGGGGTTTGCTTAGATTGTAACGAATTCCCTTTCGAAGGATTAGAAGCTGGTCTAGAAAACAATCTAAGTGGAGCCATCATGCTTTTTGTTTGCTAGATATCATTAGGTTTGCTGTGGTGGAGTCAGCCTTGTTTGTGTTTGCATAGAACTTCCCTTCCTTTTAGGATTTTTCTTTTTATTTTGTTTTTTTAGTGTATGCCCGAGGTCATTAAAGAACGGGCTTGGAAAAGAAACACTCTAGGTCGTTTGATTAGTGACAAACCTAGTAGTTCTTCTTGTGAAGGCGGGGAACTCGAAGACTCTTCTTTTGAGAGCCCCGTTTTTGGAAACTTCAATTTTGAGAATCTGTCACTTAGTGAGGAAAGTACCCCTAGTACTTCAGTTGAGCCAACGATGGCAACTTTGAAAGATTACATGTTCCCAACTGGGACTAACCGAGCTTCATGCATTAAATTGCCAGCCAATACGGCTAACTTCGAGATAAAGGCTAGTATCCTTCAGATGATCCCTATATTCTTAGGAAAAGATGATGAGAACCCTTACTTTCATATTAGGGACTTTGAGGAAATTTGCGGGACAGTTAGAATAAAAGACTAATCGATGAAGTTTTGAAACTTAAGATGTTCCCATTTTCCTTAAAAGATAAAGCCAAGACACGGCTAAACAACCTACCATCCGGATCCATTGAAATATGGCAGAACTTATTCTTTGCTTTCTATATGAAATTCTACCCTAAGCATAAAACTACAGCTGTTAGGCAGAAAATTAGTGCTAGTGTGCAACAAGAGGGAGAGTCACTTTATAGGTTTTTAGAGAGATTCAATGATCTCCTATCTCAGTGTCCTGGTAGGCCTTGGGATGTGTATAAATTTAAGCCTACTTGTAATAAACCGCAAGTGCACGGCGTCTATCGGAGACGCGGCAAGTACGGGTCGATCCACAGAGAAATGGGTGTGCTTAAAGTGATCTTATGGCTTCCTAAACTGATTTCAAGAGTGGCAATGTGACAACATGGGTTTGTTTGCCGATACGGCTAAGATGAAATGAAGTGAACCTAAACTAAGGTAAAAGACAGTGATAAAAGGGATGCTAGAGTCTTCAAATCAGCCACTAACTTCCACTGTGTCTTTAGCTAATTACATTACTCTTGTCCTTATAATCAGATAAGGGAGAGTGTCAAGTCTACCACTTACCTAAGGTGTTTCACCAATGGATGATTCAATCACAACTACGGTATCTTTCCCAAGTAGTACCTATCTGTTTAGAGTACAACTAATCTGAGGATTGATAATGATCTAATTAAGTTGAGTTGCAGCATCATCATCACAGGGGTATTCTAACTACAGTGCATCCATGGCATTGGCATGCACTTGTGAGAGCAATGTGTTGATATGCTAAGATTAATTCTATCATAGAACAAATTAAACATTCAAGAGAAATATAATCAACATGATTAACACAACAGAAAGCTAGGGCTTCATCTCAAACCCTAGCACTTATATTTAGAACATAATAAAGTAACAAAGAACACAAAATTAAATCTAAATGTCTGCTCTCGGCTAATCCAGGCATACCTCCTAACAACACCATTCATCTCTATTTATACATGCAACGAGATTCAACAAACCAAACCCTAAATTACTTTTAAAACAGAAATTAAATGCAACCCATACTCTGAATTGCTTATCCTCTTTGTCACTTCGGCTTTCCGAGCTCCATGTGGGGTTGTTGGTTGAATGCCCTAGTTCTAGTTATCTCGATTTAGTTTCTAGGGTTGGTAGAAACTACAAAAGAGATATCTAGACCTAAGGAGTGGGAGTAGGTGGCTGCTCGATGGAGTTGGTGATGGAGGTGGCGGAATCGGCTGTGGCGGGAGATGGAGGTGGTGTCTACGTGGAGTTTGGTCGGGAGATGGGTTTTGCGAGCTCTTGCTCTCTGTCGGGGTGAGGGAGAAGAAATGAGTTTAGGGTTAGGCTTTGGGGTTTATATAGGGGCTATCTTTGTGAAGCGGTTACATCAAAGCTCGATGAGGAAGGCGCGAGCGTAGGATGCATATGATGGAAGATCGCACGGCTCAGGGTGGTATGCGGTTTTGGCATGATCTGGTGTTACACGGGAGCAGCGAACTTCGATGCGCGTGGAGGCAGCGACCGTTGGATGAGGGAGATAGAAATCTCAACGTCTCAGAAGAGACGAGCTCGGATCCGGGTCACGGGTCGGGTCTAGCTCAAGCCCATGTTTTGTAAGTTGGGTTGCGACTGATTCGCGCGCGGGCTTTGGCTATCTGCTCCATAGATGCTCGACTCCAATTCTTCGCTCTTTTGGCTCCTCAATTTCTCCGGACTTTATTTAGTACCTAAAAACACAAAATTAATTAATACAAATATTTATTCTTGAAAACAAAGAAAACACAGAATCTGGGATAATATCTGATTTCTAAGCGCAAAAGATGAGTAAAATGCCAATAAAAAGGTGTACAAATATGCAATATTTAGCACTCATCAAATACCCCCAAACCTGAATTTTACTTGTCCTCAAGTGAAACATAAATTAGGAAATCCTAACTATACCCCTGTCGCAGGTTTCTCGAATGCATTTAGCGTATGCACTAAGCCTTTAAACCCCTAGGTGTCCCTAGTGGACGAGTTATAGTCTCGTGAGGGTTTACAAGAGGTGTACCCACAAAACCTTCTCCAACTTCAGAGTGTAAAAGAGTCTCAAGCATCCAAGGAGCTATGAGGACATAGAGTTTCTGCATGCTAGTAACAGAAGTTAGAACTACCAAAGAACGCATTCTCATCCTTAAGTGTTGAGCGAGAAGTAACCATACCATATGAAATAATTCGGATTCGATTGTGATCATAAGCCTCGACTTCTGCCTCACCATTAGGGTTTTATGATAATTGCACTCAAAAAGATCGCTTTTTAGTCTCTCATGTGTGCGAGGCGGGAATAAAGAGAGAAATCCCGCACACGTTGTAGGTAAGAAGGATAACCTTCCGAAATAAAATCTGGAGACTCCACGAAGTGTGGACAAAAAGAATCTTTTTCGATGATCTCTAAGAAAGGAAATCAACCATTAGCAAGGGGTGGGAGTACTCACTCACTTCTCACCCGATCGGCAATTAATATCACTCTCTCATAAGAAACCATAGAAACGTCTTCAATCTTCGGTCTTCGGTCTTCAACTGTTGATGACGAACTTCTGAACTTTACAAAAACTTGATATTTTTTTTTTTTTTTTTTTTTTTTTTTTTGGTTACAATAAAACGATAAACTCAATTTTTCACAAACTTCATTAATTCTCATCCTATTTTCTTTTCTTTGTTTTGTTGCATATAAACCTTGGACTATCTCAAGTTTTCTTTCAATATTCGATCTTTGCTCCATTTGTTGACGATGATGTGTTTCTATGGGTCTTCTTGATTGAGAGAGAGAGTGATGCTAAGCGCAAATCGATATTTATAAGGAGTTTTCATCTCTAGACGTCACCCTCATGATTGACAAAAACTAGCACTCAAGAGATCAAAAGTAGTCTTTGAAAGTGGTGCGAAGTTGGGTAGCTCACCATTCCTACCCGAATTGACGTACGGTGACACACACTCTAATGACTTTTCTAGAAAGTTGCAAAAATTGAAGGTTGGTGCCTCACTTGATGTAAAATGGGTAGTCTCCACTATGGGTGATCACAATTCTACTACCGAATATCTAAACAAAGACACCTAATTCGCCCTCCGGTATGGTTAAATCCAACTTTAACGCTCTAATCAACTAAGGAACCCGATTGTGTTCTCCGGTACTTCTAACTTTTGTTATTTCGGTCAAAACTCTCTATGTAAACATAGCTAGAAGCATGATAGTGACTCTAAAATCTCTTAAAGTTGGAGGTTTTTATTTGCAAAAAGTTTTGATTGATTGATTTTTTTTTTTTTTTTTTTTTTTTTTTTTTTTTATGAAAATAAAAGGTTAAAAAGACTAAAAACTCTATATGCAAATGCACCCCCAAACCTAAATCAAACATTGTCCTCAATGTGTCGACAGATAGAAAAAATTTAAAAAGTCACATACCATGAGAACTATGCTGAAAAGAGAAAAGGGAAGAGATTACCGGATGTCGGCGGGAGCAAGGTTGAGCTTCATTAGTCAAGGCTAGAATCCAACATATCATATCGGATTAGCATCATATATGCGCAAGAAGACTCAACCGAATCAAGAAAGAAAAATTTAACAAGTCCTACTGGATTATATACAATGAAAATTCACCATACACTAACAATCTAAAGAGTTGAGGATCAACCCAATAGAAAATATATACAAACATCAACAGCCTTACACAAATATAAAATGAGAGTGCAAGTAAGGCTGTATATGGGAATGATTTCCCCCAAACCTAAACTTGTGAACAGGTGCGGTTTTGAGCACAAAATCTTGCAAATTTAAAGGTACATCATGCAAAAGGTCTAACTCAAAATGAGTTTTGCTAATAACAGGCAGACATACACATTCCAACTGTGGTTCCCTAAAGGTGTCATACTTTGATGCAAAATAGTCCAAGAGGACTTGGGAAGCACAAAGCTCTAAGCCTAAGTTAGGCATTTTCAGAAAAGTTGGTTTTGCAATTTTGTGACAAACTACACCTAGGTTTGGTGGAGGAGTATCAATTTGTGACTCAGGAGAGAGGTTAGGTACATCTAGGTTGTTTTTATTTTTAAAATCATTTGTACCATCACACACTTTCCTAAAGTCAAAAGAGGGTAAATCATGTTCATTTTCACAGGATAATTGCACAGGTTCCACATCATCATCACATATATGAATATTAGAAGAAGCATCATTCATGGGGTTTCATGGAAGAGACACTTAATGTCTCTCGAACCTAAAGATTCTACTACATTTTCAAAATACACATGCTCTTCATATTCATCATCATCATCATCATAGCAAGAATTCATCTCTCCATTCAAAATTGTAGTATTTTTAGTGTACTCATCTACCCCCTGGATTAGGTTCATATTCAATGTTAGTTGCATGAGTAAGACTAGAAACACTATTTTCAATCCTATCATTTTGTAACTCAATCAGGTTCACGTTGGACAATCATCTTGAGTTGTTCTATTGAAGGAGAGTCTTCACTAGTGGGTATGCATTCCTCATATGGATAATCACTGTATGGTTGTGCATGAGGTTCACTAGAGAAGGGAAATTCAGACATGTTGCTATATGGATGGTCATGCATTGCATTCATTTCAAGCCTAGCATTTTGCTCCATGAGTGTTTCCATTATTGATTGCAAACTAGGAGTTGGGGAGTATAAAATTGTTCATCTCCCCACTGTGGTGAATGATGCATGTGTGTAGGTTGATTATGGTCCCAATAGTCACTTCTAGACAATTCGTACATTTGATTATCATGGCTTTCCCTAGACTGCCTAAAATCATGCAAAATATAACAGTACTCAGCAGGGTGGTCTAAGCCGCCACATAAGGTACATGCATAAATTTCATATTGCCTAGAGGAATTAGATTTGACAGATTGCCTTTCTAAAGCAGATTGCCTTTCTAAAGCAGATAGTCGAGCTTCTAATTGATCTAAAAGTGATGACTGGGTATGAGAAAAGTGTTCATTTTCAACCTGTGATGGATGATGTATGTGATCATAATGATTAGGGTATGTGAGGTCAGGGCCCTGAGAAGGCTCGTAAAATTCCCTAAAATCACTATGGTATGTGGGGAGTTCATTTTGTGAAGCATGCCCGTAAGCAAGCTCTCTAAGGGATTTGTTTGTATCCCCAGTTGCAGACCAAAATCCTGACATGATTTAGTACTCAAATTGAACTCAAAGCCCAGTTGAAGTGGACTAAGTTTGGTTTTAGTGGGATTGGTTTGGTTTATTGGGTTTCATTTGGTTTGTTGGGTTTGGTTTGGTTTAGGAATGTTTAGTTTGTGTGGGTTTTGATTTGGTTTATTGGGCTTCAGTTTGGTTTATTGGGGATTAGTTGTTTGCAGCCCAGGAAGATACAACCCACAAAAGAAAATAACACTTTATTCTAAGTGTAAGCCCAAAAGGTTGCTTTTTTGAATTTGCTAAGCCCAGCTGAATAAGTGTATTTCAGCCCAGATGATGTGGGCTCAGTGTGTGCAGACAGCCCAGCAGTGTGAAACTGCACAGCCCAGGTTGATGTTAAACAGCTCAACAGAGTGGGTTCTAACCCAGCAGTATGGCTTGGTTATGTGGGCTTGAGTTTGGTGCAGAAGCAGAACCCAGTTTGGATTCAAAATGCACAGCCCAAATGTTCAGCTTATGTGGGCTTCAGATGCAAAGTAAGGCCTAGTGGTTGTGGGCTTGACTTATGAAGCCCAAAGACTCGATGAGTTAACAGCCCAGGTTCAGTTAGCCCAGCGAAAAGGCAAAGCTTAGTGATTGTGGGCTCAGTTTTTGTGTAGAGCCCAGCAGTGTGGTTTATGTTGGCTTGGTTGTGTGTAGCCCAGTTGTGGGCAAATGCACAGCTTGGTCAGGCTTACACCCCAGTTGTGTGGGGGTGCTTTTAGTTGCTGCAATGCACAGCACTGACTGTGGAGGTTGGCAGCTCAAGAGAGTGCACAACACCGCATTGCATTAAACACAAGCCGGGCAGTGTACAATGCAAGATAGAGAGTCAACATATTAGCAGGGCTTGAATACACAACTCAGCAGGGCTAAAAATAAACTGTGCACACACAAATGCACAACTCAGGGCAGATTGAAGCTGTGGGCACAGAGCAATACAGAGCAATACAGGGCAATACGGGCCAAAACTTGCAGCTTCAGGGGGCTAGCAAGGTGGAAGAAAGCTCACAAACTTCACAGGCTATGTTCAAGGCTTGATTGACCTAGTAGACATGCTCAAGGTACAGGGCTGATGTTGCCAATACACACAGCTGATGTCAACAGGTAAGCTCAGGGTTTGCTCAGGTTATGCAAGGGGTTTAACAGCACACACAAGGCACTGGGAAGAGCTCAGGGTAGGCAAGGGTTATGCTCAGCTAACTTGGCTTTCCAATTTGTGACCCAACACTTGCAGCTGAGGGGCTAGCAAGGTGGTGAACACGGTGGCAATACAGGTGGTAGACTAACTTATCAAGCGGTCATTATGTGCCACGAATAATGTTCATTATAGTTCACAGATGTATGCACAGAACTTGCAGTTCAGGGTTGAGGAGCAGCAAGGTCATATGACTTCAATGCTCACAATTTTAGGCACCACAGATTGCAGGTTAGCACGCAAGGTAACTGGCTCAACAGGTCTAGCATGCAAGGTCACAGATTCATGCACAAAGTTGCACACAATCACGAGTCATGCTCAGGTTGCATACATGGTATATTATCATCAACAGTTCAATCATTCAATGCTCCACAGACTCACAAAATACTGCATTTGGTGAGCTTACTCACAGGCTAACCTCAGTTATGTGCTTTTCCTTGCCTTCCTTGGGTTGGCTCAGGTGCTCAGCAGTCAGAAGACAAACGAGCACAAAGAAGCACAAAAGTGTGTACTGTTAATCTCAACAAAGAGTTTTAGTTCCTAGGAGTGTAAGGGTAAAGGAAAGACAGGGAGCACCGGCTTGATTGTAAACATCCGAGATAATTTTACTGACATGAAAGAGTGTCAGAATCGGTTACTTGGACTGACTGGGGAGGGGCTGATACAATATGCAAAATTTCAGCTGAGTTGCACTCAGCTGAGTTAAACTAAGCTACAGGAGAACACAGTAAGCTACAGAATGAACAAAATGCAATGAGCAAAGAGTAAAACAAAGAACAATGGAAACTAAGTTACACTACAATGCAAGGCTACAATGCACTGACAAGTTACAGATGCAAGTTACAAATTTTAAACTAAGTTATACTAAAACAAGACTAAAAGCAAAGAATGTAAGTGAATATATACAGAGATGATTGAAAAACAGTGAAGTCAAGCCAAAAATCACAGGGCACACGCCAAGTCCCCGGCAACGACGCCAAAAACTTGGTAGGCCTTGGGATGTGTATAAATTTAAGCCTACTTGTAATAAACCGCAAGTGCACGGCGTCTATCGGAGACGCGGCAAGTACGGGTCGATCCACAGAGAAATGGGTGTGCTTAAAGTGATCTTATGGCTTCCTAAACTGATTTCAAGAGTGGCAATGTGACAACAGGGGTTTGTTTGCCGATACGGCTAAGATGAAATGAAGTGAACCTAAACTAAGGTAAAAGACAGTGATAAAAGGGATGCTAGAGTCTTCAAATCAGCCACTAACTTCCACTGTGTCTTTAGCTAATTACATTACTCTTGTCCTTGTAATCAGATAAGGGAGAGTGTCAAGTCTACCACTTACCTAAGGTGTTTCACCAATGGATGATTCAATCACAACTACGGTATCTTTCCCAAGTATTACCCGTCTGTTTAGAGTACAACTAATCGAGGATTGATAATGATCTAATTAAGTTGAGTTGCAAAGCATCATCATCACGGGGGGTATTCTAACTACGGTGCATCCATGGCATTGGCATGCACTTTGTGAGAGCAATGTGTTGATATGCTAAGATTAATTCTATCCTAGAACAAATTAAACATTCAAGAGAAATATAATCAACATGATTAACACGGCATAAAAGCTAGGGCTTCATCTCAAACCCTAGCACTTATATTTAGAACATAATAAAGTAACAAAGAACACAAAATTAAATCTAAATGCTTGCTCACGGCTAATCCAGGCATACCTCCTAACAACACCATTCATCTCTATTTATACATGCAACAGATTCAACAAACCAAACCCTAAATTACTTTTAAAACAGAAATTAAATGCAACCCATACTCTGAATTGCTTCTCCTCTTCTGTCACTTCGGCTTGAGCTCCATGTGGGGTTGTTGGTTGAATGCCCTAGTTCTAGTTATCTCGATTTAGTTTCTAGGGTTGGTAGAAACTACAAAAGAGATATCTAGACCTAAGGAGTGGGAGTAGGTGGCTGCTCTGCGATGGAGTTGGTGATGGAGGTGGCGGAATCGGCTATGGCGGGAGATGGAGGTGGTGTACGTGGAGTTTGGTCGGGAGATGGGTTTTGCGAGCTCTGCTCTCTGTCGGGGTGAGGGAGAAGAAATGAGTTTAGGGTTAGGCTTTGGGGTTTATATAGGGGCTATCTTTGTGAAGCGGTTACATCAAAGCTCGATGAGGAAGGCGCAATGAGCGTAGGATGCATAGGATGGAAGATCGCATGGCTCGGTGGTATGCGGTTTTGGCATCTTCGGTGTTGTTGGGAGCAGTGTACTTCGATGCGCGTGGAGGTAGCGACCGTTGGATGAGGGAGATAGAAATCTCAACGTCTCGGAAGAGACGGGCTCGGATCCGGTCACGGGTCGGGTCTAGCTCAAGCCCATGTTTTGTAAGTTGGGTTGCGACCGATTCAAGCGCGCGGCTTTGGCTATCTGCTCCATAGATGCTCGACTCCAATTCTTCGCTCTTTTGGCTCCTCAATTTCTCAGGACTTTATTTAGTACCTAAAAACACAAAATTAATTAATACAAATATTTATTCTTGAAAACAAAGAAAACACAGAATCTGGGATAATATCTGATTTCTAAGCGCAAAAGATGAGTAAAATGCCAATAAAAAGGTGTACAAATATGCAATATTTAGCACTCATCATGTCCTCACCATGGATTTGATAAGATGAAACTTGTAGGGATTATTTATGATGGTTTAGACTATTAGACCAAAGCCATGGTCGAGTCTATGTGTGCTGGTGAGTTTACTAATAAAAGTGCTGAGGATGCTTTTACCTTCTTAGGAGTTGTTGCTGAGAAATCCCAACAGTGGGAGTCTTGTGTTGAACCCCTAAAAGACTCTTGGTCAATAGAAGTAGCACCAATGTGGTAGATACAAGCTTCGGGTCGATGCTAAGTTTGCCGCTTTGTCTAGAAGGTTAGAAGCTTTGGAAATGGGTCGGTCTAAAAATAGGTCCCTTGGTGAACCTAATAGAACCTCTCAAGTATCTAGTTGTGGAATAGAGCCCGATAACTCATTTTGGGAAGGTCAGGTTAGTGAAGAGCAAGCTCATGCTGTTTATAACAATGCTAGGTTTGAGAACCGTCAGAAGTATGACCCATACTCGAGACCTACAACCCCGGTTGGAGAAACCATCCTAACTTCTCTTGGTCTAAGGGCCGAATCAAAGTCGGCCTAGTAATTCTCAGCCTCCCCGGGTTTTGGTTATGCTAAGAACTCTTGAGGTCAACCCCAGCACGTAACCCTTCCGAGAGTAGAATGACTAGCTTAGAGGAATCTCTTAGTATACTAAAAAAGAGCCAGGATATGTTAACACAGAGCCAGGAAATGTTAGTAAAGAGCCAGGGTAATTTTCAAGAGGAAACCAAGCAGAATTTTAAGAATAATTCCCAGTCCCTTGCTAAATTAGAACTTCAAGTCGGCCAAATAGCTAAGTTCCTTAGTGAGAGAGAAGATGGAAGGTTCCCTAGTCATACTGATCCTAACCCTAAAGGAGAGAAATCGTACAATCATGTGAATTCTATTACAACCCTTAGGAGTGGAAAGAAAGTTGACAATAAGGTCGCCATGCTTGAAAGTGAACATCTTTGTAGTTCACCCTTCCGAGCGGAAAATGAGGAGGCGATAAAGTCTCTAATGAGACCAATGAGGGTCATATTGAACCAGGCTTTGTCCCTAGAGCCCCATTCCCACAATTTGCTAGTTCCAACTAAGAGGGAGTCCAACTTTCATGATATATTGGAGGTTTTTAAGCAGGTTACTATCAACCTCCCATTGTTGGATGCGATTAAGCATATTCTCGCTTATGCCAAGTTTCTTAAGGACTTGTGTACACGAAAGCGTAAGCTTAGTGTTCAAAAGAAAGCCTTCCTAGCTAGTCACGTGAGTTCTATCATTCAGAATACCACTACTCCTAAGTATAAAGACCCAGGGTCCCCTACTATTTCTTGCACAATAGGTAAATATCGTGTTGAGAAAGCTTTGCTTGACTTAGGAGCTAGTGTGAACTTACTCCCATACCATGTGTACCTTAAGCTAGGACTTGGTGAGATGAAACCTACCCAGATGACTCTTGGTTAGGTGACAGGTCCGTTAAAATTCCTCGGGGTGTGATCGAGGATATTCTCATAGAGGTCGACAAGTTTATTTATCTGGTGGATTTTGTTATCCTAGATACCCAACCTGTCCCTGACCCAGAGAACCAAATACCGGTAATTTTAGGTCGCCCGTTTTTAGCTACATCCAATGCGATCATTAACCGTCGAACTGGTATTATGAATTTGTCTTTTGGTAATATGACTATTGAGCGAACGTCTTTCATATTAGTAAGCTACCCTCTGAACTAGATGACTCGAGCATAGAAGAGGTGAACATGATAGGAACATTAGTCGAGGAGTCATTACCAAACACTTTGTTAGAAGATACATTAGAGAAATTCCTAGCTCACTTTGGGATTGATTTTGATGATGATGATGTGATTAATGAGGTGAATGCTTTGCTAGATTCAACCCCTTTGTTAGACACTAGTAATGGATAGAAACCTAAGTTCGAACCACTACCAGTTTCTAAGTCTACCCTAGTTCCTTCGTTAGAAGAGCCTCCTAAGTTGGACCTAAAACCATTGCCAGATACCCTGAAGTATGTGTTTTTAGGCCCATCTGAAACTTTACCTGTGATTGTTGCTTCCGACTTGGATAGTGATCAAGAAAGTAGGCTAGTGACCGTCCTTGAAAACAACAAGGAAGCTTTGGGGTGGACCATAGCAGACATTAAGGGTATAAGTCCTCTTTGTTTGTATGCATCAGATTTATTTAGAGGAAGATACCAAACCTTCTAGGGAGATGCAACGTCGACTAAACCCCAATATGAAAGAAGTAGTTCGAACCGAGATCCTTAAGTTGTTAGATGCAAGCATTATCTACCCTATTTCAGACAGTAAGTGGGTTAGCCCCGTTCAGGTTGTTCCCAAGAAATCGGTAGATTCTTGTAGTCGTAATGATAACAATTAGTTAATCCCTACCCGAGTGACCACGGGTTGGCGTGTTTGTATTGACTATAGGAAATTGAACAAGGTCACTAGGAAGGACCACTTTCCCCTTCCCTTCATCGACCGGATGCTAGAGAGATTAGCGAGGACATAGTCATTCTTGCTTTTTAGATGGCTACTCCGGCTATAATCGGATCGTCATTGCCCTGTAAGACCAGGAGAAAACCACTTTTACTTGTCCCTTTGGTACCTTTGCGTATAGACGCATGCCTTTCGAGCTATGTAACGCCCCTGCAACTTTTCAGCGTTGCATGATGAGCATATTTTTAGATATGGTAGAGCGGTTCTTGGAGGTCTTTATGGATGATTTTTCGGTGTTTGGTTCGTCTTTCGATGAGTGCTTGCATCATTTGTCATTAGTGTTGACTAGATGTAAGGAAAAGCATCTAGTGCTTAATTGGGAGAAATGTCATTTCATGGTTCGATCGGGGAATTATTTTAGGGCATATCGTATCTTCTAAGGGTATAGAGGTAGATAAAGCCAAAGTTGACCTTATTAAGACTTTACAGGTCCCAAAAACCGTAAAAGATATTAGGTCATTCTTAGGGCACGCAGGTTTTTATCGTCGATTCATTAAGGATTTTAGCTTGATTTCTAGACCTCTTTGCAATTTGCTTGCAAAAGATGTTAAGTTTATCTTTGATGATGCTTGTTTAGAGGCTTTTGAGAAGCTTAAGACTTTACTCACTACCGCCCCCATAGTCCGTGCACCCTAACGGAACCTACCCTTTGAGATCATGTGTGATGCTTCAGATTATGCTATTGGTGTTGTGCTAGGTCACGAGAAAACAAATTACTTCATGTGATTTACTATGCTAGCAAAACTCGAATGATGCCCAATTGAACTATACCACTACGAGAGAAGGAACTGTTGGCCATTGTGTTTGCCTTAGACAAATTTAGACCCTATCTCTTAGGTTCTAAGATCGTAATCTATACCGATCATCTTTGCTTTGAAATACCTTTTGTCTAAGAAGGATACCAAACCTAGATTGATTAGATGGATCCTTTTATTACAAGAATTTTGTCCGGATATTAGAGACAAAAAGGGTGCGAGAAATGTAGTGGCGAGACCACTTGTCTAGGCTGGTTGTTAGTTCGCCTAATGATTCCCTTCATATAAGGGATAGCTTTCCGATGAACAACTGTTCTCTGTTTCCCAATCACCTTGGTACGCAAATATAGTGAATTATCTTATTCTTGGTCGAATGCCCCAACATTGGGGTAAACAAGATCGTTCTAGGTTTTTAGGAGGTTAAACGCTTGTTTTTGGGATGATCCTTATTTATTTAAGTATTGTCAGGACAGTTATTAGGAGATGTATACCTGAGAATGACCAGTCCAGTATTATTTCCTTTT
Organism: Papaver armeniacum; assembly: GCA_023531295.1. Lineage (NCBI taxonomy): Eukaryota > Viridiplantae > Streptophyta > Magnoliopsida > Ranunculales > Papaveraceae > Papaver > Papaver armeniacum. The sequence goes on from JAJJWW010008436.1 coordinate 157,387, forward strand.
GTCATGATCATGCTTGTGGGGGTCACTTTAGTGATAAGAAGACTGCTGCTAAGATATTGCAGTGTGGATTCTACTGGCCTTTGTTGTTTAAAGACTCCCACAGTTACTGTGTTACTTGTGAACGTTGCCAGAAATTAGGAACCATTTACCGTAGGAACATGATGCCCTTGAACCCTATTTTAATCGTTGAGGTCTTTGATGTGTGGGGTATTGACTTTATGGGTCCGTTTCCTAATTCCTTTGGTAACCTATACATCCTTGTCGCCGTAGACTATGTCTCTAAGTAGATTGAGGCGGTTGCGTGTAAAACCAATGACCATAGGGTTGTGATTGAGTTCTTGAAAAATAATATACTTACACGTTTTGGTACACCGCGAGCTATAATTAGAGATGGAGGGTCGCACTTTTGTAATGGACCTTTTAAGCTTTTGATGAAGAAATATGGTATTACACATAAGGTAGCCACCCCGTATCATCCCATGAGACTAGTGGTCAGGTAGAGGTTTCTAATAGGGAGATAAAACGTATATTAGAGAAAACAGTTAATCCTAATCGGAAAGACTGGTCGTCTAGGCTTACTGATGCCTTATGGTCTTACCGTACTGCGTTCAAAACCCCTATTGGAATGTCGCCTTATCGGCTTGTTTATGGCAAGGCATGTCATTTACCTGTTAAGTTAGAACATAGAGCTTATTGGGCTGCTAAGCAGCTAAATTTTTCACTTGACAAGGCAGGAGCCCATAGGAAACTCCAGCTCAATGAGTTGGACGAGATTCTTATAGATGCTTACGATAGTGCGAAGGAGTATAAGAACAAAATGAAACTTGTGCATGATAGAAATATTTTACAGAAGTCATTTTCTCCAGGTCAAAAAGTTCTTTCGTATGATACCCGCTTGCATCTTTTCCCGGGAAGTTACGTTCTCGGTGGACGGGTCCTTTTATTGTTCGCACTTTGTCTTTCCTCATGGAGTCTGTTGAGATCGAAACAGGACGGTAGTAGTTCTTCGAAGGTTAACGGTCAGAGATTGAAACCCTTTTTAGAGCCCTTCCCTACAGGTGATGTTGAGGAGGTCCCTCTGGAGGACCCTGTTTACCCTTGATTGACCATCGAGGCGATTGTATGTTGTATATTAGTTTCGATTTCTCCCTTCACCGTGTACTATCTTTCCGACTTCTCTCTTTACTGATTCCTCATGTTACTTTACTTTGGTATTGCTCTTTCATTAGAAACATTAAGGACAATGTTAGATTTAAGTTTGGGGGTGGGGAAGAAACTTCTTGTTAGTTTTTAGTTGCAATAAATAAACTCCAGAGCCTAGAAATTTAAGTTTATTAAAGTCGGAACTAACCAATCTAACTGGATGGAAGCATTTTGGTTGTAGGAGTTGAGGAACCAATCTGATTAGATGGAAACATCTAAAGAGTCTATTCATAAAAGCACAGAGCTCAGGTGTTAGAAAAGAAAACATGATAGTTTCGCCATATCCTCGTGATGGAAACATCGAAAGAATCCTGATCACTTCTTTTTTTATTTTTCTCTTTACCATTGCTAGGGTGAAATAGAGTGACTGAGATACAAAAAAAAAAAAAAAAAAAAAAAAAAAAAAATTGAGACCAGGACCACTAGACCAACAGGAATAAATACAATAAAGTCGATCACTGGTACCCTTGTATATGCCAGCTGAGTTGACCTAGAGTTAGGATTATCGATCACTGGTCCCCTTGTATATGCCAGTGTGTTGATATTAGTCCAGACCAGTATCTCAGTCCATTAGGATAGGTTCACCTTAGTTAACATCATCCACGTTTTTCTCTACATCCATCTTCTTAATCTATCCATGTGATTGGTTGACTCGGTTTATGATGTCCGTAAACTATCTGAGTAGAGCTCTATCACTTTATATGAATTTTAGTATGCTTGAGTGCAAACTCGTGTACAACAATTGGAATTTCGCATCAGGGTACTTCCTCCTGTAGTCAATAAGTATGCCAACCAAGGAGATTCTTTAGTGCCTTCCAAGATTTTGCGTAGATAGCTAGGGTCTGGAGTAAAGGTTTTGTGGGTACACCTCTGGTAAACCCTTCGGAGACAACACTCGCCACTAGGGCCACCTAGGGGTTCAAATGATTTTTTTATTTTCTAGAATAAATTTGCTCGAGGACTAGCAAATAATAAGTTTGGGGGTATTTGATAGACGCATTTATGTGTCTAATTTGTCCTCAATGTTTCGTATTGTTAGTACTCGTTTTTGTCCTTATTATGGTGTTTTGTGTGTTTGTAGGTATTTTTTGGAAATAAAGATTGCTGGAAAATTCGGCTCGAAAAGTTGCTCGGAGCACCTCCGGAGGACACGTGTTATTCGGACTCTCGTCTTTGGATAAGGGGTAACCCAATTGCTAAGGGGCGCCCAGGGAGCCAGCTGTTATTCGCACCCCTACTCTGGATAGGGGGCAACCTTTCTCTTCCACGAAATTGGCGGGAAAAGTGCAGTTCAAATTTTGTTATCGGCGAGAATCTTTGATCGATTTTTGGAGATTTGTGAGGAGATTTAATCGCCCCAATGAGTTTATACCACCCTGTTACAATTAAACAGGATTGGTAAATCCGTTAGAATCAAACAAACTGGATTGGTACGTAGATTTTTCCACACAGCAGGGCATTCGTGTACGAGAGGAGATAGTCAAGTGATAGCAGCGAGTCTAGACGTGTGCTGCACGTGTTTAGGTGAATTCTGGTCGCCAGAGAAGCGTGAAGAAGCTAAATATGGATAGTATGCACGAAGATGACTGCTGCGGATACGTGCATGAGATTAAAAAGGAAAGAAAAAAAATATTTTCTTTACTGCCGTGTAATGGAGAATTGTTTGAAGTTATTACGTGAGATTTTGCTTCTGTTGGGATATAAATAGTTGCTGAGATATCATAGAAGAAATACGGAGAGTTTGGGAGAAGAACAGAGCAATAGAAATCGAGTTACAGAATTTTGATGCTGCTGCTGTGAAGGAAGAACACGAAGAACATTACACTTCGAAGACCGTCGTTCTTCTACGGTGTCAACGACACTTTGGCGTGGGTCGTAATACGGAGGCGAGACTCAAAAGCAACGATAGAATGATTTTTAACCTTCTTTGTAACAGTGTTTGCAACACTTATAATCGTTGCAAACACTTGATTTTCATCATTTTCTCCATTTCATCATTTGTACACCTCCTTTGAGCAATAAAAATGATTTTTGAGCGTGTTTCCAACATGATGAGCGGCTAGTTCTCCCACGACCAAGGCAATGAGGAAGCTATTTACGCATGAATAATTGGTAACTATTTTATTTTCTCTAATTTATAATTAATAATTCACTCAATTTGCTTTTGCAGAGTTTTAATTGTTTGCAAAAATTCTTTTCATTAGTTGTGATTCAATTAGATAGGTTATGCTTGTATTAAGATAATCTATGCTTAGGGGATACAACTAATTTTTGAGAATTTGTCTGATTATTTGTGAATTAAGAAACAAGGGATTTAAAAGATAATTAGAGTTTTGGGTTATTTACCGTTATCCATTCATGTGTAATAGTGGAATCAGTGTCTTGGTTATTTTCTCGTATCTTGAATCAATTTTGTGTTAAGTTTTCTTTATTATTAATTTTTATAAGTCTAAAATCTTTTGCTTTCACAAGTCTCAACGAACCTTTTTACTACGACATTATTGAGTCACATCAATATTCAAAAGCTACTAGCGGCTGTTTCATCAAACCGATTCACCACCCTACTTGGTTGCCCAACGTTGTTCCGGTAAAAAAGAAGAATGGCCAGATCAGGTGCTGTGTCAATTTTAGAGATTTGAACAAATATTTCCCTAAAGATGACTTTCCTCTCCCCAACATTGACATGCTAGTAAACGCCACCAGTGGACATGGTATGTTCTCTTTCATGGATGGATACAGCGGCTATAACCAAATAAAGATGTACGAACACGACGCAAGTAAGACGGCTTTTCGAACTCCTCTTAGAAACTTTTACTACACTGTGATGCCCTTTAGTTTGAAAAACGCTGGCGCCACATACCAACGCGCCATGACCACATTTTTCACGATATGATCCACAAGAAAGTCGAAGATTATGTAGATGACATAGTGGTCAAGTCAAAAACTCGGGCAACCCATACATGAATTCTGCGGCAGGTGTTCGAAAGATGTCGCGAGTACAAACTGAAGATGAATCCATTGAAGTGTGCTTTTGGTGTCTCTTCGGGCAAGTTCCTAGGTTTCCGGTGATCGCGAGGGTTGACTTGATCAAAACACAAGCCATCCTTACGATGCCACCACATGAACCGTGAAAGAACTCCAGAGTTTCATGGGTAAAATAAACTACATTCGCCGCTTCATACCAGGATTGGATCAACTTGTTGCTTCGTTTACCCCCTTACTGAAGAAAGGAGCAAGCTTTGTCTGGACCACACTACAACAGAAAGCGTTCCGGAAAATTCAACAAACATTATCTTCCCCAGTCGTCATGAAGTCACCCATACAAGGAAGACCGCTACACCTCTACACTCTTTTAGCGACACTGCTGTCGGAGCTCTCCTCGCCCAAGAAGATGACGAAGGGATTGAGCATCCCATATACTACTTCAGTCGAACTTTAAGAGATGCCGAAATCAGATATCCCAAAGCAGAAAAGGCATGCTTAGCTTTGATCCACTCCATCCAGAAATTTAGGCATTACCTACTATCCAATAAAGTGGTGATGATATCTAAGTCCGATCCGGTGAAGTTCCTACTCTCAAAACCGGCCCTGATAGGAAGACCGGCCAAATGGCTCCTCCAAATGTCAGAGTTCGACATAACATGCGCTTCCCCGAGAGCCATCAAAGGGCAAGCAGTTGCGGATTTACTGGCGGCGTTTCCGGGGGAGAATACCATGGCACTACACGAGGACCTCCATGGAGACTTTCCGGAAATCTCTTTCATCCAAGAAGAAACATGGATACTATTCTTCGACGGCTCCGCTACTCCTAACAACGGTACTGGAGGAGCAGGTGTGGTTCTAGTATCCCCAGCTGGTGAAGTATTCTCGCACTCCTTCAAGCTAGACTTCCACTGCACCAATAATTCAGCAGAATATGAAGCTTTTCTCATCGGACTGTCCTTGGCTAAACGAGTTGGAGCCACGCGTGTGGAAATAAGAGGGGACTCTAAATTACTTGTCAACCAGGTGAACGGAGTATACGCACTGAAAGAAGTAACCTTGGCCCCATACAGAGCCGAGGCACAAAAACTGCTAAACTACTTCGCCGACGCGACCATAACACATATTGGGCGCAGCGGCAACCAACACGCTGATTGCCTAGCCACGCTAGCATCAAAACTGCAATTTGAAGGTTTTGAGGAAACACTGACAGTGAAGAGATGAACCGTGGCTTCAACAACCCGAAGAGGATGAAGCTAGTGACTGGAGAACACCAATTATCCAAGAACTTAAGCTCACTTTTCCAGGGAAAGGTCGGTCTCAAAACCTTACAAAATTTCTCCATGCTCCGAGGGGTGCTATATCATCGAAATCCAGACGGTTCCTTGTCAAGATGTTTTGGAGAGGGAGAAGCACAACAACAACTCAACCGCGTCCATGATGAGATCTGCGGGCAAACATTAGTGGTAACACTCTATCGCCGTTTGCAATGCCTTGGCTACTACTGGCCAGAAATGGAGGCTCAATCTCGGTTACTTCAAAGAACCTGTTCCAACTGTCAAGCGCCGCCGCATCAATTCGAAGTTTTCAATATTGGTCACGCTGGGGACTGGCATGAGCCATACATCAGTTACCTTCGCGATGGCATACTCCCCACCAACAAGAAGGATGCATCCAAGATAAAACAAAGGTCCGAGAGATTCGTATTCCACGAAAGAATCTTATATCGTAAAAGCTTTGGAGGAAGTTTGCTACGATGTTTGAACGAAGCAGAAATCCCAATCATGCTGAAAGAGATGCACGAAGGCGAACATCAAGGAAGACATAAATTATTTCTTCGAATACACGAGAAATATTACTGGCCAACCATGGAGGATGATGCAGCTGTTTTCGTCCAGAGGTGCAAAAAATATCAAATTCACGGAAACCTTATCCATGTACCGTCGACTCCCCTGCATTCAATAAGCAGTCTGTGGCCCTTTCACAGCTGGGGACTCGACATCATTGGAAAGATCAATCCGCCGTCCTCAAAGAATCACGAGTACATAATAACAGCAACCGAATTTTTCACCAAATGGGTCGAAGCCATACCCTTACGAGGGACGAATGGAACCACAATCGCGACATTCATTAAGGAGTACATTATCTGCCGATTTGGCGTGCCTAAACATATCATCACCGACAACGGCACTCCTTTCACAAACAAGCAAGTACGGGAGTTACTCGAAGAATACGTAATTAAGCAAGTCTTCTCCACCGTGTACTACCCCCAAGGGAACGGACAGGCTGAAAGCACCAACAAAACTCTGATCTGAATCCTCAGTCGGACAGTGCATGATAATCCTCGGACATGGCATAAGCAATTGCCAATGGCAATCTGGGCGTACCAGACATCACCAAGAAGTTCCACCGGGGCCTCTCCCTACTCCCTTGTTTACGGCGCAGACGTCATCCTCCCAGCAGAAGTTAAAATCCCGTCGGCTAGGATTGCCGAAGCAAGCGGAGTTCGATGGAATGAAGCTGAAGTATGAGCGCTAGAGTTGCAGAATTGGACACTGTAGATTTCAGAAGATCCAAGGTGGAAGAACACGCACAAGCATACATAAATAGGGTTTCCAGAACATATAACAAAACCGTGAAGCCTCGGGTTTTTCAAGTGGGAGATTTGGTACTGAAGACTGCCAAACACATTCAGCAAGACGCGTCCGCACCAAAATTCTCCACAAAGTGGGAAGGGCCTTATATAGTAACAAAAGCGTACAACAGTGGGTACTACAAGGTCATTAAAGAAGATGGAGGAAAACTGGAAGCAGTCATCAACGGAAAATGGCTTAAGGCATACTACGCCTGACCACCACCTCGCGCCCCGCCGTATCACAAACACGGATAGCCAGGCATCTTTCCCCTTTTCTTCCAGACCTCAAATATCAAGTCTCTTTTCCTTTGTTTGATTGAAGTAAATCAATAAAATTCTCTTATTCTTTAAAAAAAAAAAAAAAAAAAAAAAGAGCAAAAACATGCTTAAAACCCAGAAAGAAACCAAACATCTCACAACCACATAACTCAGAAAAGCCCATCCAACAGATTGTAATCCCTCGAAAGTATCATCTTTAACCGGCTTTGATACCTTTCAGTCCTACTCTCCAAGTTCCGGATTGACTCTTCCACCTTCTGTGACTCCATGGCCAGAGCTTTCTCCTCTTCCAGAATAGCTTTCGTAGCAGGGACCACGCCAACAAGAATACCGGCTCTGTCGACTTTCACAATATCAAGACGATGTCGCAACCAACTAACGTTGAACTTCAGAGATTCACAGGTAGACACCATATTCTCCCACTTTTGAATAGTTGATTCCGCGACAGCACGGATAGACATACTCTCCATTTCGACGACCATCGGCAAGAGACAATTCACTATGGAAACTAAAGCGGACGAACAATATTGCACCACGCTCCTGGTGGCGATGTGGCCATATATCCTCCATATCTTTGTGTAAAGAGTCACGAATTCTTTCCGCACCAGAAACCCACCGACGTTCCGGTAGTTAGAAGAAAGACACCTCATGCGGGTTCCGAACGACAAACCTGCATTGGGATACTCATGACAAGAAATTCCTAAGTCGGCGTTCTCCAGATCTGCAGCGGTTGGTGGGATCGGGCTTGAAGGAAAAGGGGTAACCAAATCATCTTCATCAATGATGGTAACGCACGCTCCGACAGGATATCTCTACATAGAAGAAAACTTTTGTCATTTATCGGCAAACAATGAAACACCTGTTGATCAATAAAAACATACCGGTATAATCTTCTTGACTCGAATAACCCGGATAGGGGAATTGTTGCAAGAGTCAGGCCTCACGCGTTTGACTGGAGAATCTAACTGGATCGAGGATGATTCACTTCTTATCGACATGATGAAGAGAGGTGGACTCAACAAGAGGAGATCTTTGTTGTAAAACTGGGAAGACGATGCAACTTCACCAGCATAAATACTGTGGAAACCCTAAAGGAAGAAAGAGAAACACAAATTGAATAAGCGGAACATGACTGCATCACGACCGGGAAATCTGCCTCAAACGAAACCCCTCATCAAAAAAAACCCTAATGAAAGCCAAACGAGACAGGAGGGCGTGATACTTTGACATTTGAATGAGGAAAGGACTTCCTATTTGAGTCGAGTAAGAAAAAGAGGCAATCGGGACCGCAAAGACAAATCACCACTGTGTCAAGCCGTCCGCGCATGCTTTGCCTCACCAAACCACGCCTTGCCTTAGCCCACCACGCCAAGCCGTCCGCGCCATTGCCTTGGCCCCACCATGCCAAGCCGTCCGCGCAATGACTTGTCGCGCTAACACCAACAACTCGCTAAGCAAGCATCATGATGTTCCCTAACCCAGCCAAGATGATGCATAGCCAAACTAAGCCGATGATCTTCATCCCACCACTTCACGGTCTACACCACAAATAGAATCTATGCAAGGCTGCCAAACACGGGGATCATGAACTCTCCTTCCCTCTCGAAAAAGGTTAGTCGGACCTTCCTGACCATCTTTTCACGACGTGTCATTTCGATTTTTGTCCTTGCCCGTCACCATCTTATGCTTACCTCGCAACAATGCTCCTGTTCCGAGCTAAGCAGGGGACTTAATGTTGATGGTGGGTTTTAGCTTAGGGTTAAAATCGTAAAACTGTACAACTGACATGACATCACTATGAACATTTATTGAATCGATCAGCATGCCTACGTAAGAATTACCAGGGTACCTTTTTCTTTTTCACGTGTCATGTTCCATGGCAGAACCCTTAACATGACCGACATCATTTATGCCAAACCTAATTCTCATGCTACCGCGCCAAGGCATGCTAACCATGCCAGCCGCACCACTGTGCCAATGGAAAACCATGCCAGCCACATCTCCGCGCCAAGGCATGCCAACCATGCCAGCCGCACCACTGTGCCAATGGCAAACTATGCCAGCCACATCTCTGCGCCAAGGCATGCCAACCATGCCAGCCACGTCTACTGCGCCAAGGCATGCCAACCATGCTAGCTACACCATGCGCCAATAGCATGCCAAACCCTTGGCCCCACCGTGCCAAGCCAACCGCACCTTGCCTTGGCCCCAACCATGCTAGCCGCACCATGCGCCAATGGCATGCCAAACCCTTGGCCCCACCATGCCAAGCCAACCGCACCTTATCTTGGCCCTTCCATGCCAAGCCGTCAGTGCCAAACCCTTGGCACCACTATGCCAAGACCATCCGCGCCATTTTTTGCCTTGGCCCCACCATGCCAGCCTTCCCTATTGCGGCTACCAAAACGAAGGCGTGCGACGATCAACGGACACCCTTCCATCCTAGATGCAAATCCTAGCCGTCCAAGGTCGCCAAACAACGCATGATAACCTTTGGCCCAAAACCCTAGTTTTGGCCACGCCAACCGCACCTTGCCTTGGCCCCACCATGCCAAGCCGTCCGTGCCAAACCCTTGGCCCCACTATGCCAAGATCATCCGCGCCATTTTTTGCCTTGGCCCCACCATGCCGGGATTCCCTATTGCGGCTACCAAAACGAAGGCGTGCGACGATCAACGACCACCCTTCCATCCTAGATGCAAATCCTAGCCGTCCTAGGTTGCCAAACAACGCATGGTAACCTTTGGCCCAAAACCCTAGTTTTGGCCACGCCAAACCGCGCCAAGGCATGCCATGCCACACGTGCCAATGGCATGCCAACCACATTGTCGCGCCATACCATGCCGGCCTTCCCTATGCGGCTACCAAAACGAAGGCGTGCGACGATCAACGTACACCCTTCCATCCTAAATGCAAATCCTAGCCGTCCAATGTCGCCAAACAACGCATGGTAACCTTTGGCCCAAAACCCTAGTTTTGGCCTCGCCAAACCGCGCCAAAGCATACCATACCACATGTGCCAATGGCATGCCAACCACCTTGCCGCGCCATACCATGTCAACCTTCCCTGTGCGGCTACCAAAACGAAGGCGTGCGACGATCAACAACCACCCTTCCATCCTAGATGCGAATCCTAGCCGTCCAAGGTTGCCAAACAACGCATGGTAACCTTTGGCCCAAAACCCTAGTTTTGGCCACGCCAAGGCATACCATACCACATGTGCCAATGGCATACCAACCACCTTGCCGCGTCATGCCACACCGGCCTTCCCTATGCGGCTACCAAATCGAAGGCCTGCAACAATCAACGGCCACTTTTTCATCTAAGGTGCAGATCTTAGCCGTCTAAGGTTACCAGCTAACGCATGGCAACCTTTGGCCCTAGTTTGATCATGCCTAAACAAAGCCAAAACCCTAACTTTTGGCCGCGCCTAAACCAGGCCATAGTAAAGCCATATTGATCATGCTTTCATGCCACTGGCTACCAAACGAAGGGTTGCAATAATCAACGGCTACCTTTCCACTTAAGATGCAAAATCTCGACCGTCGAGGGTCACCACCGAGCCGGCAAGTCTCCCAAGCTCAACTTGCTAGACAACAACAACGTGCTACACATTTTCCACGAAAACACTCGAGACATCGACGCATGTCACAAACTGGGGGATGCTCATTGGGTATTGGTTTGGAGGTTTACAACGTGTGGCGTACACTACGCCCGTTATAATAAAGTGTCATAAGGATGAGGCGGTTAGTAAATACAGGGAGTAATGGTGAAACGCTTTCTTTTATGGAACATCAATTTCAGGCGTTACCGGTTACCACCTCCTCCCATTTACTCACCCGTTTTCCATTTCTTAATGAGACCAGAGTACGTTTCACTTCGACTTGTATAAATAGGCATTACCTATTTCCACCGAACGACAGGTTCAGGTCAGGGAGCATACAACACTCAGAAAACATTTGCTAGCTCTCTATCGGTTAGCTTCCCACTTTCTGATACAAGTCGTAAAACAACTACTCTTCCAGAATCAACTAGTCTGGTCTCAACACTTTCTTCGCTTCCCTCCCCAAAACCAACCCTTCTCCTTCGCTTTGTGACCGAAGCAAGTCTGGAACGGCCATTTCTTGGTTTAGGCCGGATTTGTACAGATTGATCTCTCGAATCTAAAGTACTCCCTTGCAGTACATTGTTTAGGGTTTAAATTCGTTTCTCAACACACACCCGAACTTACCAAAATCAGCAGAAACCGTTTTCACCCTCAAACACTAAGTCATCTACTTCTCCTTCGATTGGTGGAATTGAGCCCTCAATTTCAAACCCTAAACCTAATTTTGTTTTGAATTGGATGACCCCCTTTCCTAGACCTAAAACTAGAATCACTGAGTCTAAACTGAACCGCAAAACTCTTTCTGAAGTTAATGACAAGCTAATAGTTGCAGCATCTTCTAAAGATTTTTCAGAGAAGATCAAGGAATGTGAAGAGTTAGTGGTGGGATTTTGTGTCAAGGATGCAGTGAGCAACACATGGGAACTGAAGGTAGAGGTAAGCATCAAACTACATGGAAATTGTGCCTTTATATTTGAATTTTCAATTGATGAGGATCGGAAAAGAGTGCTAGAACTGGGTTCTTTCTATATATCAAAAACAGATTCACGGTCGCGGTCCATGATCAACACAAATCTATCAATTTGAGCTAGAAAAAAAAACACTGAGACGAGTTAGCTAGTCGAGGGGTAGTATAAGAATTTCATTATAAAGATCGAAACCAGCGTTACCAACCTAAATAGACTTGATTTTCATTTTGTTGCGTGAAATGATAAATCATATCACGAAAGACAGGTTTCTAATTGGGGGAAAATATATCTAGCCCATTTTATTTTATTTTTATATCACAAACCCACCATTAAGATTCTAGATATCGAGAACCCATAAATATTTTTATTAGTATTACATTACCAAACTAACCTTTTTATCAGAATATAAGGATATAATTTTGGATATTATCAAAAGTTATCGCTGTGAAATTTATTAGAATTATAGATGTGAAAAGTTAAATATCCTCACGATACTCCGAATAGTTTGGAAATTTACCATCGTTTATCACGCCGGTCATTTCTAGAGCTTCTTTTATATTTCATGTTCTTGATATCTTAAAGATTTACCATCGTTTATCACGCCGGTCATTACTAGAGCTTCTTTTATATTTCATATTCTTGATATCTTAAAGATTTACCGAGACCTAAAAAAAAGAAACCATCATCACTTAAGATTCTTATCTATCACACTCGTAAAAAAAAAAAAAGTTAGTTTCAATTTGTTGTTGTAAAATTTTCAGAAGATTTGTTGGTATTCACTTTGGTTTGGTTTCCTCATATTCAGGCCTTTGAAGATTGGATTGGATTATCACCATATGTGCTACCTTTTTTTTTTCTTTTCTTTTTGCAGGAATGTGCTATCTAGTTTCGATACGGTGATCAACACTATGAGTAGATACTGATTCTTTGATAGTCAAATTGTATTATTAATGTTTTTTCTTTTTATCGGCTTGCATCATTAATGTGCTGCAACATTATATATATAATCATCATTTTGAACTGTTGTTTTGAATTTTTGGATTATCTAAACAACAGTTTGTTGGTTGAAACTACAGTTTGTCGCCGTATCGTAGAATCTATCACCATGGCTGAAAGTGAATAAGTTTCATTTAAATTCAAGTCTTTAACTAATACGTTTTGCTTTTTTTAAAAAAAATAAAAATCTAGAGAAGCTAATTTGTACCTTGTACTTAAATAAAAGTGATAAAACTGTTGTTCATAGCGCAACTTATTCTGAAGATCATTTCGAAGAAATGGCTAATAAGAGCCACAGAAAAACGATGACACATTGAAGTCTAAACGAACGATGAAAAGGGCCAAAAATCGAAGTAAAACATGTGGTAAGTTATCTGCTTATTCCTTTTAAGAACGAATATTTGAAGTGAAAAATATCGTTTTCGCATTTGGTTGTTGTGAAAGCTACATTTTCTCTCTTTGTCAGACGTGAAAACAAGCATTATCACCTGTTTAGTTGTTTATATCTTTAATGGTTTATATTCATTTTTTTCCATGTGATTAATGGTTTGATTAATTACATATGGAAGACTGTTTTATCTCTTTGGAAGACAATTTTATCTCTTTAATAATACATACTTTTTTTTATTCAGGTTCATGTGCAATTAACAGATGCAACTGGTATTCAAAAAGATCTCCTTGAGTTCATTTTAAGTATCCACAGACGGTGTTGCATAATTCCTTCCGATGCATCAGTGAATAAATGGCTGGCTACCTTTGTCGTTCACTGATTATATAACCTTGAATTGATTATGAGTTAGAAACAAGTATATATGTGATAGATGGATTTATCCCGTGATAATTCTAATGTGACAATTTATTTTTTCACATTGAAAATGGATGATTCAATCTATATCTTACACTTCAATTACAATTTGTATATCATAGACCAACAATAATATAACTTGTACATCATATTTTCAAATGCCATACCCGAATCGACCGTGAAAAGTGTTGAATAATTATATTTTGTTAACAATAATAAATTAAGGATACTTTAATCATGATGAAAATGTGAAAGTACAAATGAAATATAAAATTGTTAATCTTAATTGTGGATCTTATGATTTGGACCACACATATGAGTTTCTAGAGTCGAGAAATTTCCACGTTTCTAATTAATCTAAGGTCTCAAATGTCTTCATCAGTTTTTAGTGGGAGTATGAAATTTGGAAACAAGAATCCAAAAATTCTACGGAATTTTTTACCAAGATAAGGTAGAATTTTTTTACCAAGATAAAAACTAAAAGGGAAAAATACGGTTTAGTCCAAAATCCCATCGAAATATACTAGTTAGTCCACACCCATTTAACTAGGTACAATTTAGTCCAAAAGTTATTTAAAATATGGAAAATACACATATAACCTTGCTAATTTACAATTTAGTCCAAATATTTATAGTTTAGTCCAAGGTGACTCATGATTATGTCAGCAATTTTAAATAATATAAAAATAATTAAAAAACAATTTATCTATCAAACCGTTTGTCCAAAATTCACAATCTTTATATATTCGGAAAGCTCTTTCCGAGATCTACAAAAAGAGTACCCATACGACTATATAATTTTCATTTTTTAAAAAATCTTAATTTACACTGGTGTACAAACATGTACACATCTACAAATATCCATAAAATCCAAACACAAGACAAAGTCAGTTTGTACACCACCACTAACAAGCATGATATTAGGCCTCTTCCTATGCACATGCCAAAACATGGTATTTGGCATATATGCACCCACTATGGGTATGACAAACTGCCAAACTCATATGCCAATATGTTTTTCCTGGCATATAGGCATACACGACAGAGTTTCCAGCGAGCGATAGAGTCTCGGTCGCTCGATGGTCAAAGAATCGTTCGATGGTCATTCAATCGACAACGACAGTCAAGCTATCGCTCGATACTATGATAATCGCTCATCAGATCTTCATCTAACGGCTAATATTTCCCCCTACCAGATTTCAACCAATTCCAACCCAACTTCAAATTCATTTCACCATGCATAGTGCATAACCGAAGTGGATTTGACTACAGAGGAAATAACATGGATCATGATAGCGTATTTCCACATACCTACTCAAGGTGAATTTTTAATGAAATGTAAATCTGGTTTCAATCTGAATATTAATTTAAAAGATAGTTTCCATTAATCTAAAAAAAAAACAAAATTACATTTCACATTTCAACTAAAAGAAAACATTTTAACTACTCATTTCCTTGTCCGTTTCCTCCCGGACCAAAGATCCAATTGCCTGCATTTTCTGGATCCATAGAGTTGTTCAACAAACTAGTTAAGGTGCCGGTTTGAGACTGACTTGGTGGTTGAGTCTCATCAGAATCACCATAACCTTGATAAGCAATGGGAGTATGGGGTATGGGAACATTATACAAATCTTGAAATGCGTGTGAATGATATTGTTGCTGGAATGGTTGAAATGCTGATGAGGTTGAGGCAATTGGGGTATATAGATTCGTTTGCCTAACTACTTCCATGTTCACACCACCACCTGGAGTCAATATGTCAGTTTGCAAATGACTAAACATACGTGTAGGAGTTGTATCCTTGACAATGTTTTCTTCAACACCTTGTACTGCTTGACTTTCTAACACCATGTTTGGAGTTGAACTTTCTGGTACCTCCTCCATATGACGACGTCTCAATCTTCTTTCACCACTTTGCTGACTTCCACGACTTTGATGACTTCGACGACTTTGCTGACTTTGACGACTTTGCTGACTTCCACTGGGACTCAATCCTCTACCATCTCCAACACCGGGACTCAATCCTCTACTAGCTCCAACACTGGGACTCATGTCATACATCATGCTTTCCCTCAATCTTTGCATCTGTTCCAAGTGCATATTCTGAAATCCATGAAGAAGAGCATCATAATTGTTACATCGGGTCCGATACTCCAACTCGTAGCATTGACCCCGAGGTATGGATAAGTCCGAGTAGGTGCACTAGAAACAATTGGATAAGTAACAATCTCTCCGGATGTCTGGATATAGTCTTTACTTCCCAAGAAAATGGTGGCATGTATGACGATGAACTTTGAGAAGGATATGCAAATACGTCACCCGTCTCTCGGTGGAGGTTGGGAAGGAAGAAATTCATTTTCAAGTGGCAACCTACCTAAAGCTGGGAAATCCATCCGACCCAAACTTTGCGGTTGCATGGAAATATTTGGCTTGAAAATAGTATTAAACCAAGATAGGTACTCATTTATGTCCATCGACTCCTGGATCAATTCATCAGCTTCTTGCCAATGATGACCTTCTCTTATCAATTTGAAGTAATCGTCTGCTGAAACATCTGTACTAGGATAAGGGTTGACAGCTATTATTGATCTCCCTTGCAATGAAGAAGTTTGTCTTTCACCATAATACCAAACACCCTTCTCGAAATAGGGATGTATAACACCATCCTTCTAAGGCTTAACTCTACCATTGTCTGACCTAGTTCTTCTTGGAACTCAGTGTACCGCTTCATATGGCCGTGAGATAAGGTTATGGCTTGTTCTACTCAACTCTTGAATCTTATGAACAATAGCGAGTATGTTGACCATCTTCAATCTGTGCAGACTTCCCAATTCTCGAGAATCATACTTTCTTATGATCGGAAATACATTCGTATAATTCTTAAGACAAGGTTCGAAACACGGAAATATGTATACCACCAATACCGAAAATAATAACATTCAAAGAAAGTTAATAACTTTTCCATATGAAAATGACAAATAAATACATAATGTGAAAAAGATTGGTTCTTACCTCCGTAACTCCCGTAAAGCATTAAAACTATCTTTATCACACGTCGAATTATTACTTAGGGCAATGTAAATCTCTGATAAAATCGCAGTCCCCCAATCATATGTTGGTGCTTGCTCTAAATCTTCTAATGCTTCGATAAACCCAATTAACACTACTGAGCTAGCATTTGGAAACAGACATTGGCCCAGTGTCCACAATACAAACAAACGTTCTAGCTCCTCAAAATGGTCGGGGATCAAATATTGATTACCAGCTTCCCCATTTTCATTCATTCTTACAAAGATACTTATTTGGAAAAAACTTTTCAACCCGGACACCTTCAACCCATACGCTTTTAATTGTCTATGTGTAGGATTTCCTCCTAATTCATTTGAGTATAAGGAAGTCTTTCTTTCCATCTATCTTCGATAACCACTTTAGTCTATTAAATGGAATTAAGTTCCCTTGGCATGGAATTAGGTTAACATGTATAAATCTATCGGTGTAACTCCTATTAACAATAATTATTCATAATTAGAATTTGTTGATTTTTATGAAACAAAACACATAATCTAAAAATTAAATTACTAGAAAAGACTGACTTACCGCATTCAAAGTCCTTGAAAAAGAACGTGTTTGTAGTCTTCCACCATCGTTCTAATATAACTTGAACACCTTGAGTCCTGTGGTTTCTAGGTTGTATTTGATATAGATGTCGCCAAGGATATCTTCTCACTCTCTCTAGAACAACAGGAGGAAGTAATTGAAAAATTGTACGTAACTCAGTCCATCCACCTCTTAGATGTAAAGCGTTACATCGCCCCTCATTATCAGAAAGGTGATTAGAGAATACACCTTCACCGGCTACTAGTCTAACATTATTAAACTCATAATTTGTATCCACAACAAAACTTACTCCACTGCCTGGGGTACTAGTAGATGCTTTCCCTTTTTTTTTTTTCTCTCCATATCTGTTTAAGATAATCGTTTCAGAACAAAAGTTTAAAGAAAATCAGTGGTTTTCAGAAGGTTTTCAGAAGAAGAATTGAGAAGAGTTTAGAAGAGGTGGAAGTATAGTTGCGGTATTTATAGGCGGCAGAAACTCGAACGGTGGCGATATTGATTATATCGACAGCGATATAGTGAATTTCGAGCGATATTGACAATATCGCCAGCGATAAAGACTTTATCGCTCGCTAGGGATTCGATCGCTCAGCGGTTTCCCCATAGTGGCGCAAATGGTTTGGCATGCCACCTGGCATGCCAAACACCATTTTTTTGGCATGTGCATAGGAAGAGGCCTTAAAATCTAAGACATAGCAAGCATGCTATTAAAAATCATAAAATCCAGAAAATCGTCCATCTACAAAAGTTGTCCATTGTTCTTCTACACTTTCTTAAGCTCCCTCGAAAAATACCTAAACACATAGCAATCCAAGCATGTTATAAATCGTCTCAAGATAGCGAAAAATAACAACTTAGGGTTTCATCGAGAATTAGTTTTTTTATATTTTAGAGAGAGCACAATGTATAAAAGTTGACTCACCATGCCCACAAAACAGGTTATATATTATTGAGATTGTGTAGTAGTGTACAAACTATTTAACACATTTATAAATCCAAGGCCATAAAATCATGAAAGAGCACAATTGTGTACAACAATGTACACCCCTACAAAAACCCAACATTTATACCACAAAACATGCATAGATTATTAAGATAACACGATGGTGTACAACTATCTACACACGTATAAAAATCCAACACATGTACACATTAGTGCTTTCCCTAATTTTTGGTTTGTATACATAAAATATAAGTCCACATTATGTACACACCTCTAATCCCTCTGATGTTTATGAGTCCCTAAATTTTACTACCTAACTAAGACTTGGGGATGATGATATCCGACATAGGAAGAATCCTATGTTTGTTGTGTATAGAAAAGTCTAAATGCAAGTACTAGTTTGTAAGATTCAGGTTCATAACCAATGGAGAAACAAAGTGCACGACTTACAACAAGCACGTATGATAAAGCTAGTGCACTAAAAAGTACACTGCGCATAACTGGTGTACAAACAAGTGCACCTCCTATAGCTGGTATAATAAAAACAACGCACATAAAGATTCTACCAGCCTTTAGCCTTTTAAAATAATAACTTCATAGATTTCATATGAAAAATGAATAAATGGTTAGAGACGTGTGAAGAATTTACCTTGCCAACTTTACTATTCAGAGATGCAACTCATTTTCTTGCTGGCGATATCATTATCTACAAAAAGAAAATATAGGAAATCACGACAATCCAAAATAGGATGAAAGAAAATATAAGACAAATAAAGTTGAAAAACAAGGGTAACAGGAAAAGGAAAATAGCAGTGAACGTAAACAATATTTTTCACATCGACCCTTTAAAATAACTTTTTTATTGACTATGGAGCTTTCAGAAAGAGATTATGAGCTATTGAAATTATTGGTGACTCTCGACGTAGCTTAACTCAATGACAAAAGGCTAATGATGCCAAAAAGTCACCTAAACAAGAATCCTTAAAGAAGAGAATCGTTATAGGTATGGAACAAAGTTAAAAATGGAAGTGAGTCTAATGTTAAAATCAACTTGTGTAGAACTATATATGTACACATTAACAACAAACAAGTGTATAATTATGTACATATTAACAAATAAACAAGTGTATAATTTTGTACACATAAGGAATCAACGTGAGTACAACTATGTTCACATTAAGTACCACAAAATATGCATGTTTTCTAAGTTAGAGGGCGTCTAGAGCTATTACATCTCACACTCAATTTATTCTACAGTCAACCCATCATTGACACCTAACCAGATGCATTTCTAAGTCCACTAATTGATATCTCCTAGAAGTCTTTTTTGCGATCTAAAAGGTTATTTTGTGATATAGTTATGTACCATTAATAATAAGTGTACACATAACAATCCACGGGCATACAACTATGTACATGTTAACAATCCACGGGTGTACAACTATGTACACGTTAACAATCAATGTGTATAATTTTGTACACATTAATAATAAATTGTGTAAAACTACTAAATAAGAATGTTTTAAAAATGATCTTTAGCACATGAGGTTAGATTACTAAAATGTTTCATCTTTTCATTTCATTATAATAAACTAGCTAGAGGAAGCTGTATGCAAAGATTACATTGGGGGAAAACCAGATCAAGGTTAACCATATATCACCTTGTTTAAGAATACTAGCACATCTGAAAATTGCATCCGAAGTGCTATCGCCAATTCTTCAAGATTACTGGCAGTTCCAGGTACCCATTAATCAGTTTTCTGCATTGCAGCCAAGAAAATTAGGGGCAGTTACTAGTAATAAAAAATCAAGTCACATTTGCTAACTTAATACTATTATCCAAACAAGAGCATATAATTAACCATCATTATCTTGAAGTTCATATAAAAGAAAACCAATAATCAATTCTACATCCATGGTAATATGCAGTGAGAAAGGAGGTGTTAGTGCATGTGCCAACCAAGGACTCCAACCCCAGACAGGAACCATTCATGGCAGAGAAACATAAGCGCAAAAGCTCTTACATATGAAAAAAAACCCAAAAACATAAGTTAAATTTTCACTTAAAAAAACCCCTAAATCACAATTTCACACAAGAAAAAAAGAAGTCAAAGAGATGAACTAGAATTCAAATTAAATCCGAAAACCATAATAATAACTAGAAATTAACGCATAATAAGCTTATGCAATATATGCCCACCATCTTGTGATTTTTGTCACATGTGTACAATAATGTACACTTTATATTATAGGTGTACTAATATGTACACAAGTAATTTCTGTCATAACCAACAGTCGGTGACTCGTATCATCACTGATTCGAAATCTAACAAAATAAAAAATATTGTTAACTAAAATTTGATTAAGAGTCCTAGAGTGAGCTATTATGTACACATGTAATTTCTGTCACATGTGTACAACAATGTACACGTACCAATATGTACACATGTAATGCCAATATAGTATGTGCATCACCAATACAATTACTGTTTGTCGACATTGTCAAGGTCATTTCCCCATCACCCTAGCCTCACTATCTCTATCTGGTGGAATAGCTTTTGGAATGCAAAGACATGTAAATATTAGTTTTTACCACAAACTTTCCCAAAAATTCACATTGCTTCCGTGAAAGCCAATTTCTCATATTCGGAGAGGTCCGTACTGGAAGGGTGAAGTCCAGGGGTATCACTTACCAGTACCATCCAATCATGAAATAAATGTACCTGATAATTTTTTATATTTTCTTAACTAGGAGTTTCAGTTTGATATGATAAATAGTAAATGGATACCTCCTAAGGAAAAACATTGGATACGAATCATGTTATTTAGATAATGAGTCAAGACAGATAAACCTATACAATTGCTAGGTCGCAATAGTAAAAAATAAAAAATTTGCTTCATGATAACCTACGCTTTGCAAGCTTATAATAAGGCTCAATTTTATTTATCAATTAATTTTTCCTAGCACTATCTGTGCACCTAAAATGGACCAAACTCAATCAGATTAGAATTACAGTAAAACAAACGCACTGAAATGTGAGCATTTTGGAAAAAATATAGCAGGTTAGTTATGGGTGACCACTAGGTGTTTCACATTTAATAGTCTTGTCAGCATTAGATTAGGTTTACCAAATAAAACAACGACCAAAAGAAAACGATCAGCAACAATGCTTTATATAATTGCTTCCAAAGCAATCTTTGAGTCTTATTCCCGAAATGCTACGTGCACCTGATCGCGTTGTTAAGCAGGTTGCAAAAAAATTAAGATGGGAGATAGAAAATGAATACCAAATATTTGTTGTTTGTAATAGTACAAAGGAAAAATTGAATGGAACAAAAGCTTGAATCGGGTTAAGTCTTTTTACTAGAAATCCTAGATGCCCGCTATATCTTAGAAATATTTTTTTAGAACGGCACTCCTTGGCTGTTTATTTGCGGTTATATCTCCTAATGACTGTTCATGCTCAATAAAATTTGGTCATATACTCTTATCTAGCGAAGTTTGATATGGTTTGGAAAGAGGACTTACCATGGAGATCAGTGATTTCATCTTCATAGGTTCCTGGTTGTTTCGATTGAGAGCATGCCGTCTTGTTATTAGCTATGCTAAAACTACCCAAAATGCGAAAACATCATATTTGGAGGTAGTTTGCAGCTCAAATACAGACTTGTTTGAAATTCAGTCAATTTCAACAGCAAGAGAAAGATTTGCGAATAACGACTCTTATAAGGCTCTTGTTTATAGGCGCTAAAGCATATTAGTTCTTGCAAGGGTTGATTATAATCCATAGAATAAAGGCTGGAGCTTGTTACTTACTCGGGAGGAAGGTAACCAGGTGTTCCAACCAAGCGTGCTGCTTGGGTATCTGTTTCCCCGGCGCGCTCAACTTGCTTAACCAAACCAAAATCTGCAACCTGTAGAAGTTAACATAATTTATGTTTCCATTAATATTTACCGGAGAAAGTAAGATCACCAAATCCATCCAGGCTAATCTATGATTACAATAAACTACTAATATCTCATTTTCTCTTAAGCCGCCTAAGATTCTATCTCTTTTACCCCAACTATATCTCATATAACAAAATCTTTCTTTTTAGGACTCATGAACTCAATAAATCAAACAAATTATCTCAATGAAAAAAAATACAGATCCATGGAACTTGAACAATAAACGCATAATTTAAGAAATATACCCTAAATTAATTTCCAGAAAAACAACATCTAACTAAGATTTCATATACATAAATTGTGGTTTTAATCTGCTTAATTACATCAAATCCTTTCAATGATTTGATTCGAGAATACACCTTTCTCAGTTTCAATTCCATTTGAGACATCAAATCCCTCCAATGATTTGATTCGAGAATACTCCTTTCAATTACCTAAACCTAACAAAACCACAACGATTAAGCCAAAGGAACTCTAATTTGACACAAAATAAAATAAAATTGAATTTAGGTTTAGGCATTGCTGTTAAAAAGAGAAGTCGATTCGATTATTACCTCTAGAATAGAGATCATTACGATGAGCTTCAAGACGATTTCAATAATGAGATTTCTGTCGAACTTGAAGTTGAAATCGTCAATATATTAAACGCAATATTAAGATCTTCAATTGGTTTATGCTTAGTAGTCATGGCATATCACTTGTTTCTACCTGCTTCCCTTCTGCTTCTACTGACGCCATTGAAGGTTAAGTGATTTTTGGTTTCGTTTCAATGGATTTCAGATACTGTTCTTCTTTCTCTTTTTTCCTCTATATAAATAGCTTAATCTCTCTCTCTCTCCAAAATGTAAGCATAAAATGAATACAGAAACATGTATTGATTTTCTCCAAAATGTTCTCATCTTTCAAATCGATTCCAAATGATGAGATCTTCAAATTGATTTGCTAAAATTTATTGATTTTGAGTTTATCTCCAAGTAAAGGAATTGATGACGGCGATTTAGGCTTTTCAAAGATAAATCCGTTGTTGTTCGATTATCATAATTAGGTTTGAAGATTGAAATTTCATTGAAACGACGAGATTCGGTTTTATGATTTTTCTCTTCGCCCGGGAGTGTTTCCATGAAATGAAAATGAAAAAAAAGGAAACTGAATTACGAAAAACAATTAGCTGATTGGTTTTGGACTGAATCGTTCAAGAAAGGACTAACCCGTATGAATTTTGGATCTCCTGATAATAGGCTTGAGATGGCAGGACTAGACTGACTGTCTAAAGCCCAATAACTTTGGGACTAAACGTCATCAATTTCTACAAATTAAAATTGTCCCAAACCGAACCGAATCGGAAACCAACAATACGAATCGTTCATCCGATCCAAATTTCTGACTTTCCGTTGGATATTCTGAAAATTTCATGTTCTCTTTTATTTTAGTCACACAGAAAAGGAAACCCTTGTTTTGGTACTCTCTCTCTCTGTAAAAGCAGCTCCATTGAAAAAGAGAGTCCGAGTAACTGAGTTAAATGGCTGAATCAACAAATAATGATATAAGAAGTAAACTTAAGCAAGCATTAATCCTCTACTTGGAAGGTTTCAGAGAAGCTTGCTGTCTTCACAGGGTCGTCTTTTTCTGTTTTAGGTTTTGGTTTTTTCCTCTTCTCTTTTTCCTTATTTGATAAATTCAATCCAAATTTGATTTTGATTGATAACCGTGTTTTGGTCTTCTAGGTCCAAGAAGCTTTCGATTCGAACTGCACAGTGTTTTATATTGAATGGTTTTATCTTCTTAGGAAGGTAATATTTCTCACTTTAGGTCAATTTTTTTTTTTTTTTTTTTTTTTTTTTTGTCAAAATCCATTTTACTTGTTAGATTTCTTATTGTCTTTTCTTCTCTTTTACAGCATGTTTATTCTAAAGTCACTGGTAATCCCAACACTGGAATGGATATTACCTAACCAATGTCAACAATTTGGTACTCAAGATTCATGTTCCTTTGGAGGGATTTTGAAATTCTATTCCTTTCTGCATCGTGGACTTGTACAGCTTTTCTATGTACGTATGCGGTATGCGTTTAGTATTGTTGTTAGCTATTCCGTGATTTGTTTCTTATATGATGCCTCAAGTGTAATAGACTGAATGTGGTGCATTATGTTGGTCTGGGAATTTTATATCTTACATTAGAATGGGACTTATAATTACTAACATAGTAGGAAAACTGCCCTTCTAGAATGGACCTTTGCATATATAGTTTTCGTGGCATAAATTGCTTTGATTACTTGTTCATCATGATTAACATGTTCCATTTAGATGTTCATTTTGGTAAGTAATGTTCAACTCCTAAATCACTATTCAAGCAAAACTCTTCCTTTCGGTAAATTAATTTTTGTAGTCGCCGAAACTTATTATGTATGGATGGCAATTTAGAGGGGCAACATCTAGGTGAAGATGTTGACTGTTGCCAGACTTTCCATGGTGTCTAAACTTTTGCGATATTATCCCTGCGAGAGTTTACGGAGTTAGGTTGACTGGTGCTTTTTATTCTTACAATTTATTCTTTTAGACATTCTGATCTCTACCTTACTCATTTAAGAATATGCTGTTCTTTAACATGTCTCACAGCACATGATGTCACATGACTCTCATATATTTATCTATCAGAATCTCTCCTTTAAATGGTGTGCGTTTCATAATTCGCCAAACATATAGATTATTTGAATGGATATTATTTCAGCTTCCCTGTGATCTTATTTTGTGATGGTTTCGTTGCAGATGCTATGGTTTTATCCTCTTTATGTTCTCAGCATTCTACTGAGTAATATCTGGTAATATTTAAACCTTCCAAACAATTAACATGATATATCTCAGATTTCCTCTCTGTTACTTTCTTGGTTCATTGAAGTTTTCTAGCTTCAAACTACCAGCCTTATTGATTAAGATTTAGGAACATCATGCATGGAACAATCTTGTAGCTAAAAAATGCCAACTAATAGAAGTATATCTGATGATAATGGCACACTGCATGATTGCCTGATCTAGTCAGCTAATGATGTTACATTTTTCAGACTCCTTCTCACTGGAACTCCTCGGGGAGTGAGCAATTTACTGGCTGTCACTAGGAATGGGTGATTAACTGATCATATTTAACATGTTTTGTATGGATGCAAATGGGCACATTCATGACAACCAAGCATGAAGCGTGCATGTGTTCTGGAAGAATCACATCCTCCTAGACTACTTTGGTCCTGTTTTATGTCATTCAAACCACTCTCAAAGAATTCCAAATTTTTTACTGCTTGTGCACTTCCATTGACCCAAGATGAACTGTTCATGGAGTTCCAAATGGTGCATAAAGAAAATGATCCAGTGTGAAATTTTGATGGTTTTCAGTTCTGTGACACGCGTGAAAGTTGACTTGTTATCTCTCATATACATGTCATTTAGAGAGGATTGTGTAGCAATGTGATATCTTGTAGTCATCCTAGTCAAGATGTCAAGATATTGCCGATTAGAATGTATCCTGGATTGTAGCCATAAATCCACTTCGCTATTGGTGCTACTAACTTTAAAACGTTAAACATTATGTTTCAATCAACACGAAAACATTGAAGAAAAAGAATTTAACGTACCAATAAAATTGTATTTGTTTGTGTTTTGAGTTTCTAAGATGCAGTATTAGAACTGAATATCGTTATGGACAAAATTACTGTTGTCTTTCCCATCAATAAATGATATCTTAGTCTTAAAGTCTTTCTAGTGTACTCCTAATGTGTGTGGTCTAAGGTATGGTATATTAAATCCTGATACTTAATTCAGGTACACTGACATTGCTAAGAATGCTTATGCTGCCATGGGAAGGGCAGAGCCATCAAGCAAAAAGGAGTTGGGTGATGCACAAAATAAGCCGGCTGGAGTTGGGGGGTAATTATCTAACCTTTGCTTTTCCCTCTAGAAGTAGAGCCTTTGCTATCTGTAAATTAATATTTACCAGACGATTTGCTCAAAAGATCCATTTTCTTCTTTTCCATTCCTTGTTCAGGTTTATGATTGGATTTGGAGAAACGGTCTTCTCTATACTTTTGCTGGGCTTCTTTTTTCTAGAGGTGCAGCTGTTTATACATTAAACCTTCTATGAATTTTGTGTTTCTTTCTTCCCGTTATGTCCAGTCTCAAATCAATCTTACTAGTGGGATAGGCTTTTATGTGTGTTTGAGCTGTTTGGCTAACATTTATTACTGTTGGAACATGAAGTAGGTCTATGCCGTGGGTTACATACCGTATGTTGGAAAGATGCTCAGTTTCTTACTTCTTTCATGGATGTATGCATACTATTGTTTTGAGTAAGTATGCATGTTTGCATGTGTATTTCCTTTATGTTGAACCGAAAATTGCTCGGCAAAAGGCTCATCATGTTTTTTTTTTTTTTTTTTTTTTTTTTTTCTTTTTTCTAGGTACAAATGGAGTCTGGCTGAAGTGAGCTTGGAGAAAAGGCTGGACTTTTTTGAATCAAACTGGGCCTTTTTTGCAGGGTTCGGTAATGATATTTTCTCTTTTTCAACTACTTTTCATATTTCTGGGACGAAAAACTAATGGAGGAGTCTCATGCACTTGCGATTTACGTCGCATCCAATTCAGTTAGCATGTATTTGAGCTCTATTGGTGTTTTTCATTCAGTGATCTTATACCCTGGGTGATTGGTTCTCTTATACCCAGGGTTTTTCTTTCTCTCTTCTTTTCCCTTTTAAATTGTGGAGGTGGCAAATTTTGACCTTTTCCTTGTGTTTGATTGTTTCAGGAAGCCCATGTGTTCTTCCAATTTTCTTTTATTCTCGTCTTGTGGGCAGTGGAGTCCTGGCTATACTCTTTCCTTTGGTATGTCCTACATCTCTCTGTAATTTTTTTCTGGAGTGTTGGGAAGACTCTTTCAGCACTAGTTGTGTCTATTTACCCAGCCTTTACAACTTGCACATCCTAGATTCACGCAAAGAATTATCTTGCAAGGACATTCGATTTACTTTTATTTCTTATTCTTGCATAGACAATCCAGCGATTTTAGCATTTGGTACCTTTAGGTGGAAGTACAAATGTAGGTCAAACTAGTTATGTTTTTTTTCACTGCAAAATGAGTTTGAATCATTGGTTGTGGTGGATGCAGCAGAGTAGAAAATTTTAAAGCTAATTCTTTTCAGCAACAGTCATGAGCTGACCGATTGTGAAGAAAATACCAAGTTACCAATTCAGTCTAAGTTATCAAGTCAAACTTGAACAAGTACAGTGTCCAACATTCTTTTTGCTTCTGCATAATTGCTGTCTCATGTTAAGTCGATTTTCTGTTCTTTCAGAAATTATAAAGTTCAACAGACCCCTAAGAAGGTTTCTTTGATTTGTTAACATTGTGGCAGACCTTCTGGCCTAAATCAGCTGTTGAAGCACTTTAGTGTCTCGCCAGAAAGAGAATAGATGTTATATCATTTCAGATTGACCGCGTATAGTTATATTTCTTTTTTCTTGGATGCATCTACTACTCCTGGTTGTTTGCCGTTTGTACTAGACAGTAGACTTAACGATGTACTGTCTCCAGTTTGTATTGACAGCAACAGGCTCTGAAGCAGATCAAGGTATAAACTGTCAAAGAAAGAAGTGGATGGGTGTCGGGCTAGGAAGGCTTCCAATATTCTATGCAGCTGATAGATTATCGTAAGCATTTATTCAACTCCTTCACTTTAGACTGTGATGATGTTTGATGTGGAATTAGTAGATAGCACAAATTTAAGACAACAATGTGGCTGATTGGCCTTTATAGATTAGAGGTAAACTGATTCATAGATGTTAGAGCTGTGGTTATCTTTAGCAGCTGCGGGGGTTAATTTCTCTTGCAGATCTGCTTGATAGCTGGTTTGGTAGTTTTCATAAACTTTCAATTGATGAAAGATGTGTCTAACAAATTGCAAGCACTTTAACTTGGGATTTTCTGGTTTGATGTCATTAGGATGTGGGCGTTGTCCTATTTTCGCACGGCACCTCAAGGAGCTACAGAAGAGAAGGAACTTTAAGAAGCAAGACACATTGTTCATTTATGTTTCATTATGCCCCACTGTCTAAATAGAAAACTCCATCAGAACCTTGACAGTTAAACCCGAAGGTCGCAGTCAGCAATGAGCAGGACCACTGCTCCGTACAAGTTTGTGTGGAAGTGGAGTGAAGGAGAATCAATTGTTACGATTTTATGTACAGTAATCATTTGAATTATCACATTTGATTAATTCATGGTTTAACATATTTGATTGATCAAGTGAAAACCATCTACTAACTACATTTTACTTCTGTCTACTGTAAAAAAAAAGGTACATATTGTGATTAAGAAACATTTGATTAAAATTTTTGAGGCTGATATCTCCGTTTCTATCAGTGCTCGAAACGACAGAAAAATCTTGTCGTGTGATCTTCATTTTCCCCCTTTTCAGTATTTTGCAGTTCTTACCAGTGCAGAAAAACCACAAAATGAAAAAACAGCGGCCGTAATAAAATCAACCAAAAAGTACATAAATCAGCCAATTTCATCACTTCCTATCCTCATTCTCTTTCGGTATCCCAAAAACTTTGGTTATCGGAAAAAGCGTGACCGACAGAAAACATTCTGCACACTCCCAACAGTCTGAAGTTGCAGCAGAAGCAGAATTAGAAGGATCAGGTTTTGGATTTTGGTTATTTTCTAGAATATCAATCAAAATGGCTACAGCTAGAGCTAGAGCTACTAGTATGTTGCATGAATGCAACACTCACAGTGCTTTTTTTCTAAGACGATCCTCTTTCATCTTACCTATTAAACATCAAAATTTCAATTTCAGTAGTAGAGCTTCATCTAAAAGAGCTTTTACTTGCAAATCTCTTTACAAACCTGAAATCCAGATCAAACCAGAAGGTCAACCTGAAACCCTAGATTACAGAGTCTTCTTCCAAGATAATTCTGGCAAAAAGGTTTGTTTTTTATCGGTTAGCATTCATTTAAATTTGTGGGGTTTTGTTGTTTCCCTTTTTTGATTTCGCATTAGTGCATTGGAGAAGTGGTCTAGGGTTTTGATTTAATATTTGAGAAATTCATGTGCAGCTTTCACCTTGGCATGATATACCATTGCAATTGGGTGATGGAGTGTTCAATTTTATAGTGGAAATACCAAAAGAGACTAGTGCAAAGATGGAAGTTGCAACTGATGAGCCATACACTCCCATTAAACAGGATACCAAGAAGGGGAAACTTAGATTCTACCCGTAAGATTCACCTTTTGTTTTTGCGTCGTCACTTGTTACATTTCTTGGGTTATTGCTAACTGCTATTTAAGTTGACAAGTTGAGGGCTGGAGTCCATTTCCATTGAAATTGGATAGCAGGCACTGAAAACATTCTTCAAGGACATTTGATTCAGGCATTTCATGAATAATGAGTTCCGCACATGCATAATTTTCTTTCGCTAGTAAGTATCCTTTGTCTAAAAATGATATTCAGAGGCAATAATCCAATGTTTTTTTTCAGCTACAACATCAATTGGAACTATGGATTGCTCCCACAGACATGGGAAGACCCAACAGTAGCTAATTCTGAAGTTGATGGGGCATTTGGAGATAATGATCCAGGTATGCTACTGCAGCATCTTTGGTTTACTCTGTTAAGCTCGAGCTTAATATTAAAAATAAGTTTTCTATATGTGAACATCTGGAGCTTCTTGCGAAACATCTGTTTGACTTGTCCTCTAATTTGCAGTTGATGTTGTTGAAATTGGGGATAGGCGAGGAAAAATTGGCGAGATTCTTAAAGTCAAGCCTTTAGGTGCTTTGGCTATGATCGATGAGGGAGAACTCGACTGGAAAATTGTTGCTATTTCGTTGGAAGACCCAAGAGCTTCACTCGTCAATGATGTTGGTGATGTTGAGAAACATTTCCCGGTAATTTTCTTGCCCATACTTTTTAAAATGGAGTTTTCTATGCATGCTAGAATATTTTTGGTCAAATTTCTGAATTTTACATGGCAACTTAAATTTGAAGTTTATGATAGAAATTAGAAACGTGATAAAAAGATCTAGGTCAAACACTAGACTATCGTTTCAACTTAAGTAATCCAATATATATTTTGGTTATTGTGACCTCAGTTGGGAAAGAGAACATGTTACATATAAAATTGTCTAATATATAGAGGTAGCGATCAAGATAAAATCTAATATTCATCGTTTTATGTGTTGAACACTCGAGTACTGATTATCAGGAAAAAAGAAAATCAGTGGTAATATTTCATATCTTGCTTGGTCGTTAGGTGGATTTGGTGAGAGACTTGAAAAAAATGATAATCTTGGTTTGATGTCTGCTGAATTATGTAATCTTCTTTCAAAAGAAGAAGTACCAGTGATGTGCACTTGGGCAATCTTACCATGAAACAGTCTACTAAGTCATTTAGTCCGGTATAATTTTCAGGGCACTCTCACTGCTATAAGAGATTGGTTCAGAGACTACAAGATCCCAGATGGAAAGCCTGCCAATAAGTTTGGACTTGGGAACAAAGCAGCCAACAAGGTACTTTTATATTTAATCCACTAGAGTGCTAGAATTATGACTTCTCCTCATATGTTATACGGAATAGTTCGCTAAGATGCTTAAACTATTGCTTGAACCCATCTGCTTATCATTCCTTTTGCATGTTAATATCCAACACGGACTAGACATTACAACTTGCTCACCGTTCCTTTTGCATCGCAGAAGTTGTAAAGCTGTAATGTCTGGACCGTGTTGGATATTTACATTAGCTACAAAGAAGAAGATGAAATTTACACATCTGTTATCAAACCAGTAATCCAAATATGCTTCAAAACCAAACCCTACAAATTTTATTTCACTAATTTACTCTATGATTCCTTTTCAGCTGCATTGTAATTTCCGTCCCTAATCCTTTGCGATTTGTTGGTTTAGGATTATGCTCTGAAGGTCATAACTGAGACCAATGAAGCTTGGGCTAAACTTGTCAAGAGAACCGTTCCTGCAGGAGACCTCTCCCTTCTGTAAATTTTGAATTTTAAAAGCTGAAGTTAAGAGGCACCATGACCCACTTCTACTCCCTCTCTCTATTATTTTCTTTCTTGCAGAGTTCGAAACAAACTTCCTCCAATTTTTCGGGCGACTGAATGAATGATAATTTCTAATTA
Source organism: Papaver armeniacum (assembly GCA_023531295.1). Classification (NCBI taxonomy): domain Eukaryota; kingdom Viridiplantae; phylum Streptophyta; class Magnoliopsida; order Ranunculales; family Papaveraceae; genus Papaver; species Papaver armeniacum. The sequence goes on from JAJJWW010008436.1 coordinate 188,551, forward strand.
TTGAGCTTCATTTTTCAGAGACATGATTAGCATCAAATATCTTTTACAGCTTCTTTCTTTCTTCCTTCTTCTCAATTTTAGCTTTTCTAAAGAGTTTTAAGCGGCACTCTGAGGTTGGCTCAGATAAAGGTTTCGGCTTTCCAACAGACAGTTCACCTGACATTAAGCAGCACTCGTATATATATACTTACCGGTTCCCTGGAAATAAAATGGTGCTCCCTTCCATTTTTTTTTCTTCAGGAATTCAAAAGCTAAACTGGGCCTTTTTCGGGTTAAATCCCATCAACATAAAAGTTCGGTTCAAGAGCCCAAAATATTAACTGAAAAAGGTTTCCTTTTTTAGATTCTAGCTGTATTTTAGAAGTCCCGGTGCCTATATATATATATATATATACAGGTTCTTACCTTTCTTGCTAAACAATCTTCTGTTTGTGTTATTCTTCTTTAGAATCTCGTTTTCTCTTCAAATCTCTGCAGATTCTTCTAATATTTAGTTTTCCATTACTCCTCTTCAGGTCCAGTTTCAATCAACCATGGAGGAGGTGAAGGAAGGAAAAGATTTCTCATTCCCAAAAGAAGAAGAGAACATCTTAAAGTACTGGTCAGATAACCAAGCATTCAAAATCAATTAAAACGAACAGAAAATCTACCAGAATTCGTGTTCTACGATGGTCCACCTTTTGCAACTGGTTTACCACACTACGGTCACATACTTGCTGGTACAATCAAAGATATTGTTACTCGTTATCAAACCATGAGGGGGCATCATGTAACTCGAAGATTTGGTTGGGATTGTCATGGTTTACCAGTTGAATACGAAATTGATCAGAAACTAGGGATCAAAACAAGGCAAGATGTTCTGAATTTTGGTATTGCTAATTACAATGAAGAATGTAGGAGTATTGTTACTAGATATGTTAGTGAATGGGAAAATACTGTCACAAGGATGGGCAGGTGGATTGACTTCAAGAATGATTATAAAACCATGGATGTCGATTACATGGAGAGTGTTTGGTGGGTTTTTTCTAAATTATATGAGAAGGGTTTGGTGTATAGAGGATTTAAGGTGATGCCATATAGTACTGGCTGCAAAACTCCACTTTCTAACTTTGAAGCTAATGCCAATTACAAGGATGTTTCTGATCCTGAAATCATGGTGTCTTTTCCTATCATTGATGATCCTCATAATGCTGCTCTTGTTGCATGGACTACAACGCCATGGACTCTTCCTAGTAATCTTTGTTTATGTGTGAATGCTAAGTTTGATTATGTAAAGGTACGCAGCAAAGCGTCTGGGTGTGTCTATGTCGTCGCTAAATGCAGGTTATCCCAGCTACCTAGCGACATGAAGAACAAGTCTAAGAAGAGCTCATCTGGTGGGGAAGTTGACAAGGAAGCTGATTCTGGACCATATGAGGTGTTGGAGACAATGACTGGTGCTTTCCTGGTGGGGTTGAAGTACATTCCATTGTTTGATTATTTCGCCGAGTTCTCTGATTCAGCATTCAGAGTAGTGGCAGATGACTATGTGACCGATGACAGTGGTACTGGTGTTGTCCACTGCGCTCCTGCATTTGGAGAAGAAGATTATCGTGTCTGTGTTGCAAATCAGGTAATCCAAAAGGAAGAAGACTTAGTTGTAGCGGTTGATGAAGACGGGTGCTTCACAGACAGGCTGTTTGATTTTTGTGGGCGGTATGTCAAGGATGCTGACAAAGACATTATTGCTGCTGTGAAGGCAAAGGGCAGGCTTGTCAAATCCCAAACTTTTACCCATTCTTATCCCTTCTGTTGGAGATCTGATACTCCTTTAATTTATAGCAGTGCCAAGCTGGTTTATTGCAGTGGAGGAGCTGAAAAACCAATTGATTGAAAACAACAAACAGACTTACTGGGTTCCTGATTTTGTCAAGGAGAAACGTTTCCACAATTGGCTGGAAAATGCTCGAAACTGGGCTGTAAGCCGCAGTAGATTCTGGGGCACTCCTCTTCCTATCTGGATCAGTGACGACGGCAAGGAAACATTAGTCATGGACTCCATTGAGAAGCTAGAAAAACTCTCAGGTGTCAAGGTGACTGACCTGCACCATCATAAGATTGATCATATCACTGTTCCATCCAGTCATGGTCCTGAATTTGGAGTTCTTCGGCGAGTTGAGGATGTATTTGATTGCTGGTTCGAGAGTGGGTCCATGCCTTGCGCACAAATTCACTACCCATTTGAGAATGTTGATTTCTTTAAGAAGAACTTCCCTGGGCATTTTGTTGCTGAAGGGCTAGATCAAACTCGTGGATGGTTCTATACTCTTATGAAAGATGTATACTCGTGGATGGTTCAAAGAGGAGGGAGTTTATAGTGTTGTGAAAGATGTATTTCTTCCTTGGTATAATGCATATAGATTCCTTGTTCAGAATGCCAAAAGAATTGAGCTCGAGGTCCTTGCTCCATTCGTTCCTATTGATCAACTTGAGATCCAGAAGTCGTCGAACGTTTTGGATCAGTGGATTAACTCAGCAACTGAAAGTCTGGTACATTTTGTTCGGCAAGGGATGGATGCATATAGGCTATACACGGTGGTACCTTATCTCTTGAAGTTCATTGACAATCTTACAAATATCTATGTACGGTTCAACCCGAAGAGGCTAAAAGGCCGTACTGGAGAAGAAGACTGCAGGATGGCTCTGTCAACACTATACCATGTGCTGCTAACTACATGTAAGGTGATGTCCCCTTTCACTCCATTCTTCACGGAGGCTTTGTACCAGAACCTGCGCAAGGTTTCCGAAGGATCAGAGGAGAGCATTCATTATTGTAGCTTCCCTCAGGCAGTTGGAAAGAGAGAGGAACGCATTGAGCGCAGTGTTACAAGGATGATGACAGTCATTGATCTTGGTCGTAAAGTACGAGAGTGCCACAACAAACCATTGAAAGCTCCTCTTAGAGAGATGGTGGTTGTTCATCCTGATCCAAACTTTCTTGAAGATATTGCTGGAAAGCTAAGAGAGTATGTGCTTGAGGAGCTCAATGTACGGTCTATTGTTCCATGCAACGATCCTTTAAAATATGCTTCTCTGCGTGCAGAACCCGACTTCAGTGTTTTAGGCAAACGACTAGGAAAATCCATGAGAATTGTTAAAGACAAGGTTCAGGCAATGACTCAGGCAGACATCTTAAGCTTTGAGAATGTTGGCGAGGTCACTATTGACGGGCACTGCCTAAAGCTCACTGATATTAAGGTTGTCAGGGTCTTCAAGCGTCCAGAGAACATGGGCGAGAAGGAAATGGATGCCACTGGAGATGGCGATGTCTTGGTGATCTTGGATTTGTGCCCTGATAAGTCTTTGTTTGAGGCAGGAGTTGCACGTGAGATTGTTAACAAAATCCAGAAGTTAAGAAAAAAAGCTGGTACTAACATCAATGCTTTAAAACTTGAATTTTAGGCCTTTCCATTCATGGTTGATTGTTTTTTATAGGTCTGACTTAGAGCTTGCATGATCAAAAGCCTAAATTAAAAATGAAGAACAAAGCAGAAATTGCAAAAGAACAGAACAAACAACTGAAAGATCCAATCTAAACAAAATAACTACAAAATTCTTTAGGCTGAAATTAAGAATGAGAAGAGAGATTAGGGACCGAGTTTGGTGTTGATCAGCTCATATCTGCAGCTGCTACCCATCAGCTAGCAAGGGGCTAACCTGGCCTATAGCCTGTCCCTATTTTTGGCCCAAAAAAAATCATGTAGGAGAGTTTGTTAAAAGAGGAAATATGGCTATGAATCCTATGATAGGTTTATATTTTTCAGCTTCTGTGACACCCATAATTATTTGTAATCATGAAAAATATTTGCATGACTCGTTATGCATCATATATTTTTAGGGGTATAATTGACAAACAATCTATAGAATATAACAGGGATTGTTTTTAGTGCACACCGATGTAGGTGGAAACTCTAGCCTATCAGGGTAAGATGTGGCTCTCTTCTGTCTCTGGTGAATCGGGCGACCATGTTATTGTGACTCAGTGATTAAAATCGCTTTTTCGGTTTGATTAAAACTCTCAGCTGGTTTGCAATCTCAATCATTTTTCTTTAATGTCTCATCATCCAGGTCTGATGCATTAGTTTCTTTTCAAATCTATTTTCTCTCTTTTTTCCTTTTATCGTTTTAGTTTTTATTCTCTGAATCGGTAATGTTGCTATCTTTATTTTCCTATTTTTTTCTCTGTTTTTCTTACTTCTTTAATTTTAAACTCTTCAATATATCAAAATAATGATAATAGATCATCCAATGTTTTGTTAATTTTTGCAGAGCCAATTTACTATCATGAAAGTAATTCAGCATTGGGCTTTTGTCCAACATTTTCTTCTTCTGACAATGGTGTTGTTGCAGCCTCATGTAGTCGTAACAACATCTTCACCAGCATTATTGCAATCTATCAATATGGTAGAACAAAACAATATGTTCAATTATTATGATTTTGATCATGTATATGAATGTTTTGATGTTCTCAAGATTCCTAGTAGCGAATTGACTAGTCTGATTCATATCGGAGAAATTCCAAATTTGAATTTTCTACACAAGAAGTTTTCGCCTTTTTTCAAGCGTGATTGGAGGACATGCAGTTACTTTCCGTCAAGTCTCAGTTGACCCTATTTCTTCTCAACCCCAGCAAATTTTCTCATAATCTTCAACATATTTCCTTACCTTATATCTCTTATCATAGTTATCACAATATAACTAAAATTAGTTATTACGGATATTCTTTGAATCCTTATATTAACCAAGTCTCAACCATCTCTAAGATTATCCTTCTGCAGTTTCATACTTCTTTTTCAAACCCTAAAACCATGGCCTCATCCTCAAACAACCAAGTTTCTGCAATTACCTCCCAAATGCAAATGACTAGAATCCGTGATATCAATGCAAAATAACTAAGGCGTGCAGTTGGTTCTTCAAGAGCTATCTAGGCAGCTACAGATGAATGGATTAATACTCTTATTGGCAAACTCCACTCTAAAGATCCTGTTGAGACTGATACAGTAAGAAAGGAAGCTACTCAAATTTTATGGAAGCAATACAAAGTAAGACAAGTGAGAGCGCTAGACAAAAACATATTCCTTTTCAAGTTTAACTCTATGGAAGTTGTAGAAGCTATTCTAAAAAAAGGCCCAGCGAATGTTCAAAAATGCCACCTGAACCTCAAAAAGTATGATGCCTCTATTGCCGTTAAAGATCAAGTTTTCACTTATCAAGATTGGAATGTTCAATTTAAGAATCTTCTTCTTGAACCTCGCTCAGTTCAGGTTATTGATTAAGCTCTAGAAGAACTAGGTCCAAAAATTTGGACTGAACCAGAAAATTGTAGACTTGTTGCTGGCAGCATGATAACAACAAGAGTGGTGATTGACTTAAAAAAGCCTCTCTTCAGAGATGGTTGGTGGAATACTGTATTGGGAGGAGTTACTTGGGTCAGATATCATTAGGAGAGACAATCTCATAAACTTTGTCACGAGTGTTTTAATGTTGATCATAAGTGTTTTAAGTTGGAGTTGAAGTTGATGCCTCGACTCAAATGGATTTATGGAAGCAGCGGGGGTTGGATGGAGAAACGAGAATGAAGATGAAAAGTAAGACAAGTGAGAGCGCTAGACAAAACGAGCCATTATGAGAAGATGGAAATATTCCTTTTCAAGTTGAGAATAACTGAGCTCTATGGAAGTTGTATTTGGTGAAGCTCAAGGAAGTGGGGAATCTCAATCTTGAGGTTGCAGTGGTGAAAAAGGCCCAAGTGAGTTTGCGGGCAATGTTCAAAAATGCAGTGTCATGGCAGTGGCTGTGTTCAAGAAATGGGCGGTGATGACCTCAAGAATGGGTGAATGTATGATGCCTGCAAAACGGGAGAGCCATGAATGATGGCTTTGCCTGAGTTGAGTGTTGAGAAAGAGTGGATCAAGTTTTGGCATGTGAACGAGTTATGATTGAATGAATTATTATCAAGATTGGAATGTTCAATTTAAGAATCTTCTTCTTGAACATCTGAGAAGAGAAGAACAATCATTGTGCATCACTAGTCTTGTTTGTGCAAGGCCGCAATGGTTGAGGCCAAGACTAGTGAGTTATTGATTAAGCTCTAGAAGAACTAGGTCCAAAAATTTGGTGGACTCTCACCTAATGGACTTTGAAGACTTGACTATAAAAGGGAGGTTTTCTACAACACATGGGATATCTTTTTCTTGGGAATTTTTTTGGAGAGCCACTTTTGTTTACGCTTCTAGGGTTTGCTTTTGTTCTTCTTCTTCCTTGTTTATTATTGAATATTGATGATGATGAACTCCATAGCTATGAGTAGCTAAACACCTTATTGGTTATGGGATAAAAGTTGATTTCTCAACATGCTTTTGATTCAAGTTATTGTTTGTGTGGTTATGATTTGACTTCAGGAAAAAATTTGTGTTCATCTCTAGAGCTATATTAGGGTTTTCAATACGAAAAGTTGTTTATCTTCTAAGTAGCATAATTGTGGATGGTTAGTCACAAGTGAATCATAACTTTTGTTAAAATAGTGCTTTTACACATTCGTTTGCATTGATGAGTCTTATTCCATAAATCTTAATGCTCTTAGGGGATTGTGAGTTGCATCTTTTTGTTGTGATCGAATTAATGGGTTATATATCAAGATATTAGGACTTTTAATAAAGATTAAAATACCAATTCTAATCAATCATGTTTGTGAATGATCTATCCCTTGTTGATCATAATGATGATGAATGACAAAATGTAGCAGAAGATTTAAAGCTAAGAAGATACACAAATGAGGAGTATATAACTCACATCAATGAGCTAGCCACAACATATGGAATAGAGATCTCTAATGACTTAGACCAAATTATCCAGCAAATTTGTGAAGCTAGCCAAAGGCAGATTAATAAAGGAAAAGAAGAGCAAAAATATGTCAGAAAAGCTAAGAGATCAAGGAGCAATGATGAAGAAACTAATCATACTTCTGAGTCTATTACAGATTCCCAACATCAGGGTAATCTTAAGAACATCGTGAATCATAATACTCTAACTACTAATGAAGTTGTTGATGACATGTAACATGATTTGGCTGAAGAAGGAGAATAACTTGCAAAAGAGTACTTTCATGAAAGTGAAAAGGCTGCTGCTGTTTTGGTAATTTCTCACTTATTCTCTTATTTTCAGTTTTCTAAACTTTACTTATTTCAATATTTGCTTGCTCATCTTCCTCCTAACTTAAAAATGAAAGTTTTGAGTTGGAATTATCAAGGTTTTTTAGGAAAAGATAATAGAGACCATCTTCACCATCTGACCCATCGGCACCACCATAAACACAATGATTGTAATTCAAATAATACTAATCGTTACTCTCACTTTTTAAGTTTATACCTGGTGACTTAGAATTACAATTATGAAAGAAGATGTTGATAAACTAGAGAAATTGTCTCTCTTTCTGAAGAACAGAAAAGAAGTCTCGAGGAAAAAAAAACACAATTTAGAAAATATGGCATATGATGAATTTTTTCACCAGAAATGGGTGCGCGCGTGAACTCTTCCGCCCGTGGGTTTGATGCTGAAAAAAGTGAAAAAATAGGTCTAGTAGTAGTTTTTCACTTGTGTTAAAAATAGTTTTTAGCCCACTTATATTTATGTCAATGTAATTTTAGCCCAAATAACTTTTAGCTCATGATCTTGTTTATAATCTGAAATTTTCTTCATATTATCTATTTATTTTCTCATTTTTCTTCCAATCATTTGTTTATTCTAAATTTTATGCATTTTAATTTTTGCATTTATCTAATGTTCTACAGAAAACCCAGTTAACTACTAAATATGCAGTTCTTTCCAACAAAAAATTCGTCGCGCCCTTCGGACGCACTTGCCATAAGTGATATTCTAGCCCTACCATACAAACATTTCTGGGTCCGTGAAAAAGCGGGGGTACAACAACCACACCCAATATTTCGATTAGCAATCTGTATGGACTAACTCTAATATACTTTCAAGAGAATCAACTAGACTCAATCTTAACAAAGTATATCAAAGAGTTACATCTCTCTTTCTCGATTCAATTCTTACTCAAGAAAATAGAAATCTGCGAGTCTAATTGAATACAAGAGAAATCACTTGAACGATACCAAAGACCAATGTTCAAGGATCAATCAATTTCAATCAACAACCAAAGGTCGGATTTCCCAATTGATTGATTCAAACGCACAACCTGTGATATTTCAATTATATAACAAAATATAATGCGGAATAGAAATAACACAGACACCAGAAGTTTTGTTAATGAGGAAACCACAAATGCAGAAAAACCCCGGGACCTAGTCCAGATTGAACACACATTTGTATTAGCGGCTACAGACACTAGCCTACTACAAACTAACTTCGGTCTGGACTGTAGTTGAACCCCAATCAATCTCACACTGATCCAAGGTACAGTTGTGCTCATTACATCTCTGATCCCAGCAGGATACTACGCACTTGATTCCCTTAGTTGATCTCACCCACAACTAAGAGTTGCTACGACCCAAAGTCGAAGACTTTAATAAACAAATCTGTATCACACAGAAAAGTCTACGATAATAGATAAATCTGTCTCCCACAGAAATACCTACGATTTTTGTTCCGTCTTTTGATAAATCAAGGTGAACAGGAACCAAATGATAACCCGGACTTATATTCCCGAAGAACAGCCTTGATTTATCAATCTTTTGATAAATCAAGGTGAACAGGAACCAATCTTAATCGACGCGGCGAAAGAAGATATTGTGGAATGACAAACGATGAGACGAAGATGTTTCTGATTACTTTTATATCTTGCCTATCAGAGATATCAATCTCAAGCCAATCGTTACGATTTTACTCAATACGATAGAAACAACAAGATCAGATCACACAACTACAAGAAAGTAGTATCGGTCCGGCTTCACAATCCCAATGAAGTCTTCAAGTCGATAACCTACTGGGTCTCGGTAGAAACCTAAGTTTAAAGGAGAATCGACTCTAGCTTATATAACTAGTTTCACACAGGAGGTGTGGGGATTGGGTTTCCCAGTTGCTAGAGTTCTCCTTTATATAGTCTTTCAAATCAGGGTTTGCAATCAATGTTAGCTTAGTAACAAAGAATTCAATATTCACCGTTAGATGAAAACCTGATTAGATTCAAGCTAATATCTTTCAACCGTTAGATCGAAAACTTAGCTTGTTACACACAAATGAAATGCATGTTTTTAGGTTTGTGTAACCGTACCCAAACATGTACATTTGTTGGTTCAACAATAGTTAACCAAATGGTTAGCCATATGAGCACTTTCATATTAACCATATTCTTCTTCACCATAACTAGTTCAAATGACTCAAATGAACTAGTTAGAGAGTTTTTCAATTGCTTAGATCTTATAGAAGTATACAAGACACAATTGAAGCAAAAACGATTTGATTCACTCGAATCGATTCATGAACTTTATAGCCACGGTTTGCAAACTTTCATTCCTTAGTTAATATAAGTATAAGTTCACGAATAATCGTTTTTAGAAAATAACCAACCTAAGTACGCGGACTAGGTAAGCGGACTTAAGTACCCGGAATTAGTTTGTAACAAGTTTACAAACTCCAGCAGATTTTCTCGGGAAGAGAACCTCCGACAGTACGCGGACTGGGTTCGCAAACTCTTGTTCCGGTTTCCTGAACAGCAAAGTAAGCATACTTTGGTTCAAGGAATAAGGACTTATACATGTATGCGTTTCCACACAATGCTTATATCCAATAATTGTTATATAATCTAAACTCTCATTTCAATCATTGAAACATTCTTAGAGGACGTTATATAGTTGTTATTCACAAACTATTTTTCGTCAAAGCCATTTTCAAGTAATTGAAACATAACATGACTTTCGTCACTAGGTAAAGATGAACTTGGCCAAAGCGAAAGCTTACCAACACATATTTTGAGAAATAGATAAGCGAGATAAACTCGGCTCGAAATAGCAAATGTGTATAATCAAAGTCTATATAGCAAAACGACTTTTGTCTCAAGATAGGAGATAGAGTAGATAGACTTTTGAGTGATAGATAAGTTCAAGTCTCTACATACCTTTTAGTCGATGAAGTTCCACTAGTTCCTTGAGTAGTTCTTCGTCTTGTATGATGATCGCCATGGAGTTCTTGAGCTCAACTACACTTTTTATCCTAGTCCGAGACTTAGCTATAGTAGACTAGAAATCAAGACTTATAGTTTTGATCACTAACATTGACAAACATGCTTGAGATAGCAACGCATGAGAGTTTCTACCAAGAAGTGCTCTAACAGTCCTTCCATGAGTAATATCTTCTTCTTAGAGAGGATAAGTAAGCAAAAAGCCAGCCTCTTCAACAAGCTCATTCAACTCACTTGGAAATTCATGAGGTTCAAATTCCTTCTCCCCCCCTAAAAAGTTTCATTTTTACAAGGTAATCATCTGGTTTGTTCATATCTCTCTCACTATAGGTTGCTATACCGCCGCGATAATATGGATTCCCTAATGTCACAATGACTTTCATGTATTCAAAGATGGTATCAAACTCATCATTGGACACATTATACCCCAAACAATTTGCACAAAACACATCGAAGTGATAAAAAGGTGAACCCATTGGATACATAGTGCAACTTCCAAGTTTGCTGGATACGAAACAATGATTTACGTTCCTGTTCACGAATTCAGAATTGCAAGTTATGTAAATTCGAGTAATACCAGGGTACCTGCTGACAAGCTCTAAACCCTTCATAATACCCTACACTGTATGAAAAAATTCTGAAATACCAACTTGTGCACACCCAGTTTTAGCAATAATGGATTCGTCATCCACACGCCGAATAATTACACCATATCCCCCCTTTGCTCTGCTTCCTTTACGCCCCTTTTTTGTAATAGCCATCCACATTAATAACATACATATCTCCAAGAATGATTTCCACTTGTTCTCGTTTCATTAATGGTAAACTCTTACTAGTCTTGCTGCAAATCGTCTTTGAGACGGATAAACTTTTGAATGATTTACATACTGAATTATCTTCTTCAGAAGAAGAATCAGAAAAGCCCAGACCATCGTCATCAGGTTCGATGATCCATTTATCGTCATCTTCACAATGTACAGGTTCGTAATCGCCCACAGAAATACCTCCATCACCACTATCATCATCTTCATAATGTACAGATTCGTAATCGTCCGCATAAACACCTCCATCACCACTATCATCATCTTCATAATGTACAGGTTCATAATCGTCCACATAAACACCTCCACCACCAATAGGAAATTGTTGAGTTGGGGTTTCTGGATAAGCATTAGGAACGCAGGAGGTGGAGGAACTAGGCAAACAAGGATAATTGTTGTTAACACTATCCATCCCTGTCCTTACACCTTAATAAATAGTGCAATCAATCAAACTGATAGGATACTAAGTACTAGAATAGAGAAATTGATGCGGATTAACCACTTAGATATAATTATATCGAACGAAAGAAAATATAGTTCTACAGAGGTTTATAAATACTATGAGAAGTCCTAAATCAAGAAAGTCTAATTTAAGCAATTAAAACTAATGGGACGTCTAGGATTTAAGAATCCTCAATTTTTAAACCTTGCTATGTTGACGAAATTAGCCCTGGAGATTAGTAACCAAACCAGATGCTCCTTGGGTCCAACTTCTTAGAACCAGATATTTCAAAGACAAGGATCCTCTCTGTGATCTACCTACAACTGGTACTTGGATATGGAGAAGTATACTTCAGGGACTATAGATTGTTAGGAAACATTACATATGGATTGTTGGTGATAGTACTTCCATTCAGGGGCAGAGTCGGCCCATTGCAAGGGTGTGTATTTGCACCTCCTGCCCAGCTGGCTCCAAAGCCTAATTTAAGCCCAACGGAATTTTTTTTTTGATATCTAGAAGCCCAATTTTGATTATTTGCACCCCCCTAAGATTCTTTTGCAACCCCAAAGTAAATTTTTGTACCCCATATCATAATTCTTGACTTCGCCCCTGCTTCCATTCATCCTTGAAAGCATAATTGGTACTCAAACAACTCTTTCTCATTTTCTTGATAATCACGGGTGGAATGTTGTTCAACTTCAAACTTACTCTACCCCTGAACAAATTACTCGTATCCAGCAGATCCAGTTGTTTCCAAATACTAAAGATTTGCTGCAGTGGTCTCTTACAAAATCTGGGCATTTTTCTGTAAGTTCCACCTAGAAACATCTTATTTGCAACACCAACAAGCTATGTTTATTTCAACCCCTTTTTCAGGCTCAAAATTTGGCACTTGAAACTCCCGTACAAACTGCAGCTCTTCATATGAAAGGTATGCCATAATATCCTTTCAGTTAATGCTATGCTATTCAAGAATTCATCAAATCAAGTTCCGCTTTGTCCCATGTGTGGTGTTGAAACTGAAACTGCCATCCATCTTTTTATACATTGTACGTTTCCCCGAGCTGTTTGGTTTGCAACTTCGATTATATTCTGCACCACATTCAGTCAGCCAGAAATTTACAAGAGTGGATTCATTCTTGGACCAATTAGCAGAATCCAATATCTTTTTAAGCAGGCTTCTTTAACTAGCATGGTGCAGTTACAATGTGGCATATTTGGAAAGATCAATATTCTTTAACTAGCATGGTGCAGTTACACATGCATGCGAGTTCTTAGTAGCCAAAGCTCTCCCCATTATTGTGCGGGATATAGACCAAGCTGAAGCTTTAGTGGCCTTAGAGAATTTGCAGTGGGTTCAACAAATGCAATGTAATAGACTCCTTGTACAAGCTGAGAATAAAGGTGTGGCTGATGCTATTTCTGGGCTGTTTTCCTACTGCATGAAAGAATATATCCATCTTTCTGTTCTAACTTATATAAATATACTATGTAATAAGCCTGCTGATACGTTGGCGAAGTTTGCTCGTAAACATCTGCATACAGAAAAGTCGTGTGTGATTCCTCCTAACATGATTAGGAGGCAGCTTCTGCAAGACATAAGCTAGAGTTGTATGGATGATATATGCCTAAGAAAACTACTATTTTCCTGTGAAAAAACAAAAACAAAAACAAAAAAAGTATGCCTAACAAAAACTTCACAAGGGTTTACTTAATAAATATTTTTATGGATTTGTTGAGATTTAAAGAGAGTCAAGTAAACTAATAGCTTTTCGAGAGTTTTACAGAGTTGAATAAAATCTTACGGAGTTACGCAGAGTTATATAATGTCTTACAAGATATTTGTAGAGTCCCGAAGAGTTGCAAAAACAAATTTAATATAGAAACTTGCAAAAATCTAAAGAATCATATAAAACCGCAAATAAAATTCAATCATAGCTTATTTATTATGCTAACTTCATATATATATATATATATTATTTTGTGTACATCATCTTTCTTTTGTTTAATATATTACAATAAAAAGTAATTATAAAAATAATATTATTACACATTTGTACGTAAATAATTAAAATAAAAAAAATGTTTAATCATATCATATAATTTAGATGTATCTATGGTGTGGGTTTTATAGATTGTATATTTATGAAATAAAATAAAGAGGATAAAAATTATCGTTAAATATATTGGAAGTCTTTAATCTTACATATTTTGCAAGACTTTCATCAAGGCAAAAATGTACACAAAAGTCACTCAAAGTCTTGAAAATATGTAAGTATGCAAAGTCTTTGAATTTTCATGTTTACAGTGAGTAACACAAACTTTAGAAGATTTTGTGACAATCTATACCCAGTAACATAAACTTTGAAAGAGATTTTAGAAGTGGATAACCAATAACGCAATACTTTGGGAATCCATTAAAATATGTAGAAATCACTAAAAGTATTTTTTGAGTAAACTCCCATTAATAAGGCTACTCTAAGAAGGAACCGACAAATAGTAAGTGGTGCTAGCTAGGGTCACAACGTCCCAGTCCCCTGCAAACAAGGCTTGTGCTCAAGCCTCAAAAACCGGAGATGGAGGAGAAATAGAAAAACTGGATGAATGCAACAATGGGAAGGCAAATCCAGTTTATAAGCAACAATCTTTTCAAACACACGAAAAGGACCATAAAATCATGGAGAAAGTTCGGAATAAGATCTAGTAGAGGCTGTGCTTTTCATGGTAAGGTTATAGACAAAATCTCCTACAACAAAAATCCTCTTGATCTCGATGCGATGTGTATCAGTGTAAAGCTTTGGGTCGCATCCCTAAAACTACGAAGGGGTATATGATGCGTGTCGTAGGTGCAATCAAATTAATCAATATTTCCACTCAATTAAAAATAATATAATGGAAGTCAAGTTCGTTCCCACAAGGAGCAAGAGATTCTAGTTGTAAAAATTGTCACAAAAAGGGGGGTGTAAAAATCAAAAGAAAATAAACAAAGCAATTAAAAGATAAAGTTGAAAGCAATAAGAGAGACAAGATCAAGGAATCCTTCTTCGTTACGAAACAATGAATCAAGTTATGTTCTTTTCTACTTGTTATTAGTCACAGATTATCACCAACCGTAGGATAACAGGTCCGCTTAGCTAGCCCCAAAATCCCTTATTTCACTGAGTAACAGGTCCGCTTAGTTATCAGATTCTATTCAAAAGAACCACCATGAGGTTCGTTTACAAGATGTAATTCCCTGAATGCATTAAGATTTATGAATTTAGGTTTAGTACTAGTAGTTAAACTCGGTTCGCTTGGTCCAATTTCTAGCGTTGTTTCTACACACAATTGCTCCACGGAATCCCTCCGCAAGGTCTCGTGTTTGCTACTTATGTAAAGAGTCAAGAAACGATTACTTATCTCCTAACTTTCACTAGCTTTAGATTAAATTGACAAATCAATTTAGTTGGCCACCTAAACAATCTATCAATCAATCATGAATGTCTTTAAGATCATTCCTATTAGTAAAAACAAACGATAATCATGTGAAAAACTTCAAGATAGAATTGAAACAAAACTCAAAACATATATTAAGAACTAGGAATTCATCCTCAATCAATAATTAAATTAGCTACTCATGCTAAAAGTTCACACAAAGAATAAGAAAAGAAAAGTGTTGTGTGTGTAAAGAGATGTGTGTATGTAAAGAGGTGTAGAACTTCTCTATTTATAGGCTTCAATATTCTCCAAATCTTCCAAGGAATAGAATCCTTTTCCTTTAGCAATTCAATTTCCAAATCCAAGCCTTTCTCATCTTCCATCTTCTCTTTCCAAATTTGAACCCAATTCTCCATCCAATTCCAAGCCCAAGTCTTCACACCCATGAGAGAAGTCCATAGAAAATTCTGGAATTTTCGGCTCGCCGGAAAACTGGTATTATGGCCGGAATTTGACCGGAATAGTCGCCACCGGCCACCTGAAAAGTTCTCCGTCAGTGGAATATTCGACGGAATATTCCGTCAGTCAACCGTTAGAGATAATTGTTGACTTAACGGTCATCGTTAGTCAACCGGGTCAAGGGGTGAGTCACTGAGTCAGACCCGAGTCAGCTAGCTAACTCGGCTGACTGGTCCTAGCCAGGCTACTTGCCCAGGCCAAATTTTTTGCAGTTGTGCAGTTTTAAATGCACTGACCAGATGGTTGTATCCTTCCCTGTAACCATTCAATTCGCCAACACCAGTCTCGGATTCATGCCTTGTTCTTCAATTCCAATTCCACCAACAGTTTCTCTGCGGTGCAACAATGACCAACCACTCAACCTTCTCAAGCCGAGCCAACAACACTCAGAGAGACTGCTCCATTCAACTCCATTCCCATTAACATCTCGGCCTCACAATCCAAGCACTACAACTCTAGCTGGTTTCACCTGCAAAACTCGTTTCCGCTCTGCCAACTCTATCTCAGCTCCATAGCTCAGTTCACAGCTCCAGCAATCACCGAGAAGCACAACAACAGCATGCACAGTCATCAGCAGCATCATTTTGTTGCCATCACCAATAATCCGTCCGATAGTCACTATGGCAGCAACACAGACTCGGACTGTCTGGTGACTTCCATCATATATCATTATCGACTGCTTCATTCTTCATCGCTGAAGTGCTACAACTCAGATTCCCTCGTCATTTCATGCTCAGCTCTACCTCTCAGTGCTCGAGCTCGACTCTGTTCTTCTCGTGCAGTCTCCACGGCCTCTCGGCAACCCACCGCCGACTGACCATATACGTCATTAGCAATCATTCCCAGCTCGTTGCGCATCCAATGATCCTGTCCTTCGAACTCATGAGCAGCACCATTCAGCTTCCCAGATGTCTGCAGCCTGCACCTGCAAAACCCGCAAACCACCAATTTCACTCTGGTCCAGTTCATCATCTCAAGCACAAGATGCACCTGCGATGCCCCTCTTACATTCAACTCCAATTCCTTCACCAGTTCAGCTTTTAAACAGCTTCACGCCATACTACACAAACTCGGTCGAGCACCATCGGAACCATTCATTGCAGGCCAACTACAACTGCATATCTGCAATGCCCTTCATTCAACAACTAATTCGACTGCAACTGCGACATCAGCTCAGTTCAGCTTCCCCTTCTTGCTTCTCAGCTTCATTACCAGCTGCACATTCGTAGAAACCTGCAATAGCAGCGTACTCCAATTACCACCTTCGTTAGCTGCAAACATTACAGATTCGACCATTGCCGCTTCTCGATTCAACACAAATCAACAGCACCACCTGAGTCTAGAATTCAACAACTCCCAACATCAATGGCAAACCACTCCTAACCAATGCACCAGTCTGCTACCTACAAGTCAAGCCAATTTATCTCAGCTTGTTACAGCCCCCACTCTCTGATTGTTTCCCCTGTAGAACCAATCTTCTAATTGTTCTTCTTGTTACAGATTTCATCCATCTCCCTGCCTTGTCTGAACTGCCCTGCAATCTCTGCATCAATTATACCTTCCAGTTTCACCACATTACAGACCCATTCTAGTAATCCATGTCTGCTTCAGTACCACCTCCTAATCATCTCAATTCACAGATCGAGCAACTTCTTTCCCTGAATCAATTGCAGCATCGATTCTCGATTCACAGTTTCGACATCAAAGATTCAAACCCTGATTTCTTCTCTGCTTCATTCAATTCATCTTTACCTCAAAACGAGAATCACAAACCCCAGGCTGTAATTCATCCTCTAATTCAATCAGTACCACCATATGGCTAAAACCCATCTTAAATTTCTGAGTTCAACAGTAATTCAGAACCCTAATCCAATTTCATCTCTAGCAAACCCGTCTAATTTCCAGTATCAACAGACTATTCTTATAACAACAGCTTCATCATCTTCTTCATGTTGTTTCGATCAAGAACCCTCAGCTGCAACACCTCAATCTCGATTCATACAACATCGAACCCTAATTTCTTCTGGGTTTCGATCTTCTTTTCTACAGTGGTTGCTGCTCACTTTCAGTTCTCGATCTCCTCTCACCACCATCTTAATCACGACATCAACAACATCTCCGCTTCTCTGAATCATCAGTCACCAACCCATCATCGATCTTCTCTCAGTTTTAGCAGTCATGGCTGCTTTTAGTTTCAGGTGAAAATGAGAAGAAGAGAAATATCTTCTCGACTGAACTGGGTTGGGTTAAAAGTAGGGGATGGATAAAGATAACCCACTACACAGGCTAGGGGACACCCCAAATTGAGTGCCCCATAACACATGTGGTCGCCCCTTAGTACTTCTCCAAAAGTTGGCCCTTAACCTTGACCGGGCTCCATATATCAATTGCCTATGAAATGACCTTTTTGCCCTTTTGGCTCAAATTGGGTGATTTCTTCTTCTTTTCCTCCGTACGACTCCAAAGTAGCTATAAAACTCAAAACAAGCGTAAAATACATAATTTACAAGAAAAATAGCAAAGAAAGCATAAACAATAGATAGTAAATAGGATGTATTCTACACCCTATCAGTATAATATATCAATTATACGGAGTATGTTCGAAAAAAGATAAATACACGAACAGTTCCAAGTCACAAACATACGTAGTCAATGTAAAATTCAGAAGAAGAGGAAGGAATGACGGTGGAACGAAAATCGAAAATCCCAAATAAAAATAGAAACTGAAATGGAAAATATAACTTGGGAATGTTCCTAGGCTGAAGGTTAATCACTTTCTAACTAGAAACCAATCTTCTCCTCTCGGTGCGATGTGCATCAGGAAAATGTGTTCGTTATTACAATCTCGTGACTTTGGAGGTTAGATCTTATCCGTTTAGGGACATGAACGACCAATAATTCTGATACTCGACTCTGAAACTGAATACATGATCAAGAAATTGAAAAAAACAATATTATTACCAAAGATAAAGTTATATGGTTCAAATGTTATTATCCATGTTGTAAGTCAAAATCTACAATATTATGTGTTTACGTGTGGGACATTATAGACTTGTGATATTCTTAAGACTGTATTCAATGGAAATATCTCTGAAGAACAAGTCGGGCTTCAAATCCTGACTTCCGACTTGGAAAATCTTCGGATGAGCGATGAACACACCTTTGAAGAATTTCACTTTAAGATTTATGAAATAGTGAATGCCTCACATTCATTAGAATAAACTATTTTTAGAGATATTGTGTCATGCAGAATTCTCAGATCCAGACTGCCAAGATATGGTCATTTTCCTCCCAAGAATAAAAAACATATAAAAAGAAGAAGATGAAGATCTGCCACAATGCTTTAAGCTTTATCCTATAAAATGTTTTTATCCAACCATTTGACAGTGGTTCTTCTATGAAAACGGTAATGGAAAAATAGTCAGGGTCATTATCCGTAAAACCGTTTTTCAAACCTCATCAAAGAGCGGGCCTAAGCGTTTTAAAGCTTTTATAAGAACGATTTTTTGGGAACCATGGTTTTTTTTGCAGGAGACCATTCTCCCTATTTTACTAGGTTTAGTATGAAGTAAAATTCAACACCCCTTATCTATATATTTTTATTAATGGATGAAATACCTTTTTAAATTTATTATTAGTAATTAAGTTTTTTTTTTGCTCAATCAAAATTGCATTTTATTAATTATTATCACCACCAAATTATTACAAAGGATCCAACAGACTTACAAAAAATTTAAAGCGAAATTAATAAAATCTAAAATAAGTTTGAAATGGTGATTCCAAAATGAGTGAGCTTCTGTCTGTGTATACTTTCACACTATTCTTATTCATACCACTACCCTACTTTGCTAGTTTGTCAGCACTGAAATTGACCTCCATGTAGCTATGCTCCACTTTATATCTCTGCGAATTGTCACATACTTTATTCCATCTGGTGAGAATAAACCATGGAAGTTTCTTAGTTGTAAATGTTGTGACTGCAGCTTTTGAGTCTGATCTGAACACTACTTCAAAGTGGTTATTTTGAATTGCCAATTCCCCTACACAAACTATAGCCATAATTTCGACAAAGTAATTTGTTGCTACACCTACTCCATCTACAATAGCTATTAGTAATCCTCCATCACCATTTCTTGCAACAAAACCATACCTGGATTTCCTTTGGAAGCTCCATCACAACAAATTAAAATCATTGGTGCAGTGGAAAAAGTGAAGGAAACTTCCATCACTCTGACATTATAAGTTTGTCTGTATTTAACTCCAAAAAAGCTTAAGATCTGGAGGTCATAATCTTCATTATTCATAGATCCCTTTATTCTACATTCAGTCTCTCTAGTTAAGAAGACTATTTTATTCTTAATCATCTCAAAACTTTCAATCTCTTCATCAAACACCAGACTGTTTCTGAAAATCCAAATTTCTCTCAAGGTAATATAAACAGCTGCTATCTATAGTTCTTTAATCACAAAGCTTTTATGCTTGGCCAACCCCAAGATGTCATGAAATAAACTAGGATTTTTGAACTTGAAAGCACCACAGATCCAGAGCCATAATCTAACACTGAAATCACAGCTCCATAAGATATTCTCAAGATTTTCCTCTTCATCTGTACACATATAACATCTGAAAACTAACTGCATTCCTCTCTTTTTTAGCTTGTCATCAGTTGCAAAGATACCTCTAGTTATCTTCCAGACATTACTTGCAACTGTTGGGTGAACACAAGCATTCCAAATCATTTTGTACTTCTTCATGACATGGTACTTCTTTCTGATACATTGAGCTGCTGAAGCCCCACTGGAATCCCTATTTGTGGTTGCACTCCAGATCATTCTATCTTTTCTTTCATCCACTACTGACAGATCATGAAGATCAATAAATTCAAGTAGCTCTGAAGGGATATTCCATTCACCATCAACTGAAAGAGAACTTACTTTCTGATTTTTATGCAGTTGTATATACTCATGACCAGGAAATTGAGTATTTAAAGCTTGATCTTTAATCCAAATGTCCTCCCATAAATCAATATCAGCTCCATCTCCAACTATATACCTTGAATTACTTTTCATTTTATTCATAACACTCTTAACACCTGGCCAAATGGAAGATTGTTTATAATATGAGATCCATTATCCACTTTTTTTTCTTGAATTTAGCTTGAAAAAAAGAAGACCACTCCTCATTACCTTGCAGGATTTTCCAATTTAATTTCATAAGTAGGGCTCTATTTATAATATTTAGCCTTCTTATACCCCAATCCCTCTTCCTCCATTGGTGAACAAGTTTTTTCCCATTAAAGAGTAACTAATTTTTTTTGACATTTGGAGCTCCTGACCATAGTAAATTCCTTATAATTTTTTCACCTTCCTTTAACACACTTCTTGGCCATCTGTATATGGACATATTATACACAGGGATGCTGCACAATACT
Organism: Papaver armeniacum; assembly: GCA_023531295.1. Classification (NCBI taxonomy): domain Eukaryota; kingdom Viridiplantae; phylum Streptophyta; class Magnoliopsida; order Ranunculales; family Papaveraceae; genus Papaver; species Papaver armeniacum. The sequence goes on from JAJJWW010008436.1 coordinate 209,361, forward strand.
GCTTTCACCAAAACTAATCTCTCCTGAAATGCCAACATCTTCCCTTTCCAACCTGCTAGATCATTATATAATTGCTCAACCACATTCCAAACATAATTTGATTTTACTCTGCCCTTGAATAACATTACCCCTAAGTACTTGTTAGGAAAATTTGATAGTTAGATATGACAAACCTCAGCTAATGCTTCTCTTCTTATCTGAGTAGTTCCACCTACAAAGCACTTACTCTTAGATACACTGATAACTTGGCCAGAGGATGCTTGGTATTCAGCTAGAGTTGTCATCAATCTCCTAACATTTCTTTTATCACCATTACAGAAAAGAAACATATCATCAGCAAAAAAAAATATGTGTTGGGCAAATTCTATTTCTATTAACCATGGGAACCAGTGTTTTTTCCATCACCATTTTAGATAATTTTCTGCTAAGGACATCTTCAACTATAATGAATAAAATGGGAGATTATGGATCTCCTTGCTTCTGCTTACTGAAAAGTAACCTTGTGGCCCTCCATTTACCATAATTGAAATCCTTGCAGATGAAAGTAATACTTGCAGCCAAGAGATACATTTGTTGGAAAAGCCAATTCTTTTCAGTACTTCAAATAAGAATTCCCAGCTTAAAGAGTCATAAGCTTGAGTAATGTCAATCTTCATTGCCACATTTCCACCTCTTCTTGTTGTCTCCATCTCATTTACCATTTCATATGCTAATACAATTTGTTCTTGAATGGTTTTTCCTTTGAGAAAAGCCCCTTGTTGTGGAGAAATAATCTTACTTAGTATACTGCTTATTCTCATAATTATCAAAACCTTGGTAAACATTTTAAAGAAAAAATTACACAAACCAATTGGTCTAAATTAATTAGGTTTCTTTGCATTCTGCACTTTAGAGATCAGTACCAAGAAGTTGGAGTTCAAACCATTTGGAATATATCCCCTTCTCCAGCAGTATTGGATGGCCAAAGTCACATTCTCGCCCACTATATCCCAACATTTTCTATAAAACCATCCCCCAAAACCATTTGGACCTGGTGAGCTATCAGGATCCAAATCATGAACTGCTGCTTTTATTTCATTTATAGAGGGAACTGAATCAATGAAACTTCTATCTCCACTGCTAAGTAGTTCTGGGACTCCACACAATAAATTTTCAGACATTTGTACTTCTTGAAATTTAAATTTTGTTTCAAAATGCTTCACAAGTACCTCAGAGATTTATTTTTGAGTAGCAACCATATTCCCATTTTCAGCTTCTATTTCAGAAATTGTATTCTGAGCACTTCTGATCTTCATATTTGTATGGAAAAATCTGGTGTTTGCTGCTCCTTCCTTCAGCCATTTGACTCTTGATGCAGAATTTCTCTTTGTTGACCTGTTATGATTTCCTGCCTACTTCTATCTGTAATCTGGTTATTTAAAAGTGTGATATCCTCTGGATTTTGATCAGATAGAAGAGCAGCTGCCATTGCATCCTCATTATCGTGTAATATTTTAACATTCACATCTCCAAAAATTTCCCAATTCCATTTTTTCAATATTATCTTTAGGTTCTTTAACTTTTGCATAAAAACAAAAATAGGGGTACCCTGTATTTCCTTTTGCCGCTTAGTTTCCACTACTTTCATAAAACATTCATGAGATGACCAAATCTTCAAAGCTCTAAAAGGAGCATTGAGAGGTTTAGACATTGATTTATATGCCCCACATAATGGACCATGATTTGAAGTTCCTCTGGTAACCACTTTATACTCCCAGTTTGGATACAAATCTAGCCATTGTGTGTTATACACTACTCTGTCTAAATTGCATAGTATCCTTTTCAGCCTCACTCTATTATTGCACCAAGAAAACTCTATCCCAGATTTTGGAGCTTCTATAAGTCCACATGAATTTAAACAGTGATTAAACTCTAACATAGTTGTTCTTAATGGATGTCTTCCACCTTTCTTCTCCTCCATTTTTAGAACCACATTAAAATCTCCAATCACCAACCAGGGAAGGTTAAGAGTATTCAGTGCTTCCAATTATTTCCACAATCTTCTCTTATCTAAATAAAGATTAGCTCCATGAACACCTGTAACTAAAACACCCCCAATATTCACAGTGATAGCTTGTCTTGATGAAGAAATAACTATTGGACCAGAAATGGAAGCATTCCAACACAACCATATGTTACCTCTTTTATATGTATTATTATTATGAATTAAACTATTTTTCATTCCCATCAATCTTAACATTTTGGCATACTTTGAATTTGCTTATACTTTTGGTTCAACAATGCAAACCAAAGAATGACTAAAATTCTTAACTAAACTCTGTAACTTGTATTTGGCTTTAGTTATCCTTAAGCCTCTGACATTCCAAAACAGAACTCTCATTTAGAAAGAGTTTTGTGAATAGGAGGACTCTTCCTCCCATTATCATTTTTACTTATATTTTTTGCAGCCTATTTTCATGTAACAACTTTTGGTACATCAGTCCTTTTAGGAACTTCCAGAATGACTTCTTTCACTGCTGAAAGAACTTTAACAACATTTGTAGTAGAAGACATACCAAGCTCAAGCATTCCATTTATTTCCAGAGGTGGAAATTCTAGAATAGATTCAAGTACAGGCTCCACCTCCTTAAGTATTTCAAATCTACCAGAAGTTAGTTCACCTTCCTCCTTTGATTCCTCATGAGTTACTAAAATCTGTGGAGTTCCAACTTCTTGAAACTGCTTTGTAACAGAGATACTAACATTTGAATCTTCATTAGGTAATTGACATATATCAAAACCAATTACCATATTTTGAGCTTCTTTATTCTTGTTTCTCCTTCTATGATTTCTGGTTTCAGTAGAAGTATATGTTTTGCCATCTTCCTTCTGATCATTTTCCTTCCTTTTAATTCTGCATTCAGAAAAATAATTCCCTATCACATGAAAATGGTTGCAAAATTTGGGTAACTTAGGTATATGAATCCTCTGAGAAAAACCCCCATACTTACTTTTGAACCATACTTTATTAGGAATTGGTTAAGTGAGATCAATCTCAACTAAAATACTGGCATATTATCCTAATTACCCTTTTAAAGTTATCTCATCCACTTTTACAAGTCTTCCAAAATCTCAGCCAATATCTAGCAGGATTTTGTCTTTCCAGTATTCAATACTCAAACCTGGCAATTGACACCAAACAAAAGCTGAATAAGATTTTTGATTTGCTGGTTTAAATTTTGGTTCCAAATTACGAATTTTCACGCTCTGCTTCTCTAATTCCCAATAACCAGACCATACACGATGTTTATCTTCTTAATTTTCATGTTTAATAACAAAAAAACCTTTCCCCAAAGGTATTAGTGTTTTGGGGCAAAAACTGATTCTACTGTTTTTGGTAAATTTGGGTGTGTTAATGAGAAACGAATTCAAACCCTAAACAAATGCACTGCACGGGAGTATTTTTAGATTCGAGGGATCAATCTGTAAGACTCTGGCCTAAACCAAGAAATGGTCGTTCCAGACTCAATTCGGTCACAAGACGAAGGAGAAGGGTTGATCTTAGGGAGGGAAGCGAAGAAGGTGTTTGATATCAAAATGAAGGTATGGCTGTTTATGATTTGTGTATCAGAAAATGGTTTCTGGCTACTTGTGTTGATCACACTTGTTTTTTTTTTGTTGAAATTGGTTGAAAACCTATTTATACAAGTCATTTGAGCGCAACCCTGATCTCGTAGGAAGTGGAGGAAGTTTAAGTAGTGGAGTAATGGGGCCGTGTAAGAAGTGGTGCTCATCACGTGGTCACATCTTCGTCCACTACTCACATCATTATCAACCGTCCATCCTTTCCTGTCACGTTCTCATAATGGGCGCATTGCACGCCGCACTCCGTAAACCGCCAGACCAATACCCCAGTAAGTATCCCCCAGTTTGTGACATGTTCGATGTTTCGAGTGAATGGGTCAAGTCGTGGGACTTGCCGCTGAAATCAGCACGTAGTGCTTTTAGGCCAGATAATGAATTATTTGCAAAACCGATATTTATAAGGCATTGCTTATAATCGATGTATGTAAATCATCGCTTTCGAATAAGCAGCTAAAGATAATCGATGTGTTAGAAGCATCACTATTTTTGAGCTTGATCGAATCAGTCAAAGATTTTGCGTCTTAAAAGCAGCACGACCGGCCAACTTTGGGTACTCGTTTGAGAACCCTACTGTCGAGCTATTCGATCACTCCCTATGGAGGGGGAATGGCCGGTGATCACAATGCTACTTTACTAGCTTTTTAAAAATAAATATACACCATCCAACTAGGCTGGCGAAATTGGATGATCGTGATCGATTTGTGGTAGTTGTATATTGTCGTTGATGCAATTTAGGGTTTAAGGGCCGTGCGGCCATCCCTCTTTGGGTGAGCGATTCGAGGCATCAGTTGTTAGCTCGAGCAGGCCGGTCGGTAACGTGTAAAGGTGGGCCGACAATGATCGCGTTGACATCTTCGGGGCCGTCTGAAATTAAATCTAAGCCTTTCAACTAGGCCAGCGAAGATGGATGGTTGTGATCGGTTTGCGACAGTAGGGCGTTGCCGCAAACGCAATTTTAGGGTTTTCAAAACAACGCGTTTACCCTACTTTAGACAAGTTATTTGATACGCTCTGGTTTTGTCATGGACAGGTCGATCGACCAAGGAAGGAGTTGGGACAACAGTGAACACGTTGGCATCTCTTTGATCGCCCGAGATGAAATCCAAGCCGTCCAATTAGGCTGGCTAAGTTGGACGGACGTGATCGGTTTGCGACAGTAGCATATTGCCGCAACCTAAAATTTAGGGTTTTGAACTAGCGTGTTTGCTCGAGTTCAGGCAAACGATTTATCGCTCTATAGGCTTGCCGCGAGCAAATCGATCGGGCAAGGGGAGAGTTGGGCCGCCAATGTGCATGCTGGCACCTCTTTGATCATTCCAGGGAAGATCCTAGTCGTCCAACAAGGCTGGCAAATTTGGACGGTCATGATGTATTTAAGACCCTTTTTAACGGTCTTAGCTCGTTCGAGCTTTCTTTCGAACATCGCGAACAACCATTTTAGGGGTTGGCGTTCGATGACATTGAAACATGTTAAATGAAGTCTGACCGGTCGGGGTATTAGTGGGCCCGTTGAAGGTCATCGCGATGATTGCTTATTTCTGCCAGGGCTTGGCTAGGCTTGTTGAATTGCGCGACCAAATTGTGTGGCCGTGATCATTTTGAGACTGATATGGATAGTCTAGATTTCCCTTAAGGAATTTAAACATGTTCGATCGAGCTATTTTCAATTAAAAGTGCGTCGATACGAAAATCACTTTGTCAGAGAGTGATGTAGCCTGTGTGAGTATTTTCATGCAGATCTCAATACTGGCACTTCGGGAGATTCATGCTACTTTGCTGAGAGTGAACACTTAATCGTCATGTCATGTCAATAATGAGAGTTCAGCTGGGAACATATCATATACACATACTAGGAAAGTTATGCATTAGTTGGTAATGCTGGCAAAATAGAATTCACGGAATATTTGGGATTGCTAATACGCGCACCATTCTGAGTATATTTCATGGATATATTGAATTGCTCAATCAGCGAGGAGGTTTTTGCACTCATCATTTTTCAAATGGCTTTATCCCTTGTAGGGTGATAGCGCATTAAATACATGATTTTACAGTTTTGACCCTGAACTAAAAACCACCATCAACAATTAGCTGATAATTAACCTTAAGATTCCATTGAGTTCCGAGAGATGTATCTGCAACTTCTATAGAAAATTTCGTAAAATCCAGTCTTCCTATTAAACTGAATTTCCATTCATCAATACAGTTATCAATATCATCATCTGAAATACATATTTCAGGTTCATTCACACCTCTTATACCTTCATGATTTTTCTCAGAACCATATGGAGAATCAAAATTCTAGATCTAAATTTTTTTTCCATCGAAAATCAATCTGATGGTTTTTCAACCAATAACGAGATTCAGACCAATTTAATACAAGAGAAAATAGAAATACCAGTAATAATCTGAACACATATAATTAATGAACGATAAAATTTCGCCTGAGATTCTTGTTTAGCTCTGAAATCAACGACATAAGAGAAAAAAAAATTCCGACTGAGTTGATCGGCCGATCCTCAAACACTCTCTTTCCTCCTCTAGTTAAGTTATTTTAAGATAATAGATTATGCTAGTAAGATTAGATTATATATTTTTAATTTGGTATTAGTGTAAGAGAATTAAGATTAAAGATCATTTGAAAGAGAAGAAGGGGAAGAAGAATTTTCGGGAAAACTTTTTCAAAAACCTGATTTTAAGATTCTTGTATCTCAAAATGAGTGAGTTGAAAGTCAATTTTGAGGAATGCAAATCTTCAATTTTCATAACGATCCAGTAATTAGTGATTTGTGAAAATGAAAACTTATAAAGGTAGATAAACAAAGTAGTTACAGGTTCGACTAGGAAAATAAAAGTACAGATAGTTGAGCATCCTCTTTAATTAGACTAGGTTAGGCTAGAAAAACAGAAATATAATTAGCCGAACATTATCTTTAATAGTGTGTGGACTAGCTTCGACTTGGAAAACTCCAGAACAGCTAACTGAATTTCTATTTTGTGTTTAAAAAAGTTATGTTCGACCATGTCGAGACCACCATATTCCTAGCCCAACCTAAGATAAAGCAAAAACATACAATTACAAAAAGTTCGGCTAGGAACTAGAAGTTTAGGCTAGGAAATTAGAAAGTTTGGCTAGGAATTTTTCTCTCGAAATAACCGAACATACATTTACAGAAAATTCGACTAAGAATTTTTTTGTTCTTCAAAATAGTCGAACTGTTCTTCATTTCTAGTTTGACTATAGTCTTTCACAAAATTCCTAACCGAAATTCTCTCTGCTCAATTTATCAATCACAAATGTATAAGAAATACATGGGTTAGTTGGAAACTACCTTCTAATGTACAAATTTCTAAAACCCGGATTTTAAAACGATTATGAAAGTGGATGAGATAACAAGAGGTAAAGAGAAGAGTTTTAAATGAAAATAGTTTAGTATAATATATTGTGTTTTTATGTTTATGAATTAGAGTTTCAATTAGATAATTATTTTTGAATATGTTTAGGTTAATTTAAGTAAGGGGCAACTAGGTCATTTATTATAACTAGGACACCCCTTTGATCATCACAATGGATGGCCTAAGTGTATAAATGTCCCTCCAAAAATGTCATAGTTCCCAAAACATCGTTCTTTCATAACTTTAAAAGACTTGGACTGTAGTTTATTTTCCCTTCTTTCCCAATTCCAATGCCTTAATATATCGGTTTCCACTCATCTCTTTTGGTTAGGATTATTTTTCAGGGAAAAATAAAATCCTTTTCTCGACCTTCTCTTTGATTAATATATTCTCAAAACCCTTAAATTTGTTGCTAGAGAAGCTTTGTCTGATCGATGAAACATTAACCTCTCTTGCAAGGAAGCAATTAGGGAAATTGATGGAAAATTTGTTACTCGTGAAGATTATTGGAGTTATTGATGGAGGGGTTATAAAAATTACTTCTAGAGCTGATAGGGTTATCGACCAAGGTGATTGTGTTATCTTTCCAATTAACAAGGTAATAAAATTCTCGAAGTGGGTGTGTATGCATTTTGTGCTTTAGTAGTCGGTTTCCTCATTCGTTTATCTCCGGAATTCGTTTAAGTAAAATGAATTTGAATCTCAGATCAACCTAATGATTAGAAGGTGATGCGTTGCATTTTTTTTCCTTCTGAATTTCTGAATTTCTGGATTGATATTTTGTTTTTAGGATTTTGTAGTAAGAATTAATGAAGTTCATGTGTTTGTTCGAAAATATGTCGATATATTATTTTTTTGTGTGCTCTCTTTCTTCTTCTTTATTTTTTTCTTTTATAATTTTAGTCCGCTTTGACTTTGTCAAATTATTAAAGAAAACATGAATTTTTACTAAACTACCCTTAATTATTTAGGTACTTTGTTTTTATAAAAATGTTAATATTAAAAACTACATAAAATTGGCACACAGATTTTAAATAGACAATGATTTCCAAATAATTGAAAGCAAAACTTTTAAAGCTAAAAATAATTTTCTTGTAAAAGGTAGGATAAAAGATATTATTAACACATTATTCTAATCATACGAATATTCTGTGTTATGTTAAATTGGATCTCGTTAAAAATGAATTCACGAGTATAAAATATTCAACAATATATTTGAGAGTTTATTGAGAAAATACGACTAGAAACGGAAGCTGGACACAATTTTGAAACTGGCGACAAATGGAACAAAGGATGGAATAAAAAAAACAGAGGAATGTAATTACAACAAGCAAGGATGTAAATGAAATGTTAATTTCAACTTTAAGGTGGTATAAATCTCTTCCCACTTTTGTAATTCTTGGAAGATGATAATATAGAATTACTTTATAAGACCTATCAAGCTAAGTAATTCTCATATTTTGTGTATGCTTGGAAATCTAGGTTTTATGATTATGATAAGAATATGCTAAATCTTATATGGATTAACCGTGGTTTTTTCATGAAATATTTGTGGTTTAATTGACAGTGCAATTATATGCAGCATAATTGATTTGATGCCGCCCCTTCAAGAAAGCTATAGTTCAGAGACCGTAGCAACAAGGTGAAGTGATTTTGGAGGGGTATGCTATTCGACTGCATCTCCTCGTTGAAAAACAAAACCATAATTTTATTACTCTGATCTTTTTATTTAGAAAATAGGAAAGAAGAAACGGTAAGAACTTAAACTTTAATACATAAGAGGAGTATTTCAAAAACAAAAGCATACTTTTATTACTCTGATCTTTTGTTTTATTTTTTTAAATAGGAAATAAAAAACATTAATAACTTAAACTTTGATACATAAGAGGAGTATTTCATGAGATCTCCAAACTTTTGAGCGGCGACTCGATCCGCTGACCTCCTACTTGAGAGTCAGGCCTAATCTTTTGGCTTAGAATGATGGTAACATGTGTATTAGTATGATCTTTTGGATTTAGATGATAATTGGATGTTGCTTCCCCCTTCTTAATTTATTGCTATACTACTTGTCGAGTGGAGCTAGCACATCACCTTGAATAGCCGCTTGCTATCATAGTGTACGGAATTTTTTCCTTATTTTAGTTTTCTTTTCGTTTTTAATTAATTCCAGTTTACATCATCTGGAAAATGTGCATCATTTGAATTCTCTAGGAATATTTTCCTGAAAATCGAGTGTCGTCAGAGTATAATGAATATTTCTTTAGTACAAAGTGAACAGATTCTGGAATGAAACAAAACAAGTCTTTAGAAAATGAGTATGAATAGATCCCAATACAACCCAGAACATGCCTTGTAAAATTACAAATGAGAATGTGATTCCATTTGGCTTATTTGCTCCAAAATCTCTTTGTAATAAGAAGTCACTGAAAATCATTTCGAGTAACTTGTACTAATATGTTCCTAGTAAAATTGATTATTTTGTGTTGGAACTTGATCGAACATATTATATGTGCATAGCTGAGATCATGCATGCATATTTTCGTCATGAAATTCTTTTACATAGATCCAAGCTTGTATTCCAAAAGTATTTTTGTTTATTCATCTTGATGTAATGCTTGTTGTTGGTATTGTTTGGTTTTGTGTAATGATTTTTGAATATGCATGTTCAGGTCAAGTTTTTTGGTAATCTTCAGATATCTTGTTGAGTTAAGTTGGGCATCCATGTTTAATTGTGTTTTCTAGTGTTGGTGGTTTAAGATTTAATCAATAAATCGCCTACTTTATCTTTCAATGTTTAGTGATTCTTGAAATGAAAAGGGTACCAAGTACACCACAATCTTTTCGATATCAACCTACCATAGACACACCTTGTTAAATCTATACAGACACGAACTATCAAAGAGATTACTTAAACAAGATGTACACTTGGTATATAGCGTAGGTGTAAGTTCGAAACTTAACCAATCTATGGTATCAAACTAAACTAAACAAGATGTACACGACACGCACGATTTTGTTAACGAGGAAAACTGCAAGGTAAAAAATCTCCGGGACCTGGTCTATTTTGGAATACTCTCATAACTAAGCCACTATACAAATTGACACAACAGCTTAGTAAAATTGAAAAGGAGATGATATAAAGTATACCACTAACTTTTTGTTTGATTGGAGTATGAACCGGTGTGGTACTTCTAATAATCAAAGATGTGAAAAAGTAAAAGCACACACACACACACAAGAATTTTGTTAACGAGGAGAACTACATTTGCAGAAAAACCGCGGGACCTTGTCCAACTTTGAACGCCAACCTGCATTAAGACGCTACAGACATTAACCTACTATCAGACTTCAAACTCGAATTTAGTTGAGACCGAATTAACCCTCCAAGCAATTCAGCTTTAATCGTGCTCCTTATGTCTTTTGACCTCGCAAGGATCTATGCAATTGATTCCCTTAGCTGACGTTCTTTACAACCTAAGAATTGCTTCAACCCAAGTGAAATCTGTTTGCAATACAAAAATTCCATCAAACCTCACGAATCCGGAACAATTACACTCAGTTAGTTGAGAAGCCTGGATTACTAACCACCTCCCAAGAACAATCCAAACAAAAATAAAAGAAGAGTGTTAAATAGCTATCTCGAGGAATCACAAAGTAAAAAGATGAGGGTACCCAAATACACCACAATCTTTTATTTATAAACCTATAAGTCCTTTACCAAGTGTGATCGTCTATGGACTAAGTAGCGACAATACAACAACTTTGGTACACACTTCGTGTGATCGTCTAAGGATTGACTTATATCGGGACAATACAACAACAAGATCACTTGTGTGATTGACTATGGATTCAAGATCGAGAAGATACGAAAATAAAGTGATCACTAAATAATAGGTTCGGTAATAACCGAAACTCTGTAGGATCTATATCAAGTGTACGGATTAACGTAAAAGTGCAATTTACTATAATAATTATAATAAAAATAATTATAATGCGAAATAGTAGAGTAAATGACACAACAAGATTTTGATAACGAGGAAACCGCAAATGCAGAAAAATCCAATACCAACTTCGTATAGTTGAGACCAAGCAGACTACCCTTAGATACTTAGTTTCCTCATTATCCTTGCGCCTTCGGATTCTAGAGTCACGCACGTGAATCACCAATCCTTTAGATAGTATTCCAAATAGTAAAGGATAAATTTGTTTGGTAACCACTCTATTCAATCTTGGTAATAACATATTATGAGTCGTTGACAAAGGCTCTTCTGTTTAATCTAAAAAACTCCTTTGTCTGGTTAGATCAATCTATCCATTGATTACCGAAATAATCAAACTGTAGATTTGCAATCAATCGAAATAGATCTCAAAGAGAAACTATAAGGTGATGCTGATCTCATGCAACTAATCAATCAAATCTATCAACGATAAACTGATTCTTTTTGGATCCCAGCCGATCAAGGTTTGTGCACACAATTCACAAGATATGAAAACTAATAAGAAAAACTTCGTCGTCTTCAAATTTTCGTTTGTCTTCAATAACCTGCACAACACCACTTGAAATCTCTTGTGATCAATCACGCACAGAACTGAGTCTGTTAACAATGGATTATCACAAGATGTCTTTAGATTCAAAAATAGTTCTAAAGATCCCGTCAATACTTTGATCTAGTTTGAGTGAATCTTATATCAGAAGAGAAGATTCTCAAGAATAAAAAAACTAGGTGCAATCAAAGTTTCCACAACCGTTAGTCAATCAAATCAACAATCGAAAACTACAATAACAATGCAATTATCTAGTTTCCCACCAACGATACTCGTAGAGCTTATTGATCCCACATAAGTCTTTAAATGAGCGGTCGTAAGAGATTTCACCTAATTAGGATACTTTCCTATCCAGATAGACGGCTCCACCAGAAACAACAAGAATGAAATTTGTCTGGTTCTTAGGATAGTTTGCAAGAAATAAAAACTCAAGTATTTATACACCTAGGTTGTTTGGACAACAAGGAAATTATAAAACAGAAAATATTCTCAAGATATTATCATTAAAGTACCTAATTTCGGTTTTCCTACTTTCACTTAAACAAATGTTATAAAACATTGTTTTCTAGGGTGCAATCATTCATATATAATGCACACACAATCAAACAACTATAAACAATATAAATTATGTCGATGTCGTCTTACGAAGTTCAAAAGATAGGTGTTATACTTCGTAATTCAATAAATTCTTGAAACTTTGATCATAATGTCATGCCAAGTCTAACCACTAGAGTATTATATATATACATATTCGCATGTTATGTTTTCAATATAATCCGACTTGAAAGATACGTTAGGAATGGAAACAAGATCAAGTCAATATTACTAACCTCAAGAGGAAGGATGATGTCGTTGTTGTAGTCGTTACTTCTTCACATTCTTCGGGTCTTCGGAGTAATACTTGTACGTCTCAACATTCTTAGACTTTCTAGTCTAACTTAAACGAAGTTGACTCTAGTATTTAATCAGGCAACTTTAGATGAGTTTTGATACTAAAATATGATAACCAAGTTTGACATACCAACGTTTGGTGGGTTCAACCGAGTTATGCTCCAACACAAAGTTTGGGACGTAGAGAAAGTTGTGATTTCTATCTATCTCGTTCTAGATCGGAGATAACAAGAACCTCATAGACCAATAAGAACAGAATCAGGATACACGAACTATCAGGTAAAGATCGTCGAATATCGCTTCATGAATCCCCAAGTGAAGTCTTTAAGTCGTAAACCTAGTTATGTTCATATGAAACCTAGGTTAATTAAGGACGACTCTAGCAAGATTAGGACACATAAGTGTCGGGGATTAAGAAATCTTGTTGCATGAGACTCTATATTTATAGATTTTCAAGGCTCTAGATAGATTTGATTCAAGCTAATATAACTTGAGATTCAAGCAAACACTTTCTCAATTTATGTGAAATTCTTATTAGAAATTTATGTAAGCATGTCAGAAGTTTTCCTTGAAATTACAGAGAAGAATATACATTATGGTCCAAGTTACAGAACCGTGTTCAATGATAGTTCGTATTGATAAATAGCCTTATGAACTTGTAATTATAAGTAGTGTTTGATAGGTGTAGAATACACCGTATTTATTATCTATTGGTTATGCTTTCTTTTGATATTTTTCTTGTAAATTATGTATTTTACGCTTGTTTTGAGTCTCTACTATGGAGTCGCACGGACGAAAAGAAGAAGAAACTATCCAAATCAAGTTAAAAAGGGCGAAAAGGTTATTTCATAGGCGAGTGATATAGGGAGCCTGGCCAAGGTTAAGGGATAACCTGTGTTTATAAAGAATTGTTAAAAGCACTCAAGAAGTTACTCAGGGCATCCAGCGGGATTGTTCTTATCTGGGTGCAAATAGTGCATTCAGTTTTAGAACCCACCCTAGAATCGTGAAATATCTCGTTTTCAATTATTTGCTCCTCGAACCGAAAACAAGAACGCGCAAAGCAGATTTCTTTGCTATAACACCCGAAATAGCAAAACACGAGAGAGGACGAAATTGAGGATTCGTGGATGAATCGGATCGAGAATGAAATGGAAGAAGGCGATTTGGTGTCGCTTTGTTAAATCCGAGGAAGAACAAAAGGGGATCTACAACTATGATTGATAGAGGTTTGACAGTGAAAGCGAATTGAAGAATGGGTTTGTTCTGATTCATGTTATAACAGCCTTGAGAACGAGATTACGAAGGGATTTGTGTTGTACTTGATGGCTAGAAAGACGGGGAAGAAGATGTTGTCTGCCAGTCGTTTGAGAGACGAATGTGGAAGACTGAAACCAGTATTTGAGTTCTTAAACGAATGGGTTTGTGTGTATGTGTATCGTTGCAGGGAAGGAAATGATTTGTGCAGCTTTCAAGGAGCAGCCAGTGCATAATCCATATCAGTTTGAAATATGCACACAAGCTGTTCGAGAAAATGCCGGAAAGAGCAGTGCTTCACGACTTCAAGTTCAAGAATGACCCGCTTAGGGTGGATACTGAAATGTAAAAGATGCAGACAAGGGATTGCACAACCAGTATATGCAAATTCAATAAGTCTTTTGCAATTATTATCCATGGTCGATGGCTATGTAAGAGGGGCATTTGGTAGTGGCTAGGAGATGTTTTCAACACCGAAAGACATGTGAATTGGATTGTGAAACCGGAATGGCAAGAAGTCGAAATGGTGGTTGCATCGAGAATGAGAAGAATCGAGATAATGGGTCTCGGGTGATTCCGAGTTTGGTTGAGTTGCGGCCATGAACGGAAATTGGAGTTTCGCTTTGTTGATTTGATTAATGACGCTCAGATTGAATGGAGCAATGCGGGTGCAATGAATCGAGATGATAGTAAGTCGTGATTCTTTGTGATGAGAGCCAGTGGAGCTCGAGAAGGAAAAAAAAAGCGTTGAAATGGATGGCATCGGTTTGCACGGTTAAAGCTCATGCGAGCAGGTAGCAGGTACCATAACTGGAGTTAAAAGAGAATTCATATTCTCTTGGTGTTATAGATGTGAGCTGCTTAGCCTATAAGGTGTATTTGGCTTAACAAAGACTAGGCAATATGTACACCTGCTGGAAGACAAGTTTTAGTGGCTGTCGACCTGCAGACTCGTTGCCATCAGTTCTGGTTAAGGGTCGATGGGTTCTCAGCAAGGGTTAAAGTCCTTATTTCATACGGATAGAGCTTGAATGGAGCTGCTGCCATTATTGACAGTCGATGATGCATGGTGGTGTCGTGATGGTGGCAGTATTGAACTGCTGTAATGGTTATGCTTAGGTCTCAGGTAGTGTGTTTCTGGTGATGCTGCAGTGGAGAGATGAATTAGCATTTGGCAGGAAGAGATGCAGAAGCTTTGGCTGTGACATAGTTATTGAGAAGGAATGGGTCGAGTTGCGCTGCTCTGGTAATGTTGGTATCCAAGAATCAATTGTCGCCATTGTAGGTAATGGAATAGGTTGTTGGAATGAGGCAGGGAAAAAGGTGATAGGATTGGTGGCTTGACCTGAGACAGATGGTGCTACAGTTCAAGTGGTGGTTCATAGCTGTTGCCACTGATGACTGGTGCTAACGGGATTGCTTGAGCTGCAATCGGAAAGGGAGATGCATATTGCAGCTGTAGTTACAGGTGCTGCTGGCATAATGGTATTATGGGTTTTGGTGGTTGCTGTTAAGAAGATTACAGTTGGGGTTTTCGATGTGAGGCAGTGAAATTGATAGCAACAGAAGCAGATGAAGATTGAATTACACAGGGGAGAACTGATGGATGAATGAGTTGAATTGTTCTGGAGCTGAGGTGCTTGTTGTGCTAGAGTGTTGCAGCTGAAATTATGAGTGTTGTTAAGCGTGTTTTGTAATGAGTTTCAGCTGCAAGCAATGGTGATATGAATGGATGTTGGAGGTGTTGAATGCGCAAGGATGAATGGCCTGAGAAGTTAGATGAATGCTAGGAGAATTTGCAGGCCTGAGGATGGAATGAAAGCTGCAGAAACTGTGCGAAAAGTGAGCAAGAATGGCGAGCCGGTGGTGCTACTTCCGGTTGTCGGATTTCGGAAGTTAAAGTATGAATCATAATGTTTCACTGAATCATGAAGGGGGTTCGAGTCGGATGCATGATTCGGCCGCGGCATATATGAGCTACGGTTCACGCTTTTGGGCGCGTTTTCGCAAGAACAAGGAATTGGTTTAGATGGTATTTCGTGATTGTTTGAATTGCATAGTTATGGAGATGAGCTGCTGGGAGTGTGCGCTTGCTGGTGACAGTTTCCGATGGTTCAAGTGGTCGGAGACAGTTTCCCGACGACCGGATTCCGGCTACCGGTGACCGGATTCCGGTGATGACGTCAGCAATCCGGCGACCAATTTGGACCCAAAAAATCCAGAAGATATGTTTTCACACATGGGCTTGGTGGACCACTTGGAGATGGGTTTTGAGAAGATTTGACCTAAATTTGGAAAGAGTATCCTTTTGGAATTGAAGAAACATATAAATAGAAAAGTCTTTCTCAAACCTAGAGATATCTCCATGAGGGAGGCTTCTAATTTTGTTCTAGGGTTTCACATGATAGATTCTTCTAAACTCTTTGTGATGATTTCCAAAAACCCAAGTAGTTGATTTATTGTCATTGGTTAAAGATGTAGTTGGATTTTGAAAACAAGTTATGGATTTTTATGAATTAGTTTTCTCTCAAAATTATCGTTTGATTTCTACGGGTTATAATAATTACATGATTGATGTATTGCAATATGATTGAATGTTTGTTTAGTTAAGTCTAGAATTGATTGAACTCACATCCATATCTATAGCTATTTTAGGGTTCATCATCGAGCGATAACCTTGAATACGAGTAGCATGATATGATTATGGTTTGTAGTGATACATCCTTGTAGTCATATGTAGAAATTGACCTTTGTTCGAATTGTTTGCGCAATGTATTACAATTGCATTGATTAGCCTATTTCTGAAACTTAATGCTCCTAGGAATTGAACTTGATTAGCGCAAGGCGTTAGGTTATTCTTTAGGTAGATTTCACATACGCGACTCTAATGTGTGTGTTGATGACTTAAGAAATTTACGGAGTATTCTTGCAATAAGGTATTCTGTGGCTTTTGGTGATAGCGAGATTAAATACGAATTCTATTCATATATTCATAAACTTGTTTACAATTGAAGATGAAACCTTTATCCAATATTTCACATCCTTGATTTGCGTACTTTGTTTGCTTTTTGTTTATTTTTATTTACACAATCAGAAAATCCCCCGTGTTACTTATAAGATACCGAAACATATTGACAACCAAGACCTCTCTGTGGGAACGATCCTTTCTTGCCCTTGCTTCATTATATATTTTGAGTAATAAGAAAGTGTAATTTATATTTGTGTCGGCTGACAACCGGTCAAATTTTGGCGCCGTTGCCGGGGAGGCAGCGGGTTGTTAATTGTTTTTGGTTTCTTATTTTTGTTTTGTTTTACTTTTTCTTATTCTTTGGTTCTTAACCGAGTTTGAGAATCTCGTTTCAGGTATCGATTTCTATGGACGGAGCATATTGGAGCAATCAATACGGCTTTCAACCTCAACAATATGACAACTATCACCCTTACGGGGAGTACAATCAAAACCAATCCTTTGGTTATGGTCCATACTCCACGTACCCTTTTAGTTGTTCTCATACATTCCAACCTTCTTATGGTGGGTATATAAGTGAGCAACTACAAAGAGGGGATGATACTTGTGCTCCTATTAATTTTTCCTCTAGTTTGGTAGATGAAATGCAACAATTTATGGACAGCATGGAGTCAGTTCGTAGACAACCAAGCGTGGAACCAGTTTCATCGACCGAATGTGCTCATAGTATGTATGGCCCAATTTCTGATCGTAGTTATGATCATTCACCCATTCAAAGGGAAGATAATTGGCCTAACAATACTGAAGTAAGTAATTCTACTCTTGCCTTGTCGAATGAGCTTTACAAACAAATGGAACACTATATCCAGAATTTGGATGGATCACTCCAAGAGCTTCAAAGAGGTGTTTCCGACGTGAGAAAGGGCATTGATGAATACATAGAGGAAATGCATAATTATGTTGAAAAAGGCGAACCTTTGGGGACTTTCGTTGATATTTGTGTAGTTAACTCAACTCTTGATCGTAATAATGATCATTTACCTATTCAAAAGGATGAGTTCGAGATTAGCAACACTAAATTCAGCGAGAACCAATCTTATGTTGACTATGATAGTGATGATGATTATTATGACAATACATCGTTTGAACCAATTTATGGTGACATCCCCGAGGAGTGTACAATGGAGTCTTTTTGCGATCAAGGTGAAGTTGGAAAGGAATATGATGACGCTAGTGTAGCTTACTTGAGCATTGATCTTTATAACGATCAAGAACCTATTCAAAAGGTAGAGCTTGAGGAAGATGCAATGAGTGTTCTAAAAAAGTTCCTTAGGGAGAGACTTGAATCCGCAGTGGAGTATGTGCCTTACAACAAAGAGGAGTATGTTGAGAATGAGACCGTTATGACCAATATTGTGGAAGACCCAATTGAGCTTGCAAATGATTGTCTTGATGATGTTTATGTCGAAACTTTGGTTAAGGCGAAGCAGGATGAAGAATGGTTGCAAGGTTTGATAGAGGACCATGATATACAAGAGGTGAATAATTCACTTGAGTTTTTTAAGGATGAAGAAGATTCCGTGATACAAGAGATTGTGCAAGGTTTGTCTAACCCTTTGCCTATTGTTTCTTCTCCTTTACCTCTTATTGGTTTGAATGTATGTGCTTCGAGAATATTGTTGAATGACTTTGTTTCTCGTTTTCCGCCATTAGAGAAACTTGATTCTCATACTATGCAGGTTTTGGAACAAGAAACCGTGGTAGTCCCCGACTTCTATATTCTTTATACACTTCCAAGTGTGGACAAGAATAAGTGTGGGGGAAACTTTTACCGGTTAATAGCTTCATTTCTGTTTTATATTACTAATATTTGTGTGAAGCTAGTGTTTGCAAAACAGGTTCTATGGAAGGATCCCCAACTTTTCAGATTGTTGGTTTATGGGGAATGAATCTTGCAAGGATATAGTCGGGCTGACGACTTTAAACCAAGCGCTACATGGGAGGCAACCCATAGGTTTTGTATCTCTTATCTTTTAATCTTTCTTTTCTTGTATTTATGCTTTCTTGTCGCATATTGTTATAAGATTTCCCACCTTGACTTTCTTTGGACGATTCAATTTACATTGAGGACAATGTAAAGTTTAAGTGTGGGGGAGTGGTTAAGCATTTGCGTTGCGTTGTAAAATAGTGAATAAAAAACTCCAACTTGTAGTTAGTTTAGAGTCACATAGTATACATGTCACTAAGATTACATCGAGAATCTCATAAGAGTGACTGAACTTAGAGATGACAGAGAACATGATCGGGTTTCTTAATTGTATGAGAGTTAAAGTTGGATTTAACCATGCCAGTGGCAAATAAGGTGCGGATGAATTCGGTATTAGAGTAGTGGTCCCCTATAGTGGAGACTACCCATGTTACATCATGTGAGGAACCGACCTTCAATTCTTTGTACCTGTCTAAATTTGTGCTTTTAGAGTGTGTGTCACCGTACGTAAATTCCGGGCAGAATGGTGAGCTGCCCAACCTCCTACCATAGAAGCACTATTTTGATCTCTTGAGTGCTATTTTGTCAATCATGTTGGTGACATCGAATTGCTAACTTACATACCACTTGTAATCTTGTTCGCAGTTAGCACCATCCACCTTATCTCTCTCTACACCAACAGGTCCATAGAAACACCATCATCATCAACAAGAGGAGCATCACAAATTTGAAGGAAAGTTGAAGACGTTCAAGGTTTACAAGCAACAGTACATAAAGGAGCGGAATTTTTACAAGTTGAAGACTATTGTACAAGAGTGAAAATTATCAAGGATGAGAGTTCGAGAAGTTTATGATATCAAGACATATAAGTTGTGAAGAATCAAGCGGTAAAGTACTTACACCATGGCCTTTGTACTTACATTTTTATTTTATTTGTATTTTACGTCTCAAAAAAAAAAAAAAAAAAAAAAAGATAAAAAAAGAGAGACAAGAGAAAATTTCTTTAGGTTCATCATTAGTGTTATTGTTTTATTTCGTTTTTATTTTGTATTTGTTTTATTTTTTATTCAAAAAAAAAAAAAGGATAAAAAAAAATTAAATTTTGGGTTTGTATGTTCGTTTTTAGTTTTGTATTAATTCAATAAAGCCAATGGAAAGAAGGAATATCCATAATGAAGTTTCAAGCAACAAGGAATTAGAGGAAAGAATCATATTGTCAAGATTCTAGAAGTTCAAGAGTTATCATCAAGAGTTGAAGACCGAAGACGAAGATGAAGACACCGATTGAAGACCGAAGACGTTTCTATGGATGCTGTGAGAGTGGTGCTAGCTGCACGCCGAACAGATAACGAGGTAAGTAAGCATATTCCCACCTTCGTTAAATGGTTGATTTCCTTTCGAAGAGATCGTCAGAAAAATGGGTTTTCAAAAATGAATAAAAGATGTGGGTTTTTAAAATATTTCGGAGGGTTTTTACCTTCCTACCATTCAACGTGTCGCAGGATTCTCTCTTCATTCCTACCTGGACACATGTGTGACCCATAAAAAGCTGTTTATTATTGAGAGCAATATCATAAAACCCTTTCTTGTGAGGCAGAGTCGAGACTTTCGATCACTCCGAACCCGAATTTTTGTCGAGAAGGGATGGTTATTTCTCTCTCAACTTTTAAGAATGAGATTGTGTTCATTTATGTGTCTAACTTCTTATGACTAGTGTGCAGAATCTCTATGTCTTCTTAGCGCGTTGGATACTATCATTACGGAGAACTAGTAAGTTGGAAAAGTAGGTTTTGTGGGTATATCTCTAGTAAACCCTCACGAGACTATAACTCGTCCACTAGGGACACCTAGGGGTTTAAAGGCTTGTTATTTATGCTAAAAGTGACCGTAGCCTCGACGACACGGAGTTGTATGTATCCTTTATAATAAGTTTTGTTTGATTTGCTCGAGGACTAGCAAAGTCTAAGTGTGGGGGAATTTGATAGGTGTAGAATACACCGTATTTATTATCTATTGGTTATGCTTTCTTTTGCTATTTTTCTTGTAAATTATGTATTTTACGCTTGTTTTGAGTCTTATAGCTACTATGGAGTCGCACGGACGAAAAGAAGAAGAAACTATCCAAATCAAGTTAAAAATGGCGAAAAGGTTATTTCATAGGCGAGTGATATTGGGAGCCTGGCCAAGGTTAAGGGATAACCTGTGTTTATAAAGAATTGTTAAAAGCACTCAAGAAGTTACTCAGGGCATCCAGCTGGGGATTGTTCTTATCTGGGGTGCAAATAGCTTTTCCAGTTTTAGAACCCACCCTAGAATCGTGAAATATCTCGTTTTCAATTATTTGCTCCTGAAACTGAAAACAAGAACGAGCAGCCAGATTGCTTTGCTATAATACCGAAACAAACAAAACACGAGAGAGGATGAAATTGAGGATTCTGTGGATGAATCAGATCGAGAATGAAATGAAAGAAGGCGATTTGGTGCTGCTGTTGAATCCAGAAGAACAAAAGAGGATCTACAACTATGATTGATAGAGGTTTGACAGTGAAAGCGAATTGAAGAATGGGTTTGTTCTGATTCATGTTATAACATCCTTGAGAACGAGATTACGAAGGGATTTGTGTTGTACTTGATGGCTAGAAAGACGGGGAAGAAGATGTTGTCTGCCAGTCATTTGAGAGACGAATGTGGAAGACTGAAACCAGTATTTGAGTTCTTAAACGAATGGGTTTGTGTGTATGTGTATCGTTGCAGGGAAGGAAATGATTTGTGCAGCTTTCAAGGAGCAGCCAGTGCATAATCCACATCAGTTTGAAATATGCACACAAGCTGTTCGAGAAAATGCCGGAAAGAGCAGTGCTTCACAGCTTCAAGTTCAGCAGCGACCAGCTTAGGATGACAGATACAGGGGCTGTTAAAGATGCAGACAAGGGATTGCACAACCAGTATATGCAAATTCAATAAGTCTTTTGCAGTTATTATCCATGGTCGATGGCTATGTAAGAGGGGCATTTGGTAGTGGTTAGGAGATGTTTTCAACACCAGAAAGACATGACAGAATTGGATTGTGAAACTGGAATGGCAAGAAGCTGAAATGGTGGTTGCATCTGAGAATGAGAAGAATCAGATAATGGGTCTCGGGTGATTCCGAGTTTGGTTGAGTTGCAGCCATGAACGGAAATTGGAGTTTCTGCTGTTGATTTGATTAATGACGCTCAGGATTGAATGGAGCAATGCAGGTGCAGCGAACTGAGATGATAGTAAGCTGTGATTGCTGTGATGAGAGCCAGTGGAGCTCGAGAAGGAAAAAAAAAGCGTTGAAATGGATGGCATCGGTTTGCACGGTTAAAGCTCATGCGAGCAGGTAGCAGGTACCATAACTGGAGTTAAAAGAGAATTCATATTCTCTTGGTGTTATAGATGTGAGCTGCTTAGCCTATAAGGTGTATTTGGCTTAACAAAGACTAGGCAATATGTACACTCTTTGGAAGACAAGTTCTAGTGGTGTCGACTGCCGGACTCGTTGCCATCGCCTGGTTAAGGGTCGATGGGTTCTCAGCAAGGGTTAAAGTCCTTATTTCATACGGACAGAGCTTGAATGGAGCTGCTGCCATTATTGACAGTCGATGATGCATGGTGGTGTCGTGATGGTGGCAGTATTGAATTGCTGTAATGGTTATGCTTAGGTCTCAGGTAGTGTGTTTCTGGTGATGCTGCAGTGGAGAGATGAATTAGCATTTGGCAGGAAGAGATGCAGAAGCTTTGGCTGTGACACAGTTGTTGAGAAGGAATGGGTCGAGTTGCGCTGCTCTGGTAATGTTGGTATCCAAGAATCAATTGTCGCCATTGTAGGTAATGGAATAGGTTGTTGGAATGAGGCAGGGAAAAAGGTGATAGGATTGGTGGCTTGACCTGAGACAGATGGTGCTACAGTTCAAGTGGTGGTTCATAGCTGTTGCCACTGATGACTGGTGCTAACGGGATTGCTTGAGCTGCAATCGGAAAGGGAGATGCATATTGGTTTGTGAATTCTGTCCGCTTTGGCATAATGGTATTATGGGTTCGGTGGTTCTTTGTTAAGAAGATTACAGTTGGGGTTTTCGATGTGAGGCAGTGAAATTGATAGCAACAGAAGCAGATGAAGATTGAATTACACAGGGGAGAACTGATGGATGAATGAGTTGAATTGTTCTGGAGCTGAGGTGCTAGTTGTGCTAGAGTGTTGCAGCTGAAATTATGAGTGTTGTTAAGCGTGTTTTGTAATGAGTTGCAGCTGCAAGCAATGGTGATATGAATGGATGTTGGAGGTGTTGAATGCGCAAGGATGAATGGCCTGAGAAGTTAGATGAATGCTAGGAGAATTTGCAGGCCTGAGGATGGAATGAAAGCTGCAGAAACTGTGCGAAAAGTGAGCGAGAATGGCGAGCCGGTGGTGCTACTTCCGGTTGTCGGATTTCGGAAGTTAAAGTATGAATCATAATGTTTTACTGAATCATGAAGGGGGTTCGAGTCGGATGCATGATTCGGCCGCGGCATATATGAGCTACGGTTCACGCTTTTGGGCGCGTTTTCGCAAGAACAAGGAATTGGTTTAGATGGTATTTCGTGATTGTTTGAATTGCAGAGTTATGGAGATGAGCTGCTGGTAGTGTGCGCTTGCCGGTGACAGTTTCCGATGGTTCAAGTGGTCGGAGACATTTTCCCGACGACCGGATTCCGGCTACCGGTGACCGGATTCCGGTGACGACGTCAGCAATCCGGCGACCAGTTTGGACCCAAAAAAATCCAGAAGATATGTTTTCACACATGGGCTTGGTGGACCACTTGGAGATGGGTTTTGAGAAGATTTGACCTAAATTTGGAAAGAGTATCCTTTTGGAATTGAAGAAACATATAAATAGAAAAGTCTTTCTCGAACCTAGAGATATCTCCATGAGGGAGGCTTCTACTTTTGTTCTAGGGTTTCACATGATAGATTCTTCTAAACTCTTTGTGATGATTTCCAAAAACCCAAGTAGTTGATTTATTGTCATTGGTTAAAGATGTAGTTGGATTTTGAAAACAAGTTATGGATTTTTATGAATTAGTTTTCTCTCAAAATTATCGTTTGATTTCTACGTGTTATAATAATTGCATGATTGATGTATTGCAATATGATTGAATGTTTGTTTAGTTAAGTCTAGAATTGATTGAACTCACATCCATATCTATAGCTATTTTAGGGTTCATCATCGAGCGATAACCTTGAATACGAGTAGCATGATATGATTATGGTTTGTAGTGATACATCCTTGTAGTCATATGTAGAAATTGACCTTTGTTCGAATTGTTTGCGCAATGTATTACAATTGCATTGATTAGCCTATTTCTGAAACTTAATGCTCCTAGGAATTGAACTTGATTAGTGCAAGGCGTTAGGTTATTCTTTAGGTAGATTTCACATACGCAGCTCTAATGTGTGTGTTGATGACTTAAGAAATTTACGGAGTATTCTTGCAATAAGGTATTCTGTGGCTTTTGGTGATAGCGAGATTAAATACGAATTCTATTCATATATTCATAAACTTGTTTACAATTGAAGATGAAACCTTTATCCAATATTTCACATCCTTGATTTGCGTACTTTGTTTGCTTTTTGTTTATTTTTATTTACACAATCAGAAAATCCCCCGTGTTACTTATAAGATACCGAAACATATTGACAACCAAGACCTCTCTGTGGGAACGACCCTTTCTTGCCCTTGCTTCATTATATATTTTGAGTAGTAAGAAAGTGTAATTTATATTTGTGTCGGCTGACAATCGGTCAGTGTTCATCAACACTCAAGACTTAAACCATGATTTAGTGAACAAAGTTGTCTTAGAATTGTTAACGAGAGTTGTACCAATGCCCAACTTATTTGTGAAAATAGTTTATGAGCATCTAGTTAGTTCGATACTGTATAGGTATATGTAGGGGTACGCGTACCTATAGACCAGTCAGTGAACTCAGGATGTTGGGGTACGCGTGTCGAGCATGTGTACCCTTAGACATTCCCAGGGATACACATACTAGTTATGTGTACCTACCTCTCATTTATGAACTCATAACCTTAGGGTACGCGTACTGGGTATGCGTACCCACCCTCCGGAAATCGGATCACTAGGGTACGATACCAGGCAATGCGTACCTACCATGTGTCCAAAATTTTAGTATTTCTAAAAACTCTCTCTAAAGAATTTGAAATATTCCCAATCACCATAGATAATAAATACCATTGCTTGGGAGATTTCCAAATGATCAACTTGAACAAAAATAGTTCATGAATAATAAATTGTTTTAAGATTGTTGAGGATCTAGAACATCCATTGCTTGAATCATATTTCGAGAGGTTTATCAAGACAAGCTTGACTCGAAATTTCTTATGTGCAGTATTAAATCCACTAAAATCATACGTCATAGTCTCATAAGATAGAATCGTAAATGCCCTGAGTAAATAGAATGGTTCAATCTTCACATACCTCTTTGCCGATGAAGTTCTTTAAATGTGTTTGTCTGATATTCAATCTTCGAGGGTTATTCAGTGATCTGATGCTCAACTAACATACTCTTATCATAGTCTGAGAGTTGACTTTAGTAGAGTAGAAATCAAGATATAATTTTGTGCATCTAACATTCACAAAAGCTTGAGATAGCAAAACTTGCAAGTTCGACCGAGCAATGCTCTAACAATCTCTTTCTGTCTGTCAACTTTAGTGACAAAACTATCAGTACATATGGATCAAAAAAAAAGTAGATCTTTCAGCTCAAAATCCATCATGCTTGATTTCTTTGAATATTAAACATCGTCTTGAATTCTTCGTTCTTCAAGTTCTTCTATGATTCTGCATATGATCGTTTCAGCACCTTTATTGTTGAAGATCCGTAGCGATGAAAACCTAAGAGAATACTTGTTTAGAGCTTTCGAGAATGATAAAGTCACTCAAGTAAATGGTTGTTATGTTGGTGCATAGTATTGTTATCTTCCTCAAAGTCCAATTGTACCAAAACTTTGAAGCAATACTACGATGATATCTTCACTCCTTAGTCTTTACATACCTCTTTTGTATAATAAGTTAAACATATAGCTTATAATCCACTCACACACCTATAGCTTATAATCCACTCCTCCTACATAATGCTCCGAAAAACCATATGTTACAGTAGAATGCTATTAAGTAAGCCCCAAATTATTTTCTATCGGCCCTCGAAAACGCAAGTTTTACAAAGTGATAGAATATTAATCCTAAGATCAGTTTAGAATATGAATTCAAACCATAACATTGAAAGAATTTTTTCATGTTTGTAAGCAAGAAAATGATGGTAAACACACGCAAAACCTCGCTAAAATTATAAGCATTACATCAATTGAACAGCTCCAACAACACAAAATTAGTCGGTATCAATATATTATAATAGTAAAGTTACTGAACGATGATACTAATGGTCTGAGTTTGAAACTCGTGACTTGAGGGCCCATTTTTTTTATCGATAAAAGAAAAAATAATAATAGTACTACAAAACTAGCATAATATCAATCATTTTGGTCGGTCATCATGAGCGGGGTCGTTTTTTTATCCTGGCGAGATTGGGGTATACCCATTTTATTCCTATCCAAACTAGTGTGTTAAGGGGTGTCTAAAGGTGTTAAAAGACCAAATTGTCCATACTAAAAAACCATGCCGACCAAAACATATAAGAAAAAAAAATTTAAAATCTTTCTTCTCCACTCTAACTATACATAGGGTATAAGGTTGAATACCATGCCGACTTTTCATCTCTGAAATTAGCAGTTACAGGGTCGGCAAGATATCCATCTCTATACCTTGTCGACTATATTTTAGTCGGCAGGTTATGCAATTAATACCTTGCCGACTAATCATGCATTTGTAACCCCTTCTCTGTATGTCAAAAATCCTATAGTCGGCAGGGTATTTTTTTTATCGACCTTGCCGGCCATAAGTTGTCGGTATGTTCTTCATCCGCAGACCTTGCCGGCCAGATATAGTAGGCATGTTCTTCATCCGTAGACCGTGCTGACTTTTTATATTTTCAGAACTGAAAATGTTGATTCCTTCTATAATTTTGAGTATAAAATCGCCCAGCAGCTCTACAATCCCATAGTGTTTAGGTAGTACGATTTCATTGCCTTTACAAGTAAAATTCTTTAAAAAAAAAAAACTCAAAAATCTACCCACATCCATGAGTTCAATCTAAAATAAAACCTAATTTCAAAATTTTAATCAATTAATTAACTAATGATCAGAAAGATTACAAGATACTCTTTATATAGTAGGCAAGCGAGCAACAAGCTGCGCCGCTAGCCCTTTTTGAATTGCAAAACCTATTCTTTTAAAAACAAACTCTCTTGAGTCGGGGGTCATGACATTCCGTGCATGAATTTCGAACCTCGTTAGAAGTCCAACCGCCTCTGGAGCCAAATACCCGAAAGTATCAAAAGCAAAAGGGATAAAAGCATGTCCATTATCGGCACACGCTTTCTCATGTTTTGCTATCTTACCCGAGGCTGCCCTCAAAGCTGCTTGTCCCACCGTGAAAGAACCATATCCAATGCCTACTAACGGTGAAACCCCAGTAAGGTCAACACATGCGTGTTTTCCGTTAGTCCACCCAAAAATAAGAACATCCGCCGGCCTAAGTGTTGATCTCCCCTCAAGTGGGTCCGTCAAAAAATTGACAGCAGCTTCTTTCTTTGCTGAAATACCAGCCCTCCAAAAAACATCATATAAGGTATCTCGCACATGATCATGTCTATATTTGAACCCGAGATCCACCTTACAATGGACTGCGTGTTCCCCATATGTGTCTAAGCACCCTGTGATGCAAGCAGGGCAACGTGAATCAGGGGGTATAGAGGAATCATTAACCTGTACTTAAGAATGGACCGATACTCCACAGGTGACATCTTCTGCCCAAGACCCTCAATCAGAATAGCAAGAAGAAAGTCTTGAGCATGCGCTGCTTGCAAGCAACCCAAAACTGCCTTTTGTCTGACTGATAACTCATAAACCCTATCCATATCTTTAACCACTTGACCAAAAAGAGTACTCGCCAGGCTACTAATTAAATTAACTAATTAAATTAATTATCCTAATCATATTTATTAGTGTTAATTAATCAAGGGTAGATTAGCCATTTTTGTAAATATGTAGATAAGGGGCTTTGTGTTTTACTTCAAATGACCTTGTTTTGTCTCATTTGGTATACCCCAAATTTGGGTATACCCCAATCAAGCCAGGTTTTTTTATCCCTTTTGGCCTTTTTCTCTGCGTTGTGCGATCTGTTGTCCACCCTATAAATAATCCATCCCTTAGTTGAATCATAAGGATGATCCACTTCAATTTCAACTAATTCCCCCACTAGTATCATAATTCTATCATCTCTGATTTTTGCTGATATGTTACCTAATTAAAATCACATCTTCAATTCACTAATCAAACCTTGATGAATACATATTCCTCATTTTCACTTTCACAACTTCTCCACCACCACCACCACCAGTTTCCTCCATGCCCAAGCTTTTACATTCGTCTTTGTCAAACCTGGCAACTCAAATTGCTTTGGCTGTTTAGGTTTGATATTAATGATGAAGTAAACATTTCTTTTTATGAACCCTATTCCCTTTCCAAATAGAAACCAGTTTCCTTTTCCGAGCATACCGAAACCAGTTTCCTTTTCCGAGCACATGACGAGCGCATAGAGCTATATATAAACTCAACCCTCCCTGGCCATACCATACCATTCATCATAATCTATTCTCAGTTCTCTCTGCAAAACTTCCTTTAAGCTTTCTTTACATAAATTCTTGCAAGATTCTTTTGTTTAGTGTCCTTTGACAATCAGAGCATATACACCTGACACAAACCAGCCATCCTTTTGCAGTCCCCTGTAACACTTGAGTAAGTCAAGTGTCAGCCTTCTGTCACTATGACAAGAATTTGGCCAACTAGCATGTAAGACTTGTGATACTAATGTTCTACTGTAACCAACCTTAAACAAACTAAATCCAGATATGCATCTTAATCCATTTTTTTGATGAAACAAAAAACAGCAAGATTTTGCTTACCAAATTAGATAATCCAGTAAATCAGCTTATTCCTTTGCAGTCCCCTGTAACTTATGAACAAGAAATATTGAAGTATCAAATATTAAGAGGGGTTTCTGAACCAGTATTGTTGCTGTGTTGGGAGGTTAGCATTAAATGAATTGATTCAGTTTTGAAATCCTTCAGAGCAGATGTTTGAACTCTCAGCTCATAGTCTCCTAGTTGGCTAAATTCTTGCCTTATGACGAAAGAATACTTGTATTTTGGCTATGCTCATGTACTCTTTTTAACTAACTAATTGGTGTTGAGGCATTCAGCTGCATGCCACCTGTAATTGACTTTTACACACTGAAGTAAATGTGTGCTGAAACGGCAGGGCAGGGGCTTCATCAAACTATATAATATACTTGACTTGACATGGGACGATCCACTTTTGAACATCTTCTGTAACTTGCAATGTTTATTGTCTTCATTTGCAATTGTACTTTCGCTTCACACCTGTCCAGAATGTTTTAGATTCAAACAGTGAATCCAATAAAGCATTAAGAACAAGGATTCAGTGCAACTGTTACCACTTCATTGGAAAGGTTGATGCTGACTGAAAGTTAGTTATGGACACTTCTGATAATTCAATCTTAAACAAACTAAATCCAGATCCAGATATGCATCTTAATCCATTTTGAATGAATCAGCAAGATATTTTTACCAAATTTAGATTTTCTAATGAAAACACCTGTTATTATTGACTTACAGTTAAGAATGTTAGTCCCCCTTTAAATGAAAAATCCATTACCTTTACCAAAAATAGATTTCCATCAAGATAATTTCTAACAAAATCTTGTTAAAAATTGGTGTAATTCTAGTTCTCAATTATCCATTTTCAATCCTTTAATCTCTCTATAAATAATGCTTTTCAATAATTTTTCTATTCAAACTTCTTTGCATTCCTCTTCATTATCCTCTCTATACCCACAGCTCTTGCCTTCATTTGTTTTTGACTAAGAAACGCTGTGGTGAAACCATGGCAGACGATAAGCAGTTTTATTCAAAGCCTTTCATAGTTTTCTGTTGGTTGATTGCTGCAGTAGGAGGTCTTATGTTTGGTTATGACATTGGAATTTCAGGTGGAGTTACAGCCATGGATGATTTCTTGCTGCAGTTTTTCCCAGCTGTATATGCAAAGAAACGATTTGCAAGAGAAGACAACTACTGCAAATTTGATGATCAACGTGTTCAATTGTTCACTTCTTCATTGTACCTCGCTGCACTTGTCTCCAGTTTTTTTGCGTCAAAGGTTTGCACAAAATATGGTCGCAAGCAAACTATGCTGGTAGCTTCAGGTTTCTACTTGATAGGAGTAGCCTTGAATGCTGCAGCCAACAATCTTATTATGTTGATCGTCGGAAGAATTTTGCTTGGATTTGGAGTTGGTTTTGGAAATGAAGCAGTTCCAGTGTTTTTGTCAGAAATTGCACCGCTTAATTATAGAGGAGCTGTAAACATTCTTTTCCAGCTATTTGTGACCATTGGGATTTTGTGTGCAAACCTTGTAAACTTCTTCGTGTCAGAGTATCATCCCTGGGGTTGGAGACTAGCTTTGGGTTTAGCCGGGGTTCCTGCTTTCATGCTCTTTCTTGGTTCTTTTGTGATCCCTGACACACCTACAAGCTTAATCGAGCGTGGCCAATTGCAAAATGGAAGAACAATTCTTCAAAAAATCCGAAGAACTGAAGAAATTGAGAATGAATACAATCAAATAGTACATGCTAGTGAATTAGCTCATCAAGTCAAGAATCCCTTCAAGAAACTCGCACAACCTTCCAGTAGACCACCTCTAGTTATTGGTATGCTGATGCAAGTATTCCAACAATTTACTGGAATTAACGCAATTATGTTCTACGCTCCAGTTCTGTTCCAGACCGTTGGCTTTAAGAACGACGCTTCACTATTATCGTCAGTTATCATAGGCCTTGTGAATGTTTTCAGTACATTGGTCTCAATCAAAACCGTTGACAAGTTTGGCAGAAGAGCATTGCTTCTTCAAGCTTGTTGTCAGATGTTCATCACCCAAGCTGTAATAGGGATAATTCTGTTAGCGGATTTGAAGACGACTGGATCGCTAGGCCATGTAGAAGCGATAGTTGTTGTTTTGCTGGTGTGTTTGTTTGTGATGAGCTTTGCGTGGTCATGGGGACCGTTAGGTTGGTTGATTCCAAGTGAAACATTTCCTCTTGAGACGAGAACGACGGGTTTTGCATTTGCAGTTAGTTCAAACATGTTCTTCACTTTCGTCATAGCTCAGGCATTCTTATCAATGATGTGTCATATGCGCGCCACTATCTTCTTCTTCTTTGCTGCTTGGATTCTGGTCATGGGACTTTTTGTTGTGTTTTTCTTGCCAGAGACAAAAAATGTGCCAATTGATGATATGAACGAAAGAGTTTGGAAGCAACATTGGTTTTGGAAGAAATATATGGATTGTGATCACGACGAAAATGGTCACAAGGTCCCTAACCAAATTCATCCTTGAACAATTGGGTAACCGGATGTTGATATGTCTGTAAATTTGATACATTTTCAACTTTTTTTATCCTTAGTTTGTAGCTGTGTAAAGTTAAACAGAAAGGTTTGTTATTTTTGTACAGCTTGGATCCATGGGTCTGTCAAAATCTTGTTGTAATATCTATGCAAATTTGTCTGTCTTGATGAACTGTTTTCGCGGAAACATCAATTTGGAGATGAATTGTTTTCCGTTTTGATTTTTAGATATTGAATTCAAATTTGGTTTTGTCAGATGAAAACTTGAATTTTTCAGATAAAAATAAAAATCATAACTCCACTCTCTTTTTCATAATACTGGCTGTTCATTTTAAGTTCTCGAACCATGGCCACTCTCAAGGTATTAGGATATGGTCTTGCTTTGGCTATGGTATGGACCTTCAAGAAGGCAAAAATTTCAGGTGATGAAAAAGGAGTTTAAGTGTCCCAAATCTTCCTCCAAAGATGCATGTTTCATTATACTACTTACCATTTAGTACTTGTATCTGATGCATAAGTGTCTCATTCGCTGCTAGATGAGTTTGAGCTGGTAATCTTGTTTTCACCAGCTTGCAGTTTAGGCCAATTCAGCTTCATACCTCATAGAAAAGTTGCTAATTGGCACAAAGATTGAATTGCTTCTTCTGTGACAGTTTACTCAACACAATGTTGTATTTGTAATTTGAGTCAATCACCTGCACAAGTTTTCAACATTGTGTTGTGAAATATAACCATCTCATCTCTTTGAGAGTATGTTCTGCAACAATATCAGCTGCTGCTCAAGCATGGTTACCTCCAGATAAGATTTCTTCCATACATTTCACAAGGAAGTTGAGAGAGCAGTTTACCTCCAAAGACTTGAAGAACCAACCATGTCATGTCATTGACTGAGAATTGACTGACTACAAAACCAGAAAACACACTGATAGATGTAGAACAAGTCGATCATTTCCCTTTATTCCAAATCTTTGTGTGCAAGAGAGAAATCATAAAATAAATCCCATTCCTAATTTTAGGATTCCAAAATTTTCACTTATCCCTGTGCCCGGGAGGAAAGTTAGAAGTTAAAACAGACAGATATTTGGTGGTATGTTATTTTGCTTATAATAGCTTAGTCCCACAGCGCATAGGCTACTCATTTGCCTTTGGTTTATATTCAGCAGGACCAGGATACTAAGCATCGAGTTAGGCGTACAGGATCTGAAGTGTAACTCGAAGCTTTCTCCTTGCGCGGATGTTGAGCGACCGCTGGTAGCCAGTGCCCAGTGTGGTTGCAAAGTTCTTCCGGCCGATTTTTTTTTTGAAGGCCGTGCAATTTTGTTGATCTAGTCATATTTGAGAGATCCTTGATATGCTTATATTGAATAGCAAATTTGGAGGCCTTGGTTTCATGGTTTAGTTATTTGGGTCTAATGTTCATTTTTGTTATTGAAAGAATTGATGTGGCCTTGGATATTATGCCATGAAAGTGTTTGATGAAATGTCGATTAGAAATTTCTTAATCATGTACATATTAATTAAATTTGTACTTATATTTTCAAGTGTGTTTAAATTTTAAACCGAACAGATTAGAGGAGTGCAGAAAAAGCAAGTTGAAGACATGAATAGATTGACACAAGCCAAAGCTGTTTCCATTTCTCCATCTGCATTATCAGAGAAGACCCATGACTCCAACCATCAGTGCAGCTAGATACAAAATGGTCCCAGATTTAGAAACTGCAAGAGAGCAGCAGTTTCAGCTTGGGTATTGCATAACTTGCAAAAAGTAGAAGTGCTGTTGCATTTTCTCCTTTTTGCAAGTTATGCACATATGTCACAATCTATTTCTGTATTCTATTATAATTCACTGCTAAGTTGGACTGAGATTTCCATTATCAAGCTCTATCCACCTAAGGCCTGAACTACATATCCAGATGATTTGGAACACTTAAGTATATCCTACTCTTGTACTTCTTTCCTGTTCTGGCCATTAGGTTTATTACCCGCGGTTTTGTTTGTTCGTTCTCTTATATCCTTGATACTTTAGTAATGCTGTAGGTAGAGGTGCAATACTCCGACTGTCATATCAGTTTTTGGCCTGAACCAGTCCCCTGCAGTTGAACCATTTCGAGTCAAGCGTACAGGATCTGTAGTTTGACTCGTAGCTCGCCCTTGCGGGGGATGCCGAGCGACTTGCAGCATCATCCATCCAGAACGCTGGTATGTGCGGCCCCAATATTTTTTGTCTTTCATTGCGTTGCCTCTCTGAAGCGTAACTGAAATGAGACGGTGTCTACCGTTGCATTCAGGACAGGTAAATCTCTTATCTTAGCAGCATTAGTGGCATCAACTTAGTGCAGACCTCAGCATTAGCTTAATGTATACGATCCAGCGCGAGATTACTTATCTTCAAGGACGATGGTTCATGGGAAATCAAGAAAGCACTAGTTAAGAAGAGTGATGCTGGTTCTTTGAGTAGACTACTGGTATAATATAAAGTTTTTTACAACTTCATATTCCATAATGGACTGATGATGGTGTTAATATAGAAGCTGGTGCTGGTGAGTCGTGACCTGATTTGAATCAAAACTAGAATTACTTGATCCTGTACCTTTTGGGTGATTGCACACTATAAAATTCTGTTAGTTTTTTTTATGTCAGTAAGATTAAGTTGAAGGATCAAACGTAAATTTGAATTATCTTTTTTTATTTATCTATTATTATTGTCCAAGTGATTCACTATCCATTTCTACTTTGGAGTCACAATTAATTGCAATGTCTATGTTTCGACTCTAAAGTAGTAATTGTGAATTTTAGCACTCTAAAGCTGGGATGCACTATGGCCTAGTGTAGATTTGATTGTTTTTAACTTTTTCATCTTCAGTTTGTAGCTGTCAGAAACGAGGTTATTTTTGGACCAATTTTCAACTTTGGTTAATAAAAGTTAAAAATGAAAAAAAAAAAAAAAAGTTAAAAATGAAAATTTGGTCATTCTCTCAGGAAGTGAGAGACCAATGGCTCCAACATATTTCAAGAAAGCTGGATTTCTGCTTTTGTTAGGCAGAAGAACCAAATGGAGCCCTATTATATCAGATTTACTGGGCTTTAGTAATAATAAAAGTTCATTTACTAGAACCGGAACTGCATAAAATCAAAAACCCGAAACTAGAAATAGAAACTGAAGAATGTTTCCAGGCTAAACCCTTTCCAAATAGAAACCAGTTTCCTTTTCCGAGCATATGACGAGCTATATATAATCTATTCTCAACCCTCCCTGGCCATACCATACCATTCATCATAATCTATTCTCACCTCTCTCTGCAAAACCTCCTTTAAGCTTTCTTTACATAAATTATTGCAAGATTTTATTTCTTCTTTCAAATGGCAGCATCATTAGAATTAGGACCAGTGATGGCATCAACTTTCAGCAGACCTCTTGTTTACAGACACTACTTACTTAACAAATACGATCCAGAAGAGCAAGAAAATATTGAAGAATGTAAAACTATGGTACCCATTCTTGACCACAGATATGATTATGATGATCGAGTACCAAGATTACTTACAGTTACACCGCTCTTTGAAGATGATGGTCCATGGGAAATCAAGAAAAAACTTAAGCGGAGTGATGTTAATGTTAATGGTTTGTGCGGAAATCAATAAAGGCCTGATCAAAACAAAAAAAGAAGGCAAAAAAAAAAAAAAGAATGACAAAGGAATACTCAAGAAACATTCTGGAACAATGACAGAATGTCAGATCAAAACAAAAAAGAAAGCAAAAAGAAACAATAGCAAACTACTCGAGAAACATTCTGAAACAGTGAATGTTGTTGCAAACTCATCTTATGCATTCAATTTGTAGTAATTCTTTTCTATCTTTATCTAATTATGCAGTGAAATTTATTTTAGTTTAATTCTCAGATATTTTTTTGTTTAATTCTCATTCATTATTTGAGCATACACCTGCTATCATGAATCACCCATCCTTTTGCAGTCCCCTGCAACTTATGAACAAGAACTATTGAAATATCAAATATGTAATATTTCAGTTTTGAAATAATTAGTATTGTTATGGTTAAAAGGTTAGCATTAAATGAAGTAATTCAGTTTTGAAGGAATTTTACTGCAAATCGAAACCAGTGTTTCTATGCGAAATACTTCAGAGCGGATGTTTAAAATTGAACTCTCAGCTCATACTCCTAGTTGGCTAAATTCTTGCCTTGTACATACCTGTAATTGACTTTTACAAATAGGCTAAGAAACTATATAAATTATTTTTTTTGCTCAAGACGATTTACACCGAGACGAAGTAAATGTGTACTGAAACGGCAGGGCAGGGGTACTGTAACACTGAGGATCTTCTGTACCTGACAATGTTTACTGTCTTAATTTGCAATTGCAACTTCACAGTTCGCACCTGTTCAGAATGTAATGTACTCATGTTTTAGATTCGAAAATTCTACGGCCAATCCAGTAAAGCATTAAGAACAAGGATTCTGAAAGTTAATCCACTTTTGTAAATCCAATTTTGTGCTCACAATTATTGCAGCCAACCTTAATCAAAGTAAATCCACATATGCATCTTAATCCATTCTGAATGAAACAAAAAGCCGCCTTATTACCTTTTACCAAAATTAGATTATCTAGTAAAAAACACCTGTTATTGACTGACAGTTAAGAATCTTAGTCCCCTTCAAATGAAAAATCCATTATCTAAAAATAGATTACCATCAAGATAATTTCTAACAAAATCTTGTTAAAAATTGGTGTAATTCTAGTTTTCAATTATCCATTTTCATCCTTTAATATCTCTATAAATAATAGCATTGCATTATTTTCTATTCAAACATCTCTACAATCATCTCCATTACCCTCAATATACCTACAGCTCAATGGATGCCTTCATTTGTTTTTCCAGACTATATGCAAAGAAACGCTTTGGTGAAGAAACTATGGCAAATTTGATGACCAACGTTTTCAATTGTTCACTTTCGTAGTTTTCTGTTGGTTGACTTGTCTGCAGTAGTCAAAGTCTTTGTAAAATGGTCGGAAAAAAACTATGACATTGGAATTTCAGGTGGTTTCTACTTGCCATGGATGATTTCTTGAATGCTGCAGCCAACAAACTTATTTGTTGATCGTGGGAAGAAACTTGGGTTTCAAATTTGAAATGAAGTGTTCAATTGTTCACTTCTTCATTGTACCTCGCTGCACTTGTCTCCAGTTTTTTTGCGTCAAAGGTTTGCATAAAATATGGTCGGAAAAAAACTATGCTAGTAGCTTCAGGTTTCTACTTGATAGGAGTAGCCTTGAATGCTGCAGCCAACAATCTTATTATGTTGATCGTGGGAAGAATTTTGCTTGGGTTTGGAGTTGGTTTTGGAAATGAAGCAGTTCCAGTGTTTTTGTCAGAAATCGCACCTCTGAAGAGGTGCTGTAAACATTCTTTTCCAGCTATTTGTGACCATTGGGATTTTGTGCGCAAATCTTGGAAACTTCTTCGTATCGAAGTATCATCCCTGGGGTTGGAGACTAGCTTTGGGTTTAGCCGGGGTTCCAGCTTTCATGCTCTTTCTTGGTTCTTTTGTGATCCCCGACACACCTACAAGTTTGATCGAGCGTGGCCAATTGCAAAATGGAAAAAGCATTCTTCAAAAAATCCGACGAACTGAAGAAATTGATAATGAATACAATCAAATAGTACATGCTAGTGAATTAGCTCATCAAGTCAAGAATCCCTTCAAGAAACTTGCACAACCTTCCAGTAGACCACCTCTAGTTATTGGTTATGCTGATGCAAGTATTTCAACATTTTACTGGAATCAATGCTATTATGTTCTATGCGCCAGTTCTTTTCCAGACTATTGGATTTAAGAACGACGCTTCGCTGCTATCGTCAGTTATCATAGGCCTTGTGAATGTTTTCAGTACATTGGTCTCAATCAAAACCGTTGACAAATTTGGCAGAAGGGCACTGCTTCTTCAAGCTTGTTGTCAAATGTTCATCACCCAAACTGTAATAGGGATAATTCTGCCAGCGGACTTGAAAACGACCGGATCGTTAGGCTAAGTCCTATGGGCTAGATTGGACTGCTAGATTGGCCAAAAAGTGTTGCAAATCATGAAAAAAGTGTGGGAAAAAAGTTAACACTCAATCTGGCTACTTCTCTCTCCTAGCATTTGCTCGCAGTCCAACTATCAGCGAGATTGAAACGCTGAATAGTGCGGCGCTCAAAAAGTGACACAAACGCTGAATGGTTCGCCGTTAGGCGAATATTCCAGAGAATAACGCCGAATTGTTAGGCGCTAGGCTGGACGCTGTTCCATTCGGAGTTCAACTGCAACGCTGCTCCATCCAGCGCTTGACCCTTTTTTTTTTAATTAACGGCTATTTTTTTCCAGAATTCCATTTCTACATGTTTGGCAATTTGTTTCAATCGTATTTTGTTTCAAAATTTGGAAATTTATCAAAGTAAATGTAGCCGTTTGAGAATTTGTAATCTTCCATTACATTGCAAAACAAAGTTACAATGTTTTTTGAAGAAACTAAAAAGTAAATTGAAATTGAAATCCTACTTCTAAATAACTTAAAACATAAAAAACTACATTGAAATTGAAATCCTACTTCTAAATAACTTAAAATCCCATATCACTTTAGTTTAGGGGATAAGGTCTAAACCATAACGGGCTAAAATCTCGTTCTTCCATATTTTGTAGATGGGTCTCTCACATTCTTGTATGGTGGGTTTGGATGTAGAATTTTAAAGGTGGAATTTATGGGTCCAGGGGATTTGATAGAATTACGTTTCCCTCTGTATGTTTGGTTGCCCGAATCCTTGAAATCACGTTTCCTACGGGATTCAGTTTTCGAGCAAATCCTCCATATGGAGTCCGACCACTCCCCCCCTAAGATTTGCTGGGAAACTTATCAAGGGATTCATGGACCCACTTTTTTTTTAACTCTAAATCTCATATATATGCAATTTTAAGATTTGAGGGTAATGTCAAACGGTACAAAGATTACAATACAAGAAAACTCTGTAAATCCTCGGAATTTATATTGAGTTACCAAACACACAAGGAATTTACATGATTCCCAGAATTTGTAATCCCATGGGATTATAAATTCCTGGAAACGGTGAATTCTACAAACAAACCCACCAGTAATTCATCCAAGGGTTGTCGTAGGATCTTCATTTCCGATTCTCTTTGTTGCGTTTGTGCCAAGATTGAAGAGCTTTCCATGTTCTTCCTTAGCTACTCTTCCTCTTTTTCATATTTGGCCTCTCTTTGTGCTTGTGCATTTTCAAGAAGTTCGATGAGTTTATCCATTTTTTCATCTGATTTCTGCGATGCTTTAGCCTCACGAGCCTTTTTCTTTGCTTGATCTCTACCTTCACTTCTAACATCATCGGTTTGTTCGAAATAGCGTCATCTCTTTGATATGTCCGAGGTTTAAGAATTACGAGTAGATGAAGTGCTACCAAACCTTGCAATATTTTGCAAATCTTCATCCATATTATCATCTTCATTTTCTTGAGTAGCTTGAGTTTGTTGACTAGGTTGAGTGGAAGTACCGACTCCATCATCATTATTCACCGCCGGGTTGTAATCGGGTTGATAACTCTTCAGGATCTAGAAAACCGATTCGTACCTCCAAAGTTTTCCAGTCGATGCTTCATAATTCTGTTTTCCACGATGATACTGGGGAAAAAATAAAAAGAAAAATTTAGAGAAAGAAAGAAAGAAAGAGAACAAAATGGAAGAAAGAAAACATTAAGAAAAATTGAGGTACTTACATAATCCGCCTCGGTCATCCCCGTAGGTTTGTTTCGGAAGTAGGGCCTAACAAATGAAATATATTTCCTCACTTCGGTTCTTATTGTGTTGCACTTTGTTCGCAATGCTTTTTTTTCTCTTTCGACACCATTGGGACCTTTTCTTTTATTGTACTCTTCAATAATCTTACTCCAAAATATTGCACCTTTTTTATCTTTTCCATGAATTGGATCGTTGCTTGCTATGACCCAACCATAAATTCGTGCCTCTTCTTCTATTGTACTAAAGTGTGCCATAATTTTGTATGAACAAAACTATGTGAATTTGAGGAAGAAAACCAATGAAGAAGATAATCAATTGGTTTGGTGTGAGGGATGAAGGAGAAGTAGTCCTCTATTTATAGGGAAGCTTGGAAAAATAGTTGTTGTGGTTTTAAACGGCTATTTAATCTGAGTCGTTAAAAATGGAACGGTCATCTTGATCTGATGGCTGAGATTCCAAAGCGCCATTTGGTTCGGCGTCTTAACGCCGAATGGTAGAGCGCTGCATTTCCTGCCGTTGAATCTTCAGCGGTCACTTTTGATCTCACGGCTGTGATGCCAAACGCCGTTTGGTTTGGCGCTGGACGCCCATTCGTGCGGCGCTCCGGCAAACGGCTACATTTTCATCCCAAACTCACATCACTTCATATCTCTATATAAACTCAACACAATAGCTCAAAATCCCCACACCCCAAACTTGTGAAGTTTCATTCTCTTTTCTTTTCTCCTAAAATTGTCAATTCAACATTCAAGCATGGTTGCATTCTCAATTGAAGAAGAAAATGACTTGGTGAGAAGTTATTATGCAATTAACAACACTCAAATAACAACCAACTTCTTTCGGGGACAAGTTGTTGAAGAATTTATGAGAATCAATGGTAATGCTAATAAGAGATGCAAAAAACAACTACAAACTCGGTTATCAAGTGTAATTGCAAGCGTTTTGTCATTTCATTAAGGGCATCAAATGGTAATCGTGAGGATGCTATGACTTTATATGAAACGGATCATGGAATGCCGTTCATTCATAACACCTCTTTGGAGATACTTGGTTATGAAGCATAGGCATGAAGAAATATTATGAAGAAGTATGGAATATCACCAAAGAAGTATTATGAAGACATATGCATATGAAGTTCTAGTTAAATATGTAATGTAATTGTAAACGTACTTAAGTGATAAAAAGAATTATGGAGTTTACAAGCACTAATTAAAATGTCTACTTAATGAAAGCGTGCTTGATTAAAATAAAGGGGTATTGTGGCTCCATTCTCATAAAATGACTACTTATATGAAATTTACTCTCCATTCTCATAAAATGCACCATCTCCTTGAGGGTCATATTGGTATTCGTCGGTATTGATTCTGTCTGTACCCTCATCAACTTCCGGTGAGGCATCATCCATACCCATGTTTGGAAAATCACCATCTCTCAAACCTTCTCCGTGTCGGTTCCATATGTGTGTAGTGAGTTCTGATAAAGTTTCTTGATTTGTTTGTTGTAGTAGTAAAAGGGTTGTCGTTCACTCGGATGTTGTTGAGATTAAATTAAAAGGTTTAACGAAAATAATAAACAAAAGCGAGAGTCACTGGGTCTAGGATTCCACCGCATTCATATTAATAGGTTCAATAATTATTCTTCAGCAATTATCGCTCAATAAACAAAACAACAAGGACTCTTATTTTTGCCAATGTAGATTCTCCAAACATTAGTTATAAATCGTAAGCATGGGCCATCAAACATCTAAGCAAGCATGACCCATCTAATAAAATGATAACTAATTTTTTCAAATCATAAAACAATTTAAAATAAATGCAAAAGTCATATAAAGAATTAATTAAAATTACCCACGTATGAAACTAGGCTTCCTCCGTCGACCCAGTGTCGGGGCTTAGCTTCTCATGATGAAAACACGCTCAAAGTATTTATTCATCGCTCAACGGTGTTTACAAGAAGTGGAAAACTAATAAAGCAGCCAATTTGCTACGCAAATATGCGTTGCAGACTCTCTGTTACAAAGCAGGTGTCTCAAATTTGAATAAAATGTTGCAGATTCAAAACTAACTGTTACAATGGAACTATCGCATACACTATTCCTAAACGACAGTTCCAATGCGTCTGTTCTTGGTGTTCTTGAGAACGACACTTCTGCCGTGTTGCTGCAACTCTTTTTCTTCCTGCTACTGCAGAATCACTCTGCAGTGATCTGCCGGACTCCAAATCGCTCCCAACTCTCGATATCCCTTCATCCTTCTTCCACAATCCTTTTTATACTCAACAGACCATCCAATCTCCGAGTAAATGAGAATATATTCTCTTTATTGCTCTCGGATATTCACAGCGAATAATTTCCTTGTACTGCTATTCCACGCGCATGATGAAGTCGAGATATTATCAGCATTTGACTTCACGTTTCAGTTAGAGTAAAACTCTGTCATCCCCACGTAAAACTACTAAAAATATCTCAGAGAATAGCCGAGAATATCTTCTTCCCCTGTTTCGTCAAAACTTCACGTGACAGCCTTTTTCTTCGATTCGAAGTCAGCAACCAATCCTATCCAGCTGTAACAGACTCGTGTAAGTCCAAAACCAAGATTAAGTCGCACCTGAACTCCTCCAAAACTCTAACTGAACTTTCCGCGGAAGAACAGACCCGAGAGTAATGTTTTCTTGAATTCTCGATTATCTAGCCAATTTTGATCGATACAATGACCCATACCAGTCCTGTTTAGGTACCAGGAACAAACCCATTTGATTTCAGCTATTGAATCTCATTATAACACCTCCAAAATCCAAACCCTAATTCTGCCGGTTCAAACACAATTTTCCCGCCAATTTTCAGTTTCAAATTGTTGAAGATGACTGCCCCTTATCCAATCCGGGAGTGCGAATAGCAATTAGGGTGACCCTTAGTAATTGGGTGCCCCTTATCCAAAAGCGAGAGTCCGAATAACATGTGTCCTCAGGGTACAAAAACCACTTTTCGACCAATTCTCCACAAGAGCTTATTTCACAAAAACACCTACAAACAAGTTTATTAGTGATAAAATGAGTCCCAACTAAGGTATTTATGGGTGAAAATGCGTCGCACTTTCGTGCTCATCAAATTCCCCCACACTTACATTTTGCTAGTCCTCGAGCAAAAAAAGAACCTGACCCGCTACGGGCTGGTCATAAATAAGAGACTTAGACCCGCTACACAGCTGGTCATGACAAATGCCACATACACAAGACACACAATTTTTTTTTTTTTTTTTTTTTTTTTAGAGACCCGCTACACAGCTGGTCATAATAAGGAAATACATAAAAATAGACCCGCTACACAGCTGGTCATAAGCTTAACAACTATAATATTTTTTTTATTTTTTTATTTTTAGACCCGCTACACAGCTGGTCATAATATTTATATTTTTAATATCTTTTTTTTGACCCGCTCAAGAGCTGGTCACAATACGCAAGAAAACTCCTGAAAAAATTAAAAGAAAAAGTTAATAACCACTCCCCCACACTTAAATATTACATTGTCCTCAATGTAATTGAGTCATCCAACGTAAAAATTAAAATGGGAAATTAAAAATAAAATAAACAAAAGTAAACAAACATAAATAAATAATTATACCTACTGGACTGTACAAAAACGGATCCCCATACACTAATAACCTGAAAACTTGGGGATCGACCCAAAATACAATATTTACAAACGATGACTTCACAATTATTTTATGAAAAAATGGGGACACTTGAAACTGTCGAGAAAACAAAATTTACCCCTAAACCAAGTTTTTTTGCACATGGAAGTGCGTAAAGAACAAAATATGGGGATTCTATTGAGACTGGGAAATTTTCAACTGGCTCATGTACAATATTAGAAATAGGCAAATCCTCTGGGTACTTAGATGCAAAGTAATCCAACAATACTTTAGAAGCACACAATTCTAACCCTAAATTAGGCAACTTTTGGAAGTCTAGTGGTCTAGAAACAACCTCTAAGTCGGGTGAATGATCTTGTGAGGTAGATTCATTAGGTTTGCTGTGGTGGAGTCAGCCTTGTTTGTGTTTGCATAGAACTTCCCTTCCTTTTAGGATTTTTCTTTTTCTTTTGTTTTATTTTTCTAGTGTATGCCCGAGGTCATTAAAGAACGGGCTTGGAAAAGAAACACTCTAGGTCGTTTGATTAGTGACAAACCTAGTAGTTCTTCTTGTGAAGGCGGGGAACTCAAGACTCTTCTTTTGAGAGCCCGTTTTTGGAAAACTTCGTTTTGAGAATCTGTCTCTTAGTGAGGAAAGTACCCTTAGTACTTCAGTTGTGCCAACGATGGCAACTTTGAAAGATTACATGTTCCCAACTGGGACCAACCGAGCTTCATGCATTAAATTGCCAGCCAATACGGCTAACTTCGAAATAAAAGCTAGTATTCTTCAGATGATCCCTATATTCTTAGGAAAAGATGATGAGAACCCTTATTTTCATATTAGGGACTTTGAGGAAATTTGTGGGACAGTTAGAATAAAAGACCTTACTGATGAAGTTTTGAAACTTAAGATGTTCCCATTTTCCTTAAAAGATAAAGCCAAGACCTGGCTAAACAACCTACCATCTGGATCTATTGAAACATGGCAGGAACTTATCGCTGCTTTCTATATGAAATTCTACCCTAAGCATAAAACTGCAGCTGTTAGGCAGAAAATTAGTGCTAGTGTGCAACAAGAGGGAGAGTCACTTTATAGGTTTTTAGAAAGATTCAATGATCTCCTATCTCAGTGTCCTCACCATGGATTTGATAATATGAAACTTGTAGGGATTATTTATGATGGTTTAGACTATTCGACCAAAGCCATGGTCGAGTCTATGTGTCTTTGGTGAGTTTACTAATAAAAGTCTTTGAGGATGCCTTTACCTTCTTAGGAGTTGTTGATGAGAAATCCCAACAGTGGGAGTCTTGTGTTGAACCCCTAAAAGACTCTTGGTTAATAGAAGTAGCACCAATATGGTAGATACAAGCTTCGGGTCGATGTTAAGTTTCTTTGCTTTATCCAGAAGGTTAGAAGCTTTGGAAATGGGTCAG
The DNA here is from genome assembly GCA_023531295.1 of Papaver armeniacum. Lineage (NCBI taxonomy): Eukaryota > Viridiplantae > Streptophyta > Magnoliopsida > Ranunculales > Papaveraceae > Papaver > Papaver armeniacum. Next base: position 253,515 of record JAJJWW010008436.1, read on the forward strand.
TCTAAAAATAAGTCCCTTGGTGAACCTAATAGAACCTCTCAAGTATCTAGTTGTGGAATAGAGCCCGATAACTCGTTTTGGGAAGGTCGGGTTAGTGAAGAGCAAGCTCATCTTTGTCTATAACAATGCTAGGTTTGAGAACCGTCAGAAGTATGACCCATACTCAGAGACCTAAAACCCTGGATGGAGAAACCATCCTAACTTCTCTTGGTCTAAGGTCCAGAATCAAAGTCAGCCTAGTAATTCTCAGCCTCCCCCAGGTTTTGGTTATAATAAGAATTCTTCAGGTCAAACCCAGTTTGAACCCTTCGAGAATAGAATGACTAGCTTAGAGGAATCTCTTAGTATACTAAAAAAGAGCCAGGATATGTTAACACAGAGCCAGAAATGTTAGTAAAGAGCCAGGTAATTTTCAAGAGGAAACCAAGCAGAATTTTAAGAATAATTCCCAGTCCCTTGCTAAATTAGAACTTCAAGTCGGCCAAATAGCTAAGTTCCTTAGTGAGAGAGAAGATGGAAGATTCCCTAGTAATACTGATCCTAACCCTAAAGGAGAGAAATCGTACAATCATGTGAATTCTATTACAACCCTTAGGAGTGGAAAGAAAGTTGACAATAAGGTCGCCATGCCTGAAAGTGAACATGTTGTAGTTCACCCTTCCGAGCCGAGAAAATGAGGAGGCTGATAGAGTCTCTAATCGGACCAATGAGGGTCATATTGAACCAGGCTTTGTCCCTAGAGCCCCATTCCCACATTTGCTAGTTCCAACTAAGAGGGAGTCCAACTTTAATGATATATTGGAGGTTTTTAAGCGAGGTTACTATCAACCTCCCATTATTGGATGCGATTAAGCGATTCCCGCTTATGCCAAGTTTCTTAAGGACTTGTGTACACGAAAGCGTAAGCTTAGTGTTCAAAAGAAAGCCTTCCTAGCTAGTCACGTGAGTTCTATTATTCGAATACCACTACTCCTAAGTATAAAGACAGGGGTCCCCTACTATTTCTTGCACAATAGGTAAATACCGTGTTGAGAAAGCTTTGCTTGACTTAGGAGCCCAGTGTGAACTTACTCCCATACCATGTGTACCTTAAGCTAGGACTTGGTGAGATGAAACCTACCAGAGATGACTCTTCGGTTAGGTGATAGGTCCGTTAAAATTCCTCGGGGTGTGATCGAGGATGTTTTCATAGAGGTCGACAAGTTTATTTATCCGGTGGATTTTGTTATCCTAGATACCCAACCTGTCCACGACCCGAGAGAACCAGAGATACTAGGTAATTTTAGGTCGCCCGTTTTTAGCTACATCCAATGCGATCATTAAGCTGTCGAACCGGTATTATGAATTTGTCTTTTGGTAATATGACTATTGAGTGAACGTCTTCCATATTAGTAAGCTACCCTACGAACTAGATGACTCAAGCATAGAAGAGGTAAACATGATAGGAACATTAGTCGAGGAGTCATTACCAAACACTTTGTTAGAAGATACATTAGAGAAATGCCTAGCTCACTTTGGGATTGATTTTGATGATGATGATGTGATTAATGAGGTGAATGCTTTGTTAGATTCAACCCCTTTGTTAGACACTAGTAATGAATGGAAACCTAAGTTCGAACCACTACCAGTTTCTAAGTCTACCCTAGTTCCTTCGTTAGAAGAGCCTCCTAAGTTGGACCTAAAACCATTGCCAGATACCCTGAAGTATGTGTTTCTAGAACCATCTGAAACTTTACCTGTGATTGTTGCTTCCGACTTGGATAGTGATCAGGAAAGTAGGCTAGTGAACGTCCTTCAAAACAACAAGGAAGCTTTGGGGTGGACCATAGCAGACATTAAGGGTATAAGTCCTACTATTTGTATGCATCAGATTTATTTAGAGGAAGATACCAAACCTTCTAGGGAAATGCAACATCGACTAAACCCCAATATGAAAGAAGTAGTTCGAACCGAGATCCTTAAATTGTTAGATGCAGGCATTATCTACCCTATTTCAGACAGCAAGTGGGTCAGCCCCGTTCAGGTTGTTCCCAAGAAATACGGTATTACTGTAGTCCAGAATGATAACAATGAGTTAATCCCTACCCGAGTGACCACGGGTTGGCGTGTTTGTATTGACTATAGGAAATTGAACAAGGTCACTAGGAAGGACCACTTTCCCCTTCCCTTCATCGACCATATGCTAGAGAGATTAGATGGACATAGTCATTACTTCTTTTTAGATGGCTACTCTAGCTATAATCAGATCGGCATTTTGAGAAAACCACTTTTTGTCCCTTTGGTACCTTTGCGTATAGACGCATGCCTTTCGGGCTATGTAACGCCCCTGCAACTTTTCAGCGTTGCATGATGAGCATATTTTCAGATATGGTAGAGCGGTTCTTGGAGGTCTTTATGGATGATTTTTTCAGTGTTTGGTTCGTCTTTCGATGAATGCTTGCATCATTTGTCATTAGTGTTGACTAGGTGTAAGGAAAAGAATCTAGTGCTTAATTGGGAAAAATGTCATTTCATGGTTCGATCAGGAATTGTTTTAGGGCATATCGTATCTTCTAAGGGTATAGAGGTAGATAAAGCCAAAGTTGACCTTATTAAGACTTTACAGGTCCCAACAACCGTAAAAGATATTAGGTCATTCTTAGGGCATGCAGGTTTTTATTGTCGATTCATTAAGGATTTTAGCTTGATTTCTAGACCTCTTTGCAATTTGCTTGCAAAAGATGTTAAGTTTGTCTTTGATGATGCTTGTTTAGAGGCTTTTGAAAAGCTTAAGACTTTACTCAATACCGCCCCCATAGTCCAGGCGCCTAACTGGAACCTACCCTTTAAGATCATGTGCGATGCTTCAGATTATGCTATTGGTGTTGTGCTAGGTCAGCGAGAAAACAAATTACTTCATGTGATTTACTATGCTAGCAAAACTCTGAATGATACCCAGTTGAACTATACCACTACAGAGAAGGAACTGTTGGCCATTGTGTTTTCCTTAGACAAGTTTAGACCCTATCTCTTAGGTTCTAAGATCGTAATCTATCGATCATCTTTGCTTTGAAATACCTTTTGTCTAAGAAGGATACCAAACCTAGATTGATTAGATGGATCCTTTTATTACAAGAATTTTGTCCAGATATTAGAGACAAAAAGGGTGCAGAAAATGTAGTGGCAGACCACTTGTCTAGGCTGGTTGTTAGTTCGCCTAATGATTCCCTTCATATAAGGGATAGCTTTCCTGATGAACAACTGTTCTCTGTTTCCCAATCACCTTGGTACGCAAATATAGTGAATTATCTTGTTACTGGTCGAATTCCCCAATATTGGGGTAAACAAGATCGTTCTAGGTTTTTAGCCGAGGTTAAGCACTTCTTTTGGGATGATCCTTATTTATTTAAGTATTGTCCAGACCAGATTATTAGGAGATGTATACCTGAGAGTGACCAGTCCAATATTATTTCCTTTTGTCATGATCATGCTTGTGGGGGTCACTTTAGTGCTAAGAAGACTGCTGCTAAGATATTGCAGTGTGGATTCTACTTGTCCTTCGTTGTTTAAAGACTCCCACGATTCTTTGTGTTAGTTGTGAACGTTGCGAGAAATTAGGAACCATTTCCGTAGGAACATGATGCCCTTGAACCCTATTTTAATCGTTGAGGTCTTTGATGTGTGGGGTATTGACTTTATGGGTCCGTTTCTAATTCTTTTGGTAACTTATACATCCTTGTCGCCGTAGACTATGTCTCTAATCTGGATTGAGGCGGTTGCGTGTAAAACCAATGACCATAGGGTTGTGATTGAGTTCTTGAAAACTAATATACTTACACGTTTTGGTACACCGCGAGCTATAATTAGTGATGGAGGGTCGCACTTTTGTAATGGACCTTTTAGGCTTCTGATGAAGAAATATGGTATTACACATAAGGTAGCTACCCCGTATCATCCGCAGACTAGTGGTCAAGTAGAGGTTTCTAATAGGGAGATAAAACGTATATTAGAGAAAACAGTTAATCCTAATCGGAAAAGACGGTCGTCTAGGCTTATCGATGCCTTATGGGCTTACCGTCATCTGCGTTTAAAACCCCTAATGGAATGTCGCCTTATCGGCTTGTTTATGGCAAGGCTTGTCATTTACTTGTTGAGTTAGAACATAGAGCTTATTGGGCTGTTAAGCAGCTAAATTTTTCACTTGACAAGGCAGGAGCCCATAGAAAACTCCAGCTCAATGAGTTGGACGAGATTCGTATAGATGCTTACGATAGTGCGAAGGAGTATAAGAACAAAATGAAACTTGTGCATGATAGAAATATTTTACGGAAGTCATTTTCTCCAGGTCAAAAGTTCTTACGTATGATACCCGCTTGCATCTTTTCCCCGGGAAGTTACGTTCTCGGTGGACGGGTCCTTTTATTGTTCGTGACTGTCTTTCCTCATGGAGCTGTTGAGATCGAAACACCGGACGGTAGTAGTTCTTCGAAGGTTAACGGTCGAGATTGAAACCCTTTTAGAGCCCTTCCCTACAGGTGATGTTGAGGAGGTCCCTCTGGAGGACCCTGTTTACCCTTGATTGACCATCGAGGCGATTGTATGTTGTATAATAGTTTTTGATTTCTCCCTTCACCCAGGTACTATCTTTCCGACTTCTCTCTTTACTGATTCCTCATGTTACTTTACTTTTTGGTATTGCTCTTTCATTAGAAACATTGAGGACAATGTTAGATTTAAGTTTGGGGGTGGGGAAGAAACTTCTTGTTAGTTTTTAGTTACAATAAATAAACTCCAGAGCCTAGAAATTTAAGTTTATTTAGGTCGGCACTAACCAATCTAAGTGGATGGAAGCATTTTGGTTGTAGGAGTTGAGGAACCAATCTGATTAGATGGAAACATCTAAAGAGTCTATTCATAAAAGCACAGAGCTCAGGTGTTAGAAAAGAAAACATGATAGTTTCGCCATATCCTCGTGATGGAAACATCGAAAGAATCCTGATCACTTATTTTTATTTTTCTCTTTACCATTGCTAGGGTGAAATAGAGTGACTGAGACAAAAAAAAAAAAAAAAAATATTGAGACCGGACCACTAGACCAACCGGAATAAATACAATAAAGTCGATCACTGGTACCCTTGTATATGCCAGTGAGTTGACCTAGAGTTAGGATTATCGATCACTTGGTTCCCTTGTATATGCCAGTGTGTTGATATTAGTCCAGACAGTATCTCAGTCCATTAGGATAGGTTCACCTTAGTTAACATCATCCACGTTTTTCTCTACATCCATCTTCTTAATCTATCCATGTGATTGGTTGACTCCGGTTTATGATGTCCAGAAACTATCCGAGTAGAGCTCTATCACTTTATATGAATTTTAGTATGCTTGAGTGCAAACTCGTGTACAACAATTGGAATTTCGCATCGGGTACTACTTCCTCCGTAGTCAATAAGTATGCCAACCAAGGAGATTCTTTAGTGCCTTCCAAGATTTTGCGTGAGACTGACTAGGGTGCAGGTAAAGGTTTTGTGGGTACACCTCACGGTAAACCCTCAGGAGACAACAATCCGCCACTAGGGCCACCTAGGGGTTCAAATGATTTTTATTTTCTAGAATAAATTTGCTCGAGGACTAGCAAATAATAAGTTTGGGGGTATTTGATAGACGCATTTATGTGTCTAATTTGTCCTCAATGTTTCGTATTGTTAGTACTCGTTTTGTCCTTATTATGGTGTTTTGTGTGTTTGTAGGTATTTTTTGGAAATAAAGATTGTTGGAAAATTCGGCTCGAAAAGTTGCTCGGAACACCCCCGGAGGACATTTGATATTCGGACTCCCACTTTGGATAAGGGGTAACCCAATTACTAAGGGGCACCCAATTGATATTCGCACCCCAAGCTGTTGGATAAGGGCTGACCTTCTTCTTCGTTTGAAAATGAAATTTGGCGGGAAAAAATATGTTCACGCCTGGCAGAACTGAGTTGCGATTTTGGGAGCACTAGAAGGAGATTCAAAGGCTGAAAATCATTGGTTATCTTCCTTTGGGCCTAACAGGAATGGTATGGGTCGATTCATCGTCCAAATTTGGCTAGATAACTCGTGTTGGAAGAAAACAGGGAGCGGTTACGGGAAGAGAAACACGGGATTACAGCGAGTTAAACGTGTGTTGATCGTGTTTGGATTGAGATGGGTCTCTGCAGAAGCGTGTGGGAGATAAATAAGCAGAGTTTGCAGCTGTAAGGCGCGTGAAGAGGTAAAAAAAGAAAAAAATATCTCGTATCTTGCATAGAGAATAATCAAAAATATATTGCAATTACATGCGAGATTTTGCTTCTGCTGGTTTATAAATAGGTGTTGGGAGGTCATAGAAGGGATACGGAGAGTTTGGGAGAGTTTAGAACACTTCAGAGCCAATAAAAATCGAGTTGCAGAAACTGCCATTGCTGCTGCTGCCAAGAACACGAAGAACATTCAACGCACAAGGAACCGTCATTTTTCAACAGTGACAACGACACTTAAGCGTGGGTCGTAATACGGAGGCGGACTTAAAAGCAACGATGTATGAGTTTTTAACCTTCTTTGTAACACTGTGTTTGCAACACTTATAATCGTTGCAAACACCCGATTTTCATCATATTCTCCATTTCATCCTTGTAAACACCCTTTGAGCAATAATAATAATTTTTTAGCGTGTTTCCAACATGATGAGAGGCTAATTCTCCCACAACCAAGGCAATGAGGAAGCTATTTACGCATGAATAATTGGTAACTATCTTATTTGCTCTAATTTATAATTTATAATTCACTCAATCTTTGCTTTTTGCGAGTTTTAAATTGTTCGCAAAATTCTTTTCATTAGTTGTGATTCAATTAGATAGGTTATGCTTTGTATTAAGATAATCTATGCTTAGGGATACAATAATTTTTGAGAATTTGTCTGATTATTTGTGAATTAAGAAACAAGGGATTTAAAAGATAATTAGAGTTTTGGGTTATTTCTTTGTTATTCATTCATGTGTAATAGTGGAATCAGTGTCTTGGTTATTTTCTCATATCTTGAATCAATTTTGTGTTAAGTTTTCTTTATTATTAATTTTTATAAGTCTAAAATCTTTTGCTTTCACAAGTCTCAACAAACCTTTTTACTACAACATTATTGAGTCACATCAATTTTTGGCGCCGCTGCATCATCCATGGAATTAGGCGAATCATCCACACAATCATCCACAGGGTCATTTATATGTTCTGTTTGGAACAGAGAGTCACTACCAGATTCATCATCATCAGCAAATAATCTTTGACATTCAAGAACTCTCAATCTTTGTTCCAAACTAGGCGGTGTTTGTTTGTAATACTTCTCATATATAGTTTCATGTGATTCTTCACTTACCTCATGTGGAGCAGAAACTCCATACCATTGCCTACGCATATATTCAGCAAGCGTCATCTCAGATGAGGTTTCCTGATAATTTGACTTTCTACGCATATATTCTGCCAGTGTCATCGTAGGTGACGTCTCCTCAGAAGAAGTCATCATCCTCAAAAATTCCCTGAAAATAAATACAAAAAGAAACGCATAAAAAGGAAAAAGAAAATATTGTACAAAAAAAAATAAAAATAAAAAAAATAAAAACCTAAAAATTAATCTAAAAACAAATCCCCGGCAACGGCGCCAAAATTGATAATGTTTCTTGATTTGTTTGTTGTAGTAGTAAAAGGGTTGTCGTTCACTCGGATGTTGTTGAGATTAAATTAAAAGGTTTAACGAAAATAATAAACAAAAGCGAGAGTCACTGGGTCTAGGATTCCACCGCATTCGTATTAATAGGTTCAATAATTATTCTTCAGCAATTATCGCTCAATAAACAAAACAACAAGGATCTTATTTTTGCCAATGTAGATTCTCCAAACATTAGTTATAAATCGTAAGCATGGGCCATCAAACATCTAAGCAAGCATGACCCATCTAATAAAATGATAACTAATTTTTTCAAATCATAAAACAATTTAAAATAAATGCAAAAGTCATATAAAGAATTAATTAAAATTACCCACGTATGAAACTCGGCTTCCTCCGTCGACCCAGTGTCGGGGCTTAGCTTCTCATGATGAAAACACGCTCAAAGTATTTATTCATCGCTCAACAGTGTTTACAAGAAGTGGAAAACTAATAAAGCGGCGAATTTGCTACGCAAATATGCGTTGCAGACTCTCTGTTACAAAGCAGGTGTCTCAAATTTGAATAAAATGTTGCAGATTCAAAACTAATCTGTTACAATGGAACTATCGCGAGACACTATTCCTAAACAGACGGTTCCAATGCGTTGTTCTTGGTGTTCTTGAGAACGACACTTACGTCGTGTTCTTTGCAACTCTTTTTCTTCCTGCTACTGCAGAATCACTCTGCAGTGATCTGCCGGCTCTTGTAACTGCTCCCAACTCTCGATATCCCTTCATCCTTCTTCCACAATCCTTTTTATACTCAACAGACCATCCAATCTCCGAGTAAATGAGAATATATTCTCTTTATTGCTCTCGGATATTCACAGCGAATAATTTCCTTGTACTATTATTCCACGCGCATGATGAAGTCGAGATATTCTCAGCATTTGACTTCACGTTTCAGTTAGAGTAAAACTCTGTCATCCCCACGTAAAACTACTAAAAATATCTCAGAGAATAGCCGAGAATATCTTCTTCCCCTGTTTCGTCAAAACTTCACGTGATGACCTTTTCTTCGATTCCAAGTCAGCAACCAATCTTATCCAGCTGTAACAGACTCGTGTAAGTCCAAAACCAAGATTAAGTCGCACCTGAACTCCTCCAAAACTCTAACTGAACTTTCCGCGGAAGAACATACCCGAGAGTAATGTTTTCTTGAATTCCCGATTATCTAGCCAATTTTGATCGATACAATGACCCATACCAGTCCTGTTTAGGTACCAGGAACAAACCCATTTGATTTCAGCCATTGAATCTCATTATAACACCTCCAAAATCCAAACCCTAATTCTGCCGGTTCAAACACAATTTTCCCGCCAATTTTCAGTTTCAAATTGTTGAAGATGACTGCCCCTTATCCAATCCGGGAGTGCGAATAGCAATTAGGGTGACCCTTAGTAATTGGGTGCCCCTTATCCAAAACTGAGAGTCCGAATAACATGTGTCCTCCGGGGTACAAAAACCACTTTTCGACCAACTTTCTCCATAAGAGCTTATTTCACAAAAACACCTACAAACAAGTTTATTAGTGATAAAATGAGTCCCAGCTAATGTATTTATGGGTGAAAATGCGTCGCACTTTCGTGCTCATAAAGTTCCAAGCGAAGTTGTCCCCAAATCGCAGGGTTGTACAATACATGAGGAGCTAGCCTTACATTTCCTTGAATAACCGGTTGAGGTTCATCTCCCATGATCCTCCCCCAATCCGCATTGCGATATTCCATCTCAACACAAATGTTGTGCATTATCAAGCACCCCCTCATAATTGCCTTCATGTCCGATTTTTTATAATAACGACAAGGTTTCAATATAATGCCAAACTTACCTTTAAGACCACCAAATGCACGTTCTATGTCCTTCCTTTTTGCTTCTTGGTATTGATTGAAAAGATCTTCTCTAATGTTTGAGGCGGGTTTGTATGCTTGCTCGATGCAACCATACATGGGAAATGCACCATCTCCTAGGTAGTATCCCTGCTCGTAATTCTTTCCATTGATTTGATAATGACAAGGAGGTGCTACACCAAGAAGTTGTCTATCGAACAAACCCGAAGCATGCAAGACATTAAGATCATTGTTCATCCCACTCAACCCAAAATAGGAATGCCAGATCCATCTATCATATGTAGCTACCGCCTGCAAAACAACCGAGGGATATGGCTTATAGCCGCTGTGGGAACCTGCTTGATCCATTGGACATGCTCTCCATGCCCAGTGAAAACAATCGACACTACCAAGCATACCGGGAAATCCCCGAGCTTCATTTTCTGCTAAAATCCTTTTCGTATCTTGAGCGGTAGGTTGACGCATGTATCGACCATTATAAATCCAAATAATTGCATCCATAAACTTCATAGCATAATAGTAGATAGTGGTGGCTCCCATTTGTGTGTAATCATCTAAGGAATCCGGTGCAATGCCTTTGGCAAAATGTTTCATGACGGCAATCATTTTCATATATGGACTATGACCAGGAATACCGCAAGCATCCGTTTTTTGGAGAAAATCATGGTCATAATCACAAACTTGCTCTAAAATTCTCAAAAAAAGTGGACGAGACAAAGCAAACCAACCTTTGAACTTCTTTGGCCCATACATACATTTGAAGTTGAAGTATTGATGCATCATACGAGAATCTGCATCTACACGTTTTCTGTGCACTGTCTGACGGGTCTTGACTTCATTCGGGACGGGTTGATGTATTCTCCGCCTCCTCTGAGTCTCCAAAAGTGTAGCCACTGCTATAACATTCGTCTCAATATCATCTTCATCATCCGGAAGGCCAAACAAAATTCTTCTCAAAGCTCCCTGCATAATGTACCTAATACAACAAATAAATAAAGTATTAACACTCCATAAAAATGAAAAAACTTAAAAACACTCCATAAAAATAAATCATAACACTCCATAAACAACAAATAAACAAAATATAACACTCCATAAACAACAAATAAACAAAATATAACACTCCATAAAAATAAAAAAACTTAAACACTCCATAAAAATAAATAGTACTTAAAAGTATAACACTCCATAAAAATAAAAAAACTTAAACACTCCATAAAAATAAATAGTACTTAAAAGTATAACACTCCATATGGTTTCATAAACACTACGACAAGTAATTTAATTCAGGTCAAAGGAAATTATGCGGTTGTTGGCTGAACTGAGTATCATAAACAATGTTAGGCTCGCTTTCCCCTAACAACACATCGGTAAATTCATTTCCTCCTTGTTGATATTGTGCATTTCCTTGTTGTGATGTAGTAGCTCCATCTTCGACCCTAGGAGTGTAAAATCCTTGACCCGTAGCCCATTCATATGAACCACCTAATGTGAGGTCTTGTGATGTAAAAGCTTCATTTGGATTGTTTGGAGCATGGATAGATGGTACAGAAGAAGATGTAGATCTTCCAGATGAGGAACATGAAGTTGTAACCAATTTGTACGACTCGCCCCATGCGGCTTGACGAGATCCAAGCTGGTATGAACATGATTGTTCCATAAACCTAAAGCAATCTTCCTACAAGTATATAAATTAGAGAATTTAGTCGAATATTTAAGAAACTTAAAATGAAAATGAGTAAAAAATGTAAATGTACTTACCATTGTCAAATTCATCTCCCGAAAGTTATACGGACAAGGAACCCTTGGAACTGGTATTTGACGTTCTACGCCGGCTTCATTGGAAAATGGTAAAGTGAATTCTATCTCCGGCAGTTGTGATGGGGGCTCATTCTATGTGTGATAGGTATATGTCTGCGACATCATGTCAGGAGGAGGGTGACTAGGAAACAAACTGCGAGGAACAGCTGAGCTACCCACTGCTATCTCATCGACGTTCTGAGCATGGTATGACGCAATGACATAAGGTCCAACACTCTTCTTCGTCCACCAAGTGTTATATTGATCCTCTGTGACTGTATAATAGTCATTGACCTCTACTAAAATATCATCTTCATCAATTGTTTCCAAATTTGGAGGATTTGCCGGGACTACAGTCTCACCTGTAATCTGCCTCGGGAATCTCTCCTCCAAGTAACAACTAACTCTTGTGCGATTTTCAAAGTGAAAAAAAAAAGAAACCTCTTTTTGGATACCTCTAGTGCATACTCATATTGGTCTCCCGCAGCATACCGACTCTCTGCCCATGGTTGCCAAATACATGATTCCCTTGTTCTAGTGTCAATCTGTATTCTTGTGCTTTTGACTGATTGTTTCATAGTATCCTTATGGCCTTCTCGATGTCCTCTCTTCCTTGATGCAATCCTAATTTTCTTGAAGAGACAAATCTTTGGGAAAACATCATGATGACCAGAAGGTGACAGACAAAGCAAGGGTTGCATGTTGCGAAAGTAGTAATAGTACCAATACTCAAGTACCACAACCATGCCAACTAAATTTGTACCCCTGGTTGACCAATCGTCGAGATATTTATAGGTATTACCTAACGAAGCTAGACCCCAATCATACTCCCCAACTCTATTCAAGTCATCCAATAACAAAACCCAACGTTTATCTACTTTTCCAGTAGAATGCGCTAGAAGAAAATGACCAAAACACCACATAAAGAATGCTCGTGTCAATGTCACTGCACATTCAATATTATTCTGGCCTTTTCTACTTTCAATGTAGTTTTTCAAGACAATTAAGGAAAATGTATTAGTTTTAGAGTCCCATGCACCATGATTTTTGATATCCGAAAAATACAAATCATCCAAAGAAGGATATGTTAGATCACTACCCAACTGCGGCATAACTACTGGCCGTTTACTAGGATCACCAGTGGTAATTCCCGTTAACATGTACCAATCTAAAGGAAGGAGGCCAATCTCAAACTCCCAAAAATGAAAGCTCCTGGTACTTTTCCACCATCTCTCAGCTATGGCTTCAACTAAGGCTCTATCCCCATTGGCGAAATCAAACTCAAAAACAGAGGAAAAGCCACAATTATCACAAAATTGTTGTGCTACCGGATTATCTTGCACTACAATATTATAATACTTTTCAATATCTTTGAAACTACCTCTAAAGCTTACTTTGCGAGGGTCTTTCGTAACATTGTGACATACATGTCCATCACATTTCCATGATGAAACTATATCCAACCCATCTAGCATTTCATCCATACCTTGTACTACAATCAATAACAAAGATGGGAAAAAATATCATTATCATTCATTTTCATCCATACAAACTAAATCATCATTATCATTCATTTTAATCATACAAACTAAATTATCAAATTTTCATCACAAACTAATCAAAAATAATTCATTCATTTTCATCATACAAATGATCAAATTATCATGCAAATTTACCTACAAACATCATATGAATTATCATTTTCATCACAAAAATCAAAATTTATTTTTTGTTCATCACAAATAATCAAATTAAATCCCCAAAAAAAAAAAATTCATCACAAATAATCAAATTAAACCATACACATATCATCTACATCATCTAAATACGAAATATCAATCATCAATTTGAATGAAATCGCACCAAAAAATCAAAAATCATAAATCATAAAACTTTAAACCTAAAACTTAAATTTCTTACTTGGAATGATTTCGTGGATGGAATCGCACCAAACCACCTTCAATCGATCACAAATACGAAGTAGAATAAACCCACGGAAGGAATTTGCAAAAAAAATTCTAGAACTCGTGAAGTTGGACATGCATTTTCGGGAGAAATGGGGGAAAGATGAGTGAGAAGTGAAAAAGGGGAAGAAGGTCGAGTTTCTGTGGAGATATCATTTTTTTTGGACGCTGAATAGAGCGGCGTTGTCAACCTAGCAGACCCAGTCAAACGTTGTTCGATTCGGCGTCCATCTGGACGCTGTACTATTCGGCGTTAGACGGTGTACTGTTCAGCGTTTCGCTGCTAGATTCGCCATGCCATAGGGGTTAGTAGGTTGCCCAAGCTGACGTGGATGGCCAATATAGCAACTAGATATCTAGCCCATAGGACTAAGTCTTAGGCCATGTAGAAGCGATAGTTGTGGTTTTGCTGGTCTGTTTGTTTGTGATGAGCTTTGCGTGGTCATGGGGACCGTTAGGTTGGTTGATTCCAAGTGAAACATTTCCTCTTGAGACAAGAACGACGGGTTTTGCATTTGCAGTTAGTTCAAACATGTTCTTCACCTTCGTCATAGCTCATGCATTCCTATCAATGATGTGTCATATGCGTGCCACTATCTTTTTCTTCTTCGCGACTTGGATTCTGGTCATGGGACTTTTCGTTGTGTTTTTCTTGCCAGAGACAAAGAATGTGCCGATTGATGATATGAAAGAAAGAGTTTGGAAGCAACATTGGTTTTGGAAGTATAACTTCTATAAAATAATACACTTGGGACCAAGGAAACTTATTATTTAAAAGAGATATTATATTATAACAACCCAGCTTGTTGCTAGGTTACCAACCAAAAGTATGTAATTTATGAGATAATTAACATTAATTAGTTAATATAATAACAAATTATATTATCAATAATATAATAAATTATTATTTTAAAAAATAATTTCTATATATAATGCATTCACAAACCTTAAACTTAAAAGTATTTAACATATAGATAGGTCACGTACAGCATTCTAAATCACCAAGATGTATTCTCATCTCAAAGGTGTATCTCACTAACAAATTAACAATGCAATACGGAAAGAGTTATGTGAATATAAAAGGGATAATCCTTCTTGCAAGCATCAATCACACTACAACACAAGCATCAATCACACTACAACACTTCTTATTGCAATACAACAATGCGACTCTAGGCCTCTTAAGTGCACTACACACTATTAGGGATTAAATAAAATTTGATTTGAATTTCTAAGAAAAACAAACCAATATTCAATCATATTTTAAGAAAATTTGATATGGATGAAAATTACTTTTTATTTTTTAGTAGTATTATTATTTTATATATTATTTGGGACTTGTTAATCCTATAAGGGAAATTTTGAAATGTATTATTTTATAATTTTATCGAATTTATTATTTTACCGCTAAGAGCCCGAGTCGGGACCGGGAAATTTTATTATTTTAGCGAGAATATTATATTTATTGTGAAACTAGAAAATAGAAAAGGAAAGACACAAAGTAGAGACGAAGAAGGAGATAAAATCTTATTAATGTGTACAATAGACTAACATTAGAGCCTCTATTTATAGGGCTAGACACAAGGGTATCCCAGTAATAAACGGGATTTGCCCTAGATATTCTTAACATAATTACACGTTTATAACACTCCCCATGATGACATTGTGTCTAAGCTAATTGCCTCGTTAAAACCTTGTCAGGAAATTCCATAAGGACAAAACCTGATCGAGGGGAAAAGAGTACAATTGAGAAAACTTAGAAAAATTTGGACACACAAATGTTGCCTCGTTAAAACATTGACAAGGAAAACCCATTGGGAAAAACCTTGATGAAGGAAAAAGAGTACAATGTGATAGTCCAGTAAAATACCTTCTAATTTGATACTCCCCCTGATAAGTACTTTAGTTAAATCTTGGCTTGCAAATCTTCGAGTCGGGTCAATTTCGGTAATCGAATTTCTTGAATGCTGGAGATAGCAATGCTTTCATGAGAAATTTCCAAGTTGATGAAGTCTTCTTTTGTGTTAGTCTTCTAATGGTAGTGTTCTCGAGTCTTCACGCTTCTCTAAGTACATTGAGGACTTGCTTCTTGGATTCCTAGCTTCTCGGAGATGATTTGCAAAAGTAGTTGATGTAGTTTCTTCAACAAAGTGCCAATATGCAGTTATAGTACCATAGGTGAGTAAAGTTTGTGATCATACCATGTATATGGATCAAAATGATATCCAAATTCCTAAGGATTCTTATGTTGATGTGGTCTAACAAAACAGAATGACCTAGTTAATGGTGGGAATCCACCAAATAACCAAAATTATACAACTGCCCCTTGGATGACCACCATGTTGAATAAATTGCCTCACTAAAACCTTGCCAATAAAAACCCAGTGGGAAAAAATTTGGACGAAGGAAAAAGAGCAAAAATATCAACATTTTTGAAAGAAAATCAAACGTCAACGAGATGTTGCCTCGTTAAAACCTTTTTAGGAAAATCACATGGGATAAAACCTGAAATAAAGGGAAAAGAGTACAACTTTTGACGTAAATATGGATGCTAACCCTATATGAGTTTTACAAAAGAAAAGCATCAAAATAATAACTCTAGTCTATTTCAAAGACGAGTTTAAGCTAGCATAATTCCAACTGCAGTTTTGAGAAAGAAAAATAAATAAATATAGAATTCATGTTGCTAAAGCGTGGATTTTTGTGTTTTTAAGGACTCCTCAAGAGACCCATAAAGTTGATAGCATCAACTAATTAATCCGGATTTTTGGTTTTCTACCAAATTTCTAAAAACACATGAAGGATTGTTAACTTGACATAATCAAGTCAAGTGGCTACCAAAATATAATTTGAACCCTACAAAGATTACAAATTTGAATATGTTCTCCGACCACATATGAGTCCTTCAATGACTACCACGCCAAATGTGTCTTATAAGAAGAATAATTGTTGAACCAATCCTAGGGTCTGATCAAAAAGAAAACCCTCAAATCGTTTTCACAACGAACGTATTTCTCGTATAACGCATTACGACTACGCCAACCTGTAAGTAATAATAGGCTTGGCAATTTTAAGGTGTTAAGTCTTGGATCCAAAATTGCATTATTCGATAAATTATAATAATCCAATCTAATATGGATTACATGCCAAGCAATTATAATATGTCGATATTACTCTGCAGAGAGGTCCACAACCACCATTATTTATTTCATTATTCGAGAAATTATAATAATCCAATCTAATATGTAGATATTACTCTGCAGAGGGGTCCACAACCACCATTATTTATTTCAGTAGCTACTTGATGCAGGGCGGAAGCGTTGAACAGACTATCTAAAACACATGTTTCCGAGATACCACTCTCAAGGAAAACACTACTTTTTCATTAATCAAAAATATTCTCCTCTAATATGAAAACATGGAGCTCCTTATATAGATAACTCCTTTTCAAATAATCAAATGTTTCCTAAATAAATTATCAAAATGCTTATTACCAAAACTAAGAGATATTTCTAACTAATATAAAATCCCTAACTAAATTATCATATTTATAGAATATACTTAATAAATGAAAATAACTTAATTAATTATAATATATTCTGCTACATTTATTAAAATAAATTAAAGAATAGTAGAAATATGCAAGCATATATTGTTTCCATGAATACTCCACCACTACTATAAAGGAATATTCGACAATCATTAGTTTATTATGACACAACACAATTCTCTGGTGTTTACACACTTTAAAAAAATTCAAATTTCACTGGTACCAGTTCCCGCGGGCATTATAATCTCCTCCTCGTCAAATGAGGAGATATTAATTTTGAGAATGTGAATCATATTATGATAGACTCTATTGGAGCATTATCTGTAGCATGTAGCAGAACGCCACATTTTTGCTAGAAGTGATTGGATTTGTCTTTTCAAACGACATTAGCTTATGAAAAAGCTAAATGAGATAACTTCACGCCTATTATTTAATGGCAGCATTTATGGATTTGATTTAATGGGAGAGAAATTGATATAACTTTAGTTAATTAACACCATCTTTTGATAGTGTATATAGTCTCCCCCTGATTATGGCTGAAATAATGGTATCTCATATACGAAATCAATTTCCGTAAAGTATTATCCGATTAATTCGAGGACATATACTTAAAATAATTTCTGGATTTTAGCAATACCAGGTTGGACAATGGATACTGAATCCAAGAATCATTAAAAATTATCCGAAAAATGTAATCCACTTGATATACAAATTGAACAAAGCATGGATTTTATTGGTTACAACCAAAAAGATATAAAATATGCAAATAAATCTCCAAATAATTCCATGACCTCAACGACATGAGATTGTGGACACTTTATTTTCCAAAAGAAATTAAATTCAAGATCAATATAGTCACTACAAGGACTAATAATATTGGCTAACAAGCCGGGTGCGCACCCTTTGATCTTTAGTGTCCAAGTCCAACTACAAGTGGAACAATTTCAGATTTTGAAGAATAATTACCGCGAGGAAAATCAAAATTGCTCAATATCCCTCGGGAATGTAGCAATTCCTCGTTTTAACGATATCTCACTCTAGGATCGATAAAGAAAATGTTTCTTCTTGAGAAAGATAAAGAAATCATTTTCGTTATTGAATTTAGAAAAATCCATGGTTTTCGGTAAAAAATAGAAACGAACAGTATTGGTATAAAGAACCACACTATATCGACATCTCATATAAGCGATAGAGAAAACCAACACCAGTTCGTTCGTACGATTCATGAAAATCATATCGACGAAGAAAGAAAAAAAATGTTGTCATGTTAGTCATTGTATAGGGATAATCCACTTTGTGGTTAAACAGATGGTTTCTTATAAATGAATAGAAACCAGATAAAAAAATCACATCCAATGGACGAAGATACCAAAATAAATTGGCCGTAGGTTTTTCAACCATGCACATGATTACTTACCGTATAGGTAATAAAATCTGCGAAAACACCAGTTTTACGGTTTCATTAGAGGAATAAAAACCGTAAAACATCTGATGGATACAATTTCATTAAAGGAATAGAAACCGTAGACCATCTTTTGATGATTTTTTTTTAAGATGGACTATTATAAAAAGCTCAATATTTCTTGTTAAAGAAATGGAAATCTCCAAAGATTATTGTCACGTACAGACTATAGAATGATTAATACCTTGAGCTTTCGAAAAAGAAGATCCACATTATATTCTCTTTTGTGGTATTGACCGATGAAATTTAATAAATCCACGGGTATAAATACACCACACTAAGGCAATTTCCTTCTATTTAGGGAAAGAAAATATAAAAATAGTATATAGCCATTATAAAACGAATCAAACAAAATAAAAAAAATATTGTTGACGCCACTTACCCGGCTAAGATGTTCATGTTCGATTGTTATTGATTTACTTATGTCCCATTGGTGATACTACATCATCAATTGTTTAGATTGAAATCCCGCGGATTCCAAAGTTTGAATATGTAGGGATAAGCTATAATTGTTTTTTCCCGTATCTCTAGAAAAATAAAAGTAGATAGAAAAACGGCACCTCCAAAAAAAAACGAAGGAACTGTTGCACAACTGCACATGACTACGAATAAATAGTATATAAGACAAAAGAGGTAAAAATTTTGAACTCGCGCTGCGAGTTCAAAAATGAATTCGCGTCTTTACATCCGTCAGATGATGGAGATGTGACATCATCAACATAGGACTTAACCACAGTTTGGTTCTTAAATACGCCGTATATTTAGAGAATATATTTCATGGATTACCAAGAATTCCCCACCAAATACTTACGGTGGCAAGAGTGAACCTTCATCTCTTATTCTTTCTGGAAAACCTAGAATTTTAGTCCATAATATATCTTAATTTCATTACAATTCTGTCATATTAATCAAACGATCTTCAATCATGTTTTCTTTAGTATACCAGGTTAATGATTGTATACGAGTACATAGGGTATTGAATCACTGAGATATATATATATATATATATATATATACATACATACTACAGCTAATTGTCTGTTCCTATCAAGAACGAGAAATCAAAGACAAACGAAAAAGATAAAAGAATACAGTTGGGAAGGATGATTCATGTGTTATAAGATTAGTTTTCTTTTTCTTGTTTTATTATCTTAGTTGTTGATCTCTTATTCTATTGAACTGCTGTCAATTCTACAAAGAAGTGAACTATCAGTATATAGACGAAAATAGTTTGGGCAGCATCAATCTAATTTTTTAATAGCTTTTACCTTAATCTAACATGATACTTGTTAGCATTAGATTACTTCTTGAATTTTATTTGTTTTCGATTTAGAATCGACAACCTTTGCTTTCTGAATTCTCTGTATAATGGACTTATATGAGAACAAATATGCTAACATGCGGGTCAACTGTCATTGCTGAACCAGGTCATGGTTTTTAACTTATTACTGAAAGCTATTCTTTTCCTAAAGAAGACGAAGATACATCTCTAAATATCCGGCGTACTTAGAATCTCAATTGTGGTTAAGTCTTAGTTTGATGATGTCACATCTCCATCATCCGATGGATATAAAGCCGCGAATTCATAATTGAACTCGCCCTGCGAGTTCAAATTTTTTTCCGATAAAAGAATGAAAGATAAATCAATTGTGACCCATTGCTGATACAAGAAGATATAATCAGTTGTATACTTCTCGTATTCTATGTTCGGTTAAAGAAAAAAAAAAATCGAGTCCATACAGTATATGCCTCGAAGATATTGTTTTGTCAATTAATAGAGACAAATCAACAAGCTTGTGAGGATTCTTTGAAAGAAAAAAGAATATTCTAGAAAATTGAGAAAATTCTTATCGCTCAGTGATTAGAGCTACGTGCTGATGACGTATTGTGAAACTAGAAAATAGAAAAGGAAAGACACAAAGTAGAGATGAAGAAGGAGATAAAATCTTATTAATGTGTACAATAGACTAACATTAGAGCCTCTATTTATAGGGCTAGACACAAAGGCATCCCAGTAATAAACGGGATTTGCCCTAGATATTCTTAATATAATTAAACGTTTATAACAATATTATCGAGTATTATACTAAAGAAGTTATACTGTATATGGATTGTGATCACGACGAAAATGGTCACAAGGTCCCTAACCAAATTCATCCTTGAACAAATTGCTAAACGAACGTACACTCACACTGGCGAGATGTTTCACACGAGTCGTAGCTATTGGGAATGCACCATGGCCTAGTAGTAGGTAACCTCATGTTCATGTAAATTTGATTGTTTTCCAACTTTTCCCGAGCCATAGTTGCTGGGATGCTCTATGGCCTGATCGGACGAGCTTTCTGTACAGTTTGAGTCCATGGGTCTGTCAAAATCCTGCTGTAAAAAGTTCAGAAAATCAATTTGCCATGGATCAATTATTTCACTTAAACTTATAGAAATTAATTTCAACTTTGACTATGTCAGAATACTAGTATAACCGTTGTCACGGTGGGAGGGCCGACCGAAAAAAAATCTGAACATGGGGTTCGTCTGCGACTACTTTCGTCCCGTTTAAGAAAAGGGGATACTTTCACCCCGTTTCCGAAAAATGGATACTTTCGCCCCGTTTCGGAAAAAGTGATACTTTCGTCCCGTTTCGGAAAAAGTGATACTTTCGTCCTGTTTCGGAAAAAGTGATCACTTTTTCCGAAACGGAGCGAAAGTATCACTTTTTCCGAAACGGAGCGAAAGTTTCACTTTTCCCGAAACGGGTTGTGAAAGTATCACTTTTTCAGATGCGGAAAATTAGTCGATCCATAAACCAAAATATGGTTGCATGATGTGTTATGCATCCTTTGTGGTGGTTTGCATAATGGCTATGCATTCAATTTTCGAGAATTGTGCCTAAAATTAAAGTATCATTTTTCTTGAAACGGAGGGAGTACATCGTTTTATTAGTTGCAACGGAAAATTAGTTGACGCATAAACCAAAATTTTGCTACATAAAGTATTATGTATCATTTGTGGTGGTTTGCATAATGGATAATATTTAATTTTCTAAAATTGTGCCTAAAATGATAAAGTTTTTTATAATATTTAAGTTTTTTTATTTACGAGATAAATTTTGTAAAATTTGTAAATTCCAAGCACGGATTTTTAGATATGTTATATTAAAGTTTCTTTCCAATTATACCCTGAAAAGATAGGATACAAAAAGAGTTTATAATTGGACTAAAAAAGGGAGGGACATTTTTGGTTTTTCGGCCCTAACCATTCTCAATCTTTTTGTGGTAATTGATCACTTAGATTTACAAAAAAAATGGCCATATAAAGGTCCTCCCTCGCTTCGCTCGGTCGGCCCAACTAATTTTTCAACTAAAATAAAAATAAAATCTGGTCACTCTTTCAGGAAGTGAGAGACCAAATGGGCAATGGCTCCAACATATTTCAAGGAAGCTGGAATTCTGAAATTGTCAGGTGGTTAACTTAAAATAAAGCAAGACACAACAAAGAAGCTAATACTTATTTATCTGAAAAAGAAAATTACGAATACAAAAAAACAAATAATCTCCTTTACATAATTCTCCAAAATTCTTAAATTTTAAATGAAGGAGAAGTATAAAGTGTAACAATGGTGAGAAACTGGACTACGTTATAAAGATCAAATATTCGCCCAATGCCTATCAACAGTTCTCCCTCATTACAAAAAGAAAAAAGAGATCGAGTTCACCATTCCGGATGAGAGCCTATAATATACTATCAAGAGTCATTTCCTGTTAATGCGTCACCCAAGTCAAAGTTCAGATTGGTTCTCATTGTTCTTCTTCCGACTCCTCCATTATTACCTCTTCTCATCATAGCAGCAAACTCGCTGTAATCAATCTGACCATCCTGTAAAATAAATGTAATTACCTATCAGATTGAGATCATAAAGCAGTATTATCTAATTAAAAAGAGAATGTTTTGGTCGCCCTTGGACTCGGTTAGTGAAAGATATGGACTTACATTGTCTTGATCGATTTCTCTGATCATGTCATCCAGGTGTATATCACTTAGACCAAACTGACCACAAGCTTGTTGAAGTTCGTCGATGGTGATGTAACCACTACCATCCTTGTCAAAGAAAGCAAAGGCGGACACTAGGTTTTCCTCTCTCTCCATCTTGTTTATGTGCACAGTGGCAGCAAGAAATTCACCATAATCTATGGTTCCACTGTTGTCGACATCAGCCTGCAATGTACACATGTAAGATTCATTTTCATATAGAAATCAGCGTAATTAAGGTGGAGCACAAATGCTGTTATTAACCAATCCCTTAGTAGTTAAGTTGGTGCTTTTGTACCCTTTTTTCTCCTGAAGATCAAAATCCTAAAAGAACAATGGATAATCCCATAGTCCCTGAATGACCTACTAACTAAGTCGGTGTTGTTTGTTTTCATAAAAGAAGGTTGTCGGTTAAATTCTACGAAGTCCGCTTGTTTCCTTCGCATCATGTAGTTGAGTTCTGAATCCCTTCCAAGGATTCCCCAAGTGCCAGATCTAACCTCACTATTGACTAGTCTAGGATTCCCCAAATGCCAGATCCAACCTCACTTTTGACTAGTCTAGGATTCCCCAAGGGCCAGTTCCAACCTCACTTTTGACAAGTCTAGGAGGGCCAGTTCTAACCTCACTTTTGACTAGTCTAGGAGGGCCAGTTCTAACCTCACTTTTGACTAGTCTAGGATTCACCGTCAACCATTAACTATTAACCATCTTGCAACTAGAAGGGAAAAAGGATTCAGAGAAAAAGAAAGAACAAGGATAGTTGTTTCCAAATGTTGACATAAGCATATACAGCTAGGAAAATTACGTAACATAGTCTATAATTCATATAACTCAAAGAAAAGACTATTCACTATATACTCACTGCCTCCATAAGTGCCTTGATCTCAGGTTCCATGAGTTCCGAGCCCACTTTTCTCAGGCCTTCTTTCAGCTCATCAAAAGTTATTGTCCCACTGTTGTCAGTGTCAATCATTTTAAACAACTCTTTCAGACCACCAATTTCTTCCTCTGATAGACTTTCTGCTATTACCTGCAAAACATAGTAATGCAAATGAGTGATTAATGCAAAAGGATGCTCAATTATTTTGCCTAAAACGAAATAGAATTGAAAATGATACCCTTTGACACATAAATGCAAGATCAGTGAATTCAAACATAATTAGACTATTCACGTCCAATTCCAAATAAAAGGAAATGGTCCCCCTCTTCATATTCAATCTACTGTTCATGAACAGATAAAATTCTGAAAGCAAGCACTATTGGTTTTTAATTTTTATGGTTTGAAATTCAGTATCGAGCAAGTGAACCCTCTTTAGTGTGCAGTAGAGAATCCCATCACATATTCCTTTGTAATTATCCAACTACGTAACTACATTGTAGATATTTCTTGAGTTTCACCAATCAGAATACCCACATATTTCAAGTTCTATACATGTAGAACTAATGACTAAAATCAAACCCAAGAAAAGCAAGTCAAAATGAAGCAGATACTTTTCCACAGAGATAACAAAGAGAATTGATAAAAGAAAAGGCTATATCTTACACGCAATGCCATCTTCTTCAGTTTATTCATAGCAGTAAATTGCTTCAAACGTGATAAAACAGCAGAGTCCAGGGGTTTGTCAGGTGCAACATGTTCATCCACAATCCATGGGTGACCTGATATAGAAAAGCCACTTCATATCAAAACGAAATAAAAGCATAAGCCGCTAATAATTTCTTGCTCTTTTGAAAGTAGGAAAAAAACTTATTTATTCTCAGCTTACTACTCACATAGTACTTCATGAGCAGTCAATCGTTTCTTCGGGTTCCTTTCAAGCATTTTTTGTATAAGATCTTTGGCGCTTTCAGAGATTCCAGGCCATGGTTCAGATTCAAAGTCTAGCTTCCCTTGTAAAATCTGTCTGAAGATTCCCGTCTCAGTTTCTGGATATAACAAGTCGAGCAAAGTTAATATTGGAAAGGAAAAAAGGAAAGAGAAAAGGACCACATTCAAATTATAGCAAATGGCTGCCAATAATACATCATCATGTGCAGATGCAGATAAATACCTGCCCAAAAAGGTGGAACGCCGCTTAATAAGATGTACAATATAACTCCAGCACTCCATACATCTGCTTCGGGTCCATAACACTTGCGCAACACCTCAGGTGCAACATAATAGGGACTTCCAACAACATCATTAAAACTGTCCCCTGCAGCACAAAAAGAATCAAAATAAAAGCTTAAAGATGTGAAGAGGTACACAAAGGAGTTGGAAATAGAAATTAAGACCAGGGCACACAACCAGTCAAGAATAGCAAAAGATACACTTGCAGATATGAAGGGGGGAATCTATAATGAGGGGGTTGTTTGACAACCCTAACATATACACCACCAACACCTTGCCTTTGTTGTGAAGATCATTACACAAACCTCCAAGGCACCTAACATGTTGGCATATACATTGAGGTTATCCAACACCGTCCATTATACATAGCCCTCCGCAAAATGAAGAGGAATTGACATCAAACTATTAACGCAGGCACATTAATTTATGCGGAACCAGGAAGTACAAATAAGGTAATAAACCAAAATTTATTTACTTATAACCTTCCAAGAAGCAATGATTGGTAACAAGTAATGATTATTGGCTAACAACCTCAAAGCAAATGACTACAGTTTTTGAGATTAAAAATTCCATAACTCTCAAATGAACTCAAATTGATCAAATTAATGAAACACCCTTTTGAAAGTACTCCCTAAAAGAATGCATAAAACACAAACTTGGACACATAATGAATCAATATAGTATTCTGGTGAGCCCCATTTGTACAGAAACATGTATAAAGAATCACAAAACTGTCAAAACACATTAATCCAAGGGAACACCATAAGCTTGAATTAGATCAAACAAACAAATCAAGAAAAAAATGAGGAAAAAGTAAGAAACAAACCTGGTCTATAAAAGACAGATAACCCAAAATCAGTAGCTTTAAGAGAAGCATCCTCATCAGTATTAGAGAACAAGAAATTCTCAGGTTTAAGATCTCTATGCATCACTCCAAGAGAATGACAAGCTTCAACAACACCCACAATAGTTTTCAACAAACCAGCAGCTTTCCTTTCAGTATAATGTCCTTTACTTACAATCCTATCAAACAATTCACCCCCAGCACATAATTCCATAACAATATGAACAAAAACAGAATCTTCATAAGCCCCTTTAATTCTTACAACATTACTATGTTCAGATAAATGATGCATTATCTGGATCTCTCTCCACACATCATCATAATCCTCTTTACATATTAATTTCCTCTTTGGGATTGATTTACAAGCATATTCACTACCACTTGATTTCTCAGTACATAGATAGGTTGTACCAAATTGACCCTGACCTAGCTTTTTACCAATCAGATAGATTTCTCTAAGGTTCTGGGTTTTATGTGGTAATACTGATGCTGGTCTTGAATTTGAACCAGCCAATGATGATTTCTTCATCTCCTATTTTTTAGATCTTTAATTTTCAGAAGAATTTTTTTGATTTTGAAGGAAACCAAAGACAAAGAAATCAGTGGTGTGTGTGTGAATAAGGACTGAAAGTGATATATGATTGGTAGAAACAATAATTTGATGGAGGCTGACTCATCAGAGCGGTGGGGTGGTGGTGGTGGTGATGGAGGATCTGACTCTAGTCTGAGGCCATGAGGCTGTTTGTTTATAAAATAATATAAAAGCCAGCCCCTGGTATAGGATTAATTAGTCAGTCAGCAGCCAGTCAGATTACGTCGGTATTCCACTATGGCTGCTGCTCAAAATACAAGACAAGAGTATCCATTTGCGTGGGGTTAGGTGTAGTAGGACTAGGCATCTAAGAAAAAAAGAAAAATAAAAAAGGTGCAATTAGCTGTTAAAAAACTGAGAATAATTTCATGTGGATCACTAATTTAATAGACTAAAATTTTCTAGGATGACTTTCTGTTTTTTTTTTTATTGGGTTTTGGTTCAACCATTTATCATAGATTTGGTCCAATTTTTAAAAAACAATAATACTTAGTCAATCCAGTATTTACAACCAATAAACAAAACTGACTGACTAAGCAGGGGTTACCAGATTCTACATGGAATTACCTGGAAGCCTATAAAATGCAAACAACTAATGCTGAATAGAATGCCAGTAAGTTCCATGCAGCAAATCGATTTCAGTGACCAATGGTGTTTTTATGTTTGGAGATGTCATACAAATTGACTAGACTTGGTAGAGAAATTTCTAGTACAAGTAATAATTCAAAACTTGTAAACCACGTTCACCTGTCAAGATAGATACTGTTTTTTACTGAGATTAATTTCTATTGCACCAACCAAAAATGTACAATAGCTTGAATGGATGAATTCACACTTGTATAGGGAGACAACAAAATCATATATATATATATATATATATTTTCAGGACAAGGAAGAATGACAAGAGGGGGGCATTTTTTTCTTTTTATGTACAATCTACATCTCCCCACCGTTATCATCTTTAGACTTGATACAAGAAACTAAATATCCTAAATAGGACCTGAGAAAAGTCTATTCGCCGTAAACAATATAATTTCTATGGCATTTGACAAACTATTATCGAATTCGATGAACTTCAAAAATCAAATTGCCTCTTCAAATCACTCGTCTTCTGAGTTGTCTTCACTGTCAGACCCTGCAGATTGGCTACCACCATCTTCCTCGTAAGTTTCAGTACCATCATCATCATCACTGCCATCTTCTTCGTAGCCATCACTGCCATCTTCTTCATAGTCGTCACTGTCTAGTTCGTGACCTAAAGTTGGGTTTTCACCGGCATCTAAGTTGTCACTCTCATCATCATCTTCTTCACTCTCTACATAATCGTCAGGATCAGAATCGTCATTGGTGGTTCGTCGTCTACCTATTTCATAAAGCTTGGCCGTAGCAAACATTTCCTCATTGTCTTCCATGGATACCACTCCAACAAAAGTATCAGTTGCTTCTGTGGCGAGGTCAAGAATGCACCGGTCAACAGGGACTGTAGCAATATCTGAGTAGTTTGTAGCATCAATGGTGCGGAATGAAGCGAAGAGCGGGTGTCTCATACGACGTGCATGAACTGTTGACATTAGGTCATCTAGATTTCTCCTCAAAATCGCATAAATTACATCCCCACGAGCATTAAATGTTATAGTGGTCTGGGCCAAGGAAGGCACACTCCGGAGGAGCTTGAAATTTCGAAGGTCCCAAACTTCTGAATTAATTATTACCTGTAGAGTATACATAACAATTCATTAAATCATACATGATAAACAAATGGACAAAAAAAAAAAAACTAGGCGCATGGCAGTCGTATGATCTAAGAAAACTCATGCTATTTAGTTGTGTAGGGGCAGAAAAGTTCCTCATTATCTCTTGTTTGTGCTTGATCAACAATATTGCACTGATAGGCAAAAGATAATACAAAATCCGAGGTAACTACCACGTAGTTACTCACAAGAAAGTGAAAGCATTGCAGACTCATCTCAGCAAACTAACAAAAAAACACTCAACCAAACCTGTAATAACAAATGATAGAGTGCTCAATGACCCCAAAAAAGCTAGTTCCCTCATTATCTCTATTCTAACGCATGATATCTATTAATTGAGGGCTCGTTGTGTCTTTAGTCTTTTTTTCTTTCTCCGAAATCTAAATGTTCAACTAACAAGGTTATCGGGTAGTTTAAAAGCATACCTCATTTCCACCAGGATGAAATCCACCACCACCATAATCTGTGAACTGATCAAAACATTTAACAACTCTACAACTCTGCCTGTCCCATAAAACCCCATTCCACAACAACAAATTGTCTTCAGAGCTAAAATGTACAGGGTACTGCATATGCCACCTCCCAGGAGCTGAAGGAGCAGTTGAGGTGTCACAAAACTTCAACTGCAGATTGTGTGTTTGAATATCATACAAAAGAACCTCACGTGTAGATGATTGTGTAGATATGGCTGCAAATGAGGTACCAGAGGTGCTAAATCTTGCTCCCTTGCATCCTTCAAATGTACGCAAGGGACCAGCTGAGACTGAAGAAGCATCCCACAAATATACATCTTGAGAAGCAGATGAAAGAACTAATCGAGCCCCACTTGATACCGCAGATTGAACAAGTGTCACATGAGATTGGTGGCCTGTGGAACTTTCCACAACATTACAGCTGTTTGAATCAAATATCCTGACTTCACCAGAGTGACACCCAATTGCAGTCTGAGAGAAATCCCCTAGAAAAGTTTGGCACGTCACAAGAGAAGATTCATCCCGATAACTACGCCATGGCCTAAATCTGCTGTAGATAAACTGGCGATCCCTACGACTGAAACGTCCACCAAAACTGTTTCTGAACTCACGAGTACTTAACCTCGCGACTACATTTGTTGGTGCATCGAGGCTGCATCTTGATTCGGGGCACGCGTGTGGATGCAAGAGAGAGATGGGCGGTAAAGTAGTAATAGGAGCTGGGCACTGACGATGTTGTTGCTTCAGATATTGCACCACAAGAGAATCTAGGGATACTCTTTCTGCTTTGACAGAGTCAGCTAGATGACCAGTGGCAGTACTTTCCCTCAAAGAATCAGAATGAAAACCATCAAGTGCTAATCGACCATCCTTATTTTGTTGAAAACCAGGTGTAACGTCCATTGATAAGTAGCTCTTTCTGGCAATACTGGCCGTCTGACATATAGTGGACTGAAACCCACTATCAACAGTTGCCAATCGCTTCCCTGGGTTTGCCAAACTACTATCCCTTGAATCTAGCTTCCGTTTTATCGGCAATATATTTGGAGCCTTGGATTGAGATTTCATATCTGAAATACAACTGGCAGAAGAAAAACCAGATGAAGTTTCAGCTACCCCTGTAGGTGACGATGAAGTTTCCAGCGCTCCTAATTTCTTGTTAGCTGATGATGACGGAGTAGAAGCATGACTTTTTGACTCAGAGTTGATATTAGACGGAATAACCGATGCCTTTTTTGCAACAGGCCTCATAGAGTCGAAATTATGGCAAGATTTGTCACCCTGTGAAGTATTTGACACAGCGGAAAGAAAACCACCGGGGACACGCCCAGATGGCCATTGAAATTGTACTGCTGAAGTTTCCTGAATAGAAGTTCGGTACAGGACAGGGGTTCTCTCTGCCAAGAATGGTAAAGGTGTCAACTGAGCCTCCTTAAGAAGTGTATCAGCAGCCTTAGTCAAGCCAGATGCCTGCAGGTGTTCATGTATAAGGAGCAACAGTTCCCTGTGATTAGGATGAGACAAAGAGTTAAGAATGGGGAAAGAGAAGTGTATCTATATTATAAAAAGATGCTGTCGGAATGATGAAGCTGCTGTAATGTAACCTGGAATGGTAGGTAATAGGAGTGGCAGCTGCTATAGCTGCTCTTTCTATACGCCTCAAGGTAGGTGCAGCAGCATCTGTTGTTGCTAATGTACTTGCATGGCCAGAATTTGTCACAACCTACAATGATTAGAAACAACCAGTAGATGTTGTCAGCCCTAGATATAGAAGGGTAAGTGTAGGCTTCAGACTATTTAAAAGAACTGTGTATGTGAACCATGAAGATGCTTACTGCAATTAACTCAATGGCCACTTGATAAAGCTCAGCTTGCCATCTAGCCTGCTCTGTTCCAGGTGTTTGATTTCCAGACTCTCGAATTAATTCCGATAACATTTCGCCCACCTAAAACATCAGAGTAACAGCTAAGAAATCCCCCCAATTGACCTCCATGTTTTTAAACAACAAACACACATGGTCGCATCGCCAATTAATAAAGAGAAAAGATATAAATACTTAAATACACAGATATTCTGTTTTGAAAATCAAAGTAATTAGACAATTTACTATGAGATGATATAACAGGCATCGGTCGAAAATGCCTGCTGTGGGTGGTGAAAAATCATGAACATTACTTCAGCTAGAATAGGAAAAAAAAATAGTACTGATTGTTGTATAATAATGATAAAGATAAACATTTGTGATAACTATTCACCTGAAGCTTTATTAAGATGTGTGCGATTGTTTCATCTCTAGCTAAACCAAGTACGACCCGGCATGCAAGAACACGGAGACGGTCAACAGAAGCAGTGGGGGTGACTATGCGTACACGGAGAAGGTGCAAAAGAATCTTTATGCCATTGTTGGCGCGAACAGCTTCCCTTGCTTGATGATATACTTGTTCACTTTCTGAAGTGAACCCACCAAAACCTGCCCCAGGACATAAACATGATCTACGAGTTCCCACTATTCCTGAAACAACAATAGGTGAAACTGTTTCTGAATTGTCACGTTCATCCCCAAGTCTCTCTCTCGATTCACCATTGAAGGATGATGAAACCAATTGTTCTGAGAATCTGCTTTCAGGTACTTTTTCCCTAGTCTCCATACAGTTACAAACAGAAGACTGAGAGAATGGTTTATGGCTTATCGAGGGGGGAGGGCACACAAGATTAACCATTATGTTCAATGCTACCATAATGACCTGCACAAAACAAACAAAGACATCCCAAAAATGAGTCAACACAAAGCACAAATCAGAAAACCTCCGAAGTATCTTTTTGAAATCAAGATTACTAACAATTTCAAATGTAAGGTATTTACCTCGGGCTCTACAAAACCAGTAGCATTTAGTGCATCCAAGAGAACTGCCATACCCACACGATTATTGTTTACAGTAACATCCAAGATTGACTTTCGACCATTTGGTATCAGTGTAACAACATGAAGAACACCTAACGCATACAGAGCCAAGTCATGCATATAGCGTTCAGCAGGTGGGGCCTGAAAGATACGAAAAGGATTTTTCAATCTAAATCATAATTAAACAAGGTAAAAAGAAAGATAAGTGGAGGTATCTATTAAATCATACTTGACATAATTTCAGCAACGTAAGATGTCCATTATAAGCTAAAAATCTCTCCACCACAGGCCACCAAGAGTTCACAAATGCAGGACCAAGCTTGCGGTCATGCTGTATCTGACGAAACACCGAGTCCATAGCCTCATTGCTGGTATCAAACTGCTTGTCTACAGGTCCAGCACTAGGAATATTATGAGCTGCTGTTAGATCATTCTTGTTTGGACGAATAGAATCCACAAACAACAGAAGATGTGCTCTGAAATACTGCCGAAGTGCCATACACGTGTGAAAAGCTACCTGCTTCTCTGACGCAGTCAAAACCTCAGCAGGTGATTGATCATTCTGAGATGATCCTGGGTTAGACAAGCCCACAACCCCAGAATTACCTCCTGCCTGTACTAATACAGCAGCATTTAGTACATTCAGGAATTTCTGTAACCCATCTAGTGCATCAAAACAATCAAGGATCGCTCTGAATACAAATGCACCAACGAAAAATACGGAAGAATTTTTCTTGGCTTGATCTTCAGGGCACTCGAGGAGTTGTAGAGCTAACTCAACCACTTGGTGCACAACGTCTGAAGGAAGAGCGCAGACATGTTCCATTAGCACCTACAAGAATATCCAAACAATGTAAGACTTAGGAAAGATATAAAAAGGTAGAATGAATGATTTAGGTAAATACACGGCAACCAGCCCCTTACGACTTACGTGAGGAGAACCAATAGTAAGCAAGCATGAAGAAAGCCCAGATAAAGTAAGAGCAACTCTAGGTACAGCAAGAAGCAATTGCATGCCACCACGGTCCACAAATTGTGCCGAAAATTTTCGATGTGCACCTACAGCACATATTAGCTTTAGTAAATCAGGTAGAAGTACCATTGTCTTTGATAGCTCTCTATCTTTAGAACTTCTCTGAAGAAGAGCAAGACAAACATCAACTCCCTTTTCATGCAAAACAGGCCCCAGAACCTCAACGTATCCTCCTAAGTTCTCAAGACACTGAATGCAGTATTTTTGTCTCAACTGAGAAAGAGAATTGGTATCCAAAATATACATTCCTTCAAAATGTACATCTTTTTCTAAATCACTGGATCTTGAGCTCATCGCATGCTCGTTGACATTGCTGGAATTCCTGCTTCAGATAAAAGAAAGATTTTAAGTAATGCCGGTAGATGGAGATGGAGAAACTCAAATGACTACAAGTTTTAACGTACCTTGAGACCTCTGTAGCATTAGCAGTATCACATGCCATTTTAGAAGCAGCCAAAACTGCAGCTTCTTCATCTTTCGTACTTTCGAATACCTGATTAAAAATTTCACTACTTAGCTGAAAATGAAGTACCTAATACGAAAGTAACAGTAGGATGATCCAAAATCAATGCTTACCTCTAAAGCAGCGGTTTTCACAAGATCAGCAGCATCAAGAGCAGCAAATTTTACAGCCTCCGCAGACAGATTAGCTGCTGTGGCTTCGGCTTCAGCAGCTCTGGTTGCTTTCTTTACCCATTGAGTTATATCCCTCGTACCAACTTTGCAAACTTCAAAGCAATCATCATTAATTCCGATAACAGCATCTGCCTTGCTCGAATGCTTCATAGCATCAGGTTCATCTTTTGTATCTGAATTCTTAAGTAGATTTCTGTCCCTGCTATTTCGCCCCTGTCCCAGTTGTATTCCAAAACCTGGAGATGTCAAGTTTAAAGCCCTTTCATAATCTATAACCCCTTCAACAATCCTTCCTTTTCCTCTAAGTCTTACCCTTCCCCTGTGCCTTTCATTGAATTTTTCAATCCCATCATGAAACTCCCAATTGTTCCATTTTTCCTCACTGATATCTTCATCTATCGGGTATTGACAATAGGCTTCAGCAGCCAATTTTCGAGATGTCATTAGCTCTCTGTCATCATTCCAGCATTCATCTTCATGAACTTGGATCTTATTAAAACCCCTTTCGACAATTTGATCATCAATTAACCCCATATCACCAATTTTTCGACTCTCTAAAGGAGTGGCATCCAAGACTTGCCTGATCCTGCCCCGGCTGTCTTCTCTCCCTCGTATACATGCCACAATTTTATTCTCTGTTGGATACCTAACTTCTTTTTGACTTGTATTCATCTCACCAAGAACCTGGAGACGAAGATACCGCATAAGCTTGGCCGGCAGTTCAGATGCCAGCACATCGTCCACCACTTGACCACCTCTGAAAACACAATTACAGAAATATAACATGAAGAGAAACGCTGATATTACTAAAATTAGACATTCCAGTTAAGATGCATACCCAGCTAAAATTACAGAAAGAAGTCCAGTGGCATAGGTCCTCAGCATTTCAGAATCTGTTGGTCTGTCTTCTGCTGAAATATTCTTCTCAATACACTCATCACCAGAAAATCTTGAATTGTCATCATCAGCCCAATTCTTTATGTTCTCGGTAACATTGTCTTCAAAAGTATGAGGATACTGTATAGTTCAATTTAGAAATCACATTTTAAACATTTCAAGTCCAAAATAACCTCAAACTGAACAAAAAAGAATATGTGAAACATTACTCACCGTCCATGTCAACGAACAGCTGAGAAGTAGTCTTGCAGCTGCTGATTGAACACTGGTTGAATATCTAGTTTCAGAAAGAAATCTAGAAGATATCAACTGAAAAAATTCATCACGATCCTCCTGAATAAGAATAAAAAGAACTTTAGAACAGAAATTGCATCACAAACTGCCAGGGCATATCTGAATCTAAAAATGGCATAATCCACTTTTAGAGTATAGCACGATACGAGTGACGAGCATGCAAATCCTTAAACCAGACAGATTAATGTAATAACTAAGGAGTTGAAAAACTAGTTACACTAACCCGTATTAAGTTTCCGAGTCTTCCAATATTATGAGAAACCCTTCCATTAGGACCATTACTGAGAGAGGAATGACCATGCTCCTCCAAGTACCTGTTAAATTAAAACAAATATACAAAAATCAGCTTCTTTCAAAATTCTGTGTTTAAATATAAGTTCCAAATCCTTTAAGTTGAAACTGAGCAGGCTTTGGATATGCTGTCTAGATCTTCTACCAATGCACCTCTTTAAAGAATTCGATCATGAGATTAATGACCCAGTATGTATGTATACACTATCTTCTACACTTTTCATCGGGAAATCCTAGAAAAAAATCTCTGATTGCAAGCTCACTGCAAGCCACCTTAGATAGCAGTGAAACCTACTTGGACTCACTCCCCTATTCATCCCGTTCCCCATTGACCCCAAGTGATTCAAGAATCCACATTGGAGACACCTAAGGTAGCTTGCAAGTTGCTTGCACACGAGCTACTTTTCTAGCAAAATCCACTAGGAATACATAATAAATATGACAATAGTAAGATGAAGAACAAACCTTATCACCATATGTGAACCCTTAATCAAATACAAACAAATCATACCGTGTCATACACTAAGAAGAATCAAACCTTTACGAACAAAAATAATCACATGCATTTGCATGCAAGTATACGTATAACCAATAACATAACAAAATTAGTCTCATCTCAAGGAAGCAAACTACTGTAAAAAATAAGCAAATTTCGTAATTTCTTTAAATCCCCACTAATTTAGACCAACCCAACGAAACAATTCGTCCAAAGAAGACCAAAATTCTTCATAAAATTGTGAACAGATTTCTCCAGAAACTAAGAAATTACTACGTGGGTTTTCTTTAATCGTCAAATTTCTACATAATTTCAAGGTTTATTCAACAATTCAAGGGCATGCATTACATAATCAGAGAAGCGAGAGAGAGAAGGGGGAGGAAAGAACCTGGATTCTTGAGTCTCGAGCAACGAAGCAAGAGCATGAAGGGCATTTGGGTTAGGGTTGGTTGGAGATAACATAATCTCAGTGATTAATTGTTGAGCTAATGTTAAAGTTTGATCATCATCATCATCACCAATCCTTGGTTCTTCTACTGGATGATCTTCTATTTGTTGTTCTTGAGTATCCATGGTGGTGGCTACCAATCGAATAACTTTAACCCTAGAAAAAATTACTTAAAAGGAAAAATTGAGCCAAGAAAATAGTTTCTCAGGGGGGAGAATTGTCAGTTTTGTACAGAAAGTGGGAGAGAGAGCGGGAGTATGGAACGCCGGGAATTTTCTCTCTCGCTCTTTCTGGGTGCCTTCGCTCGCCATCATTATTTGTAGTCGCAGTGAGACATCGCCGACTTTATTACTTCCCGTTTTCTTACACCTTCTTTACACCGGGATCTTTTAGGGGAAAGTATCGTTTAGTTCTTTTTTAGGTGGTCCCTGTCCCTGATCAGTTTGATCCAGCGGCAAAAAGCGTTTTCTGTTGGGTCCATAATTATTTGATAATATCAAATAGACCAAAATACCCCTTCGTGTTATTTTTTGTAGTTGTTTCATTCCCGTAATTATTTGAGTTCATCCTCTTTGATGAACTTTGAACTTCCTACTTATTTTCTTGTAGGAGTTCATTCTATTTGATGAACTATCGGTGGTAATGCTTTTTGTAGATTCGAGTGCATTCTTAAAAATGAAAACACAACAAAAATTTCATTATTATGAACACAAATCAGAGTTCATTTCGAATGAACACGTAATCAAAACCAAAACTAAATCAAATCCGAAAACAGATTTCATTCTTTTAAATGAACACCCAATCAAAGTTCATTATGATGAACAAAAATCGAAAATTTAAACATGTAAATCAATGAAGAAAGGAGAAAACTACAACGGGTTGATGGATATTTACCTTTTTCTTGGTTGGAATGAAGATCGTTGGAGAAGAGGATCAAAAAAAAAATTGATTAGGGTTTTGAGAATTTGGAAAGATTATGATGAAAATAGAAAGTTTTTCAGGTTTAGTTTTTTTATGTTTTTGGATTTACTGAAAAATGGAAAGATTACTTTTTATATGAGATAGTTTAGGAATTAATTTGGGGGTAAATTAGTATTTTTGAGAAGTTTTGTAGCCCATAGCAATTTTGTGGAGTGGGAAGGGAAATTTGATAGGCCCCAAATAAGTGGTATAGACTCCAATTTAGCCAGGCTTATAACTGGTGTTAAATATCATATTAGAATCCATCTCAAATAAAGCTCTTATATTTTATATATGTGAGGTCATATGGTTGCTAACAAATGACAGCTTAATTGGTGATTTTTCGTTGGGATTAAGTTTTTGATTAAGATTTTCATGCTCGATAAATTTTGTAATATTTTTTATATCTAGACTCTAGACCTCAAAATATGGATGCATGAAGAATTGGGGTGCCCTTAACCTCGCAGAATGTATAAAAAAAACAATACTTTTTATTTACTTTCTACTATCTAACTTAATACCCAAGACTCCGAACTTAGAAATGAAAACTAAAATAATAATCACGCGGAAATATTATACTTTTGTATTTTATTCTTGGTCTAACTCTAATTTGTAACATCAATTAATTTATATATATGAGGTATGTTGCTCTTTGGATTAATTCCATTATTGTTGTGATTATTCTAAGAAATTTGTAAGTGTTTTTTTGGATGATTATAGTAGTAAAATATAAAGACAGTGGTTACATCTTTGGTTATTTCAAATCGGAAGCGGAAAGACGTTTCAGATTGTGGGTTCATAGGAAAAGTAAAGAAATCAGTAAGAAACCAACAAAAAAAAAAGTATGCATTTAATCATATAAAGAACATTTACATCAATTTATCTTCATGTACATCATCTTCGATTAGTAGTAGTATACAATTGAGTTATAATTAAAGAATAAAAAACTCGATTTGGTTCTTGACCTAGATCACACCTTACTTCATTCGGTAAAGATTTTAAATGTCTTGGGTGATGAACAAGAGTATCTCACTAGGAACTCCAGAGTTGTTTCTTCTATGGAGGATATAAATAATAGTGGAACTAACCTGTACAATCATATTGGAAGATATACAAAACTTAAACCTTTGACATGGAGTTTCTTGTAGAAGTCAGTACTATGTTCACATTTTATGTATATACAACAAGATCAAACGACTATGCAAGATATGGCTACAGTAGTTGATCCTCAAACTGCCTAGTTCAAGTCATGATTATTTCAAAAAATCATTTTCGACGAACTCAATCACTATGGAAACATAACGGAAAAAACTTAATACACATCAATGCGTATAACTACTCACTTTGATAACCAGCACTCGCAAATTAAAAACCAAGAAATTTTTGTCGGTGAAGATGAAGATGGAAATCATTTAGATTCAGTAATTAAGCTAGTTTAAGTTTGTTTGTTTTTATCAGAAAGCTAGGTTAAGTTGGACTAAGGTGAAACCTAACTTATTCAAATTCGGTAATCCTTGTTGATCTTGGACTAAGGGGTATTACACAATCTCACAGTTTCTTGCAGGCTTCACAGTATTAGTTTTAGTTAGAATTTAGTTCTACAGTGAGTTGGATTGCATATAAGAATCAAGATGAAGGGTTAGTAACGGAAGTCGAAAACCATGTGGTAGAAATAATGTAAAGGAATGAAATGTTCAATCAAATAGATGTATCCATTGATTCTGAAGATCAAAGAATTTAGTTTCATTAAAAACAATATAAGACTCCTAAAATTTAAATTTGGTATGATAACTTTTCTTTTAGATTCAAAAAAGATTACAATACAAAAAAAAAAAAAAATCCATTGCATTTCTGGGCCGATTAAACCTTGGAGGCTGATGATAAAATTGTTTTTATTTAGATATTAAATCTTTTAGAGAAGAATCTAGTGTATGAAGAAGAATTTATCAATTCAGTTGCACAACATGGTTCGTTAGTATTCCATAGGCAGAGTGGTATTTTTTTAATAAGTGGTCAAATTTATTGATAGTTGACTGGTCAATTAAGGGTTAAGCGGCTCACACCCCGAACTCGAAAACAATGTATAATCCATGGTCAAATGCGAATTTGCTCTGATAAATATCCAAGCTTCACCTCATACTCATAACCTGTAAATAAAAGTTAAAATGTATGTAATATCGATTGATGTCTAATAAACCCCTCATTGTTTTGTCTATATCTTATTCTTCCAAAAATTCTAACGTAACTCCCTAGATTCCAAACTTAGAAACTAAAAATAATGATCAGGCAGAAGCATTAAACCTTTATATTTCTATTCCAGGACCATGCATCCTTAATTGTAACCTACGCAGTCAATATCGGTTGTATAGGCCGATATTAAAGGTTTTTATAGGATATAGGAAAAAATCTTTACGATATTGAAAATATCGGCGATACGAAGGAGAAACGATAAAAACGCGTGTATCGTCCTGTACGGACCGATATATCGGTTTCACTTGTACACTGATAATATAGGTTTCACTTGTACACTGATATATCACTAATGTATTTTGTCTTTTGATTATGATTTCTTGAACTTTTAGTTCAAGAAAGTAACCCCACTAATTTTGGTAACTTCATATATGATTATGGTGGATGTAATTCTTCAGTAAATGTGATGTTGATGGGCTAACAGACATTCAATGTTTGGTTTCGTTGTTGATAGTATAAGGCTCTAATCAACCACATTTTATTTTGTAAGGTTGAAGTATGTTTACTACAATTATTATTTTCTATTATGGTTATATCAATATATTTTTTGTTTGATAAATAATAAATATTAAAAAAATCTTAATGATGTATCGCCTATAAAAACAGATATTATCATTTGTATAGGTGTATAGGACCCGACCGATACGATACCGATACACGATATTAACTACCTTGATTGTAACATCAATTTATATAAAAGGGCTCTTTGGATTAATTTCAATTATTGCTTGAATTGTAAGTGTTATTCTCTCTGCTTCTATCAGTTTAGATGGTGGTATTTTGACCAAGGGAAAAATGATCATTTTACAACTAGGAGCAAAACAGTCATTTTGCAAACATGCTAGCTTAGCTCGAAATTGATTACCTAGCCGAGGTACACCGAAGCCTTTTGGATATGGTTCGACCTCCAAGTTAAATAAAAAAGCCTTACCCTTTTGAGCCTTATTAACTTGCTAAGCCTCACTATCATGCTGAGCCTTGTTATCATGTTGAACCTTATCATAATGATGAGTCTCACTCTCGAGATGATGGTCGTTTCAACATATGACACCTTTTTATGGCTGACTCTACAGGGCACTCCGAGTCTATCTCCAATCCAAGATTCTTTAACATCATCCTCAGTTTTGGGCGACTTAGTACTTTGAATATATTAGAGCGTTTCTCGGTCGAACTCACAGGTGTTGCTATATCAAGCTTGTTGTCAAAACTATATCTTGATTTCTAGTATACAATTAGTTAGGTCTCGGTTTAGGATAGTGTAGTTGAGAAACGAGCCAGTCATCATTTGTGTTCTACCGTTTGAATGTGAATATCAACCGAAGCTTTTGGAGAACTTCATCAACAAAAGTTAAGTAAAGACTGAACCACCTATTTCTCAAGTTATATTCACTTTTCTATCCCTGAGACGATATTCGCATAACTAATTAGGCTAGTTTGTATATACAAGAATTTCGAGTCGAGAACTAATTATTTAGTTTACGAATTTCTCGAAATATAATGACTAAGCTTAATGAACGTTTGTTCATACTTGATCAATTTCGGCGGAGAACAATTTATTGTTTTGAACCAAATCATGATTCAAGTCTATCATTCAAAAATAGCCTGGAACAGTGATATCTATCATTGATGTTATTCAGGAATGTTTTAAAATGATTTAGAGAAATATAGAACTACTATATTCGGAATACAAGACAGTGTTATCAGTCTTACAAACTGGGAAAACTGTTATATGTCTGAAGCCGTATTACATGTACTTGTACACGTAGTGGAGTAGCTATATATTGACTTTCAGATTTGTGTGATACACATACTTGTATGCATATCATGGGAAAATCTAATTATTTCGTGATCCGGATAGGTATGTATACTCGTATACAAACTATTTTGGAACTGTGGTAAGAGAACCGGGTTAAAGTATCAAACTGGTATGCGAGCCAATACATTTTTACGTTCCAGAACTAGTTTAGTACCCAAACCGGTACATAAACTGAAATGTTATGTGAACTCCGGAACCGGTAAAAGTCTTTAGTTTGCAAACCGGTACGTGAACTGAGAAGTTCTGTATACTCCAGAACTTGGTAATTGCATATAAGTTTGCAAACCGGTCCGCATATTGTGACTCAACCAACTCAAGAACGGTTCAAGTATTTGTACCTTGTATATTTACAAACTATGTGGATTTTGATTCAATTGCAATTAAATTATTTCTATGAGATGATTTGCATGAATTATATAATTAACACTAGACTCATTTGATCACATAATTGTGACTCAAGATTAATGTCTTTGTGAACATGAAAACGAGTGTTAAGCTTTTAAAGTTCAAATCGGCTAGTTTCGGCTAACCATGTTGGACATAGTCTTTATACACGGTTCGATTAAGGTTTACCTAACCATAGTGTATATCTTGTTTATGTGAATAAGATCCAAAGCATTCATCTAACGGTGAATATTGTTTGCTTGGTATCAAAGCTATCTTAGCTTAAACCTAAAGCAACCTAGGCTTTAAAGTCTATATAAGGGGAACTCTTGGCAACTAGGATCTTTGAATCTTGACACTAGTTTTTGGTGTGTCCTAGTTGTATCTAAAGTCTTCCTCTCCAGAAACCCTTTTAGGGTTTAACGACTACAAAGACTTCATTGGGATTCGTGAAGCCATGTCTAGTTATCTTTTATCTTGATAACTCGAGTATCCTGATCTTGATTGTTTGTAGAGTTTCCTCCATCAATCAAGATAGATAGTAATCATCAAAGTTCTGTTCGTCTCAGATTTGTTGATTCCGCAAGTTTTATACTTGTAAGGTAAATAATAATCTAGGCTGCACTTCGGGTTGCATAAGTCCGGATTTTGAGGATAGCCAGACTTCGGTCAAAGCTTATATCGGTTTCCATCACCTGGATCTTTCGTTTGATTTGATCATCCGTTTAGATCGTCAATCAGGAAATTAATTATAGGCTTAATCTGTGGGAGGCAGATTTGGTTTAAAGCCTTCAATTGAGTTGAAGCAACTCTTAGTTGGTGTGACTCCTTCTAAGGGAATCAATTGCGCGGAGTCTTGCAGGGATTCAAGAGGCGTAAGGAGCGCAACTGTACCTGAATCAGTGTTATTTCTTTTTCCGCATTATATTGTTTATCTTTATAATTGAAATATCACAGGTTGTGCGTTTGATCAATCACAGTAGATAGGTCCGACCTTGTTTGTTAGATAAGACTTGATTGATCCTCGGGCATTGGTCTTTGGTACCGTCCAAGAACTCTCTTTGTACTTAGGTTCACGGATTCAATTCTGTAAACGTTCTAACAACAAGAGAGAGAGAGAGAGAGAGAGAGATAACTCTAGGCACTTTCCTTGATCGAGTTTTTAATTTGTGTTGAGTTTGTCCATAAAGATTGTCTACGAAAAAGTTGCTGGTGTATTTTGGTACCCCCAATGTTTTCAGAATCGTCACCATCGGTACCAAGCATCCCCCACAAGTGCCTCTTCAGGCCTGGCTATTTGATATCACCTTGATACAACACATTTTTGTGTCTCATTTATATATCTTATTAGCATTTACTTTTGTACTAATTATCATGTTTTAATGTTTTGATAAGATATTAATAATCTCCGGTTTGGCTCTAGAAATTGCCTATATGAGTCCAAATTTTTGCACCCTCTCAAAACGGGGTGCACATTACGGCTTTTCTAATTTGTTGAGAAATCCTCCCAAAACCACTTCCTGCATTTACTTTATTTTCATATTTTTTAAATTTTCTTTGTAGATTAAAAAAAATCTTCTGTGATCAACAAGCACTAACTCGCTAGGTCACAAGTTATTCATTTTTTCTCTCCGAAGCTTAATTAACATATCCAGCTCCGTATTTATATGTTTGATTAAAATCAAACTGACCATCATGAAATATTTCTTCCATTTGTGAAAGCAAGTTATAGTCTTTTAACCCTAAATAAAGTTTATATTCAATTAATCGGACAAAGAGGGATGCGAATTTGATGCCTCAATTTTTTTTTAATTATTCTAGATAGATAGATTAAAGGAATGATTATCAAATGTTAAAATCTGACTTATCAAAGTACATCCGACTGGTTTTGAATCTAGAAAAAATAAAGATCGGAGACGATGGAGAGAATGAGTAGAAAGGGGAGGCGTTAATGGAGGAGGAGACATTAATGGAGGAGGCACTGTAGATATCCTTTTTTCCTTTTTATTTTTAACCTAATTATAGACAAATAAGAAAAATAAAACAATAAATATTAGAGTAAAAAGAATATATAAAAACTAGAGTAAAGAATGAATGTGGTTTTGTGGGATTTTTTCAACAAGTCAGAGAAGCCGTAATGTGCACCCCGGTTTTGAGGGGTGCACAAATTTGAACTCTGCTTATAACATTTGAATTTTGTTTGGACCCTTCTCTGCCCGTGCATTTGGAGTAGTGACAAGTCGGGGAGCTGCAAATGTTCATTTGAAGAACATGAGTAGGAAATGGACTAGTAGCGCCCATGCGAAAATGTGACTATTGTTTCCAAGCATTAGAGCAACTCCATTAGGATGGAAAAGCAAGCAGATTTACCCATTATACATCTACAATGGGACGGACAACAATCAACTTTGTCTACAAGCAGACCAGCATGGCT
Organism: Papaver armeniacum; assembly: GCA_023531295.1. Classification (NCBI taxonomy): domain Eukaryota; kingdom Viridiplantae; phylum Streptophyta; class Magnoliopsida; order Ranunculales; family Papaveraceae; genus Papaver; species Papaver armeniacum. The sequence continues at coordinate 296,477 of JAJJWW010008436.1, forward strand.
CAACTTGAGACGAGCCCCAACTTAAGCCGGTCGTCCCAAATTGAAACGATACATTATTTTTAAAACCAAAAAACTCACGTAAAGTTAGTTAAAGTTAGTTTTGCATATATTGTAGAGGTTTTTGGCTGTACAGTTGGCCAACTGCTTATAAAATACTTGGGCATTCCTTTGGGAAGCAAGTCAAAGTGTAAGGCAGTTTGAAATGATGTGTTGCAGAATTTCCAAAAAAAGTTGGTTGCGTGGAAGAGATATTTTCTCTCTAAGGGTGCTAGATTAAACATGATTAATAGTGTGGTGGGTAGTTTGCCAATATATTATCTGTCTTTATCTCAAATTCCTGTTTCTGTTGTAACGGAGATGGATAAGATTATGCGGAATTTTCTCTGGGGTTCCTCGGCTGTTACTAAAAAAGAGAAGCTGGGTGGGATGGTCGCGAGCTTCACTTCCAAAAAGTAGAAGTGGTTTAGGTATCAGAAAACTCAAACTTATGAATAGAGCTCTTCTTTCAAAATGGGTGTGGAGATACGGTAGTGAAAAAAAAAAGCATTGTGGAGGCAAATTATTCATCAAAAGTTTGGCGGAAACGCCGATGCTTTACTTCCTAATAGCTCCTCGATGACAATTGGTTCTAGTTTGTGGACTGGAATTGTCAAGTATAAAGTTTTTGTTGCTTCAGTTACAACTTTGCAGGTTAAAGATGGTGTTAGTATCATGTTTTGGAAAGACAAGTGGGTTAGAAATTATCCACTACAAATTTCTTTTCCTTCTTTGTTTAAGATTTCAATACTAAAAGATGGAACTTTGAAAGACATGGTGTAACAGGGAGGTGCTTGGGATTTGAGATTTTGTAGAAACTTTAAAGAAAATGAACTAGGAGAAGTCGTGCAACTGTTGCATACTATTGGAGAGCCTCTTGATCACGAAACTGAAGACGAGGATATGAGAATATGGACTCCACGTAATAATTTTTCAGTTGCAACTGCTTATAATGCTCTAGAGACCGAGGGTTTCTTAAGATTTCCTTATAAACAATTATAGAGTTCGAAAATGCCTTTAAAAGTATGTTTCTTAGTATGGACTTTATGCTTCAGTGGAGCGCCAACTAAAGATAAGTTACTAAGAGATGGTATTGTGCAGGGAGCTAACTATTTTCTTTGTAATACTAAAATTGAAACCAATGAACATCTTGTTTCTTCACTGCACTTTTGCTTCTCAGGTCTGGACTTATTTCTTGAATAACTTTGGCTTTCGTTGGGTGTTTGATGATAAGGTGAAGCCAGCTCTTTGGGAATGGGGAAAGAAGAAGAGTAGGCAAAGATACATGCATATTTGCAGCATGCTTCCGTTTGCAATCTGGTGGAATACTTGGAGAGAACGGAATGATGCTTGTTATAAAAACAAAGCTAGGGGATACAAACAAGTTATTATTTCAGTTAAATGTACCCTCTTCAAATGGGCAATCAATAATGATATTTTCAGGGGTTTGTCGTTGTCAACTCTAATATGTAAATGGGATGTTGTTATACATTCCTAGTTTAGACTGATTCTGTATTTTTTGTCACCGTGCTAGTGACGATCTTTTAATAAAATTTTTCCTTTTCCTATAAAAAAAAATAATTTTGTGTTGCAGTGGAAAATATGGAGAAAGTAAAGAGACAAAGAGAGGTTTCTATTGATTAGCATCACCAGGTTACATGGAACAAAATCCTTTATATACATGTGAAAGGGAAACCCTAGATATCTAGTTGGGCCGCACACCCATGGGCCGTAGGCCCTACAACACTTCCCCTTGTCCGTTTTAATATAGAACTCTGTCTGTAGTGCTTCACATAAAGTGCTTCGATGTAGGTCTTCAAATGTAGTTCTCTCCTTTATGATTATTGTGTTGAAATCAATTGCCTCATTAAACTTTGATAAGGAAAAACCCAGTTGGACAAAACCTTGGTACAATCCTTCACATGTAGTACTTCACATGTTGTCTCGTACTTTACATGTAGTTCATCACATGCAATACGATCTTTAAGGACGGACTAGTCTAAGTTAATTGCCTCGTTAAAACTTCGTTAGGAAAATCCAGAGGGACAAAACCTGAACTAAAGAAAAGGAGTACAATATTAAGAAAACTTAGAGAATAGTTGGACTCGAATATGTTGCCTCATTAAAAATATTGCCGAGTAACAAAACCCTGTGGGAAAAAGTAACCTCGGTGAAGGAAAAGAGTTTAACACACCATTAGATGCTCCCCCTGATGTCAGACAATTTTCATTAGTCTAATGCAGTAACAATGAGTTTATCACACTTTACTTTGGTGACTTGAATGTTTATAAGACCATGTTGTTGATTCTGGAAGTTACGTTGCTTAACAAACTATTGCGTTTCATTTCTTTGATTCAGATACTTTCAGTAATATCAACGCGATCTTTATGTCTTCAACGTTCAACATACTTGATGTTTTAAGTGTTGTCTCGCTAAAAACCTTGTCGAGTAACAAAACCCTTTGGGAAAATTATTCTCGATCAAAGGGAAAAAAAGTACAACACGACTTCAATTTCGAAGTAAAATATGTCGACATCATATCCTTGGATCCTCCCCCCGATGTCGGAATCTCCCCCTGATTACTTTCAGAGTTGTTCCAGACAGTTCCTTTAGTCATGTACTTTTCGAAACTGAATATCGGTAATGACTTAGAAAATAATCTACCATATCTCCCCCTGATTACTTTCGTTGGAGAAGAGATTATTGTTCCTTTATAATCAACAACTTTAGGATTGCACTTTCATTAGCATTCCTTTTACTGTCTTTGTAGGGATAAAACAAATTTATGTCAATGGTTACTTTTAGGTACATGATCACATTCATTGTACCATTCCAATGACATTGCGTTGGCGCTGAGCTATATCTAGCTAACAAGTTCCTTGAGGATGTGAAATTTAATCGAGTACATTATTATACTAAGTACAATAATGCGTCTATTGTACTTAGATATCGGAATTTCATCTCCCAACACATCTTACTTTAGACGAAATGGTCACTTACTTACATTTGAACCTCGACTAATCATGGGAGTGCTATCAGGATGCATGTCTTTGTTAAATTGCCTGACAACTTTAGACATATGAAAACTGGTGGAATAATATACCACAAGATCAATATTCGGTCGAGCTTTCCCCAGATTTTTCATCTCAAATTCGGATTTCAAATAGCTTTTAAGGTTTCTTATTTCATCAATAGTACCCTTCATGTCTGTATCATCGACATAGATAGCTACAATTCCAAATCAGGAACTTTCTTGTGAATACGCAAGGAAAAATAACTTACTTGTCTATCCCCTCCAAATCAAATAGTCACTTAGACGGGTATACCACATCCGCCTGATTGCTTCAATCTATAAGTGAGCGTTATATCTAACTGTAAACGCACTCTGTGGTTTAGAGTCACTTAATTCGGGTAACAAAAGGCTATCAAGTACTTTTGTAAATATCTTCTATCTCTTGATTCTTTCAGAGATACGTAATAACCACATACATATGCTACATTTCAAATCCGTTTGAAATTACCAAGCTAACCAAGTAGCTGAACACTATAAAATTCATTACAAGAGAACAATTCCAGGGCTTTGTGGGAAACCTCGCGCCACAAGGCGATTCTTTATACTTTAAGACCTCATTCTTCCCACTTTGCTTTATGACAAATAATCATGTATGTCCCATAGGCTTTACACTTGGTTGGTTAGCACTACCACACCAAATACCTGTATATTTGTCAAAGAACCAAGTTCTACCAGGATTGTGTAGGCCAAATATGCTCTTTCTTAATATTAAATAATAAAAAACATGGTTCGATCTCATACTGCTCTATTTCCTTGAGCAACTATATATAAAAATAATCATTAATATGCTCGCACGATCTTTCCATTGACTCGTGTGTATTCTCATAATCTTTTAGGATTTCATTGTTCTCTGGAATCATTAAACTTCGGAGCGTCCTCCAGTATTGATTCATGGACATAGTCAGAGACAATCAAATGAGATGATTTCATTAATGATACAAATTAGGTTGTGCCTTACTCATCTACTTCCATTCTAGGTGAGGATTGGTCGAACCAAGTGGTCTCTCCAACTTCCACTGAGTGTAGTTGCAACACCTTAGTCTATGGTGTACATCCCGTATTGAGGATTTGTAACTTTGCAGGTAGGTTTGCAGCTGGTATGTGTGATCTCATCACTTTAGCAACATCAGTGTACATTCTGAAAGTCGAATATTCTTTATCACTTCACATTTACATTTGTGGAGTACAAAAATTAATATGAGACACAGTGGGAACACACCACGATAATTCCTGTCGTTCCCTTATAAAATACTTTTTCTTATCTCCCCCTAACGATGGGAAGATTGTCTCATTAAAGTGATAACCCGCAAATCTAGCGGTAAGAGATCTCCTGCCAAAGGTTTTAAAATGCGGATAATTGTTGAGAGTAAATATCCAACAAAATTACTTAATCATGTTCGTGACCCATCATAGTACGATGTGGACTCGTAATGGCACATATATAGTGCACTTAAAAATGCGTAAGAACACAAATGTCAGGCTTATAACCAGTTACCAACTGGTACGGAAAAATGGTTGACTAATTGTGGGTTCTAAAACGAATAAGTGAATATGCGCATAATATTGCATACCCCCCAAGCATTTGTAGTAAGGTTGTTACGCATAACCCATCCTTAGACACCATATATAACCTATGATGGTAGCCTCTGCGAGACCATGGGGTATAGGATGCTCTACGTACAATGATCCTATTAAACATGCAATATCCATCAAGTCCTTTTTATGTAAAATATCTAGCAATAACAAGGTTGGTGAGACCTTAAATTGTAGAATATGTGCTAGAATTGTTTCAAGAACGCATAATTTCTTGTGAACAATAATTAATTCAACACTTTGAATTATCCACCAGAGCCATAAATCACTTGAATGGACCGCATTCTGTATGGATATGTCCGCAAATATAACCTTGTTTTTCTTTTTTGAAAAAATGGGTTGTTTACCATTTGCATCTTAGGATGGTCTCAATCCTTTTTACTAAAGAATGACCTTGTAAAATAAGTTACATGCTTTATTACTTTAAAAGCATAACGGGTGGGGAGGTGGTGTTTCTGGTACTTTAGAAATAGTTGATTGTGAGAGATGCCGTTTGCATTCATTCAATCTTTGTGATTCCCATTTTCTTGTTAACTCAAATAAAACGATGTCCATTTGAGTTCTTTCAAAACAAAACATCATATCACAACCAAAGTGTCTTTATGGTTATGTCAAAACCTGAGTGAGTCAATTCCCAACATTATATTGTCAATTATCCAAGTATTAGTGATTTACAGTTCACTAGACTACTTGACTCATTATTTTCTCTAAAATGTGATTCCTTTCACATTCATTGGAGGTAATTTTTAGATGCATTCCCATTCTCACAGTTAGTTTTCGTTCAATGACCGTTTGCACAGACTTCGTAGAAACTTAACAAAGTGTGACTAACTCTTGGTTCTTAACAAAGTGTGACTAGCTCAATTATCCAAGTATTTGGGCCGCACACCCATGGGCCGTAGGCCCTACAACATTTTGCATATATGTTTATAAGATTGTTTTAATAAACGGGTCCCACTTACTATCACTGTACAAAAATATTTTTTTATCATAAAAACGGATCCCACTAATTAAAAGAAATATTTATTTATAGAATAAAATGGGTGATATCTACACAAATATTTTTTATCATAAAAGGGATCCCACTAATTAAAAGAAAAATTTAAAATGGGTTTGCTTGTTATATTTGCATGTTGACCACTGTGAGAGCATCTCCAATGCTAGGGGTGAAGGTCCTAAAAACACATGACACCTAGGATTTTGCACTTTTCTAACCAAGAATTTATCTCCAATGCCAAGGTCAAGGTAAAGGTAAATGCATGACATGGCTGCCATCTCATAGGAAAGGGTAAAGGAGAAAGTCATATCTTTACCTTCTCCATGACCCAAGGTATTTTGACACATCATTAATTCTTTGTTCAAAAATTAATTTCTCTCTAAGTTCTAGAGTAATAATACCTTGGCATTGAAGATGAAATTTTAGGTAGAAAGTATAACTTTATTTTTTTTTAGCCACATTGGAATGACCCACAAAAAAAAGGTATTAATATAACCTCCACCTAGGATTACCTTCACCCCTAGCATTGGAGATGCTCTAAAAAAGACTAAAATTTGAGCTCCCATTGGAGTTGCTCTTACATGTGGCAATTGATGGTTGGGTGTAGCCTAATGGCAACATAATTTGGTTAGAGCATCTCCAATGCTAGGGGTGAAGGTCTTAAAAAGACATGACACCTAGGATTTAACACTTTTCTAACCAAGAATTTATCTCCAATGCCAAGGTCAATGTAAAGATACAGTAGAACCTCTATATATTAATAACCTCTACATATTAATAAAAATTTATGGTCCCAACTTGGGCCAGTGAGAAATACTAATAACCTCTCCAGTTTAATATTAATGATTTTTCTCAGTTGCGCCTTAAAGAATTTACCTCCAAATAGTAATAATCAATATTATATTTGTTACATATTAATAAAAATTTATGGTCCCAACTTGGGCCGCTTAAAATGTGAAATACTGACCTCGGTTTAATACGCCTTAAAGAATTTACCTCCAAATAGTAATAATCAATATTATATTTGTTACTAGGGTATGACCCGTGAAGTGCAACTATGGCAAATAGTAATAATCAATATTATATTTGTTACTTAGGGAAGCGCATTGGATGTATCTATAGTGTCCAAGACTATGTTACCTTACAGTGACGTATTTAACGGGCTTTCGCTTAATAGTTCCTGCTACCGGCTTTCGCTTATACATCTCAAATAAATCTCAATTTTGTAATTAATTGGTCCATCTTAGTAGTAGAAGGTGAATTTAAAAATAATCCCGTAGATAATTTACAAATTAATGTGTGTTAATTTGAATTTTTCTTTTAACGGGCTTTCGCTTAATAGTTCCCGCTACCGGCTTTCCCTTTTTAGAAGATGAATTTAAAAATAATCACGTAGAGAATTTATTGTGCGATAATATTTATTTTGCATGCAAGGAAATCACAGTTGTGAGAATTTATTGTGCTTTTCCTTCATCCTGGATCACATATAGATTTCAATACTGGACTTCGAACCGCAGCATGAACCTGTTTCAATAGTGATGTGAAATCCTTTAGAATTCATAGGACATATTAGGGAATACCGGGTGTTTTCTATACCAAAGTCTATGACAGCACCTGGGTATGGGTTCATCGATCTTTGCTTCGCACTTGGTGCACCACCAGTCACCCTCTTCTCCAACCAATTTCGTTGTGCAGTTGCTGCACCCGGGGTAGTACCAATCACCATCAGTCAAAAGCCGATTAGCGGTTACACGACACACAATTTTATTTTGTTCCTGCAGTTACTCGAAGTTAGAAACATTTACACTTTGTGGTTGGATGTTTCAATTTAAAATGTTTTTTTTTTTCCGGATAGAAATGTACATTACAACCGGCATCCCATTTGGCAACCAATAATTCAGAAATTGTCTTCCTGTTGTCAAACAACAGAAGTGCAGGTGTCGATGCTCCTCTTTTGGTAGGCAGGGTTATTTGTGGGGGTGTCGGTCGACAAAGATTCGCAAAGTTTACTATGAGTACATCGATGTGTATATGGAGCAATCCTGAACTCGAAAAGGTGAATATCAGATGGCTAGGTTACCTTTGTCGCATATCCACCACTTCAGGAAGCTCCATGTTGAAATAGACCTCTGTGGAATTCGTTGATGACAAAGTTAACTTCCCTGTGAAGAGACAGATTACCCGAAAGCCTGGGTTGTAAGTTTCTGGTACAATTTTATAAATCAAGCGACCCTGGCATCGAAGTAATAAATATCATCAATGGCTTACCTAGATTTTTTTAACATAGCACCCAGTTACCACAACTATAACTGGTGCAGGCTCAATGCCATGTTGGTCCAAGTTTCGGCTCAGCTCGCTTGTGGCATCACCCTTTGAGTAATCTTCACATTTACACCGCTGTGAAAAAAAAAACAAAGGTCATTATCAGCGTCATTCGCAAATCGCTGACCTGAACATCAAGTATTTTAGGAATATTGTGATGAACATATACCTCAAGTTCTGAAGAGTTATATCGCGCATAATAGACCGTTGGCCATTTGCTCTCTTAATTTCTTGCAGAGTCGTGTGGCTTGTCAGAACACCGACAACATCTGATCCACCATAATAAGTAAGTAATAAGTGTAAATAATTTAAAAAATCAGGGACATCACTAATACTACTTAGAAGGTGATGTTTCAAGTGATTACCTGTAAGATATGTGTTTGCAGCACATGATTCTAGTTCTTCAAAAGCAGTAAATGAGAATTTGTGTCGTGGTATTTTCACGGCGGTGGAATCCAGTGCTTGGACCTCCGTGTTCCATTCAAAAAATGCACGTTTGTCATTTTCAGTACTGGACTTCGAACCGCAGCATGAACCTGTTTCAATAGTGATGTGAAATCCTTTAGAATTCATAGGACATATTAGGGAATATCGGGTGTTTTCTATACCAAAGTCTATGAAAACACCTGGGTATGGGTTCATCGATCTTTGCTTCGCACTTGGTGCACCACCAGTCACCCTCTTCTCCAACCAATTTCGTTGTGCAGTTGCTGCACCCGGGGTAGTACCAATCACCATCAGTCAAAAGCCGATTAGCGGTTACACGACACACAATTTTATTTTGTTCCTGCAGTTACTCGAAGTTAGAAACATTTACACTTTGTGGTTGGATGTTTCAATTTAAAATGTTTTTTTTTCCCGGATAGAAATGTACATTACAACCGACATCCCATTTGGCAACCAATAATTCAGAAATTGTCTTCCTGTTGTCAAACAACAGAAGTGCAGGTGTCGATGCTCCTCTTTTGGTAGGCAGGGTTATTTGACGGGGGGGTGTCGGTCGACAGCATCTGCAAAGTTTACTATGAGTACATCGATGTGTATATGGAGCAATCCTAAACTCGAAAAGGTGAATATCAGATGGCTAGGTTACCTTTGTCGCATATCCACCACTTCAGGAAGCTCCATGTTGAAATAGACCTCTGTGGAATTCGTTGATGACAAAGTTAACTTCCCTGTGAAGAGACAGATTACCCGAAAGCCTGGGTTGTAAGTTTCTGGTACAATTTTATAAATCAAGCGACCCTGGCATCGAAGTAATAAATATCATCAATGGCTTACCTAGATATTTTTTAACATAGCACCCAGTTACCACAACTATAACTGGTGCAGGCTCAATGCCATGTTGGTCCAAGTTTCGGCTCAGCTCGCTTGTGGCATCACCCCACAGAGTAATCTTCACATTTACACCGCTGTGAAAAAAAAAAACAAAGGTCATTATCAGCGTCATTCGCAAATCGCTGACCTGAACATCAAGTATTTTAGGAATATTGTGATGAACATATACCTCAAGTTCTGAAGAGTTATATCGCGCATAATAGACCGTTGGCCATTTGCTCTCTTAATTTCTTGCAGAGTCGTGTGGCTTGTCAGAACACCGACAACATCTGATCCACCATAATAAGTAAGTAATAAGTGTAAATAATTTAAAAAATCAGGGACATCACTAATACTACTTAGAAGGTGATGTTTCAAGTGATTACCTGTAAGATATGTGTTTGCAGCACATGATTCTAGTTCTTCAAAAGCAGTAAATGAGAATTTGTGTCGTGGTATTTTCACGGTGGTGGAATCCAGTGCTTGGACCTCCGTGTTCCATTCAAAAAATGCACGTTTGTCATTTTTAGCAGGACGGAATATTTTTTTTTCTGCTGCCAGATTCAACTTGCTAAGTGAATATGCTACTCCCTCGTGCAGTAGGGGCTCAAATTTCCAAATAAATTTTTTCGGAACAACTCCATGTAGCTGATCTCCCGTGTGAGTAAAAATGATAGATAAATAGCGGGAGGTATGGGTGACAAAGTTGTCGTGGTGTAGAGAACATGTAAATTGGTGTACGTTACTCCCATTTTAAAGAGAAGGTTAGATTTGATTTTAATGTGTGATCAAAATCACACTTACATTTAAATCTATCATCAAGAGATCCAAGCTTTGGACCTCATTGGTCCCCAAGAAATCCACTTCGTTCCATGTTCGGGAAATCATGACTCTCGTCATCCAGTTTTCACCTTCCGCAATATCAGCAAATTGCTTGAAGCTCTTGTAGGTGCTTCTTGGAGCAGGTTTTGGAGGGGCTACATGTGATCTGGCTCGCCATTAGTGTGTTCTGCATGGTTTGAATGAGAGAACAAGATCATGAATACATATTTTTTTCTGCAATCAAATCAAAACAGACGGAACCAAAGTCGAAAAAATTACCTGGTATTTTTTGTGTTTGAGCAAGAGAGGTATAGCAGCAGGAGCGGTCACCAAATAAAACAGTGGTATGGTATAGCAGCAAGTTCGCTCTAGATTTGGTTTTTGAATGTGAACAGTTGGGAAATTTTCGTGAGCTTTATATAGGCTAAACCTGGGTATCATGAAAGCAAAAATTATTTTTTGAAGCAAATTCTGGAAATCTCGGTTACGGTTTTGAATGATTATCGCGATCAAATGGGAATCTGTAACGGCTTTGGTATTGAAATTGAATATTAACCCTGGAAGATGATATTAGGGTGGTTTTCATAATCCAGTGGTATTGGTAAAGGTTGTATTATCTTCACTTGAAGATGATATTTACGGATCCATTATTAACATAAAGAAAAAAAATAAATTTGTTACCATTTTTGAAAAACCGTAACCGTCCTTTAAATGCCTAAATCGTATATTATATGTCAAAAATTTTGGAAAACATATTTGTTTACATTTTTCATTAATCGTCATTAATTGTTACCAAAAAATATATTTGTTACCATTTTTGAAAAACCCTAACCATCCTTTAAATGCCTAAATTGTATATCATTTTTCAAAAATTTTAAAAAACATATTTGTTTACATTTTTCATTAATCGTATATCCTTTAAAACATCCTTTAAATTGTATATCATCCTTTAAATTTTGAAAAACATATTTGATATACATTTTTCAAAAATTGTATATCATCCTTTAAATGCCTAAATTGTATATCCTTTAAAACATATATTTATGGATCCATTATTAACATAAAGAAAAAAAATAAATTTGTTACCATTTTTGAAAAACCGTAACCGTTCTTCAAATGCCTAAATCGTATATTATGGGTCAAAAATTTTGGAAAACATATTTGTTTACATTTTTCATCAATCGACATTAATTGTTACCAAAAAATATATTTGTTACCATTTTTCAAAAATTGTATATCATTTTTCTAAAATTTTGAAAAACATATTTGTTTATATTTTTCATCAATTGACATTAATTGTTACCAAAAAATTTCATTAAGTGCATAAATGGTATCTGGACCGTCCTTTATGTGTCCAAACTATAGAGAGCCGTCGATGTAGATAAACACCTTTGTCCCTAAATTTTATATCCCAAACCACAATAACTGCTCGATCTAAACCGTCCTTTATGTGTCCCAACTGTGGAGAGCCGTCGATGTAGGAAAACACCGTTGTCCCTTATAATATAGATAAACGTGTAATTATGTTAAGAATATCTAGGGTAAATCTCATTTATTACTGGGATGCCCTTGTGTCTAGCCCTATAAATAGAGGCTCTAATGTTTGTCTATTGTACTAATGAATAGAATTTGTCTCTCCTTCTTCTCCCTATTTTCTGTCTCCTTCTCCTTTTACAGGACGTTATCATGCACGAAGCTCTGCCGCTTAGTCATATACTTTTTTTTATTTGGATATTAATTATTAATTAAACACGTCAAACATGATTGAAAAATTGGAAGAGTTGATCTAGAAATAATTTTCCCTTTACCAGAAGACTCTCTTATTATTTTTGTTTTCAATCTTACATTATCTATTTTTTCAGTTATTGTTATCATGAACAGAGTATACTAACTGTTTCTTTGATTTAAATTTGTACGTGGGCTAACTTTTCTAATCAAAGCGACATCTAGACGTTTTTATTCATAAACACATGGCGGAGAGATACCATACTATGGCTAGTTGGACACTGTTTCAACTACCACGATGGTTTATACCTCCAATATTTGAGTGCGACTTTGTGCACCCATGTTAACCCGGGGTGCACATTCCTCCCTTTTCTATAGGCTAGGATTCTAACCGTAGTTATTTATTTTATTGAAAATTAAAAGTAGATATTACGTTGGAAATTGGAAAGTGGGAGAAACAAAATAAAAAACTCCTTGTAGACAGAATATCAAAAACTCCTTGTAGATATTTTATTGAAAATTATAGACCCATTGGGCTATGCAATGTGGTATATAAGATCATATCAAAACTCCTTGTAGACAGAATGAGACCGATACTCCAATTCATGATCAGTCCCTACCAGAGTGCGTTTGTACCAAACCGTGCTATCCATGACAATATAGCCATTGCCACTGAAATTTTTCACCACATCCGATCCACAACACCCACCAAACACCCAAAAATTGCCATGAAGCTTGATATCAAGAAAGCTTACGATAGCCTCGATTGGGGATTCATAAAACAGACGCTGCTCTCTCTAGGATTCCCGGACAAATTTGTGGAATACTTAATGCTATGCATAACTTCGGTGACGTATTCCATAAACATTAATGGAAATCCGCAAGGACACATCAAGCCATCAAGAGGACTCCGGCAGGGAGACCCTCTGTCACCATACATCTTTATAATGTGTGCGGAAATGTTGTCCACCAATCTTGCAATTTTGGAAAACGCGGGCAAGCTGAAAGGTTTAAGTATCTCGACAAAAACTCCTCCAATCTTACATCTGATGTATGCAGATGATCTGCTTATCACCTGCACTGCAGACCAAAAAACCTGTGATAACCTGAATACAATACTTGGTAGTTATTCAAACTCAGCAGGTCAAGCGATTAACCTCCAAAAGTCGGTCATCATTCATCATCCGCATACGAAACCGGAAGTAACAGACTGGCTGACTCGGATGTTCAACATACCGACTACTCCGGATCCACCGAAATACCTGGGTGTAAACTTCAAAGTTGGTAGGAATTCCTCCCCTATCTTTGCGCAACTGCTACAACGATTGGAGAGGAAGGCCAAAGGGTGGATGGCTAAATGTCTCAATCAAGCGGGACGATGGGTACTTATCAATTCAAGTCTGCTCCCAACTGCAAACCACATTATGCAAACTCAATTGTTACCGGCACATGTCCACAAAAAAATCGACAAGATTGCGAGGAATTTTTTTTTGGGGACATGACACGGTGAACAAAAAGCTGCATATGGCGAGCAAAGAGAAACTACAACTGCCAATCAAACAGGGAGGTTTAGGGATTAGGAATGCAAGAAAACACAACTTTGCACTACTGGGCAAAAGAGTTTGGCAAATACATGCTCAACCAGATACTATCTGCAACACGGTTTACAGGACAAAGTACTTGGGCCAAAATCCAATTTTGAGAAGCCTACCAACCCCTTCGGCGGCGGCAAGCCCTACATGGAAAAACATATCAAAGATTGCTCCTTTTGTCCAGGACAATTTGGCCATGCAGATCGGAGATGGAAAGTCAACCAAAATTAAGGATAATTGGATACCCGGGCAGGCCAGGATGACCAACATGGGAGATATTGGTAACCAGTGGGTAAGTACCTTGATCACATCACACACTTTTAATTGGAACACCGAGCTATTGCACCAGACCTTCCCAGCAGACATTGTCGATGCAATCAGAGCAATCCATGTCCCAAACCCGATAGTTCCAGATAAACAGATTTGGACTCACGCCAAAAAGGGGCAATACACGGTCAAGAGTGGATACGAGCTACTCATGAAAACTGAGTCATCCACACCAAACCTCAATCCACAGGCGGGTACAAGAAATATGGAGCAAATGTACAAGTCGATCTGGAAATCAGACTGCCCCCAAAAACTGAGACTTTTCCTTTGGAAAGTCAGTCAACAGAGCCTCCCAACTTTTGATGCTCTGTTTTTTAGACACATACTCAAGCACCAACATGTGTCCTATCTCGTCATCTACATCAGGAAACAATCCAACATTGTCTCTTTGAATGTCCGGGGCCAAAGAAACGTGGCGTCTATTTTGCAGGCACGTCAACAGCAATGCGGACCATCACAATGCTTACAAAGATATTGTGCTACCACCTCATCCACTGCCCAACACCATTTGCCAACAAAAACACCCAGCTGGGTCTAACAATCAACTACAAAGAGGGAGAACAACAACAACTCCAGTCTTCCAACCACCATCAAATTATGCAGAATTTCGGGAAATTCACGCACAGAGGAAAGCCACCACGTTGTGCTGCTATCTGTTGTGGAATATTTGGTTAGCAAGGAATGCAAAGGTATACAATAACAACACACAATCGCCAATGCAAACATTCCACATATATGTATTACTAAGTCAGGAATACAGATGGGCCATGCAACACAATATTTTCACACATAACAGTACAACCCAACACACAACCAGGGGATCTGCGACTATATGGATTCAATGGAATGCACCGAGGCGGGACTGGCTGAAAATCAACACTGATGGAGCTAGTAAAACGGATGCCCAGGGAACACCGATGGCAGCTGGTGTGGGTTGGATTTGCAGAGACGAACACGGTGGCGTGATCATGGCTATGTCGGCACCTATTGGAAAGACTTCGGCTCTGGTGGCCGAGACATGGGCTCTTCTTCTGGCAGCCAGAATGGCAACAACCAGGGAATGGATCAATCTTCACTTTGAAACTGATTCCTCGGCATTACTCACATTGCTATCGCAAGATGCATCTGAGGCACCATGGGTCATACAGAATATGCTGCACGAAATACAACATCTCCTGAGGAAACTACGCGGTGTTCACATCACACACATATACAGGGAAGCGAATCAAAGCGGCGGATGGTCTGGGCGGATCTTGCATAAAAAAAAACAACTACAACAAGGAACGGGAAGCAACAACAACTCCACGCGATATGGGAACACAATGTACTGCACGAATTCCTTAATGTAATTGTGATGAATGACTCGGTGGGGACTAGGTACCCAAGAGAAGTTCAACTTTGAGTATTTAATGAAAAACCCACTTTTCAAAAAAAAAATAAAAAATAAAAAATAAAAAATGCCTAAAAACCTGGGTACCCTCTCTTTCATCCGTAAGACTTTTAACCCTTATTTTCTTCTTCTTCTTCACTTGTTTGTTTGATTGTTTCCCTTTCCCAAAACGGAAGAATTCTCCCTGTAAGTGTCAGGTGAGTGGTTTGGAATAGTTCTTGCATATTTACCTCTGTTGTTAATAATGGGTACCATCTTTATCGCCTTTATGCTTTGAAGAGTTAACTATGTTCTTACGGATTCAGATGGGTTCACTTACTGCTACTACTCATCGTACAAGTAAGGTTAGAACATCATCGTCCGGTGATGGAAATAAAGGTAGAGTGTAACCTGATTATCAATAACAATACACGATGATCAAGATGAAGGATTTATTGAAGATCAAGATTCTAGATTTATGATTAGGAATATTAAAAATTAGTAATACTACTGTTGATGAACAAAGTGATCATGAAATTATAAGATTTATTAGATTTGTTGATTTGTTTCCATGAATGACTTTTTCCTCCCGGGTTAAAATTCTTTACAAAATTTCCATAATCCGAAAGAATATAGACGTTAATCAGAAATAGACTAGTATAACGTTAATTGCCAATCGACAGCAACCTAAGTTTGACGGGACGTCTCAATCGAAGATTCTGGAGTTATTATGGAGGCTAGAACACCTCAATTTTGAAAGCTTTTGTAAATTTCAATCGCATTAATTCTAAAGCTCATCATCGTGCAACAGAGAATAGACTGAAAGGAGAGAAAAGAAAGAGACAAGTCCTAATGGTTCTATGAAATCTTCGGTTTTATTTCTCCGATTCCCTATGTGTGATATTTATTCTTAATTATTCTTAAAATGTAAAAAAATATATTAAAGGAGGTAATTATGGTTAACTATAAACCAATAGTGATGGGAGGAATGTGCACCCCTGGTTAAGAGGTGGTGCACAAAGTCACACTCACAATATTTGGTAGTTTTGTTTATATGTCTCTAATTTTATTTATTTTTCCTTTTATACTTCCAAGCTACCATTCTTAATTATTTTTTATGCTTGGTTAAGTTATTTACTTATATATGGTTGATCAATTTTGATTTCATTTCTTCTCTTATACCTTTTTCATAGAGAAAGAAAAATAAAATAAAAATTCATTGAAAGATAATCTACAGTTTTTATTACTTTCATGAAACTGTGTAATCACCGAAAATTGGTGTCATCGCGATTTAGCTATATTTACGGTATTTAATTACATGCATGGTTAAAAAACCTACGGCCAATTAAATTTGGTATCCTTGTCCGTTAGACAAGGATCATGTATATGGTTTCTATTTCTTTACAAGAAGCCATACATCGACCACAAAAGTGGATTTTTCCATTGTGATGACTAAATCGATGATTTTTTTTTTGTCGATACGGGAGTTTGGTGAATCGTATAAATTAATTTATGCTAATTTTCTCCATCGTTTTCATAAGATTGGCATATTTTCTAGATTTTTGCCAAAAAGGAGTGAGCGAATTTTTCGACCACATAACAGATTTTTTTTTTCAAAGTTGATAACGTCAAGATTTCTTTATTTTCTTAAAAAGAATCATATAAGCCAATTGAGATTGGTTTCTTTGTAAACCTAGAAGGATGAGATGTCGTTATCATGTATTCACAATTGCAAACATCAATGAAACGGAGAATTGATGCATTCCTGAGGGATATTTAGCAATTATTTTCTCTTTCTTATATTATTCTCCAAAATTTAAAGTTGTTCCACTTGTAGTTGGAATTGGATACTAAATATCAAAGGGTGCGCACCCGGCTTGTTAGTCAATATTATTAGTCCTTGTAGTGACTATCTTGATCTTAATTTAATTTTCTTTTGATATAAGAAAGTGTGTGTAACTTCAATTTTAACCATTATTTCGTTGGCCCTTGAAGTCATGAAATTATTGGAGATTTGTTTGCATATTTCCAATGCTTTTTGTTTTGATATATACTTTTTATTTTTGTTCCAAAAACAATCCATGGTTGATGGTAAATATGTATATGTCTATTAAGACTACGTTTTTTTTATGTCGAAGGAAATATTTCGTTGAGTATATGTCTCGAATTAATCGGATAATACTTTACGAAACTCGAAGTTTTCATATATGAGATGTCAATTTCCGCCAGAATCAGGGGGAGACTCTATGTTATTAGAGGTTGGCATTAATTAACGTAAAGGTTATATCATTTCTCTCCCATCATGATCAAATCGGAAAAGGCTGCCATTAAATAGGTGTGAAAAAATCTCATTTAGCTTTTCAATAAGTTTTTGCCTATTGAAAGGCAAATCCAATCATATATAGCAAAAAGTAGCATTTATAATAAGCTACAGATAGTACTTCAATAGAATCTATCAAAACATGATCCACATTTTCAGAGTTCATATCTCCTCACCGGAAGATGGGGAGATTATAACGCTCGCGGGCGCTGGAACCAGTAATTGACTGAATTTTTCAACATATGCATATATTTGAGAATTATGTGGGATCATATTAAGTTATAAATTGTCGAATATTCATTTATAGTAGCTACTAAAATAATAAATGATGGTGGTTGTGAACCCGACTTCTGCAAAGGAATATTGACAAATGTGATTGGTTGGCATATAATCCAAATTTGGTTGGATTAATTTCTTGATTAACACAATTTTGGATCCAAGACATAACACCGTAAATGTGCCAAGCCTATTAATTACAGGTTGGTGTAGTCATAATGTGTTATACGAGAAATATATTCGTTGTGAAAATGATTTGAGGGTTTTCTTTTTGCTCAGACCCTAGGATTGGTTCAGTAATTGTTCTTCTTATAAGACACATTTGGCATGGTAGTCCTTGATGGACTCATATATGGTCGGAGAACATTTTCGAATTTGTGATCCTTGGAGGATTCAAATTACATTCACGCAGCCACTTGACTCGACTATGTCAGGTTTAACAATCCTTTATGTGTTTTTATAAATTTGGTACAAAACCAAAAAATCCAGATTAATTAGTTGATGATTTCAACGTTATAGGTCTCGTGAGGAGTCCTTAAAAACACAAAAAATCCATGCTTTAGCAACATAAATATTAATTTTTCTTAAATCTGCAGTAAAATATTATGCTTGCTTAAACTTGTCTATAATATAAACTATAGTTATGATTTTGGTGCTTTTAATAATACTCATATAGTTGAGTTAGCATCCATATTTACGTCAAAAGTTGTACTCTTTTCCCTTCGTTCAGTTTTGTCCCATGTGGTTTTCCTGACAAGGTTTTAACGAGGCAACATCTCATTGACGTTTCATTTTTTTTTTCTTTCAAAAATGTTGATATTTGTGCTCTTTTTCCTTCGTCCAAATTTTTTCTCATTGGGTTTTACTGGAAAGGTTTTAGTGAGGCAATAATTCAACATGGTGGTCATCCAAGGGGGAGTTGTATCAATTTTGATTATTTGGTGGATTCCCACCATTAACTTGGCCATTTGTTTTGTTAGACCACATCAACATAACCATCTCCTATGAATTTGGATATCATTTTGATCCATATGATCACAAACTTTACTCACCTTTGGTACTATAACTGCATATTGGCACTTTGTTGAAGAAACTACATCAATTACTTTTGCAAATCATCTCCGAGAAGCTAGCAATCCAAGACACAAGTACTTAACGTATCTGAAATAAGCACGAAGACTCGAAAACACTACTATTAGAAGACTAACACAAAAGAAGACTTCACCAACTGGCAGATTTCTCACGAAAGAATTATAATCCCTAGCATTCAAGAAATTCGTTCATCGAAATTGGGAAAGTGTCGACTCGAAGATTTGCAAGCCAAGATTTAACTGAAGTACTTATCAGGGGGAGCATCATAGTAAAAAGTATTTTACCGGACTATCACGTTGTACTCTTTTTCCTTCGTCAAGGTTTTGTCCCACTGGGTTTTCCCTGTCAAGGTTTTAATGAGGCAACATATGCATGTCCATCTCCGTTCTAGGTTTACTCACAATTGTACTCTTTTTCCTTCGATCAGGTTTTTTCCCTTTGGGGTTTCTTGACAAGGTTTTAACGAGGCAATTAGCTTAGACACAATGTCATCAGGGGGAGTGTTATAAACGTGTAATTATGTTAAGAATATCTAGGGTAAATCTCATTTATTACTGGGATGCCCTTGTGTCTAGCCCTATAAATAGAGGCTCTAGTGTTTGTCTATTGTACTAATGAATAGAATTTGTCTCTCCTTCTTCTCCCTATTTTCTGTCTCCTTCTCCTTTTACAAGAATATTAAAATATACTCCCTCTGTTTTAGGAAAAGAGATACTTTCACTTTTTCATTCTAGCCTAAAAATAGGCCAAATTGAAAAAGTGAAAGTATCACTTTTCCACGGAGGGAGTATATATTTAGTTCATTAAATTTATGATTAAACAAAATACTTATCTATAGTTGTGTGAGAAACATAAGTAATTTTTTGGATTACTACGACATATTTTAACTTGCGGATGCGTTATATCTCATCAACATAGACACCTTCTTGTTGAAGCCAAAATATTTCCAACTTGTCGAGCATGTTTAAAGCTTACAAGCTTCTTGCAACTACAAATTACAAGATACATACATGCACTTGTATATTGGAACTATAAAAATGTATATACACATATCATCTTAATACAACTACAAATACATTGCACATACATTGACATTAAATTTTTACATTTTCTATGGGTCTCTATATTAATAACCTCCCTATATTAATAATTTTGTGGATGCCCAAGAGTATTAATATAGAGAGGTTCTACTGTAAAAGCATGACATGGTTGCCATCTCATAGGAAAGGGTAAAGGAGAAAGTCATATATGTACCTTCTCCATGACCCAAGGTCTTTTGACACATCATCAATTCTTTATTCCAAAATTAATTTTTCTCTAAGTTCTAGGGTAATAATACCTTGGCATTGGAGATGAAATTTTAGGTAAAAAATATAACTTTAAAAAAAAAATTAGCCACATAGGAATAGCCCACAACAAAAAGGTATTAATAAGACCTTCACCTGGGATTACCTTCACCCCTAGCATTGGAGATGCTCTTAGTGTGCTAGCTTTTTGGTAGGCATTTGGTCACACTTTGTCTTATCTGATACAGGAAGAGTTTTGTTCTCCCTGGGCCCACCTCTTATGAACCATCCAAAACAACTCATAGACTTTGGGAGATGAGGATCCTTGCTGGTAATTTCCGAAGGACCTTTTCAGATTTTTCTTTTTTTTTTTTACTGAGTTGGTCCTGATTTTTTTTTTTTACTACTTGTAAAATTCCATGTCAAATGCATTACTCCAGTAGTTGTATTATTGAAAGAAAAGCACAGGTACAAGAATCATCTATCCTTTTGAAATTCAATGTCGTTAATCAATTTTGAAACCACCATTGTTCCCTTTAATTTCTATTCCTCTTTTATTTTAGATTGTTAAGAGCAAGGTAGACTCTGTACAGGTTCAAAGTGGTTTCAGCCTTACCAAGGTGCCACATCAATGACAACATTCATTAGAGCATTGATCATCATTAACTATATATCAGACGGAGGAATTCTTTTGGCTATAAGTGGCTTATATCCAACCTTAGACAAACCAGATGAAAGGCCAACAAGCATGAAACATTTTATTTTTCTATTCCATCACAAATATGTTTCCAGGACAGAGTGACACATACAACATCCTAACAAAAGTAGAAACCTAAAGTAACCTGGAACTTATCAACGCATATACACTATAAGACGTATTTAAGATCTAATAGATACCAAACATATTGCGAGTTTCCGTTAAAGAATCTATAGTTAAGCTGACCACAGATCATACATAGGTAGCAACTGACTTAAATTAGTCATCTTCAAAGCCATACCATATAGCCTCCTGAGTTTCACGGCGTCCAGAGAACCACTGATGGGAGTTGCATGAGAAGGACCACAACATGATTTGTTTGCATTGGTAGATAGAGATACTTGCAACATCTTCTTCAATAATGCTTGCAATTGACCCCTGAAGTTACTATAAACCTCGGAACTTTCGTTGATAGATAAATCTGCAGCTTCTTCCCGATATATGTGGCGACCTTCTAATAGGCGAGAAAGAACCAACTCCAAGTTCTAGAGAAACAAAAAAGGAACAGCTGTATCTCAGGAATCTAAGTAGAAGCAAACGAGTGTTTACCAAGTAAAAGAGTCGAATATGATTTTTATGCAACTTTCCTAACAAATGTTCTATAAAAAGTCTCCATCTTAACTTGAGTTTGTAGCATCCACTTTAGTGCCCGAACTTGGTAACTGACGGTACAAGAAAATATTCAAGAATCGAAACTCTTAAAAAATACATTTTTGGGAAAGATTTTCATTAGCAAAAAGCTTCATAGATTTTCTGGTGAAGGGCATATTTTTAGCTAACTCGCAAATTCCTTTTCAATTGAAGAGCATGAAGAGAACAGATCACCTTAACCTTGTGAAAAGAAATTAAAGCTAGCCCAAGAACTACCTTGTCTTATCCAATCCTACAACCTAGTGCTGATGCAAGACATGTCTAGACTTGAAAAAATAGTTGACACAGATTTAAACGGCACACTCAAGAATCAAGATGATTATATAGAACACATATGCTGATTATGAGAATGGAGAAGACAGGACAGCAGAATTTTGAGTAACAACATACTACCCTACCAAGACTTAAGAGTACAAGACTTGATATGCAAATGCATTTAATACATTGACTTTACCCTATCCTTCTAGTTCTTCGCGTCAAGTTACCTTACGAGTTTCTAACTTGAGGAATTACTATATGCAGCTTTGAACACACTGTACACACATACAATGACAGGATCTAGGACAGAAGATTATCAAGAAAAAATATCTTAGCATTTCATTTCACTACAAACAATTACTGAAGGGAACAAAGAAATTTTGGACTCTACGGGTGCAAACAAGAATTGCTTTTATGTTAATGTAATGAATTTAATGATAGAAGTTCAGAGCACGTACTGTGATTGAGTGCATAGACTCCGAAAGTTTCCATGAAAGTGCTGATCTTTCGATAAGAATTGTCAGGTACATAACTGGATGTGTCTTTGGGCCATAAAAGCTTAGAGACTTCTGCCAGCTCCACTCAGCTAAGGAAACATATTGTTTGACCCTTTGCATAATGCTGCTTTCACTGCTCGGACTTTTACTTTCGTGGACAAACTTCAGACAGCAGTCCCTGTGGTAGCAAGCAAGCTGAAAACAAGCATATGCAGCCTCCTGTTTTCGCAATTCACCTAACAACTCGTACATGCGCAAAGCCTCCCTAATAGCACCATTGGCTGAGCTCTCATGCTTTCTGAGATCTTCCACAATTCCCTTTTCATTAATTTCTGCACAAATATCCACTTTTGCCAAAAGCATACCAAGTCTCAGATATGTATTAGCAAACTGGGTATATACTTCATTTTTCAAGCTGGTCGATAGTGTACCCAATCCTGCCTCCACTCCAACCCTTTCCAACTCAAACGTCGCCGCCTCGTAATACCTTATTGCTTTTCTGTATTCCAGTTTTGCTGTATCCCGTAATCGTTTGTATGAATCTTGCAAGAGCATGTGTGCTTTGAAAATTTCCATCTTGGATACCATTTCCTCAGCCAGTGCTCTTCTGCCATGACCCATATTGCAGTTGATTAAAATGATATTAGTATGGTCAGCAACTTCTTTGAATGCTTCTATCGCATCTGCAAATGCAAGTTCAGCTTTGTCTAATTCCTTCCTATCAAGCCTATGTCGCCCCAGCTCATTACAAACCCAACCTTTTTTCTTGAGTATAGACTGTAGTTCTGACGAACCACTAGGAATTCCACCTAATGCTTTTCTAGCTTCATCATAACAACTTACAGAAACTGAGAGATTGTCATCCGCATCTCCGATGATATGACTCCCAAGGAAGACAAAGATTCCACCAGTTCTCTCCTTAGAATAAGGCGTTTCACTCGGAATAGCTTCGGATGCAATCTCGCATCCCACATCATCTACTATGGAATTAGAACCAGAACTGGTCTGCTCAAGCTTAGTTTTGGTTGTATTTGAATCTTGAACCTCGGTGCCTTTATTGGTTGTGACCAAACAATCACTGTCTGAGTTGTCCAACTGTCGACGTCTACGGATGTTTTCCGAGCTCCCAACAACTTCCTTAACGTGTTCTTTTTTCTTTTTCTTTTTTCCATAATCTAATGAACAGGAATTTCCACTACTACTACTTGCGCTGTTACCACTGCTTGCTCTGTCACTCTGGCAGCTACAGTTTATCAAGGAACAAGTGGAGCAGTTCTGCTTAAATTGCCCCAACTTCTTCTTCAGCCTTTTCACTTCTTTCACAACATCAGATGACATTCTCACCCCCCGGGGAGATGCCTTAGCTTCAGAAGGTGCTGAGAGATCTCTATTTCTTTGCAAGTGGTACTCGACGTAAACATCTCCAACAAGTGTCCAGGCCTTGGCCCAGAATAAGTAAGTGGAAGGCGATCCTTCACTATCAACAGAGTCAGAGGAACTCAAGTTTGAATGTGTTTTGTCATCCATCAATGTTCTAGCCTTTCCACTTCTCTTATTGAGGGTTTTCTGTTCTAACGAGCTACTTACTATAGAGGAAATAAACTGTGCATCTTCAACATGTTGAGGCATTGATCCATAAACTGAACAAGCTATACCAACAACTTTCAAAGTTTGCTGCAATTGCCCATCCTCCTTATAAGCTTGCCCAAGAGCTAAATAAGACTCCCCAAGCAGAAGAACAAGTTTCCACAATTTATGGTCCATTTTAGATTTTGGAAGCCATTCTCGCAAATCACAAACTTCAATACAGTCAGAATCACCACATGCACATACATAAAAATGGCCATGCGCAGATCTATCTTGTGTTTTCTTCCCATGATCCACAAGGTCAGCTTCAGATTTCTGTAGTTGGCGTTTCCACCTTAAAGACTTGATTGCTTGGGACACATGATGTACTGCTGCTAATTTAGAGGAGATTGGATCAGCAACTGTTTGGACCACATGGGAAGAATTTTCAGACCTCTGATACACCGCTAGAGTATCTTCATCATCGTTACCGGAATCGCCTCCTCTAGGATCTATAATCTCCATGCCTCCTGAAACGAGAAATTTTCCAGGAGCAGATGAGCTTGCACCCATAATCGGCTTTGAAGGCACCACATCGGATTCTGAATCTTGATGGGAATATCCATCTTCATCACATGACAGCTTAAAATGCGAAACAGATCCAGGTAAAGCCAGCGTAAATTCGTGAGATTCCTCTTCCGCATCTGTAACTGTAACTTCAGATTCTAGAGGAACAAATTCAGATGTCAAGTCCAATTCTTCATAACATCTCAAAATTAGCCTTGCAAATTGTTCATGAGCAGATGCACGGACCACCTATTTGAGAGTAAGTTAGTATAAATTACTTCACAGATTTTCAAGCAAATACATACTCATACAACCAATATAAGAACTGTTTTTGGGGGGTGGTAACAATACCAGATGATCCTGCTCGTCTAGGAAATCAAGACATTTTCTGAAAAAATTTGCACACTTTGCCCTGCTACTAGGTGCCTGCCAAGCAGCAAAATCATCAAGTATTAGTTACATCCAAGAGCCAATCAGTTTCTAATAAGATATATAAATGAAACGACGAAGGACATAAGCCTAACCATTGAAAGAGACAGCCTATGTGCAAGCCGATACAGAAGAGTCCCCAGCGAAAATAAGGAATCCCTTCGTCCATGCATTAGAGATGGCAGAGAGTCAGAGCTTGCATCCTGGTCATCTGGTGAAGGATTCTTAGGGATGGCAGATAGATCAAAAAGTTGAATATCATCTTCTCCAGCGCTTTTATAGAGCTGGGTCAGTAATTAAAGAAAAAGGTAAGGTCAGCCACAAATTGGAACAGCCATCACGAAAAAGCATGAAAACCAAAAGAGACTAACTAAATTTTAAGAATAATACCCAATAAGCACCAGGATCTTGCTTGCAGTTTTCCTGCAGGAAACGCAATACTGACAGGCCATTTTGTTGGACAACTTGAGGATGAAAGGCTGGTGTTCCGTCCTCTGAAATACCCTTGAGCAAGAAAATGTCATCAGTTTTAAGAAGTTCATACCCTTGAACAACACCATTCTGATGGTAACATATGGCCAATTCAGGCACACTGGCCATTATATTATCAAGCCACGCTTCAAGCCACGTCAACGGAGTGACCTGTCAATAATAAAAACATCAGTAAGGAAAGGCTACACAACACAAAACCAGCAAAAATATGTGCAAGTATGTTGCTTACCTGTCGAGCAACATCCCATAGATGCAAGCTCACAGCAACGTATCTCTCATTACTAAACAGGAGCAAGTCACTACCCAAGAGCATCCGGAAGTTGTGGAACTGCCAGAAAAGAACCCTAAGAAAACTATCATTACCGACTCTCCTATATTTCTCAGATTCTTGAATTGGATGTCTCGGTTTCTCCCCAACTTGTGAAGATTTCTTGACAGCATGATGCTTGTTAGTTGTCTTCCTCTGCTTACTTCCCCAATATTTGTCTTGATTAACCTGTGGATAACCTGAACGGCAGTTTAACCCCTCATTTTGACTGTCATCACCGTGAAGATATTTGGACCTATCCCCTTGTGCTGGAAGATCAGATGATACAAATACATCCTTTCTAGTCTCGGATCCAGGAAGAATAGATGTGTTAGACTGCCCTCCCGATGGGGGATGCTGAGATGGCGGAACATCACAAGCCTCTGCCCTCACTGACTGCATCGCAAAATTCAAAAACAAAGACTGATCTACGGATTTTGATTGGCTGCTATGCCTTCTAACTAATCTTTCACCCTCTTCAATGTCAGGTCTGCATTATTGGATATTTACAGGAAATAAGGGAACTTGTTGAATAAACTGAGTAACCAAAAAAGGTAATAACTAATTAAAGAACATACCCTGCATTCAGAACAAGGGTGTTACCAATACGCTGAACTGCAACTGATAACCGAGCCTTCGTATAAGGCATCTTAAAAATTTGTTTTAGAATGTCAGTTGGTCCTATCACATCAATCTCGTCTCCATACTCCGAAAGACCATATACAGCGAGTGCCTCGGACTTTCTAGTAAGATTTTGACTAGCCACGCTACTTTCCGTATTGAAATCTGTTGGAATAATTCCACCATCAGATATCAAAAGTCAAGCTCCATGGATTCCAAAAACAAAAAAGACAAACAATCAGCCCTTATAAGATTAAGCTATATAACACTAGAGCAACATATGCTGTTCGATAGACATACCTTCTTCCTTTTTACTTACAACTTAGTCAATTTCTTTATTTCATAAGGTCATTCAAAAACAGATCATAGAAACACTTCAATCATTAAGCTTATTTGGTTTAAAAATTCAATTATCTGAGTTAAACATAGCACATATAAAGTTACAAAATTACTCATCTAAACTACTACACTATTATAATCCATATGTCTGGATAGCAAGGAAGGCAGAGTCTATGACATATCACAAGAGAAAAATGAAAACCACCAAAAACAAGGTCATGTGTTGAACAAATAGTTGAACCTCATTCGGATACGAAAGTTCTATACATTTATACTTATTCCTCACTGAATCAGTTCTACCAATGTGTTGAAAGCTAAATTTGCTTTTAATCAAGCACTGTTGTTTTCAGTCCCTAAATTTTCTATCGGCAAAGGTAAAACATCAAAGTTGGGATAGCATTGGGATTACAACATGAACAACACAATAAATCATCACACAATTTAATAACATGAACCCAAAATTCTAATTTAAAAAGGGTTACCTCCGGTGGGAGAACTAGAGGCCTTGGATTGTAGTGCAGCAAGACAAAAATTCTTCTCATGAAGGTTTGGCAGCAATGGTGGAGTATTAAGATCAGTCTCAGTTGGTAGCATCCTATAACGAGGTGCTTTAACTCTGATAAAAACCACAAATCACAACAAACATAAGAAAATGAGACAAATTAGGGCATTATAAGTAAAGATAGGGAGAGAATGTGCTTACGTTTGAGAGGATGAAGAAGAAGTAGAAGACGAAGGAATGAGGGCAGAGTTGAAGACATTATTGAAAGATTCATCAGTTGGAACAGGTAAAGTTCCACACAAAAAACCAACTGGTTTTGGTCGTACGATTTCTAATTTTCCTATACACTCCAATTCTCCCCAATTACTACTGCTACTACTATCAGATTTTGGAGAATCCATTTACTAATCTTCAATTTGTTACCATCAGTTCAGTTTCATGATAATCAAAAATTCATTCTAGGGTTCAAAATCTTTCTTTTGTCTGTGTCTTTTCAGTTCCGTGTTGTTTGCAGGAGAACATTCTAGAGTAGTCTAGTAGTTTGTTGTAGCGAGGCACTGATATGGTAGTACTAAATATTTGCTGGCCCATATCCAGAATATTTTCATAATGGCTAGTTTGTCCTAATTTAATTAGCAGTAATTCTCTAGTTTTTTTGGAAACCTATTATAGGGGCTCCGTTTTGAAGATTCACGAGATGACAAAATCAGGTTATGAAATAGTAATCAACAAAACCCCATATCCAACTATTTTTTATAATGACTAAAATACCCTCCATGAATTATAAAATTAAATTTATTATATTTCCTTCTCTTTTCATTCATAAATCATGATGATCATATACAAAAAAACTAAATCTATTATCTTCTCCTTCTCTTTTCATTCATAAATCATGATGAAGATGATGATCATAAAAACAAAAAACCCTATTATTCTTCTTTCTCTCTTCTTCTTCTCCGTCGTGATGAAGATGACGATCATAAAAACAAAAAACTAAGAAAACTCATCACTTATTTTTGCAATGTGTTCAATTTCAGTACTGTCTACGGTTGGGAAAATTCATATTTCCCAACCAGAGGCTGTCTCTGATGGGAAAATTCATACTTCCCAGCAGGAAACATTTGTTTTGAAGTTTGTAGATGTTTTATCTACTGATTAGGAAAATTCATACTTCCCAACCGTAGACGGTTCGATGAAAATAAAAACAAAAAACGTTTTTTCAAAAACGTAATTCGATCGATTCCGCTTATCCATGCATTAAAACCAATAAAATAAGATGGGTTTTTGATTTTTACTTTATTGAAGTCATTGCGGGTGGATTAAGTGGTGTTAATTGATAATGAATTATTTTGGGAATTGACGATTAATCGAAGAAATAGGCGATGGAGGTGATGGGGAAGAAAAAAATGGAAGAATTAAAGGAGAGGAATGAAAACAAATTAGTTTTAGGTGTCAATATTTAATAGGTTAAGGGTATTTTAGTATTTTTCTTATGAATTAGGTCATCTTCATTGTAGGATATTTGAATCCTTAGAGCAACTGCAGTGGTGCGATCAAAACCAAAGACCAAAGACAAAAAAAAAAAAAACGACCAAATTTGAGTTTAGTCCGTGGTGTTACACTAGGATGGAAGAGTAAATTTGGTCAGGATCACATATAATGTTCGCCCCATTTTGGGATCACATATAATGTCTGCCCCATTTAGTCAGGATCACATATAATGTTCGCCCCATTTTGGGATCACATATAATGTCCGCCCCATATAAGGATCGCTTTATACGTTCGCCCCATCACAAGATCACTTTATACGTTCGCCCCATCACAGGATCACTTTATACGTTCGCTCGACTATATTTGGTTTTGGTCTTGGTCCCAGACCAAATATAGTCTGGGATTTAGTCTTGGTCCGGATTTTAATCGATAGTCTGTCCCGCCGTGTCTCGTTTTTTGACCAAATATTTGGTTATACTCGCCCACTGTGGTTGCTCTTAGGAGCCATCAAAACTCTTTTCTTGGAGCCCCGGTAATAGGTTTTTTTTTTTTAGATTAGCTAATCATGAGCTCCTTCTATCTCATCAAGGATAACATATTTCAAGTTTGCAGGGTTCTCATGGCGGGGGGAGGAGGGATAATTTTAGGTATTTTTTCCAATTTTTGATAACAGATAATAAAATTTGGAAATAACACATATCTCAAACTACGTTACAGATATTTGTACTTTTTAATTGTTTATACTAAAATTTAATAATAATCCATTAAAATACTAATTTTAGAAATATGACCATTTTTTATGTATAAAGATCAACAAAAATTTAAAATGAATAGGTATCTTTGACGGGACGAAGGGAGTATTAGTTATTAAATTAGATTTAGTTTTTTATTTATAGTTATTAAATTAAAAAATAAAAATTAGGTGTTTTTTTTTTTCGAGGGAAGAGAATTAGAAAGAAAAAAAAAAGAATATATTAAATTTAGATTAGATTTATTTACTTTGAAAAAAAAAATTAACTATAGAATTTGATTCACCTAACCAAAATGAATGTGATTCAAATGAGAAATTTGAGGTGGGTGAATCCCAATATGATAGAGAAGCCAAATTTTGCATATGATCTCATGATGGGGATCCGAGGGTGGCTGAATTTTTAAGCTTTTCAGTCGTGTTCACGGTTGGGTTTTTGCCTAGGTAACTAATCATAAGACAATTTTACGGCTAGGAAACGATGAACTCCTAGTCGTAGATGGGTAAAATTGTAAAAGATTACGGTTGTGAAAAGACGAGGGTACCCAAATATACCTCAATCTAAAACTTTTCCACCTATAAGTCCTTCCTCCGAAAGTGATTGTCTATGGACTGAGTCGAGACAATACAACTAATCGGTTCACACTTCGTGTGATTGTCAATGGATACGAGATCGAGACAATACAACAACGAAGTATGTTTACTTGATAAAAGGTTCGGACTTAATCAAACACAATAGGATTACTATCAAGTAAATAGGAATTAACGTTTGTGTATTTTACTTCTAATTATAATAAAAACAATTATAATTGCGAAAATAGAAAAGTAAAAGACACAGCAAGATTTTGTTAACGAGGAAACCACAAATGCGAGAAAAACCCGGGACCTTGTCAGAATTGAATACTCTCAGGATTAAGCCGCTATACAAAATCAAACCAACTTAGTATAGTTGAGACCAAGCAACTAAACCTATAGTTCACCTAGTTCCGTCTGTATTCCCACGCCTCCAACTTGTAATAAGTCACGTACTTTGAACAATTCCTTTGGTTCGTATTCCAAACAGTAAAGGAATAACAAATCTATTTGGTAACAACTCTTTTCAGCCAAGTGATGTGATTTCGACAAAAGGTTCTTCCGTTTATCCCAATAAACTCCTTTGTCAGGTCCTTAGATCTATCTAATAACAACTACCAAAGTAATTGTCAAGATTTTGCAATCAATACTTTGAATCACAAAGAATTGTATAGATGCCGATCTACTCAACTAATCAATCCAATCTACCACAAGGATAAACCGATTATAGTTGGATCCTCTTTAACCAAAACAAGTATTGTGCACACCAAAGATTATGAACCCAAATTAGAAATCTTCTAAGTCTTATTTGTCTTCAAATCTTCTTAGATATTCAATAAACACCTGCACACAATCAACTTGAATCTCTTGTGATCAATCACGTACAGAACGGAGTCTGTTAACAATGGATTATCACAAGACGTCTTTAGATCTACAAACAGTCTAAAGATCCCCGTCGAAACTTTGATCTAGTTTGAGTGAATCTTATATCAAAAGAGAAGATTCTCAAGAATAAACAAACTAGGTGCAATCAAAGTTCAACAACCGTTAGTCAATCAAATCAATCGAAAACTAATAATAAACCGCAATTATCTAGTTTCCCACCAACGGTACTAATAGAGCTTCTCAATCCCAAAGAAGTCTTTAAACCGAGCGGCCGTAAGAAATTTCGCCAAATTAGGTTACTTTCCTCTCCGAATAGGCGGCTCCACCAGTAACAATACAACTAGGTAGTTTTGCTGGCTCTGAGAATTAGTTTGCTCTAAATGCAAACTTTGATATTTAAGGAAGTCTGGACACCAAGGAATTTCCAAAACCGAAAATATTCTCAAGATTGCAATATATTCCAAATTCGGTTTCCATAATTCCTGGAAATGCTTTGTCCAAACATTGACCGAAAATCTCTTGGAAAATCTCCAACTAGTAAATGCACATTACTAATTTTCATTTTTCAAAAATAAATTTAAAAACCTTAATTAAAAGATTCTCGACTTATTTTTCGATCCAGAATTTTTTCCTTTAGCTATTAAGGAATATTTTTGAACAATAAAAGATAAGCGTTACTGCTCATGTTCAAAGTATGTCGACATCTTAATTTAGTAAATCATCTTTCATATTTACTATCTTGGAATCGATTTGCCACACTTCCAAACAAGTTTAGAATTGGTTCATTTGACTTCCAAGAACTATGTGATTGATCAAGAACACTCAATCACCAATCATGGGTTTCACGGTTCTACCAAAACAAGTTTCGGTTCCCATGTGAGTACTGTATTTAGTCACACTAGCTTTCCGAAAATTCGGTTGACTAGGTACTAGGATCGGTTCCCACATATATATGGTATCTAACTTGTATTTGTTGCACATGTCCATAGGATCGGTTCCCAATGTCTAAAAACGTGTTGCACATGTTCATAGGATCGGTTCCCAATATCTAGAAACGTGTTGCACCTCTTACAAGGATTTTGTTCCCTTCTTGTGATCGGTTGCACCTCTTACTAGGATCAGTTCCCCTTTTCCTAGAGTTGGTCATACCAATAACACTAAATAGATCATACCATCTCAGGTGATTACTTAAGATCGGTTTCACTAATAAAAGTCATACCAATACAAAAGGCAGGCCTTGTGAATAGTTTTACCAAGAACGTAAACAAGTCATGAGCGGTTATACTAATCACACATATTGGTAGTTCAAAAGATATACAATGAATAATGTTGAGGGGTGAATTTCAGTTTGGGTTCTACGCGTCCTAGCTATTACACATGACCTCACAATTCCAATAATAGTAAGAGAGAGAGTTGTCTTTCCATTGTACCTTATCCTTTCTTTTATAGGCTTTCCTAAACGCCCCTCTTTTCACTACTTCATGACACATGTCCTAATACCTCTTAATTACCCTTAATGCCATTCTTTAACATAACCCCTTCCTTCTTCATTAATTCCTCCTTTATCCCCCCATCTTGTATGGGTATCTCTATTTGGGCTTGGGTTTAGTCCCCAAGTCCTACATCTTAACCCAAGTTCACCTCTACTCTTAGGAGCATCTCCAACTCGTTAAGGGGATATTTTTTCATGTATCAACATTAGTCCCCTGACTATTGGTTCAATTATCAGATGATCCAATAGTCAAAAGGATCTCCTTTAGGCGCCTTTCTGTTTTTGCGGCAAATTTCGTTGTTTTATCAAATCTACGATCGTGGGCGACACTTAGATTTCCCATCATGCAAAACCTTTCTCCATTTTCAGTTTCTGACGGTTACCACTTCCCCTTAGTAACTGCCACGTTCGACCTCAAAGCCCCTCTATATATAGAGCTGTCAATCCATTTTTCCCCTAATGTTTTTCCTTCTTCCTCCTTCTGAACGTACCCATATACTCGCCATGTCTAATAGTTCCTCTAACGGTCCATCATCCGACGAGAGTAATGAATCCGAGCAGCCTAATAGCAATGGTTCTGAAGAAACAAATCATCTCAACCAGGAAGAGATCATCCTGCCCGCTCCAGCAGACGACAGATTATACACAATCGCCGAGTTCACGAGTGGTCCCGCCTTAAAGCGCGCGTTGAAGTTAAGGGAATTCCGCGGAGGTGAGCGTGCTTTTCCTTTAGAAGATATCTTTGTTTCTCGCCTTTTAAACCCTCTTGTGCTGCCTTACCCCGCTGCTCTCGGATAGCTTATGCAACCCGAATCGGAGAGTATGGATACTTTTGCGTTCAAAAATGTTCCACGGATAGATATTCATCGCGGCGATTACAATATCCCACTTATCGATATTAAGTCCAAGTCGAAAACTCATCCAGTGTGGCCACATTGGGCAGCTCGTATACGCTCCAATCCTGACCATGTTGTTGCACTCCAGCGGGCCAACATCGAGGAAGCTATACTTTCGTCTCTTAAGTAGGAAGTGAACAGCTGCATCCGTGATATAATGCGGCTCTTCTGTCGTTGGACTCCTCCGGTTCATACCCTTCTCACAGCACGGGGAGAAGCGACCATCGTTTTAGAGGATGTAGTCGCCCTTACAGGGCTGCCGATCCATGGTAGTCATTCATATGAGGATGCGGCTGTTTTGGGAGCGCTAAACGATGAGGACAAGGAATTGTGTACTTATCTGCTGAAGTGCAAGGACGACTCTCGTTGTGAACTGGTTTGGAAGACCCAAGCGCCTCCGAAGCGGGCCAAAGGTAAAGAGGCTGCGCCCGAAAAGGAGACCCCCTCGTCAGCCAAGAAATTGAAAGCCAAGTGGGCAGAGGAGAAGAAAGCGCCTCCTAAACGCTCGTCCTGCGATCGACTGATGTCCAGCTCTTTTCGCGTTTATGAGGCAATCCATGGTCTATCTGATCCACTGGAAACTGATCCCGAGTGGGTTATCAAGGTTAACTGTCGTGCCTCTTTCCCTCTCTGGTTGAAGTATTGGGCTCCCCAGATAGTTGATAAAAAAACGTTCACCTGCAAGCGTAAGGAGGAGAACCCCCGCGCGGAGTTAACTGCTTTTATCTTGTTCTGGCTTTGTCATGATGTGTTTGAGTACAGTCCCCAAGATACCATTAAAGGTGAGCTCGTGCCGATGGCAGTGTTGTTATCCCGCGGTGTTTCTTTTCCACTCGCACGATGTTTTTAGGCGTCTTGTATCGTCATCTCGACTTGTTCTGCCGGGATCTCCAGATGGTGGGCTCATCCCACAAGATCGAGACCTACATCCCTGCTTCCTTCATGCAGGCTTGGTACTGGGAACACGTCCCCCCATGCGGTCCAGAACCAAATGACCTCGCCATCCATCGTGAAGAAGATGTTAAACAGGATGATGGTTCATTGAAGAAGCTTCATGTTGTCTATATCTACCCGCGGATGGCTTTGTGGAACATGAAGGGGAAGATACCGAATGGCGATTTAGGCAAGCATCTGGATATAGCCAAGGATTTAGAACCATTTCCTTACCAAGATGGTCGTTCAGGTCCGGCGCATTATGACTTTCTTGCTCCTTTTGATGTTGAGTTGGATTCCTCAAAGCCTTTATCGGCAGCGGAATTTGATTCAGTGATGGCTGTGTTACCTGGTTTTCTCCCTGGTTTTTATGTCGGTAAATTCATTGCTATGTTGTATAATCTTGATCGCGCGGCTCGACAAGTTGGGTTTGATCAGGGGGTTCCTCCTAGGTTTCCTCCTCCAAATAGTTCTAACGTTGAAGACATCGTCACCAGTTTCAACCGCTATGTCTTCAAAGGGGCGACTTGTTTGTCTGATCGGGGGATCAGTTTTTCTTTCAAGCAACCCATCTCCGCGCGGCCTCTGGCGGTTACCGAGAGAGCC
Organism: Papaver armeniacum; assembly: GCA_023531295.1. Classification (NCBI taxonomy): domain Eukaryota; kingdom Viridiplantae; phylum Streptophyta; class Magnoliopsida; order Ranunculales; family Papaveraceae; genus Papaver; species Papaver armeniacum. The sequence continues at coordinate 331,234 of JAJJWW010008436.1, forward strand.
CACGAGTATCATGATTTCTTAAGGCGTCAAGCTTTGAACTTTCTTTTGCGCGAGTCTTCTCACCCTCGTGCTCTGACTGTCCAAGATCTTCGAGAACTTCATGCGTCTGGTCGAGTCAAGCTTGATGATGCCGTGGCTGCTGAGAATCGTCTCGTTCTCGCCAACAAAGGTCGCTCGGATCCTGTGGTGACCTCTTGGGCCCCACCCGATGGTCATGAACCTGTGAAGCCAAAGAAAGGGGCGTTTTCTAACCGAAATCCTCCACGATTAAACGTGAAGACGTCCACTAGTCCTTCGGCGCCCCGGGTACTTGATATATATATTTGTGCCTTTATCTGTTTTGTCATTATGTTTCCACGGTTTATTTTGATTGAGATGGATGGCAGAAATCATTTCCCCAGGGAGCTCCTCCTTCCAATCGCTTAGGGTGGAAAGCTCCTTCTTACGTGACGGAGGAATACTTAAACATGCCCGAATGTGATTGGACTGAGAGTACTTTAAAGAAGAAAGCCAGGCGGGAGGCGAATTTCTGCTCCACGCCCTTGTTCCTTTGCTAACACTGCACCTTTTCAGTCAAGTCAAAGTCATAGGAGGAGCGTATCGCAACCCCCGAGGGACGTGAGCGGCATCCCAACTTTCTCGTTTGTGGACCAGTTGAGAGATTTGGGGGTTACCCTCCCTACATGGGCTGGCTAGGTATCACCGCGCCTTCACGTATCGTCAATTCACCCTCTTAGGGCTAAAGCTGTTCGTGGCAGGGGTGAACTTCCGGTGTCTCCCAGTGCCGTTTTGCAATCGATGAGCCCTTCTGGGTCTAGCCGGTCAGTTTTTGGTGGGTCATCATCCCACGCGGCATTAAACGTTAATGCTCATGCAGATAGCTTCCTATTTAATACGTGTCTTTGTTTTTGTCATTCCTCTCTCTTTACCTTCCTCTTCTCACCTCTTTTTTTTTCTCTTTTTGTTTTTATAAATCTAAGATGGCTTTGCAATGATGCTCATTTCTCGTTTGTCAGGTTCCACTAGTGACTCTGAATCTTCCTCTAGTTCCTCCGTGTCTCGTCCTAAAGTTATTGATACTCCGCTAGGCTCGTCAATTCCCGAGGTTGGTTTTCCTCTTTTCTTCTTCCCTTGTTATTTATTACATTTTTGTTGTTCATTTTCCTTTCCTTTCGTTGACATGTTGTTGTTGGTGTTAGGACATGGGTAAGAAAAGAAAGGAAGCCGCGAAACCCAACACAGACATTGCCAGGCGCGTGGTCTCTAGTGGCGACGGGTCCTTAAACGCACTAAAGTGGATGATGGCAGTTCGTCTGTTCTTACAGAGAAGCCGGCTAACGTTCCTCCTACTGATGCTCCGACCAGCCCTGTTGTAACAGCAGACCCAGAGGACGCGCAGTTTCGCTTCCCTTTGGTGGTGAGTGCTGCCGAGGCTGGGGTGGATCCTTCTACCCACACTCTTGTTCACGGCTTCTGGTTTCCAACTACTCTTGCTGCTACTTATAGAGATATTGTCGAGCGAGGCGGCGGTCATATGGCAAAGGTGTGTATATTGGGTATTCCTATCTTGTGCTACATGACTAGGAATCTCCTGGAGATTGCGGACCAGCTTGCACATGTAGGGGATGATCCTGTCGACGATGCAAGGCTGCGTGGCTGGGAGGCTTCAGTACAATCTGCGCTTAATGTCAATTTTCCCGTGGCGTGGTTAAAGGAACTGTTGGTAAATGTGAAGAGCCACAATGATCCTCGCAGTCGTCTTACCAGCCAAATTTCTCAACTGGAGGAGAAGCTTCAAAAATGCTCGGAGACGACTTCTAGTAAGAAGGTGGTGTTGAACCTGTTGCTTACAGATGTTGGCTTGGCAAATGACGAGGTATTGCGAGCCGAGGCTGCCGAAGCGGAGATCCTTGCTGATCTTGAAGAGAAACGGCGGGAGTTGGAGAAACTTTGATTGATTTTTTTTGTTCTTTTGTTGGACTTGATCTTTGTTTGGACTTGGTGTTCATTGTGGGATGTTGGTGTTTGGATTATTTTCTTTTGCTGGTATTTCATTATGGGATACTTCATTGGTGTTTATATTAATTTCTCTTGCTGCTAGCATTTTGTTGACTATTTTATATTCATGAATATGCATGTGAAGAAATAGTCAGAATTGCTATTTTTAGCTTGCAGGTGTTATTATGTTCGTTTGTAGTAAAGGATTGCTGGGTGGGGTGGACGCGCCCTTTTTTTTGTTTTTTTGTTGTTTTTTTTTTAGGGGTGTTGGGTGGGGTTGGCGTTGTTTAAACGTGCCTATTCCCTCCCCCTTTTTTTTTATTTTCAAGGGAAAAGGGTAGGGCGGGCGTTGTTTAAACGCGCCTATTCCCCCCTCTTTTTTTATTATTTTCAAGGGGTAAGGGTAGATCGGGCGTTGTTTAAACGCGCCTACTCCTTCCCTTTTTTATTTTCAAGGGAGAAGGATAGGGCGGGCGTTGTTTAAACGCGCCTACTCCATCCCTTTTTTATTTTCAAGGAAGAAGGGTAGGGCGGGCGTTGACGCGCCTACTCTCCCCCCTTTAAAGGAGTTGGTTGGAGCGGGCGTTATTTAAACGCGCCTACTCCCGCTTTTTTATTTTTGTGCTTGTTGGTCGTTCGGATGCTTTTGGCATTCCTGGAACCTCTGTGGTCTCGTCAGCTGATTAGGCGCCTTGGGCGTTCCTGAGATTTTTATGAAACTTGGCGGTCAATCAGGCGCCTTTGGCCGTCCTGAGACATTTCGTAAACTTGTCAGTCAATCAGGCGCCATTAGCATTCCTGAGACCTTTTGTGAATTTTGTCAGTCGATCAGGCGCCTTTGGCTGCCCTAGGACCTTTTGTGAATTTGTCAGTCAATCAGGTGCTATTAGCATTCCTGAGACCTTTTTTAAATTTCGTCAGTCGATCAGGCGCCCTTGGCTATCCTGAGACCTTTTGTCAGTCAACCGAGCGCCTTTAGCATCCCCTGGACCATTTGTAAATTTCGTCAGTCGATCAGGCGCCCTTGGATATCCTGAGACCTTTTGTCAGTCAACCGAGCGCCTTTGGCATCCCCGGGACCTTTTGTAAATTTCGTCAGTCAATCAGGCGCCCTTGGCTATCCTGAGACCTTTTGTCAGTCAACAGAGCGCCTTTGGCATCCCCGGGACCTTTTGTAAATTTCGCCAGTCTATCAGGCGCCCTTGGCTATCCTGAGACTTTTTGTCAGTCAACCGAGCACCTTTGGCATCCCCGGGACCTTTTGTAATGCTTACTCATTGATTATGAAAGCGGATTTTTTTTTATTTTTTTTTAAAAAAAAAAGAAAAACAAAGAATAAAGAAAGTTGTTTATAATTTGCTAGCTCATACTCCGATTCTTCCATTTCCTTCCTCCTTTGGGTTAGTGACGGGGAAACGGATCATGCGCGATTATTTGTTTCATGTTTTCGAGCTCCCCGACTACCCGCTTTCGTTCAAATATGCCTCTAATGACAAAGCATTCTTCTGTCGGGTATCCCATCCTCCGATGATAATGGCAATAATTAGGCGAGCTGTTGTCCATCTTGTTGATATCCACCGTGGTTGAGGGCAGTTGAATTTCTCCTTCGGCAATCCATTGATTTAAAAGTTTGACTACGCGATATTTGCTACAAGGGAGAGGGGGTGGTACTTTATGGTCGCCTCTTCCTCTTCCACCCCTTCCTTGGTTCCTGCCGTCACTTTGGGATCGACCCCTACTTTCCCTGCTGATACTGGGCCTTGCATCAACTGAGGTTTCTGCCACGGCGCCAATCGTGGTACGCCAGATAGAGTCTTTGGGTGTTTCTTCTACGCAGTCGGCGATCCTATCAGCTGCTTCTTCTAGTTCTACAAAGGTCTGGAACTTGAAATTAATCAGACCCCCTTTGAAGGCTGGGATCATTCCTCGTACACAAATTTCGACGAGTGCTTCCTCGTTGATGTCTTCGTAGAAATCCAATGTTAATCGTCGGAACCGCGAGATGTATTTTCCTACTTCTTCTCCTACCCGCTGTCCACTCTTGCTTAGGTCTATTGCCGTAATATTTCTTTTCGCCGAATAAAACTTTCCAAGAAAGAGTGCAGACAAGGTTTTCCAGGAATCCACGCTCTCTTCTTTTATATTGTCATACCAGGAGAACGTTGTGCTCGTGAGTGACTTGGGAAATTCTTTTAAGCATAGTTTTTCATCATTGGCTCTGTCGTTCATGGCTGATAAAAATCGGCTGAGATGTTCCCCCGCGTTTCCCTGGCCTTCATATATTTTGAATTTTGGGGAAGTATAATCTTCGGGGTATGGGTACCCTCGGATGTGTGCGGGATATGGGCTACTCACGCGGCATCGGTTGTCTTGTTTCATTACATGGTAGTTCTGCTCTAGGTATTCGGCGATCTCCTCTTGTGCTGCTATTGCTGTCTTATCAGCCTTGCGTCTATCATCTTTTCTTATTTCTTCAGGGACACTTTGTCCTGCTTCAACTGCTTGCGTTATCCAGTTTTCCAACTCCTGTCTCCTTCGAGCACATTTCTTCAGTTCTTCTTGCATGCCTTATAGAGTTAGCGGCGTGGGTTTCGCTGGTCGAGCTTTATGGTTCACCGATTTCTTGATGACACCTAGGATCGGTGTTTCTTCCTCGCTGTCATTGTCCTCTAATGTTACCTGATCGAGGTTAATAGGATGGTTGGCCGCTTGAGCTCCTGTAGTGTCCGAACCGGCGCCTCCTATGTGTGTCATTTGTGAGCTAGGCACGAGCCTCCGGGTGTGGTCGCCAAATGTTAAGGGGTGAATTTCAGTTTGGGTTCTACCCGTCCTAGCTATTACACATGACCTCACAATTCCAATAATAGTAAGAGAGAGAGTTGTCTTTCCATTGTACCTTGTCCTTTCTTTTATAGGCTTTCCTAAAAGCCCCTCTTTTCACTACTTAATGACACATGTCCTAATACCTCTTAATTACCCTTAATGCCATTCTTTAACATAACCCCTTCCTTCTTCATTAATTCCTCCTTTATCCCCCCATCTTGTATGGGTATCTCTATTTAGGCTTGGGTTTAGTGATGTTTTTTTTAAATTGTTGTAGAAAGTGGTAGTAAAAGTTCGTTCAACTCAGACTTGTAAAGATTTGGTTTCAGAAAATACTAAAAAGAAAGAAAATATGTACACAAGTTTTGTCGCAAATATCGAGAGAACTGGGACTTCGGATTCCACCATAAAATTCATTCATGCGATTCATATATTTATTCTAGACAATTATAGCTCAAATAATAATAAAATATTGACTCTATGTTTTGCCAAGGTAGATTTTTGAAAAGCAACGACTGTATATCTAAAGCATGGGATATCAAAAGACTTAACCTTCCCATCAATTGAAATCACAACCATTCAATAAAAACCATAAAATAATTAACAATCCATGCAACAAGTCATGAAAGAATTAAATATAATTACCACACGCATGAAAATTGGCTTCCTCCGTCATCCCAGTGTTGGGGTTTAGCTCCTCATGTTATTCACGTGCTCAAAGTAGGTGTTCATAGCTCAAAAGGGTGAAAAACAAGAGAAAACTACTAAATTAGCGACTTTGTAACAGATATAATTGTTACAGAAGTCACCGATTCTGAAGGAACCCTAACTGAACTGTTGCGAATTCGATTAATTGTTGGAAAAATTGTTACAAAACTGTTACAAATTGATTAAATTTGAAACTAAAGGCCACGGATTCTGCGACTGTCCAACTGGGTCTATTGTTCTTGATTATCTTCGTCTTCTTCCCTGAAAGTGCAGAGCTCGTCTGCAACTTTCTTTCTTCGCTCTGCAACCTCCCTTTTGGCCCCCAAAACTCTCGACCCTCTTCATTGTGACTCGTATCAACATATATATACCCTTCAAGACCAATAAAATCTCGGTTAAATCCTCTTTTCCTTGCACATAAAACCACGGATATTTTTCTTCAAGTCACGATATTATCTCATCCTACGCGTCTCTCTGATCCACATCTCCTTCTCAAGATAGAATAGAATATATTGGGTACGATTTTCTTCTCCCAATCCTCACGAAGTTTCCATATCAACGGCCCCAGAGAATATCATCCCCTGTTTATTAAAGTTACGTGAATTCTTCCATTCTTTCCACTTTTAACTCGCCTACTAACCCTGTTTACGTGCGATGAGTCAATTCCAGTCCATATCTAACATGAAATCCGACTAAATCTCGTCCACAATCTTCTCCAGAAACTTCCAGGCGAAGCTCCGAGTATATTTCCGACCTTTGTCTTGCTTCAAATCGATTATGTATCCCAGCTTCACCGAATCCATTAACCATACCTTGCCTGTTAAGCCCAAACAAGCCCATCCAAGAAGTTTTAGCGATTGAATCTCTCAATAACCTCTCCAAAAATCAAACCCTAACTCTTCCCGTGAAAATCCATTTTCCCGCCAAATCAGAAATTCAAATTGTAGAAGAAGAGTGCCCCTTATCCTGCTGCTGGGTGCCATTAGTAGATGCTCTGAAAATGGGTTGCCCCTTAGTAATTGAGGTACCCCTTATCCAAAATGGGGGTCCGTATAGTAATTTTCTCCCGCGAGCGCAAATACCACTTTTCGAGCTAATTTCGCCGCAAAAGCTTAGTTCTCCAAAAACACCTACAAAGACATAAAATAACCAAATAAGTACAAAATCGAGTGCTAACATTACAGAGAATTGAGACTAATATAGACGCATAAATGCGTCTATCAAATACCCCCAAACTTATTATTTGCTAGTCCTCGAGCAAATCAAATCTACAAAATAAAATCCTAACTCACTGTCGCAGGCATCGTCGATTGCATTTAGCATATGCAATAAGCCTTTAAACCCCTAGGTGGCCCTAGTGGCCGAGTTATAGTCTCGGGAGGGTTTACCAGAGGTGTACCCACAAAACCTTTACTCCAGACCCTAACTATTTATGCAGAACCTTGAAAAGCACTAAAGAATCTCCTTGGTTGGCATACTTAATGACTACAGGAGGAAGTACCCTGATGCGAAATTCCAATTGTTGTACACGAGTTTGCACTCAAGCATACTAAAATTCATATATAAGTCACAGAGCTCTACTCAGATAGTTTCTGGACATCATAACCGGAGTCAACCAATCACATGGATAGATTAAGAAGATGGATATAGAAAAACATAGATGGTTTTGATGTTGACTAAGGTGAATGGTGTTTCTCATATCTGTCTGAAGGCCACTGCCAAAATGAACCTATCCTAATGGATTGAGATACTAGTCTGACTAATACCAACACACTGGCATATACAAGGGAACCAGTGGTCGATAATCCTAACTCTAGGTCAACACAACTGGCATATACAAGGGTTCCAATGGTCGACTTTATTGAATTTATTCCGGTTGGTCTGATGGTCTGGTCTCAATTTTTTTTTTTTTTTTTTTGTATCTCAATCACTCTATTTCACCCTAGCAGTGGTAACAACTTGAATCGTGAGCCCCACCTAATCACTTACACAAACATATTTTGAAGAAAACAAAATAAAAACAGAAGTGAAAAGGATTCAACGAGATATGGCGAAACTACCGTGTTTTTTATTTAATTCTAACACCTGAGCTCTGTGCTTTTATGAATAGACTCTTTAGATGTTGCCATCTAATCAGATTGGTTCCTCAACTCCTACAACCAAAATGCTTCCATCCACTTAGATTAGTTAGTTCCATCCTTAATAAGCATAAATTTCTAGGCTCTGGAGTTTAAAAATGCAACTAAAATGTTTCTTCCATACCCCCAAACTTAAATCTAACATTGTCCTCAATGTTCTAAAGATAAAATTAAAAGCATGAACAATGAGAAACTGTTACCATTTGAAGTAAAAGAGTTAAGGAAAGATATTACCGTGTCGCATGAATATTGGGTTACCTCCCAAGAAGTGCTAAGTTTAAAGTCTTCAGCCAGACTAAGGAAGGATTAGTCACCTTATAAAATCATAAAGTAATAGCCGAAATTTTTGTGGGTCATCGAAACCAAATAGAGCTATCACAAGTAAAAGGAATCTGCAACATGCCAAGAAAATTAGCAAATAAAGCACACCCTTGTCTAGTTTCCTGTTTAAAACAACTACATCTAGCTGTGGTTCAGGTTCAGGTTCTATAACTGGGTCCAAATAAAATATTTTTATGGGTTGGATTTCCTCGTAGCTAAGATCCGATTCAGGTTGTAAATTCTGTAAAAACTCAAATAAGAACTTAGAAGCACGTAATAATAACCTGAATAATTGCGGATCCTTAAAGTCAATCAGTTTTGACTCACAAAATTGACCACGATGAAACTGGCGGTCAATCATAAGAAAATGTGTCGATACTAATCTCCTAAAGTACTTAGGCTTAGTCTCAAAACTAAATAATTGACACATATGAAACTTATACGTTCCCATTGGTTGAAAAATATTTGGTGGGAAAACAAAATCAATCTGGGTATCATAGCCTGGGCTAACCACATCAACCAGAGGATGGGTTTCTAACAACTGAACTTCCTTATGGACATCACTAGGTTCAGGAAAACGTGTATGAAGATAATCTTTTAAAATGGTTGAGGCACATATGTCAAGTCCCAAGTGAGGGACCTTTCTAAGAGTTAAGGCACATGGAGAATGATAATCACCCCCAAACTTAGAGGTTTCAGTGTCTCTAGAAAGACTAGTCACAACTTCCCTAATTTCAAGGTCATCTGATTCCTGAAAATGGTCAATTGATTCTTCTAAGTCGGGTTCATCCTCACTCATCTCTACGAGTTCATTTTCTTTTTCTAAGTCTGTTGTTTCTAAATCGCTAGACTCAAAATATACACGTTCCTCTAAACCATAATCGTCTTCGTAATCATAAGGAAATACTACCTCGTCTAAAATGGTGGTATCTCTAGTCAAATCCTCGTCCTTTTGAATATGTGAATAATTATTAAAATTATTTGGATTTGAACTAGAAATAATATTATCATTGTAAAGCTCAATTGGAGTAGCAAATTCCTGATCACTATGCCTAAATATTTCAGATTCTTCATCAACACTATCCTCATCATAATCATCGTTATAATAACATGAAAATGGTTGAACCTCATCTAAAGTAGTGTTACCAATTCTAACCTCGTCATCTTGATTATGCAAATAACTATCCTCATTTTCAAAGGTACTATTGGAAACACTATATTGGAAATTAAAACTATCTTGAGCATTTCTTTCCGGGCCTCTAACAAACATTTTACGAGTCGATTCACATGTCTTCCGATTTTATCTAGGAAAGAAGGTTCACACGTTGCATTGCTTTCGTCCATAACTAAGTTATTCATTTCGCTAACTTACGTGTCGCCTCGGCTAACTTACGTGTTGACTCTAGTAGAGAGGAATTTTGCAAACGCGACCAGTTGGCATGTGGATAGTAATTGGGCTCATCATGGTATAAGCCATAACCTTGAAAAGGTTGATGTTCCCAACCACTATTCACACTATGGTCAAAGTAGTAACGTCCATTTTGAAACTCAGTCGGATATTCGTTGTATTGGCTATTGTAATACCAGTTTGACATTCTATTTGCGGGGTGTGAGTTGTCACACAAAAATAAAACCCCAGCGACGGGGATTCGTGGGTGGATAGAGTCTTACCTCCCGTACCAGACGGGCGATGAACCGTTGAAGTCGACTCAGGCCACCGACTCCGATGTCAGTGTACGAACCCGAGGGGCCGAGACAGTATCGTAACTGTCGTCCTTCCAAAATCTTCTTCACTCCTTGGACTCCTCTTTTCTTTCCTTCTTTAGCGATGCTTTCCTTTTATAGCACTTTTTCTTTCCTCGTAGCTTCGCTCCAAATCTGAAAAGAATCAAAAGAATACCAAAGGCGTAAAAAAGAACAAAAAATAAAAATAAACCTAAAACAAATCTAAATACAAGTCCGCGTCGGCGGCGCCAAAAATTGATATTTTTTTTTAAATTGTTGTAGAAAGTGGTAGTAAAAGTTCGTTCAACTCAGACTTGTAAAGATTTGGTTTCAGAAAATACTAAAAAGAAAGAAAATATGTACACAAGTTTTGTCGCAAATATCGAGAGAACTGGGACTTCGGATTCCACCATAAAATTCATTCATGCGATTCATATATTTATTCTAGACAATTAAACTAGTTTATTAAATAAAGCAACACAAATTAATTTCGAAAAGAGAAATACATCAGGCGCAGCCTTTGGTTGGTAGCCTAGCAACAAGCTGGGCTCCAACACCTCTTTGAATAGCTCAAATAATAATAAAATATTGACTCTATGTTTTGCCAAGGTAGATTTTTGAAAAGCAACGACTGTATATCTAAAGCATGGGATATCAAAAGACTTAACCTTCCCATCAATTGAAATCACAACCATTCAATAAAAACCATAAAATAATTAACAATCCATGCAAAAAGTCATGAAAGAATTAAATATAATTACCACACGCATGAAAATTGGCTTCCTCCGTCATCCCAGTGTTGGGGTTTAGCTCCTCATGTTATTCACGTGCTCAAAGTAGGTGTTCATAGCTCAAAAGGGTGAAAAACAAGAGAAAACTACTAAATTAGCGACTTTGTAACAGATATAATTGTTACAGAAGTCACCGTTACAGAGGAACCCTAACTGAACTGTTGCGAATTCGATTAATTGTTGGAAAAATTGTTACAGAACTGTTACAAATTGATTAAATTTGAAACTAAAGGCCACGGATTCTGCGACTGTCCAACTGGGTCTATTGTTCTTGATTATCTTCGTCTTCTTCCCTGAAAGTGCAGAGCTAAATCCGCAACTTTCTTTCTTCGCTCTCTGCAACCTCCCTTTTGGCCCCCAAAACTCTCGACCCTCTTCATTGTGACTCGTATCAACATATATATACCCTTCAAGACCAATAAAATCTCGGTTAAATCCTCTTTTCCTTGCACATAAAACCACGGATATTTTTCTTCAAGTCACGATATTATCTCATCCTACGCGTCTCTCTGATCCACATCTCCTTCCCAAGATAAAATACAATATATTGGGTACGATTTTCTTCTCCCAATCCTCACGAAGTTTCCATATCAATGGCCCCAGAGAATATCATCCCCTGTTTATTAAAGTTACGTGAATTCTTCCATTGTTTCCACTTTTAACTCGCCTACTAACCCTGTTTACGTGCGATGAGTCAATTCCAGTCCATATCTAACATGAAATCCGACTAAATCTCGTCCACAATCTTCTCCAGAAACTTCCAGGCGAAGCTCCGAGTATATTTCCGACACTGTCTTGCTTCAAATCGATTATGTATCCCAGCTTCACCGAATCCATTAACCATACCTTGCCTGTTAAGCCCAAACAAGCCCATCCAAGAAGTTTTAGCGATTGAATCTATCAATAACCTCTCCAAAAATCAAACCCTAACTCTTCCCGTGAAAATCCATTTTCCCGCCAAATCAGAAATTCAAATTGTAGAAGAAGAGTGCCCCTTATCCTGCTGCTGGGTGCCGTTAGTAGATGCTCTGAAAATGGGTTGCCCCTTAGTAATTGAGGTACCCCTTATCCAAAATGGGGGTCCGTATAGTAATTTTCTCCCGCGAGCGCAAATACCACTTTTCGAGCTAATTTCGCCGCAAAAGCTTAGTTCTCCAAAAACACCTACAAAGACATAAAATAACAAAATAAGTACAAAATCGAGTGCTAACATTACAGAGAATTGAGACTAATATAGACACATAAATGCGTCTATCATTTAGTCCCCAAGTCCTACATCTTAACCCAAGTTCACCTCTACTCTTAGGAGCATCTCCAACTCGTTAAGGGGATATTTTTTCATGTATCAACAAATAACAATACCAATAAGCTTAGCGATTTCCCTTTCGATTCATGAAACATGTTCATGAATTTACTTCCTTTGAACGAATGTAAAACATTGCTTCCTAAGATGAAATCTTCACCTCATACCCATACATAATCACAATATCATTCAAACGATTATGTCGATGTCTTATATACGAAGTTCAAAATATAAGCGTTATACTTCGTATTATATTCCTTAATACTACATCTAACTAGAGTGTAATCATTCATGCTTCACAGTTATGTTTTCAATATGAACGACTTGAAAGATACGTTAGGGAATGAAACAGTTCAAGTCAAATATTACTAACCTCAAGTGGAAGGATGAGGTTGTCATTGTAGCTCCTTAAATCTTCACTTCTTCAAGTCTTCGTAATACTTGTAATGTCTCATATCCTAATACTTTCAAGCTAACCTATACAAAGTTGACTCTAGTACATAATCAAGCGACTCTTTAAATGAGTTTTGGTTCACTAAAATATGACAACCAAACTTGACATACCAACGCTTGGTGGGTTCAAATGAGCTATGCTCTAACAATCTCCCATTTGTCAATTTTAGTGACAAAACTCTTACATCATATAGATAAACAAATTACAAGAATTCATTACACATACGCTTGATTCCCGAATTCAACATCATAATAACCTGTATACATTCAATCCATAAATGTCGTTGTTGACATTATAATAACAAAGCTAATACTTCCCCTAAAGGTAAGATAGGAAGATTTTATCAATCCGCACGTCTTTGTTATTCCTTTGTAGTCCATATAACTACAAGTATCATATGATATGCTACTCCCCCTTAGTCTATGCTTTACTCTTTCGTTAGATAAACGTTTAAGTACCAATGTCCTTTCCCTTAGTGATACCAATCAATATAAATCAATACCAGTTTCACTTGTTTACTCCATATGTTTCTCCCCCTTTTCTGTCACAAAATGACAAAGATACCAGCAAATAAAGGACAAACCGAAAGGATCTTACAAATCTCACAAGACTTGCAACCTATAGAGTTAAGCACGAGGGTTCCACACACCATTTTTGATAACCAATATCAAAACCGAAACTACAAAGTAATTTTGTTTTGATATGTTATCAAGGAAACAATTTCCCAAAGAAATTTTCCCTAATAGTTTAGCAAACCAAAAATCGACTAAGCACCTTAGTTCCTTTGCTAAACCGATTGTACAAATACAATCGCTTGTTTGACAAGACCAAAATAAAGATAACTCTATTTTTCTCATCAGGTTCTAATTATCCATATAACTTAGACCTTTCACTTTTAAACAAGACAAGTACGAGGTTAGTTAACTAGCATTTCTTGTTAAGGCATTTGATTAGACTTGAATAACTGAAACCTCCACTTTGATAAGTCTAACTAAGATCAGAATTAACTTAGTTTCTCTTATCCTGAATCGAATTGGACTAAACAATTCATCCCGAAAACCTTTTTTATCGTTAAGCAATAAACAATTCATACAAACCAAATATATCAACTTGCATAATTATTCACCTCAACCGGAAGCAATTGAAACAACATAGACATTAAAGCACCGCAATTGCACCGAAATTTTGTAAGCCTAAACAATTGATACCAAACAATAAAGCAAGATAACAATAGTTTTTCTTAACCGGAAACAATTGAATCACACACACATCCGTACACAAATAATGGAATAAAACATCAATTGTACCGAAATTTTGTTAAGCAAAAGCAATAAATATACGTAATAAACTCAGGATTTTCTTAAACAGGATAACGATTAACTAACAAAGTCGTTACCTCAAATTTCGCATCCTCTTCTCCAATATGTTTGCATCTTCTTACAGGGAGAATTGATACCGAAATATTATTATGTTGTCATCCTTATGCAAAACAAAAGAATAACAACAACCAACCTTTACCAGAGAAAGGTTGAAAACCGGTGTTTAACTGTTGGAAGCAAAAGTTGAAAACCCCGAAACACATGTGCTTTTATGCTAAACCAAACGATTCAACATATTGTGACTTTTTCACATATTGTTTCAATCAGAACCCCTCATGATCCTTTGATAAAGCCTACGAACAAGGGATAGAATTTAATCCTACTAAACCAAAAAGTCACGCAAACCATAAGGGTTCACCACATGACATCGAATATTAAGGTCATGAAACCGAAATCAAACATCCCATAAACATACATAGCAATAAGATAAAGCATTCAAGCACATGCTATGTAATTTAAACCAAGAGAAGCACAGATAGACTGCATTTGAAGCAAAAAACATTTTACTATTACACAAAGGTTCTTAACAGGCATTCAACATTAAAGATTGTTCACCAGACAAGCCTATAGTAATATACATATTATACAATAATAGTTGTAAAAGCTAATCCGATATGTCCATGTCAGTATCTTCTTCCGAAGAAGTATCTTGATACTTGTCTGAGATGCCACTCAAGGCTTCAGTAAGATCTGGCTGTATGTTTGTAGCATGATCAATCAGATCGACAATGCAGTCATTCTTCCTCTGTAGTCTTCTTTTAAGAGTTTGTGGGTCTCATTCAACTCTTATAGGAGGAGCAGCATTGAACACTTGTCCTCTCATTTTGTTGAGAATTCCTTCTCCTATTTTTTTGGAATTTTTTCCATGACATTTGGCCAGACAATTCAAAAAGAGCTGCATATTCTTATAATCAAACAAGCAAAACCAGGAGTTCTTCTTTTACCTCTTCGAATTGTGATCATTTTTCTAATCATTAAACCACCGAAATCAAATTTTTTGATTCCTCTAAAAAGATGATATGTAAGTTCAGCAACATCTCTAGTCCACTTGGTCTTATGCATATTGCTAGGACACAGGTTTGCACAAGCTAGTTTTCCAAAAACTTTGAGATGGAATTCAATATTGTGAATAAGAAGGGAGTTACCTGACCATGCTCCACCAATTACTGACTAGATAGTATTGGTGTCAACTCTATATCTTTCATCCGAACATGGTAAGAAGGTATTCAAGTACGGATATAAAATCAATTCCAAAATCACCTGTTTGTTAACCTCAAATGATCTTGTATCAATCATAGTACGAAACGTACATCCTTCAAAATTCATCTCATGCATATTAGCATAAAAAAGCTTTAGAAGGTCCGGAGTAGCCTTGAAAGAGCTCTCATGGATAATACCTCATTCGCGATTTTTCACAAAGTTCACATAATTTTTATCCGAAACTTTGACAAAAATCATTTCCATGATGGGTTCTTTGATTGAACCAAATTTCACAAGACATTCATCATCCATAAAATAATTTTGAGAACCAACATCATAGTTAAGACTAGGCATGTTTTCATAAGTGATATTCCTAGTAGTGTAGAGCATATTGTTCCTATTTGAACTTTCTCCAACATTGAAATTCATCCTACCCCTATTAGCCATTGAATCAAAAAAAGTAATAGAGAGCCACTTACAATCGATATGCACTGTTGAATGTTGATTCTCCTTGCTTGAGTTGAATTGGAATGATTTGAGAGAGACCCTTTGTTCTTGTTGCAACTTCGGATTGATTGAAGCAAAAAAATTTACTTGAATCAAACATACAAAAATAACAAGTGAGAATCTTTCGAACCCTTGTATGCCGTAGAGGTTTCTTTGAAACCGAAGATGATAGATAAAGAGATAGTCCCATCTTTCTTTGTTTTTATCACCAACTCTATCTTGTATTTGGATGTGGATCCGGATCCAAATAGGACCAAACACCATGTACCGAAACTTGATAAGGGATAGCCAAAGACCGGTCCTTTGACCAATAATAAGTTGTCCAGGTTTCGATAATGTGGACAAACTATGCGTTGACATGAAGTTATCAGTCAATAAAATTTCACTGGACAAGTCAAGACCAGTTTTAGTAGGCTCACAATCTATATCTGAGTCATTATAATCTTCAAGAGAAAATTCTTCTGAAGAGTTATAGAGAGAGTCATCTTGAAGGATATCAGATTCTTCTGAGATATAATTCATTAAATACTCATGAATGAGATGATTTTCTTTAGAATTGTTAGTTTTCTTTAAGTTGTCCAGTTCTTTGAGAAACGCATCAACCTCATTTTGAACTCTACTAGAGTCTTCAAGGATCTTGAGTGTTTTAGATAGTGACTCATCTTCCTTTTGTTCATATATCTTAATCTCATTTTTTAAGTCAGAAAGTTGCTTTTCCATTTCCGCAAATTCAGATAATTTTCTGTCGATTTTGCTAGAAGCATCTTCTGTGAGATTAAGATATAAGCGACATTCGTCAAATGTCCCAAATTCTTTGGATCGAAGCGACTCAACAATTTCAGTGTTTGTTTTTGATTCAAACAGCTTTGAGTCATCTAATCCTGCCATCACGTTAACTGAATCACTCATTAGATTCATTTTCTTATAGGTTGGATCGAACCAAACACAAATTGTTAGATCTTTTCGTGTTTGCCTGCTTTGATACCATTGAAAATACAAGGGTACCCAAATATACCTCAATCTAAAAATTTCCACCTATAAGCCATGTTTCTCCGAAAGTGATTGTCTATGGACTGAGTCGAGACAATACAACTAATCGGTTCACACTTCGTGTGATCGTCTATGGATACGAGATCGAGACAATACAACAACGAAGTATGTTTACTTGATAAAAGGTTCGGACTTAACCAAACACAATAGGATTACTATCAAGTAAATAGGAATTAAAGTTTGTGTATTTTACTTCTAATTAGAATAAAAACAATTATAATTGCGGAAATAGAAAAGTAAAAGACACAACAAGATTTTGTTAACGAGGAAACCGCAAATGCAGAAAAACCCCTGGACCTTGTCCAGAATTTAATACTCTCAGGATTAAGCCGCTATAAAAAATCAAACTAACTTCGTATAGTTGAGACCAAGCAACTAAACCTATAGTTCACCTAGTTCTGTCTGTATTCCCACGCCTCCGACTTGTAATAAGTCACGTACTTGGAACAATTCCTTTGGTTCATATTCCAAATAGTAAAGGAACAACAAATCTATTTGGTAACAACTCTTTCCAACCAAGTGATGTGAGTTCGACAAAAGGCTCTTCCGTTTATCCCAATAAACTCCTTTTTCAGGTCCTTATATCTATCTAATAACAACTACCAAAGTAATTGTCAAGATTTTGCAATCAATACTTTGAATCACAAAGAATTGTATTGATGCCGATCTACTCAACTAATCAATCCAATCTACCACAAGGATAAACCGATTATATTTGGATCCTCTTTAACCGAAACAAGTATTGTGCACACCAAAGATTATGAACCCAAATCAGAAATCTTCAAAGTCTTCTTAGATCTTCAATAAACACCTGCACACAATCAACTTGAATCTCTTGTGATCAATCACGCACAGAACAGAGTCTGTTAACAATGGATTATCACAAGACGTCGTTAGATCTACAAATAGTCTAAAGATCCCTGTCGAAACTTCTATCTAGTTTGAGTGAATCTTATATCAGAAGAGAAGATTCTCAAGCATAAACAAACTAGTTGCAATCAAAGTTCAACAACCGTTAGTCAATCAAATCAATCGAAAACTAATAATAAACCGCAATTATCTAATTTCCCACCAACGATACTAATAGAACTTCTCAATCCCAAAGAAGTCTTAAACCGAGCGGCCGTAAGAAATTTCGCCTAATTAGGTTACTTTCCTCTCCGAATAGGCGGCTCCACCAGTAAAAACACAACTAGGTAGTTTTGCTGGCTCTGAGGATTAGTTTGTTCGAAATGCAAACTTTGATATTTATAGACCAAGGAAGTTTGGACACCAAGGAATTTCCAAAACCGAAAATATTCTCAAGATTGCAATATATTCCAAATTCGGTTTCCATAATTCCTAGAAATCTTTGTCCAAACATTGACCTAAAATCTCTTAGAAAATCTCCAACTAGTCTATGCACATTACTAATTTTCATTTTCCAAAAATAAAATTAAAAACCTTAATTAAAAGATTCTCAACTTATTTTTCGATCCGGGATTTTTTCCTTTAGCTATTAAGGAATATCTTTGAACAATAAAAGATAAGTGTTACTGCTCATGTTCAAAGTATGTCGACATCTTAACTTAGTCAATCATCTTTCATATTTACTCTCTTGGAATCGATTTGCCACACTTCCAAACAAGTTTAGAATTGGTTCATTTGACTTCCAAGAACTATGTGATTGATCAAGAACACTCAATCACCAATCATGGGTTTCACGGTTCTACCA
Organism: Papaver armeniacum; assembly: GCA_023531295.1. Taxonomy (NCBI): domain Eukaryota; kingdom Viridiplantae; phylum Streptophyta; class Magnoliopsida; order Ranunculales; family Papaveraceae; genus Papaver; species Papaver armeniacum. Next base: position 349,345 of record JAJJWW010008436.1, read on the forward strand.
AAACAAATTTCGGTTCTACCTCCATGTGAGTACTGGATTTAGTCACACTAGCTTTCCAAAAACCGGTTGACTAGGTAGTAGGATCGGTTCCTACATATATATGGTATCTAACTTGTATTTGTTGCACATGTCCATAGGATCGGTTCCCAATGTCTAAAAACGTGTTGCACATGTTCATAGGATCGGTTCCCAATATCTAAAAACGTGTTGCACCTCTTACAAGGATCGATTCCCCTCTTGTGATCGGTTGCACCTCTTACTAGGATAGGTTCCCCTTTTCCTAGAGTTGGTCATACCAATAACACTAAATCGATCATACCATCTCAGGTGATTACTTAAGATCGGTTTCACTAATAAAAGTCATACCAATACAAAAGTAAAGCTTTGTGAATAGTTTTACCAAGAACATAAACAAGTCATGAGCGGTTATACTAATCACACATATTGGTAGTCAAAAGATATTCAATGAATAACAATACCAATAAGCCTAGCGATTTCCTTGCGATTCACGAAACATGTTCTCCCCCTTTTTGTCACAAAATGACAAAGGTTCGAGCAAATAAAGGACAAACCGAAAGAATCTTACAAGTCTAAAAGACTTGTAAACAACCTATACGAGTTAAGCACGAAGGTTTCACATACCACTTTCAAAAACCAATGTTACTACCGAAACTACAAGTAATTTAGTTTTAATATGTTATCAAGGAAACAATTGCCCGAAGCGATTTTCCCTAATAGTTTAACAAATCGACTAAGAAACTTAATTCCCTTGCTAAACCGATTGTAAATATACAAAGACCAAAATAAAGATCAGAATTAACTTTATTTCTCTCATCAGGCTCTAATTATTCAGACAATAACTTAGACCTTTCCCTTTATAAAAGATAAACACTAGATTAGTAACTAGTTTTTTTTGTCAAGGCATTCGATTAGATTTGAATAACTGAATCCTCCAATTTGATAAGTCTAACTAAGATCAGAATTAAATTAGTTTCTCTTGTCCGGAATCAATTTGGACTAAATAAATGATCCCGTATTTTGTTAAGCCATAAACAATACATACAAACCAAAATAAATTTATTTGCACAATTATTTTCTTAACCGGAAGAAATTGAAACAAACATAGACATTATACAACCGCAATTGCACCGAATTTCGTTAAGCAAAAACACTTGATACCCAACAATAAAGAAGATACCAAACAACAAGCCAAATAAATTGACACAATTTTTCTTAACCGGAAACAATTGAATCATACACACACACACACACACACACACACACATCCATACACAATAATGGAACATATCAATTGTACCGAAATTTTGTTAAGCAAAAGCAAAATATATGCAATATAAATAGGCTTTTCTTAAACAGGAAAACGATTAACTAACAAATTCGTTACCTCAGATTCCGCAACCTCTTCTCTCCAGAAAGATATATCATTAAGCGCAAGTTCAAATAAGAACTCTCCCCCAGTGTGTTGTCATCCTCTTGCAAGAACAAAAGAACAACAACAAGATCAACCTTTACCAGAGAAAGGTTGAAACGATTTTAACTAATGCGTGCCAATAGCAAAAGTTGAAAACCCGAAACACATATGTTATGCTAAACACAACTCATGTAAACATAAATTGATTCAACATATTGTGACTTTTCTCATATGAGTTTCAATCGGAACACCTTATGATCCTTTGATAAAGACTACCAACACAGGCAAGAACTTAATCCCGCTAAATCAAAAGCCACACAAACCATAAGGGTCACATCATATGAGATCGAATATTAAGGTTAATAAAAACCGAAATCAGACATCCCATAGACCGAATACACATAGCAAAAAATATAAACTTTCATTTACAGGCTATGTAATCGGTAACCGTCGCAAGACAAATTATAAAGAAATAATTTCATTCACATATAATGATAGTTTTATTCAAAGGTAGACCTTATACAATAATTGAAGCAAATCAAAACATTGATGTCTATTTTCTGTAAATTAGAAGGTAATCTTAATTTTATGAGAAACTTAAACCTTCATATCAGTACTAGATGAGGGCAGGTTATTACTTTCAATCTTGAGATTGTGAATTTCTTCAAGAAGATAACCTTGTTTCTTGACTAGAATTTCTTGCAGTTGAGATGTTTTCGTGAAGGACTCTGCAAGAACATGTAATTTTGTCTTTGATTGAACACAAAATTGTGTCAATATCTCAATACACTGATCTTTCTTCATCATATTTTCTCTTTCCTTCTTGCTAAGACAATCTCTATTTTTGATCTTTCTCTTAGGTTTCTTAGCATCAAGAGATGATGCAGACTTATTCTTAAAGAGATCTTTCAGATCAAGCACCTTTGCAAGAGAAGACATCGGACCCTGACTCATAGTTCAGACAAGTAATGACCAGAGAATGAGAAAGACCTTTTTATATTTTTCATAAATCCGAAAATATATTTTCAATTACTAGATTTTATTCCCATAAGTGCCTTGATTTTTTGCTTCCTCACACACATAATTGGCACACAAGGTGAGGATGCAATCTAATACCGATTAGGTGGTATTAATATGAGATTTTCTCTCATCATGGGATTTTAAACAAACATGGTGTTCTTGATCTAGTAATGTATGATTCAAATATCTTCTTTTGTTACCTCGAATTAATGAAGTTTCCTGAGATTGGTTGGAATTGCACATGCACTTATTAGCAATTCTTGTTCTTGAGACAGTTTCATACTTTGTCTTATTTTTCCCTTTACTATTAGATGATTTTTCAACACCGGAAGACATGTCCCTTTTTAAAATGGTTAAATCTCTAATGGAGCAATATGGAATCAAATTAACAACTAGTGCAATATTAGTTGTTTCCTCTTCTTCGGAATTATATGAATCAGAGGTCTCGTCTAGAGTTACAGCTAATGCCTTGCTTCCAGTGTATTTCCTAAGATTACGATAGTCTTTAGCCATATGATCAAAACCTTTACACTTAAAGCACTGTGGCTGATATTCATCATCTTCTTCTTGATCTTTTTTGTTCTTGATTGGAACTCGATCATGGGGCCGAGAAGATCGATGAACATCTTTTACAAATATCTTATTTCTTTTCTTTAAAAGATCTCGAAACTTCCTTGTAATCAATGATAATGTTTGTTCTACATCATCATCAGAATCTTCTACAATCAATTCGTCAGAATCATCCAACAATCTATTTTTCTTCACAGAAGCTTTTGAAGGTTTTTCAGCTTTGAAAGCGATTCCTTTAGTTTGAATAGATTGTGATTCATGATCGAAGATCTTTAACTTCCCACCTGAAAAGGCGAGGGTATCCAAATATACCTCAAGATAAAACTTTTCCTACCTATAAGTTCTTTCTCCGAAAGTGATTGTCTATGGACTGAGTCGAGGCAATACAACTAATGGGTTCACACTTCGTGTGATCGTCTATGGATACAAGATCGAGGCAATACAACAACGAAGTATGTTTACTTGATAAGAGGTTCGGACTTAACCAAACACAATAGGATTACTATCAAGTAAAATAGGAATTAACGTTTGTGTAATTTACTTTAAATTATAATAAAAAACAATTATAATTGCGGAAAATAAAAGTAAATGACACAGCAAGATTTTGTTACCGAGGAAACCGCAAATGCAGAAAAACCCCGGGACCTTGTCCAGAATTGAATACTCTCAGGATTAAGCCGCTATACAAAATCAAACCAACTTCGTATAGTTGAGACCAAGCAACTAAACCTATAGTTCACCTAGTTCCGTCTGTATTCCCACGCCTCCAACTTATGAATAAGTCACGTACTTGGAATAGTTCCTTTGGTTCGTATTCCAAACAGTAAAGGAACAACAAATTTGTTTGGTAGCAACTCTCTTCAACCAAGTGATGTGAGTTCGACAAAGGCTCTTCTGTTTATCTCAATAAACTCCTTCGTCAGGTTCTTATATCTATCTTATTCTCAACTACCAAAGGTAATTGTTAAGATTTTGCAATCAATACTTTTAATCACCAAGAATTGTATTGATGCTGATCTACACAACTAATCAATCAAATCTATCACGAGGATAAACCGATTATAGTTGGATCCTCTATACCGAAACAAGTATTGTGCATACCAAAGATTATGAACCCCAAATCAGAAATCTTCAAGATTTTATTTGTCTTCAAATCTTCTTAGATCTTCAATAAACGCCTGTACACAACAACTTGAATCTCTTGTGATCAATCACGAACAGAACGGAGTCTGTTAACAATGGATTATCACAAGACGTCTTTAGATCTAAAAACAGTCTAAATATCCGTGTCGAAACTTCGATATAGTTTGAGTGAATCTTATATCAGAAGAGAAGATTCTCAAGCATAAACAAACTAGGTGCAATCAAAGTTCAACCACCGTTAGTCAATCAAATCAATCGAAAACACAAGATAAACCGCAATTATCTAGTTTCCCACCAACGGTACTAATAGAGCTTCTCAATCCCAAAGAATACTTTAAACTGAGCGGTCGTAAGAGATTTTTCCTAATTAGGTTACTTTTTTCTCCGAATAGGCGGCTTCACCAGTAACAACACAACTGAGGAAGTTTGCTGTCACGAAGGATTAGTTTGCTAGAAATGCAAACTTCAAGTATTTATAGACAAGGAAGTTTGGACACCAAGGAATTTCCAAAACCGAAAATATTCTCAAGATATGCAATATATTCCAAATTCGGTTTCCATAATTTCTGGAAATGCTTTGTCCAAAATATTGAATGAAAACTTTGGAAAATCTCCAACTAGTAAATGCACATTACTAATTCTCATTTTCCTTAAATAAAATTAAAAACCTTAAATAAAAGATTCTTAACTTATTTATGTTTCGATCCTGGGATTATCTTCCTTTAGCTATTAAGGAATAACTTTGAACAATTAAAGATAAGCGTTACTGCACATGTTCAAAGTATGTCGACATCCTTACTTTGTAAGTCCTCTTTCATACTTACAATCTTGAAACCGATTAGCCACACTTCCAAACAAGTTTAAAATTGGTTGAACCTACTTTCAAGAACTATGTGATTGATTAAGAACACTCAATCACTAATCATGGGTTTAACGGTTCTCCCAAAACAAGTTTCGGTTCTACCTCCATGTGAGTACTGTGCATATTCACACTAGCTTTCCAAAATTCGGTTGACTAGGTATTAGGATAGGTTCCCCACATATATATGGTATCTAACTTGAATGTGTTGCACATGTCCATAGGATCGGTTCCCCTTTGCCTAAAAATGTGTTGCACATGTCCATAGGATCGGTTCCCCTTTATGCTAAAACATGCTGCAACTCATACAACGATCGATTCCCCTTTGTGATGTGTTGCACCTCAGTTTCCCTTTACCCAGAGTCGGTCTTACACGAAATCACAAACTCGATCATACCATCCCAGGTGATTACTTAATATCGGTTTCACTAATAAAAGTCATACCAATACAAAAGTCAGGTCTTTATGAATAGTCTTACCAAGAACACAAATAAGTCATGAGCGGTTATACTAATTACAGATATTGGTTGTTCACAAGATATGCAATGAATAACAATACCAATAACGCCTGGCGATTTCCTTTTCGATTCACAAACCAAGTTCATGAATTTACTTCCTTAAAACACATGTAAAACATTGTTTCCTTGGATGAAATCCTCACCTCATATCCATACATAATCACAATAGAATTTAAACGATTATGTCGATGTCTTATCTACAAAGTTTAATGGTTAAGAAATAAACCTCGTATTGTATTCCTTAATACTATGTCTATCTAGAGTGTTCATGCTTCGCAGTTTTGTTTTCAATATGCACAACTTGAAAGATACGTTAGGGAATGAAACAGTTCAAGTCAAATATCACTAACCTCAAGTGGAAGGATGGTGTTGTCGTTGTAGATTCTTACTTCTTCACTTCTTCAAGTCTTCACAATACTTGTAATGTCTCATGTCCTAATACTTTCAAGCTAACCTATACGAAGTTGACTCTAGTACATAATCAAGCGACTCTTTAAATGAGTTTTGATTCACTAAAATATGACAACCAAACTTGACATACCAACTCTTGGTGGTTTAAACCGAGCTATGCTCTAACACCACCAAGTGTGCATCTTGAGAGATTTGAAAGATCATTTGCCTCTATGATTGCATGCTTCTTAGGTTCGTATCTAGATGGCAATGACCTGAGAATTTTGCACAATATATCGTTTTAGAAATAGTCTTTCCAAGAGAGAAAGAAGCATTTACTATCTCAGAGAGTTTAATATGAAACTCTTCAAAAGTATAATTGTCATCCATTCAAAGGTTTTCCCAATCATATGTGAGAGTGTGAAGTCTAGCTTCCTTTTCTGATGTGTTTCCTTCTAATACGATCTGAATATTATTCAAGCTTCATGTGAAGTTTGGCATGTGGATACATGATGTTGTAGATCGCGGCTTACGACATGTATAATAACATTCAAACCATCTGAATTCTGCTTTGCAAAAGCAGAATTCTTCGTCAGAATAACCCACTAAGCGTTTAAACTCAGTTTCTGAACCTTCTATTTTCGGGCAATTATAACCATCGACGACTAATAGCCAAGTATTGAAGTCTCGTGATTGAAGAAAAGATCTCATAGTAGATTTCCACCATAGATAGTTTGTTCCGTCAAATCTTGGCGGTACGTTAACTGAAATCGATTCATGTGAACTCGAGTTCATTTCTTATAGGTTGGATCGCACCAAACACAGATTGTTAGATCCTTTCGTGTTTTCCTGCTATGATACCAATTGAAAAGACGAGGGTACCCAAATACACCACAATCTTTTAGTTTTCAAGCTTTAAACCCTCTTACCGAAAGTGATCGTCTATGGACAGAGTCGAGACAATACAACAAATCGGTATTCACACTTTGTGTGATTTTCCGTGGATACAATATCGAGACAATATGACTACCAAAGTGTGATACTTGATAATAGGTTCGGACTTAACCAAACTCTATAGGATCACTATGAAGTATATCGGAGTTAATGTTTGTGTAATTTACTTTAAAGTATATAAACAAAAATATAATTACGGAAAATAAAAGTAAACCACACAACATGATTTTGTTAACGAGGAAAACTGAAACTGCTGGAAAACCCCGGGACCTAGTCCAGAATTGAATGCTCTAAGAATTAAGCCGCTATACAAAATCTACACCAACTTCGTATAGTGGAGACCAATCAAATACCCCTAGTTCACTTAGTTTCCTCAGTATCCCTGCACTTCCGACTTCGAAGGTCACGCACTGGTCGAATTCCTTTGGATCGTATTCCACACAGTAAAGGAATAACGAATCTGTTTGCTAAAAACTCTATTGATTCTTTCAAGATAAAGATATCCCAAGTCATACGCAAAGGCTCTTCCTTTTAATCTAATAAACTCATTTGCCCGGTTAGATCAATCTATCCAATAACTACAAAAGCAGTTAAGTTTAGATTCACACTCAATCAAAATAAATCTCAAAGAGATATATTGAGAATGCCGATCTCACACAACTAATCAATCGAATAAATCTGATTCCAGTTGGATCCCAGACGATCAAGTTTTGTGCACACACAAAGATATGAGAACTAATAAGAAATCTTCTTTATCTTCAAATCTTCTTTAATCTTCAATAATAACCTGCACAACACAACTTGAATCTCTTGTGATCAATCACACACAGAAGGAGTCTGTTAACAATGGATTATCACAAGATGTCTTTAGATCTACAAACAGTTCTAAAGATCCCGTCGATACTTCGATCTAGTTTTAGTGAATCTTATATCAGAAGAGAAGATTCTCAAGAATAAACAAACTAGGTGCAATAAAAGTTTCAACAACCGTTAGTCAATCAAATCAATCAAAAACTAATAACACTGGAATTATCTAGTTTCCCACCAACGGTACTCATAGAGCTTCTTGATCGCACAGAAGTCTTTACACGAGCGGTCGTAAGATATTTCACCTAATTAGGATATTTTCCTCTCTAAATAGGAGGCTCCACCAGAAACAACAAGAAATGAAGTTTGCCTGGCTCTTAGAATAGTTTGCTAGAAATGCAAAATTAGGTCTTTATAGACCAAGGATGTTTGGACATCAAGGAATTTCCAAAACAGAAAATATTCTCAAGATTTGCAATGAATGGAAAAATTCAGTTTTCCTAATTCCAGTAAATGCTTGTCCAAAATTTTTGAAATCTCTCAATCAAAAATCTCCAATTAGTAAATGCATGATAGGTGCAATATTTGCTCTAGTTAGGTACTCAAATACTTTGCTTTCTTGATAGTTTTTGTATCATTATGCTTTGATTTTGTTTGCTTTTGAGTTTGTTAGGTGTTTGAGGCTATCTTAACCAAAAGGAAGTGGAACTCATTCAAATACGGAATTTCTTCGCATCACCTTGAAGGGGACGAAAAGACGAAGCTAACGGCGAAAAAATGAGGTCATTCTGACCTCGTATGAAGAAGTTAGAAGCAGTTAAAGGAAGTCAAAGTTGGCGAAAAAGGTTAATGCACAGAATTGATAAAGGCAGACACGACTTTTAGTAGGGGCAGTCTAAGCAGCTCTAAGGGAATTTAAACTGTCAGTCTTCCAAGGCTGACAGTTGAAAGAAGCAATTAAAGAAGCAAGGATGTCAATCTTATCCATTTGCAGACACGCCTGTACGCATTGGTTTGGAACTAAACCAAGAGCAGTTGGCTGCTGCAATTTATGGCATGAACTGAGCTCGAACAACAATGGGAGTCCGGAATCTTGCACGGAGGAACGGAAATTGGAATTTATGGTGGATGGTTGCTGCTGATTATTATGGACAGGTGAAGATGAGACTATCAGCGATGAGCTTGGTTGTTACGGTGATTGAGTGGATTTAGCTGCCATTATAGGATGGTGATGGTAGAAGACGAAGATGATAATGACTGTTGCCATTCAATCTCAGACGTTACAGTGGTGGTGATCATGATGAGCAAAAAATAATAGTGAAGGTGGGGGAGCTCGAATATCGGAGTTGTGGTATTAGTATTGTTGGTGAGTAGTGAAGATGGCAGTGGTAATGAACGATGCTGGAGGTGAGGTATATCGAGCAAAAAGATGATGGCAATGATTGATACTCGAGTACGTGTTTGCTGAGATGGTATTCATGCTCGAGAAACCGAGTGATGGATGAGCTCGAGTTTTGCAGTTGAGCCGAAGATCGAGAATGGTGCTCTGTACTTGAGTTTGAATGGCTATGCAGTGCTGACTGTTGGCATCGATTGAGAGTAAGAACGAGAAAGAAGGATAGATACAAAATCCCGGGACTGAGTAATATCCGTAGAGTTTGGAATGAGTTTAACAAACTCAGAAGAAAAGAAAACTCACGGACTGACTAATATCCATGGAATGGCTGGGTCGAGATACAAAATCCCGGGACTTTGGAAACTCACGGAGGTTGATCTGTCCGTGACTCTGACGGGAGAAACTCAAAATCCAGGGACTTTAATATTTCACGGAGATGTGATTGTCCGCGGGAAGCTGGAAATCATCGGGAGTTTGCACTGTCGTTTACACAGAACTGACAGGACAAACCAGATTCGTGGGTTGGACTTTTGGATGAATGGACGCAGTCCATTGGCTGGGAGGAGCAGATTGGCTACACGGATATAAGGCAGAGTTTTTATATCTTTTGATTATCTTTATATCATCGTACTTTTGGAGAAGAGAAAGAGGAGCTAGGGCTTAGAGTTGCGATTGCTATCACTATTCTTAGGGTTTGGTTATTTGATTTCTTCTTAATATTTTACATGTGTTTTAAGAAATCCATGATGAGTAGCTAAACACTTCATATTGGTTAAGGATGTAGTCGAATATCATAAACATGCTACTAAATTAATATATTGGTTTTGTTATCTCAATCAAATTATTATTGTCTTGTTCTACTATTTATTATCGCATATGATTGTATGATTGTTTGTTTAGGAGCACCACTAAATAACCATGAATGCATATCTATAGCTAGACTAGGGTTTTGAGATACGTAATTGTTGATAAACCTTGTCATAAGTAGCATATTGTGATTACCAATTGTATTCAAAACCTTTGTGTGATTGCAAGTAGAAGCTTGACATATGGTAAATAGTTTACTCGTAGTATTTCTATTGCATGGATTAATCTAATTCTTAGAACTTAAAGCTCTTGGAGGATTAAACCTAATAACACGTTGCATTAGGTTGTTCGCTGAGTAGTATTCACATATTCATCGTTATGGTATGTGATGATATAAGGAATTTACCGAAGTATGCTCTCGATGGGGTACTTTAGGACTCTTGATAATGAATGATTGAGTGACAGCACCAATTATTAGTCGAAGTGCATGTATTATGACTGATGATGAACCCTTAACCAGTATTCTCAACTTATTGATTCTCTTTATTCATTCTTTGCTATTATTATTAGTTTAATTATTTTTGACCTAAATCAAAAATCCCCCCAGGCCACTTAAGTTTTTCAATTACGAATAACAACCCATATCTCCTTGTGGAACGAATATGTTATTATTACTATACTATTATTTATAATTGTGAAGTGAAAGAACTTAAATTATTTTTGCGTCGACTGACAACCGACCAAATTTTGGCGCCGCTGCCGGGGAGGCATAGCGGATTGTTAATTTTGTTATTGATTTCTTATTTTAGTATTTAATTTCGTTTTTTTGAGAATCTTGTTTCAGGTACTTAATCTCTGGCACCCAAACGTTGGGATTACCAAAGGTGTGGAATTTCAACTCGCAGAGGAACAGTACTACAAGAGCCTCAAAATTCATAACAAGAAGAGATGGTTGGCGGAACGAACAACCAAAACACTGGTAACCAGGGAAACCAGGGAAATGATGGCGCTCCACCACCTCCACCTCCCAAGAGGACACTCAAAGATCTTACATCCCCATCGTTTGATCAACAAAAGCCGTGTGTCAACTTGGAAGATTCAATCGAGCTCAAATCTCAGTTGATTCATTGGTTATCGAAGCTCAAAGGGCTTCCAGGAGACGATCCAAATCGTCATTTACTACTGTTTCAACATAGGTTGACAAGTTTGAAGCCAACTGGAACTGATCAAGGAACAACTTTACTGACAACTTTCCCATTCTCTTTGATTGATTCTGTAGAAGAATGGTTTTATGGTATTCCAGCTGGAAGCATCACAACGTGGAATGAGATGCAGAAAGCATTTTTAGAAAAATACTTTCCCGCCTCTAAAGCAGCAACTATTCGTAAAGCAATTAGTGGGATTGAACAAATTACTGGTGAGACTCTTTACGACTCACTGGGAACGGTACAAGAAGTTGTTAGCAAGCTGCCCACATCATCAAATCTCTGAGCAACTCATAGTGCAGTATTTTTACGATGGTTTGCTCCAATCCGAGAGAAATCTTATTGATGCAGCTAGTGGTGGTGCTTTGACAAACAAAACCATTGATGAAGCGACAAAATTGATCGAGAATATGGCTGCAAACACGTAGCAATTCAATACAAGAGGTATGTCAATGAGTCGAAGGGTTAACGAGGTTACTTCTTCACCGCACTTAGAACATAGGATTGGTAATATGGAGAAGATGATGCAAAAAATGGCCGCAGTAATCATTCCCTTTTATGAGGAAGAAGCTGAACAAGTGAATGCAGTATTTCCAAATCAGCAGAGACAAAGGTATGATCCATATTCCAACACTTATAATCCAGGATGGAGAGATCACCCTAATTTCAGCTATGCGAATACGCAAGCAGCAGCTCCAGGGCCGATTTTTAATCGCTCTAGTAGTTTTCAACAACAACCACAACCAGCGCAGAACTCAGAATTATCAGAGATGCTTGCTATGATGAAAAATCTATCCACAATGGTGCAAAAAAAATCAGCAAACGACTGATGGTGCAATCAAGGAGTTGCAGACACAAATGAGCACCATGGCAGGTAGATTGAACCTTTTGGAGACGCAGAATAGTGGGAAACTCCCTTCTCAACCTATTAATCCTAGAGAAACTGTTAATGCCGTGACATTGAGAAGTGGTACACGAACTGTGCAACCAGAAGATGCTGAGAAAAGCAAAGACCCCAATGGGCCGATTTTGGAGAAAGAGATTACTGACTCTTCCCAAACCGATGAGGTACCTAAAACAAACTCTAAACCTCTTGTTTTAACTTATGTTCCTCCTTTACCGTTTCCTGGCAGGTTTGCTAGAAAAAATATGGAACAAGACAAAGAGATTTTAGATGTACTCAAAAAGATTCATGTGAATATCCCGCTGATAGATGCAATTAGGCAGGTTCCTAAGTACGCAATAGTTTTGAAAGACCTATGCACCAAGAAGAAACGACTAACCGGTAATGAGGTGATGAGTGTGGGGGAGAACGTTTCCGCTATCCTCCAAAAAAAACTCCCACCTAAATGCAAGGATACCGGTAGTTTCGATATACCTGTTGTGATTGGTAATAAAAGGTTTGGAAAAGCCATGCTTGATTTAGGAGCATCGGTTAATGTTATGCCTGCATCTATTTATGAGTCTTTGAATTTGGGTCCTTTGAAAGAAACCCGTATTGTTCTTGAACTAGCTGATCGTTTGAATGTTTACCCTAGAGGTATTATTGAAGATGTGCTTGTGCAGGTGAACCAACTCGTATTTCCAGCTGATTTTGTTGTATTGGAAATGGATAGCGGGTCGGATGCATCTATACCGCTGTTATTGGGGAGGCCTTTCATGAAAACGGCCAAACCGTTATTGATGTTGACAAAGTCTCACTATGGAATTTGATGATGAAAAGATTCGCTTCAATATTTTTGGAGCAATGCGGTATCCTAGCGATGTTCATTCGGATGTTCATGCTAATGTCGTAGACGCAGTCTAAGGAGTAGCCAAAGAGTCTACAGTCGGGATGACGACGTTAAGCTAAGCGCTTAATAGGAGGCAACCCATAGGTTTTTTTTATCTTAAACCCTTTATTTTTTTAGTTTTTATTATTTTCATATCATATGTGCATCCCCACGTTTAATTTCGTAGATTCCAAATCTATTGAAGAAAATTTTGACGAATTCCTTTTCGTCAGAAAAATTCAGACTGCACGTAGTTCAGTCCAGAGAGCATAACTGTCATACCGTTTATTGAAACCTTGTACTTTTTTAAAACTTTGTAGAAAAGACGTAGGCGAACAACTTTTGTGAAATGGTGTTTTTCCAAATTCCTTACCAATTTGTACAGTTTTTGTGTTTTATCTGCTGCTATGTCAGAATTCATAATTTTCAGTTTTGCACATTGAGGACAATGTGAAGTTTAAGTGTGGGGGAGTATTTTGCATATAGAGTTTTTTTAGCTTTTTTTCCCAGATTTTTCAAACTTTTGTATATATTTGCATAAAATAAAATAAAATAAAATAAAAAGACCTCCAACTTGTAGAGATTTTAGAGTCACTAGCATACTTCAAGGTATGTTTACATAGAGATTCTGACCGACATAACTGAACTTGGAATTGTTAGGGAACTACGTTCAGATTTATTGCTTGTTAGAGTGTTAAATAATGGATTTAATCATGCCGGTGATGCAAATTAGGAGCAGAGGGAATGCATTATTAGAGTTGCTGATCAATCATTAGTGGAGACTACCTATTTTCAAATCAACAGAGGCACCAGACCAAAATTGTTTTTGTGTAGTTGACTAAAGAGCTTTCTTTTGAGTATGTGTCACCGTACGTTAATTCCGGGTAGAATGGTGAGATACCCAACCTCCCACCAATAGTAGCACTATTTTTGATCTCTTGAGTGCTAACTTTGTCAATCATAAGGGTGACGTCTATAGATGAAAACCACCTTCTTTTAGTTTGATTTGCAGTAGCACCATTCTCTCTCTCCCCAACAAAAGGTCCATAGAAACACAATCATCATCAACAAGGGAGCGACATCAAAATCTACAAGGAAAGTTGAAGACGTTTCAGGTTTACAAGCAACAATTCAAGGAAGAGCAAATTTCATATCCAAGTAAAGCAACATACAATGGGCAGATTTTTATATACATGTTGAAGACTTACACATAAGGAGCGGAATTATTATTCAAGTTTAAGACTTATTTACAAGAGCGAAGAAAATCTAAAGATGAGAATTATATTGAAGTTTATGATACGAAGACAATACAAGTTGTGAAGAATCAAGCGGTAAAGTACTATTCCCATGGCTATAACAATTTCATTGTTTATTTTATATCCAGTTTGTAGTTATTTCTCTTGTCAAAAAAAAAAAAATAAATGTAAAAGAAAAAGAAAAAAAAATACAAGAGAAATTCTTTGTATTATTTTGGTTTGTATTTCTTTTTGTATTCATTTAATAAATCCATGGGAAGAACAAAAATCTACGAAGAAGTTTCAAGCAACAAGTTATTGAAGAGAAAGAGTTACAAATTGTCGAAGTTCTACGAAGTTCAAGAGTTTATCATCAACAGTTGAAGACCGAAGACGAAGAAGATGAAGAAGACGAGCTGAAGACTACGTTTCTATTTGATGTTGTGAGAGTGGTGCTTTCGTCACTGCAGATCGGATGTGAAGGTGGTAAGTACTCTCATCCTTGCTATAGTGGTTGATTTCCTTTCTTAGAGATCATCAGAAAAAAGTCTTTTATTTCCCACGATCTTGTGGGGTCTCCAGAAATAATTCGGAAGGTTTCCTTCCCACCATTCAACGTGTGTAGGATTCACTCTTCATTCCTACCTTCACACATGTGAGACCCATAAAAAAGCCGTCTTATTGAGTGCAATTATCATAAAATCCTTTTAAGTGAGGCAGAAGTCGAGGCGAAATGCTTATTGATCGCTCTCAAACACGCATTCTCTCATTATGGTGTGGTTATTTCTCACTCAACATTAAGAATGAGAACATGTTCTTTGGTGTTTCTAACATCTTATCACTAGCATGTAGAAACTCTATGTCCTCATAGAACTTTGGATGCTTGGGAAGCTGGAACGCTTTGAAGTTGGAGTAGGTTTTGTGGGTATACCTCTTGTAAGCCCTCACGAGACTATAACTCGTCCACTAGGGACACCTAGGGGTTTAAAGGCCTGTTGCACATGCTAAGTGCAACCGTGACTTCGACGACAATGAGTTGTTGTACCTTAGTTTATTATTGTAGTTTGCTCGAGGACTAGCAAAAGGCAAGTGTGGGGGAATTTGATAGGTGCAATATTTGCACTAGTTAGATACTCAAATACTTTGCTTTCTTGATAGTTTTTGTATCATTATGCTTTGATGTTGTTTGAGTTTGTTAGGTGTTTGAGGCTATCTTAACCAAAAAGAAGTGGAACTCACTCAAATACAGAATTTCTTCGCATCACCTTGAAGAGGACGAAAATACGAAGCCAACGGCGAAAGAATGAGGTCATTCTGACCTCGTATGAAGAAGTTAGAAGTAGTTGAAGCAAGTCAAAGTTGGCGAAAAAGGTTAATGCACTAAATTGATAAAGGCAGACACGACTTTTACTAGGGGCAGTCTAAGCAGCTCTAAAGGAATTTAAACTGTCAGTCTACCAAGACTGACAGTTGAAAGAAGCAAGGATGTTAGTCTTCTCCATTGCAGACACGCCTGTACGCATGGGTTTGTAACTAAACCAAGAACAGTTGGCTGCTGCAATTTATGGCATGAACTGAGCTCGGACAACAATGGGAGTCCGGAATCTTGCACGGAGGAACGGAAATTGGAATTTGTGGTGGATGGTTGCTGCTGATTATTATGGACAGGTGAAGATGAGACTATCAGCGATGAGCTTGGTTGTTACGGTGATTGAGTGGATTTAGCTGCCATTATCGGATGGTGATGGATAAAAGACGAAGATGATAATGACTGTTGCCATTCAATCTCAGACGTTACAGTGGTAGTGATCATGATGAGCAGAAAATAATAATGAAGGTGGAGGAGCTCGAATATTGGAGCTGTGGTAGTAGTATTGCTGGTGAGGAGTGAATATGGCAGTGGTAATGAACGTCGCTGCCTCTGAATGAGATGATGATGCTGGCGGTAAGGTGTATCGAGTAAGAAGATAATGGTAATGATTGATACTCGAGTACGTGTTTGCTGAGATGGTATTCATGCCCGAGAAACCGAGTGATGGATGAGCTCGAGTTTTGTAGTTGAGCCGAAGATCGAGAATGGTGCTCTGTACTTGAGTTTGAATGGATGTGCAGTGCTGACTGTTGGCATCGATTGAGAGTAAGAACAAGAAAGAAGGAAAGAGTTTGGAATGAGTTTAACAAACTCAGAAGAAAAGAAAACTCACGGACTGAGTAATATCCTTGGAATGGCTGGGTCGAGATACAAAATCCCGGGACTCTGGAAACTCACGGAGATTGATCTGTCCGTGATTCTGACGGGAGAAACTAAAAATCCAGGGACTTTAATATTTCACGGAGATGTGATTGTCCGCGGGAAGCTGGAAATCATCGGGAGTTTGCACTGTCGTTTACACAGAACTGACAGGCCAAACCAGATTCGTGGGCTGGGCTTTTGGATGAATGGACGCAGTCCATTGGCTGGGTGGAGCAGATTGGCTACACGGATATAAGTAGAGGTGAACATACCCTACTCATATCCGCCAACCCTACCCTACCCGCCAATATTTTAACCGTATCCTATCCTACCCATTATTTGGCGGGTAGGGTGACGGTTAGAGATTTTTTATCCGCCCTTAAATGGGTAGGGTAACGGATAAACCTCGAAATTATCCTACCCTACCCGCCTACCCGCCTTATATTGAAAAGACAAAATAACCCTTTCAATGATTTTTTCCCCTCCCCATTTCTTCGTTGTTTTTAAAGATATGAGGGGTAAAATATAAACACCCATTTACGCATCTCTCACTCTTCTTCACCCATTTTTTCTCCTAAAACTTTATTCACGCCTCCACCATCCCCTCTACTTACTCTGCATCTCTCACTCTTCTTCACCCATTTGGTTGCCGCCGCTGCTTCCGATCAGCTGATCAAACGGACCTTGTTCTATCAATGGTTTCTCAGTATCTATCTTGATAAGATCAATACCTCTTTGTTTTGATTCATTCACCACTGCATCTGTGATGAAATTCTTCTTGTTTGGTTTGAATGCATAACCTATTTGAAAACGAGTCGCCATTGTTTTCTGTTTTTCTCCTTGATTGGGATTCCAAAATCAGAAAAGAGGCAAGACCCAGATTTTGAAAATCCTGATTGAAGATGAAATTGGAAGGTAAATGAAGATGAAATTGAAACTTGGGGTTGTAAGGAAACAATTAGGTTTTTTTTTTTTTTTTTTTTTTTTGACTGTTTGTTGCTGCTGCTACTGTTCAACGATTATTCAGAGCTTTAGAAGTGAGATTTCTACTTTAGATTTGGGAGTAAACAGATAATGCTATAAAAATGAAAATTTGGTACCGCTTCAAAATCAAGCTATCAATAAAGTTGAAACGTTGAAGCTGCCTCTCGGACTGCGTGAAAGTTAAGTAACATATGGTATAACATTAAGATCCTAACAGAAGAAGATCATCTGCAATGTCGAGAAGATTATTTGGTTTCACCGTTTAAACATATGGTATAACATCAACACCGTTTAAGTAAATTCCAGAAGATCAGCTGCAATGTCGATCTTTGGCTTTGGTAAAAAAAAAAAAAAAAAATAAATGGTTATACCCGCCACCCTATCCTACCCGACCCGCCAATTAATGGGTCGGGTAGGATCTTACCCGTTTAATGGCGGGTAGGGTGGCGGTAAAAATTTTCTTACCCGCCAGTAAGCGGGTAGGGTGGCGAAATGGGCCATATCCTACCCACCCTACCCGTTGTGCAGCCCTAGATATAAGGCAGAGTTTTTATATCTTTTGATTATATTTATAATCATCGTACTTTTGGAGAAGAGAAAGAGGTGCTAGGGTTTGGAGTTGCGATTGCTATCACGATTCTTAGGGTTTGGTTATTTGATTTCTTCTTAATATTTTACATGGGTTTTAAGAAATCCATGATGAGTAGCTAAACACTTCATATTGGTTAAGGATGTAGTCGGATATCATAAACATGCTACTAAATTAATATATTGGTTTTTTTATCTCAATCAAATTACTATTGTCTTGTTCTACTATTTATTATCGCATATGATTGTATGATTGTTTATTTAGGAGCGCTACTAAATAACCATGAATGCATATCTATAGCTAGACTAGGGTTTCGAGATATGTAATTGTTGATAAACCTTGTCATAAGTAGCATATTGTGATTACCAATTGTATTCAAAACCTTTGTGCGATTGCAAGTAGAAGCTTGACATATGTTAAATAGTTTACTCGTAGTATTTCTATTGCATAGATTAGTCTAATTCTTAGAACTTAAAGCTCTTGGAGGATTAAACCTAATAGCACGTTACATTAGGTTGTTCGCTGAGTAGTATTCACATATTCATCGTTATGGTATGTGATGATATAAGGAATTTACCGAAGTATGCTCTCGATGGGGTACTTTAGGACTCTTGATAATGAATGATTGAGTGACAGCACCAGTTATTAGTCGAAGTGCATGTATTATGATTGATAATGAACCCTTAAACAGTATCTCAACTTATTGATTCTCTTTATTCATTCTTTGCTATTATTATTAGTTTAATTATTTTAGACCTAAATCAAAAATCCCCCCAGGTTACTTATGTTTTCAATTACGAATAACAACCCATATCTCCTTGTGGAACGAATCTGTTCTTATTACTATACTATTATTTATAATTGTGAAGTAAAAGAACTTAAATTATTTTTGCGTCGACTGACAACCGACCAATGCACATTACTAATTATTCTCTAGAGATATGCATTTAATTGTTGGTAATTAAAGCATATAAAAACCAAAAACCTTAATTAAAGATTCTCAAATTATTTCGGCACATGATCTTCTTGAGTACTAAGGAATATGTTTGAACAATAAATGATAAGAGTTACTGTACCTGTTCAAAGTATGTTGACACCTCTTCACAGTAAATCCTTATTCATATTTACATGGATTTACATTCTTGGAATCGGTTATACCACACTTCCAAACAAGTTTAGAATTGATTGACCTGTATTCCAAGATAACTATGCGATTGATCAATTATCAAATCACATACATGGGTTCAATCGGTTCTACCAATCACTAGGATCGGTTATACCTCAATATGGAAATACTTGTGATCGGTCACACAAGTTACCAGGACCGGTTACCATATTCCTATGGTATTGCTTGTGATCGGTCACACCAGTTACCAAGATCGGTTACATCAATTACTAGGTTCGGTTACCAATTACAAGGATCGATTACACAACACTCTGTGATCAGTCACACCAATTACTAAGATCGGTCACACCAATTGCAAATATCGATCATACCATCTCATGGTGATTATTTAGGATCGGTTACACCAATTAATAAAAACTAGTCATACCAAATCATAAGTCAGTCATTGTGATTAGTTATACCAAGATACATAACAAAGTTACGATTGGTTCTACCATCTCACACATATTGGTAATCTAAAGATTTGCAATGAATAGTTGAACCAATATGCCTAATGATTTCCCTTCGATTCATAAAAAAAATTCATGAATGTACTTCCTTTAAACGAATGTAAAACATTGTTTCCTAGGATAAAATCTTCACCATAACCCATTCACATAATCATAACAATATATACAAGATTATGTCGATGTCATATCTACGAAGTTCAAAAGATAAGCATTATACTTCGTAGTCTAATTCCCTAATACTATGATCATACAAATATGACTATGTCACATCACTAGAGTATTATACAATATGTAAAGTATATACAGCTTCGCAGTTATGTTTTCAATATAGCACGACTTGAAAGATACGTTAGGAATGAAACAGTTTAAGTCAATATTACTAACCTCAAGTGGAAGGATGATGTCGTCGTCGTTGTTCGCTACTTCTTCACATTCTTCAGGTCTTCAGAGTAATACTTGTATGTCTCAACATTCCTAGACTTTTTAGTCTAACCTAAACGAAGTTGACTCTAGTATATAATCAAGCGACTTTAGATGAGTTTTGACACACTAAAATATGACAACCAAACTTGACATACCAACGCTTGGGGAGTTCAACTGAGCTATGCTCTAATAAGAACTGTGAAGTTCTAGTTTAGGTATGAAACTCTTGTTTGCGAACGGGTTGACATGTGAAAGTTCTGGAACTGTGGTTTGCGAACAGTATTTGTGAACGACAAGAATAGGCCAGCTCTTGAACTGTGGTTCGTGTACTCAGTTTGCGAACACAGTGGTTAGGTTCTAAAATCGGTAAGTATGACAACACATACTCATGAACTCAGGTTCGTTTGCGAAATAAGTTTACAAACTAAAGTTCTTGGAACTTTAATGAAATAAGGTATGCGAAATTGTTTTTCAAATCGTGGCATTATGTTCATGAATTGGTTCTTGTATAATAAGTACTTTGTACAACTACAAATCAAACCGAATATGTTTCAAATTTTTCATAGATATTTCTATGAGATAGTGAACATTTGAACAAATATCTTAAATCACATTTAAATTCATTTGATTATCTATCATGATTGATTGATTATCATATTTTGATCTATAACTGTTAAGATGAATATATCTAAACTAAAAATGTTCATATGGCTAACTTCGGTTAACTGTTATTGAGCCAACTAGTTATACATGATTAGGTACAGTTCATCCATATCTAAATATAGGTATATTTCATTTATGTGTATCAAGCTAATACCATCTAACGATGGAGATTGATTGCTTATTTTCTAAGCATACTTAGCTTGAATCTTAAATCAGGAGTTCATCTAAAGGTGAATATCAATTGCTTTGTTACTAAGCTATCTTAGCTTTAATTGTAAGCAACTCTGATTTGAAAGACTATACATAAGGGAGAACTCTAGCATCTGTGAAACCTAATCCTAACACTCTCATGTGTCCTAGTTACAAACTAGAGTCGATTCTCCATTAACCTAGGTTTTCCAAAACCATTATTAGGTTAACAACTTAAAGACTTCATTTGGGATTCGTGAAGCCAGATCCAATTATTTTCTCCGTAGTTGCTTATTCTGATCTTATATTTTCTACCCTATGAAGTTTAATCTTCTCTAAGGTTTTCTCGAGATTTATCTCCGATAGGTAAGATATAAAAAGTAATCTTGACAGTTCTTCGTCTCATACTCTTGTAATTCCGCAATAAATCACTAGTGGATAATGGGTTTTAAACCACTTCCTGGGCTTTAATAAAACGACTTCCTTGGGCTAGTAGTAACTGTATCAGCTGTGAGACACAGTAGTTTTCATGATAAAAATTAAACCTGTTTCATTCACAGTCGTTCTATAAAGGGGTATTTTTGTAATAAACCATAGCTCTTTTATCGAGTAAAAGAATGACTGTGAGAGGAACTAGTTTCTATAGCACCGGTGCCAGGCGTTAATACCCACACGTTTCTCTCTTCAGTACCTTAACTCATTCACAGAACGAGATCCCCTTCTTAGGCAAATAATATCCCCATCTTCTTCATCCCCAAATCATCAACTTTTTACTTTCATCACCATCAACAATTCAATTTTCACAAGCTTTCTTATTATTTCGTTCTCATACTCAAATTCAATAAATCCTCCAAGAAATAAAAATCCAATTTGTTTCTCATTAATTAGAAATCAAAGACGAACCTCACTTCACATCACAAATCGAACTCACTTTCAAAAATCGTAGCTTCATCATAATCCCTATCTCAAAATCAAAACGTATGTATCAGCAGAAATTAATAGCAACATTTATTACCCTAGATCTAGTTTCTTTGCTCCTAAAATCATCAGGGTAATATAAATATTGTTCTTATTTGGTAAATTTGATAGACTTTTTGTATTATTAACGATCTAATTTCTCTTCATCTTCTCTCATTTTTGCAGGGTGTTTCCTTTTCTATTTTTACCTTCAACAGAACTCCTCAACTAAAGTGGTTTGAAGATCTCTTCTTTAAGTTTAAGAAATAAAACCCCTTAATCTAATACTGAATCTTCTCTTACTGCGGGTAATAATAATCTCAAAAACCCTTTACTTGATTTGATTGTTTTTTTGTATTTGAAAACCTTGATTTAGTTTTGTTTTATTGAAGTTTTGAGTGCTGAAGATCGAATAAATCTTGTTGGTACTCTTAAATTAGTTTCGTAGATTTGAGTTTCTTGGGTTTTAATAAAGGGTAAAGAATAAGCTAATGTCAACTGTCATAATGATAAGCTAATGTCAATGGATTAGGATTAAATCTGTTTTTGAATAAAGGGTTTTAATTTGATTTGGGTTTTTTGTTGTTGATGTTGCTTAAGGATAAGCTAATGACATTGTCATAAGGAGGACAACCTGAATTTTTTGATTCCTTTCCGACAAAAGTCAAGAGATTCAGGTTTGTTTTGATTTTTAATTTGGGTTTCTATTTGTAGTAATCCTAATTCCAGTTAGGGATTTTTTTTTTTAAATTGTATGTCTTTAACTTGATGAAGCTCAAAAATGGTACTAAGTTCACTTGATGTGTAGAATGTTTTAGATTTATAGAGTTTTCTTTTGTTCCATCATGATTCTTTTGAGACATTACATGTTTTTTTAATTGTCATGGCAAGATCTTCACAACATCGAAGGAGACCCAATGTTTTTGTTGTTGCTTAGTGTGCATCTACTGTAGGTTGAAATGGTTCAATGTTCACTCTCAAATGATTTACTAGAATCTGAGTTTGAAATGTTAAAGACATGGTTACTAGAAGAAGAAGCGCTTCTAGTTGTTTACATATGTTTTCAATTTTAGGAAGATATGTTGTTAATTTAGGGATTGAAATTCAGTTACGTGTTTATGATGTGCAGGATAAAAAGAAACGAAAGGGAGACAACAAATGGATGCAGCTTATATCTTAAATGGTAAAAGTCTTGTACTCTAATTCCTTTTATATGAAATCGACTATCACATCACTCCATGTCTGCCTTAAGTCATTTAACCTTATCTCTTTTTTTTTTGAAGATGGTGAACCCTTAGCTTAGTAGTACTACTAGTCACCATTAGGTTCAGTTAGACGTATGATGACCAGGGCGTAGTTTGGATGAAGTTGGACTTGTATATTGTGACTTTAATGAATTCAACAGAATCGTAAGTAGTTCAAACCTTTTAGATTATTTTGTGTATGTCTGGCATTCTGAAGTTGCATCTTTTGACCACCTTAGTTAATGCTTTTACCTTGTAAATGGTGGATTGATGATGACGATGCTATCATATATATTATGTATGGGTGAACTACCTAAGGCTTGAGATTAGATTTTGATGCTTTAGTGCCCGAATTTTATCTCTGTACAATTTTGTGTACTGGTAAAATGGGTTTTCATATTTTGTCTCTAATATTATTCTCACCCTTTTTTTAACAGGTAATGGTAGATACACTTCAAGCGTTCTCGATGTCTTACCTTGAAATTTGTCATCTTAACTGAATCAGGACTTATAATTCTTTTTTACTTCGTGGCCGCAGATCTCAGATGTTCCATCTGGAAGCAAATGGATGATGCTGGAACCAAATATATCCCCAGTAACACCTTTGCCTACTATGACCAAGTTATTGACACCACAACAATGGTTGGAGCTGTTCCTACTAGATATAACTGGAATGGTGGTGAGATCGGTTTCGACACTTACTTCTCCATGGATAGGGGTAACGCCACCATTGGTGCCATAGAAATGACTAAGTGGTTCGACACCAACTAGTAAGTCACCTTTATTCCTTTGCCTTTGTTCATTCTGTCATAAGATCTTAATTGTATAGGGAATATTGACTAACATGTCTCTTGCCAATGCAGTCATTTCATCATCCATGAATTGAGTGCTGAAACCAAGTTCTCTTATGCTTCTCACAAGGCAGTGTCAGAATACAAGGAAGCCAAGGCTGTAAGTTTCTATTTAGTTCTGCTATCACAATATTTTCTACTCTGAACACATGTTTTCCTTTAGTTTTCTCTTATAAGGTGTAGAAAACTATTGCCTCTAGATGAGTGCTGCTTTCTTGATTTCTTATCCTAGCTCTATTGTCATTCCTAAGCAATTCCTTTTAAAGATCTTTTGTATGAAATATCTTAGAAATAAAATCAAAGTTGTGTTAACCACTAGAGTATTATCTGGTGATCGTGATAGGTATTAAGACTTAGATCAAACAATCTGATAGTTTTACCCATCACGAGAGCATACTATTATTCCTACAGTTGAGCAATTCAAATCATATGTTTGACCTATAGTGTTGCTTTGATGGGATCCACTGACTATAGTGGCCTGTCTATGGTATTGATACTGGTGTAACATTAATTAGTAACTATTTTCTTGTTATAATGTATAATTTGGAATTGATAAAGTCCCCGTCCTCGTTGGCCCTGTCTCACACTTGTTGCTATCAAAACCTGCCAAGGGTGCTGAGAAATCATTCTCTTGCCTCTCCCTTTTAGGAGGCATTCTTCCGGTCTACAAGTAAGGAAAACTTATTTGCCACACAACATCATGCATATGTATATTTCTTTGTGCATCTTATCTAATTGGTTATGTCAACTGTGAACCCCACAGGGAAGTTATTGCTGAATTGAAGGCAGCTGGTGCATCATGGATTCAATTTGATGAACCCACACCAGTGATGGATCCTGATGCCGAGAAGTTGAGTGCATTCACTGATGTGTGCTCTCAGCTAGAATCTACTCTATCCGGTCTTAATGTTGTCGTTGAGACCTACTTTGCCGATCTTCCCGCCGAGGCATACAAAACCCTCACCTCTTTGAAATGTGTCACCGGTTTTGGATTTGACTTGGTTCATGGTGCTAAAACCCTTGACTTGATCAAGAGTGGATTCTCTTCTGGCAAGTACCTCTTTGCTTGTATTGTTGATGGAAGAAAAATTTTGGCCAACGATCTTGCTTCATCTCTCGAAACTTTGACCGCTCTTGAAGGCATTTTTGGAAAAGGTATGCATCCTCACATTCTATTTTCTATATGATTATGAATGTTTATCTTACTGATCAGAAAATCTCATATCCTTTATTTTACCACTGCAGACAAGCTTGTGGTCTCTACTTCTTGCTCACTCCTCCAGACCGTCGTTGATCACGTCACATCAGCAGTATTGGCATCTACCTTGTAAGAAAATTGTTATATCATATCTTCATATAATGCTTCACTTTAAGTTCAATGGATTTAATTCGTATCATGTGTTTTCTGTAGAAAATTCGCACTGTGGAGCAGGATGGGAAGATTATTAAACTTAAGATTGTAAGTTTATGTGCTTTTACTTTATCTTTCTTTGGTTATTTTGTTTTTCTTTCGGAATGTGAATAGGAAAAGAAGTTACATTGTTATATCTTAGTAGTGAAACACAGAAACACCATTGTTTATTGCTGCAAATAAATATATTAAGTTGTATAACTCAAGGGTTGGTTCCTTAACTGCTCTTTGGTAGTGCCTGTCTATATCAAACATTAACATGCACTTGTTTGTAAGAGATCAAGAGTTTTTTGTTTACATCAACATGCACTTCTCTGTTTCTGTTTCGTTCAATTTTTAACAAGTCTTGACCTCTTATGGACTAGTAAGAATCGGTGTAGTGGTTGTATCTTCTGGCGACACAGATACAGTGGCGTTGAAATTGAAGTGGTCAAGAATTTTATTAGGACATACTATGTTGTTAGGACTTTGTTATTAAGCCTCTAACGCCGAACTTATTTCTTCTGCAGTATAATCAGTTCATCATTTTGTTGGTTTTAGTTTTATTTTCAGTAGGTTGGGCTCCAGTGATTGTAAGAAAATTAGTTTTTAAGAATGCTTAAGTGTAATTATAACTTATAATGGTGTGAATTCAGTTCTTGTGTAAATTACTTTGGTTTTTTTGACCTAACTGTCAGCTCGATTAATGTAAATCGAGTTACTGTTGTAATTATATTTCGAATTTGAATTGAATGCTGAACGTTTTGATATCAAATAAGCATCTATTAAAATTTCAGTTTAGTGAATTTCAAATTTTATGCCAGTCAGAAATAATTTGGATGAATCAGATTTTCTAAATTTTAATGAATTTCAAATTTCAGGCCAGTCAGATGAAAAACTAGTCAGACTGGGACTCAGACGAATCATTTTTTTTTTTAATTTCATCCCACATAAACCACTTCTCAAAACTGGCGATTAAAACTTTAGAAACAACTGTAAATGTCAGTGTTATCGATTGACTGTCAGTGGAAGTCGTTTTCTTAAAGGTTTCAACTTCTACGAGACACAATCGTTTTGGAAAAAACCACTCCCAGATTCCAACTGATGAACACAGTCGTTTTTAAAGATATTACCTCTTGTCTTGGAAGTGGTTTAACTTCCATTTTCCACTAGTGAATTCTTATGTTAATCAATTAGGTTATTGTGAGGTGATTAATATTTCTAGGAAGCTCTTCGGGAGTATAAGACCAGATTATTAGTTGTGTTAGAGCATAGCTCGGTTGAACCCACCAAGCGTTGGTATGTCAAGTTTGGTTGTCATATTTTAGTGAATCAAAAATCATGTTAAGAGTCGCTTGATTATGTACTAGAGTCAACTTTGTATAGGTTAGCTTGAAAGTATTAGGATAATGAGACTTTACAAGTATTGCGAAGACTTGAAGATGTGAAGAAGCAAGGAGCTACAACGACAACAATCATCCTTCCACTTGAGGTTAGTGATATTTGACTTGAACTGTTTCATTCCCTGACGTATCTTTCAATTCGTGCATATTGAAAAAAAAAACTGCGAGGCATATTTGAACTCTAGATAGACATAATATTAAGGAATACAATACGAGGTTTATTGCTTAACCATTAAACTTTGTAGATAAGACATCGTCATAATCATTTGAATGCTATTGTGATTATGTATGGGTATGAGGTGAGGATTTCATCCTAGGGAACAATGTTTTACATGTGTTCTAAGGAACTAAGTTCATAAACTTGTTTGTGAATCGAAAAAGAAATCGCCAGGTGTTATTGGGATTGTTATTCATTGCATATCTTGTGAACATCCAATATGTGTGATTTAATATAACCGTTCATGACTTGTTGTGTTCTTGGTAAAACTATTCACAAAGGCCTGACTTATGTATTGGTATGACTTTTATTAGTGAAACCGATCTTAAGTAATCACCTAAGATGGTATGGTCGGGTTTGTGATTTTATGTCTGACCAAATATGGGAAAGGGGAACCGATCCTAGTAAGAGGTGCAGTACATCACAAAGGGGAACCGATCCTTGTATGAGGTGCAACAAGGTTTATAGCAGAAAGGGGAACCGATCCTATGGACATGTGCAACACATATAAGTTAGATACCATATATATGTGGGGAATCGATCCTAGTACCTAGTCAACCGAATTTTGGAAAGCTAGTGTAACTATGTACAATACTCATATGGAAGGTAGAACCGAAACTTGTTTTGGTAGAACCGTTAAACCCATGATTTGTGATTGAATGTTATTTGATCAATCACATAGTTCTTGAAAGTCAGATGAACCAATTTCTAAACTTGTTTGGAAGTGTGGCAAATCGGTTTCAAGGTTGTAATTGTGAATGAGAACTTACAAAGTTAAGATGTCAACATACTTTGCACACGTGCAGTGAATGTTTAATATTTGTTCAAAGTTATTCCTTAATAGCTAAGGGAAGAGAATCCCAGGATCGAAACATAAATAAGTTAAGAATCTATTAATTAAGGTTATTAACTTCATTTTTAGGAAAATAAGAATTAGTAATGTGCATTTACTAATTAGAGATTTTCTGAGAGATTTCGATCATTATTTTTGGACAGAGCATTTCCAGGAATTATGGAAACCGAATTTGTGATTTAATAAATATCTTGAGAATATTTTCGGTTTTGGAAATTCCTTGGTGTCCAAACTTTCTTGTCTATAAATACTTGAAGTTTTCCTTTCTAGCAAAATAATCCTTCGTAACAACAAACTACCTCTTGTTGTGCTGCTACTGGTGAAGCCGCCTATTCAGAGATGAGAGTAACCTAATTAGGCGGAATCTCTTACGGCCGCTCAGTTTGAAGTCTTCTTTGGGATTGAAAAGCTCTATTAGTACCGTTGGTGGGAAACTAGATATTTACGGTTTATCTTTTGTTTTCATTAATTTGATTGACTAACGGTGGTTGAACTTCGATTGCACCTAGTTTGTTTATGCTTGAGAATCTTCTCTTCTGATATAAGATTCACTCAAACTAGTTCAGAGTTTCGACAGGTATCTTTAGAATGTTGTTAATTCTAAAGATGATCTTGTGATAATCTGTTGTTAACAGACTCCGTTCTGTGTGTGATTGATCACAAGAGATTCAAGTGATTGTGTGCAGGTGTTTATTGAAGATCTAAGAATACTTTGAAGATAAAGAAGATATTGAAGATTTCTGATTTGTGGGTTCATAATCTTTGGTGTGCACAATACTTGTTTCGGTAAAAAGAGGAACCAATTAATAATAGGTTTATCCTTGTGATAGATTGGATTGATTAATTGAGTAGATCGGCATCAATACAATTCTTTGTGATTAAAAGTATTGATTGCAAAATCTTAAACGACTACTTCGGTAATTGAACATAAGATAGATCTAAGGACCTGACGAAAGAGTTTATGTTAAGATAAATAGAAGATCCTTTGTCCAACTCATATCACTTGGTTAAAGAGAGTTGATACCAAACAAATTTGTTGTTCCTTTACTGTTTGGAATACGAACCAAAGGAATTGTTCCAAGTAAGTGACTTATTCATAGGCCGGAGGCGTGGGAATACAGACGGAACTAGGTGAACTATAGGTTTAGTTTCTTGGTCTCAACTATACAAAGTTAGGTGTAATTTTTTGTAGCGGCTTAATCCTGAGAGTATTCAATTCTGGACAAGGTCCAGGGGTTTTTCTGCATTTGCGATTTCCTCGTTAACAAAATCTTGCCGTGTCATTTACTTTATATTTCCGCATTATAATTGTTTTATTATAATTAAAGTAAATCACACAAACGTTAATTCATATTTACTTGATAAGTGAATCCTATTGTGTTTCGTTAAGTCCAAACCTTTTTATCAAGTAACATACTTCGTTGTTGTATTGTCTCGATCTCGCATCCATAGACGATCACACGAAGTGTGAACCGATTAGTTGTATTGTCTCGACTCAGTCCATAGACAATCACTTTTGGAGAAAGGACTTATAGGTAGGAAAAGTCTTAGCTTGAGGTATATTTGGGTACCCTCGCCTTTTCAATTGGTATCAGAGCAGGAAAACACGAAAAGATCTAACAATCTGTGTTTGGTGCGATCTAACCTATAAGAATTGAATCCAATGGATGATTATGTTAACGTGTCACAAGGTTTGAGAAAAACTCGTCCTGGGTTTAACTTCCGAAAATGCTTAGAAGGGATGTCTTCTATAAGTTCCTCTTGCTCTTCTGAAAATATGTCTTTATGTTCTCATGAAGAGGTTAAGTTAAGTCATGTACTCACAGTCGATGAGTCTGATTCTGAATCACTTGATTATAAAGAAGATGTTGATTATGTGAACATAAGAACATATCAACTTGATGAACTAAAGAAAGAATTTCTTTCTTGCGCAACTGAGCTCACACTTGTATTAAGAAGAGAAGGAGAACTTCTTAAAGACTTTGGTCATATGAAAGCTGAAAATGATCAGCTCAAACGTGATTTGTCATCATGTAAAACTGACTTAGAATCCTGTAAGGTCAGTTCCTCCTCAAAGATCAATTTATTAGAAACCAAGCTAAAGAAAAGTATTGATCAAGTAAAGAAAACTGAGCTCTTAAGAAAAACAACAAAAGATGAATACAATGCCTTAAAAATCTCATATGACTCTGAGATAAAGACTGTCACCGAACATGTCAACAGGCTAAAGGATGATATGTGTTCATTAATGTCTGAAATTAGTTGGATACATTGATATGATTTTTAATTGTGTTGTAGTAATAAGATTCGAACTCTAAGACTTGTGAAGATTAAATCTAAGGATTAAAAAAATTTAAATAAAAATAAGGCGAGAGTTACTGGGACTAGGATTCCACCGAATTCATAACATAAGGTTCAATTATTTATTCTCAACAATTATCGCTCAATAGAATAACATCGACTCTGATTTTGCCAAGGTAAATTCTCAAAATATTAGTTATAAATCGTAAGCATGGGACATCAAACATTTAAGTAAGCATGACCCATCAAATAAAATAATAACTAATTAATCAAAATCATAATTCTATTTAAAATAAGTGTAAAAGTCATAAAAAAGAATAAAATAAATTTACCCATGTATGAAATTCGGATTCCTCCGTCGACCCAGTGTTGGGTTTAGTTCATCATGTTGGAAACACGCTCAAAATTATTCTTTATTGCTTAAAGGGTGTTTACAAAGAAGAAAATATAATAAAAAGAATAAAACAGTGATCTTGCTCTCCCAAAACTCCCCTCTCTAGATAATCTGTTTGGTCTTATTAGCACCCTATTTATACACAACAACCCATTACTCAAACATCTTTTCAAAATCTTCTTCCATAACTCCACCAGATCTTCTCTTTAATGAAAGATACCTCAGGAATAATTTATTTTTCCATTTATCACAAATCTTCTTTATTTGCTAGAATAAAATCCTAGAGATATTATCTTCTTTTTTTTTTTAAATAAAACCCCAGATTTTATTTCTCCTTTTCAATAAAAACCAACTCATAAATATATTATCTCTTTTAACTTCAAGATATGGAAACTTCGTGTATAATAGGCAAGAAGATATCTTTGCCTTAAATCTTTAGAAACTCCCATAAATTCCGTGAAGCTGTTTCAGAATGAAGAAGAACAGGGTACCTCTATCCATTTGCTGGGTACCTTTAACAAGATGGGTGCCCTTATCTAAAATGGGGGTGCCTTTAACACTTTTAAGTCAATTCTTCCAAAAATGCCTACACACACATAAAACACCATAATAAGTACAAAATCGAGTACCAACATAGAGAAAATTGAGGACACCTTAGACACAAAAATGTGTCTATCAAATACCCCCAAACTTATTATTTGCTAGTCCTCGAGCAAATCTAATCTAGAAAATACAATCCTAACTCACTGTCGCAGGCATCGCGATTGCACTTAGCATGTGCAACAAGCCTTTGAACCCATAGGTGGCCCTAGTGGCCGAGTTATAGTCTCGGGAGGGTTTACCAGAGGTGTACCCACAAAACCTTTACTCCAGACCCTAGATATCTACGCAGAACCTTGGAAGGCACTAAAGAATCTCCTTGGTTGGCATTCTCTCATTGACTACAGGAGGAAGTACCCTGATACGAAATTCCAATTGCTGTACACGAGTTTGCACTCAAGCATACTAAAATTCATATATAAGTGACGGAGCTCTACTCAGATAGTCGTACTATGGACATCATAACCGGAGTCAACAAATCACGTGAATAGATTAAGAAGATGGAAATAGAGAAAACGTAGATGGTTTCAAGGTGAACGGTGTTTCCCATATCTGTCTGAAGGCCTCTGCCAAGATGAACCTATCCTAATGGACTGAGATACAGGTCTGACTAATATCAACACGACTGGCATATACAAGGGGACCAACAGTCGATAATCCTAAATCTAGGTCAACACAACTGGCATATGCAAGGGAACCAGCGGTCGACTTTATTGAATTTATTCCGGTTGGTCTGATGGCCTGGTCTCAATTTCTCTCTCTCTCTCTCTCTTTTTTTTTTTTTTTTCATTTTTTTTGTATCTCAATCACTTTATCTCACCATAGCAATGGTAACAACTTGAATCGTGTGCCCCACCAAATCACTTATAAGAAAAGAAAAATTAAAAACAGAAGGTGAAAAGGACTCAACGAGATATGGCGAAACTACCATGTTATTTCTAACACCTGCGCTATGTGCTTTTATGAATAGACTCTATAGATGTTTCCATCCACTCAGATTGGTTCCTCAACTCCTACAACCAAGATGTTTCCATCCACTTAGATTGGTTGGTGCTATCCTTAATATGCATAAATTTCTAGGCTCTGGAGTTTATTTATTTATATTACAACTAAAAAGTTTCTCCCATACCCCCAAACTTAAATCTGACATTGTCCTCAATGTTCTAAAGATGAAATTAAAAGCATGAACAAGGAGAAACTGTTACCACTTGAAGAAAAGAGTTAATGAAAGATATTACCGTGTTGAATGAGCATGGGTTACCTCCCAAGAAGTGCTAAGTTTAAAGTCTTCAGCCAGACTAGGAAAAGATTAATCACCTTGCAGAATCATATAGAAGTAACCGGAATAACTGTGGGTCATCTGGATCAAAAAGCATTACCCAAAAGAAGAGAAAATTGCAATATACCATGAAGATACCGAACATACCCTTATTTAACTTTGTGTTTAAGATAACTATATCTAGTTGTGGCTCAGGTTCAGGCTCTATAAAAGGGTCTAGGTAAACAATTTTCATGGACTGCAGTTCCTCGTAGCTAAGATCCAATTCAGGTATTAGAGTCTGGAAAAACTCAAGTAAAAACTTAGAAGCACATAATAATAACCTAAATAAATGCAGATCTTTAAAGTCAACCAGATTTGACTCACACAGTTGACCACAATGGTGGTCATTCTTAAGCAAATGTGTCGACCCTAATTTTCTAAAGTAATTAGGTTTAGTCTCAAAACTTAATAGCTGACATATCTGAAACTCACATGTTCCCACAATTGGAAGGAAGGTTTTTGGTGGGAAAACAAAATCAATCTTGGTATCATAGCCTGGGTTAACCATATCAACCAGAGGATGGGTTTCTAACAACTGAACTTTCTTATGGACACAACTAGGTTCAGGAAAAAGTGTATGAAGATAATCTTGTAAAATGGTTGAGGCACAAATGTCCAGTCCTAAGTGAGGGGACTTTCCGAGAGTTAAAGGTAAGGCACTAGGAAAGTGATAATCACCCCCAAACTTAGAGTTTTCAGTGTCTCTAGATAGACTAGTCACAATCTCCCTAATTTCTAGATCATCGGATTCCTGAAAATGGTCAATTGATTCTTCTAAGTTATTATCAGGTAATGCATCCTTACTCATCTCTACTAGTTTATCGTCTTCTAAGACTAGTGTTTCTAAATCGCTAGACTCTAAAACAGTATTCTCAGGGTAAACTCTTTCCTCTAAACCATCATCACAATCATATAAAGGATTATCAGCGAAAGTTTCTAGTAAAAGCTCATTAACTAAGGTGTTAATCATAGTTACTTCCTCCGATTCACTAATAGGCACATCAAATAAAATAATAACTAATTAATCAAAATCATAATTCTATTTAAAATAAGTGCAAAAGTCATAAAAAAGAATAAAATAAATTTACCCATGTATGAAATTCGGATTCCTCCGTCGACCCAGTGTTGGGTTTAGTTCATCATGTTGGAAACACGCTCAAAATTCATCTTTATTGCTCAAAGGGTGTTTACAAAGAAGAAAATATAATAAAAAGAATAAAACAGTGATCTTGCTCTCCCAAAACTCCCCTCTCTAGATAATTTTGTTTGGTCTTATTAACACCCTATTTATACACAACAACCCATTACTCAAACATCTTTTCAAAATCTTCTTCCATAACTCCACCAGATCTTCTCTTTAATGAAAGATACCTCAGGAATAATTTCTTTTTCCATTTATCACAAATCTTCTTTATTTGCTAGAATAAAATCCTAGAGATATTATCTTTTTTTTTTTTTCCTTAAACAAAACCCCAGAGTTTCTTTCTCATTTTCAATAAAAACCAACTCATAAATATATTATCTCTTTTAACTTCAAGATATGGAAACTTCATGTATAATAGGCAAGAAGATATCTTTTCCTTAAATCTTTAGAATCTCCCATAAATTACGCGAAGTTGTTTCAGAATGAAGAAGAACAGGGTGCCTCTATCCATTTGCTGGATGCCTTTAACAAGATGGGTGCCCTTATCTGAAATGGGGGTGCCTTTAACACTTTTAAGTCAATTCTTCCGAAAACGCCTACACACATAAAACACCATAATAAGTACAAACTAGAGAAAATTGAGGACACCTTAGACACAAAAATGTTTCAATCATACATCCTTCCCAAAATCCAAGAAATCTGGATTGTACCATCCTCTAAGAGGAAAGAAGAATGTTAACCTTAAGGGCATTCAAAAGGAGGATCCTTACTGTAAAAACGACATGGCATTCCCAGGAAATAAAAAGGTGAACTACTCTCATCAGAGTTCTTCACTTCATCATAAACATCATGATAGACGATGTTTTTATTGTGGAAACAAAGGTCATGTAATTAATGACTGTCGACGCTTATCTAACTCCATTCCAAGGCTTAACATGAGAAATTCATCTAAACAAGCCATACACAAACATGATCATCTCAGATCAAGGGATTCTCGAAAGAATTCTTCAACAGTTCATCACAGAGGGAAGAAAAATCAGAAGACTACAAATTCCAAGAAGTGGATACCAAAGAAGACCATGAAACTACAGAAAGAAGAAGTTGGGGATGTTTCCAGGTTATCAACACTAAAGGTAATTCTTAAATATCTTGATGATAGTAATTTCTATGATAAATTTTGTTTATCGTCAGAAAGTATCACTGTTCCTAATAAATCAGGTAAGAAGAAATTTCCTGATAACCGTGGAAAACTTGATCTGTCCCATTCAGATACTTAGTATCTAGGAGAAATACACTGACTTATATAGTGTTCAAACTTGGTTTGATGAGTTCAGTGTATATTATTGAATGGTTTAAAACTTGCGAGAATTATGAAAATATTCACTGGGATGCACTTTCCAAAAATTCCTTAATATTAAAAAATTTCGGTTTTTTCTATTAAGGGGAGAATATTTGATTTCCATAATCAATGGGGTTTTTGAGTTTACCCCCCTAAATAAATTAGTGATTCAGCTTCCCCCCCTAAATTATTAACCTTAGTAGCTTTCCCCCCTAAAACAATTATTTTGTCAAAAATACCCTTATTTTACATGTGCGATCCATATATATTGTACCAATCACCTCCTCAGTACAACCTCTCATAACCACCATCAACAACAAAACTTGGAAGTCATTCCTACGTAATAGATAAAAATCAACATTAAAACATACCTATCACACCCTGTTCGATCTTACTAGTACGACAAAGCTGCTACATATTTCAATACAAGTAATTGAGAAAGAAATCACTAAATGATAAACAAACTAACTGTTCAAATCTCCGAGACATGCTTTCATCGTCATCCAATCACGCCCTACAAACCTAATCTTGCAAGATCCGTATCCCTAAACTTAACTGAATTTTCGCTTTGTTAGAGAGATCAAATGCATAAATTTTTCGCATCAATGATATGTAGAACTAAAAAATCATTGTAAATGGTCTTTACATACATAGATATCACACACAATTAATCAATAGATTTTGATCAAACCTAATTTCTTATATTATTCGTTTGCAATCAGATTTTTATTGCTCACTTTTAGTGGTTTTTATTGTTGACGGTGGTGCTTTTAGTGGTTTTTATTGTTGATTTTATTGCTCACGGTGTTTTTATTGTTGACGGTGGTGCTAGGTGAGGTGTTCAACGGTGTTGGTGATTGATGGGGCAAACATAAAGGTCTCACATGTACACTAAGGGTATTTTAGAGAAAAATTTTGTTTTAGGGGGAAAGTTGCTAAGGTTAAAAAATTAGGGGGGAAAGTCCAATCACTAATTTGTTTACAGTGGTAAACTCAAAAACCCCATAATCAATGAACAAGTTTTTAGTAACCATTGGTGTATACGTTTCGGTAATATATGAGTGTTCGGTCTTCTGTCTGAAACCGGGAATCATGGAAAATCAGATTTGTATGCAAAGCTTTCTTCAAAAGTTTCAGAAAGGTTTGCTGAAAAATTGGCTAGTGACTCTTTTGGTCACCTAAATTTCAATGGAAACGGATCCGCTTCCTATGTGAATATGAATCTTTCATCTTGTATGATAGATTATGAAATATTTTTACAAGATGGCTCGAACTTGTGCCGAAACCAAGTTGGAAGTTCTGATGTTGAAACGTAGCCTTGAAAAAAACTTACTAGTTCAAGCTCAAGTTCTCAAGCAACTAGATTTACTCACCAAAAGAGTAAACGAGGAGGAACCCAACTTCCACAAGGTTGAGGAATTAGTCTTCAATCAAGGATCGATTTAGGGAATTAGGAGAGTTATCCCTATCAAGCGCAAAAGATCTCACGATTATGAAGGATTCTGAAATCCGGAAAAATAAACATCAATTTTTGATTTCTTTCATTAATTGTATTGGTCTATTATAAATAAAACTATCATGAATAAAATTATTTGATTTATAATTTTTTTTTGTGATAGTTTTCGGTTTACATAGCCTGTGCTTGAATACTTTTATATTATTGTTATGTATGTTTATGGGATGTTTGATTTCGGTTTTACTACCCTAATATTCGATCTCATAATGTTGTGAACCCTTGTGGTTTGGGTGACTTTTTGATTTAGCAGGATTAAGTTCTAGCCCATGTTGGTAGGCTTTATCAAAGAATCATGAGGGGTTCTGGTAGAAACAATATGTGAAAAAGTCATAATATGTTGAATCGGTTTTGGTTTAGCATAAAAGCATATGTGTTTCGACGGTGTTTATGGGTGAAAACTATTTCTGCCGGTTTTGGTAATTTGGGGTGTGTGGATGAGAAATGAGTCTAAACCTTAAACAAATACATTGCACGGGAGTGCTTGTAGATTCTAGAAATCAATCTGTGCAAATCCGACCTAAACCAAGAAATGGTCGTTCCAGACTTGTTTCGGTCACAAAGTGAAGGAGATGGGGTTGATCTTAGGGAGGGAAGCGAAGAAGTTGTTGAGATTGTGAAGGTGTTGGCTATGTATGACTTGTATCAGAAAGTTGAACTGGCTTGCAGGATGTAAGCTATCAGTTTCGGTGTTTGAATACGATGGTATCAACACTTGCCTCTGTTGTCCTGGACTTGTTACTTTTTTTGGAAATAGGGAGGAGAACCTATTTATACAAGTCATTTGAGCCTTATTCACGTCTCTCGTGGGAAGTGGAGGAAGTGGAGTGATTGAGTAGTGGAGTTGTGTGTTAGTGTTACACGACCAGTCTTGCCCACTTCTCCTGTCATCTCTAACCGTCCATGACTTCCTGACACGTTCTTGTGATGGCACGTTGCACGCTTCACGCTGTAAACCGCCGAGACCAATACCCCGATATGTATCCCCGGTTTGTGACATGATTGATGTCTCGAGTGTGTGGATCGTGGGACCCACAGAAAGTAGCATGTAATGCTAGATTAAATAACTAAGTTATTTAGTAAGTCGATACTTGTGAAGTACCGTGTGTATTCTATGCAGGTACTGCATCATGGTGTGGTAAAATGACGGGTGGTGATCACCATGACGCCTCACTGACCAATTAACTCCTGACCAGGGTTGTATAACCAAGCCGGTGAAGTTGGACGGACGAGATGATCTTTGAGACACTCATCTGCGACCGTTGGTGGAATTAGGGTTTTTGAAGAGGTGCGCAAGCATCACTCTTCAGCTTGGTCGAATCCAAGCTTGGGATACAATTTTGGCAGGGCTGAGCATGCATGTGTGTAGACGACATGACGGTGTAGGCGTCCATACCTCATTGTCTCGTGAAAGTGTGATATGGGCCACTCAATTTGTCCGGCGAAGTTGAGTGGTCGAGATCAATTTACAACAGAAATCTGGTGCCGCAAAAGCCGCACATCATGTCAATTTTGGGTGCGCGTTCCAAGACGACCAAGCTTGGTCGGTCTTGGCCGATCAGCCCGGCGTGCATACGGTGGGATGGTGTATATACCTGTACTTCATCGTCCCATAGAAACGTGATCTAATCCACTCAATTTGTCCGGTAAACTTGAGCGGTCGAGATCAGTTTGTGGTTGGGAAGTGTGACCACGCCTAGCTTGGGCGCGCGAATCAAGGTGTACTGACCAAGTTTGGTCTTGGACGATCGAGTGTGGAGATAGGTGGCCCGCTTGGTGATCATGTTGATACTTAGGACTGCTTAGTCTATTCTGGACCCTTCATCCGAGCGGGGAGAAAAGGGACGCTCGTGATCGCGACACAAACCTTAATAAGGTTTTTCCTATTTGTGTGTCATACCCAGTTTGGGGTGCACGAATCAAGACGACCAACCATAGTTGGTCCTGACCGATCAGTCAGGTATGTAGGCGGGCCCACGGTGTTTGTGTTGACATGCTCTGGCCCTTTGAATCTACATCTACACCCTCCATCTATGCCTGCGAAGATAGATGGTTGAGACTGTTTTGGGATACATGTAATGTGCCGCAAACCCTAATTTAGGGTTTTTCGTCCATATTGCTTTGGCTTGGACGGTTTGGCAAGCTATGCCACCCCTTGTGGAGGCCAACCATGCAGGGCCTACGTTGGGTCGGTGGTGCATATTCCAATACCTGCTTGGGGTCATGGATTCAATCTAAGCCATCCAATCATGCTGGTGAAGTTGGATGGTCGTGATCGTTTCTGAGACTGATATGGTCAGTTCAGGTTCAAATATGCTCAATCGGGCTAGTATAACACACCGAGAGTTGTATCCTGTATGGGTATTTCATACATGTTTTATTATTAATGCTTGGAGATTCGTGTTGCTCTGCTGAGAACAACACTCAGTCGTCATGCCGCACCGGTAATGAGTACAAGAAATACAAGGATGGTCATGCATTAATTAATAATGCTGTAAATTTACAGGGTATATGGGATTGTTGCTACATGCTCCAACCTGGATGAATTTTGTGTATTTAATTCACAGAATACTGAGATTATTTCCACATGCTCTATTCTAGGTGAATTAGTAAGGTGAAGAAGTATTCATCACTTATTAATGGCTTTATGTTTTGCAAGATGTTAGCCCATAATTTTGGCCTTTATAAATTTAGCCTTAAATAAAAATCCACCATCAACATTAAGTCCCCTGCCTAACACATAATGGTTACACTATTGTGGGGTAGGCATAAGATGGTGACAAGTTTGTATACAGAAATGACCAAGCTAAGGTGAATATACATTTACCGCATAGGTCGAAATCTTCAGGTGTGTCCCAGAACTGGTCGGTCCTGATTAGGATGGTGGAAGGAGCAGAACTTGATCTGGCGAGTCGCTTTGGTTCCCTCCGCACTATCTGAACAGAGCTTGGCCCATTTCTTGGACTAGGTGCACTTCCCTTCGTTACACGGCAGCTTTCCTCAGATATATCCGATAAGCATCATTGATCATTATCTTGAATCGGTAGCCTTTATAGGTGGAAAGTAGAGACTCCTTTTCTCCTGGGATTCTGTTGACTTGCTAGATTATAAAGAAAAATTCTAAGGATTCTTCTCATCACATATTCGTTCCTTTTGTATCTCAGGTATTGCTCCGTGCTCATCTGATCTTCTGACTGATGATGATACATACATTTTTGTGTGCTCATAACTTCTTCTTGTTTGCAGCTTATCATGGAAGCAGCGGACGATGATCATTCTGTAACTTCCCCAGAAAAAAGTTTCGAAGTTGACAAACCCAAAACTAATGCGCACGAAGAGGTAATGGCTAAAATTGACCTCCCACTTCGCGAAGTCGGTCGTGCCATACAGGGGATGTCTATTCTGCACCTGCATATTGTCAGGGGACGCGTATGTGCCCTTTCAGCTGCGATCGACATGGAAGAACGGTGGAGGCATGAGGAAGCGTTGCGAGCACCAGTAAGCGCAAGGGCAGAAAGATTTGCAGTGCGGTTAAAGAGGCGGAGAGTGGAGCATAAACGGCCTCCGGATGAAGATAGGCGTGATTATCCAATCCAGGACGGTGTGATAATCCTTGATTCTAACACAGACGGACCTGAGTGTTCGAAGGCAATCAGCGCAAACCCTAATGTTGTTGTGGGCTTTGAGGAAGACTTGGAAGCTATTGTTGCCGATGATGTTAGGACGGAGAGCGTTGCTGCGGAAACGTCTGAAGCGGAAGCTGAGGCTCTGAAGGGACAAGCGGTAGCAGGTGATGACGTTGAAGCAGGACCCAGCGGTGGTGCAGGCGCGGTCATTCTTCTTAACGGCTAAACCTCTTCGCTTCTTTTTCTCTTTTCAAGTGTATTCCCGTAATTTTTGAACCTCTTTCTTGTACTCAATGGCGGCTGAGTTTAAGATCTTTTCTTCTGTTTGCTTACCATTGAATAAAGGTTTATGTCTTAACCCCTCGTTAAGATTGCATCTGTATGTGCTCCTGACGTGAGATATCCTTGGTCTTGCTGGGGCAGATGGCTCAAATCATTTTCCTTTTGTGCACACATTCTATTTCCTTCTTCCCATGAGATGTTTGATTAGGGTTTCCTTCCTTGCTCTAGTGGGTTGATTTAGGCTGACTCAGGACTTTGTGTTTTTAGTGGTAAAAAGGTTCTCAGATGGAAATAACGCTTCAATTAAATTGAAAATTGAAAATTGAAACCCTAACTATGAATGCAAGTATTGCAATCATTTTCTGGAGGAATTACAAATATGACATGAAATTGTAAAAGGGAACACGCTGGAGGAAATATCATAGCGTTTTAAAGTGTGGAGGATGCTGGAAAGTGGTAGCACAACGTCTTAAGTTCGGTAGGGTTTGAGCTATTGTGAGTGAATTGTTATGCCTTCTAGTTTATCAGCATTGATGAGCTTGCAGTAGCCGCCTAGGATAACATCTGCTACCAGGTATGGTTCATCTTCTCTTTCGGTGGGTGAGTCAGGTGGAGTGGTCATTTTCACCGTCATGCTCCCAACCTTGAATGCAGTCGTCTTCGTCACCAGATCTCCAATTCTAAATGGGTTTGGGCGTGCAGATACCTGGACCTTGGCCTTATCGTCTTTGACCAAGACAACCTCTACACTTTTGATAAAGCGTTTGAAAGGGCAGGCTTCCCATTCACATCTCTTAGCTGGGGTTGGTTTGTTGGTTGGAGCCAGTCCCCAAGATTTATCAGAGTGAGGAGTGATTGGTTGCAAGAAGGGTTGCGTGATGAGACTTACTTGAGCTCGGAACCTCTTAACGTATGCTGATAGGCTCTCTCCAGAAAGTTGTGTCACATTGGCAAGCTGCAGGTGCGGCAACGGACAGTCTTCAGGTCCAGACGTCTTGTTGGAGATCCTTTCAGGTGTCGTAGCTGGTAGAGGGCAAACTCCCAGTGTTGTCTTGTTGTCGTGTACCCAAGAGCGTCCTAGGATCATGTCGTAATTCAGATGCTCTCTGACTATTTAGAACTTTGCTTGTGTCGAGGTATCGCCCAATTTTACTTCAAGATCGATGTATCCATATGCATCTCTGAGTTCTCCTTTTGGAGTCTTAATCAAAATTGGGTTGCGAGTAGCCTCCTGTTTTGAAATCTTTGCTGCTTTTAAGGTCTGGAGAGTGATGATGTTGAATTCAGAGGCCGTATCGATCAATGTGTTATCAAACTCGATATCCTTTAAATGGGAAACGGTTAAGAGTCCCCAATTTCCCTTGCTTGCATCTTCCAGCAAGGACTGAGGTTTCGAGACCGCTTCCTCTTCCAATACAACCGTTTGCCTAAGACAACACAGTTGTGGGCTGCAAATATGTCTTGACGTTGTGCTTTGGAGAAGTACAAGATCTCGCATAAATGTTCCATCATAGATTGTACAGTCCTGCAAACGGAATCCCCAGAAATCATGCAGTTCCTGACAGGAAGAGGTCTCTACGAACACCTTCGTTTCCAAGATGGGAGTTCTCCGTCTCTATATTTTCTTTGAAGATTTGTTTCAGCCTGTTGTAGTCTTTGGTTGGATGGTGAACGAACCTATGGTAGCGACAGTACTTAGGTTCCGCCATATCTTTCTCAGTTGGTGGACGTCTGATAGGAGGCAGCTTGATAGCATCGTCTTGAATCCACGCCTCCAAGAGTTCCACTACTCCATTCATGGGGAATGGGAAACCTGTATCTTCGGTGTCTTGTGCAGGAGTCTTTCCTGCTCCTTTTTGAGAAGAAGTCATGTGTGCTGGAGCCGCACGCTTGGGTTGTTGTTCTGTTGCTGAAGCTTTCCTTTTTTCTCCTTTGCCAACCACGCTCACAGAAGGACCAGTGTTGTATTGTTTGTTGGTGAGACGCCTGCTTCCTCGACTCTCACGTGGATCTTTGTTTCGAACAACCCTGGTTCTTTCTAGCAATGCTGGGGCAGTTGTGGCCGAACGTTTGGCAACTTCATGGAGTTCGGAGAACGCCTGAAAGCCCAGATTCTCTAGTAAAGCGCGATATATGGGTATCATCCCGTTGATGCATAGCTATACCAGCTGACGTTCAGTAATGTTCGGATCATGGCAATCTAGTGCTTGAGTTCTGAACCTCTTAACGAAGTCGTTCGGATGCTCGTTATTCCGCTGAGAGACTCTCCCTAGATCTGAAAAGGTGATCTGCTCAGATACGAAGAAATACTTCCCGTAAAAAGCACCGACCATCTCCTCCCAATTGGATATGCTGTCAGGTGTGATGTTGTTATGCTAGGTGTACGCCCTTCCCGTAAGTGATTTCGAGAACTCTTTCAGTCGGAGAACATGATTGTACTCATGCTCCCCCAAGGATTCCAAAAATCGAGAAACGTGTTCACGAGCGTTACCAGTACTATCGTAGAGGGAGAACTGAGGAGAGGTGTATCCTCTTGGAAGAGGGATTCGTTGCATATCTTGAGGGTACGGCGGCTGATGTTGGTGTGCATCCATCAGATTTCCTTTGCCTCGGTTTTGGAGAAGTCGTTCCAGGTCCTCACGTGTGATGAAGTTGGATGGCTGGTCCCTCTCTCTTGGGCATTCAGGAGCAACACGAGCTTCTTCACTCATGTGGGTCCGAGTGGAAACGCATGCTCCGGGTGTATTGAAGGCATCCCTTGCTGGCTCCAAGGGTTTTCGTTAATCTTGTGGCAATTGTTCGGTTAAAGCTTTAAGGAAAGAAAGTACCTCTTTCTGAGTTGCGGCCATATCCATTTGAGTCTTAGAAAGAATTTCCTGCTTCTCCATCAAGTTTGTAATGGTAATGGGCGGTGGTCCTCCTCTTGTCCCTCCGGATCCTCGTCCTGATGAAGGAGTGAAAGTTGTTGCTCTGGTGACCACTAGAGGCGTTACACTTGAGGAGATGCCGGGATTCGCGCAGGCTGCTCCGGGGCAGTGATGGGAGGCGTTACACCTACCGAAATGTCTCTGCTCCGCTA
Source organism: Papaver armeniacum (assembly GCA_023531295.1). Taxonomy (NCBI): domain Eukaryota; kingdom Viridiplantae; phylum Streptophyta; class Magnoliopsida; order Ranunculales; family Papaveraceae; genus Papaver; species Papaver armeniacum. The sequence goes on from JAJJWW010008436.1 coordinate 392,683, forward strand.
GCGTTGGGGATAGAAGTGACGGCTCCATGAGATGTATTGACCACGGTAGCTCCACTGACAGGTAAATCGACACCGGGAGTGTTATCCGTACTAGATCCATCAGGATTGATTGATGATCCAAACCTGAGTTCTACCATCTTGAAATGAATTGTTGATTGAATTGGTTTTAAGATATACCCATTTTGAAATTGATAAAATTGAATCAGATTTCGAAGAAAATGACTTTACAACCGAGAGATTAACCTCCCGTTGTGGTATCCAATTGTTTATGGGTGAAAACTATTTTTGTCGGTTTTGGTAATTTGGGGTGTGTGGATGAGAAATGAGTCTAAACCTTAAACAAATGCACTGCACGGGAGTGCTTGTAGATTCTAGAAATCAATCTGTGCAAATCCGGCCTAAACCAAGAAATGGTCGTTCCGGACTTGTTTCGGTCACAAAGTGAAGGAGATGGGGTTGATCTTAGGGAGGGAAGCGAAGAAGGTGTTGAGATTGTGAATGTGTTGGCTATGTATGACTTGTATCGAAAGCTGAGGCGGCTTGTAGGATGTAAGCTATCAGTTCTGGTATTTGAATACGATGGTATCAACACTTGCCTCTGTTATCTGGACTTGTTCTGTTTTTGGAAATAGGGAGGAGAACCTATTTATACAAGTCATTTGAGACTTATTCACGTCTCTCGTGGGAAGTGGAGTGATGGAGTAGTGGAGTTGTGTGTTAGTGTTACACGACCAGTCTTGCCCACTTCTCATGTCATCTCTAACCGTCCGTGACTTCCTGACACGTTCTTGTGATGGCGCGTTGCACGCTGTAAACCGCCAGACCAATACCCCAGTATGTATCCCCAAGTTTGTGACATGATTGATGTCCCGAGTGTGTGGATCGTGGGACCCACAGAAAGTAGCATGTAATGCTAGATTAAATAACTAAGTTATTTAGAAAGTCGATACTTGTGAAGTACCGTGTGTATTCTATGCGAGTCGCATCATGGTGTGGTAAAATGACGGGTGGTGATCACCATGACGCCTCACCGACCAATTAACTCGACCGGGGTTGTATAACCAAGCGGTGAGGTGAAGTTGGACGGACGAGATGATCTTTGAGACACTCATCCTGCGACCGTTGGTGGAATTAGGGTTTTTTGAAGAGGTGCGCAAGTATCACTCTTGACTTGGTCGAATCCAAGCTTGGGATACAATTTTGGAAGGGCCGAGCGTGCATGTGTGTAGACGACATGACGGTGTAGGCGCCCATACCTCATTGTCTCGTGAAAGTGTGATATGGGCCACTCAATTTGTCCGGCGAAGTTGAGTGGTCGAGATCAATTTACAACAGAAATTTGGTGCCGCAAAAGCCGCACATCATGTCAATTTTGGGCGCGCGTTCCAAGATGACCAAGCTTGGTTGGTCTTGGCCGATCAGCCCGGTGTGCATACGGTGGGATGGTGTATATACCTGTACTTCATCGTCCCATAGAAACGTGATCTAAGCCACTCAATTCGTCCGGTAAACTTGAGCGGTCGAGATCAGTTTGTGGTTGGGAAGTGTGACCACGCCTAGCTTGGGCGCGCGAATCAAGGTGTACAACCAAGTTTGGTCTTGGCCGATCGAGTGTGGAGATAGGTGGGCCCGCAATGATCATGTTGATACTTACCGGACCTGCTTAGTCTATTCCTGGACCGTTCATCCGAGCGGGAGAAAAGGGACGCTCTTGATCGCGACATAAACCTTAATAAGGTTTTGCCGGCCGTGTGTCATACCAGTTTGGGGCGCACGAATCAAGACGACCAACCATAGTTGGTCCTGACCGATCAGTCAGGTATGTAGGCGGGCCCATGGTGTTTGTGTTTACATGCTCTGGGCCCTTTGAATCTACATCTACACCCTCCATTTATGCCTGCGAAGATAGATGGTTGAGACTGTTTTGCGATACATGTAATGTGCCGCAAACCTTAATTTAGGGTTTTTCGTCCATATTGCTTTGGCTTGGACGGTTTGGCAAGCTATGCCACCCCTTGGGGAGGCCGACCATGCAGGGCATGCGTTGGGTCGGTGGTGCATATTCCAATACCTGCTTGGGGTCATAGATTCAATCTAAGCCATCCAATCATGCTGGTGAAGTTGGATGGTCGTGATCGTATCTGAGACTGATATGGTCATTTCAGGTTCAAATATACTCAATCGGGCTAGTATAACACAACGAGAGTTGTAGCCTGTATGGATATTTCGTACATGTTTTATTATTAATGCTTGGAGATTCGTGTTGCTCTGCTGAGAACAACACTCAGTCGTCATGCCGCACCGGTAATGAGTACATGAAATACAAGGATGGTCATGCATTAATTAATAATGCTGTAAATTCACAGGGTATATGGGATCGTTGCTACATGCTCCAACCTGGATGAATTTTGTGTATTTAATTCACAGAATACTGGGATTGTTGCCACATGCTCTATTCTAGGTGAATTAGTAAGGTGAAGAAGTATTCATCACTTATTAATGGCTTTATCTTTTGCAAGATGTTAGCCCGTAATTTTGGACTTTACAAATTTAGCCTTAAATGAAAATCCACCGTCAACAGAAGGTTTTCAACTTTTGCTTGCAATTGTTAAAACAGATTTTCAACCTTTCTCTGGTAAAGGTTGGTTGTTGTTATTCTTTTGTTCTTCCATAAGGATGACAACATGATGATGTTTCGATATCAATTCTCCCTGGATGAAGATGCAATCATATTGGAGAAGTGGATGCGAAATTTGAGGTAACAATGTTGTTAGTTAATTGTTTTTCTGTTTAAGAAAAGCCTGAGTTTATTTCATATATATTTATTTCTTTTTCTTAACAAAATTTCGGTACAATTGATGTTTATTCCATTATGTGTGTATGGATGTATGTGTGATTCAATTGGTTCCGGTTAAGAAAAACTATTGTTATCTTGCTTTAATGTGTGGTATCAATTGATTAGGCTTACAAAATTTCGGTGCAATTGCGGTGCTTTTAATGTCTATGTTGTTTCAATTGCTTCCGGTTGAGGTGAATAATTATGCAAGTTGATTTATTTGGTTTGTATGAATTATTTATGGCTTAACGAAATAAAAGGTTTACGGGATGAGTTGTTTAGTCCAATTCGATTCCGGATAAGAGAAACTAAGTTAATTCTGATCTTAGTTAGACTTATTGAAGTGAGGTTTCAGTTATTCAAGTCTAATCGAATGCCTTAACAAGAAATGCTAGTTAACTAACCTAGTACTTGTCTTGTTTAAAATTTAAAGGTCTGAGTTTATGGATAATTAGAACCCGATGAGAAAAATAGAGTTATCTTTATTTTGGTCTTATCGAATTAAGCGATTGTTTTTGTACAATCGGTGTAGCAAAGGGACTAAGGTGCTTAGTTGATTTTTTGTTTGATAAACTAAATTGGAAAAATTATTTCGGATAATTTTTTCCTTGGTAACATATCAAAATAAAACTATTTTGAGATTTGTAAGATTCTTTTCATGTTGTCCTTTATTTTTTCGTTTCTTTGTCATTTTGTGACAAAAAGGGGGAGAAATATATGGAGTAAACAAGTGATACTGGCATTAATTTTATATTGATTGGTATCGCTAAGGAAAAGAACATCGGTACTTAAACGTTTTATCTACACGAAATAGTGAAAGCACAGACTAAGGGGGAGTAAAATATCATATGAATTGGTATAACAAAGACGTGTGGATTGCATATCTACCTATCTTCCTTAGAGGGAGTATTAGCTTTGTTATTATAATGTCAACAACGACAGTTTCAAGGATTGAATGTAAGCAGTTTACTGTGTTGTTGAATTCGGGAATCAAGCGTATGTGTAATGAATTCTTGTAATTTGTTTATCCATATGATGTAAGAGTTTTGTCACTAAAATTGACAAAGGGGGAGATTGTTAGAGCATAGCTCGGTTGAACCCACCAAGCATTGGTATGTCAAGTTTGGTTGTCATATTTTAGTGAATCAAAACTCATGTTAAGAGTCGGTTGATTATGTACTAGAGTCAACTTTGTATAGGTTAGCTTGAAAGTATTAGGATAATGAGACTTTACAAGTATTGCGAAGACTTGAAGATGTGAATAAGCAAGGAGCTACAACGACAACAATCATCCTTCCACTTGAGGTTAGTGATATTTGACTTGAACTGTTTCATTCCCTAACGTATCTTTCAAGTCGTGCATATTGAAAACAAAACTGCGAAGCATATTTGCACTCTAGATAGACATAGTATTAAGAAATAGAATACGATGTTTATTGCTTAACCATAAAACTTTGTAGATAAGACATCGCCATAATCATTTGAATGTTTTTGTGATTATGTATGGGTATGAGGTGAGGATTTCATCCTAGGGAACAATGTTTTACATGTGTTCTAAGGAAGTAAGTTCATAAACTTGTTTGTGAATCGAAAAGGAAATCGCTGCTAGGTGTCTAAAACACCTTGATATTTATCTATTGTTTATGCTTTCTTTGTTATGTTTTCTTGTAAATTATGTATCTTTTATTTGATTTTGAGTTTTAGGTACTTTGGAGCAGAAGAAGAGGAAACGCCGCTTAAAATGGGCTAAAGTGTCATTTCATGTGCAACTACTGTTGGAGGCGACTTATTTCTCATTATTTACTTCTTTTCTGTCTGAAGGCATGTCGGCTTTAGTGATGCGATTATGTTTGAAAAGCAAGTTACAGCCTTAGTGATGTATAAAAATTGAAGAAAATAAGTAAATATGAGAGGTAAGAGATGGCTGCTCGAGAAACTACTAAAAGCACCCAGAAAAGTGTTAAAGGCATCCCCAGAAATGTCCCGGAGGAGTTGATAAAGTCACCCAGGAGTTTTTCACTATATACAGCCCAAAAGTCATCTTTGTACCCCAGAAATTGCTATTCGCACCCCCAGAAATTGCTAAACGTAGCCCAAATTGCTAAAGGGACACCGCTGTGGGATATGGGGAAAGTCATCTTCTCCTTTTGAATTTTGAATTTTGGCGGGAAAAGAGGACCAAAATTAGGGTTGAAGATTTGATGGTGTTCTATTGAGATTAAATCACTGGAATTGAATGGGTTTGTTCCTAAGGTCTAAACAGGGCTGGTAATGGTCTTTGTTTCGAACAGAATTGGCTAGATAATCGGCAAAAGATGAATCAGGGTTCATGGATTTTGGCGGGAAAATTGTTCTTCATGAACCAGATTTAGGGTTCGAATTATGACCGAGAATTGATGAGATTCAATCGATGGATTTATTTGCAATGGGCATGTTAAGAGTAAACAGGGTGTATATGGGTGATTTGTTCGACACGCTTGGGCTGGATAACATATTTGATGCAAAACAGAGGAGAGGGTTTGTTTCGGGTTTGTTAGAGAATTGGAGGAGTATCGGGCAAGACTCAATGACGGACTAGTGTTGGTTTAGGCCTGTTTCATTCAAACAGACTTGGTAAGAGTCTTGGATTCGAAGAAAATGAAGTTTCCACGTACTTTAAGTAAAACAGGAAGGACATTGTATATCGGGTATGATTCCCTATTATTGGAAGTGGTGACGTATATATGTATGAGTTTAGCTTGTACTGGCAACGTGATTGGACCGTGCACATCACCAGAAGACGTGTGAAGAAGAAAGACATGGAAATAATTCTCAAAACAAAGAAAGAAAACCCGTAACTTGCTGAGAAAGAGAAGGAGAGATTTCATCGAGATTACTTGCCCTAAAGGGTGCTGCTGTGTATAAAAAGGAGTTGTTGGAGTCCAAAAAGGGATATACGAATACTTTGGGGAAGAATAGAGAGCTAGGAGTCGAGAAAATCATAAGTTAGAAAGTTCACCTGCTGCTGCTAAAAGCTCAAGAACACGAAGAACATTGAACTGCCAGAAACAGTCGCAGAACAATATCGTTAATCAACAGCAGAGAACACAATATCGTTAATCAAAAACAGAGGACTTATATCGTTTCCTGCTTAGTAGCTAAAGACCTTTAGCGACTGCAGAATCATTGTAAGCTTATTTATATCTTTTTCAATACAATGATTAATGAAATTTTCTTCAATTTTGGTTCTATGAGTAGCTAAATCTATTCTCTAGGGTTTTGGAGGAAACTATTTTTAATGGGTAATATTTAGTATTTAAATTCTTTGACATATTTTACTCCATATTTGTGCTTTCAATTGTCTAAAATTTTTCTCTTCTTTGTATGCTTCGTAAAAACTGTTTTGGGTAGTTTGAGCTGCCGATATTTTATAAGCGAAGGAAAGTTAGGCCTTAGAATAGTGACGAGAGCCGTAAAAAAAAAGGACTTATAACGTTATATCTTCCAAAGCATGAGATTGAGTTCGAATTGTTTTGAGTAAAATAGGAGTATTATGTCAAAGTTTTAATTATTGAGTTTACATTCATTAGAAGTAGTGGAATCCAAAACCCTAGACTCATCTCTCCTTGGTAACAAAAATCAATTTTAATTAGTTTGTCTTAGTATTTTCTTTTAATAATCAAAAACAAAATCTTTAAAAAGACTCCGAGAATCAAATCCGTACTTACCACAATTAAAACTACATCAGTTTTTGGCGCTGCCGATGCGGACTTTCCTTTAGGTTAGGTTTTAGATTTTTATTTTTTTTATTTTTTTTAGTTCAGTTTTTGTTTAATTTAATTTAATTTCTTTGATTTTACTTGGGTATTTTTTCTTGTTTTTATTGTGCAGGTAATATTCTATATTTATTGTGGAATTGCCTACCAAAAGAGGTAAGTAGCAAAACCCAATTTTTTTTTTTTTTTTAGGTTTTATTTCCTTTTTGTGTATATTTATTTCTTTTTTATTATTTAAAAAAAAATCAAAAAAAAAAAAAAATACACGTTGCACACACTAATTGCATCGTCAGATTACCGACTTTAGGAAACCTGTGGAAAAGTACGTTGAACCCGTGCCTTGGGCCATTTGGGAGTTACCAGCCGAAATTCCACAAGCCTCGGCCTTGTACCTTTAGGTATATTTTGCTGAGGTAACCCAAGCTTACCTAATTTAGTAAACCCTGCATTTGCATGTGCACGATTTTCTTGCTTCACTAGTATTCTTGATTGTGTATGCGACGTTGTTGGAAAAGGATAGGAGATAGACTTGAGGAGAACGACCTTTTTAATTTGACACCAACCCGCTACACAGATATAGGTGATACTTCTATTTTTGCCAAAATGGTTAATGGAAATGATGAGGGTGAAGTTCCTCCTACCAAGACCCTTAGGGACCGTTTGAACCCATCTAGAGTGATACGTGAACCTGGGGTTGTTTTACCGTCCACTACCGTTAAGTTTGATATTAAACTTGGGACATTTGGCATGCTGCGTAAGTTTAGGGGGATAGAGAATGAAAACCCATATACCCATATCCGTGACTTTGAGATGATTTGTGACACCATGAGTTATCCGAATGTCACCAAAGACGATGTTAGGTTGCGTTTGTTTCCCTTTTCCCTAGAAGAGAGAGCCGGTGAGTGGTATCATATCATTCCTTCCAAAACAATCACTACCTGGGATGGACTTGTAGAGGTTTTCGTTAAGAAATTCTACCCACACCATAAGACTGTTGCTGTTCGACAGTCTATCCAAACCTTTAAGCAGAAATTAGTTGAACACATACACGATTATGTAGAAAGGTTTAATGAATTGTTATACCAATGCCCACATCACGGCTTTGATAAATCCCACATGGCCCAAATATTATATGAGGGCCTTGATAGTGAAACCCTAATGCATGTAGAAACAATGAGTGGTGGAGAATTTACCCATCAAGACTCAGATGAATGTTTTGACGAGTTCATCGAGTTAGCTGAAAAGACTCGTCAATGGGCTTCAATGAGGGAGCCCGAAATAACTAGGAACCCTATCCATAGGGTCAATAGAGTTGAAAATGGGTATGTTATCCTTAGGCGTCTAGAGGCCTTAGAGATGAACCAAGGGTCCAACCAGACTATGAGTTGTAACAGTGAGCCCAGAACTTATCCATGTACCATTTGTGGTGACCAAAGTCATCTTGGACCTCGGTGCCCCTTGTTTTACCCAACCGAAACTACCCGTGACTGAGTTAGTGTCCTACATGGAGGTATGAACACTAGATATGAGGGTCGACCCAAGTTTGATCCATACTCTAATACCTATAACCCTGGTTGGAGACATAATCCTAATTTTTCGTGGTCTAGAGGTTCCCATCAGGGTGGCCCATCTAGCAATACACCACCAGTTTTTCCTAGGAATCAACCTCAAGAACAAAGTACAGTTGATCCTAAGATGATGTCTTTAGAGGAATCTATGAAACTCTTATCCCAAAGTATTGTCCATAATAACCAAAAATTCGATGACTTTATCTTGTTGAGTCAGCGTAACCAACAAAACAGTGACCGAGCTATTGCCAACTTAGAGACTCAAATAAGTCAACTTTCGAACCAGTTAAATGATAGGGAGAATGGGAGATTTCCTAGCCAACCGACTCCGAATCCAAAAGGAGTTAACCAGGTTAATGGATCAGGTAGTTCTAACCACAACGAACATGTCAAAGCAGTTATCACCCTTATGAGTGGTAAAACTCTAGAGAACTCGGTAGAACCACCTAAGGATAGTAGTCCAGCTGAAGAGACTGAGGTTGACCAAACTTCGTCTAAAGACCTTAACGGGCCTGAGTGTGCTAAGAGTCCAAGTGAGGAAGATCTCCCTGAGAGAGTTTATATACCACCCGCACCATTTCCTCAAAGACTCGCTAAGAAAAATCCTAGTACATATGTTGAAATCCTAGACATCTTTAAGCAAGTTAAGGTCAACCTGCCCTTATTAGATACAATAAAACATGTACCGGTTATGGCCAAGTTCCTAAAAGAAATGTGCACTGTCAAGAGAGACGCGAGTGTCCATAAAAAGGCATTTTAAACCCAACAAGTTAGTTCCATAATCTCACAAAAGTACCCGGTCAAATTTAAAGATCTTGGTTGTCCTACTGTCACATGTGTCATAGGTACCCAAACGATAAACAATGCTCTATTAGACCTTGGGGCTAGTGTGAATCTTTTACCGTTCTCGGTATATGAACAACTTGGGCTAGGTGAGATGAAACCAACTAGGATAACACTACAGTTAGCCGATAGGTCAGTCAAAATCCCACGAGGAATTATTGAGGACGTTTTGGTTCAGGTAGAAAACTTTATCTATCCAGTTGACTTTGTGATTTTAGACACTCAACCTGTCTCTAGTCAAGATATCAATATCCCAATCATCCTTGGTCGTCCGTTCCTAGCCACTGCAAATGCAGTCATACATTGTCAAACTGGCATAGTAGAATTTTCCTTTGGGAAGCAGAAAATCTCTGTGAACGTTTTTAAGGCGTTACAAGCCCCACCGGACCCTGAACACAATGAGTCTATATGCATGATTGATTCTTTAGTTGAGAATACTTTTACCACAAATAGTGTTAGTGATCCTTTAGAGGCGTGCTTGGCCCACTTTGGAGCCTACTATGATGAGGATAGTCATTTTGAAGAAGTTAATGCGTTGTTAGACTCTGCGCCAGTAATGAATTATGGAAAATGGCAACGTAAACCAGAACCTCTTCCGCCAACCATAGATAAACCCCTCCGATTATCACTTAAAGCACCCACCCTTGAATTAAAGCCGCTACCAGATACACTGAAATATGTATTTCTTGGTAAAGAGAATACTCTTCCTGCCATAATTGCTTCTGACTTGGAGCCCGATCAGAAAAGTAGACTAGTTAGTGTTCTTAGAGAGCACAAGAATGCAATAGGGTGGACTATAGCAGATTTGAAAGGAATTAGTCATGCTGATTGTATGCACCACATCTACCTAGAAGATGGTGCCAAAACCTCAAGAGAAATGCAGAGACGTTTGAATCCTAATATGAAGGAAGTTTTCCGTACTGAGGTGCTTAAGTTATTAGATGCGGGTATCATATACCCCATATTTGATAGTAAATGGGTCGATCTGTCCAGGTTGTCCCAAAGAAGTGCTGGGATTACTGTAGTTGCGAATGAGAATAATGAACCGATCCCTACCCGTGTCACTACTTGGGTGGAGAGTTTGTATAGACTACCGTAATTTGAACTCGGCAACTAGGAAAGACCACTTTCCTCTACCATTCATCGACCAGATGTTAGAAAGATTAGCTGGCCACAACCATTATTGTTTCCTAGATGGATACTCTGGTTATAACCAAATCCCTATAGAACCGGAGGACCAGGAGAAAACAACCTTCACATGTCAATTTGGTACTTTTGCTTACAGGCGTATGCCTTTTGGGTTGTGTAATGCACCCGCAACATTCCAACGTTGCATGCTAAGTATCTTTTCGGACATGGTTGAACGATTTCTCGAGGTCTTTATGGACGATTTTTCGGTTTTTGGATCTTCATTTGATGAATGCTTGCACCACCTTACAATAGTTCTAGAACGTTGTAAAGAAAAGAACTTAGTCCTTAATTGGGAAAAGTGTCATTTTATGGTTAAATCTGGAATAGTGTTAGGACATGTGGTGTCCTCTAAAGGAATAGAAATTGATAAAGCCAAGGTTGAACTAATTTCTAAATTAAGACCACCTAAGAATGTAACAGATGTTAGATCTTTCCTTGGCCATGCAGGATTTTATCGTCGTTTCATCAAAGACTTTAGCAAGATTTCCTTACCTCTGTCGAACCTACTTGCTAAAGATACTGCCTTTGTATTTGATGAAGCCTGTGTTGTAGCTTTTGAGAAGCTAAAATCATTGTTGAGTTCTGCCCCTATCATCCAACCACCCGATTGGGACCTCCCATTTGAACTTATGTGTGATGCGTCCGGTTATGCGGTTGGTGCTGTCCTTGGCCAACGACGTGATAAAGCACCTAGTGTGATTTATTATGCTAGTAGGACCCTAAACGATGCCCAGTTGAACTACACAACCACTGAGAAAGAAATGTTAGCCATCGTTTTTGCTTTGGAGAAATTTAGATCATATCTCCTAGGGTCTAAGGTCATAGTCTATTCTGATCATGCCGCACTCAAATATCTCCTTTCCAAGAAGGACTCCAAACCTCGGCTGATTAGATGGGTATTATTGTTCCAAGAATTTACTCTAGATATTCGTGATAAGAAAGGGTCCGAAAATTTAGTAGCTGACCATTTATCTCGTATCCTTGATGAGACGAGAGATGATGAGAAACCGATCCTTGACACGTTCCACGATGAACAATTATTTTCCATCTCTTTGTTACCCTGGGTTTGCGAGACATTGTCAATTATTTGGTAACTGGTCAAATGCCTGACCATTGGTCTAAACAGGATAAAGCTAAATTCTTGTCTGAGGTTAAATACTTTTTCTGGGATGATCCGTACTTATTCAAATATTGCCCTGATCAGATCATCCGTCGTTTTATTCCTGACAACGAAATCTCCAGTATCCTGACTTTTTGTCATTCTGGAGCTTGTGGTGGTCACTTTAGTTCTAAGAAAACATCTGCGAAGGTTTTGCAATCCGGTCTTTATTGGCCAACTCTGTTTAAGGACTCCCACCTATTTTGTCAAAGTTGTGATAGATGTCAGAAGCTAGGAAAGATGACCCGACATAATATGATGCCACTTAGTCCTATATTAATAATAGAAATATTTGATGTGTGGGGTATAGATTTTATGGGTCCTTTTGCCAATTCCTATGGCAACTTTTACATCTTATTAGCTATTGACTATGTGTATAAGTGGGTAGAAACAATCGCTACCAAGACAAATGATCGCCACGTTGTGATCAAGTTTGTTAGAGACAATATTTTCTCTCGATTTGGTATGCCTAGAGCAATCATTAGTGATGGAGTTTCCCATTTTTGTAACCGGTCTTTTGAGACTCTCATGAAGAAATACTCCATTACCCATAAGGTTTCTACACCTTATCACCTACAAACTTGCGGCCAAGTTGAAGTGTCTAATAGGCAAATTAAACAGATTTTAGAAAAGACCGTAAACCCTACCCGAAAAGATTGGTCTTTGCGCTTAGTAGAAGCTTTGTGGGCTTACCGAACTGCTTTTAAGACTCCACTTGGGATGTCTCCGTATAGACTTGTCTTCGGTAAAGCCTGCCATTTGCCTGTAGAATTAGAACACCGAGCTTATTGGGCCATTAAACGTCTAAACTTTGACCTACCAACTGCTGTTGATAACCGTAGACTGCAACTCAATGAGTTAGAAGAAATTCGTAATGATTCTTACCAGAGTGTGAAAATTTACAAGGAGAAAACAAAAATATTTCATGATAAATCGATTATTCGAAAGACATTTGAACCAGGTCAAAAAGTTCTCCTTTACAATTCTCGTTTACATCTTTTCCCTGGTAAATTGAAGTCTCGGTGGACCGGACCATATTTTGTCAAAATTGTTTTTCCTCATGGTGCAGTTGAAGTTGAAAATCCGAAGAACGGAGAAACTTTCAAGGTTAACGGTCAATGGTTGAAACCATTCTTTGAGTTACCCAGTCATGCAATAGAAGAATCGGAGCTGAGAGATCATGTCTACCAGGATTAATTTGACCGGGTCACAACGTCTGGCTGAAGACACTAAACTTAGCGCTTATTGGGAGGCAACCCATACATGGTGATGTTAAGGTCCCTCTGGAGGATCCTGCTGTTGTACATTAGTTTTGTTTTTGTTTTTGTTTTTGTTTTTATTTTCTTTCTTGCTCCCATGGAAGGATTGCTACGCTTCATCCAGGTACTATCTTTCTGACTTACTTATATTTTTGGTACTGCACTTTATTTTGAAACATTGAGGACAATGTTATATTTAAGTGTGGGGGTGAGGGAAAAACTTTAAGTTAGTTTTTAAATAAAAAATAAAATAAAATAAATAAATAAATAAACTCCAGAGCCTAGAAATTTATGCTTATTAAGGATGGCACTAACCAATCTAAGTGGATGGAAGAATTTTGGTTGTAGGAGTTGAGGAACCAATCTGATTAGATGGAAACATCTAAAGAGTCTATTCATAAAAGCACATAGCTCAGGTGTTAGAATTAAAGAAAAAACATGGTAGTTTCGCCGTATCTCGTTGAATCCTTTTCACTTCTATTTTATTTTGTTTTCTTTAAAATATGTTTCTCTAAGTGATTAGGTGGGGCTCAAGATTCAAGTTGTCACCACTGCTAGGGTGAAATAGAGTGATTGAGATACCAAAAAAGTTAAAAAAAAAAAGAAAAGAAGAGAAATTGACCAGACCACCAGACCAACCGGAATAAATTCAATAAAGTCGACCACTGGTTCCCTTGTATATGCCAGCAGAGTTGACCTAGAGTTAGGATTATCGACCACTTTGGTTCCCTTGTATATGCCGGTGTGTTGATATTAGTCCAAGACCGATATCTCAATCCATTAGGATAAGTTCGTTTTGGCAAGTGGCCTTGAGACGAGATATGGGAAACACCGTTCACCTTAGTCAACATCAAAACCATCTACGTTTTCTCTACATCCATCTTCTTAATCTATCCATATGATTGGTTGACTCCGCTTATGATGTCCAGAAACTATCTGAGTAGAGCTCTGTGACTTATATATGAATTTTAGTATGCTTGAGTGCAAACTCGTGTTCAGAAATTGGAATTTCGCATCAGGGTACTTCCTCCTGTAGTCAATAAGTACGCCAACCAAGGAGATTCTTTAGTGCCTTCCAAGGTTCCGCATAGATAGCTAGGGTCTGGAGTAAAGATTTTGTGGGTATATCTCTGGTAAGCCCTCCCGAGACTATAACTCGGCCACTAGGGCCACCTAGGGGTTTAAAGGCTTGTTATACGTGCTAAGTGTGACCGTATCCTCGACGAGATGGAGTTGTATGTTTTAAAAATTATTTTAGTTTGATTTGCTCGAGGACTAGCAAAGTCTAAGTGTGGGGGAATTTGATAGGTGTCTAAAACACCTTGATATTTATCTATTGTTTATGCTTTCTTTGTTATGTTTTCTTGTAAATTATGTATCTTTTATTTGATTTTGAGTTTTAGGTACTTTGGAGCAAAAGAAGAGGAAACGTCGCTTAAAAGGGGCTAAAGTGTCATTTCATGTGCAACTACTGTTGGAGGCGACTTATTTCTCATTATTTACTTCTTTTCTATCTGAAAGGCATGTCGGCTTTAGTGATGCGATTATGTTTGAAAAGCATGTTACAGCCTTAGTGATGTATTAAAATTGAAGAAAAGAAGTAAATATGAGAGGTAAGAGATGGTTGCTCGAGAAACTACTAAAAGCACCCAGAAAAGTGTTAAAGGCATCCCCAGAAATGTCCCGGAGGAGTTGATAAAGTCACCCAGGAGTTTTTCACTATATACAGCCCAAAAGTCATCTTTGTACCCAACAAATTGCTATTTGCACCGACAGAAATTGCTAAACGTAGCCCAAATTGCTAAAGGGACACCGTTGTGGGATAAGGGGAAAGTCATCTTCTCCTTTTGAATTTTGAATTTTGGCGGGAAAAGAGGACCAGAATTAGGGTTGAAGATTTGATGGTGTTCTATTGAGATTAAATCGCTGGAATTGAATGGGTTTGTTCCTAAGGTCTAAACAGGGCTGGTAATGGTCTTTGTTTCGAACAGAATTGGTTAGATAATCGGCAAAAGATGAATCAGGGTTCATGGATTTTGGCGGGAAAATTGTTCTTCATGAACCAGATTTAGGGTTCGAATTATGACCGAGAATTGATGAGATTCAATTGATGGATTTATTTGCAATGGGCATGTTAAGAGTAAACAGGGTGTATATGGGTGATTTGTTCGACACGCTTGGGTTGGATAACATGTTTGATGCAAAACAGAGGAGAGGGTTTGTTTCGGGTTTGTTAGAGAATTGGAGGAGTATCGGGCAAGACTCAATGACGGACTGGTGTTGGTTTAGGCCTGTTTCATTCAAACAGACTTGGTAAGAGTATTGGATTCGAAGAAAATGAAGTTTCCACGTACTTTAAGTGAAACAGGGAGGACATTGTATATCGGGTATGATTCTCTATTATTGGAAGTGGTGACATATATATGTATGAGTTTAGCTTGTACTGGCAACGTGATTGGACCGTGCACATCACCAGAAGACGTGTGAAGAAGAAAGACATGGAAATAATTCTCAAAACAAAGAAAGAAAACCAAAGAATTTGTCGAGAAAGAGAAGGAGAGATTTCATCGAGATTACTTGCCCTAAAGGGTGCTGCTGTGTATAAAAAGGAGTTGTTGGAGTCCAAAAAGGGATAACGGATACTTTGGGGAAGAATAGAGAGCTAGGAGTCGAGAAAATCATAAGTTAGAAAGTTCACCTGCTGCTGCTAAAAGCTTAAGAACACGAAGAACATTGAACTGCCAGAAACGATCGCGAGAACAATATCGTTAATCAACAGCAGAGAACACAATATCGTTAATCAACAACATATGACTTATATCGTTTCCTGCTTAGTAGCTAAAGACCTTTAGCGACTGCAGAATCATTGTAAGCTTATTTATATCTTTTTCAATACAATGATTAATGAAATTTTCTTCAATTTTGGTTTCTATGAGTAGCTAAATCTATTCTCTAGGGTTTTGGAGGAAACTATTTTTAATGGGTAATATTTAGTATTTAAATTCTTTGACATATTTTACTCCATATTTGTGCTTTCAATTGTCTAAAATTTTTTCTCTTCTTTGTATGCTTCGTAAAAACTGTTTTGGGTAGTTTGAGCTGCCGATATTTTATAAGCGAAGGAAAATTAGGCCTTAGAATAGTGACGAGAGTCGTAAAAAAAAAGGACTTATAACGTTATATCTTCTAAAGCATGAGATTGAGTTCGAATTGTTTTGAGTAAAATAAGAGTATTATGTCAAAGTTTTAATTATTGAGTTTACATTCATTAGAAGTAGTGGAATCCAAAACCATAGACTTATCTCTCCTTGGCAACAAAAATCAATTTTAATTAGTTTGTCTTAGTATTTTTTTTTAATAATCAAAAACCAAATCTTTAAAAAGAGTCCGAGAATCAAATCCGTACTTACCACAATTAAAACTACATCAATCGCCAGGCATTATTGGGATTGTTATTCATTGCATATCTTGTGAACATCCAATATGTGTGATTTAGTATAACCGTTCATGACTTGTTGTGTTCTTGGTAAAACTATTCACAAAGGCCTGATTTATGTATGACTTTTATTAGTGAAACCGATCTTAAGTAATCACCTAAGATGGTATGATCGGGTTTGTGATTTTATGTCTGACCAAATATGGGAAAGGGGAACCGATCCTAGTAAGAGGTGCAGTACATCACAAAGGGGAACCGATCCTTGTATGAGGTTCAGCAAGGTTTATAGCAGAAAGGGGAACCGATCCTATGGACATGTGCAACACGTTTTTAGGCAAAGGGGAACCGATCCTATGGACATGTGCAACACATATAAGTTAGATACCATATATATGTGGGGAACCGATCCTAGTACCTAGTCAACCGAATTTTGGAAAGATAGTGTGACTATGCACATTACTCACATGGAAGGTAGAACTGAAACTTGTTTTGGTAGAACCGTCAAACCCATGATTTGTGATTGAAAGTTATTTGATCAATCGCATAGTTCCTGAAAGTCAGATGAACCAATTCTAAACTTGTTTGGAAGTGTGGCAAATCGGTTTCAAGGTTGTAAGTGTGAAAGAGAACTTACAAAGTTAAAATCAACATACTTTGAACACGTGTTGTGAATGTTTATTGTTTAATTGTTCAAAGTTATTCCTTAATATCTAAGGGAAGAGAATCCCATGATCGAAACATAAATAAGTTAATAATCTTTTAATTAAGGTTATTAACTTCATTTTTAGGAAAATAAGAATTAGTAATGTGCATTTACTAATTAGAGATTTTCTGAGAGATTTCGATCATTATTTTTGGACAAAGCATTTCCAAGAATTATGGAAACCGAATTTGTGCTTCAATGAATATCTTGAGAATATTTTCGGTTTTGTAAATTCCTTGGTGTCCAAACTTCCTTGTCTATAAATACTTGAAGTTTGCCTTTATAGCAAACTAATCTTTCGTAACAACAAACTACCTCTTGTTGTGCTGCTACTGGTGAAGCCGCCTATTCGGAGAGGAGGGTAACCTAATTAGGCGAAATCTCTTACGGCCGCTCAGTTTAAAGTCTTCTTTGGGATTGAGAAGCTCTATTAGTACCGTTGGTGGGAAACTAGATAATTGCGGTTTATCTTTTGTTTTCATTGATTTGATTGACTAACGGTGGTTGAACTTTGATTTCACCTAATTTGTTTATGCTTGAGAATCTTCTCTTCTGATATAAGATTCACTCAAACTAGTTCAGAGTTTCGACAGGGATCCTTAGACTGTTGTTAGTTCTAAAGACGATCTTGTGATAATCCATTGTTAACAGACTCCGTTCTATGCGTGATTGGTCACAAGAGATTCAAGTGATTGTGTGCAGGTGTTTATTGAAGATCTAAGAGGATTTGAAGACAAAGAAGATATTGAAGATTTCTGATTTGTGGGTTCATAATCCTTGGTGTGCACAATACTTGTTTCGGTAAAAAGAGGATCCAATTAATAATCGGTTTATCCTTGTGATAGATTGGATTGATTAATTGAGTAGATCGGCATCAATACAATTCTTTGTGATTAAAATTATTGATTGCAAAATCTTAAACGATTACTTCGGTAATTGAACATAAGATAGATCTAAGGACCTGACGAACGAGTTTATGTTAAGATAAACAGAAGAGCCTTTGTCCAACTCATATCACTTGGTTGAAGAGAGTTGATACCAAACAGATTTGTTGTTCCTTTACTGTTTTGAATACGAACCAAAGGAATTGTTCCAAGTACGTGACTTATTCATAGGTCGGAGGCGTGGGAATACAGACGGAACTATGTGAATTATAGGTTTAGTTGCTTGGTCTCAACTATACGAAGTTAGGTGTTATTTTGTATAGCGGCTTAATCCTGAGAGTATTCAATTCTGGAAAAGGTCCCGGGGTTTTTCTGCATTTGCGGTTTCCTCGTTAACAAAATCTCGCTATTTCATTTACTTTATATTTTCGCATTATAATTATTTTATTATAATTAATAAAGTAAATCACACAAACGTTAATTCTTATTTACTTGATAAGTGAATCCTATTGTGTTTGGTTAAGTCCGAACTTTTTTATCAAGTAACATACTTCGTTGTTGTATTGTGTCGATCTCGTATCCATAGAAAATCACACGAAGTGTGAACCGATTAGTTGTATTGTCTTGACTCAGTCCATAGACAATCACTTTCGGAGAAAGGACTTATAGGAAAAGTTTTAGCTTGAGCTATATTTGGGTACCCTCGCCTTTTTAAGTTGAGTTTCCTGACACCTTGATCTTTTTCTTAAGACAGAAACAACAACCAGAAGAGACTTATCTGGGTAAGACAGATTTGTTTATAAGTCTTCGACTTTGGGTCGTAGCAACTCTTAGTTGTGGGTGAGATCAGCTAAGAGAATCAAGTGCGCAGAGTCCAGCTGGGATTCAAAAGGTGTAAGAAACGCGAATATACCTTAATCGGTGTGAGACTTGGTTAGGGCTCAACTACATTCCATTACGAAGTTAACTTGTAGTAGGCTAAAGTCTGTAGCGGCTTAATATAGTATGGTGTTCAATTATGGACTAAGTCCCGGGGTTTTTCTGTATTTGTGGATTCCTCACAGAATTTCTGGTGTCTGTGTTATTTATTTTCCGCATTATAATATAATTGAAATATCACATGTTGTGCGTAGTTTAATCATAGTTGTTAAATCCGACCTTGTTTGTTGGATATGACTTGATTGACACTCGGCCATTGGTCTTTTGTACCATCCGAGTTCTTCTCATAACAATCAGTCTCACGAATTTCTATCTAGTTGATTTACTAATTGTATTGAGAAAGAGATAAAGCTCTTTGATATGCTTCTTGATTGAGTCTCACTTTTAAGCTGGTGTTCTTGGAATTATATTGGAGTTTAGTCCATACAGATTGCCGAACGAATAAGTTGGGTGTGGTTGTTGTATTCCCACGTTTTAACTTGATATTCACGTGCGTGACTCTAGAATTCGAAGGCGCATGGATACTAAGGGAACTAAGTAGCTAGGGGTGGTCTACTTGGTCTCAACTATACGAAGTTGGTATTAGATTTTGTATAGTGGCCTAATTCTGAGAGTATTCAGAACTGTACTAGGTCCCAGGGTTTTTCTGCATTTGCGGTTTCCTCGTTAACAAAATCTTGTTGTGCCATTTACTTTACCGGTCCGCAATTAAATTCACTTTATATAATTTAAAGTAAATTGCACTTGTGTGTTAATTTCGTAACACTTGATATTGATCCTATAAATTTTCGGTTATTACCGAACATATTATCAAGTGCACACTTTGTTGTCGTATCGTCTCGATCTTGTATCCATAGTCAATCACACAAGTAACCTTATTGTTGTATTGTCTCGATCTCGTATCCATAGACGATCACACGAAGTGTGAAACAAATTTTTTGTATTGTCTCGACTCTGTACATAGATGATCACATTCGGTAGATGACTTATAGGTTGATAAAGAAAAGATTCTGGTGATTCGGTAGACGGTCACGAAGGGTATTTGGGTACACTTGTCTTTTCAAGATTCGATTCAGAAGTTTTAGAAGATGAATATGTAAAGTTTGTTCAAGACTGAAACTGGGGAAAACTTTTTGATTTTGAAAAAAATTCGCCTGAGATGGTAAGAATTTTTTATGCTAATATTCACCCTATTGACCATAAGGAACTTACCTTTGTAACTATTGTTGGATGTAATCCTATGTATGTCAACCTTGGGATGATTTCAGATATTATCAAGTACAACGCGAAAAATAATCACTTGATTACCGATATTGAAATTAATCATGATACCATTTCATACCGTCTCATTAGAGAAAAAGGTTGACTGGGAAAAAGGAAGGTTGCCAACCAAAGAGGTAGCCTTGTACTTAATGGTTTTCGGGGAACTTGATATCGCAACCCTCTTTGCTTGCACGAGAGATACACCACAATGGGACAAGGAATTTGCTGAATTTGTATACTTTCTTTTGGAAGGTAACAAGCAAATTGATTTATGTGGAATGATTATCAATCAGATGATCAGAAATTCTGAATCCATCAATGTCTAGACGTCTCAATGGAATCTTGGATTCTTCTGTCTTATGACCAAAATTAATGAGAACATCATGGGAAACAATTTTGGAGATGAAAAATATATTAGAACTGTCACTCAGAAAGTTATTCAACAGATGAGTGGTAGACAAAAATTAAGACAGATTGTTGCTTCAACTACTTATAGCAATGGGGATCTCATGTTTCATGTCCTGAAACTTGGTAGACAATTAAACTGTATTCAGAAATAGTTAGTCTTTGGTGCTCGAAAAAAATCAAGAAACTCTACAAGGTATCCTGAACATTGATGTAGAATTTTGGAAGGGCGAAGGAGACCAAGAGTCGGAACTAGAAAGGAATGTCAAAAGTAGTTCGAAGATAAGGAGTATTTTGCTTCTTAAATCTCAATAGGAATAGACATAATTTTTGATGAATTATATAAGGTCCATTTCGAATAAACCTATCAATATTTATTATGAATGAATAAAATTATTATTTTATAATCCGTGTTTCATTATTTGATAGTTTCCGTTTACATAGCATGTGTATCCATGTTTATATTTTTGCTTTGTGATTTCGGATGTATGAGATGTCTGATTTCAATTTTTATTAACCTTAATATTCGATCTCATATGGTGATGCCCTATGATTTGTGTCGATTTTTTATTTAGCGAGATTAAGTTCTAGCCCATGTTGGTAGGCTTTATCAAAGGATCATAAGGTGTTCCGGTTGAAACTCATATGTGAAAAGTCACAATATGTTGATAATAATTTTATGTTTACATAAGTTGTGTCTAGCATAACATATGTGTTTCGGGTTTCACTTTTGCTATTGGCACTCATTAGTTAAAACCGATTCAACCTTTCTCTGGTAAATGTTGTTTTGGTTGTTGTTCTTTTGTTCTTGCGAGAAGATGACAATAAACATGGGAAGAGTTCTTATTTGAACTTGCGCTTGATGATATATGTTTCTGGGTAGAAGTGGCTGCGAAAATTGAGGTAACGATTTTATTTGTTAGTTAATCGTTTTTCCTGTTTAAGAAAAGCCTGATTATGTTGCATATATATATTGCTTTTTCTTAACAATTTCGGGACAATTGATATGTTCCATTATTGTGTATGGATTGTTGAATATAAGTCGATTGTTTCCCGTTAAGAAAAAATGTGTCAATTTGTTTGGCTTATGATTTGGTATCTTCTTTATTGTTGGGTATCAAGTGTTTTTGCTTAACGAAATTCGGTGTTGTAATGATTATATTAGAAAAATAATTACAAGTCAATTTATTTTGGTTTGTATCTATTTTTTTGGCTTAACAAAATTACGGTGTCATTTGTTTAGACCATTTGTTCCGGATAAGAGAAACTAAGTTAATTATGATCTTAGTTAAACTTATCAATTGGAGGATTCGGTTATTCAAGTCTAAATCGAATGCCTTGACAAGAAAAACTAGTTAACTAACATAATGTTTATCTTGTCTAAAGGGAAAGGTTTAAGTTATTTTCTTGAATAATTAGAGCCCGATGAGAGAAATATAGTTAATTCTGATCTCTATTTTGGTCTTGTCGAAACAAGCGATTGTACATACGCAATCAGTTCAACAATAAAATTAAGTATCTTAGTCGATTTGTTGGACTATAAGGAAAATTGCTTCGGGAAATTGTTTCCTTGATAACATATTGAAACTAAATTACTTTTGTAGTTTCGATTTTAATATCGGTTATCTAAAGTGGTATGCGAAACCTTCATACTTAACTCTTATAGGCTGTACAAGTCTTATAGATTTGTAAGATCCTTTCAGATTGTCCTTGGTTTGCTCGAATCTTTGTCATTTTTGTGACAAAAAGGGGGAGAAATATATGGGGTAAACAAGTAATTTTTAATCACTAGGAAAGGACATTTGTACTTAAATATAATATCTAACGAAAGACTAAATCATAGGATAAGGGGGAGAAACATATCATCATGTTGTTTAATATTTTAGACTACAAAAAGGGAATAACAAAGATGTTCTGATTGAATATTTACCTAGCTTACCTTTAGGGGTAGTAAAAAAATTTGTTATTCAAATGTCAACAACGATATTTATTTATCTGAATATATGCAGGTTATTATGTTGTTGAAATTTGGAATCAAGCGTATGAAGAATGAGTTATTTTGTAATTCGTTTAGCTCCATATGTAATAAGAGTTTTGTCACTAAAATTGACAAAGGGAGATATTGTTAGAGCATAGCTCGGTTAAACCCACCATTTTTAGTTCTTAGTTAGTTTGAAGTGAATGATGCTAACTCCAGAATAGCTACCACTTTGTCTGGAAAAAGAGATGTGATTGTGTTTTTAACAAGAAGTTTATAACTGTTCAATAATCTCTCAGCAAATAAATAGTTTTCTCAAAAACTCTGCTAGTATTTCCAAGGTCACTATCATGTCCCAGCTAAGGGCCACCTGCATCTGAGTTCCTTAATAGTTGTAATTCAGTTACTGTTTTAGTTAATTACCGTTGGTAATTATTAGCCAGTGTCTGTGGATGTGGCGCGTGTGCCAGTCCACACTTATATTTATATTCTTCTTCCCTAGTTGTGTGGTTGCTATCGAATTATTGAATCTAAGAACCATATTTTCATTTTATCTTCTGTGTGAGGCGATTTGAGCTGTTCTTGAAGCCAACTTGTAGTGTAGATCACTACAATTGGTATCAGAGCACTCGATCTGAGTGACCTGTTACGATGGTGAACCAAAAAGACATTGATGATCTTAACAGGAAGGTTACTGCCTTCATTATGAGTCAGGAGGAAGCACAGGAAAGAACGGTTGCATATAACATATGACAAGAAGAAATACATACAAAGAATTTTACAGACATAACTCAACTGGTTAAAACTATGACTGGAATATCTGTTATAATAACTCAGGAAGTGGATAAAGCTATGAGGAAAACAAGACCAGAAATGGAATCTCCTATACAACCATCATGATCGAATTCTAATGGTAGATCTAATACAGGAGGCAACCCCAATTCATTATTCTCCAACCAGTATTCACATCATCATAAGACTATGGTTGATTTTCCTAGATTTGGAGAAGTTAATCCTAGATCTTGTATTAGAAAATGTAAGAAATACTTTCAGATACATCCGATGGATGAAGAACAAAAAGTACACATAGCTTCCCTATACCTAGAAGATAAAGCTGATGTGTGGTTCCAAGATTATCAGGAGGGTAGAGAAGTAATAAAATGGGAAGAGTTCATTCTTGATATTTGGACCTAGTTATAGAACCTGAACCTGAACCACAACTAGATGTAGTTGTCTTAAACAGGAAACTAGACAAGGGTGTGCTTTATTTGTTTATTTTCTTGGCATGTTGCAGATTCCTTTTATTTGTGGTAGCTTTATTCGGTTTTGATGACCCACATATATTTCGGATATTACTTTATGATTTTATGAGGTGACTAATCCTTTCGTAGTCTGGCTGAAGAATTTAAACTTAGCACTTCTTGGGAGGTAACCCAATATTCATGCGATACGGTAATATCTTTCCTTATCTCTTTTGCTTCAAATGGTAACAGTTTCTCCTTGTTCATGCTTTTAATTTTATCTTTAGAACATTGAGGACAATGTTAGATTTAAGTTTGTGGGTATGGGAGAAATATTTTAGTTGCATTGTTAAACTCCAGAGCCTAGAAATTTATGCTTATTAAGGATGGCATTAAAAAATCTAAGTGGATGGAAGCATCTTGGTTGTAGGAGTTGAGGAACCAATCTGAATACATGGAAACATCTAAAGAGTCTATTCATAAAAGCACAGAGCTCAGGTGTTAGAATTAAAAAAAAAAAAAACATGGTAGTTTCGCCATATCTCGTTGAATCCTTTGCACTTCTATTTTTATTTTGTTTTCTTTAAAATATGTTTCTCCAAGTGATTAGGTAGGGCTCACGATTCAAGTTGTTACCACTGCTAGGGTGAAATAGAGTGATTGAGATACCAACAAAAAAAAAGTTGAAAAAAAAGAAAAGAAATTGAGACCAGACCATCAGACCAACCGGAATAAATTCAATAAAGTCGACCACTGGAACCCTTGTATATGCCAGTTGTGTTGACCTAGAGTTAGGATTATCGACCACTGGTTCCCTTGTATATGCCAGTTGTGTTGATATTAGTCAGACTAGTATCTCAGTCCATTAGGATAGGTTCATTTTGGCAGTGTCCTTCAGACAGATATGGGAAACATCGTTCACCTTAGTCAACATCAAAACCATCTACGTTTTTCTCTACATCCATCTTCTTAATCTATCCATGTTATTGGTTGACTCCGGTTATGATGTCCAGAAACTATTTGAGTAGAGCTCTGTCACTTATATGTGAATTTTAGTATGCTTGAGTGCAAACTCGTGTACAACAATTGGAATTTCGCATCAGGGTACTTCCTCCTTTAGTCAATAAGTATGCCAACCAATTAGGAGATTCTTTAGTGCCTTCCAAGGTTCTGCGTAGATAGCTAGGGTTTGGAGTGTAAAGGTTTTGTGGGTATATCTCTTGTAAGCCCTCCCGAGACTATAACTCGGCCACTAGGGACACCTAGGGGTTTAAAGGCTTGTGGCATACGCTAAATGCAACCGACGGTGCCTGCGACAGTGAGTTAGGACTTTATTTTGTAGATTTGATTTCCTCGGGACTAGCAAATAATAAGTTTGGGGGTATTTGATAGACGCATTTATGTGTCTATTTTCATCTCGATTTTCTATATTGTTAATACCCATTTTTGTACTTATTATGGTGTTTTGTGTATTTGTAGGTATTTTTGAGAAATAAACATTTTTGGCGAAATCGGTTCGAAAAGTTGATAAAGGTACCCCGGAGGACACCTGCTATTCGAACCCCCATTTTGGATAAGGGGTACCCTAGTGATAAGGGAATCCACCGCTATTTGCACCCTGGAGCTACTATTTCCACCCCACGGCTAAGTGCACCCCATCAGAGGATAAGGGGCATCCTTCTTCTCATTTTGAATATATCGTTTTGGCGGAAAAATTCAGGTGAAAAAACAGTTTCACCTGCGACATTATCTGGTGCATATTGGACGAGATTTACACGGGTTCTTTGATGGATTTTCATTGGTTTGGGCCTGTCCTACCAGAACAGGGTTGGTAATGCATTTGGACGGGAAGATTATCATGGGTTCACGATAAAACATGGGAGGAGAATTTATCTCGGCGTTTGGAGGAGTTTTGATCGGACTTTCTTTACTATTTGGATATGGATTGATCTGCTGAAGTTATACAGGGAAGTTAGCGTGACTCAAATCGAAAGAATAGTAAAGTTTCTTCGGTTGGAGTTATACAGGGAAATAAATATTTCCCGGAATATTTGGATATATATGGAAGATCCGTGAATGATTAGGAGAGGATTTGACGCAAGGAACGAGTGTATTTGGTCCTGTTTTCGTCTTAATGAAGAGTATGGAGAGTTTGGAGTACATCAAACCGTGTAGGAGAAAAAGGAGGAGCTTTCAGCTGCATTTCGATAAAACAGGGCAGTGGTAGAGACTCGTGTTTGTTTAGGTTGTTTACGCGCAAAAGCAAGAGGAGATAATCTTCCAGGATTCGAGTACATCCAATAAGGAAGGTTTGGCTGCTGGAGTACGCGTAAAGGAACCAACAGATAGAAGGAAAGTCTATCTCTTTAGGGAAAAGAAAACCGAGTTATTCTCGGATTTATATCTGGAGATTGGTGGACCTGTTGGGGATATAAGGAGTTGGTAGGAGCCACATAAGGGGTGTTGAGACTTTGGGGGACCAACAGAGGCACATAAGAGAAGAAATCAGAGTTGCAGGAAACCGGGTTCTGCTACTGCTGCTGAAGAACACGAAGAACATTAGACCCACTAGAACAGTCTTTTATTCTACCTCAGTTCACTTATATCGTTTCCTGTAACAGTTCTTTGTTGCAATTGTCCTCTGTAACAGTCAGTTTGTAACTCCAATATAACGTTGCAAACTGTCTGCTTTATTAGTTTTCTCTTTTATTTCACCTTTTTGAGCTATGAATGCCTATTTTGAGCACGTGAATAATATGAGAAGCTAAACCCCGACACTGGGACAATGGTTAAAGCCATTGTTTACGCATGTGGTAATTCTATTTAATTCTTTTATGACTTTTGCATTATTTTAAATTCATTTATGATTTTTCTTGATTATTTGTGATTTTGTCAGATGGTGTATGCTTAGTCTAAGAACTCTTGATGCGCTATGCTTATGATTTACATCTAATTCTTTATAAAATCTACTTTTGGCAAAGAAATAGAGTCAATATTTGTTATCTTATAAGCTATAATTGTCCAGAATTAATAGTTGAACCACATGAATATAAGAATTGGTGAAATCCTGAGTCTCGGTCTCTCGATATTTTGTGACAATCTTGTAAATATATTTTCTTTGTTTTTAGTATTTTCTCAAATCAAACCTTTACACGTCCGAGTTGAACGAATCTTTAGTACCACTTTACAACAACTGTAAAAACTACATCAATTTTTGGTGCCGCCGACGCGGACTTGTATTTAGATTTATTTTAGGTTTATTTTTATTATTTTTTGTTCTCTTTTACGCCTTTGGTATTTTTTTTGATTCTTTTCAGATTTGGAGCGAAGCTACAAGGAAAGAAAAAGTGTCATAAAAGGAAAGAATCGCCAAAGAAGGAAAGAAAATAGGATTTTGGAAGGACGACAGTTACGATACTGTCTCGGCCCCTCGGGTTCGTACACTGACATAGGAGTCGGTGGCCTGAGTCGACTTCAACGGTTCATCGCCCGTCTGGTACGGGAGGTAAGACTCTATCCACCCACGAATCCACTTTCAGTGGTTTTATTTAGTGTGACAACTCACACCCCTGCAATAGAATGTCGAACTGGTATTGCAATAGCCAATACAACGAATATCCGATTGATTTTCAAAATGGACATTACTTTGACCATAGTGTGAATAGTGGTTGGGAACATCAAACTTTTGAAGGTTATGCTCCATACCATGGTGAGCCCAATTACTATCCACACGCCAACCGGTCGTATGAGCAAAATTCCTCTCTACTAGAGTCAACACGTAAGTTAGCAGAAATGAATAACTTAGTTATGGACGAAAGCAATGCAACGAGTGAAATTTCTTTCCTATATTCAATCAGGAAGTCATGTGAGTCGACTCAAAATGTTTTGTTAGAGGCCCATAAAAGAACTGCTCAAAATAATCTTAATTTCCAATATAGTGTTTCCAATAGTACCCTTGAAATTGAAGATAGTAATTCACATAGTCAAGATGACGAGGTTAGAATTGGTAACACTACTTTTTTAGATGAGGTTCAACCATTTTCATGTTATTATAATGATTATGATGAGGATAATGTTGATGAAGAATCGGACATATATAGGCATAGTGATCAGGAATTTGTTACTCCAATTGATCTTTACAATGATAATACTATTTCTAGTTCGAATCCAAATAATTTTAATAATTATTCACCTATTCAAAATGAAGAGGATTTGACTAGAGATACCACCGTTTTAGACGATGTAGTATTTCCTTTTGATTATGAAGCTAATAATGGTTTAGAGGAACGAGTTTCTTCTGAGAATATGTTTTTAGAGTCTAGCAATTTAGAAACATTAGTCTTAGATAAAGAAGATGAACTCGTAGATCTTTTAAATATGAGTGAGGATGCATTACCTGAGTATAACCTAGAAGAAGCAATTGACCATTTTCAGGATTCAGATGATCTAGAAATTAGGGAAATTGTAGATAGTCTATCTAGAGACACCCAAATCTCTAAGTTTGGGGTGATTATAATTCTCCATGTGCCTTACCTTTAGCTCTTATAGAGATCCCTCACTTGGGACTTAATATATGTTCCTCAACCATTGTGCCAGATTACCTTCATACTAGATCTCCCGAACCTAATAATGTCCAGGAAGAAGTTCAGTTATTAGAAACCCATTCTATGGTTGATGTGGTTTACCCAGGCTGTGATACCCAGATTGATTTTGTTTTCCCACCAAAATTTTTTCTTCCAATTGTGGGAATATTTAAATTCCAAATGTGTCAGTTATTAAGTTATGAGACTAAACCTAATTATTTTAGGAAAATAGAAACGACATATTTGCTTAAGAATGACCACCACTTTCATTGTGGTCAACTGTGTGAGTCAAAACTGGTTGACTTAGAGGATCCTCAATTATTCAGGTTATTATTATGTGCTTTGAAATTTTTCCAGACCTTAGAACCTGATATTTCGGATCTTAGCTACGAGGAAATGCAACCCATGAAAATATTTTATTTGGACCTAGTTATAGAACCTGAACCACAGCTAGATGTAGTTGTCTTAAACAGGAAAGTAGACAATGGTGTGCTTTATTTGTTTATTTTCTTGGCAGGTTGCAGATTCCTTTTATTTGTGGTAGCTTTATTTGGTTTTGATGACTCAAATATATTTCGGCTATTACTTTATGATTTTATGAGGTGACTAATCCTTTCTTAGTCTGGCTGAAGACTTTAAATTTAGCACTTCTTGGGAGGTAACACAATATTCATGCGACACTGTAATATCTTTCCTTATCTATTTTTCTTCAAATGGTAACAGTTTCTCTTTGTTCATGCTTTTAATTTTATCTTTAGAACATTGAGGACAATGTTAGATTTAAGTTTGGGGGTATGGGAGAAACATTTTAGTTGCATTGTTAAACTCCAGAGCCTAGAAATCTATGCTTATTAAGGATGGCACTAACCAATCTAAGTGGATGGAAGCATCTTGGTTGTAGGAGTTGAGGAACCAATCTGATTAGATGGAAACATATAAAGAGTCTATTCATAAAAGCACAGAGCTCAGGTGTTAGAATTAAATTAAAACATGGTAGTTTCGCCATTTATTTTGTTTTTTTTTTAAATATGTTTCTCTAAGTGATTAGGTGGGCCTCACGATTCAAGTTGTTACCATTGCTAGGGTGAAATAAAGTGATTGAGATACCAAAAAAAAAAAAAAAAAAAAAAAAAAAAAAAAGGAAATTGAGACCAGACCATTAGACCAACCGGAATAAATTCAATAAAGTCGACCACTGGAACCCTTGTATATGCCAGTTGTGTTGACCTAGAGTTAGGATTATCGACCACTGGTTCCCTTGTATATGCCAGTTGTGTTGATATTAGTCCAAGACTAGTATCTCAGTCCATTAGGATAGGTTCATTTTGGCAGTGGCCTTCAGACAGATTTTGGAAACATCGTTCACCTTAGTCAACATCAAAACCATCTACGTTTTTCTCTACATCCATCTTCTTAATCTATCCATGTGATTGGTTGACTCCGTTTATGATGTCCAGAAACTATCTGAGTAGAGCTCTGTCACTTATATATGAATTTTAGTATGCTTGAGTGCAAACTCGTGTACATCAATTGGAATTTCGCATCAGGGTACTTCCTCCTGTAGTCAATAAGTATGCCAACCAATTAGGAGATTCTTTAGTGCCTTCCAAGGTTCTGCATACATAGCTAGGGTTTGGAGTGTAAAGGTTTTGTGGGTATATCTCGTGTAAGCCCTCCCGAGACTATAACTCGGCCACTAGGGCCACCTAGGGGTTTAAAGGCTTGTTGCATACGCTAAATGCAACCGACGATGCCTGCGACAGTGAGTTAGGACTTTATTTTGTAGATTTGATTTGCTCGGGACTAGCAAATAATAAGTTTGGGGGTATTTGATAGACGCATTTATGTGTCTATTTTCATCTCGATTTTCTACGTTGTTAGTACCAATTTTTGTACTTATTATGGTGTTTTGTGTATTTGTAGGTATTTTTGAGAAATAAACATTTTTGGCGAAATCGGCTCGAAAAGTTGATAAAGGTACCCCGGAGGACACCTGCTATTCGAACCCCCATTTTGGATAAGGGGTACCCTAGTGATAAGGGACATCCACCGCTATTTGCACCTTGGAGCTACTATTTCCACCCCACGGCTAAGTGCACCCCATCATAGGATAAGGGGCATCCTTCTTCTCATTTTGAATATATCGTTTTGGCGGGAAAATTCTGGTGCAAAAACAGTTTCACCTGCGACATTATCTGGTGCAGATTGGACGAGATTTACACGGGTTCTTTGATGGATTTTCATTGGTTTGGGCCCGTCCTACCAGAACAGGGTTGGTGATGCATTTGGACGGGAAGATTATCATGGGTTCACGATAAAACATGGGAGGAGAATTTATCTCGGCGTTTGGAGGAGTTTTGATCGGACTTTCTTTACTATTTGGATATGGATTGATCAGCTGAAGTTATACAGGGAAGTTAGCGTGACTCAAATCGAAAGAATAGGAAAGTTTCTTCGGTTGGAGTTATACAGGGAAATAAATATTTCCCGGAATAGTTGGATATATACGGAAGATCCGTGAATGATTAGGAGAGGATTTAACGCAAGGAACAAGTGTATTTGGTCCTGTTTTCGTCTTAATGAAGAGTATGGAGAGTTTGGAGTACATCAAACCGTGTAGGAGAAAAGGAGGAGCTTTCAGCTGCATTTCGATAAAACAGGGCAGTGGTAGAGACTCGTGTTTGTTTAGGTTGTTTACGCGCAAAAGCAAGAGGAGATAATCTGCCAGGATTCGAGTACATCCAATAAGGAAGGTTTGGCTGCTGGAGTACGCGTAAAGGAACCAACAGATAGAAGGAAAGTCCGTCTCTTTAGGGAAAAGAAAACCGAGTTATTCTCGGATTTATATCTGGAGATTGGTGGACCTGTTGGGGATATAAGGAGTTGGTAGGAGCCACAGAAGGGGTGTCGAGACTTTGGGGGACCAATAGAGGCACAGAGGAGAAGAAATCAGAGTTGCAGGAAACCGGGTTCTGCTACTGCTGCGGAAGAACACGAAGAACATTAGACCCACTAGAACAGTCTTTTATTCTACCGCAGTTCACTTCTATCGTTTCCTGTAATAGTTCTTTATTTCAATAGTCCTCTGTAACAGTCAGTTTGTAACGCCAATATAACGTTGCAAACTGTCCGCTTTATTAGTTTTCTCTTTTATTTCACATTTTTGAGCTATGGACACCTATTTTGAGCACGTCAATAATATGAGGAGCTAAACCCCGACACTGGGACAATGGAGGAAGCCATTCTTTACGCATGTGGTAATTCTATTTAACTCTTTTATGACTTTTGCATTATTTTAAATTGATTTATGATTTTTCTTGATTATTTGTGATTTTGTCTGATGGTGTATGCTTAGTCTAAGAACTCTTGATGCGCTATGCTTATGATTTACATCTAATTCTTTATAAAATCTACTTTTGGCAAATAAATAGAGTCAATATTTGTTATCTTATAAGCTATAATTGTCTAGAATTAATAGTTGAACCACATGAATATAAGAATTGGTAAAATCCTGAGTCTCAGTCTCTCGATATTTTGTGACAATCTTGTAAATATATTTTCTTTGTTTTCAGTATTTTCTTAAATCAAACCTTTACACGTCCGAGTTGAACGAATCTTTACTACCACTTTACAACAACTGTAAAAACTACATCACTGATGAAGAAGATTCCGCACAATCTGAAGAAGAGTCACCTGGCAGCTCACCCCTCATTCAAGAATTAGCTGAAGAAGATGTTGAAATCTCATTGCATGCTATCTCAGGTAGTATCTCTCATAATACTATTAAAATTCAAGGAAAGTCTAGAAACCGAAAGTCACTCACCATATTCATAGATATTGGGAGTACCCATAGTTTCTTGGATCATGAGGTAGCTAGAGTAAGTGGTTATTGTATTGAGCCTACTCATGCATTCCAAGTGGTTGTTGCTGATGGAAATAAGCTAATTAGTAATGCTAAATGTTTAAGGTTTCCATGGAGCATGTAAGGACATCAGTTTGGTTTTGATTTGAGATTTTTACCCTTAGGTGGTTGTGATATGGTCTTAGGAGTAGACTGGATGAAAACTATTAATCTTGTGAAATTTGATTTCTCAAAACTATCAATTTCTTTCAATAAGGAGGGTAAAAGTATTGAGTTAACTGGAATGTCAGATTTCCTAAGCAGTTCTTTAATGACAGGCGAAGAATGCAACAAGTTTCTGAAGAAAGAGAAGAAGAAACAAGTATGCATAGGACATTTATTCTCAATCAAAGCCATTGACTCAGACACCTCCATGCTTGAGCCCCACAAGCCTATTCTTACATCATTTTAGTCAATGTTCAAAGAACCCAACACCCTACCTCCAATCAGAATTCTTGATCACCACATCCCTCTAAAACTTCTTTCAACCCCTCCCAACCAGAGACCTTACATAATTACTTATATACAAAAGGAGATAGTAGATAAGTTGGTTCAGGAAATATTAAAAGCTGGGATTATCAAGCCAAGTCACAGTCCCTTCTCTTCCCCAATTCTGTTAGTTAAAAAGAAATATGGAAGTTGGAGATTCTGTGTGTATTACAAAAAACTAAATGATGTGACTATAAAGGATAAGTATCCAATTCTAGTGATAGATGAGCTTAAAGGTTCAAGGGTTTTTACTAAGATTGATTTGAGAGCAGTACCATCAAATCAGGGTAGCAATTTCATATACTCATAAAACTGCTTTTAAAAGTCACCAAGGATATTATGAGTTTCTAGTGATGCATTTTGGACTCACTAATGCACCTGCAAGTTTCCATGCCTTAATGAATGATGTGTTCAAGCCATTCCTAAGAAATTTCATCTTAGTTTTCTTTGATGACATTTTGATCTACAGTCCTGACATGGAGACTCATCAACAACATCTTACTTCAACTTTTTCTCTCCTCAAGGAACATTTTTTGTATGCCAAGTTAAGAAAACTTTTCTTTGGGCAGCCACATATTGAGTACCTAGGACACATCATAAGTAGAAAAGGAGTAGCTGCAGATCCTGAGAAGATTTCTTGTATGAAGAAATGGCCTACACCAAAGACTATCAAAGAATTGAGGGGATTCTTAGTCCTCACAGGATACTACAGAAATTTTGTAAAATGTTATGGGTTAATTTGTAAGCCTTTAACTGACGTACTTAAGAAGCATAACTTTGTTTTGAATGAGGCGGCACAACTAGCATTTGAACAATTGAAGGAAGCTGTGATAACTACTCCTATTCTTATATTACCAGACTTCTCAAAACCCTTTGAGTTGTTTACTGATGCTTGTGACAATGGAGTTGGAGTTGTTGTGATACAGAACAAGAGGCCTGTTGCATATTTTAGTAAAGAAATGGGAACCAGATTCTTAGCTCTTTCAACATATAAAAAAGAAATTATGGCAGTAGTTATGGCTGTGACTAAGTGGAGGA
This sequence comes from Papaver armeniacum, assembly GCA_023531295.1. Classification (NCBI taxonomy): domain Eukaryota; kingdom Viridiplantae; phylum Streptophyta; class Magnoliopsida; order Ranunculales; family Papaveraceae; genus Papaver; species Papaver armeniacum. Next base: position 426,154 of record JAJJWW010008436.1, read on the forward strand.
CATACTTAGTGGGAAATCAGTTTATCATTTTACACTGACCACCAAAGTATTAAATAATTTCTAGAGCAGAGAATCCACACAACTCTACAACAGAAATGGCTCTCCAAACTTTTGGGTTGTAATTATGAACTGAGATACAAAAAAGGTACTGACAATAAGGTGGAAGATGCATTTTCTAGAGTTGTATTAAATGAAGACTCCAGTTTTCATGCTATAACTCAAGTGCAACCAACTTTGTTAGAGGAAATCCAACAAAGTTATGCAGAATATGTGATGGCAAAGGACATTATCTCCAAGTTGCTCATTCAATCGATGCGGTTGAGGGTTATAACTACCAACAAGGAATCCTGAGGTTCAAAAATAGAATTTATGTTGGTAAAAGTGGTTGCCTCAGGAAGAAAATATTAAAAGCAATTCATGCCTCGGCCATTGGAGGACACTTAAGCTCCCAAGCTAGTTATCAAAGGGCCAAGTTATACTTCTACTGGAGTAGGATAAAGCAATAGATTTTGCAATTTGTGCAAGAATGTGACATATGCTAGCATCATAAAAGCTTCAACACATTACCAGTAGGGCTTTTACAACCACTACCAATTCTAGATTCAGCAAGGGAGCATATTAGTATGGACTTCATCACAGGGTTACCAAAATCGGAAGGGAGGACAATGATCTTAGTAGTGGTAGACAGATTCACCAAATACAGTCACTTCTTAGCTCTTAGCCATCCTTACGCTGCATCCTCAATGGCCAAGGTATTTATTGACAATGTCTTTTAAGTTACATGGGTTACCAAAGTCAATAGTGTCTGACATAGATAGTGTATTTATGAGTAATTTCTAGCAAGCCCTATTTTCAAAGCTAGGTACAGCTCTACACATGAGTACTGCTTACCATCCTCGGACTGATGGGCTGATAGAGAGAGTAAATGCATGCTTAGAGACTTACCTAAGATGTATGACCAGCTACAAACCTACAAAATGGGTTACATGGCTGTCACTATCTAAATGGTGGTATAATACTTCCTATCACACTAGTCTGAAGCTAACACCATTCCAAGCCCTGTATGGATTTGCACCGCCTCAATATGAAATCTTGTCTTCTCAAGCTGGAGTTCATGTTGCAGTAGAATATTATTTACAGCAGAGACAAATTATGAGTCAAATTTTGAAAGAGACATTGGAAATGGCACAACACAGGATCAATCAACAAGCTGACAAGAAGAGATCTGAAAGATCCTTTAAAGTGGGAGATTGGGTTTATTTGAGACTGCAACCATACAGATAATCTTCAGTGTAGCTGAGAAGGAATCTGAAGCTTGTTGTTAAGTTTTATGGACCTTATCAAGTGTTGGCCAAGATAGGAGTTGTTGCTTACAAATTGGACTTGCCAGCTAGTTCTAATATTCACTCCACGTTTCATGTTTCACAACTCAAGCTTAAAGTAGGAAAAAGGAGTGGTTCCTCAGACCAAGCTACCTACCACTGATTCAGCTGGAAACCTTAAGGTTGCCTTAAATGTTTTAGCTTTCACATTAATCAAGAAAAATCATCAGGAGGTAATGCAGATATTGGTATAGTGGGAGGTCATGACTGAAGAAGAAGCAACCTGGGAGGACAAGCAATTTATGACAGAGCAATTTGAAAACTTGATCCTTGAGGACAAGGATCTCTAAAAGGGATGGGCATTTGTCATGTCCCAGCTAAGGGCAACCTGCATCTGGGTGCCTTAATAGTTGTAATTCAATTACTGTTTTAGTTAATTACCGTTGGTAATTTTTAGCTGGTGTCTGTGGAGGTGGCGCGTGTGCCAATCCACACTTATCTTTATATTCTTCTTCCCTGGTTGTATGGCTGCTATCGAATTATTGAATCTAAGAACCCTATTTTCATTTTATCTTATGTGTGAGGCGATTTGAGCTGTTCTTGAGGCCAACTTGTAGTGTAGATCACTACAGTCACTAGTTCTTTAACTCATTCTTCTCCCTATGATATTCATCATGTTAAATTAATTGTGATGTATCATTTTTCTTGATTACTAAATTTGGCGAATATGAACTTATCAATAGAAACTTTACATGCACTCACCTATGATCAAAATGTAAAAAACTTGAATAATACACAATATTTTGAATTTTTGGAGTGTCAGGTTGATTTGGATGTGGTTGAATAGACTATGAATCTTGGATGTGGTTGTAAAAAACTTGAATAATACAACAAGCAGCAAGGTGTATCTATCTAAGGGAAATTAGAAGTGCAGAACAGGCGGAGTGCATGGGACTGTGGCAGGCTGTGCAATGGGCTAAGGAGCAAAAGTTAGAGAAGGTTCACTTTGAGATGGATGCCAAAGTCGTTGCTGATGCTGTTAACAAAGACATTGGAGCTATTGATTGGAGACTGCACAACACTGTTCTTGACATTAAAAATTTGTTTTCAGTTTTTACCTTTTGGAAATTGTCTTATGTTCCAAAAGAAAGAAATAAGGTTGCAGACATTCTATCTAAGTTGGCTAGAACAGATAGAGTAACTAATAGTTGGAGTTGTATCCCTCCGCCAGAAATTTGTCTTCAACTGTCTATTGACTCATCTTTTGTATTGGTTTAAGTCCTCCAATCAATAAATTCTTTTTCTGTTGCAAAAAAAAAAAAAAGTAGATAGTTCCGGAGACACGTTAGCAAACATGTAGCTGTTCCCTAGGAGTTTAGAAGCATTGTTGAAAACATTTTATTTTTACTAAATAGTTTAATTTTAGAGAGTTGTAAAAACATTGACAGACTTGCAAATAAATGTACGGACGAATTAGCTAAATATACTTGGAAAGAGAGCATTTCTTATTATTTAGTAGCAAATTTCATCCAATATCCGAAGCCCTTTCTCCAGTAACAAGTACCATGTAGGGCAAAGATAATATCTCGTGAAGATCTTATCTCCAAAATATGGTTAAGTTTCTACGCCGACTCGCCAGCCTGAGCAACCTGTACGGAGACAGTAGTAAATCCTTGGCATATTCCGTGCCGCATGTGGAACGGGGAATGGACACACTATTTTAGTAGGGTTTACGCATTCGCGGCCGTCAAAATAACATACACACTAAATCCCTGCCTAGGGCTTGCAGGGCTACAGGGAGGAGTCCCCCTTTCACGATCCTGCTGTCTACATAGTTACAGGAGGGAGTCCCTCCCTTCACAATATACTAGGATGATTTCACATGTTCACCGTTTCAAGGGGCAGTAATCGATACCTTTTCGACAGCTAGGCATAGGGACCAAACGAGTCTTTCTCTAAGACGGCCCAAGGAAGGAGCTGAAGAGGTAGTCGTGCTTGTTGTCGCCGCGTGGAACGGGGAGCCAACCAGCACCGAAGACCAAACACCACTCATATGCCAACACGTATTTTCCATCAAGGAACGACCGTTTCCAGTAGAACAAGCCAGCCAAGCTTTTAAGCTCAGGCGAGCACGAGCACCAGGAACAAGTTGTTTCAAGCGGGCACCCTATGCGCGAAAGATCTATCTTAGCAACGATAGGTAAGTTTAAGCAACAAACGAGGGCACCATCAATATCTTCTCGATAAATAGGCAACATAGGAACCAAATTTGGGCACGGCACGGGCATGAAGAGGTAATCGGGCTTACCGTCGTGATGGGGAGCCAACAAGCACTCGAGAACCAAACACCACTCATACGCCAACACGTATTGTCCATCGAGCAACAACCGTCTCAGGAAGAACTAGCAACTCAAGTCAGTGGTGACGAGAGAAACACGAGCTCCCGGAACAAATCATTCCCAATGGACACGCTGTGCGCGAACATACATACACTGTCCAACTTAATCCGGGAACCGAAATCCTACGCCAACACATATTTCATGAGTTTTTTTTTTTTAAGGAAGAAAGAAAGAAAAACAAAGTGTTGATGAGTTTTTTTTTTTTTTTTTTTTTTTTTTTTTTTTTATATAGAACGAGAGAAGAAATTAAAGAAGTTCATACTTGGGTTGGGTACCATATAAAAAATAAAGGAAAATGTTGGGTCTTGATAGTTTTTGTGTTTTTTTTTGTTTGTTTTTGTGATCTACTCCTTAACCGGATCCGAATCCTAGTTAGCAATACGGGGTACGAGAAACATTCGAAATAGAATACGTACGAGTATTTTACTGATTAGTAAAAGTCAAAGTCGGTCAAAAATCCGGTCAATAGTTTGTGATTTAGAAGTAATACAGAACGGCATACGTACGTGTATAATTCATTTTAGAGATATGCATTCGGCGTACAAAATTCGACATGTATTAACCAGTAAGTCATTTTTAACATAATCCATCCTTAGATACTATAATTTAATAGTTGAAATGAACTATATATATATGATATATATGAGTTGCAATCAGCAAATAACATATATGTTGTTGGTATTGGAATCAAATTGATATATGAAAAATCTTAAAAATCAAAAATATAATAAAGAATGATAATTTATTGATGATGTGGCAAATTATTATACGGCCCATATGATTCGGTAATTCGAATATGCGTATAATTCGTTTTAAGCGAGAAATTCGTGAATCTAAGTCTGGGTTTAAGTTATACGGTCGATACGGATCCGAATATAGACGCTAGCAAAGCAGACGCTAGCAAAACAAAAAGGAGGTAAGTCTGACTTAGAAAGAGTCAGATCCGAGTCAGACGGCTAGGTCAGCTGAAGAATATGGAAGATAGAGATGAAAAAGCTCAATAATGTTTATGGCATAAAATTAGGGCTTTTTAAAGTTTCCTATTTGGTTGAAAAATTAGGGCCTTTCAAAGTTTCCTATTTGTTTGAAAAATTAGGGCTTTTTATAACATCATAACTTGTGTATGCTTATGTTTCGTTCCGACTGATTTGATGTTGTGAAATTTTTATTTTTTTTTTTTTTTTTTTTTTTTTTTTAGAAAAATTCAACTTTTAACTCTGGTTGGTGGTTTTCCACGTTACTACTTGTTAGGGAAGAAGAAGAAGAAGACAAACACAGATCACATGGCACTAAAAAATGTTGCAAAAATGCTCTCTCGGAGGTGGTTTTCCAGTGGTACCTCAAGCGGTGTTACCAAGACTGGAGGAGGAATTGAGACTAAAAATACTATAGTAAGAATGTTACTCGGTTGTTGGATTTATTCATCTTTTTCAAGTCAAAACACCTCTGTTGATTCATACATTTTTCCTCTTCCTCTTATCCTCCTTATGGTGATTAATCAGATTAGGGATGATGGACTTCGAAGTCTGTGTGAACGACTTGAGCAGGCTGCTGAGGAAGCAAACCAACTCAGGGATGAATGCAATGCTATCTTTGTAAGCCCCTTTGATCCCCATGCTTATTTCCTTTCGCGATCTACTCTTAGCAGATCTGTAGGAGGATTGAGCAGCTAGTTTACCCATGTCTAATATTAATATGGATGTCACACTACTCTGATTATTACTATGATATGTTTCTTTTGCAGGCACTAAAAAGGGCATTTGCTATCGATCAATTCCTATGGGCAGGGTTCATTATGACTCTTGGTTTTAAGATCAGTGAGCATGTTCAGTCAATAAAAGACATCAAAGATAAAACATCGCAATTGTCAGCTCGTCGTGCCAAAAAGCAAGAGTTAAAATTACCAGCCTATTCAGCATAAGTTATCTACATACTTTTGCACCCGAGACTGCTTAGTCGGGCAGGAGTTTTACTCAAGTTTGGGAGTCCTACTACTAGGTGAAGTATTCACTGGAACCTCTGATGATATAAGTTGCATGTAATGTGGAGTTATAGAACTCCTAACTTTACCTTCTCTATGTATGTACGGTGTGCTCCTTTTAGACTATTACTCCTAACTTTTAAATTAGTCCAAGTTAACTAGTGTTATCCAATGAAATCCTATGATGAGCCATGAAGAAGACTGATCTACTTTGATCAAGAAAGAGGTAAGTTTTAATCCCTTTTTTACTTTTATTTGTTGAGTTTAGTCGTCTTGTATGTTTAGATCACTACTACTGCTGTTTGAGGTATGTGTAGAGCAGTATAAATAAACTCCCGTTTTAATACATTAGCTGCCTTGAGTTCCTGCTAGTAGTGCTGAAGTCTTGCTCTTGCCTGTAACGATTTCCCATGCTTAGGGGTCTCCGTCCTTGTGATGAAAAATGGAATAGTTTGTATTTTTTAGATTAGTAACACTCGTATTCCCAGTAAAAATTACTTACTCATCAGAGATGTTCCCGGTAGAACAGATCCAGACTTGCCTGGTTGTTGCTTTTAGAGTAGTATACATGATTCATGGAATCATGTCCAGGGTTCGGAAATCGAGTCCTTTGGTATACTACCCTTGTTATGAAATACAGCCAACATATTATCTAGGAAGCACAAATTGTGAAGAAAGCTTTATTGTGTAATCACTTATTTGATCAGGGGCATAAAAAAATTTCACACAATTTCAAACCCCAAACAGTCAGACTGTATGTATTGTTTTCTCATGTATGTATCTGTTTAGAAGTAGCCTGTAATTCCTCTTACACTGTGTGCTCATGTGGCAAGCATGCTGCCTACTCCTGGGATTTTGTAGAAAAAAATGCCGATAGTGTCAGTGTGACCTTATGTTGCTCCATTGGAACTTGGCTCAATTAATATGTAATCACGAGTAGGCTTTTTCTCTGCTTGTCTGATACTTTATTATCCTTGCACTGATTGGGTTAAATTATCTTGTTTTGTCTGATGTATCGATTAGGCTTTAGTTGCCTGCAATGTGAGTACTAGTTGTCCCTATGACATGCTCTAGGGAAGTCCAATTAGTACTCGGTAGAAGGTTGTCGGTTTATCGGCTGCTGCGTGAATTTCATCAAACATCAATGAACGGTTTGCTGTAACATATTGGAGTGAAACCGTACAAAAATGTTTAGCAGGTGTAGTTATATTCTCGAAGCATTATTGATGGAGCTTACCTCTCAGGTGAATACAATACAATCCAACTTTTTGCCACAGCAAACTTGCTTTCATGTTCACTCCTTGTTGCAATTCGCAAACATGTTTGTCCAGCTTACCTCCCCGGTGAATACAATACAATCCAATTTTTTGCCGCAGCAAACATGCTTTCATGTTCCCTCCTTATTGCAATGAATTTTGTTATAGGGAGAGCAAAACTGGATTTGAGGAGAACAAAAATCGTAATCTACTCACTGACTCAGACCAAATCAATATACTATTATTTTACATGGCCGTGATAACATGGTTCCCTTAATTTTTGCCAGGTGTCCTAAGTTTTCTTAATTTTAAGAACAATTCTAGACGCACAGAAACATTGTACTGTGATTTACACCAAGCGGAATCGAATGGACTCAGATGAGCGTTCGGTTGATAGATGTGTATCTCCCTCTCCCCGGGAGCTAGTGATCCTCAAAATGGATTGAGGATAGAATTGTAATTTAGGAGGGATTACTGATTTAAGGCAGTATTCCTATAGAAGGAAAACAGATTCCTGGAGGTTTGGGAAACCAAACCAAAGTAAGGAAATATATCTAGATAAGGAAATACTTTGTAGACAAGGTAATATACCTAGACAAGGCAATATAACTAGAAAAGGAATTATTTCTAGATAAGGAAATAGATTTCTAGAAGGTTTGGGAAACCGTTAAAGCTATAAATAGAGATGTTTAGCTCATGGCTAAGACAATCTAGAGAGTGTGTTTTGGCACCTAGAAAAGGAGGTTTAACACACATACCTACAGAGAAGTTTGTGAGGCAATTAATTATTGTAAAAGCAAACTTAGCAAATAGTTTAAGGTTATTTACCTAGAGAGATTGTGAGCGTAACAAAGAGAGAATTGTAATCGTTTTCTTGTTCATAATCTAGAGAAGGTATATTTCTTCAAATTACTTTCTTGTGTCTTCTGTTTTCTAATTTTCCTCTATTATTATTCTGAATTCCGCCTCTATAATAATAGTCACCAAGGTACAGAGATCATATGTATCAAGTTAGTATCAGAGCAAGGTTCGTTTATTTTAGGAAATATTCCCGTGGTTTATGGTCTTCACTAGATCTCTCTACGAACAACTTGGTGAGTTACTCGAAAAGCAAGAATACGTTAAAAGAACAAGAAAACCAAGGATGACAAAGTCATACGATGAGTCTAAGACTGATGAACCAAAAACAACCGACGAGAAGGTGGTTATGTTAGAAAAAGAGATGGAGACGATTCAAACTACCCTGGACGAGTTGGTTGCTTGTATTCGTTCTAATACACCAAACCTAAAACCTCTGAAAAAGACGAAATCTCCATCTTGGGGTTCGGAAGAAGAGGATGAGGAGGAAGAAAAGGAATACGAAGAGGAAGAAGAAGAAGAGCTTCTTAAAGGCACAAAAGCAACAAAACCTCGTGGTAAGTTTATGAATCATGGTAAGAATCTAATAATTGATTTTCATGTTGATATTCCACTTTATGATGGAAGTGTCAATGTATAGAAATTAGATAATTGGATAGAGCGTCTAGAGCGTCTAGAGACGTAATTTTCTTTCTTTGAATATGGTTCGAAGGAGAAGATAGATTTTGCGGCATTGAAGCTTTCAAAGCATGCTCTAATATGGTGGAAATCTTATCAAAGACAATACCTAAGTAAGGGAGCATTGTCGTGGAAAGGATTCAAGGAAGTTGTAAGGAAAAAAATTTATTCGGTTGGCTACCTTGAAGAAAGATGGTTCAAGTGGTACGACTTGAAGCAGACTTACAACCAAACCGTGCAAGAATATACTTCAGCATTTTAGATCAAGCTATGGTTTTGGATTTAGACTTGGAAGATCATGCTATCTATATTAAGTATATTTTCGGGTTCCATGAGTATATGCGGAAGGGATTGAAGATGTTTTCGATGGATACTATCTTCGAAGCAAGCATAAAAGTTAATGTCATCGAAGGCAGGCTTAAAAAATCTGATGTTGAGGAAAACACCAAGGGGAAGTCTGGAAGTTTCGTCGCTAAAGGAGATAAAAGGAGCAAAAAGGATAGGAAGTCTAAAGACAAAGAAGGTTTAATTTGCACTCATTTAAAAAAAACAAGACATGTTGTCGACAAGTGTTGGATGAAGTATCCTAATCTAAAACCAAAAAGGCTACAGAAGAGAGAATCCATGATGGCAACACTAGTCGCACAAGCTCCAAAAGAAGTCCAAGGACTAACAAAACCTAATCAAAAGTTCTCTCTAAGGGTATGAGGCGTAGAAGAAATTACAAAAGATGATCCTAGGGAACGACTCTTCACAGTTAAGATGCAGGTTAAGACAACACTTCATAGATGTTGTTATTAACCCGGGAAGTCAGAAGAATTTACTTTCTTTGGTACATAACTTGGGTTTGAAGACTTGCAAACATCTGAAACCCTATCCTTTAGGTTGGCTTCAAAAGGAAGGTGGGCTACAGGTTGTAGAGAAGTGTAAGTTCAAGTTTTCTTTTGATGAGAGTGAGGTTACATGCGATGTGGTTTCATTAGATGTTTGTCAGGTTGTACTTGGTAGTCCTTACTTGTGGGATCGAGATGCAATTTTACATAGGAGGGACCAGAAGTGTATCTTTACCAAAGATGGAAAAGCTTTTGTAAAACGAGTTATAGACTCTCCTCCTCTTGAGGGAGCGAGCTTGATTACAGCCACTCAGGGTAAATGGTTGGTGAATGCTCGTACGAAGTTTATTCTCCTTGTGACTCGTTCTCTTGACGAGAAGCCGAGTAGAGTTTGTTTGGAAACCCTAACCAAACAACAAGAAGATGACCTAAGAAGGTTGAAGATGTTTGAACCACCATTACTAGATGATGATAGAGATGACAAGATGATCTTGCCACATGTGGAAGACTCGTGGTTTGATAGAGAAGAACCGCTCGAAGAGGATTTCAAACTGTGCAAAATTCGTTGGATTGGATTCGGTGAATCAATCATTTTCGTAATTTTAATTGGTTTATTAAATCTTATTTCTATAATTTTTTAGGATCTATAGACATGGATGATTAAACTTCTTTTCATATTTAAACAAAAACGAAATTAATGTTCGTGAAGATATGCATGGTGGGGTGATATACAGTTCCTTCTCAATTACAAAAACTCATAAGTCAATTTTTGTTCAATTAGCTGCATAATCGGTGGAGTAGATAGTGACGGTTATGTAACGGATTTCTCTAGAAAATGGGTGTAAGTTTTATGTGGTGGGTGTACTTTGTAAGGATATTTTAGTCCGAGGTAGAAAAAATATCGACTAAGTCTGAATTATCGAGTCAACAACGATTTTTGCACTCCTCGGATCCATATTTACTCTCTTTCTAACAAAAATCATTGCAATTAGTAAACATGTTTGTACTTTGTACAAACGGAAGATTTTGACAAACCATGAGATTGTACATATCTAGAAGCTTTCATTTCGAATGACGTGGCCCTTAATTCACTTCTAGTGTGTGTGGCAGATTGAATAATAAGTTGGACGAAATGGGAAAATAAAAAATTAAACGAAAGAAAAATGGAGAAAGGTTCGATTTTTTTTGACCTTATCTATTTATTTATTTATTTATTTATTTTTAAATGAAAATGAAAATGAAAATTTATGTTATTTTCTTCATCATCCAAACATGTTATTAGTCAAAATATTCATTTACATCGTCGTAGCGAGTAAGCACGCAACAAGCTGCGCCTCAAGACTTGATCTATTTTTTTTTTTTTTGATAAGAAGACTTTTATTTATTTATATAAGGAAGTTTACATTTCGGATCATGGTTCTAATATGAGATTAACCCTTTCTAAGAAACCCTATTTTTCAATATTTTACAAATTCTCCGTAGAGAAGAACATGATTTTCCTAGATCTATATTTCGGATTATGGGTTCTAATATGTGATTAGCCCTTTCTAAGTGTTAATACCCAAAATTCACTCCTAGGCAAAACAATGTACTGTCAAAGTACTTTCATTAGGTTCGAAAATCAAAATCGTACAAAACGAGCCTAAACCAAGAAGTTGCCCGTTCATGTTTTGCTTCGGTTACAAAGAGAGAAAATGGGTTGATCTTAGGGGAGGGAAAGCAAAGAAAGTTGAGGAAATCAGTGGTGATTGAATTGGGTGTGAGGTTATGAACTATGGAAAAAGAAGAGCTTGGGATTGATAACCTTGTTCTGTCTTTTGAATAGGCAAAGTTGTCTATTTATAGCTGTAGGGAACACTCACTATTTCCTCGTAAGTAGTGGAGATTGTTGAGAGATGGAGAAATGGGAATAGTGGAGATAAAGGTATGGTTACGTCAGAAGTTTCTAGAAACCCCGTAAACCATCACTCTATTGCTTAGCCACTTCCTTCAACTGCTTACCACTACTTGTAACTTCCTTGTCGTGGGATGTTGCCATGCCGCACGTTGCTATAAACCACCAGACCAATACCCATAAATAATTCCCCCATGTAACGTGTTTTGATTTCTCGTAGGAATTAGTAGAGTTATGGATTTATTTCTAGTCTTGTCTAGATTGTCATGATACTTGACTGAGTAATAGCCTAAGATAGCCAGTCGTGCGTAACTTGAAGAGACAACTCGATCCAAGAGTATGTGTGACCAACGAGTTTTCCATAAGATGGCATTGTAAATAACTAACCATAATAATACACCAAGATACGCATACCAAGCTAATGACTAGTCTTAGGCATGACATAGTCGATAGCTTACCGAGTCGGCATGTATATGGGTGTTTATGAAGTTTTTGGCTACATTGTCTCGTGATCGTGGCCACGAACTTTGGTGGGAAAAATCATGACCGGGAAACTAGGTAATTGTGGCCATGAGCATAGTAGGCCGAGAAATAACATGGCAAGGCTAGCTAAGCTAGGCTAGGCCAGCTAGCAAGGAAATCATGGCCAGTTAGGGACTTGGCAAACTAACAAGGAGGCTATGGTCGAGAGGTAAGGTGGCCGGCTAGGCTGGTAGCCTTGGGCCAGGCCGAACCAAGAGACGGGGAGGCCGTAGCTGGGAGATAAGGAGGTCGTATCCATATGGCTAGTCTAGGCCGAGACATGGCTAGTTTGAGCTGGACTCGAAGCTGGTGGTAGAGGCGCTGAACAAAGATTTTTTCAGCATAGATTTGAGAATTCGTAATTTAATTAATTCTTGACATTGTAGCTATGTGCCTAAGGAAGAAAATAATGTAGCAGATATCTTATCTAAGTTAGCAAGAACATATAGATTAAGCAGTGTATGGTTATTATCTCCTCCTGATGACATTTAATCCAATCACCGAAGTTTATTCTAGTTTCAACAAAAAAAAAAGTAGAGAGAGATAATTGAACAACGACCATCTAAGGAACAGAACATCGCAGAGAATAATTAGGATTGCAGAGAAATAAATAACACTGTTACTGCTAAGATTTAGTCTTATGGGCGAGATTGGAGGTGCTGGATTAGCACTTAAGTGTTGCAATTTAAAAAAAAAGTGTGGCAAAAAAGTTAACACTAGTTCTCTCTCCTACCAGTTGCTAGCATGCTAGATAGTTACGCTGAATGATTCAGCGCTTGAAAAACTACCTTTTCGCGGAATGGTTCAGCGCTGAGAGATTTATTTTTGATCTGACGGCTGAGATTTAAAGCGATGAACCATTCAGCGCCGGGCTGACATGGAGTGCTAATCTAGATGCTAGATTAGAACTCCCATAAGACTTAGGAGGTAGTCCTGAATGCTAATCTAGGTGCTAGACTAGCACCCCATAAGACTTAGTCTAAGAGATTGAAAAACTAGAGATTTACTACACAAGAGATACAATACTACTAAAAGAAAGAAACTATTAAGACTATACTGGAGTAAGCAATTAAAGTAACATGAAATGCAACTTCCTATAGACACTGAAGATGAATTACACACACTGAAGATGAACCAGAGCAACTAGGTACATTCAATGAACAGAAACAAGATTGGATCTCTACGTGGCGAGGATATAATATTTACTCACACTAATCTTTGTCTCCTTTCACGAAAATGTGAATATACAAAAGGAAAAAGATAAACTATGGGATATCAGTGAAGATGTGTTTGATCCGCTTGACAGCGGGGGAGAACTTTAAGTTGCAAATTTCACTTGACGAAGCAGACACGAGAGCATTTTCTTTTGAATGAGGACAGTGTTGACGAGTACAGATTCCCCTAGATGTTAGATACTTTTTATCTATTTTTTTGGCTTCTCTTACTGAGGAAGGATCCCTTCACACTTTTATTATCACACTATCTCACATGTTGGACGTCATTTTTGCGATTTAAAACCAAACCGTGACGGATTTGAAGCTAATATTTTGAGGATGTGTTCCTCTTACAAAGTTCTACATGCCTACCAAAAATGACCTCATTCCTAAACGTATAACACCATCATCTACTACTTTGAAAATGAGCCGTTGACAATCTGCGGTTTTCTGGCCGTCGAAATTAAGACATGTAGATCGTGAGGTTTTATATTTCGGAATGAGCTCATTTTTGGAAGGCCTGTAGAACTTGGTAAGAAGAACACATCCCCAAAGTATTAGCTTCAAATCCATTACGATTTGGTTTTAAATCGCAAAAATGACATCCAACGTGTGAGATAGTGTAACAACAAAAGTGTGAGGGGATTCCTTCTCTCTTAAATATAGCCCATGCTTTTATTAACTATAACCATATAAAAATAAGTTTTAAGGAGTAAAAATAAGTAATTAATCTAACCAAACGGATCCTTATAATTATTCAACATAACCCATAAAATTGAATCTTTTATAGAATAATAATGCTTATGAAGTTTTAATAAATTGATTTTAATAAAAGAATCAAAACCTTATTTAATTTCAAATTTCGATTGATGTTGTTGAAGAAAAATTTTAAGGAAATAATTAGAATATATAACCTTAATCGATTGTTGTCATGATTTAGGAAAACCATCATCATTTTAGGAAAACCATCATCATTTTAGAGAGTTAAAAATTTGGGTTTAGTTGGTTTCTGGGGAAAAGTATAAGGTCTATAATAGGGAAAAGTATAAGGTCTATAATAGGGCAATTTGTTAGAATAGTGAGAAAAAAATTAGAGATAAATTGGAGTATAAGTTTAACGTAGCGGAAGCCTAATAATTTGGATCAAGGATCCAAAAGGTAGTGAAAAACTAGTGTGAAATCAATAGATTCACAAAAGTTATAAGAAAACTAGAGAACAATAACTAAATAAAATATCTTTGATAAATCAAATAAGATAATAATGTTGAATGTGTAGAAATTCTACAAGGCTAGGCCTTCTTATATAGGCTTCACTATTACCTAAAAGTAATAAAACTAGAAAAGGAAATTATACTAAACTAGGAAACTAATATGTTCTAGAATAGTTATAGAATAGGGAAATCATAAATTAGGAAATAATACTAGAAATAGAATACGTTTTGACACTAATGTCAAACAGGGGTGACTTTGTCTAGATGTTCTACATCAGGCCCCCCTTCTTGAAAAGAACTCGTCCCCGAGTTTGGTGTTGGAAGAGAAACATCATCGCCGGGAAAGTAAGGAAAGATATCCTTAACATTGAATGTGGACGAAATGTTCATATTAGCTGGGAGGTCGACAACATATGCATTGTTGCTGATCTTATTGAGAATGCGGATAGGACCAATCTTATTATACTTCGTCTTGTTGTATGTACCCGTCGGAAAACGATCCTTGCTTAAGTACACCATAACCAGATCACCAACTTCATAGGATTGAAAACGACGTCGACGATCAGCATCTATCTTGTACTTGGCATTAGAAGCTTCCAAGTTTTTCTTTACCTTATCATGTAGCACTTGTAAAGACTCTATCATGTGATCTGCCACAACATTGGAACTAGGAATGGATGGTAAAGAGATGAGATCCAATGTATGGTTAGGAACCTTGGAATAAACAATCTGAAAAGGTGCATAACCTGTAGACCGATTAGGAACTGCATTATAGGCGAACTCAGCTTGAGAGATAGATAGATCCCATTGTCTAGGCTTGTCTCCGGATAAACAATGAATAAGATTCCCTAATGATAGGTTTACTACTTCAGTTTTCCCATCTGTTTGTGGGTGATCTGTGCTACTAAACTGCAGTTTGGTTTGGAGACGAGTCCAAAGTGTCTTCCAAAACCAACTTAAGAACTTAGTGTCTCGATCAGAAGTAATGGTCTTTGGAATACCATGTAAACGGACTATCTCACGGAAGAAAAGATTTGCCGTAGTCACAACATCCATAGTCTTCTTGCAAGGAATAAAATGTGACATTTTTGAGAAGCGATCAACAACCACAAAAACAAAATCATGAGCTCTTTGGGTTCTTGGTAAACCTAGCACAAAATCCATTGATATATCTTCCCAAGGAGCATCTGGAACTAGAAGAGGAATGTATAATCCTGTATTTTGTGCATGACCCTTACTTCGTTGACAAACCATACAACGTCGCACAAAATCATGGACATCCTCTTTGAGAGAATTCCAAAAGTAACGAGCTTCGACTAGAGATATAGTCTTATCTCGCCCGAAATGGCCAGAAAGACCACTGCTATGTAACTCCTTAATAAGGTGTTCACGAATGGAACCATCAGGAATGCATAAGCGACTACCTTTAAAAAGAAACCCATTATGTAAAACAAAATTACCCGTACCTTGTTGTGCGGAGGAACATTTCTGCCACAGTAAGGAAAAGTCCGGATCGTTAGGATATAACTCTTTAAGGGAGTCAAAGGCAATCACTTCAGCACAGATAGTAACAAGGAGTAATTCACAGGCACTATGATTTGTGAAACGGCTTAGTGCATCCGCAACCTTGTTGTTCAAACCAGACTTGTGCTTAATAGAGAACATATATTCTTGCAAGGTAGAAATCCAACTTGCAGGATGGTGATTGATTCTGAATATACTTGAGGGCTTGGTGATCAGTATACAAGACAAAATCCTTGTGTATTAAGTAGTGTCTCCATTTTCGTAGTGCACGAATCACAGCATAGAACTCTAACTCATAGGTAGACCACTTTTGACGAGCTTCGGTGAGTTTTTCGCTAAGAAATTCAATGGGTTTACCTTCTTTGGACAAAACAGCACCAACTCCTAATATGGAAGCATCAGAATGTACTTCAAAAAGCTTGTTGAAATCAGGTAGTGCAAGGATATGAGCAGAAGTAAGTCTTTCTTTTAGTAATTGAAAACCTGATTCAGCTTCATCTGTCCATAAGAACCTTTTATCCTTCCAACTGTCAGTAATAGGAGCTGCGATAGAGCCGAAATCCCTTATAAATCGACGGTAAAAGGAAGCTAAACCATGAAAACTTCTAGCTTCAGATGCTGTCTTCGGAGTAGGCCAATCACGAATAGCTGTGATTTTGGAATCATCTACTTGAATACCATCAGCAGAAACAACGTAACCCAAAAACAGAACCTTAGAAGTGAAAAATTGACACTTCTTTAGATTGATAAATAATTCATTCTCCTTGAGAGCGTTGAAAACAGCCCACAAATGAGAGCGATGTTCCTCTTCAGATTTAGAATAGATAAGGATATCATCGAAATAAACCACAACAAACTTACCAATGAAAGGTTGTAGGACTTGATTCATAATCCTCATAAACGTACTTGGAGCATTAGACAACCCAAATGGCATAACAAGCCACTCGAAGAGACCATCCTTTGTCTTAAATGCAGTCTTCCATTCATCTCCAAGTCGAATTCGGATCTGATGATACCCACTTTTAAGATTAATCTTAGAAATATTATGGAACCGGAGAGCATATCAAGCATATCATCTAATCTTGGAATTGGGAAACGATAGCGGATTGTGATCTTATTAACAACTCTACTGTCGATACACATACGCCAAGTTCCATCTTTTTTTAGCACAAGAAGGGATGGAACAGCACAAGGGCTCAAACTAGGTTGTATGAAACCTTTAGACAACAATTCATCCACCTGTCCTCGAAGTATATCGTGCTCCTTAGGGCTCATACGGTAGTGTGGAAGATTAGGCAAACTTGCACCAGGCATGATATCTATTTGGTGTTGAATATTTCTCATAGTTGGCAAAGAATCAGGCATATCAGATGGTAAAACGCATGCAAACTCATCTAGTAAGGACTGCACTTGAGTAGGAATAGTTGTACGAAGGTCAGGAGTAGAAGGTTGTACAACTAAGGCATAGATCGTACCTGATTCTTGTGCATCAGCTAAGATGCCCGGGGAAACCAACATCGTAGTCTCTTCTTGTTGTAGACTTGGCTTAGGTTTCACATAAGATGGTTGCAATATGATTATGTTTCCATTGTACATGAATGAATACGTATTAGCTTTACCTATATAAGTCACATCTACATCATATAGCCATGGACGTCCAAGTAATATGTGGCAAGTAGTAATATCCACAACATCACAAACCACTGTCTCGTTATATGCTCCAATTTTAAATGACACAAAACATTGAGAATCTACATTCTTCTTGTTGTTATCATCAATCCAACCAATGGAGTATGGTTTAGGATGTGGATGAGTAGATAATTGCAGCTTTTCCACCAATCTAGATGAAATAATATTTTGACAACTTCCACTGTTAATGATCATATCACATATCTTGTCTTGCACACGGCATTGAGTGCGGAATAGACGATTACGGGTTGGATAGTCAACACGAGGAATGGATAATAGATTTCGAATAACATAAGAGACATAATCACTTTCATCTCCTTCTTCCGCATATGCTTGTATATCTTCGATATTTCTATGAACATCTTCACTTGCTTCCTCATACACAACAGACTCTTCTTCGGTCATCAATGTACGCCCACTTCTACATTGGTTTGATGTATGACCTGGCTGCTTATACTTATAGCACTTGTTTTCAGTTGGGTATGCATAAGGGTTTTGAGTTTTTGGTCTAATGGGTGGAGCATTACTAGGCTGGGGTGGAGGTGGTGGAGTCTTTGTGGTAGGTGGGTTTTGGGAAGAAGATGGTTGGGTGGTAGTGGTAGTGGTAGTAGGAGAAGTACGTGACTGGAATGGAGAAGGTTGTTGCCTATTAGGAAAATTTTGAAATGAAGGTTTTCTAGGGTATGAGAATGAGGATTTTGGGTATGGTTGTGGAGAAAGCATGAAAGATTCTATCTTTAAAGCATATTAATGACAGAATGAAGAGAAGTATATTTTTGAGTATCTAACCTTTCTTGTATATTCCAATCAAGTCCATTGATGAACCGCCCAATTGTTTGATCAACCGTCTCATTCAATTTGGTTCCGAGATAACAAACGGAAAATTCAGTTACATACTCTTGTACCCGTGGTTGGTTGCCTTGGCGACAGTTTTGCAAACTGATGAACAAGGTTTGTATGTAATACGGAGGAAGAAATCTTCTTTTCAACAGTTGTTTCATGACTGTCCAGGATTGAACTTGTCGCAATCCTTGATTGTCTCGTTCTATTTGAAGATGATCCCACCATGAAGTAGCTGGTCCAATAAACTTGAAAGCAACAAGCTCTACTTGTTGATCTTCAGGTATGCGCATATAAGCAAGGAAGCGATCAATTGTACACAGCCAATCTAAGAAATCTTCAATGTGTAAGAGTCCATCAAACGGGGTTATATCAGCTTTGGGACGGTAGTTTTGTGGATTTCCCATGTTCCTTTGATGGCGCGGTGGTGGAGGATAATAAGATGGCTCATAATCTTCAACATCAATTGCTTGTTGTTTTGTAGAAGATTTGAACAAGTTTTAGGGAGTAGAGTAAGAGCTAAAATCTTCAAAGAATTCAAATTGTGGGGTTGTGTAAGGTGGACAAGAAGAGTATGCTGGAGTGGATTGTAATGGATGATAATATGATTTATTTAGGGAGGCGTAATTGTTGGAAGAAGGTTGGGAAGAGGCTGGGGGGTTTGAAGATTAGCGGTAGAGTTGGGAGGGGTGGAAGTATGGGGATGGATAATTTCATCTTGGGTTTTAGATTTTTCTCCAAGTACATTCTTTCCTTCTTCTTTCTTTCCTTCTTCTCCCATGAACTTAATAAACATACTTTCGATTTTTTTTGTGATATCATCGAAACGTTCATCCATTACTGTGGTTAGCTTCTTTTCAATATTGATTCTCATTGCTTTCATATCAGCTTCTAGGTCTTTCCTCAAACTAGTCCTTAACTCTTCAATCTTCTTATCACCCATGTTAGTGGAGGCTCTCAATCGAGGCTCTGGTACCACTTAACGTAGCGGAAGCGTAATAATTTGGATCAAGGATCCAAAAGGTAGTGATAAACTAGTGTGAAATCAATAGATTCACAAAAGTTATAAGAAAACTAGAGAACAATAACTAAATAAAATATCTTTGATAAATCAAATAAGATAATAATGTTGAATGTGTAGAAATTCCACAAGGCTAGGCCTTCTTAGAGCTTCTCCAATGGAATGTATGTGAAGATAAATGTCTAAGTCCACATAGGATAGACATTCATTTTCCCTAAAATTCATCTCCAACCTTAACTTCTTAAATCAATGTGAAGATGACATGGCTTCACTTTTATTAGACAATATCAAGGTGAATGTCGAGTTTTAGACATTCAACTTGACAATGTCAAGCTATCCTAGTAAGCTTTTGCTTACCTAAATTAATCCCAATATATTAAATAACTATTTTTAGCTCTAAAAAATCTAAAAACTACTAAAAATAATATTTACATTTAATCCACAAAACATCACAAACAACACCATTGGAGATGAACTATTTTTCCTCCCTAAACTTAAGGAAAAAATGGAATGAGGATGTCTTATTTATGTTGCCACCTAGGAAACACACACAACCACCATTGGAGAAGCTCTTATATAGGCTTCACTATTATCTAAAAGTAATAAAACTAGAAAAGGAAATTATACTAAATTAGGAAACTAATATGTTCTAGAATAGTTCTAGAATAGGGAAATCATAAATTAGGAAATAATATTAGAAATAGAATACGGTTTGACACTAATGTCAAACGGGGGTGACTTTGTCTAGATGTTCTACATCAAAGTTAGCTTTAAGAAAAATAAAACTAGGGTTTATGTATTGATTTTGGGGAAGAAGTAATTTGGATTTAAAAAACAAATAGCACTAGAGTTTATATACTGATTTTGGGGAAGAAGTAGATTATTAGTAAAAAATGAAGACTTGTTTGATAGATTTGATTTTTCATTCTAACTTAAACTTTTTGGATTATTGTTAATTAAAAAGTAAGCTATATTTAAAATAATACGACGTTGGAGCTTAGCTTTTTAAACTTCCAACTAGTCTCTTGTAATAATATTTTTTAGAGGACTCAATAAATACACATCCCATCGTACCCCTAACTCTATTTTTCAAAATTTGACGACTCCAGGATCAGTTCCATGTTTCACATGCGTCATAGGTGTTATCAAAAGCATTTGCACCTCATTTTCATTAGTTTGACACTAATGTCAAACGTTTGCATAGGGGTGACTTTGTCTAGATGTTCTACATCAAAGTTAGCTTTAAGAAAAATAAAACTAGGGTTTATGTATTGATTTTGGGGAAGAAGTAATTTGGATTTAAAAAACAAATAGCACTAGACAAACGCACTTGGGCTATCATCTAATAAACATTTTCATTAGTTTGATCAGTTCCATGTTTCACATGCGTCATAGGTGTTATCAAAAGCATTTGCACCTCATTTTCATTAGTTTGGGGCTATCATCTAATAAACCGTGACTTAAGACTATCAATCTGGTCGACTATCATCTAATAAACCGTGACTTAGCCTCATTTTCATTAGTTTGGGGCCGACAATCTAAAGTTTAATTGATTCTCTCATCTCTTTTACGCTGGCTTAGACTATCAATCCGGTCGACTGGTTCCAGTTAGTTACCAATCAGGGTCAATTGGTTCGAGTAAGCTACCATGTTTGCGAATCGGGCTATAATGTTTTGCAAATCACTGCTGATTCGAGCTATCACACTGTAGCCAGAGTTGACTGGTTCGAGCTATAATGTTTTGCAAATCACTGCTGATTCAAGCTATATGCTTGATCCGTAGTAGCTCATCGCTAGGGAATTAAACACATAAAATAGAACACAATTGGAGAGGCAAGTATATGAAGGTACTAAACATGTGAGTTTGGGTAATTGTTACATTACTAGCTAAAATCTGAAGTGATTCCTAGAGGTCCAAATTGGAAAAAACTAAACTCGTTGATTCACATTTAAACCATGATAACTAGCCAAGAGTGTGTTTCACTCGAATTCTACTCAGCATAGACTTGCAGGAGTTTGGTAGGTTCAACTCAGGCTAGATTCTTTTTTAATTCAGCCATATGACACACAACAATACATCATTTTCTCTATTTAGTCAATGCCGAAACCATGGAGCCATCATCATACAGAGCATAGTAGCACAACAGCCCAAGCAAGAATCTTGACTATCTAGCAATGATTTCATTCCAGCGCATAACACAATGCTGGTTTAGAGCTAGCTAACCAGAGTTTTCCCAAAGTGCTCACCTTGACGGTAAAGAAGTGCATCTGAATATACCCAAGGATGTAGATGCAAAGTACTAGTAAAAGTGTATGTATTTGTTATGTTCTAAAGATTAGCCGACAGACTCAATTTCTTACGAAACAAACAGAATATACATCTGTAGGTAAGTTATATACTAGGAATTAATATATATAGATATAGTTTTATAATTATATAAACCACAACATACAGGATAAAAATAGACCACGCGAGACACGACATAAAGTCATACGCTCTGCAAGTAAGTTCTACGCTAAGGATTAGTAAATATAACTTATAGGTTTGTAATTCTATACTACAGGAAACAGGACATTAAGTTATAAGATCTATACCCACATTACAAGCAATTTATCTAAGATGATCATCTCAGTAGTCTCAACTGGTTTGTCCTCTCCGTTCAACTTACATAAGTTAGCCTTGAAGCTACTTAGCAGTTTCAGCTGACAGTCCCTTTTCAAGTGCTGCAATGAAGAGAGTGGTACATCATTAAAAGAAATAAATCATGAATCAATTTCAATTCTTAAGAATCAAAATGTTGCATCAATGATTCATGGCGATTAATAGAATATGAATAACAGTTATGATATTTAGATTTGCTATATTGGAATTTCCGCTTCTTAATATCATTGCTTAAACTTAAACATGATAATATGCTGAAATGAATTCAACATCTGATTACATTATACAGTACTAGTGAAACAGCACACGCGATGCGCCTGCCGCACAAATCTAATGCTTTAACAATCGTGTCGGGAAAAATGAAAGAATTGCAAAAATAGGAATACATAATATCACAAAACAGTTACCACATAAGCATTTCAAAAGTGTTCATCAATCAATTAATATTCATGAGAATAGTTACCGAAAGATATTTATGTTTGGTAACCAGATTACTGAACATATGCTTCAAAAATATATATATATATATATATTGAACAGTCTACTACATTAAATTTTAAGAAATTCGAGCATTTGTCTTAGCATCAAAAACCAAAGAGTTTCATACACATTATGAACCCCGCACTACATCCAGCTCCTGAGCCCACCGATAACACCACGCAGTTGTAAGTGAGTATCTCTTTAACGTTGGGACTTCCTTTTTTCCTTTTTTTTTCTTTCCTACTCTCTTTTTTTTCTCTTTCCTACTCTCAATTAGCTATCAAACTCGAGCTAGCTCAATTACTCTTGGATTACATTATACAGTATAACCAATGCCATACACATTGTAGACTTAACATGTTCTGCAGCTTTGACAACCAATACTATACAGAATATGAAAAGGTTGTTTGCAGGATGAACTAGACAGATCTCTGATTACTACTAGTATTAGACTTGGACTTGTAATTTTATCCCCATGTGCTTAGAATGATCAATGATATTTTTCTTTTATTCAGGAGGCTGGAAGGGTGTCCATATCTTAGTCGCCAACAGTGGGTGCGGCGTCGGGAACGGGAGCGAGATCGGAATCGAGATTCGTAAAATTTTTAGAAATGAAATTCGGGGAGCGAGTCGGGAGGGCGCAAATAAGTTATATTAGTTGTACCGCTAATTTTCGTAATAAATAAAACGAAGAACATATAGAAAATCTTACTCCCTCCGTCCATTTTTAAGAGTGCGCTTTGACTTTGTCAAGATATTAAGATATTAAGGAAATCCTATAAAATGTCATGACTATCCCTTGACTAGCCTATTTAATATTACGTTATTACCAAAATTAAAATTATTAGTGTTACAAATTCTAATTTGGATAGTATTATTGTTTTAGGAAATATTGTAAAGAAATAAAAACCAACTTATACTCCAAAATTTAAGAATTTTTTATTTCCTCCATTTGATTTTGATTTCCTGCACTAAAACTTTGGAGCCTTTGGAATTTTTATTTGAGGGAAAAAAAATTGAAATTGTAGATTATTTCTTCTTTAGAAATACTCTACCATGAATTTGAGATTTTGTCATAAATTTTTTTGATTCTTTGCCATGTATATAGCCATATTAACCCGTACACATAATCAATTACTCCTTGTACCCATAAATGTTTTATTAAAAAAAAGAATGACAATTAATATAAAAAAACTATTTAATGGATTTTTTCCTTATATTATGGTGACGATTTTTATGATTTTGAATTAAGTTTATATTAAAAATGATTTTATAATTATAAAAAAGAAAGGGTATATTTGATAGTTTAAGGGAAATGTATGTCTATAAACAGAGCGGACAGATAAAAATGGACAGACCAAAGTAGAAATTAGGACAGATAAAAATGGACAGAGGGAGTGATAAAATGACTACTTTCTAGTTTCAGATGCATGTGAACTTTAGATGGATCATATATATAGAGTTTTAGCAAATTTTGTTTTCTACAAACAAAAAATATTAATAAAGAACTTGGAAGTTGTAGTTAAACTTGGAAATTGAGTTGGTATTAATTGAAAAGCTCCTCCCTTATTAGGAGTGCGTTTCTCACTAGTTAGGAGCGCGCTCCCATCACGAATTGCGCAAATTCGTGAATCTCAGGGAAATTCGTGAGGACTTTCACTAATCTGGAGACTAAGGTCCATATCATGCTCACCATGGGTCTCTACAACCTTTCCATCACGAGTTAGAGATACAGGTCACAAGGCTACATAGGATACCTCGATAATACTTAACTTAATGTGGCATTAACTATAACCGTAAAAGAATGGACACGGATGATAACTTGCCTTGGTAGTTTTCCTTCAAGTGTCCTTCATATGCAATCGCCCCAAGTAGGACAACACCCACACTGGTCGCTAGAGATGGTAAAACATAATTTCTGAACATATTGCATGTCGTGAGAGTTGGTTCTTCATGTTCCTGAAGATTGAAGACAACGTAATATATATAGCAAGTTGATGAATAACAATTACAGTAACATCGATGCAATTTGCGGGGGAAAGTTGTGATGAAAGGAGAAAGAGAAGAAGAAGAAGAAGAAGATGAATAAGACCTTGAAATGTGAATAATCACGAGCCAGTTTGGTAAATGACTTTTCATACTGCTCGGTGACTTGAACGACATGTTGAGCCTCCTTGGTTGAGTTTAGTGTGTTTCGGAGGAGGTAAGGAGTTGCCGTGTATTTGGATATTTCGTCCTAGGGGAAACACAATAATATTATGAATTAATCCATTTTTGTTCTAAGAAGAGAAAGAATACAAAATGAGGCTTAGTTTCAAGAAAATACATTAAGGGCACCGAATTTCCCCGCGGTGTTTTTGACACGCTGGTTGATTGTTCTGTATCTAAATCCGTAGACCGTCTTATATATGTTCCTCGCAAGGTTCATCTTTTCCATTATTACTCCTCTTTTCGATCAATCAATCGTCTGTGAAACAATAACAATAACAAGGAAGCCGAGTAAGGGGAATTAAACAAAAACCAAAAAAAAAAAAAAAAAACTCTGGATGCGCCACAAAAATTCCTAAATAATAGTGATAGCAAAACCCTAATCTCTATAAAAAAAATTGAAGCATGAAAAGAAATCAGTTATATACCAACCCAGCCAAAATCGATCGATGGAGATTATTAAAAAGAGATGAGTCAATCTTAGGTTTTAGATCGGCTGCGTACCTGGTTATCGAGAGACAGAGAGGATGGTAGATGCACAGAGAAGGCTAATAATAATAAAATGAGGTAAAAGGATCTTGGTTCCTAATTGAGTCGGAATGGATCGTGGTCGGAATATACACGAGGAGAATGGAGAACCGGAACCACACACATTTGGCTACCCCATAAAAATTCTGATACTATTAAGAATGTTCCCTCCACCCCACCAACAAGATCCATTCCATGCCCTCCTCCTCCTCGAGCCTCCTCCATCTGATTATACCAGGTTGATGTTGGAGGTATTTCTCGTTAAATAGTCTGTTGCAAATGGATTGCGGCTGTTCGTAAAGGTTCCAGATCTTTTCATGAACAAAGTTTTATTGTGATGACAATTCTTTCGAATTTCGAGTCCTCCTTCCATTCTCGGCTTGTTTAGCTTGTTTCATCTTATTGGGTGAAGCTTTTTAACAGATGCATCATGTCCCATTAAAATATTTCTAGCGATCCGATCAATTTGTTTGTGCACATGGGTAGGGAAAAGCTGGGTTTGTTTAAGGTGATTGCAGGTCGGTGTTAAAGGGGTTTTAATGTGAACAAGACTTCTTGCATGGGTAAGGCATTTTGTCATACATCCTTGAGCTTTACGAGCCAGTCGTTCGAAGATGGCCGAGAGTTTCTCCCATGTTTGAATTGAACTTCTAAATATATGGGTGGGATTGATGTAGTTGGCATGTCGAAAAAATGGTGTAGAGAGTCTATATTTTGTGGTTGCAGCTTCGGATGGTGAATGATTATTGATTTCGTTGTGTTGATTATTTGTCCCGTCGACGATCTGTATGATTGAAGAATCCTTTTTAGGTGAGTGCTACCTTCATGGGTCGCCCTGTAAGTGATGAAGAGATCGTATGCATACATTAGATGTAGAATGAGTGGTGATTTTTTTGATATTCGGAGACCCTGAACAAGATTTTTAGCTTTGAGATTTCCAAGATTTGTTGATAGAATTGAGCACATGTAATGAAAATGTGTGAAGATATGGGATCACCATGTCTGATGCCCCTGGTAGGTGTTAACCGAAGTTAGATATATGAACATTTTCATATCAACCTTATTCATCTTAACCATAATTAGTTCAAATGACTCAAATGAAACTAGTTATAGAGTTGTTCAATTGTGTATATTCTCATAGAAGTATACAAGACACAATTGAAGCAAAATCGATTTTGATTCACTCGAATCAATTCATGAACATTATAGCCACGATTTTGTTCTAAATTGTCATTTCAACCATTGAAACATTCTTGGAGGACGACAATAGCTGTCTCACACAAACTATTAGCTTCAAAGCAATTTTCAAGTGATCGAATGATCAATACGAAATATTCTGAGTTTACATCAAATGACTGTCTCACACAAATCATGTAAGATGTTACCAGGCGATTTTCACATGATCATCTTTGACATCCGTCAAGAATATAAGGTGAACTTTGGTTAAAGCGAAAGCTTACCAACACATATTTCGCGAAATATGTAAGCGAGTCAAACTCAGCTCGAAATATCAAATGTGTATAATTGAAGTATATATAGCTATACGGATTTTGTCTCAAATAGGAGATAGAGTAGATAGACTTTTTAGTGATAGATGAGTTCAAGTCTCCACATACCTTTTGTTGATGAAGTTCCACAAGCTCCCCTTAGTAATTCTTCGTCTTCAATGGATGAACGCCATGAAGTCTAATGCTCAACTACACTTTTTATCCTAATCCGATACTTAGCTATAAGTATACTAGAAATCAGGACTTATAGTTTTGGCAACTAAACTTGACATCTAGTTGAGATAACAACGCTTGCGAGTTCGACCGAGCATTTATCTAACACAATGTATTTCAGGACTTGAAATTCCTTGAATAAGAGAAGAATTAAATCTTTTCAAATAATGAAGTTGTCTTCTTTAAGCTTCAATGGAATGATGTTAGCAATAGTATTCAACGGAAGTTATGAAATTCGTGTAGGCTCCATTAAAAAATTTCAGATTTATAAAAGAAAATAAAGAACTTGAAGAAACAGATGAAATTGAGATGTAACAAGATATTGACGATGAAGATGATTGTAAATCGTCAAGAAACTAGATGAAGAATAGAAATTGAACAGGGTTGATGAAGGACAAAAAAATTGAATTAGATATGAAAATAAAAATACAAGAGAAATTAGATTCAAGAGATGAAAAAAAAGAAAGGAAGAAATCCTGAACAAGGTTGAATAGATCAAATCTTGAATCTGAAAGGATCAACGCAAAGATCAGCGGATAAACGAGTCTGATACCATGATAACATATCAATGGTGATCAACTTTACTTTGGTTTCATTATAGAAGAAGAAGAATAAAACTCATTACAATATTAGTTCTGTTATTAGATCTATTTAAAGCAAATATTTGATTGAGTAATCAAAACGCAGAACAACACGTGTGACTCTCTCGTGAGACAGAAGGACATTGAGTTAACCTACACCACTATTTCTGTTATTCTCCACTACAGCATCGTCATGTATGTTATTACTATACATTTTCATACACTTATTTGTTTACTCTCAAGGTGTCATTTCAAAATAGAAAGGTTAGAATAACGGGTGAAAATGTGGGATGGGGTGGCGCAATGTAAATATAAACACCTGTGGAGTTTCCATATAATTGATAACCTTTTATCATGAGGTGCTTAATTTTTCTTACTAGAAAGGGAATATAGAAAGAGTTAGATCACAAACATGTTATGTGTTTTTGATAACATCTTTCTTTTTGCTTCTAGTGCACCTACTGAGAGGTTTCATGTTTAAACCTTGGCGGCCTCCATTGATATCACCAATGCTTGGAAAGGATGCTACTCATGAACAGTAGAATTGCAATTAGTTCAAAAGCTCTCAAATCATAAAAAAGAAGAAGAAGAAACCAAACTAATTGCACTTCTACTGTTCCACTTCTGCTTGAAAAGGTTATTTTTACGAAAAATTCTCTGTTTGAGCATCTAAAAAAATTTCCTACCCAAAATATTAAATTCTTTCTGCTTAAACGGATGTCATTCTACTGATAGAATTAAGGGTTCTTTTTGTTTTCTTCCCAGTTATTTGAAACCTTTCTATTTCAAGAAAAAACTCCAGTTCGATCAAAAATAAACTCTTGGAGTGATTAACGAGGTACGTCCCTTTGCTTTTCTAAACCTACTTTTGTTCATGTAGCGTTGGGTCTTTTTTTTTTTTCTTGATTAACGCTGGGTGATTTTTCACTCCACATAAAGTTACTTGCATAAGGCAACATCAAAGAAGGATATGTTGTAGAACTCTAATAATACTTTGGATCTGGATGGTTTGTACATCCATCTTGGTATCATCGTTTCAAAATATAAAATTAAATTCCAAAGGTAAATTTTGGTGGTACTCATTGTTAATTTGCATTGAAGGAAAATATTTGTAGAAGAATGACTTAATCTTCTAATGGTGTTAGTAATGTGAAAATGATTTGATTATCCATGTGTCGGAGTCTGTTTATCTGCAAATTTCTTTTGGTGGAGATTTTTCATGATTCGTACCACTTTGATGAGATACTGGTACATGGTGATTATCATTTTTTCTGCATGAATTCATACCGTATATGTGTGCTCAAGAGTGATTATTATGTACATATGCCAAATTCAGAAGTATTACTTTATGAAACATGAGGCTATTTTTTTAATATTTTATACTTCAATGCCAAACGTTGTTAGAGCATAGCTCGGTTGAACCTACCAAGCGTTGGTATGTCAAGTTTGGTTTTCATATTTTAGTGAATCAAAAATCATCTAAGATTCGCTTGATTATGTACTATAGACAACTTCGTATAAGTTAGACTAGAAAGTCTAGGAATATAAGACATACAAGTATTACTCGAGTCTCTTCACTTTCCTAAAAAACCAGCAAATCGTTTTTCCCCATATACACATGGGTAAGCTCAATGCATGAGGAACTTAATCAATTCGAAAGACAAGGAGTATGGAGGCGAGTTCCTAAACCAAAAGGTTGTTGGAACAAAGTGGATATTCAAGAATGATGCGTGTCGTAGGTGCAATCAAATTAATTAATATTTCCACTCAATTAAAAATAATATAATGGAAGTCAAGTTCGTTCCCACGAGGAGCAAGAGATTCTAGTTGTAAAAATTGTCACAAAAAGGGGGGTGTAAAACAAAAGAAAGTAAATAAAGCAATTAAAAGATAAAGTTGAAATCAATAAGAGAGACAAGATCAAGGAATCATTCTTCGTTGCAAAACAATGATTAAAGTTATGTTCTTTTCTACTTGTTATTAGTCACAGATTATCACCAACCGTAGGATAGCAGGTTCGCTTAGCTAGCCCCAAAATTGCTTATTTCACTGAGTAACAAGTCCGCTTAGTTATCAGATTCTATTCAAAAGAACCACCTTGAGGTTCGCTTACAAGATGTAATTCCCCGAATGCATTAAGATCTATGAATTTAGGTTTAGTACTAGTAGTTAAACTCGGTTCGCTTGGTCCACTTTCTAGCGTTGTTTTTACACACAATCGCTCCACGGAATCCCTCCGCAAGGTCTCGTGTTTGCTACTTATGTAAAGAGTCAAGAAACGATTACTTATCCCCTAACTTTCACTAGCTTTAGATCAAATTAACAAATCAATTTAGCGTGCACTCTAAACAATCTATCAATCAATCATGAATGAATAAACATTCCTATTAGTAAAAACAAACGATAATCATGTGAAAAACTTCAAGATAAAATTGAAACAAAACTCAAATCATATATTAAGAACTAGGAATTCATCCTCAATCAATAAGAAAATTAGCTACTCATGTTTTTGAAATTCACACAAATAATAATTAAAAGGAGAATTTTAAAGTTCACACAAATAATTAAAAAGAAGAATTTTGAAAAGCAAGCAAAAACACAAGTGTTGTGTGTGTAAAAAGGTGTGTAAAGATGTAGAAAACTTCTCTATTTATAGGCTTCAATATTCTCCAAATCTTCCAAGGAATAGAATCCTCATTCCATAGTAATTCAATTTCCAAATTCAAGTCTTTCTCATCTTCCATCTTCTCTTTCCAAATTTGACACAAATTCTCCATCCAATTCCAAGTCCAAGTCTTCACACCCATGAGAAGAATCCACACAAAAAAATCTGTAATTTTGGTCGCCGGAAAGCTGGTATTATGGCCGGAATCCGGCACCACCGGTCACTGGTATATTCGACAGAATATTCCGTCAGTCCACCGTTAGGACTAACGGTCAAAAGTGTCAACGTTAGTCAAGAAAGTCAAGTCAGAAAGAAGATCAGCTGAGTCAGTCACTGAGTCATCTTCTAACTCAGCTGATTGAATGAGTTAGTATTGGCCAAGGCCATTGCACTGGCCTAAACTCTGTGCTGCACCAAGATGGCACTTCACCGGGAAAATCCATCCATGATGGTTGTGCCTTCCTTGCAAATAATTCACATCATTCATAACCCAAACTCCATTTAATCTCCTTGATCAACAGCAGCATCATTATTTTCTCTGGCAACTTAGTCTTCAAATTCTACCATCTGTTCATCATTTTGAATCCCAACTCAGCCTGCAATCTTCACATCAAACAGACCCCCATTTGCAATTCACACTCACTCTCAGTTCAACTGCCACTGCTCAAGCATCTCCATATCAGACTTCACCTGCAACTTCATTCTGGTAGTGCAAGACCAACTCCATCCTTGCATTGCAGCATCAACAAAGCTGCACCTGGAATTCCATTGCACAAGTCCTGCAACAATGCTTATCTCAGTACTCATATCAATTCCGCCTTTCCAAATTCAGCTCAACCACTTGCCTGTAATCATTGTAATTGGCGGCAACGAGTTGACGCGTCGGAGTAGAAAATCTGGCAGAGTCTCCTTTGTTTTCTGGGCATTTCCAGGCCATTTTCAGGCCATTATTTTCTTCACCTGTAACATTCATTCACAAACATCTATTGCATTCACAGCAGAGCTTCACTCATAAGTCACAACCCATTTGTTTTCTTCATCTCCATGTCTTGCTCAACAGCGGCATCAATTCTGTCCTGTCTTCATCACCGAGAACCCAATGTTTAGCTCCTTCCTTTCCCCTGTTTAGCAACACCATGACAAACCCATAATCACTCCAACATCGAACCGTAGATAATTCTCAATACCAAATTTGCTTCAATTCCACCTCTATTTAGCTCACTGATTCCCTGGATCTCTTCAATTGACGGCAGAAGAAAACCAAAACCCATCTTTCAATTTGAGTCTCAGATGTCACCAGAGTTTTTAGAACTCCTCTTCACAACCTTACTCAGTTACAGCTGCCACTACCATCTGCATCTTTCACAGATTGAACCCAATTCATTTTTCAATTTACCGAACCCTTGAATCAAACCCGGACTCCATTTTCGAGATCGGCATTTCATTCACACTCCCACTGTTCATTGCAAAGATCTTCAATTTCTTATTGGCAGCAACTCGGTCTACAGAATCTTCAAATCACACATCAAGAATTACTCCAACAAAAACCCATTCATCCACAAATCGTTCTTCATCAATTTCACCACCGGATCCCCTTTTCTCAACTCTAATTTCTCAATTTAATTGATCAACAGCAAACCCTCAATCTCAGCTATTGATTAGACTCAGACAACCATTGCAATAAACAGTCATATCCCTTCTCATAATCTCACAATCAACTCGAGCCTCACATCTTATTTCATCTCTATCGAAACTGAGAAGAACCCAACATTTCCAATCTCTTTGTAACCTCCGATGCATCCATGACAGTAGAGAACCCCTAATTTAGATTCATTTCTTCTTCACGTATCAACCACAGATTCATCTCCTTTTTGTGTTCATCATTCTCTCAATCTGGTATTAACAGCAGCAGCTGCTGCTTCAATTTCAGTTGGAACGAACGAGATGAAAGAGAGAAAAGTCTTCTCTCGATTTAGGGTAGGGTTGGATTGGGGTGCTAACAGCAGAACCGTCCCCTGGATAAGGGCTACCCAGATGGCATCCCTTTAACCACAGCTGGCCTGTCTTTAGTACTCCTCCAGAGAGTTGCCCCTTAACTTTGATTCGGTTCCCGATAGTGTTCGCCCATGAAATGACAATTTTGCCCTTTTGGCTCAAATAGAGTAATTTCTTCTTCTTTTCCTCCGTGTGACTCCAAAGTAGCTACAAAACTCAAAACAGGCGTAAAATACATAATTTACAAGAAAAATAACAAAGAAAGCATAAACAATAGATAGTAAATAGGATGTATTCTACACCCTATCAAATTCCCCCACACTTAGACTTTGCTAGTCCTCGAGCAAATCAAACTAAAAACTCACAACTTCAAAGCGTTCAAGCGTCCCGAGCATCCAAAGAGCTATGAGGACATAGAGTTTCCGCATGCTAGTAATAAGAAGTTAGAAATACTAAAGAACATATTCTCATTCTTAAATGTTGAGTGAGAAATAACCACACCATAATGAGAGAACGCGTGTTTGAGAAACGATCAATAAGCATTTCGCCTCGACTTCTGCCTCACCAAAAAGGATTTTATGATAATTGCACTCAAAAAGACGGCTTTTTTTTATGGGTCTCACATGTGTGCAGGTAGGAATGAAGAAATAAATCCTGCAACACGTTGAATGGTAGGAAGGACAACTTCCGAAATATTTTTAAAAACCCACATCTTTTAATATTTTGAAAAACCATTTTTCTGACGATCTCTAAGAAAGGGAATCAACCATTATTATCGAGGATGAGATTACTTACTCACCTTCACATCCGATCGCCAATTATGATAACACCACTCTCACGGCATCCAATAGAAACGTCTTCCGCTCCTCGTCTTGATCTTCTTGGTCTTCGTCTTCAACTATTGATGATAAACTCTCGAATTTCATAAATCCTTAACAATTTGTAACTCTTTTTTACCTTAAATCCTTGTCTCTTGAAACTTCCTTATAGATTTTCCTTCCCCACGGCTTATTAACAAAACAAATATTTCTCTTATTTTTTTATTTTTTTTTTCTCTTTTTTTTTTTATGAAATTTTCAATCAATTTTTTTTTTTTTTTTTTTTTTTGAAAAACAAGAGAAATTAAATACAAAATAAACCATGGCCGTGGGAGAAGTATTTTACCACTTGATTCTTCACAACTTGTATCGTCTTGAAATCATAAACTTCAACAATTCTCACCTTTTTAATTTTCTTCGCTCTTGTGAATAAGTCTTTATACTTGAATATAGAATTACCTCATTGTAGTGTAAGTCTTTAACATATATGTAAAAATCTGCTCTTTGTATGTTGCTTTACTTGAATATAAAATTTGCTCTTTTTCTCGTTCTGTTGCTCGTAAACCTTGAACTTTTCCAACTTTCCTTGTAGATTTTGATGTCGCTCCTTGTTGATGATGAGGGTGTTTCTATGGATCCGTTGTTGTTGCGAGAGAGAATGGTGCTAACTGCAAATCGAACTACAAGAAGGAGGCTTTCATCTATAGACGTCACCCTCATGATTGACAAAATTAGCACTCAAGAGATCAAAGAGTAGTGCTTCTATTGGTGGGAGGTTGGGTAGCTCACCATTCTACCCGGAATTAACGTATGGTGACACACACTCAAAAGAAGCTCTTTAGTTAGATGGAAAAATTTCTGGTCGGTGCCTCACATGATATGAATACGGGTAGTCTCCACTAATGATTGATCAGCAACTCTAATAATGCATTTCTCCCTGCACCAAATTCGCATCACCGGCATGATTAAATCCATTATTTAACACTCTAACAAGCAAGAAATCCGAATGTAGTTCTCTAACATTTCCAAGTTCAATTATGTCGGTCAGAATCTCTATGTAAACATACCTAAAAGTATGCTAGTGACTCTAAAATCTCTAAAAGTTGGAGGTTTTATGTAAAACTTTTTTTTTTTTTTTTAAAAAAAATTTAAATTTTTTAATTTTTTAATTTTTTTTTTTTTAAATACATGCTTAACCACTCCCCCACACTTAAACCTTACATTGTCCTCAATGTAATTGAATCGTCCTAGTAAAGTCAAGGTGGGAAATTTTAACATGATATGGAACAAGAAAAAATAAACAAAAATAAAAAGCAAAAGGATAAGAAATACAAAACCTATGGGTTGCCTCCCATTAAGCGCTTGTTTTAAAGTCGACGGCCCGACTTAGTTCTTGCTGCACATTACTCCTCCAGAGGGAGTGAATCTTGAAGTCCAATTACGTCCACATGCTCCGTTGGAAAGTTTTCATAATATGGCTTTAACCTATGGCCGTTGACTTTCAAAGGTTGTCCAGTTTTGTCACTAACAATTTCAACTGCACCATGATCATAAACATTAGTAACAACAAATGGTCCCACCCAACGGGACTTAAGCTTACCCGGAAATAAACGTAAACGAGTATCAAATAAAAGAACTTTTTGCCCCACAACAAAACTTTTCCGAGAAATCATCTTGTCATGAAAAAGCTTGGTCTTTTCCTTGTAAATACGGGCACTCTCGTAAGCATCATTACGTATCTCCTCTAGCTCATTTAGTTGTAACTTCCTTTGTTTCCCCGCTGCATCATACTCCATGTTGAATTTCTTTATCGCCCAATAAGCCTTATGTTCAAGTTCAACCGGAAGATGACAAGCCTTGCCATAAACCAACCGATATGGAGACATACCAATCGGTGTCTTATACGCCGTTCTATACGCCCAAAGTGCATCATTGAGCTTAAAGCTCCAATCTTTCCTTGTGGTATTCACCGTTTTCTCAAGAATGGACTTGATCTCACGATTTGAAATTTCCGCTTGTCCACTAGTTTGTGGATGGTAAGGCGTACCAATTTTGTGTGTTATGTTGTACTTCTTGAGGAGAGCGTGGAAAGCCTTCTTGAAATGTGAGCCGCCATCGCTTATCACCACTCTTGGTGTACCATGCCTTGTGAATATGTTTTCCCTTACAAAATCACAAACAACTTGAGAGTCATTAGTTTTGGTGGCTCTAGCTTCCACCCATTTCGAAACATAATCTACGGCAAGAAGTATATAAAAGTTTCCATTCGAATTGACAAAAGGGCCCATAAAATCAATACCCCACACATCAAAAATCTCAACGGCGAGAATTGGTGTGAGTGGCATTTGATTTCGAGCACCTAGATTGCCCGTTCGTTGACATCTATCACACGATTTACAAAAAACATATGAATCTTCGAACAAGGTGGGCCAATAAAATCCACTCTCGAGAACTTTGAGAGCGGTGCGTTTAGAACCAAAGTGGCCACCACAAGCAAAAGTGTGGCAAAAGGAGAGGATGGATTGAAATTCGGAGTTAGGTACGCACCTTCGCATTATTTGATCAACGCCATATTTCCATAAGTATGGTTCATCCCACACATATTGCTTAGCTACCTTCTTAAGTTTCATCTTTTGGAAATTAGACATTGTACTAGGTACTTTCCTTGTCACCAAGTAATTCACTATATCCGCATACCAAGGTGTTAATTCTTCCATGGAGAAAAGTTGTTCGTCCGGAAAGCGGTCATGTAATGGAAGTTCCTCTTGAGACATAACAAGTCTACAAAGATGATCCGCCACGGTATTCTCCACACCTCTCTTGTCCCGAATTTCTATGTCGAACTCTTGTAACAATAGGATCCACCGGATTAATCTTGGCTTAGCTTCTTTCTTCTTTATTAAGTGTCTTAGTGTGGCATGATCGGAATACACAATAACCTTTGTACCCACCAAGTATGATCGAAATTTTTCCAATGCAAAAACTATAGCCAATAACTCCTTTTCCGTGGTAGAATAATTGATTTGTGCATCATTAAGGGTCCTAGATGCATAATAGATAACATGGGACAACTTGTCCACTCTTTGACCCAAAACGGCTCCAACCGCATAATCACTAGCATCACACATCAATTCAAATGGAAGATTCCAATCCGGTGATTTGATAATTGGCGCACTTGTCAACATTTCTTTCAATTTGTCAAAAGCATCCTTGCATTCCTTGTTGAAGTCGAAAGGTACCTCCTTTTGTAATAACTTGCACATCGGCATGGAGATTTTGGAGAAATCCTTGATAAACCGCCTATAGAAACCTGCATGGCCAAGAAAAGAACGTATTTCCCTCACCGAAGTGGAATATTGTAAGTTTCTTATTAAGTCTATCTTTGACTTGTCCACTTCGAGCCCTCGAGAGGACACAATGTGACCAAGTACTATGCCGTGGTTTACCATAAAGTGACATTTCTCCCAATTAAGGACAAGGTTTGTGTCTATGCATCGTTTAAGAACTAGTTCAAGGTTGTTTAAACATCCATCAAAAGAATTGCCATAAACACTAAAGTCATCCATAAATACCTCGATGATGCGCTCCACATAATCCGAGAATATACTTACCATGCATCTTTGAAAAGTAGCCGGCGCATTGCAAAGGCCAAACGGCATCCGTCTATATGCAAACGTTCCAAATGGACAAGTGAAAGTGGTCTTTTCTTGGTCCTCCGGTGCAATAACAATTTGGTTGTATCCCGAATAACCATCCAAGAAGCAATAATAAGAATGCCCCGCTAACCGCTCCAACATTTGATCAATGAAAGGTAAAGGAAAGTGATCCTTTCGGGTTGCGGAATTAAGCTTTCTATAGTCAATGCACACTCTCCAACCGGTTTGAACTCTTGTAGGAACTAGTTCATCGTCTTGATTTCGAACAACCGTGACTCCGGACTTCTTTGGTACCACTTGTACCGGACTAACCCACTTGCTATCGGAAATTGGGTAGATTACCCCCACACTTAGCAATTTGAGTATCTCTTTCTTCACAACCTCCATCATGGGAGGATTAAGCCGATGTTGAGCATCACGCACCGGCTTCACGTTCTCTTCCATTAGAATCCTATGCATGCACATGGATGGACTAATGCCTTTGATGTCCGTAATTGTCCACCCAATAGCCGTTTTGTGCTCTCTCAAGACTCTAAGAAAACGGTCTTCTTGTACCGGTGTGAGGTTCTTTGCAATAATCACCGGAAGCTCATCTCCATCTCCCAAGAAAGCATACTTCAAATGATCCGGAAGTGGCTTCAATTCTAGTTTGGGCGCCTTCACAATAGATGGTACAAGTATTTCATCATTCACGGGCAAAGAGATATATGAAATATTACCCTTTTTAGCTTCTTTCAATGTCGCCAAAGCACCACACATTTCCACCAATTCCTTGGAGATTTCAACATCCAAGTTAGACAAGCCGTGGATGTCCAATTCAATGCTCTTTCGCAACACCACATCAAGTTCATCCTCTTGGTTCAATTCCACCATTTGTTGCGCTAATGAATCAACCACGTCAATGGAGTAAACGGAATGCACATCACTTGGGTAGCGCATGGCTTCAAATATGTTAAAGTGTATTATCTCCTTGTCGAATTCCATAGTGAGTGTACCCTTATCAACATCAATCTTCGTCTTTGCGGTCTTCATAAATGGCCTCCCAAGAAGTAAAGAAGTAGATGACCGATTCTCATTGTTGTCCATATCCACCACGAAGAAATCAACCGGAAAAATAAGTTCATTTACTTGCACTAGCACGTCTTCTACAAGTCCCTTTGGATATATGTTAGACTTGTTCGCTAATTGGATAATAACTCTCGTCTCTTTCAAAGGTCCAAGATTCAAGGAGTCATATATTTCGGCCGACATCACACTAATGGAAGCTCCCAAATCAAGTAAAGCATGTTCAAACCTTTTCTTACCAATAGTAATTGGTACCATGAAACCACCGGGATCCGTACACTTTGTAGGCATCTTCTTCAATAGCATAGCCGACGCACTCTCGCCAACTTTAGTAATTTCATTATCAAGCAATCTATCCTTCTTGATGCATAATTCCTTCATGAACTTGGCATACCTTGGAATTGTCTTGATGGCCTCAATGAATGGGATGTTGATTTCAATCTTCTTGAAGATATCCATAAGTGCCTTGTCTTGAGCTTCTTTCTTGGATTTAGCAAAACGACTAGGAAAAGGAGGTGGAGTAGTGAAAGTAGGAACCGGTTCCTTGGATTGGTCGGTTGGTGTTGAATTCTCCTTTGGTGCGGTTTCCTCCTTGTCTTTGACTACCTCTTCTCTAGTTTCTTCATGATGACTTGGACCCTCCACTTGTCTTCCACTTCTTAAAGTAACCGCATTAACATTCTCTCTTGGATTCACAAATGGTTGTGAAGGAAGTTTTGTGGATGCTTGAGATTTTAATAGGTTCACATCGGTCGCCAATTGTCCCATTTGAGTTTGTAAATCCTTGATGGCCGAATCGGTCTTTTGTTAGATTTGTTGGAACATAGAAGTAAGACCTTGCATACCTTGCATTAACGCATTGAGCTTGTCATCATTCAAAGAATCACGCTCCTTGACTTGTTGTGGTTGGAATTGTTGAGGTTGGAAGCGTGATTGTTGAAAACCACCTTGTTTCGCATATGGATTAGGAGCCGCCGCTTGCTTGTTTGCATAACTAAAGTTAGGATGATCCTTCCAACCGGGATTGTAAGTATTGGAGTATGGATCGTACCTTGGCCTTTGATTTGGATATAAAGCATTGACTTGTTCGGTCTCACCATCCGGAATAATTACCGCGGCCATCCTTTGAATCATTATCTCCATGTTACCCATTCTTTGATCAAGATGTGATGATGAATCACTAACTTCATGCACTCGCCTAACCATTGGTTCATCTCTTGTGTAGAATTGTTGCGAGTTCGCAGCCATACTTTCAATCAACTCGGTAGCTTGGGTCACCGTCTTGTTCACTAGTGCACCACCACCCGCGGCGTCAAGAAGAGACCTATCACTTGGGTTGAGAGCTTCGTAGAAGTATTGGAGTATCATAGCATCGCTGAATTGATGGTGTGGACAGCTTGCCACCAACCTCTTGTATCGCTCCCAACATTCATACAATGACTCTCCCACATGTTGTTTCAATCCACAAATCTCCTTGCGAATTTGAGTAGCTTTTGATGCGGGAAAATATCTCTCGAGGAAAAGTTTCTTCATCCCATTCCATGTTGTGATACTTCCGGAAGGCAAATAATATAACCATTCCTTAGCATTGCCCGCCAAAGAAAAAACGGAAAGCTTTCAACATTTCTCCATCCGCATTAGTCTCCGGTGGAAGCATAGCCATAACTATGGTATAGAAGTCCATAAGATGTTTGTTTGGGTCCTCATTCACCATGCCATGGAACTTTGGTAACTCTCTAATCAACCCCGGCTTGATCTCGAAGGTTGAGTTAGTTTGGATACACCATTGTTGTGTATCGAGCTTGTGAGAAGCTAGGTCCTTGAGTGTACGTTTAGCCATTGTTTCTTCCTGTTTGTCCGAATCACTTGATGAAGAAGGAGGAAGTGGAGTGTTAACCGCTCGAACGAAATCCTTTAGTTGAGTCTTAGGATCGAAGACGTATTGGACTCGGTCCGCCTTTTTAAGCATTCACCAAAGGTATAACACCTGAAACAAGATTCTCAAAAACTAAGTTAGATACGGTATAGAATCTAATAAAGCAAGAATATAGGAAAAAGAAAAATAAAAACAACTAAAATCGTCCGCTCCCCGGCAGCGACGCCAAAATTTGATGCGTGTCGTAGGTGCAATCAAATTAATTAATATTTCCACTCAATTAAAAATAATATAATGGAAGTCAAGTTCGTTCCCACGAGGAGCAAGAGATTCTAGTTGTAAAAATTGTCACAAAAAGGGGGGTGTAAAACAAAAGAAAGTAAATAAAGCAATTAAAATATAAAGTTGAAATCAATAAGAGAGACAAGATCAAGGAATCATTCTTCGTTGCAAAACAATGATTAAAGTTATGTTCTTTTCTACTTGTTATTAGTCACAGATTATCACCAACCGTAGGATAGCAGGGTCGCTTAGCTAGCCCCAAAATCCCTTATTTCACTGAGTAACAAGTCCGCTTAGTTATCGATTCTATTCAAAAGAACCACCTTGAGGTTCGCTTACAAGATGTAATTCCCGAATGCATTAAGATCTATGAATTTAGGTTTAGTACTAGTAGTTAAACTCGGTTCGCTTGGTCCACTTTCTAGCGTTGTTTTTACACACAATCGCTCCACGGAATCCCTCCGCAAGGTATCGTGTTTGCTACTTATGTAAAGAGTCAAGAAACGATTACTTATCCCCTAACTTTCACTAGCTTTAGATCAAATTAACAAATCAATTTAGCGTGCACTCTAAACAATCTATCAATCAATCATGAATGAATAAACATTCCTATTAGTAAAAACAAACGATAATCATGTGAAAAACTTCAAGATAGAATTGAAACAAAACTCAAATCATATATTAAGAACTAGGAATTCATCCTCAATCAATAAGAAAATTAGCTACTCATGTTTTTGAAATTCACACAAATAATAATTAAAAGGAGAATTTTAAAGTTCACACAAATAATTAAAAAGAAGAATTTTGAAAAGCAAGCAAAAACACAAGTGTTGTGTGTGTAAAAAGGTGTGTAAAGATGTAGAAAACTTCTCTATTTATAGGCTTCAATATTCTCCAAATCTTCCAAGGAATAGAATCCTCATTCCATAGTAATTCAATTTCCAAATTCAAGTCTTTCTCATCTTCCATCTTCTCTTTCCAAATTTGACCCAAATTCTCCATCCAATTCCAAGTCCAAGTCTTCACACCCATGAGAAGAATCCACACAAAAAAATCTGTAATTTTGGTCGCCGGAAAGCTGGTATTATGGCCGGAATCCGTCACCGCCGGTCACCTGTATTCTTCGCCGTCACTGGTATATTCGACAGAATATTCCGTCAGTCCACCGTTAGGACTAACGGTCAAAAGTGTCAACGTTAGTCAAGAAAGTCAAGTCAGAAAGAAGATCAGCTGAGTCAGTCACTGAGTCAGCTTCTAACTCAGCTGATTGAATGAGTTAGTATTGGCCAAGGCCATTGCACTGGCCTAAACTCGGCTCTGCACCAAGATGGCACATCAGCTGGGAAAATCCAGCCATGATGGTTGTGCCTTCCCTGCAAATAATTCACATCATTCATAACCCAAACTCCATTTAATCTCCTTGATCAACAGCATCATCATTATTTTCTCTGGCAACTTAGTCTTCAAATTCTACCATCTGTTCATCATTTTGAATCCCAACTCAGCCTGCAATCTTCACATCAAACAGACCCCCATTTGCAATTCACACTCACTCTCAGTTCAACTGCCACTGCTCAAGCATCTCCATATCAGACTTCACCTGCAACTTCATTCTGGTAGTGCAAGACCAACTCCATCCTTGCATTGCAGCATCAACAAAGCTGCACCTGGAATTCCATTGCACAAGTCCTGCAACAATGCTTATCTCAGTACTCATATCAATTCCGCCTTTCCAAATTCAGCTCAACCACTTGCCTGTAATCATTGTAATTGGCGGCAACGAGTTGACGCGTCGGAGTAGAAAATCTGGCAGAGTCTCCTTTGTTTTCTGGGCATTTCCAGGCCATTTTCAGGCCATTATTTTCTTCACCTGTAACATTCATTCACAAACATCTATTGCATTCACAGCAGAGCTTCACTCATAAGTCACAACCCATTTGTTTTCTTCATCTCCATGTCTTGCTCAATAGCGGCATCAATTCTGTCCTGTCTTCATCACCAGAACCCAATGTTTAGCTCCTTCCTTTCCCTGTTTAGCAGCACCATGACAAACCCATAATCACTCCAACATCGAACCTGTAGATAATTCTCAATACCAGCTGCTTCAATTCCACCTCTATTTAGCTCACTGATTCCCTGGATCTCTTCAATTGACGGCAGAAGAAAACCAAAACCCATCTTTCAATTTGAGTCTCAGATGTCACCAGAGTTTTTAGAACTCCTCTTCACAACCTTACTCAGTTACAGCTGCCACTACCATCTGCATCTTTCACAGATTGAACCCAATTCATTTTTCAATTTACCGAACCCTTGAATCAAACCCAGACTCCATTTCTGAGATCGGCATTTCATTCACACTCCCAGCTGTTCATTGCAGCAACTTCAATTTCTTATTGGCAGCAACTCAGTCTACACAAAATCTTCAAATCACACATCAAGAATTACTCCAACAAAAACCCATTCATCCACAGTCGTTCTTCATCAATTTCAGCCACCAGATCCCCTTTTCTCAACTCTAATTTCTCAATTTAATTGATCAACAGCAAACCCTCAATATCAGCTATTGATTAGACTCAGACAACCATTGCAATAAACAGTCAGATCCCTTCTCATAATCTCACAATCAACTCGAGCCTCACATCTGATTTCATCTCTATCGAAACTGAGAAGAACCCAACATTTCCAATCTCTTTGTAACCTCCGATGCATCCATGACAGTAGAGAACCCCTAATTTAGATTCATTTCTTCTTCACGTATCAACCACAGATTCATCTCCTTTTTGTGTTCATTATTCTCTCAATCTGGTATTAACAGCAGCAGCTGCTGCTTCAATTTCAGTTGGAACGAACGAGATGAAAGAGAGAAAAGTCTTCTC
Source organism: Papaver armeniacum (assembly GCA_023531295.1). Taxonomy (NCBI): domain Eukaryota; kingdom Viridiplantae; phylum Streptophyta; class Magnoliopsida; order Ranunculales; family Papaveraceae; genus Papaver; species Papaver armeniacum. The sequence goes on from JAJJWW010008436.1 coordinate 468,809, forward strand.
TCGATTTAGGGTAGGGTTGGATTGGGGTGCTAACAGCACAACCGTCCCCTGGATAAGGGCTACCCAGATGGCATCCCTTTAACCACTGACTGGCTTTGTCTTTAGTACTCCTCCAGAGAGTTGCCCCTTAACTTTGATTCGGTTCCCGATAGTGTTCGCCCATGAAATGACAATTTTGCCCTTTTGGCTCAAATAGAGTAATTTCTTCTTCTTTTCCTCCGTGTGACTCCAAAGTAGCTACAAAACTCAAAACAGGCGTAAAATACATAATTTACAAGAAAAATAACAAAGAAAGCATAAACAATAGATAGTAAATAGGATGTATTCTACACCCTATCAAAGAACAAATCAGACGAATTCGGAACTATTGTCCGAAACAAAACAAGACTGGTTGCACAAGGATATTCGAAAATTGAAGGTATTGACTTTGATAAAACTTTTGTTCTTGTTGCTTGTTTAGAATCAATTAGAATTTTACTTGCTTATGCCTGTAATATTAAGATAAAGCTTTTTCAAATGGACATTAAATCTTCATTTCTCAATGGGGATTTAAAGGAAGAAGTTTTTTCTTCTCAATCCAAAGGATTTGAAGATCTAGTATTTTCAGATCATGTCCTTAAACTCAAAAAGGCTTTATATGGCCTAAAACAAGCTCCGAGAGCTTGGTATGATAAGTTGACATCCTTTTTACTTCAAAAGGGATTTTCTAGAGGTGGTGCTGATAAGACACTTTTCACCAAATGGAATGGAAAGAATGTACTTGTAGCACAAATTTATGTAGATGATATCATCTATGGATCCACCTCAAAATCTCTCACATATGAATTCCTAAATCTTATGAGTGGGGAATTCGAAATGAGTAATATTGGAGAATTATCATATTTTCTTGGTTTGCAAATACAGTAACAAAAGGACAATATTTTTCTTTCCCAAGAAAAATATGCCAGTAATTTGGTTGAAAAATTTGAGCTAAAAAGTGCAACACCTATGGCAACACCAATGCCAACTACTGGAAAGCTTCAGTCTAGTCCAGGTGAAAAAATGGTTGATCAAAAATTATACCGATCTATGATAGGAAGTTTGTTATACTTGACTGCAACAACACCAGACATTGCCTTCAGTGTGGGATGTTGTGCCAGGTTTCAAGAAAATCCTAAAAAATCACATCTTAAAGTTGTAAAACGAATCATAAGATACGTTAATGGTACCCTAGATTATGGTCTATCATATTCTATGGATACGAACAACAGTCTTGTTGCCTATTCATATGCTGATTAGGCGGGAGGTGTAGAAGATCGGAAAAGCACTACGGTGGTTGTTTCTATGTTGGTCAAAATCTCATAGCCTGGCATAGCAAGAAACAAAACTCACAGTCTTTGTCAACCTGTGAAGCAGAATATATTGTTGTTGGTACCTATTGTACCCAACTTATGTGGATGAAGCAAATGCTCATTTACTATGGAATAAATATTCCAACAATGAGCATTCTTTGTGATAACTCAAGTGCTATCCGTCTAACAAAAAATCTTGTTGAACATTCTCGTACTAAACATATAGATATTAGATATCATTTTATTAAATTTGTATGAGAATGGAGTTATCAAACTAGAATATGTTCCATCTGAACATAAACTAGCTGATATTCTCACTAAGCCATTAGACAGGGCAACCTTTGAAAATCTAAGGAATTCTATTGGTATTGTCAAGGTACATTAGTACCTTATGTTTCGGGTTTTCAATTTTTTCTATTGGTAAGCACTAGTTATAACCGTTTCAACCTTTCTCTGGTAAAGGTTGCTTTTATTGTTGTTCTTTTGTTCTTGCGAGAGGATGACAACATACTGGGGGAGAGTTCTAACTTGAACTTGCGCTTAATGTTATATCTTTCTAGGGAGAAGAGGATGCGGAATCTGAGGTAACAAATTTGCTAGTTAATCGTTTTCCTGTGTAAGAAAAGCTTGCTTACATTGCATATATTTTTCTTTTGCTTAAAAAAATTTCGGTATAATTGATATATATTACATTATGTGTGTATGGATATGTGTGTGTGATTCAATTATTTCCGGTTAAGAAAAACCGTGTCAATTTATTTGGGTTATCGTTTGGTATCTTCTCTATTGTTTGATATAAAGTGTTTTTGCTTAACGAAATTTCGGTGCAATTGTGGTGCTATAATGTTTATGTTTGTTTCAATTGCTTCCGGTTAAGAAAATAATTATGCAAGTCAATTTATTTTGGTTTGTATGTATTGTTTATGGTTTAACAAAATACGGGGATCATTTGTTTAGTCCAATTTGATTCCGGATAAGACAAACTAAGTTAATTCTGATCTTAGTTAGACTTATCAAATTGAAGGATTCAGTTATTCAAGTATAATCGTGCATTGACAAGAAATACTAGTTAACTAACCTAGTACTTGTCTTGTCTAAAGTGAAAGGTCTAAGTTATTATCTGAATAATTAGAACCTGGTGAGAAAGCTAAAGTTAATACTGATATTTATTTTGGTCTTATCGAAATAAGCGATTGTAAACATACAATCGCTTTAACAAGGGAACTAAGTTTCTTAGTCAATTTGTTAAACTATTAGGGAAAATTGCTTCGGGCAATTGTTTCCTTGATAACATATTTGTTAGAGCACTGCTCGGTTGAACCCACCAAGCGTTGGTATGTCAAGATTGGTTGTCATATTTAGTTCGAAAACTCGAGTCGCTTAATATGTAAACTACAGTCAACTTCGATAGGTTATACTAGAAATGATAGAAGTATTGTTCTCCAGTTACTCACAAAGATCTGAAGATGGATTGAAGACAACAAAGACATCATCCTTCAGCTTGAGGTTAGTAACTATGACTTGACTTGTTCCATATGTATCTTGTGTCTTTCAAATATTTTAGATTGAAAACATAACATGCAAAATTATATTTTGATGATTAAAGTGTCAAGGAATTTATTGAATTACGAAGTATAATGTTTATCTTTTGAACTTCATAGAAATGACATCGACATAATCATTTGAATGCTATTGTGATTATGTATGATGAGGTGAAGATTTCATCCTAGGAAACAATGTTTTACATTCGTTTAAAGGAAGTAAATTCATGAAATTGTTTTGTGAATCGAAAGGGAAATCGCTAGGCTTATTGGTATTGTTATTCATTGCATATATTTTGAATTACCAATACGTGTGATTAGTATAACCAATCATGACTTGTTTATGTTCTTGGTAAAACTATTCACAAGGCCTGACTTTTGTATTGGTATGACTTTTATTAGTGAAACCGATCTTAAGTAATCACCTGAGATGGTATGATCGATTTGTTGTAATTGGTATGACCAACTCTAGGCAAAGGGGAAACGATCCTAGTAAGAGGTGCAAGTGATCAAAAAAGGGGAATCAATCCTTGTAAGAGGTGCAACAAGTTTTTAGATATTGGGAACCGATCCTATGAACATGTGCAACACGTTTTTAGATATTGGGAACCGATCATATAGACATGTGCAACAAATACAAGTTAGATACCATATATATGTGGGAACCGATCCTAGTACCTAGTCAACCGAATTTTGGAATGCTAGTGTGACTAATTCCAGTACCCACATGGAGGTATAACCGAAACTTGTTTTGGTGGAACCGTGAAACCCATGTTTGGTGATTTGATAGGATAATCAATCACATAGTTCTTGGAAGTCATATGAACCAATTCTAAAATTGTTTGGAAGCGTGGAAAATTGATTCCAAGATTGTAAGTATGGAAGAGGACTTACAAAGTAAAGATGTCGACATACTTTGAACATGTGTAGTAACGCTTATCTTTTATTGTTCAAAGATATTCCTTAATAGCTAAAGGAGAATCCCGGATCGAAAAATAAATTGAGAATCTTTTAATTAAGGTTTTTAATTTTATTTTTGGAAAATGAAAATTAGTAATGTGCATTTACTAGTTGGATATTTTCTAAGATATTTTCGGTCATTATTTGGACAAATCATTTCCAAGAATTATGGAAACTGAATTTGGATATATATTGCATATCTTGAGAATATTTTCAGTTTTGGAAATTCCTTGGTCTATAAATATCAAAGTTTGCATTTCGAGCAAACTAATCCTCAGAGCTAGCAAAACTACCTACTTGTGTTGTTACTGGTGGAACCGCCTATTCGGAGAGGAAAGTAACCTAATTAGGCGAAATCTCTTACGGCCGCTCGGTTTAAAGACTTCTTTGGGATTGAGAAGCTCTATCCGTTGGTGGGAAACTAGATGATTGCATTGTTATTTTAGTTTTCGATTATTGATTTGTTTGACTAACGGTTGTTGAATCTTTGATTGCACCTAGTTTGTTTATTCTTGAGAAACTTCTCTTCTGATATAAGGCTCACTCAAACTAGATCAAAGATCTAACGTTTCTACGGATCTAAGTATTTCTAGATCCGCAAGATAGATTCATTCATTTGTCATTGTTAACAGACTCTGTTATGTGCGACAAATCAATAAGGAATCAAGTTTGTTGTTGCGGGTTGTTACTTTGAAGATTAAATCGAAGATTGAAGACTTTGAAGATTTGAAGAATTTTGTTCTTGTGTTTTGATCTTGGTGTAACTTTCTGTGACTTGATTTTTCGGGATTAAAGAGGTTGTTTATTTTCAATAAACATAACCTTTTTTTAAGATCAACAAGTAGTTTGTGATTTTATCATAAACCTTGTAATCAAGACTGATTATTTCGGTAATCATTGTCTTGTTTGATATATCTTGTAACCGAGGAACTTAGGATCTGGTAACAGGTCTTAAAAATAGAAGATCCTTAACTGTGCTTATATCATATATTTTGGTATTGTGATTATAAAGTGAGTTTTGTTACCAAACACTTTATCCTTTACTGTTTGGAATACGATCCATAGGAATCTTGTCTTGAAAGATTGAACCATTAAGAAGATATATTAGATTTAAGTCTTAAACAGAACGCCTATTCTGCTAGGATATCTAGTATCAAATATCTATTGAGAACTCCGGTTCTGCTAGATATTTTAAAAACAAATATCTATAGAGAACTTCGATTTTGCTAGATATTGTCAAAACAAGAATACTGCTGAAGCTGAGTAACTAGGATTTGAGTTTACTTAGTATTATCTACACGAAGTTGCAGGTTTACTTTTTGTAGCATCTTAATTCGTTGAGTATTCAAATCTGGACTAGATCCCCGGATTTTTCTACAAGATTGTAGTTTTCCTCGTTAACAAAATTCTAGTTTCCGCATTATAATTGTTTTTATATTATAATTAAAGTAAATACACTTGTACGTTAACTAGGCACTTGATATTTATCTTATAAGGTTTCGGTTATACAGTACTATTATCAAGTGAACACTTTGTTGTAGTATTGTCTCGATTTCATATCCATAGACGATCACACAAAGTGTATTGGATTTCTCCACTTGTATGATATAATTATTCACGTGTTAGGCCAGTCCGGATTAACCCTATTTCAAGTGGACACTGTGTTAAAATATTCCTTGAGTGATTTTTGCTCCAAGAGGTTTATACACAGTAGTGATTGAATAGATTGTGATCGAATAAAAAGATTGTGGTGTATTTGGGTACCCTCATCTTTTCAATATTAAAACTAAATTACTTGTAGTTTCGGTTTTAATATTGGTTATCTAAAGTGGTATGTGAAACCTTCGTGCTTAACTCTTATAGGTTGTACAACTCTTTTAGATTTGTAAGATCCTTTCGGTTTGACCTTTATTTGCTCGAACCTTTGTCATTTTGTGACAAAAAGGGGGAGAAATATATGGAGTAAAGAAGTGATTTGAAATCAACAAGGAAAGGACAATTGTGCTTAAATGTTATATCTAACAAAAGAGTAAATCATTGACTAAGGGGGACAAACATATCATATTGTTGTGTAGTTATCTTGACTACAACAGGGGAATAACAAAGATGTTCAGATTGAATATCGACTTATCTTACCTTTAGGGGGAGTATAAGCTTTGTTATTCATATGTCAACATCGAGATTTATTAATTGAATATATGCAGGTTATTGTGTTGTTGAAACTTGGAAGCAAGTGTATGTATAATTAATTCTTATATGTAATTTGTTTATCCATATGTATTAAGAGTTATGTCACTAAAATTGACAAAGGGGGGAGATTGTTAGAGCATAGCTCGGTTGAACCCACCAAGCGTTGGTATGTCAAGTTTGGTTGTCATATTTTAGTGAATCAAAACTCATCTAAGAGTCGTTTGATTATGTACTAGAGACAACTTCGTATATGTTAAACTAGAAAGTATAGTAATATGAGACATACAAGTATTACTCGAAGACCTGAAGAATGTGAAGAAGTAACGAGCTACAATGATGACATCATCCTTCCTCTTGAGGTTAGTAATATTGACTTGAACTGTTTCATTCCTAACGTATCTTTCAAGTTGTGCTATATTGAAAACAAAATTGCGAAGCTGTGAATGAATATTTTACTCTAGTAGTGAAACATGATCATATGATCATAGTATTAAGGAATTAGACTACGAAGTATAACGCTTATTTTTTGAACTTCGTAGATATGACATCGACATAATCGTATGAATGCTATTGTGATATGTGTATGGGTAAAGGTGAAGATTTCATCCTAGGAAACAATGTTTACATTTTTTTAAAGGAAATACATTTATGAACTTGTTTCATGAATCGAAAGGGAAATCGCTAGGCTTATTGGTATTGTTATTCATTGCATATCTTTGGATTACCTATATGTGTGAGTTAGTAGAACCGATCATAACTTGTTATGTATCTTGGTATAACTAATCACAATGCCTGCCTTATGATTTGGTATGACTAGTTTTTATTAATTAGTGTAACAGATCCTAAGTAATCATCTGAGATGGTATGATCGATATTTGTAATTGTTGTGACCGATCCTAGTAACTGGTGTGACTGGTCACAAAAGAATTGTGTAATCGATCCTTGTAATTTGTGTAATTGGTCCTAGTAATTGGTGTAACCGATCCTGATAATTAGTTAACCGATCCTATTGACTTGTTTAACCGATCACAGCAATACCTTGAGTATATGGTAACCGGTCCTGGTAATCGACATAACCGATCTTGGTAACTGACGTAACCGGTCCTGGTAACTTATGTGTACGATCAAAAGTAATCTGTATTAAGGTATAACCGATCCTAGTGATTGGTAGAACCGATTGAACCCATGATTGTATTTGATATTTGATCAATCACATACTTGTCAAGGAATACAGATGAACCAATTCTAAACTTGTTTGTAAGTGTGGTATAATCGATTTAAAGATTGTAAATATGAAATATGATTTACAAAGAAAATATGTCAACATACTTTGAACACGGACAATAACTCTTATCTTTTATTGTTCAAAGTTATTCCTTAATCACTCAAGGAGATCCCGGTCCGAAATAAGAATCTTTTAATTAAGGTTGTTAGTTTTATATGCTTTAATTACCAGCAATTAAATGCATATCTCTAGAGAATAAAAATTAGTAATATGCATTTACTAATTGGACATTTTTTATTGAGAGATTTCAGAAAATATTGGACAAAGCATTTCCAGGAATTATGAAAACCGATTTGGAAATTTATTGCATATCTTGAGAATACTTCGGTTTTGGAAATTCCTTGGTCTATAAATACCTAAGTTTGAATTTCTAGCAAACTATCCTAAGATCCAGGCAAACTTCAACTTTTTGTTGTTTCTGGTGGAGCCGTCTATCTGGAGAGGAAAGTACCCTAATTAGGCGAAATCTCTTACGACTGCTCGTTTAAAGACTTCTGTGGGATCAAGAAGCTCTACGAGTACCGTTGGTGGGAAACTAGATAATTGTAGTTTATTAGTATTCGATTTATTTGATTGACTAACGATTGTTGAACTTTGATTGCACCTAGTTTTTTTATTCTTGAGAATCTTCTCTTCTGATATAAGATTCACTCAAACTAGATCGAAGTGTCAACGGGATATTTAGAATTGTTTGTAGATCTAAAGACATCTTGTGATAGTCCATTGTTAATAGACTATGTTCTGTGCGTGATTGATCACAAGAGATTCAAGTAGTGTTGTGCAGGTTTAATTGAAGATTAAAGAAGATTTGAAGACGAAGAAGATTTCTTATTGGTTTCATATTTTTGTGTAGCACAAACCTTGATCGGCTGGGATCCAACTATAATCGGATTTATTCGATTGATTAGTAGCGTGAGATCGGTAACACCTAATAGTTCTCTTGAGTTCTATTTTGATTGTTACAAATATGAATCTTATTACTTAGGTAATAGAGATTGGATTGATCTAACCAGGGAAAGGAGTTTATTAGTTTAAACGGAAGAGCCTTTGCATATGACTTGAGATATATTTATCTAGAAAGAATCAATAGATTTGTTACCAAACAGATTTATTATTCATTTACTGTTTGGAATACGATCCAAAGGAATTGTTCCAGTGCGTGCACTTATTAAATGTCGGAAGCGCAGGGATACTAAAGAAACTAAGTGAACTAGGTTTAGTTGCTTGGTCTCAACTATACGAAGTTTGGTTTAAATTTTGTATAACGTCTTAATTCTGAGAGTATTCAATTTTGGACTTGGTCCCAGAGTTTTTTTTGCATTTGCGGTTTCCTCGTTAACAAAATCTTGTCGTGTCTTTTACTTTTATATTTACGCAATTATATTTGTTTATTATAATTAGAAGTAAAATACACAAACCTTAACTCCGTATTACTTGATAGTGATCCTATAGTGTTTGGTTAAGTCCGAACCTATTATCAAGTAATCACGCTTTGATTGTTGTATTGTCTCGATCTCGTATCCATAGACGATCATACAAAGTGTAAATACCGATTTGTCGTATTGTCTCGACTTTGTCCACAGACAATCACTTTCGGTAAGAGTACTTATATGTGGATATTTTAAAAGATTGTGGTGTATTTGGGTACCCTCGTTTTTCAAATGTTTTTGTTTTTTTGGTTTCTAATGCATGGCTACAACCGGTCTATGGTGTCTATGAGTGCTCAGTCATTTATGGTATGGAACCGTTGGTTAAATACGTAAATAGAATAAGAGAGACAGTAAGATGGGTAGGTTAAAGATTTTTTCAAGCAACTTCACCAAGTTCCCATATTAGTGACGATATTGTTGCTGTAATCAAAGAAGAATTGCCTAATTATGCCTTTAGAAAGATCTGAGGTGATCTAGAACCTTGCATGGGTTAATATTTCACTTTGTTGTCAGTTCAAGTGTCATTTTTGTCAAACAGGAAACCCCTAAAATATTGTTAAGAACCTAGTGAAAAGTGAAGAGTTGGTTAAGTCATTTAAACGATGAATAAAATTAATAAAATATAGCAGTCTTCAATGACAGGTAATAATATATTGTATAACTCACTGATAAGCTTAACTGAGTAACATATATGATGGATAAGTAGGATGGAAATGGCAGGTCTCGCTGCTATAAGACCACTATAATCTTAAAAACTGATTAGTATTAATGCTTAACAATTTATATCGCTCTCTAAAACGATAGACATTCACTCATACTTCTTAGTTGAAGGTGGACTGTATATGGCAAAGAAAATGGCAGTGTTAGGATTCGCTGCGCCTTGGCTTAAACCATTTACGATATATAAAAGTTTGGCCTATAAAAAATTCTGAGCCTCGTGGATTTATTTCAAGCTTTGTCATGTGACAATGAGATTTTATTATCAGCAAAAGCTTTAAAATTAAAGGTGCAACTAGATAAATGCTGATTGTCGGTGTTTATGTGGCTCGGAACAACCATGGTGCAACTACTAATGATCTTAAGGATGTAAATTGTAAAGATTGATGAGAGTAATACTGGTGAGTCATGGATGTAAGGAAGGGGAATCAAATGTGCGTTTAGGCGCAACCGGATAAGAGGCATCTCAAAGAAGAGTACATAATAAAGTCTCATTTGTGTTTTGCAGGAACCACAATAATGAGCTAAATTAATGAGTCCGTAACTGATGGCAGCCATAGTCTATTTGGTGACAACAAGAGCATCTAGGCATCCATGAAGTGCAATGTAACCCCAATAAATTATTAGCTGCAACATTCATCTGCTATTGCCGAAAAATTGCCTGGCTAAATTGGGGCCTATTCCAATTAATTTGGGCCTACACTACAAGAGAAAAAAAGATTATTAAGAGATGAAACTACCAACTTACCCTTTATCAAATACTAATACTACAAATGTGTCCCCATTAAATCCTAATAATAAAACTAAAAACTAAAAAACTAAAAACTAAAATCAAAATCAAAACTAAAATCAAAATCATAAAACTAAAAAGTCAAATCAAAATAAAAATCAAATTCATTTTCATCTCCATCTCCAGCTGCAACCGATTATTCTTCTCTTCTTCTCCCATAATACGAACCATCTTCGATTGTCATAGAAGCAGATGAAATGGCACGAATCAAGTACTTTTTTAGCAACCCAATCCCATAAATTAGGTTTTAGCAACATGCAATCACTCAAAATTCGATTTTTTTTGAAATCAAAGTGTTCTGGGTTTATGTCAATGTACTTATGAACCGATTTTATTTAGAAACGGATTTTGTTCATGCCCACAAAGACCGATTATACTGAATGTGTATTATGGTTGGAAATATTGAACCATAATCGGTCTATGTTAATGTCCACATAGCCCGATTCTGGTATGGAAGAGAACCGTTTTTTTCTGTATGTTTTTTTGGTTAGAATCGGATTATATGTATGTCCACATAACCCGATTGAACAACCTTTGGTTTCTTAACCGCTATGCCCATAATAGAATTATTTAAGGGTCCACATAAACCGATTTTTATCGATGTTCTCCAAAATTGGTAGATATGGTACACCTACATAAACCGATTCCAGGTTTGATGTGATGAACATCAACCTTAATCGGTTTATGCTGATGCACACATCAAACGATTCATTAACCATGTTTGAATTTTTGCACAAATCTTAAATTTTTTTATATTTATGTTATAGAGCATGAAATTTGGAATTGAAAGCAAAAAGAATGAGGTCATTCCGACATCGGACGAAGAAGTTATAAGCAAAACAGTTTCATGAAATGCCCAAATTTACAATCGGTTTATGTGGTCATTAACATAAACCGATTCTGGAGGAAAAAAATCACATAAAAACTCATGAATTTTACAATCGGTCTATGTTCTAAGTATTATAAACCGATTCTTACAATCGGTTTATGTGAGCATGAACATAAACCGATTCTGGACGAGTTTTTCCAAAAAAAAAAAATTAATTAAAAAAAAATCATGTTTTGATGAAGAATCAAGATTAGTTATTTTTAGTTTAATTTGATTAAACATCAATTAATCACCCGATTAACACTAATTAATCAAGGGGTAAATTAGCCATTTTTTAAAATAATTGGTTAAGGGGTGCTTTTTTTAACTTTTCAATGACTATTTTTGTCTTGTAGTCGTAGGCCCAAATTAATTGGTATAGGCCCCAATTTAGCCAGGAAAAATTGATATCACAATTCAAGTTTTACATTGGTCAAGTAGCGGAGGAGATGCATGTATTCATATCTTTGCCCATGCTAAAGAATATCTTTATCGGTGTTCGAAAAAATTATAAATCCTATTTTGGAGAAGTTTATGAATTGTAAAATCCAATTTTAAATCGTGGATTTTTGGGGTTTAAGGCATTTACGAATGTATATAACCTATTTTGGGGTGTGCATGAATTTGTTCATCAGGATATCATTTTTCTTAATTTCTATATGTTATGTACTTGAAGTATTCTACTAGGTGACGTTCTCTATTACTCCCCCTGTTTCTAAATAATAGGCAGGTTTGTGTGTAAATTTAAAACCCACAATTGGGGGATATCAAAACTAATTGGGGGATAGAGGAAAAGGACAAAACTTGGATCCAAATATCAATTCAGGGTCACCCCTTATCTAAGTATTTTACGTAATACATAATCTACCCCTCACTAATCATGTTTAGCGGTTAAATATAATTAGGTAAGTTAATAGTTTAGTTTGATAATCATTAGAATAAATCATTATCATTGAATTTGTTGATGCAACAACATTAAATCAAGATATTTATGATCATGAAAGTTTATGGGAAGAACCAACCATGAAAGTAAACAAGCTGAATATACAAGTGATCCAATTAGTCATATATAGGTATTAATGTATTGAAATTTGATTTGTTTTTTCATTGAATCCGCCATTGTTACGCCTAAAAAACTCAGTGTCGGCATGGTAAAAGTATTATCGAGTATGCCGGGAGTGGTGCCGGCATGGTCGATTCCCAAATGAACCATGCCGGTTTGAGGACAAAAACATACAGATTTTTTTTTTTCTGAAATAGCAAGTATCGGCATGGTATTCATCCTGAATAACCATGCCGGAACTCAGTACCGGCATGGTATTCATCCTAAATAACCATGCCGGAACTCAGTATCGGCATGGTCTTCATCCTAAATAACCATGCCGGCACTCACTACCGGCATGGTCTTCATCACTACCGGCATGGTCTTCATCCCTACCGAATGTAAAAAAAAAAAAAAAATCAAAGTGAGGAGCCGGCAGAGAAGGAGAAGGGAATTTGAAAGGGAATGAGAAATGTTTCGAATTTAAAAGGGAGTAGGGTATATTTACGTTTGATTTAGCTTTTATTGTTTTAAAGAGTAGTTTCGTATTTTCGCCCCAAAAAACACCCCTTAACAAACACTATTGGTTGTGGGAAGTAATTTATATCCCCCAATTAGTTTTAGTATCCCCCAATTGCGCGTTCTAAATTTACACACAAACCTGCCTATTATTTAGAAATGGAGGGAGTATTCTTTTCTAATGACAAACTTATATACGACAAAGAGTAAGAATTACTTCATGTGTACAAGTTTTTTTCATAAACCCTCTACTAGCAGTTTTTTTTACCGCCAAGTGTACCAGCTAAAATTAATTACTCGATGCGGAACACGGGTTTCATAACCCTTCTGGTGATCCAGTGAAAGATTCCTCACATCTTTATTCACAAAATTCAATCTCTATTCGATTTGAGTATATTTTATTTTATTTATTGATTTGATTTGATCAGGCATCTGAGAAACACAGTATGGAGAAAGACATATATGAGTACATCAAGAAGAATTTGATAAGAAACATGGTCCATTGGTCCTACTTGGTAATGTATTGTCAATCGCAATTTCAGGATTACTTATTTACTTTCTTCATTTTTTTTATTTTTTTTTCTCTGAATCACATTTATTATTAATTGAAAATTTGAGTTTTAAAGAATACATCCCAAATTAGAAAAGCAAAAATAGGCCAACTACATAGGCCCAATACATAATTAAAGAAAAAAGAAAAAGCTCATTAATTAGTTGAACCTAAGGTATTCCACATTTGGGATCTCCACTCTTATCAAAAAATTTGGTCTTCCAAAGATTACTTGTCTTTCACCTTCTCCCAATCTAGCCCCCCTTTTTGCAGCTGCATCAGCAGAGAAATTGATTTCTCTGAAACAATGTTGGAACATAGTGGAATATACTTTACTCACAGCTCTTTGCCATCTCATCCTTATAAACCATGGAGTCTGCCCTTTGATAAAGCCATCTATAACAGTTTTTGAATCTGAACATATGATGATATTCTGTAACTCCCATTCACCTGCCAACTCCACTGCACAAAGTACTGCATAATTTTCTGCAACAAAATTGGTTGTGATGCCTATGCCTCCTGTTAATGCTCCAATCACCTGGCACAAATGATTTCTAATTACCACTCCAAAACCTGCTGCTCCAGGATTACCAAAAGAATATTCATCACAACAAAACATGGTGTATCCAATTGGTGGGGAGACCAGTAAAAAGTTTTGATGCAGTGAAATTTGTTGTATCTAACTCCTAGATTAAAAAAAGATATTACCTGGCCATCATATGCTTGATTCCACTTATTCCCTTTCATCCTATATCCTCCTTCATACACCAACTTTTTTATTCTGTTTTTAAATTGAAGTTCATTAGGCTTGATTTCTTCAAAAAACTTTTTATTCTTCTGAAACCATAGCTCTCTGACTACAGAACAAGCTGCTGTGATCCAAGCTTCTCTGACAATTGAACTTTTGTTTCTTGCATTAGCCCATATATCATCAAATGATTTTGGTTGTTTAGTATAAAATACAGCACACACCCAAATTTTAATGTTGAATTGACATTCCCAAAGGAGATGTTTCATAGTATCTTGATCTTTCATACAAATGCAACATCTAGAGGCCAGTTCATATCCATTTCCAAGCATAACAATATCATCCACATAAATTCCTTGTAGAATTTTCCAAACATTAATTGCAATACTTGGGTGGAGAAATGTATTCCATATGAGAGATGCACAATGCAGTTTAGGCTCTTTATGTCTTAACAGTTCTATTGCAGAAGAAGTTGTACACTTACCAGACAATTCACCAGTCCACACCAATGAGTCCTGCCCTCCCCCTATATCTGGTAAACACAAAGAAGTGATAATTGATTGAATTTCAGCAGGTATGCACCACCTGCCATTCTGAATTAGGTCTGCTACTTTAAGATGCTCATTGGCTTTAGCATAAGTATTACTGTTAATATTTCCATTTAAAGGAGCATCACCAATCCAGGTATCATGCCATACATTGACCTTCTGCCCATTTCCAATGCACCATCTAATATTTTCTTTTAATACTTCCCAAGCCCACTTCAGTCCAGGCCAAATAGATGAAAGTTTCCAGTTTTCATTCCATTTCCCATGTTTATTTAAGTACTTTGCTTTAATGAATAAGGACTATTCATCTTCAGAATTTATTATTCTCCACATCATTTTCATTAACAGAGCTCTGTTGATGATTTCAAGTCTCTGACTTCCTAGACCACCTTCACTATAAGGAGTGCAGACCTTCCTCCAAGCTAGAATAGTGTACTTCCTCACATCTCCATCACCAGACCAAAGGAAATTTCTTATCACCTTTTCACAGACCTTAATTACTGATGCATGCCACTTGTGCACAGCCATATTGTAAATTGGGATACTTAATAATACAAATTTTATGAGAACCAACCTGTCTTGAAAAGGTAGAAGTTTCCCCTTCCAAGCTGCAACCTTTATCTGTATTAACTCTACCATAGGCCACACAGTAGATACTTTAACTCTGCCAGGAGATAAGATGACACCTAAGTACTTGTCAGGGAAGTTACTAAGCTCCATTTGCAGTATTTCCTTAATCTGATTTTTCCTTAGAACAGAAGTACCATCAATAAAAATCTTGCTTTTAGTTATGTTTATGATTTGAACTGAACCTTTTTGATAATCATCCAACAAATTCATGAGATTAATGACACTTTTCTTGGCTCCATTACATAAGAGGAAGACATCATCTGCAAAAAAATAAGTGTGTTGGGTGAATGCCTTTCCTTAGTACCATTGGTAGGATCAAACCTTCTGCCACCTTCTTATGAATGCACCTGCTTAGAACATCTTCCATAATAACAAATAGAGTTGGAGATAAGGGGTCTCCTTGCCTTAGACCCCTCCCAACTGGAAAAAATCCATGAGGCCCTCCATTAACCATTACAAATATTCTAGTTGATTCAAATAAAACTCTTAACCAATGACACCAGGAATTAGAAAAACCATACCTGCCTAGTACCTGAAATAAGAAATCCCAACTTAACAGAATCATAAGCTTGAGATATGTCTAGTTTTAATCCCACATTTCCACCTCTTCTATTTTTCTTCATGTCATTGACCATTTCAGAAGCTAATATGATCTGTTCTTGTATGCTTCTTCCTTTGATATAGGCTACTTGCTGAGGTGTAATCACTTTTTGCATAAGAGAGCTCATTCTTGTATTTATGATCTTTGTAAAAATCTTGAAGCTCACATTACTCAGACCAATTGGTCTAAAGTGATTGGGAGATTTTGCACCTTCTGTTTTAGGCAAGAGAACAATAAAATTGGAATTAAGGCCCTTTGGGATAAATTTCCTCCTCCAACAAAATTGCATAGCCTGAACTACATCATTTTGTATAATATGCCAGCATGCTCTATAGAAGCAACCAGAAAAGCCATCAGGACCTGGTGAACTATCAGGATCCATACTGAAAATTGTAGCTTTAATTTCCTCTGCTTTAGGTATAGCATCCAGCATTTGTTGATCTTCATCTGTAATTACTTTTGGAATTACATTCAGTAAAGACTCAGCATCTTCTGTTTCTTGAAATTAAAATTTTTGCTTGAAGTGTTGCACTAAAGTTTCAGCAATGATATTCTGATCTGAAACTAATTTTCCATTGGAATCCTCCAGCTCACTTATGAGATTTTTTGATTGCCTAACCTTCACATTTGTATGAAAGAACTCTGTATTAGCAGAACCTTCTTTAACCCATTTGATTCTAGCTTTTTTCTTGAGCATGGTATTTAAATGGACCTCTTTACTGTTGTAATCATTTTCAGTATTAACAAGGTTATTCAGAGCTTCAATATCATGAGGATTTTGATCTGTTATGGCCATTGCTTTATTAACTTCTTCTTCAGCTTCTTTGAGTTTAACATAAACATTACCAAAAACTGACCAATTCCATTGCCTTAGAATATTCTTCAATCTTTTTAATTTCTGTTGAAATACATATGCATGATCACCTACTATTTCTTCAGCCCAACTTTGAGATACTACATCCATAAAACCTGGATGAGTTAACCACATTTTCTGAAACTTTAAGGGAGCATTTGAAGGTTTGGGAATAATTGCACCACCACCTAACAAGGATGCATGGTCAGAAGGAATCCTTAATCCAAACTTGTAACTCCAATTCTCATGCACTTGGAACCACTTATGATTATAAACAACTCTATCTAAATTACATGGAATTCTCTTGTTCCCATGTTGACAATTGGACCAAGAATGCATTAAACCTGATTTAGGAGCTTCAATCAATTCACAATTATTAAGGCAATTATTAAATTCTTGCATTGCTCTTCTATTTGCTGCCCTGCCTCTAATTTTCTCATCTTGAGAAATAATAGAATTAAAATCACCTATAGCAAGCCAAGGTAGATTCAGATCACTGATACTTTCCATTTCAGCCCATAAAAATATTCTTTGAATAACCCCAACATGTGCATGAATTCCAGATACTAGAGCTCCACCTGTATCCACTGTGATCATATGACTAGACATAGAAACAACTTTTGGTTCTGGTAAAGTCTTGCTCCAAAATAACCAGATATTCCCTTTTTTATTAGACACTGAGTTGTGAATCACTTTATTTTCCATTCCAGGCAAATTAAGTTTATTACAAAAAGAAGCACTGCAAACTACTTTAGGTTCAGCTATAAAAACTAATGAAGGTTTAAATTGGTTTATTAAAGTCCACAACTTATTTTGAGCCATAGTTCTTCTAAGGCCCCTGAGATTCCAAAAAAGAACTTTCATTGCAAAGATTGGAGGCCTTTAGTGCCTCCCTTTGCATTATTTTTTCTAAAATTATATTTACCAGGAACTGGCTGAGATGTTACCTTTGTTATTACATGACTTTGCTGATCACCAGAAGGAGGCACTTGCTTTATTGCTGGTTTTTGAATTACTCTAGACCAAGAAGTAGAAGGAATTTGTTCTTCTGAAACAGACCCATCTTTTCCATTAATATATTTAACCACACTTTGTTCTAAAGCATTGTCTTCTACTACTTGTAATATTTTTGCTGGAACAACAGTTTATTCATGCATATTTTTATCATTACCTTCATTAGTTGCATCTTGTAATGAACCAAATATTCCTGTAGTAATTATAAATGGATTTTCCACTTGCTGAATAGAAGATGTTGAGATATGAATTGTATTGATTGGAGTTTGACAAATGTCAAAAGGTTCTCCAATACTTGTTGGTGTTGAATTATTAGCACCTTTGACTGCTGATGCTGGAGATCCTTCAGGTGGATGATTAAAACTTTTGCCATGAGATAGTATGTTAACATTTGACTTTGGAGAACTACGACTATGTGTTGCTTGAATTCTACATTCTGCTAGAACATGACCAATAATTTTGCATTTGTCACAGAATTTTGGTGGCTTAGTGAGTATAACATTCTGCATAAAACCCCATACTTTGTTTTAATCCACAATTTACTGGGAATTTTCTTCGCAAAATCTATGTTAACTAGAACCCTTGCATAATAACCACTCTCAAACTTCAAAGTTGCTTCATCAACTTTAACAAGATCTCCCAGAGCTCTGCAAATATTGAACAAGGTTTTCTCATCCCAGTACTCCAAACTGAGACCTGGAAGATGAAACCAAATTGCTGCTAATGATGTTCTATGATTTTCAGGACGAAAATTAGGAATCCAATTTCTGTACCATAATACTTGATTAAAAACTTCCAATTTTCCAGCTTTAATCATATTCTTAACTCCTTCATTATCCAATTTGATTATGAAGAAACCTTTTCCTAATGGAATCATTTGACATTGCCCTTTCAATTTCCATTGATTTTTCAAATTTTGAACCGCATCAGAAAATTTCAGATGAAGAAGATCAAGACGACCAATAAGAGAAAATTGCCAAGCCACACATCTTTCATATGTATCATTAATAAGGTCTATCGATGGATTTTACTCATAAGATTTGTTTAGATCTACTACAGATGAATCCATTTCCAGATTCTTATTTGGCTCCATGAAAGTTAAAAGATAATCACCTAATGAAAACTAAATAGAACTATAACAGTATAATATTGAACACCAATCATTTCAGATAATATTTTGTAAGAATTCACCTGAATTAATGACGTTGAACACAGAAATCTAAGAAAAAACGATGAAGAAAATGACTGAGTCAATCACTGATCCTCAGAGCTCGACTCAGACCCGTTCTTTTGTCGCGAACTTCCTATTTACTTTCTTCATTGTTGTTTTGTTTAATAAGTTTTAGTTGTTTGGAGATATTTCGTTATATCAAAATAGAATAAGAAGTTAATATGTTGGTTGGATTTAGATTGAGATATAAAACCACCAGTTATTTCCATCCAACAAGTACTTCTTTCTTCATATTATGTTAATACTAGTGTATGACATGTGCCATAATGGCACAGAATTTGGACAACTTTTATGTCTCATGGTGATGTAATTTTGAAGTTGTTTGTAAAGTAGTAAGAAAAGTATCGTTCACTCAGACTTGTGAAGATTCGTTTTAGACTCAAATTAAAATAGAAAACTTAATCAAAGTTGTTATCAATATATTTAAAAGCACAGAGACTCAGGATTCCACCAATCTCCAATTTTTATGTGATTTTATCTAATCAACATTCATGAAACTCTTTACGTTTAAAGTGATTCTAATATTTTGCAAAGGTAGATTCTTAGAATAACAATTGTATTTCGAAAGCATAGAATATCAAAAACCTAGGTCTAAGCATAGTCTATCAAGAGAAATCATAATTGCTTAGGAAAAATCATTCAATCAATTCTAAGTCAAGGCAAATAATCTTAAAAGAGATTGCAAAAATTAATTAAAATAGAAATTATCACACACATCATGGAAAATTGGCTTCCTCCGTCGCCTCAGCAATGGGGTTTAGCTCCTCATATCAAAAACACGCATAAAATAATAATTCATAGCTCAAATAGGTGTTCTAGTGGAGAAAATATAATAGTCAGAAATTCGCAACGTTGTACTAGTGTTACAGACGTCGCTGTTACAGTTGGGTGTTGTTATAAAGAAAGATGACTTTTATGTTATAAACTGTGATCTATTGTTTGTGTTCTTCTTCTTCTCCGGCAGTCTCGCCTGCAGCTTCCATATAACTCCACCTGCAGCTACCCTAACACCTCTGCTCGATCCCCCCAACTCTCGAATAATCTTTTAGGACTTGAAGAAGCCAATATATACCTAGCAGACGCAAAATATCATCCGAAAATCTTCCCTTTTCGTTTCTAACCAGTTTACGGGAATAACTTTGTTTCCCTTTTTAGTTTCTTCTTATCCACGTCCCTGAATTGTCGAAATCTTTTCCAAACTCTCTCAAGAGATAAATTCGAATCCTACAGATGATATTCTCGTCAACTTCCTCATGTAACTTCCTTCATAAACCAAAAATACCCGATATAGCTATGCCCTGTTTTGTTGTCGCGAAACTCAACTTCCAAACTTTGTCACACAAACTCGAGCACTTATAGATCCTCCTCAGACTCACCACCAGCTGCAACAGAAATACCCCGAAACAATCAAACAACACTTTCCATGACTTAGCCAATATCCGAGTATATCTCTTCCAAAATTAGCCAAACAATCTCGGTCGTGATATCGTATTGCCTATTTTATGTGCACAATGATTTTCTTCCCCTTTTCACGTAACCAAATCCAACACGAACCCTGGATAGATGAAAGATACCAAATCCAGTCCAAGTCGGCGAATAATCCGACTAAACTTCCCAAAAATCCGATCCAGCAAGTTCTGCAGTCGAGAAGAGATTTTCCCGCCAAAACTGTATTCAAACGGTGAAATACGAGGTATCCCCTTAACCAATCTGAGGGTAACCATAGCAGTAAGGTGTAAATAGCAATTAGGGCACCCCTTATTAATTGAGATGCCCCTTATCCAAACTGAGAGTCCGAATAGTAAGTACCCTCTAGATGCCTTTATCAACTTTTCGAGCCGATTTCTCCGCACATGTTTATTTCTCCAAAAACACCTACAAAGACATAAAATACCAAAATAAGCACAAAATTGAGTACTAACATTACAGAGAATTGAGACTAATATAGACACGTAAATGCGTCTATCAAATACCCCCAAACTTATTATTTGCTAGTCCTCGAGCAAATTAAATCTAGAAAATAAAATCCTAACTCACTGTCGCAGGCATCGTCGGTTGCATTTAGCGTATGCAACAAGCCTTTAAACCCCTAGGTGGCCCTAGTGGCCGAGTTATAGTCTCGGGAGGGCTTACAAGAGATATACCCACAAAACCTTTACTCCAGACCTTAGCTATCTACGCAGAACCTTGGAAGGCACTAAAGAATCTCCTTGGTTGACATACTTATTGATTACAGGAGGAAGTACCCTGATACGAAATTCCAATTGATGTACACGAGTTTGCACTCAAGCATACTAAAATTCATATAAAGTGACAGATCTCTACTCAGATAGTTTCTAAACATTATAACCGGAGTCAACCAATCACATGGATAGATTAAGAGATGGATACAAAAAAACATAGATGGTTTTGATGTTGACTAGGTGAATGGTGTTTCTCATATCTGTCTGAAGGCCACTGCCAAAATGAACCTATCCTAATGGACTGAGATACCGGTCTGACTAATAT
Source organism: Papaver armeniacum (assembly GCA_023531295.1). Lineage (NCBI taxonomy): Eukaryota > Viridiplantae > Streptophyta > Magnoliopsida > Ranunculales > Papaveraceae > Papaver > Papaver armeniacum. The sequence continues at coordinate 490,165 of JAJJWW010008436.1, forward strand.
CAACACAACTGGCATATACAAGGGTACCAGTGGTCGACTTTATTGAATTTATTCCGGTTGGTCTAATGGTCTGGTCTCAATTTTCTTTTCTTTTTTTTCTTTTTTCAACTTTTTCCAACTTTTTTTTTTTGGTATCTCAATCACTCTATTTCACCCTAGCAGTGGTAACAACTTGAATCGTGAGCCCCACCAAATCACTTAGAAACATATTTAAAGGAAAAATAAAAATAAAAACAGAAGTGAAAAGGATTCAACGAGATATGGCGAAACTACCATGTTTTTTCTTTAATTCTAACACCTGAGCTTTGTGCTTTTATGAATAGACTCTTTAGATTTTTCCATCTAATCAGATTGGTTCCTCAACTCCTACAACCAAGATGCTTTCATCCACTTAGATTGGTTAGTGTCATCCTTAATAAGCATAAATTTCTAGGATCTGGAATTTATTTATTGCAACTAAAAAGTTTCTCCCACACCCCCAAACTTAAATCTAACATTGTCCTCAATGTTCTAAAGATGAAATTAAAAGCACGAACAAGGAGAAACCGTTACCATTTGAAGCAAAATAGTTAAGGAAAGATATTACCGTGTTGCATGAGCATGGGTTACCTCCCAAGAAGTGCTAAGGTTAAAGTTTTCTTCCAGACATTACGTACCCATAAAATGGCTAATTACCCTTTCAAATCGTATATCAATAGGCGAAACAACTGTGGATCATCAAAACCAAATAAAACTTCCACTAAAATGAGACAACTGCACTGGATCATAAAAATGAACATACGGAGCACAACCTTATCGAAAGTTTCTTGCAAGACAACCAGATTTTTCTGCGGGGCCCACTTGGGCTTCATATGAGTGTCTTGGAAAACAGGTTCATCCAAGTAACGGGTCTATAATAGCTTGATTTCCTCCTGGACAGTATCAGGGGGATCGGGTTGTGGAGTCTGAAGAGACTCAAGTAATACCTCAGACGCACTAGGCTCGAGTCTCAAGTTAGGAACTTCTAACGGGGATACTTGACGATCAGCACCCCCAAACTTAGGGTAATCACTAATCTCCGTAATACCTATCACTATGGCTTGAATTTCTAGATCCTTAGAGTCTTTAAAATACTCAAGAGCTTCATATAGTTCTCTACCCCCAAACTTAGGGTCATCATAACTCTCAGAGAGACCTAACAGTATTTCCTGAATTTCTTGGTCTGCAGAGTCCTTAAAATGTTCGAGAGCTTCTTCTAGTTCTAAAGTTTGGTCATCTATCTGACCTAAGAGAATTGTCTCATCAAATTCATCCAAGGAATCACCAAACAAAGTGTCGTCCCAATTATCCTGAACTAAATTGCTAATCATATTCACTTCCTCTAAATCTTCGGAAGGTTGTCTAGTAACATTAAAGATATTTAGTTCAGTGGTCATATTACCAAAGGATATGTTCATAAGTCCGGTCCTACAGTTTATAACAGCATTATACGTGGCTAAAAATGGACGGCCTAAAATCACCGGTATTTGATTCTCTGGGTCAGGGATATGTTGTGTATCTAGGACTACGAAATCCACAGGATAAATAAACTTGTCGACCTCAATAAGAACATCCTCTATCACACCACGAGGAATTTTAACAGACCTATCAGCTAACTGCAGTGTTATCTTGGTAGGTTTCAATTTACCAAGTCCCAGCTGTAAGTACACATGGTACGGAAGTAAGTTCACACTAGCTCCTAAGTCAAGTAAAGATTTCTCTACCTTGTATTTTCCTATCGTGCAAGCAATGGTAGGGGCACCTGGGTCTTTATATTTAGGAGTTGTGTTGTTCTGAATGATCGAACTTCCATGACTAGCTAAAAAGGCTTTTTTAGGGACACTAAGCTTGCGATTTCGCGTACACATATCCTTAAGGAATTTGGCATAATCCGGAAGTTGCCTAATTGCTCCTAGTAACGGAAGGTTTAGGGTAACTTTCTTAAAAATTTCCATTATGTCATTAAAGTTGGATTCATTCTTTGTTGGTACTAATAGCTGTGGAAATGGGGCTCTAGGCATAAAATAGGGCCTCTCAGGAACTAAATTGGCATCATCAGAGATTTTATCAGTCCCCTCAGCTATGGATGGTCTTGAGGGGTGTACTACAGTATGCTCACTATTGGGCATGGTTACCTGATTGTCTACTACTCTACCACTCCTAAGGGTTCTAATTGAATTCAACTTATGTGATGGTTTTGCACCTACTTCATGAACTCCTCTAGGGTTGGGTTGTGTTTGACTAGGGAACCTACCTTTTTCTCTCAAAGATTCATTTATCAGACTAACCTGGTCTTTTAACTCGGAAATAGCTTGAGAATTAGCCTGGCTTATATTTTTACTTTCTTCTATGCCATGTGAAAGTGTTTGGTGAATCTTATCAGTGTTCCGAATAAACGAGATGAGAGTTTCTTCTAGACTTGAAATTTTCTTATCGGACTGATTCTGAAATTGAGATGGTCCTGAAAGATTCTTAGTATAGCCAAAACCTAGGGGAACATTAGAATTACTAAACTGACATTGACTCTGGCCCTTAGACCACGAAAGGTTCGGATGGTTTCTCCAACCAGGGTTATAAGTTTCTGAATATGGGTCGAACTTCTGAGAGTTATCGAATCTAGTGTTGTTGTAAAGAGCATTGGCTTGCTCTTCCATAGTATGGCCTTCCCAAAAAGGCTCCACCCGACTACTAGTGTGACCCAATTCTAAAGCTTCTAACCTTTTAGCTATTGATGCAATTTTGGCATCTGATTCATAGCCTCCTTCTACCCTGTCAACGTTTCCTCTTCCTAGTAGAATTGTTTTCTGGGGTACCCTACTATTTTCCCATTGTTCGGTCTTTTCGGAGATTTCATTCAAAAATGTCATCGCCGCATCAACTGTTTGGTTTTCAAACCCACCTGTACACATAGCTTCTACTATAGATCTAAACCCTCATAAAGGATCTGAACTAACCTAACCTTTTCTAAACCATGATGAGGACATTGGGCTAATAGATCATTGAACCTTTCCAAATACCTATATAAAGATTCTCCCTCCTGTTGAGAAAACGTGCAAATTTGCGTCCTAATAGACGATGTTTTGTGCCTAGGGAAAAACTTGTTCAAAAAGGCAGATGTAAGTTGTTCATATGTTTCGATTGACCCGGAAGCCAAACTATATAGCCACGATTTGGCTTTATTTTTCAGGGAAAAAGGGAATAACCTAAGTTTCAGAGCATCATCATCAAGATGTCTAATTTTTAGGGTACTACAAATTTCATCAAAATCCCTAAGATGGAAATTGTGGTTTTCATTTTCTTTCCCTAAAAAGATTGGGAGCATCTGTAAGGTCCCAGGTTTCAGTTCATAATTTGCTTCCGTTTCAGCTAACCAGATACACGTGGGACAAGTAGTCCTAGTCGGGTTCAACAAAGCTTTCAAAGTTGCCATTTCTGGCATTATCGGAATATTAGGGATTGTCTCCTCAAACGGACATTCAAAAACGGACTCTTCAAAAATCGGACTTTCTAAATTGAGGTAATCGAGACGCTTAGAACTACTAGGTTTATCTTTAACAAATCTACCTAGGGAGTCTCTTTTACGTTCATGCATGCAAAAGAATAAGGAAGGGGATTCTATACAATTACAAAACAAGGCTGACTCAACCAAATCAAACCTATTGATTTCTAGCAAATAAAAAGCATGATGGCTCCACTTAGATTATTTCTAGACCAGCTTCTAATCTTCCGAAAGGCAACTAGGTATAATTTTAGCAAACCTCTAAAGAACGAGTTAAGCTAATAAGATACCAAATACAGTCCTTTTGAACGACTTTCCTACAAGCTCGTTACCTTATCGGTCTCGTTTTAGTCAAAATTTTAAGTTTGGGTTCGCGTTTGGTATCGTTTTCCTAAGGCGGGCAAGAAGAGAATGGTGATGAAATCCGAACCCTTATCTTGTATGGCCAGGCCTTGCCCTTTACTAGGAAATTAAAGTCCATATTCAGTCCTCAACATATATGCATACGAAGGAGTCCAGTAACTCGCTGACAGGGGATTCGCGAGTGTTTAGAATCTAACCTCCCGTTCCAGACGGGGATGAATCGGTTGTAGTCGACTCGGGCCACTGACTCCTATGTCAGTGTACGAACCCAAGGTGCAGAGACAATATCGTAATTGTCCTCCTTCTCTGCAAACAATTTATATTTAAAGTACCCTTCTGTAGGGTAAAAATAAAAATAGTGTCCCAAAGTCCGAAAGTCCAAAGTGTCCAAAAAGTAAAGAAAAATTACAAAAATAGATAAACCCTAATACAATTTTTTTTTTTCTTTTCTAAAAAAAAACCCTAAAATAAAATAACTAAAATAAAATTTTCTTCTTTTTCCTTCTTTTTGCTTTAATCTTTAGCTCCAAGTCTTTATGAAATCACCAAACTTCTTGGCTCAATTTTCTTTATGGTCCAGAACCTGTAGACAAAAGATAAATACCCAAGAACGTAAAAAGAACAAAAATAAAAAAAAATCTAAAACCCTAAAAACAAGTCCGCGTCGGTGCCGCCAAAAATTGATGTAATTTTGAAGTTGTTTGTAAAGTGGTAAGAAAAGTATCGTTCACTCAGACTTGTGAAGATTCGTTTTAGACTCAAATTAAAATAGAAAACTTAATCAAAGTTGTTATCAATATATTTAAAAGCACCGAGACTCAGGATTCCACCAATCTCCAATTTTTATGTGATTTTATCTAATCAACATTCATGCAACTCTTTACGTTTAAAGTGATTCTAATATTTTGCAAAGGTAGATTCTTAGAATAACAATTGTATTTCGAAAGCATAGAATATCAAAAACCTAGGTTTAAGCATAGTCTATCAATAGAAATCACAATTGCTTAGGAAAAATCATTCAATCAATTCCCAATCAAGGCAAATAATCTTAAAAGAGATTGCAAAAATTAATTAAAATAGAAATTACCACACACATCATGGAAAATTGGCTTCCTCCGTCGCCTCAGCAATGTGGTTTAGCTCCTCATATCAAAAACACGCATAAAAGAATAATTCATAGCTCAAATAGGTGTTCTAGTGGAAAAAATATAATAGTCAGAAATTCGCAACGCTGTACTAGTGTTACAGACGTCGCTGTTACAGTTGGGTGCTGTTACAAAGAAAGATGACTTTTATGTTATAAAGTGTGATCTATTGTTTGTGTTCTTCTTCTTCTCCGGCAGTCTCGCCTGCAGCTTCCCTGTAACTCCACCTGCAGCTACCCTAACACCTCTGCTCGATCCCCCCAACTCTCGAATAATCTTTTAGGACTTGAAGAAGCCAATATATACCTAGCAGACACAAAATATCATCCGAAAATCTTCCCTTTTCGTTTCTAACCAGTTTACGGGAATAACTTTGTTTCCCTTTTTATTTTCTTCTTATCCACGTCCCTGAATTGTCGAAATCTTTTCCAAACTCTCTCAAGAGATAAATTCGAAATCCTACAGATGATATTCTCGTCAACTTCCTCATGTAACTTCCTTCATAAACCAAAAATAACCGATATAGCTATGCCCTGTTTTGTTGTCGCGAAACTCAACTGCCAATCTTTATCACACAAACTCGAGCTCTTATTGCTCCTCCTCAGACTCACCACCGGCTGCAACAGAAATACCCCGAAACAATCAAACAACACTTTCCCTGACTTAGCCAATATCCGAGTATATCTCTTCCAAAATTAGCCAAATAATCTCGGTCGTGATATCGTATTGCCTGTTTTATGTGCACAATGATTTTCTTCCCTTTTTCACGTAACCAAATCCAACACAAACCCTGGATAGATGAAAGATACCAAATCCAGTCCAAGTCGGCGAATAATCCGACTAAACTTCCCAAAAATCCGATCCAGCAAGTTCTGCAGTCGAGAAGAGATTTTCCCGCCAAAACTGTATTCAAACGGTGAAATGTGAGGTGTCCCCTTAACCAATCCGAGGGTCCCCATAGCAGTAAGGTGTAAATAGCAATTTGGGCACCCCTTATCAGTGGAGTACCCCTTATTAATTGAGATGCCCCTTACCCAAACTAAGAGTCCGAATAGTAAGTACCCTTTAGATGCCTTTATCAACTTTTCGAGCCGATTTCTTCGCACATGTTTATTTCTCCAAAAACACCTACAAAGACATAAAATACCAAAATAAGCACAAAATTGAGTACTAACATTACAGAGAATTGAGACTAATATAGACACATAAATGCGTCTATCACATGGTACCGTGTTTCCCTGCAATTCTCTATCTCTCTTTGGTCTTTTACATCGGATATCATAATATATACTCCAGGTGAAACTGGAAGCGTGATGCACTAGATGTATGAACGGAGGACAGCGCATTCCAAACTTGTCACCAAAAGCACGTAATATGTACCATCGTACTTAAGGGTGCACAGGAACCGAGCCGGACCGACGGACCGTCTCGGAACCGGTGGAACCGTACCTGATTTTGGACCGAACCGAGGAAGGGGGTACATGTACCGGTCCAAAAATTAGGAACCAGGGCTAAGCAGGTACAGGTACACGGTCCTGCCCTAGTCCCGTGCCGTCCCTGACCGAAAGTACCGAATAATTCTAACTATAGGATTTAGGGGTAGTAGATTACTGATGGCCGTTAGATCTAGGGCTGGTATATATAGCTAATTTTGGCTGGGGTTTCTCATTTGGTCTTTTTTTTTCCGTCTTCTTCTTCTTCTTCTTCTTCTTCTTCTTCTCTTCAACTCCACGAACTCCATATTTTGTTATTTCACTCTTAACTCTGATTTTCTAAATTTGTATCTTCTAGTAACAGAGACGACTTCACTATAATGATCAAGTCGTTATTGTCAGGAAAATATCATTTCAATGTCAATGAAGATATGTTCTTTTAGTGTTTTTTTGTTTGTTTTGTTAAAAAATCTTATTCTTTCCAAGTTCATCGTCTTATTTCAGTGAGTATTAAAATAGCCCTTATTTGTATAAAATTAAATCTCTTTAAATTGACATGATTCAAAAGTTGTAATCAAATAATCGATGGTTTTTTACTAATTACTTATAATACAAAATGCTTGAATTAGCTCAATTCCATGGTTTTTTACAAAATTGAGATTTTCTTTTTTATATCTTAACAATAACAACCAATTCAATTTCCCTAATTCTGATTTTCGTTGATCGTTATATGTTGATTAATTGTAGTTGGTTGATCTTTGAGGAGGTGGTGGTTGAAGAGCGTAGAACTGGTTAACGATATTCAATTTGGGGAAGATAGTAAGAGATTGGGTTGAGGAGAATTGAAAAACACAGAGATGAATTTGTATTAAATTTAATTATGTGTGTGTTGTTGCAGCTGGTGGTAGTCATTGTATCGGCGGTGGAATCGAAGATGGAAGATTTCGACTGAGAAGAAAATAATCGAAGAGAAAGGAAGAAGAGAGTTCGATTCTTTTTTACATGTCATGAATAGTGAATTTGTAATTTGCCCTTGTTTTGTAAAAAATTAATGAAAAAGCATGGAATAGCATGCTTAAAAACAAGGAAGGGCAGTCTAGGAATTTCCTTTGCGACGGTTGAATTGGAGAATTTCCATTTTCGCTTATATTATAGATGTTGGCTGGATTTATGATCGCATTGTATTCATAAGTGGCTCATGATCCAAATTCTGTACATTCGTTAGATTCAAAAGTATGATTTAAGATTTGGTAATATTATGCGATGATATCGTCTATATTCTTCCCGGATTCTATAGTCGCTACATTTTTTGCTTGGATTTGTAATACCTCATTATTCGCAGTGGTTGGCCGAGTGGAATATAAGTAATGGTTTGTCCTTTCCTAATACCGAGGCCTTTTCAGCACATTTGGCTCCAGAGTTGGCAGAAAACTCTGTAGTTAAGCGTGCTCGGACGGGAGTAATCCAAGGATGGGTGACCTTCCGGAAAGTTTCTGCTGGATTACCGCAGCGATGCCCGTTGAAAACCCCACACGGTCGGATAACCGCAGTGGCTAAGTAGGGACAATATCGGTGAAGGGAGGGGTCATTACAAATGGTATCAGAGCCGACGACGGGTCACCTGCCGAGGGTAGGGAACGTCGGAGATCTGGGCTTGTGAATATATTTTGGAGCCGAGGACGGCTCCAATTTAAGGTGGTGGTATTGTAATACCCCGATATTCGGCAATGGTTGGCCAAATGGAATATAAGTAATGGTTTGTCCTTTCCTAACACCGAGGTCTTTTCAGCACATTTGGCTCCAAAGTTAGTAGAAAACTCTGCAGTTAAGCGTGCTCGGACAGGGGTAATCCAGGGATGGGTGACCTCTCGGGAAGTTTCTGCTGGATTACCGCAACAATGCCCGTGAAAACCCCACACTGCCGGATAACTGCAGTAGCTAAGTGGGGACAATATCGGTGGAGGGACGGGTCATTACAAGATTTCTCACTTTCTAACTGAGTTTGGCAATATTTTTGGATAATGAAGTTCAAAAATTAATTAAGGTTTTGTTTTCCCGTATTTAGAACGGTCCGCGAGTTATAACCCCAAAGGTGTCACTATCCATCCACAAAAACACAAAAGTAACACAAAAACCCCAAAAAACAAAAGTAACACAAAAACCCCAAAGAATTTGATGAAACCAATTTTGAGATTTGAGGTTTTTGTATCAATTTTTAAAAATTTGGGGTTTTTGTATCAATTTTGTTTAAGATGGAGCTTTAATGGATCCCATGGGGTTTTTGTACCACAAGTTTGGTCACCTTGGGTTTTTATGACTAGTTCTGTATTTAGAAGAAACCTATTATAGGGGCTCTAAACATTGGGTTTTGAGGGCTCACAAGATGACAAAATCGGGTTATGAAATAGTAATCAACAAAATTCCACATCCAACTATTTTTTGTAGTGGCTAAATTACCCTCCATGAATTATAAATTTAAATTTATTACCTTCTCCTTCTCTTTTCATTCATAAATCATGATGAAGATGATGATTATAATTTAATCATGATGAAGATGATGATCATATACAAAAAACTAAATTTATTATCTTCTCCTTCTCTTTTCATTCATAAATCATGATGAAGATGAGGATCATAAGAATATCATATTATTCTTCTTTCTCTCTTGTTATTCTCTGTTGTGATGAAGAAGACGATCACAAAAAGAAAAAACTAAAAAAACCCATCATTTATTTTTGATTTTGAAAATCCCCAAATTCGAACTATAAGCTAACCTACGGTTGGGAAAATTCATACTTCCCAACAGTACGTACAAGTTACGGTATGGAAGTATGATTTTTTCAAACCGTAGGATTTTTGAACCCAGAATATACGGTTTGGAGTTCTCAATACGGTTGGGAAACCCAACCGTACGCACTGTCTAGGGTTTGATTTCCCCACCGTAGACCGTAAACAGTTCTGAAACTGTTTTTTCAAAAACCTAATTCGATCTATTCCGACCTATCCATGCATAAAAACTAATGAAATAAGATGGCTTTTTTGATTTTTACCTTATTAAAGTCATTGTGGGTGGATTAAGTGGTGTTAACCGATAATGAATTATTTTGAGAATTGATGATTAATCGAAGAAATAGGCGATAGAGGTGATGGAGAAGAAGAAAATGGAAGAGTTAAAAGGAGAGGAATGAAAACAAATTAGTTTTAGGTTTCAATATTTAATAGGTTAAGGATATTAGTATTTTTCTTATGAATTAGATCTCCTTATCTCCATTGTAGGATATTTGAATCCTTAGGAACCCTCAAAACTCTTTTCTTGGAGCCCCTATAATAGGTTTCATTTAGAATCCATATTCTTTTCTATTTTTCAGGTGAACTTTGAGCATACCTATGTGATGAACATAAATGAGGCGGAAAAGTAGCACGTGGAACATGATTCTAAGTCCCAAAAGAAGCTGAACGGATTGGTAACGGTCTTTCAGGAATGAAAATAGGAGGACATTAACGTAGTACATGAACAACTAATGGGTTGGAAGTTGCATTGAAAAAACTAATGCAGTCGGTTGTTCTAGCTACATCGTTTTTGGAGACCATCTTATCAACTGGTGCTTTTTTTCCTTCTCACAGCCTGTAAGTTGGCATCATATTGCGTATTGGGTAGACATGATAATTCAGGAGAAGATGATTTTATGCGATAAATGAAAATTAATCATGGTAGGTTGGGGTGGTCTACATATTTTCTATAGTATAGCATTACTAAATTATTTTCTCTATAGCATGCAGTTCATTTAGTGCTTAATCTTCTAGATGATTCACACAAGAAAATCGAAGTTGTTAATTTCATAAGATTACAACTAACAAATATCTCTCTTTTGTCTTTTGCATTCTAACAGACTTATACTTCATTATTAATAACTCGAGTGTTGCTATCGGTGTTGAAACTATGTTCTTTTGGTATTTAGAAAAATTATCAATCAAAGTCATGCCGCGATAAACCCCATCTCTTATATAGAAATATAAAGAATATACCTACAACATTATCATATCTGAACATAGACTTATTATTCAATATGCGTCTACTTGCAGGTGGTGAATTTTAAAGATTAAAGATGAGATTACACAGTATTATATAATGGATTGTATAATTTTAGACTTCATGGACAACTTATCCAGTGACATTGGCGCATATCCCAAAGTAAGTTTCCAACTTCGCTATCTTATTTCAACAAATCTTTTACATTCTCAATCGTCATTGATTTGAATCAATAGATTGATAACAAAAATCTACCTTATTCTATCAGTCATATAATAATTGTATGAAAACTTATAATTCCGTAACTATTTTTAACTCATTGCCAAACCAATCCTACAGGAGCGCCCTTCGTTCGATAAAAATATAAAATCTTCAGTTCGTACGAAGGTTATTCTTGGTTTCTGCATTGTTTTTGATTCGGATTTTTAAATTTAATTGTACTAATACTAGGTATCACCGGGGCCTTACGGCCCCGCCTCAACCTCCCGTGATAGTCTTCAGTTTACATAAATTAAAATAGACTACATGACTACATCTTAGTTAATGTATTCAAATACTTTTAAAAGATAAGTAAGCAATTTAGTTACTTAGAACCCCATGATGTTCACATGTATTTCATAAAATTATTGTAATATTGTCTTATTAGACACAAAAAAAATCTGCATTAAAGGAATAAAAACTATTTTATGAAATACATGCCGATAAAAAAATAAAATAATGTAATACTATTTTCGCTTATCGAAATTTTTTTGGATTAAATGTCATTACAATAGGATTGCGTATGAAAAAATTTAACACTTATAAAAGAGTAAATCAGTAATCTCAAACAAAAAAAGAATTAATAGCCCTACATAGATACATACATATTCATACCTGTTGTAGTCTGCATAATTACATATATCATGTTCAACCAAAATAGAAAACACAGTAACACATGTTGATAAAAAACGACATGGAAACTACCATAAAGGTTAACTTAAAACGTAGCATGACATTACCTTTGAATCCAATTTGATAGCTTCTAGTCATTTAATCTAAAACCACGTCGTTGAATTGCGCTCGACTTCTCATATTCTTTCTTCATATTTATACACCGTAACCTTCCTTGCATTTTCATTCTTTCTCGATCCCAAATTTTATCCATGTTAACATTGTATTTGTTGCATATTTTCTTTGAATGTTAACATCCTACGTTATTTTCATTTTTCTTTTTTACTTTTCTTTGAGGTTTTTACTTTTCGTCCATGTTCATCTTTTTACTTTTATTTTTCTTCGATTTGCGCTTCAGCTCCATGGTTTAGGAAAAAACTCATATCATTACGCTCTTTATATATTTATTTTGTTACATGTTCTCCCATGAACGAAATAACTTTTTTGTCTCTTTCTTTTAGTATTTCCTTCTTCAAAATAATATCTGGAAAACATAAATTACCTTTTTTAATGCTGTATAGATGTCTCCATAGTTCTTTTGCACTTGATCCTTCATTAGACTCTGAATCTTCTCTAAAAAATCTCCTGTAAATAAGCCTCAAGCATTTACTGTCACGTGATAATAGATGAGTTGTGAAAAAAAAAATCCTGCATTATTGATTCGTCGGTGTCATCCAATTCTAAAAGTTGGCTAAATGTGATGTCATTCCAGTCTTTTTTTAGAGAAATCTTTTTCATTCAATTTTAAAAGTAATTGAATCTTCTAAGAAACCTTTTTATTAAAAGAAATATCTATAGCTAAACCAATTCATTATTTCTTCAAATTAGTTTTCAAAAATCATTGGCTGCCTACTCTTCATCATATGAGTCTACTTTATTTTTCAGTCTACGCCAAGTCATTTTGGATGTTGAGTTTTGGATGCTTTGCTTCCTTGTCGTTACTTAATGCACGTTTCCTACCCCTCTTAGATGTCTCCTTGTCCTTATCCTTGGTAATATGTGTAACAATCCTTTCGCAACCTAGACCCTATAGAGAAAGAGAGCTTTACATGGAAAAAATGTGCTTTAGTACCATTCTCTTGTAAAGCAACCTAGTATGATGTACCAGCATATGAATCCTCTAATTCTCCTTTTGGTTTGAATAGTTTTTGGTCCGTAAAATTTTCAGATATTGGTTATTTATATTGTACTCTTGGATTACTAATTTGAAAATAAAAATGAGGTCCTTGATTCGGTTAAACCACCAGTGCATTATCTCCCTTGTTAATTTGGAAATAAATGATATGGTGAGCATCTCTTTACGGTACATCTATCAAGTTCATTGTCCAAACTAAAATATCGTTACTTTATTGCAAAACTCAAGGTAATCTACATGTTCTTTCGCATTCCATTTCATCAACTTTTCTGTTGTCTACCGTGAATAGTGCGATATCTTTGTCATCTTTTACAGCCAAACTCAACTTGTACCTATGTATATTCTAACTCGTTAGTAAGTCCCAATGTATTGTCCTTCCATTTATATATTAAAAAAAAATGTTATTCATTTTCACCCTGGTTCATTTTCTAATTCGTTTTCACACTTGTTATACGAGGATTCCTCATCTTCGTCGTACTCAAACGACATACATTTAGATATGTTAAACTATAGCTCGTAAACAAAATCAACCAAATACATGCCTACCATATTCTCAATATATTGTATCATGTCAGTTGCTTCCTGTACATAGTCTTTTTATTCTTGTTGGTCATCCGGTTGTGGCGAGCCGGTCATTTTGATTATGTTGTCTTCTGATTTAAGCCTACATAAATTAATTTTGCAGTTTTAGTACGTAATTCAAGAGTATAAAGCACAGTTTGGCTAAGTTTGCCTGTCTGAGTGGTGGTCAGGATTTGTCCGTGGGAAAGATAAATCAAGGGTTGTGGTTCTCCTGACCACCCCCTACAACTCGCACACGTGGCATTAATTCCAATATTATGAATGAAAAATGAATACTCAAGTTAAGATATGGAATTTAAAAAATTATAACGGGGAGGTTCGAACTCATGACCTATTGTGTCATAAGAGTAGCCTCTAACCAGTGTTCCACCTTGGTTGGAATTGATAGAAAAGATAAATCAACAGTGGTGGTTTGTTCAACTTAAATACCATAATTGCTTTATTAATTAGTGTTTCACTAATTGCACATAATAAATAATCTATTCATTATAAAGTGTTTTATTAATTAGTGTTTCACTAATTACTCATAATAAATGACTACTCATTTTTTAATTATAAATGTTTTCTTAATTAATTATAATATTTATTTCTATTAATAAGTTATTTTGATAAATAGAATCAATAGACATTTTTAGGACATTTTTAAGGACAATGAGTAGTAGAAGAGGTGGAGGCGGAAAGATTAGTGGTGGTTAAGGGCGGAGCCAAGCACAATTATATTTATTTTTGTTGTTTTATCGTAAAATGGGATACAAAGTCCATTTTTCACATGTATCCAAGTTTCCAAGAATTTTTTCTCCCTCTCTCCTAAAAATCCGGCTCCGCTTTTTGGTTTGTGGTGGAAGAAGTAGTGACGTTGAATCTTTGGTGAGTAGTGATGGACAATATTAATTTTATGTTGTCGTTACAACATCGATAACATCGTAGTGTGGAAGATGTTGTTGGTTGTTTTTAACACTTTTGATAAAGGAAGGTACCATATATTTCAGGGATGATATCATACAAGACAATATTTTCATGATTGTAGTTGGATCACCCAAATGGTACCCCTGTTATCTTTGGTACTATGTCGTATAAATCATGATTTTTTAATGTTAAAATAAAATTGATTGCAATACAAAAAAAGCATATATACACGGAAAAAAATAATAATGAAACTAATCAATTGACGAAATTTTGTTCAATCTAAACCTCATACATGGCATTTGTGATTGAAAATTAGAATTACGTCCAACAACCTACATGGGATGGGCGGTAGTGATGGTGGCAGTGGTGGAGTCAAAAATTGACATTGAGGAGGCCTATTTTTTTTTTAAAAAGAAACATGTAAACTTTGGTGGACTAAACCATAAATATATATGGACAAAGTACTATTTATAAAATAAACTAAAAAATTTATGTAGTTATTAAAAATTTAAAGGGTTAGAGCCAGGTTAGTCACCCTTGGCTCTGCCACTAGGTGGTGGTGGATAAAAAAAGTGGATTCATATAGTTTTATGGTGGTGGCGGGTAGTGGTGAATAAAAACATATTATGCTAATTTCGTAACATACAAAATGTGTAACGTTATATTATAAAGTATAAAACGTGGTTGATCATTCTAATATTAAAATAAACTCGATAAAACACATGTCCATTTTAAAAAGTTGGTGCAATCAATTGCCATGTTATGTAATAACTAAACGAACGACACGAATCAAGATCAGAACATATGAAATTATTTATTATCGATTTGTTTATGTAAAGAGTGGTCATGATTTGTCCTTGGCAAAAATAAATGATTAATTAAATTTCTATTATAAATATCCCTTTAATAATCTAACATAAATACATAATTTTACTAAAAACTATATTAATTCTAATGGTGGTAGTGGAAGTAGGGTTAGTATAAGCGGTGGCGGGTGTTTGTGAATGGTGGAGGCGGTAACATTACTATTGGTGGACGAAATAGTGGCGGTGGATGGTTTTTATGGTGGTGCGGGTGTTGGTAATAGTAGTGTATAATAATAGTTTTTGCTTTTTAGTGAGTTTTATTGTATTGTGAAATATGTAATTGGTTGTTTTTAGCACGATTGATAAGGACAAAAACCAAATATTTCGAGGATGATACCGGAACGTATAAGACAATATGGTCATGACTGTTCGATCACCCGTATTATATAAAGGCATTTGGTGTACCCGCGTAAGAGAACATTATCGCTCTCTCAAGTACTATTACATTCTTTTTCCTGAAAGACCATCAATGTCGAGTTGTTTCGCGACAACTACCTACAAAGACAACAACTTTCACTCAATTCCCGAAATAAAACCTTATTGACCGGGAAAATGTATTTGCATTCTAAAATATTTGTTTTAAAATTATGTTTGTTCATCAAAATCATCATAAAAAACTCTAAATCATAAATCTAAATTTCGCCTCCGATGTTTATAGAATATTTTTTATATTTTACATTCTCAAATCATGCGACCTCTTGATGACAAATCAACAATATCAAATTACGGATCAATATGTATAGGTTTCATTCACTGGGTTAGAAGGTAGAGTAGACACAGATGGTTAGATCACACGCAGAACATGACTGAGAATACTTCAATAATTTGGTCAAGAGATAAGGTCAAAATTTTAAGATTAACTTTCTATAGGACTAATTAGATCGGTTTCGATAGGAGATGACTAAAATATGGATTAATAATAATTTTCACGTAAGACAATTGCAAAACATAGTTTGGCTAACTCTGCCTATGTAAAGAGTGGTCAAGATTTGTCCTTCCTTAATTTCTATGTTATGTGAGAAGAAGGTGATATCTAAGATTGAGGTATAATTCAAATCTATTAGATTCATACCATTTACAATTGGATGCCTTGAAAAAATTAACGTGTTGTTATTATTATTACAGGCAAGGGATACATTGACCACACTTGCGCAAATAGCTCACTTCGTAGATGATTGGTGTTGCCTATACTGTCTAGAATGCAACGAGGAATTTTAGGAAACAAGGCACCAGAAACAATGTCCGGAGTATTTTGGATATAGTAACTTAGACCCGATGTAATACTTATGTTCTTTATTTTTTTAGTTTTTCCACAATCTATTTATTTAAGAAAAATGAACATTGCAAATACATAACATCAACAAAAATTAGACATATAGCGTTTGAAAATAATGGCTAATGATGGTCCGGAAACGGCAACAGAAAGGAATTGTTGTAGAAGAATTGTTGGGATATACAGATTACTTGATACGAATGAAAGAGGTATAACTATTTCGATTCTGAAATCACATAAAGTTCACAGTAGAAGATGACATCAAGTTTAAAGTTAGTAACAAACATAATATGGATAACAAAAATGTTAAAAACAAACAAGATATATAAACTTAGAAAGCCATGGGACTTGAAGAGGCCAATTTTGAAAACTACAGTCTTAGAAAGCAACAATCCACAATACCATAATTTTTTTTATTATAAATATTCAACGTAGAATATGTCAACTTTTGGTAAAGGATCTATTGACAATCTATTAATTTGAAATAGGATCATGGAGTACAATATGTGTTCAAGGTTCTTTACGAGGTAATGTGTCGCCAGATTGTATTCCAAGTGAAGGTAGGAACATACGGAAGTGACAAAATGTCCAAGACTTTTGAAGTTACCAAAGCCTTCGTTAAGGCAATTGCTGGGCTCAATACTTTTTGAAGATTTAATGGCAGAGGTTCGCATATATACAATCCCTTCGAAAAGGTAATGGGTACACATTTTAAACATTGTCATCTAATGGGTGTTGAAAAATACGGGGGAAAATCATGTCACATTGGATAGTTTGTATCATTCGTTCGATGCAAAAAAATACTATTCTCTGTCTATTTGGAGCATCGACAACATGACCATGATAGATGAGTCAGCTGGAGCGAAATAGGAGCATGTGGATACTTTTATGGACGATATTGATTAGTTGATTTCGCTGAGATGAGCGCTGCTGACGACATATTTCCAAAAAATATTTAAACTTCCATGTTCATGTAGAGCATTATCTCATTATAAGCAATGAACCTAAATAAAAAAGTGTCTGGAAGTTAAGATTATATTTCTTTCGTTTGAGCAAATCTCCGGGGTAAAATATTAAAGGAAAAAACAAAGTAAAAAGAGAGGAAAATCCCAACTATTTTTATGACAAACACATATTAAATCATAAGGAGTTGATAAGTATTCGGGACACAAATTATACGATATATTAAAAATGAACCAACATCATGGCCCGTGCCGTTACGGCACGGGTTAAGGGCTAGTAAGTCGTATATGGTAGAAACCCTATAAAATAATCCATGATAAATTGATAATCACAATATAATAATTTTTCGCCGGTCCCGAATAGGGGACAATGTGCTAAATTAGTAATTCACTAAATTTATAAATTAATAAAATTTTAAAATTTATTATGCGTCCCTTGTGGTATATAAATTAATAACCATTGAAATTATAGATATGAGTTCTACTTTTATGCTAATATGGTAGAGAATAATTGAACTGTGACTTAGTTTATTTTTGAAATTTACGTTACCCTGAATTTCATGTTGATATTCTCTTAACATTAGAAGAGGATTTTTTGTTTTTTTTGAATGAGCTTAGGAAGAGTTTTTACGTTGTTGTTTCATTATGCAGTAAAAAAAATATTCAATATCTTTTTATCCATTCATCATAACTTATTTACTTGAATGTGGTTGTATAACTACACTTGCATCTTCAACTTTCACATCATCATTTTTCTCGCCAATCAACAAATATATAACTGTGTTTTCTTGGTGATAATTCGAAAGCTATTCCACATCCAATTTATTGCCACCAACCGGGTCTCGAATACTTCTATCGGGTCCTTTGGTACCTTTACATGCATCTAGGTTTTCTGCGATTTGCAATAAACGTATTTGAACATAACCATTAAATACCTTATATTCAAAATATACGCATCAACATATGGGATTTTCTTACCTTTCATCCATTAAGTGCAGTTCCAATGCATACACTTCCTTTGTCTTTCGGTTTCCTGATTTTCAGATCTTTAAAATCCTTGCCCTGACAACCTTCTGATGAACTTGGTAAGGATCTAGGTCATCAAAAAAAATATGGGCCATGTTTCCTACTATGACAACCTTCTGACTAACTCGGTAAGGATCTATGTCATCAAACAAAATATAATCGATGTTTCCTATTATTTTATCTGTTGAAAATATCGTAGACAGAAACGTATTAAGTAAATATTTAGCCCACTTGTTAAAATATAATATTTATAATGGTTTCCCAAGAAGGATAGGAAACTTCCATCTATGATGAAGAAGAGGCGACATCAACAAACTATGTTCAAAAAGAAGACTCTTAAGCAATTTCTCAGAAACTAAATGTTACATTGGGTGAATTCTGATTTTAATATAGAGTTTTGATGGGTTATATTGGGTGAATTCTGATTTTAAGATATAGTTTTATAGGTTATTTGGAATGGATGGTGGGATTCTGATTTTAAGTTGATTTAGTGAATTTCTTACTCCGTTCTTAACATCAACCTTTTGATTGTTCAGTTTCAAATTTTTTTATTTAAGATTTGACTGTGTCAACAAAGTTTTATTTAAGATTTGATTGTCTCTCCAAAATTTTGGATACCCACCTCTTTTTAATGCCATCAAATTTGATTATATTATTAGTCGAGAAATGCTCATTACATTAAGTTAAAGGTGATCTTATGTCTGCCCACATGCCACATTACCCATGTCACTAATATATTTTGGCAAATTAGAATAATAAATAAAAGCAACCAAATAACGATTATAAAACACACATCAGGTAGATCATGAGTAAATTTGAAAATTACACATTCCTTATTAATGTTTTTTACAATGACATTAGGAGAAAGACTATATAATGCAACTATTTTGAATCGTACCCAAAATTCGTGTTCCAAGACAAACACTTCATATTTTCTAAATAAAGAGAACAAAACATACAAAGAAAATGTGTAAAACCAATTAAAGTAAAGAAAAGAAAGAAAAAAACTAACCTGACCATGATGAGATATAGGAGGTGGCGCGTTTGGTTCATTATTGACTAAAGTTTCAACAAAGTTCCAATGTCGTGGCTGAAAAATATAAGTACCTGGAAGGAGTTAAGGAGTCAACTGAATATCCTTTTAAGAAATCCATCATAAAGTTCATACCACCAAAGATCAATAAACTTATTAACAGAAGAGGGTAAGCACTGATTTGTCTCAAAGCCTAAAACAAACTTGTGAGGAAGCACATAGCAAAATTTTATCCTTTTCCTTGCGCGGAGACCGCAACAGATGCTAAATATGAACAATAATATTAGGTCCTGGAATTTGACAAAAAGAAGCCTCCAAAGAGCCTTACAATCTGATACATTTTCTGCCTATATATACCTACACACTGGTACCGGAAGCATCAAAGGTTTTGGGTTTTGGCTTATTCGAATAACTATGCCATCTGTGGGACTCGAACCCGCAACTTCATGGTAAAAACCCATGTGCTCTACCATTTGAGCTAAGATAACAACTACACTTGCATCATGTACTAAGATAGAAACTACACTTGCATTTGTTTGTCTAAAAGATTTAATAGCATGAGGTAATATCAAGAAGAGATTGCACCTCACACCATGCTTCATGCACGCTAATAGAAGATCCGAGTTCTATACTGTAGTGTTAAAGTCATCAGTCCACATTAACAAATATTTATTAAAAACCTTACCTTTCTAGCTTTTCAGCCTTGGCTTGAAGAATCAAAACATCTGAAGTCACCATTGAGTGCCTTAACATAAGCATGAATTATACAATAAGGAGATTTTTTCGATGGGAAAAAGGCATCCTTAAGAAATGTAGAAAAATGAAACCATAGTGCCCTAGGGTCATAATTTAGAACTAATGCCTACTATTCTGAGCTGATAGTTTAAAATATCTAACCAAGTCATTTATTGATCCAAAACTAATAATAGTTAGGGCCAATATATTCTGATCCCATTGTTCATGGACATTCTACTCTAAATGCACTCTATCATAAACGTATGATGCTCCAAAGGCAAGAAAATATATCATTGGACAGACACATTTGCCGCTTCCTTTGCATCATGAATTCCTAATACCTAATAGTTTTTTCAAAGAGATATCCAGAAGCATTTGATCAAGATGGAAGCAACATCCCTGGTTAAGAAACCATGATAAAATCCTCATTCCAGGAGATTATAAATGCACCTGAAATCTCTATATCGTCAATAATAGGATTTAAGAAAAGGATTGAATGTTGTATGCCTGCTAACAATGCAAGATATGTAGAACATTCCCCACCATGCATTTCATATCCACAAATAATGTATGATAATTATTCCCCAATAATTTCGAGAAATCAATGACCACAGGTAGCACTTAACGGAAGTAGGAAACTACGTACAGAGACGCGTACTCTAATTGTATGCATATATTGATCATTTTGACTTGAAACCTTACCTCAAAAATCCAGGTGAACTGTCTCATGCACGACATCAAGACTGCCATATATTACATGACTCTACATCAAACCTCTCTAAAATCCATCTCCAAAGTTAACATCGTTTCTGAGATTATATATGCAAGTGAGGTAGCGAAAGGAAACATAATTAAAATGAGTAAGATATATTATATAAGTTCACTGGGACATGAATCTACACCTTTTGGGTCTGTTGTTTTCTTTTGTAATACGGGCACTTAATGAGTTTGCAGTCAAACATAGTATGAACATTGAGATTGACATCAAGGAAAGTAACCTCAAACTTTTAACAGGGAACATGTGATGACATTATTCAACCATGTTCTTTGGCTGCTGCTCCTTCACTCTAAAATCGAAGCTTGTCATCTAGAACCCATTATTCTGAACACGACAAAAATATATACATGTATTGATTTGTCGTTTAAGATTACGATACTTTTTCTTGCCAACACTATTACTTTACCCTTCTTCCGATCTAGTGAAGAAACAACCACCAAACACATCCACAATTAAACCACAAAAAATATAGTATGGACATTTAAAGAAAGCTACAGCCTAATTTCTTATCTGGCCACCAGTCATTGGGATTGGAAGTTGCAATTTACCTGCTGGGTTTTATTGTAAGCTTAAAGAATAACACTTAGGGGAGAACTTTGCGTTGTTACCAATCTTTGTTACATCCTAATAGTCTAAAGTCAACGCATCTAACCATTATGCATGATTTCTCAACAACGACGGTAAAATATGAAAGATTAAGCTCATACCTTTGGGTTAGCAAGGTTGTCAGAATCAACAGGAGCAAGTCATCCTATTGCAGTTTCACCAAAATTTGCAATTAAAGTTTCAGTATTGCAAACGAAGTCACAGTACTTTGAAACTCGCCAAGCAATACTCATGTTGTGAACTTCAACTTGTCTACAAGATAAATACTCAGACATTTAGAGAAATTAAATTAACAAAGAACAGTCTTTCGTATCAACATGCTTAGATATTGGAAACATAAGCAATGCCACAGTGAGTTACTCTCAGCTTTGTTGAATATATTTTCAATGCGAAGCAGATTCTGCGAATCTCAATTGATGACACTGGCTACTTCTACATGCTATATGGATACTTGGAGCATCAATATATAACATTGATGATACATGCCCATAATTGATAAAAAAAAACTTCAACAGTCTTGCATCCAAAAAGTAGAGCTAAGTTAAGGATGCCGTCACTTCCCCCCGATGGGTTGATCTAATACATCCAATTAAGGAAAGCATTATATTCACAAATCTAGTTGTTGTTTTAATTGATCTATTAATAAAAAATTAAATAGTAGCGTCATCTTATCAAACTCGGTACCTTTATGCAGCTAATATTGATAGCATGTCCATAAAGGATACTACACAAACACATCAGGATAGAGTAAGAGAAATTAACCTGTACAGTACCCCCACAACAGGAATAACGTTCATAAAGTGTCTTGCGAGGCGTAATGGTGGTGTTGGCATCGATGGAGAATTAGTACAATTGCTAAAATTGTCAAAGTGGTAAATTTAAAGTATCTAAAACTCATCTGAACCCCTATAAAATCCAAAAATGAAGAAAGGAAATCATAAATAATCCAATTCAGACGGAAAAAAAAAAGATAATTCAAACCTAGATATGTATAATTAACTATTGAACAACCAAATGAAGTTCAAGAAATAAAAGTGATCGGAAGTGAAGTGAGTTTTTCTGCGAACATTGTAAAATGTTATCCATAGGGTCGACAGAGTTTCAATTAAGCACCATACTTCAAACTATGAAAAGGTCTCGGTGGATCTCAAGTGCTGTCAACTTATAGGATATGTCTTGTCCTCGCTTGATAAGAACTGTTTTCTGTACCAAAGTGAAGACAGTTCAAACATGTTACTAACCCATTGCCAAGTTGAATGGTACTGCGATCACCACACTTCGTGAAATCTTCCAAATGTTTTCGAAAATAAGTTTCCGAGCATCTCAATTGATGCACTCGGCTAGGAATACCATTACTGTAGGATCAGAATATCGCGACCTCAATACTTCGCGAGAGTAATAAACGACAA
Source organism: Papaver armeniacum (assembly GCA_023531295.1). Taxonomy (NCBI): domain Eukaryota; kingdom Viridiplantae; phylum Streptophyta; class Magnoliopsida; order Ranunculales; family Papaveraceae; genus Papaver; species Papaver armeniacum. The sequence goes on from JAJJWW010008436.1 coordinate 512,894, forward strand.
CATCGCGAAGGAGTCGCGGGGAAGTAAAATAAATGACGACAGCCAGAACACGAGGAAGATGTGAAAATCTGGCGAAGGTTAAGAGTGTCGCGAGGACGAACACTTATACACTTGCGACACTTCGCGAGTTATTCCCGAAAATAAAGGACAGCTTATCTGTCATCCACTGTATACTACCCTATATAAAGGGTTGAGTCAGTCTGTTGTGAGGAAGGTTCTTTTTGAATTGTTAAGCAAGTCATTAGGAGAGAGAAAATCTAGAGTGATTGTAATTTCTTTAGCTCTGTTTTATCTTCCTTTGTAAACATTTCAAGAAAATGATCAATAAAATTGATAGTTATCCATCTTCAAATGGATTAGTTAAGTAAATTCTATTAAGGGGTGTATTGTGGGATTTCCTGCAACTACATATGCGCTAGAAACATGGACTGAGTAGAAGATCAACCTTGTGAATTGAAAGAATCAGGAGTAACAAGAAAGAAATTTGAATAACTTTCAACAATTTACTAAAATTGAGAAATGGCTAGAAGAAGGAATGCATCAGAACAACCAACAATTGTAAGGAGAAGTGGGAGATTAGATGGAGAAAGGAGAAATGAAGTAGGAGAACCATCAAGGATAAACGCAAGAAATAGAGAAGAAGGTCAAATTCAACCACCAATTCAACCAGCACCGAATAGAGTAATAGATTATGATAGGGTGAGTGTGCATACATGGAGATCAGATTCTATGGAAGAAAGAGAAGAAGTGCAACAATTGATAAATAATGGACAAGAGGAGAGAAATCGAGAAGAAATGGGAGAGACAGCTCATAGAAATGAAGAAATCGTTTGACATTAGAAACGTTGAGACAAACAATACATGAAGAAAGGCGATTAGAAGCGGAAGAACGCGCAAAATTTAACAAGGAAAAACCATGAGTTAAGAATGGAAAATATGAGGTTGCAGAATAGGAGCTTGAGAAGTAATACAAGATTAAGATCAGGGTCGGTTAGAGATAATATGAGGAGAATATTACCTGTAGAAAATGTTAATGAAGAAAATCTAGAAAGAGAGCCAAATCTCGATGAAGGATCTTTGCGAAAGAAGGGAAATAGTGTGTATTCCACGTCCCGAGATTTTTTTGAGAATGTCCAAAATAACGGAAATCAAGGAAATAGGCGGTGAGAATGGTCCAATTGATGAAGAAAATCAGGAAGAAGGAAGAAGAATATTGCATGTAAGAGAAACACAGAGGAAACAAAAGGAGATTGAAGATGACATCGAAAAGCATTATATTGAACAAGCGCGTCTAGCTCGCGAAAGGGAAAGATTAAGAGTAGAAATGGAAGAACAGGAATTGGAGGAAGCAATTCGGCAGAACAATCGTGACAATCGAGAAAGAAGGCGCGAGCAAAATCGCAACAATGGAAATATCAATGAAGAGTATGAAAGAATACAAAGGAGAGCTGTTAGACAACCAAGAAGAGAAAATGATGGATACAATGGTGTGCGAATTCGAGAACGAGATGGAGGAGAAAGTCGCGAGAGAAAGAAAGAGAAGAAAATGTTTGAACAAGAAAATCAAGATAGACATGAACGCGAAGGAGAGAAGCGGAACTAAAAAGACCAATAAATTCGAACCACGATGTAAATGAACAAATCTTAATAGAGTTGGCAGAGATGAGAGGAATGTTGAATAATAGAAGAGGAGGAGGAAGAAGACAATTGGATGAGGCCATCGAAGAAGCTGCGAAAACTCCCTTTACACTAGAGGTGCAGTTAGGAGGAATACCCCCAAAATGCAATTTACCCGCATTAACCAGCATTTTTGATGGAACAACTTGCGCAATACAACACATCAAAGCGTATGTGAGATGTGTGTTACAGTGGGAAAATCATGATGCAATATTGTGAAAATATTTTGCATCAAGTTTAACAGGAGAAGCACTGAAATAGTTTGAGGGTTTACCAAGAAACACCATCACGTCATTCAACCATTTACAAGCTATATTCTTAGGGGCATACATAAGTAACAACTCCTCGCGACCAGGAATTGAAGATGTATTTGGGCTGAAACAAAGAGTTGGTGAAAGTTTAAGACACTTAACTGTGAGATGGAAGACGATGTGTAGCGAGATGGCTGGAAGAGTGGATGAAAGATATCTCATTTTATCATTTATAAACGCTATGTTCGCAACCAATGTGCTATATATTCAAAATTTTAGAGTCAAGAACACAATCACGATGACGGAGCTGTGAGAACTTCAAGAGGAATATATTGCTTTAGAGGAAAGGCAAAATGAGATGGAATCGTATCCAATTGCGAATACAAGTTCAAATGCTGCGAATGCAAGTTTATTACCAAAACTGATAAACACGGTGGCGAGTACTTCGCAAGGTCAACAAGAAAGGGTAACAGATGATGGACAGCCAAAGATAGTAGCCATGGGAAGCCGTGATCAAGAAGAATTTGAGAGAGAAAGGAACTACTACAACCGTGGTGGCAATAACAAAATTCAAAGACTTGATCATCCGCAAGAGACTTATGGAAGTCAAAGGCAGAATTATCATGGAGGGCAGCGACGTCACAGAGTAGTATGGGAAGAAATCAAAATGCCACCATTAAATGCTAGTGTTGAAAAAATATGGGAAGCTATACTCTTGATGGAAAACATACCTGCGCCATGGAACATGGGGAATGAGCCACCACCAAGTGATAGAAGTCACGAGTTCTGTTCTTACCACCGTTTTCATGGACACTTAACAAATGACTGCAGAAATATAAAAAGAATCATCCTCAGAATGATTGACCAAGGAAAGCTAAGTCATTTTCTAAAAAGTGAAGAGAAGGTTCAGCCATTACCACCACCACCGAGAAATGCACAGAACAAATTCAGTAAAGGGAAAGAAACATTCGTAATAGAAGTTGGATCGAAAGCTAAAAATTTGTTTTGCAACTCCATTGTACACTCTTACCGAACAATTGAAGATTTTCATGATAATGTTCTCGAGTAGGGTTTTTGCGAGGATGCAAATAATAAAGAAGTGATGAACATTGCGAAGACGTCGCGATTAAAAGAATGGCAAATGCAGATTATTTCTTTCAATGCGAAGAGGTTCTGAAGGCAAAGAGACGCATGACAACCCGTTGGTTGTAAAATTGGAAATTAATCCAAAACCCGTAGATGGCGAAGACGACGAAGCGAGAGAATTCTTTGGCGATCAATAGAATCTTGATTGATACGGGAGCTCGGTAAATATTCTTTCTACCATACTTACAAGACTATGGGGGGGAAGGATGAAGAATTGATACCTTCGACATATAAGATATATGGTTTCAATGGAACATCGAATAAGCCTAAAGGAGAAGTTCATATGAGAATGCCCTTGCAGGGGTTATCAACGGGGATTTTGTTGTGTAGTTGATGTGGAGTCCCCTTATAATGCATTGATCGGAAGACCATGGTTGCACGAAATTCTGGGCGTAGCGTCAACTTATCATCAATGCATAAAATTTCCTCATCCTAGCGGTGTCGGAATTATAAAGGGAGATTGGACGGAAGGACAAAAATGCTATGAGATCGACGTGGAGAGTTGCGAAGAGAGAGCTGCGAAAAGAAAGGGTTGGAAGCAACATGCAAAAGATGAACAAAGAAGAGAAAGATTGATGGTGGATGCCATTGATGTAAGAGGAGAAGATACATCGCGAAACAAGTGCATGAAAACAGTTGAAAATTATGATGGAAAGGAATCATTAAGAGATTTGAATGGTGCAGGGGCGAGAGAGCAGCAGGAATAAAAAGTGTAAGAAGTGAGTAATCATCAAAAGGCAGTAACAAAAGCTTGTTAAGGGTAAGAGGAAGAAAAAATAATTGAAGAAGAAATATGCGAGGATCTCGCCATCAAGAATGTATGACAATTTAATTGAAAAATTGAAAAACAAAAATGATTAAACAATGTAAGATTGTGCGATAGCTTCGCAAACAAAATGAATGATTGAATGAATTAACAAAAATGAAAGAGTGAGTGAATGGGACGAAACTTTATGGCGTACACCCTAGTTCGCGAATGATATTTCGCAAGAGGCAAATGTAAGACCTAAAGTGCGTCATATAAGGGGGCATCTCTTGACATGGCTCAGTGAAAAGGTTACACCGCTCCTGGAACCTGAGTCATGGAGATTTGGGGCCCATGAAAGCCTATCCGGGAGAGATACCTTGGATTTCCAACTATATATATATGGTTATACCCTGGTTGGACGCCCGAGGGTCTCTTCCAAGGAGTCAGTGTATGCTCAAGGCGCCGGGGTACACGGTTGAGCCAAGAGTGCCTGGGCATTTGAAGTGTCTCGGCCATTCTTGGCAAGTCTTGGTATATGATGCACTCGGCCCGAAGAAAACTCCACTTAGGGTGCAGTCTCGTAACCATAAGCCATATAGGTATAAGGGATAAGAGGCTGCGAAAACAACTGGTTGTTGTTAAGACCGGATGGGAGGAGCTAGTCTTGTATGGCCGATGTACGCCTCCTTGAAGGGGCAACCAGGGAGAAGATAAGGGCGGCACCCTCCATAAGTGTCAAAAGACGCAAATGTCATGAGGCTTTATTTTCGCAAGGAAATTTAGGCTTGTCATATTTGTGCGATGATCTGTAGAGGCAATATCCGACGCAAGGATAAGGCGAGATCAATGGGTTTTTGCATGAAAATGCAAAGACGTCCTGCGATTTCGTCGCGAAGACGACAATGTCATGGGATTTTACATTCGCAAGAATATTTAAGCCTGTCACATTGTCGCAAATAAAATATCATGCGAGGCAAAAATACTTAACAAATGATAAGACAAGGTCAATGGGTCATTACATGAAAATGTAAAGACGTCCTGCGATTTTGTCGCAACGAGGGGTGGCGAAATAAGACCTTTAATTAGGAAGGCAAAATAAGACCACACAAGAATGATAAGGCAAGATCAATAGATTTCTTCATTTGTGAAGACATCCTGCGATCTTGTCGCAATGATGAACTTCAACATAACTAAAGATATAGACATACATAAAATTGAGGAAGCAAATACGCTTGCGAAAACAATTATATTCCATCATAAAATTACAAATAATAAAGGCCAAAGTCAGAGATTTCATTACTCAGAGATAATTGATCAAATCTCTCATTTGAAAATGAATAACAGAGGCAAGTATGGGAATGAATAGGATAAAATCTTGTTATTCATTTCCACATGATGGATTTATGTATTCATAATCTTTGGTCAGTTGAATTATAAAGGAGAATTGCTTGATTAATATGCGCAAGTAAAGAAAACAAAGATTGAATTCATATTTAGCAATCCAAGAAGATTAAAAGAGTATATATACAGATATTACAAGAAGCGAAAGAAGAAAAATAAGTTATTTCTTTGAGGATTCTTCTTCTTGGTCAGATTCTTCAATTCCATCATTCTTTTCGCCAGATTCTTCTTCTTCGCTAGATTCACTATCAGAGACATCCGAGAAAGGCATATCTTCAGGAATATCATCGCGAAGACAAGGATATGAACTAAGAGGAATGCGGTAATCATTGCAAACCGTTTCAATAGTTTGATTGCGAAAATGAACAACATTATTGTTGAAATTCGCCACTGTAGCTTGCAGTTGTTTCTTCAACTTAGAATACTTGTTATTGCGAAGAGAAAGGTCTTCTGCGAGTTCCCCTTTTTCAGACTCAAGTTCTTCAATCCTTGTTTGAAATCTCTTCTCGGATTCTGCAAAACATATGACAATGAATTAACAACACAATAACAATACTACAGAGATAAGGAGCAGTAAAGTATGATAAACAACCTTCTCTGTCAGATATCATGTCTTTAACCAAGGCAGTATGCTCGGCATGAAGGCTAACATCAAAACCTAAGTTATTCCTGGCATTATCTAGAACCTTCGCAGCCCAAGCGAATTCATCATCATTATTTATAACAAGAAGCTAACGAATTTGATCTTCTCGCTCATTAAGTATGGCATTCTGACGAAGAGATTCGTCTCGTTCAATTTGTACTTCGAGAAGAGATTTTTGCTAATGCCTGTGCACCTTTATTAGCAATACGGTCTTTGTCATCTATGAGACCACTAATTTTCTTCCTTAAAGTTTTGGTTTTCTTATGGGAATCAAGATACATTTGTTTAAATCGGTTGGCTAAACCCAAACTAGATCTATGCTCAATCTCTAAGAGACGATATTTGGCTTGAAGTTCATTTAACGGAAGGGAATCAATTTTGTTTGATGAACTGCTTAAAGATTCGTTGAGATGAGTGAGAAGAACATCATTATCCATAGGCTCGGGAAATGAATGGAGAAGAATGGCTTCTTCAGAAAGATTATATATGTCTGCGAAAATAATAAATCAGGCAAAGAAAAGCAGATGATAAAATAAAGACGACTTGAAGAGTAAAAGTTTTATACCATAAAGTTGTTGATTTGCACTTTGAAGAGTAGACATTTTAGTCTTCGAGAAGCGAGACTCAACTTCCAACTGTTGAATTCTTTCATCTTTCTTGCGAGACATCGCAACTTCAGTTTCTAGTTCTTGGATCTTCTCTTTGAGTTGGAGATTTTTCTTTTCAAGATTGTCGCGTCTTTTCTCGAGATATGAGGCAACAACAAAGGAAGCTCTCCCAGACTATAAAGGAAAATAAAGAAATTGTTAAGATAAAGCTTATAATCGAAATTACAGAGAAGCAAAGGAATATGAACATACCAAAGTAGTGAGAGCATTTAAGTGACTGGAAGTAAATGTTCGGGAAACTCCGCGAAAAGATTCATTATCCTCTAACAGCGGGGCATCGCAAATTTTAGCGAGAGCTTCGCAAGTTGCAGACAAATGATCATCTCCCAATCCTTGCATGGAATCGGAGAAAACACTAGACAATTGCGCCATAGCAAAAATAGTCGAGTGATTCTCTTTCGCGGAGGAAGTACCAACCTCACTTTCATTCTCATCAGAGCTCTCACTGGTTTGAGAACTACAATGAGAAGAGGGATGGGTTTTCCGTTTTTTAGAAAGTGGAGCAGAAGACTTGTCCTTGCGAAGAATGATTTTATTTTTGTCCTTAACCTTCGCAGCTTCGGGGATGTCTGTTTCTTCAATAACCTTCGCACACGAATGAAGATAAGAAACAGAGGCAACAATATTGTTAAAGAATAACAAAAGAAAATATTTCTTACTTCATTCGTGATCGATTGAAGTATCGCCAGGGTACTCGCCTTTGGATTTCTTTCATAACTCTTCCTCAGTTTGTCAACCTTTAAACTTTGCAAATTCAGTAAATGCTTGTCATCGGGAATATCGCAAAAGCAAAACCTGAAATAGGAAATATACCTCTTTTGCCTTCTCAGGCCACTTAAATTCCCAAGGATGATAGTCTGCGAGATCCGCAGGAGTACGTGTGAACTGCGATATAGGGTCCATTCAAAAATAAAGGAACAACCCACCATTTCTCATCTTTGGAATGACGAGGAGTACTATTGTTGCCCGAGAGCCAATCAATATCTTGCATAAGTAGCTTGTCATCGGGAATATTATCTTTTCTTTTCAACCGAGCACCCCAACGAGATTTATCATTTCTCATATTTATTACTTTATAATTTTCAAAAAAGTTTTCCACGGTATACTTCTCAGCGACTATTTCTAAGTTTGCGAATCTAGGATCCTTGACATCATCAGAATATAAAGATTCTTTACCAGCGCCACGGTTGGCAAATTCAAGCATCAGACGGATGCAGTCGCCGCTCAATTGATAAATAGCTCGCGAGAATTTCTCATGAGAAAGAATTTTATAGAATAATGGTATCTCGGGATTGTATAGAGGAATGGGAAGGCCTGCGAGGAGTTGACCTAGCGAGACTATGATTTTATGATCATCACATTGATGATCAGAAAACAGTTTTGCAGAGAGAATAGACGAAGATTCTTGATCAGGAATGGTTGATGAAGTGAAACCCTTCTCCTGCAAATTCTTTTGAGTTTCTTCAAAAAGGGGTTAAATGTACGACCAAGTGAAGCCATTAATATAGTATGGGAATGAATGGAGAATTGAAGATTGAGAGAATTGAAGGGGAATTACAGTAGCAGAAGCGCAAATTGCGGAGGAAGGAAAGTTGCAGAGGGAAAATAAAAGAGAAAAAGAGAAGGGTAAGAAAACTATATATAGAGAAGAGAATCCTTGAGAAAACAAATGCATTTAATGCGAGATGGGACGTGAATGGTCAAGAATAAGCGGTTGAAAGAGACGTGTCAAGAAAAGAGTGGAAAAAGAAACACCTGTAATAAATTCCGTACATGAATAAAACGGATAAAAGTGAACAATCGCGAGATAAAGATGAGCAATTGCGGCATTTTAAAATATTGGTTCTCATGACATTTTCTCCTTCGCAGAAAAGACATGAGAAGAGGCAAGATGTAGGATCAGAATATCGCAACCTCAATACTTCGCGAGAGTAATAAATGACAACATCGCGAAGGAGTCGCGGGGAAGTAAAATAAATGACGCAATGAATGGCGACAGCCAGAACACGAGGAAGATGTGAAAATCTGGCGAAAGTTAAGAGTGTCGCGAGGACGAACACTTATACACTTGCGACACTTCGCGAGTTATTCCCGAAAATAAAGGACAGCTTAGCTGTCATCCACTGTATACTACCCTATATAAAGGGTTGAGTCAGTCTGTTGTGAGGAAGGTTCTTTTTGAATTGTTAAGCAAGTCATTAGGAGAGAGAAAATCTAGAGTGATTGTAATTTCTTTAGCTCTGTTTTATCTTCCTTTGTAAACATTTCAAGAAAATGATCAATAAAATTGATAGTTATTCATCTTCAAATGAATTAGTTAAGTAAATTCTATTAAGGGGTGTATTGTGGGATTTCCTGCAACTACAATTACCATTACCACATCAACAATAATGTAAATCCTATTCACCAACAATTTGCATCTCAAACACATACAGAGCAGGATTAACACACCCCGTCAACCTGTCTGGAATACAGGGTCAAACCTAACACAATTGTTCTATTCTATAAAAACCATGTTTCTATATATACCGCATTTCTCAAATGAAACCGTGTATCCAAGGTAACTTCAGCCAGAAATCAAATGAACATGGCAGGGGATAACACACAAATAAAACCTACACGTTGCGTATACAGAAATAACTTGGTGGTCAATGCTGGATATAATTCCTCGAAACAATGTATGGATGTCTGCATTCATTAAACATCTAATTTAGTCAGAAGTATCTTTAACATGATGGTTTTATTGTAAATTAAATCACCAAGATGGAATAAGAAGATATTTGAAGTGGAAAGATGAACTCACTCCAAGTCCACTGTTTTTTGAACCACTGCAAGAATTGCAATCAACCCATAATATATTAGTTCTGAATCAATTTAAACATTGAATTCCTTCCACAGTTAGATTTGAGGATAACTTCCTTCTACTTAGGATCATAATCAAAGAGTTGCAAACTATTCAACTAAGGCCTTCATTCATTGATAACAACCTTAAATAGCATAACAAAGTCAGTAGAAACTCTAAAATAACAGGAATGCTAACTTGAAAGAATTTACACCTTATTGTATCAGAGATAAAGGAGACTGTGTGTATGTTGGATGAATCTCTTCCGTATTCTTATGGCATTGAATGTTAAGCGATGCATCCTCATATTTAAATAAGTAAAAAAGCAATTCATCTCCATGAATTTTTTCTAGGTCAAAGAAGTCTTTAAAACCATAATTAAGGATAACCCTGAAAATAAAATAGCAAAAACTGTACAATTAGGAGACAGAAATTGAAATTTCCAAATTACCACAATTCGGTTAACATCCATTCCTTTGTCTACAAACTGTCCTAGAAAATATGCTCAACTTGATATCAGAGGGAAGGCCGTTGAGAAGATTTTCTTCCATCTCCATCAACCTGTATATTGAATAAAAAAATATTAATGGATAAATTCTCTAAGACCAATACTCTGTGATGAATGTAGAGTGAAATTAGGCCTACAATGTGTTAGTTGGTTACCCTTTCAGCTTTCAGGAAGTCGTTCACTTCAAGATAATAAGATCTGTTATTGGGTTACAAAAGACTTTCATCTCGTGTACTTCATCTTGTAAATCAAGATTACACATCCCAACTGAACATTTTATATATGTTTTCAAGTTGAATTAAGATTCCAAAACACTAATTTTCATACACTAGTTGATAAGATTTTTAATTGTCGTTGTTGTAGTAATTAAGATTCGAACTCTAAGAATTGTGAAGATTAAATTTAAGGATTTAAGGAAAATAATAAAAACGAGAGTTAGTGGGACTAGGATTTCACCGCATTCATAACATAAGGCTCAATTATTTATTCTCAATAATTATCGCTCAATAAATAAAACAACATCGACTCTTATTTTTGCCAAGGTAGATTCTCAAAATATTAGTTATAAATGGGACATCAAACATCTAAGCAAGCATGACCCATCTAATAAAATGATAACTAATTAATTTAAATCATAATTCTATTCTAATTAGTGCAAAAGTCAAATAGAAAATAAAATAAATTCACCCATGTATGAAGTTCGGCTTCCTCCGTCAACCCAGTGTTGGGGCTTAGCTTCTCATAATGAAAACACACTCAAAAATATAATTCATAGCTCAAATGGTGTTTTTATTAAAGAAAGCTAATAATACAATTAATCTGCAACGCTGTATTGGCGTTACAGAAGTCAACGTTACAATATTTGTTGCAAATTCAAAACAAGCGTGCCAACCGATCGTTACGAGTCTCGTTTATAAACGACAGTTCTCTGCGACAGTCAGTTGGCGTCGACTGTTCTTCTTATTCTTCTTCTTCTCTGCAGCAGCATAGAAATATGCTCTGCAACCCTCTGTTCTTCTCCCCAACTCTCGATATCCCTTCTCTGATCACAAGAAACCTTTTTATACTCGACAGCGACAAAATATCTCCTCATAACTGCTCCAAATCTTCTCTCTGTCAAGCCATAACTCGGGAATATTTTCTTCCCTGATTTATCTTCCCATGCACCTGATTGCGACTCACTAACTCCAAACATGTCTCAGCAGAAGTGGGTCACGCTGTAAACACACAAAATCTTCCCAAACTAATACCCTTCACTAAAACAGAATATCGGATAATATTTCATTCCCTGTTTTACGTGAATATCTTCCTTTTAAGTCAATCCAAGTCACATACCTTCCCTGTTTAGACGAAACAGGGTTATACTAATCCATAGCATGAGAAGAATCCGGCCAAATCTCTTCCAATATCGAACTAGAATATCGACAGTTAAGCTTTCCCCTGTTTCACTGCAACCCGTGAAAATCATCATATTTCTTCGGTTGTACAACCCAAACCAACCTTGTTTAAGTGTAACAGGGTGTTTCCAATGCAGAACAACTTCCAAATCCGACTGAAACTTTCCAAATTTATCATTAGCAGACAACGTAACTTCTCACTCTCTGTTTTCTTGTCCCGGCTTATCCAGCCCAAATGGATAAATCCATCGAGCATAGCAAGTCTTTTCAGCCAAAACAGGCCCATTACAATCGATTCCAGTGATTGAATCTCTTTAAATCACGACCAAAAATTCAACCCTAATTCTTGTTCGTTGCTGCCAGATTTCCCGCCAATTTTCTTTTCAAATCAAGGAAGAAGGTGGAGTCCCCTTATCCGTCTGCGGAGTGTAAATAACAGATGTCCAACAGGGGGTGCCCCTTATAAATTGAGGTGCCCCTTATCCAAAGCAGGGGTCTGTTTAGCAATTGTCCTTCGGTGGTGCAAAATATCATTTTTCGAGCAACATTCTCCACAAGAGCTTATTTCACAAAAACACCTACAAACAAGTTTATTAGTGATAAAATAAGTCCCAGCTAATGTATTTATGGGTGAAAATGCATCGCACTTTCGTGCTCATCAAATTCCCCCACACTTACATTTTGCTAGTCCTCGATCAAAACAGAATATTGACCCGCTACACAGCTGGTCATATAATAAAAGAGAGTTAGACCCGCTACACAGCTGGTCATGACAAATTCCATACACAAGACCCGCGACAATATTTTTAATTTTTTTTCTTATATATATATATTTTTTTTAATATTTTTTTTAGACCCGCTACACAGCTGGTCATAACATGCAAGGAAAAACAAAACCCGCTACACAGCTGGTCATAACCATAAAAATCATAACAAATTTTTTTTTTTAGACCCGCTACACAACTGGTCATAATATATATATTTTTTATTTTTTAGACCCGCTACACAGCTGGTCACGATATGCAAGAAAAATCCTGAAAAAGAAAAATAAAAAGTTAATAACCACTCCTCCACACTTAAACATTACATTGTCCTCAATGTAATTGAGTCATCCAACGTAAAAATCAAGATGGGAAATTCATAATATGGAAAAAGTAAACAAAAAAAAAAACAAAAAACAAAAAATATACCTACTGGAATGTACAAAAACGGATTCCCATAAACTAATAACCTGAATACTCGGGGATCGACCCAAAATACAATATTTACAAACGACAGCTTCACATTTATGTCATGGAAATGCGGAGACGCTGAAACTAACAAAAACCAAGATTTACCCCTAAACCAAGTTTTTACTGCACATGGAAGTGCGTAAAGAACAAAATATGGGGATTCTATTGAGACTGGGGAAATATCAATTGATTCATGCACGATATCAGGAATAGGAAAGTCTTCTGGGTACTTAGATTCAAAGTAATCCAACAACACTATAGAAGCACACAATTCTAACCCTAAATTAGGCAACTTTTGGAAGTCTAGGGGTCTTGAAACAACCTCTAAGTCGGGTGAATAATCTTGTGAGGTAGATTCATCTATGGAATTAGGCGAATCATCCACACAATCATCCACAGGGTCATATATATGTTCTGTTTGGAACAGAGAGTTACTACCAAATTCATCATCATCAGCAAATAATCTTTGACATTCAAGAACTCTCAATCTTTGTTCCAAACTAGGCGGTGTGTGTTTGTAATACTTCTCATATATAGTTTGATGTGATTCGTCACTTACCTCATGTGGAGCAGAAACTCCATACTATTGCCTACGCATATATTCAGCAAGCGTCATCTCAAATGAGGTTTCCTGATAATTTGACTTTCTACGCTTATATTCCGCCAGCGTTATCGTAGGTGACGTCTCCTCAGAAGAAGTCATCATCCTCAAAAAGTCTCTGAAAAGAAATACAAAAAGAAACGCATAAAAAGGAAAAAAATAAAATTTAAAATGAAAAGAAAATACTGTACAAAATAAAAATAAACCTAAAAATTAATCTAAAAACAAGTCCCCGGCAGCGGTGCCAAAAATGATAAGATTTTTAATTGTCGTTGTTGTAGTAATTAAGATTCGAACTCTAAGACTTGTGAAGATTAAATTTAAGGATTTAAGGAAAATAATAAAAACGAGAGTTACTGGGACTAGGATTCCACCGCATTCATAACATAAGGCTCAATTATTTATTCTCAACAATTATCGCTCAATAAATAAAACAACATCGACTCTTATTTTTGCCAAGGTAGATTCTCAAAATATTAGTTATAAATCGTAAGCATGGGACATCAAACATCTAAGCAAGCATGACCCATCTAATAAAATGATAACTAATTAATTTAAATCATAATTCTATTCTAATTAGTGCAAAAGTCAAATAGAAAATAAAATAAATTCACCCATGTATGAAGTTCGGCTTCCTCCGTCAACCCAGTGTTGGGACTTAGCTTCTCATAATGAAAACACACTCAAAAATATAATTCATAGCTCAAATGGTGCTTTTATTAAAGAAAGCTAATAATACAATTAATCTGCAACGCTGTATTGGCGTTACAGAAGTCAACGTTACAATATTTGTTGCAAATTCAAAACAAGCGTGCCAAACTGACTGTTACGAGTACTGTTTATAAACGACAGTTCTATGCGACAGTCAGTTGGCGTCGAATGTTCTTCTTCTTCTTCTTCTCTGCAGCAGCAGAGAAATCTGCTCTGCAACCCTCTGTTCTTCTCCCCAACTCTCGATATCCCTTCTCTGATCACAGGAACCTTTTTATACTCGACAACGACAAAATATCTCCTCATAACTGCTCCAAATCTTCTCTATGTCAAGCTATAAACTCGGGAATATTTTCTTCCCTGATTTATCTTCCCATGCACCTGATTGCGACTCACTAACTCCAAACACGTCTCAGCAGAAGTGGGTCACGCTGTAAACACACAAAATCTTCCCAAACTAATACCCTTTACTAAAACAGAATATCGGATAATATTTCATTCCATGTTTTACGTGAATATGTTCCTTTTAAGTCAATCCAAGTCACATACCTTCCCTGTTTAGACGAAACAGGGTTATACTAATCCATAGCATGAGAATAATCCGGTCAAATCTCTTCCAATATCGAACCAGAATATCGGCAGTTGAGCTTTCCCCTGTTTCACTGCAACCCGTGAAAATCATCATATTTCTTCGGTTATACAACCCATACCAACCTTGTTTAAGTGTAACAGGGTGTTTCTAATGTAGAATAGCTTCCAAATCCGACTGAAACTTTCCAAATTTATCATTAGCAGACAGCGTAACTTCTCACTCTCTGTTTTCTTGTCCCGGCTTATCCAGCCAAAATGGATCAAATCCATCGAGCATAGCAAGTCTGTTCAGCCAAAACAGGTCAATTACAATCGATTCCAGTGATTGAATCTCTTTAAATCACGACCAAAAATTCAACACCAATTCTGGTTCGTTGCTGCCAGATTTCCCGCCAATTTTCTTTTCAAATCAAGGAAGAAGGTGGAGTCCCCTTATCCGTCTGCGGAGTGTAAATAACATATATCCAACAGGGGGTGCCCCTTATCCAAAGCAGAGGTCCATTTAGAAATTGTCCTTCGGTGGTGCAAAACATCATTTTTCGAGCAACATTCTCCACAAGAGCTTATTTCACAAAAACACCTACAGACAAGTTTATTAGTGATAAAATGAGTCCCATCTAATGTATTTATGGGTGAAAATGCGTCGCACTTTCGTGCTCATCAATAGTATAATAAGGGGCTTTCCTAATATTCAATAAAGAAGAAATTACCACATATAACAAATCAAACCTGATTAAACACCCGTCGTTCGAAGTCCCTCCTGCCTACAAAAATAACAAAGAAATTCAAACAATCTAACACAAATAACATAGATCAAAGAGGAAATAGATTACAACAGTTACAGAAATAACCACAGACCGAATTAATTTCTCTTCGGCTACAAAATCAAAAGAAAAATCAAACATTCAAACACAAACAGAATTCTAGGGTTAGTCCGAAATTGATACGCAGATTATACGCTAAGACCGAAACCAAATGGATACAAAATCACTACGCAGTTTAATCACGCAATAGAGAAGGGATCACAGCATACCTTGGCAAGATTACGATATTTTAGGTTTTTAATACCTGGCGGATGATTTTCTCCGGTGTTTCTTCGTCCGGTGAATGGTCTCCGAGAATTTGAGTTTTTGGAGAGGAGAGATGAGGGATGGAAAGAAAAAAACAGACTTAGGTAAAACTGTGAGGTGATATATATAAATCAAGAACTGATAGTACTGTTTTTATGGTAAAACTGTGAGGTGATATATATATATATATATATATATATGGTAAATCTCATTTTATTTGCTTTTTTTTCTCCCATCGTTTTAAATAAGTGTGGCCCCATATCATTCCCAGCCGTCCAAGTCAAACGAAATCCAGACAATAAGGACCGCGAGATGACCCTCTTCAGTGAATCCTGTCCACCGATTGACTCTTTGATCAAGGAGTCAATTACCACATCTTTTTGTAACAATGATTTGTATGGGGTTTTCTCAATTCTTCCAAATTAACTGTTTGTGGAAATGTCGAGCAGAAACTCATCATAAGTTTTCACTCCGTTGGTTTGTGATACAATCGATACATTGATACAAAGATTCATGTAACTATTCTGTTCTTTTCTTTATTCTTAATTATGTGATTTTCAGGTTGTAGGTGTTGATTTTGTGGTTTTTCGTTTAAGCACCATGCTATCTTACATTCCTGCTTTATTTTGTTTTTGCTAACACTAATTTTATTTCTGCATTCCAACTTTGAATTTGATCATTAGACTAAGCATTGTGAGGGATTACTTTAGAGCTTATATGGGGACATCTCGATGATAACATATCAATGGTGATCAACTGTACTTTGGTTTCATTACAAAATAAGAATAAAACTCATTAAATATTAGTTTTGTTATTACAACTATTTAAAGCAAATAATTGATTGACTAATCAGAACACATAATAGCACGTGAGACTCTCACCTGAGACAGAAAGACACTGAGTTTAACCTACACCACTATTTTTGTTATCCTCCGCTGCAGCATCTTTATGTATTATCCCCCCTCAAGCTTAATGGAGATTAGTCTTGAAATTTGAGCTTGTCTTTGAGCAATATAAATCAGGGAGCATGCAACCCTTTAGTAAAGATATCACCAATTTTATCAAGAGTAGATACATAGAAGACATCCAGAGCTTTGGATTGAACTAATTCTATGATGAAGTGTTAGTCAATATGCACATGCTTCATTCTGGAGTGCTAAATTGGATTGGAAGCTAGAGATATAGAGCTGATATTGTCACATCCAAGCTTAGGTATGGCTGGCCAGAAACAAAACAAAACCTGTAAAAGAAAACAAATCCAAACCATTTGTGCTGCACTGTATGCCAGAGTTCTGTATTCAGCTTTCGTAGAATATCTGGCCACTGTTTTTTGTTTCTTAGAAGACCAAGAGATTGCATTAGGACCAAGAAAAATACAATACCCTCCTGTAGATCTCCTGTCTTCAATATTGCCTGCCCAATTTGTTAGAGCACTGCTCGGTCGAAATCGCAAGCGTTGCTATCTCAAGTTTGTTGTCAAGTTTAGTAGCCAAAACTATAAGTCTTGATTTCTAGTATACTTATAGCTAAGTCTCGGATTAGGATAGAAAGTGTAGTTGAGCTTTAGACTTCATGGCGTTCATCGATCAAAGACGAAGAACTACTAAGGGGAGCTTGTGGAACTTCATCAACAAAAGGTATGTGGAGACTTGAACTCATCTATCACTCAAAAGTCTATTTCTACTGTATCTCCTATTTGAGACAAAATTCGTATAGCTATATAGACTTCAATTATACACATTTGATATTTCGAGATGAGTTTAACTCGCCTACAAATTTCTCAAAATATGTGTTGGTAAGCTATCTCTTTAACCAAGTTCATCTTATATTCTTGACGAAAGTCAAGATGATCATGTGAAAATCGCCTGGTAACATCTTATATGATTTGTGTGAGACAATCATTTGGTGTAATCTCGGAATATTTCGTATTGATCATTTGATCACTTGAAAATTGCTTTGAAGCTAATAGTTTGAGTGAGACAACTATTGTCGTCTTATAAGAATGTTTCAATGATTGAAATGGGAGTTTAGATGATTTGATATAGCACAGTATGGGAGTTTTAAGAAGGATAACTAGGGTTTGGAACAACAATTATTGTGAGTACACATAGCTATTGCCAACGATTTTCATCTTGCAATGTTTTTAGATTTATTTATTTAAATTATAAAGTTTATTTGAAAGATGATTTTTTTATTGGTTTTATATATTGCAAAAATAATTGGGATATGTATGTTTACGTCTGTGAACTATGATTGTCCCATATATGTTAAAACTAAAGTCTATTATATGTCTTTATGCAAATATTGATAGAAAATAGAATGAACTTTTGATAACAAAGATTAAGTCTATGGTACCATTACGCAAATATTGATGAAAATAGAATGAATCTTTGAATATTCCACAATATTGATGTTTCCCTGATCCACTTCTATGTGAAAGTACTGTGCGGCTCTGTAAGTTCTCTTATGTTGAGCATTTCCGATTAAATTAATCATGGGTTCTCTTGTGGTTAATTTAATTGGGTTTTCTGGATAAAAATTCATGTTTTATGTGATTTGTTAATGTCCAAAGAAAACCTTCTTTTCTTGTAAAAGTGAGGTCGCTCTTGTTGTTCTTTCGGGAATGACATTTTATGGGGGAGGGTTCTTAATTGAACTTGTGCTTAATTGCCAAATCTTTGTGGGGAGTGCGTCTGTGGAATATTGTAGGAGTTATCTTGTATCTTTATAAACTCCTTGATGAATACACTAAGTTTCGACAAAGGGGGAGATTGTTAGAGCACTGCTCGGTTGAACTTACAAGTGTTGCTATCTCAAGCTTGTTTGTCAAGTTTCTTTGCCAAAACTATAAGTCTTGATTTCTAGTCTACTTATAGCTAAGTATCATATTGGGATATAATGTGTAGTTGAGCTTTAGAATCCACGGCGTTCATCGATTGAAGACGAAGAACTACTAAGGGGAGTTTGTGGAACTTCATCAACGAAAGGTATGCGGAGACTTGAACTCATTTATCACTCAAAAGTCTACTTCTACTCTATCTCCTATTTGAGACAAAATTCGTATAGCTATATAGACATCAATTATACACATTTGATATTTCGAGTTGAGCTTAACTCGCTTATATATTTCTCGAAATATGTGTTGGTAAGCTTTCACTTTAACCAAGTTCATCTTATATTCTTGACGAAAGTCAAAAGATGATCATGTGAAAATCGCCTGGTAACATCTTATATGATTTGTGTGAGATAGTTATTTGGTGTAGACTCAGAATGTTTCGTATTGATCGTTTGATCACTTGGAAATTGCTTTGAAGCTAATAATTTGTGTGAGACAACTATTGTCGTCTTCTAAGAATGGTTCAATGATTGGATATAACATAATATGCGTACTTGTATGCTAACGGTTGCAAGTTATTCCAAGCTCGGGAACCATAGTATGCATACCCGTACGCGTACTGGTTTGTTAGTTGAAGTCCGGGAACTTAGTATGCATACCCGTATGCATACCGGCATAAGTTCAAGTCCGGGAATTCAACTGAGTTTGGTGGTGTACGGAAGTATGCTTACACGTTTGCATACTGGCGAACCAAGACCAAGTCCGGCTACTTAGGTATGTGTACCCGTTTGCAAACTTGGGTGGGTTTTGTTCTATAATCGGTTTGTTCATGAACTAATACATTTATAAAATAAGGAATGCAATCTTTTGCAAACCGTGGTTTAATGTTCGTGAATTGATTCGAGTGAATCAAAATCGATTTTGCTTCAATTGTGTCTTGTATACTTATATGAGAATATAAACAATATCTATTTTTATTTGATTCATTTGAACTAGTTATGTTAAGATGAACAAGGTTGATATGAAAGTGTTCATATGGCTAACTTCGGTTAACTATTGTTGAGCCAACAAGGTGTACACGTTTAGGTACGGTTACCCATATCTAAATGAAGTCACTTTTCATTTGTGTGTAACAAGCTAAGTTCGATCTAACGGTTGAAAGATATTAGCTTGAGTCTAATCAGGTTTTCATCAAACGATGAATATTGAATGCTTTGTTACCAAGGTAACATTGATTGCAAACTCTGATTTGAAGACTATATAAGGGATAACTCTAGCAACTGGGAATCCTAATACCCACACCTCATGTGTGATACTAGTTGCGACTAGAGTCGATTCTCCTTCAACCTAGGGTTTTCCTAAAACCATTATAGGTTAACGACTTAAATACTTCATTGGAATTGTGAAGCCAGACCCAACTATTTTCTTTATAGTTGCATGTGCTGATCTTGCTTTGTTCTATCGTATTAAGTACTATCTTCTCTAAGATTTGCTCGAGATTTAATGTCCGATAGGCAAGATAAAATGTAGTCACAAACATCTTCGTCTCATCGTTTGTGATTCCACAATATGTTGTCTCTCTACCATACAATTAAGATTATTGTGAGGTGACTGATATTACTAGGCTGTTCTTCGGGAATATAAGTCCGGTGTATCAATTGGTTCATGTTCACCTTGATTTATCAAAAGACGGAGTTGAACTTGATAATATGTGAATGGAAAGATAAGGATCTCTTAACAATACCCAAAAAAGAATAAGAAAGCAATTAAACTTAATAATCAAAGCTTAATAAAATAAAACTAACAATGAGCAACTTGTTTTGGTCAATTAAGATACAAGCAGAAACATGACTAACTTGTATGACCTGGAAACCCCAGAAACTAAACCTTGTTTGTATAAATATCAAACGGATTCGACGTATGACTCGGTCCGAGTCAGATGTCAAATCATTTGTTTTTCATTTTGCTGATGTCTGGGTCGAGGTGTTAGTCATCTTGGTCAGTGGTATTTGAGTTAGGTAAAATTTTGTATCCGATTATTAGGCATATATTTAATTAGATTTAAAAGTTCTCTTTACCCTATTATTTAATAATGATTTTTGATTCAGGTGTAATTAGTCAGATTCAAAAGCAATGAATCATATTCAGATGAAGCAGTTGAGTTAGGAAAAACACAATATCTTGTTTCGCTACCATACGATTAAGATTATTGTGAGGTGATTGATATTTCTAGACTGTTCTTCGGGAATATAAGTCTGGTATATCAATTGGTTCTTCTTCACCTTGATTTATCAAAAGACGAAACAAAACTCATAAGTATATCTGTAAGAGACACATTTATCTACTCAATAGACTTTTTGTGTGAGACAGATTGGTTTATCAAGTCTTCGACTTTGGGTCGTAGAAACTCTTAGTTGTGGGTGAGATCATCTAAGGGAATCAAGTGCGTAGAGTCCTGCTGGGATTCAGATACGTAAGGAGCGCAACTGTACCTTGATCAGTGTGAGATTGGTTAAGGCTCAACTACATTCCAATCTGAAGTTAACTTGGAGTAGGCTAGTGTCTGTAGCGGCTTAATACAGTGTGGTGTTCAAATCTGGACTAAGTCCCGAGGTTTTTCTGCATTTGCGATTTTTTCGTTTACAAAACTTATGGTGTATGTGTTATTTCTTTTCTGCATTATATTTGTTTATATAATTGAAATATCACAGGTTGTGGGTAAGTTCAATCAATTGTGAATCCAACCTTTGGTTGTTGATTAAATTTATTTACACTTGTATATTGGTTTTTGATATCGTCCAAGTTATTTCTTATATTCAATCGGGCTCGCAAATTCCTATTTGTTTGATTGCAAATTGAATTGAGAAATTGAGATCTAACTCTTTTATATATTTTTCTTAAGATTGAGTCTGACTGCCTAGTTGATTCTCTTGAAAGTATACTGGAGTCATTCCATACAGATTGCTAAGCGAAATATTGGGTGTGGTTGTTAGACCCCCGCTTTTTCAATTGGTATCAGAGCAGGAAAACACGTTTAAGACCTCACAAGTCTGTGTTTGTAGCGATCTGACTCTACGGATAGACGTGTTATCTCAGTAAACGTACCACCAGTCTTCGATGGTTCAAATTACCTATGGTAGAAAATTATCATGCGTGCTTTCCTTCAAGCGTGTGATTTTCAATCATGGGTTTATGTTGTTAATTGGTACATTCCTCCAATGGTTACAGTAGACGGTGTCTCTATTGCAAAGGATATTGGTAGATATGAACCTAACGAGATTCTCGTTGCAAAGCAAAATTCTGACGGTTTAAATGCTATCATACATACCATTACCCCAGATCTTCAGCACCACGTGACTACGTGCACTCGGTCTAAAAATGCTTGGGATATCTTAGAAACCGTATTTGAAGGGAATACATGTGAAAAACAAGCTAGGCTTCAAAACCTGAATTCTGATTGGGAAAACCTTCGTATGGCAGATGAAGATTCATTTGATAGTTTAATCACAAAGTGTCTGAAATTGTTAATGCATCTTTTGCGTTGGGAAAGACTATTCTTGAAAAAGGACATTTTGATGAAAATTCTAAGATCATTGCCAACTAGATACGATTCTAAGAAACATGCCATCGTTGAAGGAAATAACCTTGATGCGCTTTCCAGAAACACTCTTGTTGGAAACTTGAAAATACTTGATCTTGATCAAAGCACATTCAGAATATTTGTGTTCAATGTTGTGACCAACACAAGTGAATCTTCTAACTTGTCTTGGGCTAATGAATGTTGTTCATATCATGTCGATTTTGATAAATCACTGATTACTCAAAAGATCAAGGATATTGTAAAAAGAAGCAAAAGATGTGAGAAAGGTCTCTCTCTCTGGTTAATGCTTCAGATGATTCAATACAAGAAAAATCATCCCAAGTTGTCAAAATCTTGCATACTTCTGATGTGTGCAATGAACTTTCAGCTCTCGCAGCAGAAACTTCTTCCTACTCAAATTCTGATTCTGAATTTGAGTCTGACACTGAGAGTTTTGAATTCTTACATAAGTATGAAGAATTTCACCAAGAAAATCTCCAACTAAAGGCTTCGTTGGAGAAACTTGAATCATCACTTCAAGTAAAAAATCTTGAGATAGATTGTCTTAATGATGAATTCACCAGGACCCTGTCTCTGAAGGAAAAAGAGATTAATACCCTTAAGTGTGACCTGCAAAGGTTGTCTGGAAGTTCTGACAAAATCTCAGCAATGTTATTCGGTCAGAAGTCTTTTGGAAACACAAATAGTTTAGGGTTCAAAAGAAAAACTGTGAGCACAAACAACTCATTTTTTCCATCCAGTTTTGGAATAATTAATGATGAATGTTGTGATAAACATGAGGCAAATAAGCAAGACAACAAATCTTCCTTGATTTGTTCGTTTTGTGGAAATGCAAATCATGTCCAAAATAAGTGTTGGAAATTCAAGAGGAATAACAAAAGGATTGCCAAACTTCAAAATGACATGCAAAGAATGAATTTGGCCGTGGGTAATCAACATGGTACTCCTGAAAACAAGAAGAAATCCAAAAGTACCAGATTCAGAAGAGGTAAGAAGTCTGTTTATACAACAAACCTTGATAAGTTACTATGTGATAAAAGATGTGAGCATTCGGCTCACTCCATCACTATCGAATACTAGTGATGTCTGCATCCCCATTTTTAACTTGAGAAAATAAGGATTGCATCAAGGTTGCTCAAGTTTTGTATTATTATTAATATCTTATTTTATTTATGCTAAGAAAATATCTTCTTGTTAAAATAGATAATGGCTCATGAACCGTAAAAGACTTATTCAAAGTCCTTCTAGGGTTTGGCTGTCCATAGGTTTATTTATATTCATTTGTGATCAAGATGCCCTTCAGTTCTCTTATCTTTGAAAGATACAGTTTCATGGCTCCTGTAACTAGAGGTACCACAAAAAGGGATGCAGTTGAAACAGTTAATGTGTATCTTTGTGAAGGAATCATTTCCTCAAGGAAGAAGAAGGATAAATCCACACATGATGAAGAAGGTTTTTTCTCTAACTGCCTATTGTCTTTGTCATTTTGATAATAACTTTATAGGTATGGTGAAGGATATCATCAACAAAAGAAATGATTTAAAATTTCAAATCATTTTATCTTTAGGAAAGATAGCTCACTATGAACGTATGTTGTCTCTAACAAAGAACACCTTGTGTGGACTGAAAACAGAACTTAGTGAGTTAACTGATATTTCTGAAGATCTGGAGGAACTGAACGATCCCATAATTAATGGGTTTTTCAATAATGAGAAGGAATTCTCAGTAGATACTCTGAGAAAGCTATACGATGTCTAGGAAACTTCTTATGAGAATTTATTCTTGTGTTTTAAGAAGGATAACTAGGGTTTGGAATATCCATTATTGTGAGTACACATAGCTATTTCCAACGGTTATCATCTTGCAATGTTTTTATATTTATCTATTTAAATTCTAAAGTTTATTTTGCAGTATTAATCTTTATGGTTTTATATATTGCAACTTGTTATGGGATATGTGTGTTTGCGTCCGTGAACTATGATTGTCCCATATATGTCAAAAGTTAAGTCTATTATGTCATTATGAAAATATTAATGGAGAATAGAATGAACTTTTGATGACAAAGATTAAGTCAATGGTATCATTATGCAAATATTGATGAAAAATAGAATGAATCTTTGAATATTTCGCAGTATTGATCTTTTTCTGATCCACTTCTATGTGAAAGTACTGTATGGCTTCGTAAGTTTTCTTATGTTGAGCATTTTCGATTAAATTAATCTTTGAGGTTCCTTTGTGGTTAATTTGATTGAGTTTTCTGGATACAAATTCATGTGTCATTTAATTTGTTAATGTCCAAAGAAATCCTTGTTTTCTTGTAAAAGTAAGGTCATTTTTGTTTTTCTTTCGGGAATGAAATTTTATGGGGGAGAGTTCTTACTTGAACTTGTGCTTAATTACCAAATCTTTGTGGGGAGTGCGACTGTGGAATATTATAGGAGTTATCTTGTATCTTTATAAACTCCTTGGTGAATACACTAAGTTTCGACTATATGAAATCATCGAAACAAAGTTGATATGTTCTCTTTTAGTCATGAAGTATCTCTATGAGAATTTGATTATCATCCCGCTAATTTTCGTACCTTTGCCAATTTATATTTACAAAAAGGGGGAGAATTATTGTGTAGTTCACACTACAAATACATACGGTTTACGGATCATTATGTAAGGGGGAGTGGTTTTCATTGTGAGATGAAGTATTGACTAAGGGGAGTGATACATATCACCATAGTATTATTGTAAAAGTTGTGATACAATTGAACTTTGATGCTGTGTAATAATACCATGAAACTGTATAAAAATAATAGAGAACAATTGTTTTCTTATTGTTATAGCTATGGATCTTCAACAACTATGATGCTCAGTTGAACACGTTCAGAATCTCTGGAGTACTTGGAAGTGACGAAGATTTCGACAACAAAAGTTAAGTCTATCATATGTCTTTATGCAAATATTGATAAAAGTTAAGTCTATCATATGTCTTTATGCAAATATTGATAAAAGATAGAATGACCTTTTGACAACAAAAGTTAAGCCTATTATTTCATTATGCAAATATTGATGGAAGATAGGATGAACTTTTGTTTACAAAGATTAAGTCTATTACATGTCTCTATGCAAATATTGGTGAAAAATAGAATGAATCTTTGAATATTCCGCATTATTGGTCTTTCCCTGATCCACTTCTATGTGAAAGTAATGTGTGGCTCCATAAGTTCTCTTATATTGATCATTTCCGATTAAATTAATCATGGGTTCTCTTGTGGTTAATTTAATTGAGTATTTTGGATACAAATTCATGTTTCATGTGATTTGTTAATGTCCAAAGAAATCCTTCTTTTCTTGTGAAAGTATGGTCGCTCTTGTTGTTCTTTCGGGAATGACATTTAATGGGGGAGAATTATTAATTGAACATGTGCTTAATTGCCAAATCTTTGTGGGGAGTGTGGTTGTGGAATATTATAGGAGTTTTCTTGTATCTTTATTCTACTCATTTGGTTTACTTCTTGGGAACGAGCATTCCAATGCTCGATCGACGGTGCATTTTCATAGTTCAATTTGACATATTTGTCCGTAAATTGGGAGTTGGTTATGCTCAGTTTAAAAGGAGTTTCTTCAGGTACAATTTTCTGGACAATACCGATTTGGCGGAGCGTTCTACGAGGATCTAAAATGACGAACCCAGTTGCATGAAACAAAAGCCCCGTATAGGTCGCCACATCAGAAAATACTCTATCACCAACTTCATCTTCTCCATCCTCATCAAGTTTCAAATATGGATCAAAAGCCACATCTTCGATTGTCAAAGCATCCAAATTTTTCCTCATGTCCTTCATTTCAGTGTCTTTAGCCTTGTATTGGGTCCCTCCAAAGGGATATCTTCCTCTTGTAGGTTCTAGAGGCCATTTTGTATCCCAAGTAGGCCTCTACCTTTTAAAATGGTCGTAAGCCCATGAATACGTCAAAAAAAATATTGTTAATAAGACAAACCAATATAGAAAAGTAAAATAAATAAACATTCGTTATATCAAAACAAAAACATACATGGATAAGAGCAACACATCCCGTAATTTGTGTTTCGTTCCATCTAGAAGCTTTGCAAAGACATTCCAACACATCAGCAAGGAGGGCGGTGGCCCATGAGTACCTAGGTACCTCATTTGTTTCTGGATCGAGACTGAGAGTCTTCAACCACTGCAAGTAACAAGCATTTACCTTATTTCCTGAGAAATCGGGGAAAAAGATGGTCCCAAGTGCGTGCAACAAGTAAGCTATAGCCGTATGTCTAGCTCTTTATGCGTCCTTCACCACCAATCCACTCTTAGTATTGCGGTCAAAATCCCCAAACTTATCCTTCAGAAGAACCAAATTAATCTTCCTTGACATATTAATTGTTTCACTGAATTCGCCCGGTGCACTAAATTTCTTTTTAGCTCTAGGCGCTGCTCCATACCCTATCTCAAACTCTTCTTCCGCTTCATCTTTACCCCACCCAAGACAGTTCTTCGCCAAGGCACAAAGCTCATCAAAAGGCATAGAATTGTTGAAACCCTCAAACACAGCCTTTCCTTCCAAAGCTAGACCAGTGATTTGCTTTGCGTCATCCGGAGTGATAGTCATCTCGCCGAATGGGAGATGAAAAGTCATAGTTTCGGGCCAAAATCTTTCTCTAAAACCACAAACTATCACAACATCATATGTCTTCTGCAAAGCCTCGATTCCAGACCATAACCCCGAAGCTTTTACCAAAGCTATCACATCTGGATGCTCCTTGTCCAAAGGCCAAAACCTTGCTTGTTGGTGATTTAGTTTAGAGACCGCTTTATCCGGGAACGACCAAAAAAATAAAATTGGTTGTAATAATTAATAATCCATAACAAAATGAATATAACATATATGTAATTTGATTTATTACCTTTGTGCCACAAACCCTAGCAGCCCATGAAGACGTGTAGCCAATCAAGACGGAACGATCTCTTGCCTCATCCCAAGGTCTCCCATTCCTCTTGGGAGGTAAAGGCTCCATAGCATCAATTACTTATCTTGACATTGTCTTAGGTTTATACTTCTTCTTTCCCTCCTTCTTGTCCTCCTCAACTACAAATTTAACTTTATCAATAGCAGCACTACTAGAAGTGCCAACTTCAGTTCCTCTGGTAACAACAAGTACACCTTCATTTCCTCCACCACTAGAAGTGCCAACTTCAGTTCCTCCAGTAACAGCAACTTCAGTTCCTCAAACAACTCCAACTTCAGTTTCTCCAGTAACTCCAACTCCATCTCCTCCACTTTCATTTTCTCCAACAGTCAAAACTCCACTTGCATTCCTTGCGTTTGCACCCAATGGTTTTGCGTGGAAAGGTTGCAGAGTCGGGTCACTACGAGATGTTACTTCTTGTGATCTTTTCTTCTTCTTTTGTTTTCCTCTGTTCAAAGACAAACAAGGCCAAAAACCAATAGTAGATAAGCGAAAAAGGCTGGGAAATTTTGACACAACCAAACCGTGACAACCAAAACGTCTAGGAAAATTGGATAGACCAAGATGCAACAAACATAACGGATATGAAAATTAGTAATCGATCTAGCCGTAATAACAAACGGCTAGGAAACTCCAAGCCGTAATACATAAATGGCTAGGAAACTAAATAAGCGATCCAGCCGAAAAACAAATAATGGATAGGAAAACCTATACGTGTAAATACAACTGGTTTGATATTCAGCACAATACTATATACGGCTAGGAATTTCCAAGCCGTAATCTATAAACGGCTAGAAAACTAAATATCACGGTCAGGAAACAAATTTACGAACAGAAAGACAGAGACGCAAATACTACCGCTGAAAAAAATTCGAACACAGGAGAATATACGTCTAGGAATAACCTAGCCGTATACAACTGGTTGCGGATAGGATTTCTCCATCTCGTACGCATCAACTATATTACGGCTGGGAGTTCTAAGATATCCCAACCGTAAATCCTATAAATGGCTGGGAGTTCTAGGATATCCCAATCTTGTAACATATAAACGGCTGGGAAAACAACCAATCCCAACCGTAAGACCTATTTACGGCTGGGAATGCAAGAACTCCCAGCCGTAAGCAGTTTCAGAAACTGTTTTTTCAGACCTAAAATTTTTGAAACCAACAGAATAATCAACAAAACGCTTAGATAAAGAGTAGGTTTTGAAATTCATACCTTATTGCTGTCATATCAGGACTCACGGCGGTTGGTGCATCTCCTTCATTCACTTCTTCTTGATCTTCAGTTTCATCTTTATTTGATGAAGTTGGTTTCTCTGCTTCATAAGGAGGTTGATTCGACGAAGCTTGATCTAAATTTTCCTTAGGTTTCATGGATTTATAGAATGAGTTTAATCGACGAAGATTTTTTTTTGGAATCGAACAACGAAGAATGGAAGAAGAAAAGAAGAAGAAAGAAAACAGAAAGAAGAAGAAGAAGAATGGGAATGAATAGGGGGCGATGGTTTTTTTCTTTTAATGCTTTTTTCCGTTTTTTTTAATTAGATTAGGTAGTTAATGAGAGGGTAAAACGAGAATAAGTAAAAATTACTAAGGGTATTTTTGAACTTTTATATAAATTCGATCTCCCCTTATACCATTTGGGTTCCACTTAGTATTTTAAGCCCCCAAAGTCACACCACCCCACAGCCCCAATAATAGGATTCTTAAAAAAACTTCGTACCATGGCTATTATTTGAGTGTGAGTGGTATCCCAAATTAAGAACTTCGTACACAATAATAGATGAAGAACTATTTGAGGAAATATCACCAAGATTAACAACTACACAATGTGATTCACTCTCGGCTGAAGTAACAGTGCAAGAAATCAAGAGATCACCTGATTATCTGTCACTTAGTCGATATTTAGAAGTCTGTCCCTTGGTCGATATTTAGAAGATGGATGTTTGCCAATATTTAGGAATCTTAATTATTTTTCGTTCCTAGTTTGGTTATTTTAAGAACCCTATAAAATCGGATTTAGGTGTCAGTTGTCCCTCAACTCTTGCGGAAGTGGTAGTTCTACTTAGGTCTCAATTCTTATGGAAGCGTTTATTATACGAGGAGTTGAAGAAAATAATCATTAGATGCAATGGGAAAACAAAAGGAAGATCTGATTGAGATAGTACTAGTACAAGGAGGCGGCAGAAAATAAGATGAACATAATATTATCATCAATAAGTTTAAGCAATTCGATATTATCTCAACTGATAACGAAAACGCTATTAGTGATCATCACGATGCTTCCTCGTCTTCTTATTCACCAAGTAACAAAATAGTTATGAAAGAGTGGAAGATTCTAAAACAAGACCTTCCTCGTGATTCGATCTATGTTAGGGTTTACGAAGCAAGAATCGATTTACTACGAGCTGTAATCATAGGACCAGCAGGTACACCTTATCACGGCGGTTTATTCTTCTTCGACATTCAGTTACCCACCGATTACCCTAATTCACCACCATCAATTTACTACCGTTCTTTGGGTATCGGATTAAACCCTAATTTATATTCTAATGGTAAAGTTTGCTTAAGCCTTTTAAATACTTGGCATGGTGATAAGACTGAAAGTTGGAATCCATCTCAACCAACTGTATTGCAAGTTTTATTGTCTTTGCAGGGGTTAGTTCTTGTTGGAATAATGTAATTTGTAATGTCTAAGTGTGTCTTAAGTTTTCTAGTTTGAACTAGTTAAATGTGAATGAAGTTAAGAAAACTCTAGAGTGAGCTAGAGTAAGTTAGATTGCTGTAAAAGTAAGAAAAGACCAGGAGAGTCTGTAATGTGAAAGGAAGATGTCTAGTCGGCTAAGAATACACTAGAGTGTGTAGAAAGTTGTAAGTGTGGTCAAATTAGTTTGTGGTAAGAACACTCTAGATAAAACTAGAGATTGTATGGTCGGCAAATGTAAAGCCTATAAAAAGGCAAGGTGTATTCAGTTTGTACTTGAGCAAGATAATCAATATAACAGTGAGGTTTGAGAGATAATCTTGTTCCATATCTAGGAGATCTATATGAGCAACACTAAATCTATGCTCATATATCTCCTTGATCATCAAACATCCAAAAATTAACATGGTATCAGAGCTCGTCTCGATCCATATGGGCGTTAAAGTTTCCGCTGTGAAGAGAAGATGAACAGAAGATCAAAGAACAAGATGAGAAGTTGCTGGCTTGGTGCCCCCAACAGAAGCTATCTCACCCAAATTCAGTTTGAGAGAAAGATGAGTAAGAAGAAAATAAAAGGTTGAAAAGAGAAAAGAAAGAGGAAAGATGAAAAATAGAAACCAGAAGTTAAAGAGAAAAGCTTGCTCGTGGATAGTTCAAGTGAATCTACAGAAGTTTAGAAGATGAAACAGGTCTCCATGAAGAAAAAAAAAACAAGAAAAATAGAAGAAGAAAGGGTCACTTCCTAATAAGTGATCAGAAGAAGAAATTGAGGTTAAGAGAAAAAAATTGCTTACTTAAACATAGAAGAAAAACAAAAAGAAAAAGATGGAAGGAGTGCCATGTTTGTCACGAGAGATTCTAGCGTTCTACTCGTGATAAGAAGAAAAGAAAAATATGTTGGGCTGGCGAAAGCCGTGGAACCTCTGAACAATCTATTGGTTAAGTTCCTCAGATAAAAAACCCAACGTGAGACGTGGATAGACGACTAAAGGCGGAGCCTCTAAATCGATGGCGATCAAGCCGTACAGGCCAAGGGAAAACTAACTAGCAAAACCATGGCTAAAGCTAGCTAAAAAAGAAGAAAGAAGACAACGCGATGGAGACGACTGCGAGACTATGATAAGCACGTATGTGCTACATTTTATACCCATATTTATAATAACTAGGACTCAATATTTTGGCTAACCACTCTATTTTAGTGCTTTTGTAGAAAGTGCAAGCGAATTCTGATCGTCCATAAAATAAATGGTTAAAGTTGGAACTAAATGGCGTTTGCCACCAAATTGAGCAAAGTCACTTGCAAAGCCACCTGCTTAGATGCATATGACCATGGCAGGACTAAGGGAGCAAGGAAATACATCTCTCTGCCAAAGCATGTGTCTGAAAGAATAATGGCCAGTGGGAGAAATATAATAGAAGAAGCACAGGGAAAGAAGGATGTACTAATGGTTGCCGTTGCTTCTTCATTTGTCTGCCAACGGAGTCCGTATTTCGTGATAGTGGTGATATATATTATTTGTTGAGACTTCAGCTGAAGCTTAGATTTGAAGGAAGCAAAGTGCATGTGTTTGCTGCAATCTGTCGTAATGGCTGGAATGTTTCTTCAATTCCAGTCGCCTGCGTTCGAGTACGATGGGGGTTTGAAGACACAAAAATCAATGAAGATTAAGAAGGGGTTGAATCCTGATGGAGTGATAGGGGAGCCAACAGAGGGTTTAGGATCGAGAGATCTCAAGTTGCGAGAAGAAGAACCGGTTCTATTTGGTGTAGAAGAGGACGAAGAACATAGTCTTTGCGAGAAACCTGTTGTTTCTCAACAAGTGTCCGCGTGATTTTTAGTAACACTTGTTCTGAGCTTCGCAATAGATTTTTGAATTAAGTTTACATTGTAACAGTGTTTCTGTAACGCCTATAAAGCGTTGCGAAATTCTGTATTTAATTATTTTCTCTCCTTTCTACCTTTGTACACACTTTTTGAGCAATAAAAAAATTCTTTTGAGAGTCTCTACAACATGAGAAGCTAAATCCCTATACTGGGACGCCGGAGGAAGACGAATTTCATACATGGGTAAAATTATTTAATTCTTTTTAAGACTTTTGCATTAATTTTAATTGAAATATGATTTGAATTAATTTGTTGTCATTTAATTTGATGAGGTATACTTAGCTTAAATGTCTTGATACATCATGCTTAGGATTTACAACCAATCTTTTGAGAATCTACCTTCGCAAAATCAGAGTCCATGTTAATTTTATTTATTGAGCTTTAATTGTTGAGAATAAATAAATTGAACCCTATATTATGAATTTGACGAAATCCTAGTCCCAATAACTCTCTTCATCCTGTGACAATATTTTGTATATATTTTCCTTATTTTCCTTATTTAGTTTTAAACCAAATTCTCAACAAGTCTGAGTGAACGAATCATATTACTACAACAACAATTAAAAATCACATCAAATTTTGGCGCCGCCGACGCGGACTTGTGTATAGATTTGTTTTTAGGTTTTATTTTTATTTTTATTGTTTTTGTTCTTTTTTACGCGTTTTGGTTTTTCTTGTTTTCTTTCAGATTTGGAGCCGAGCGAAAGAAAAAGAGAGAAAGTGCTGAAAAGAAAAGCGAAGCCAAAGAAGGAAACAAAAGAGGAATCCAAAGGGTAAATTTATTAAATACCCTTAGTTTTGACACCCAATAAATATACCCTTATACAACAATATATAAATACCCCTATCATTTAAATACTTTATCCATTAAAAAATAGATTACCTTAATACCCTCACTTACAATATTATTTTCCATTTAAAAATATTATCTATTAAAAAATAGATTTTTCTATTATTTCATTTCACCACCACCAACAGCACCGCGGCCACCACCACCACCAATCCGCCACCACCACCACTCCACCACCACCACCACCACCACCACCACCACCACCACCACCACCACCACTTACTAAATACAACCACCAATAACATTCCACCACCGCCACCTCCACTCCACCACCACCACATACTAAATACAACCGCCGCCGCCGTCACCGCCGCCGCTATTAGGTGTCAACAACTGAAGTGGATTTAAAAAATCAAAAGTTCAAAAATATTTGTCAAATTTGGTTGTTGATTCCATTTTTCTACCGTTGATACACAAACATTGGTTGTTGACTCCCTAAACTAAGGTCAATTTCTATTGTTGATACACAAATATTTGTTGTTGATTCCTTACACTAAGATCTATTTCTATTGTTGATACACAAATATTGGTTGTTGATTCCATTTTTCTATTGTTGATACACAAAAATTGGTTGTTGACTCCCTAAACTAAGGTCAGTTTCTATTGTTGATACACAAATATTTGTTGTTGACTCCTTACACTAAGATCTATTTCTATTGTTGATACACAAATATTGGTTGTTGATTCCATTTTTCTATTGTTCATACAAAAACATTGGTTGTTGACTCCTTACACTAAGATCAATTTCTATTGTTGACACAAAAATAATTGTTGTTGATTCCATTTTCCCATTGTTGATACACAAACATTCGTTGTTGACTCCATAAATAGTTGATAGAGTAGTATTCAACAACTTGTCGTCCAACCTTACCACCACCACCGCCAGCAGCGTACAACATTTCAAACACCACAAACAACCAGAATCACCATTATCTTCATGACCAACTTTAATTAATAATTCCAACCACAACCAACACAATCTCCATCATCAAAATTCATCGTTCTAACCTCACCAGCATCACCAACACCACCAGCACACAGAATATCCACCAACACCACAACAACCATAACCACCACTATCTTCAAGACTTAACGAACCTAAATATCAATTGGAATCACTATAAATAAAAAAGTTTCTGATGTAACCCCAAATTTCAAAACAAAAACAGATTCCAACACATACCTCTTCCACCACTGCCGCCTCTAGAACCATCACCACCACCATCATCATTGCTTTTTGAGCTTCAATAATTCGAAGAACTTCAACTCTAAAATCATACACACTGCAACAGTATCTGGCTTCAATGAATCGAACATGCAAAGATCTCGTTCCATCTTCAACTCGAAAACTAAAAAAATCAAATCTATCGATCTGAATCTGGAAAATCAATATTTTAACCTAGAAAGATGGAGAACAATTAAGATGAAATCAGTGGAAGTCGAACACAAAAATAGCGATAAAACTATGTAATCGAATATAAAAAATCAAATATGTCGATATCTGAATCTGGAAAATCATTCATCAACGTAAGAAGATGAAGAACAATAAAATGTTGAAATAAGTTGAAATCGAACACTAACTCGGTGAAAGATCTGCTGCTAATCGTGGAGGACATGATGGTGGCGACGAAAGGAATACGGGGAGATGCTTCCGTTAAATCGATCTAAATCAGGTGGTGATGCTGCTGCTTGTGATGGATTTGCTGGAAGCATAAGAGCTGCTGCCGGAACTGATGACGAGATCGGTGGAGGTGGTGGCGACTCTGAAGATGTACTGGCCGAGATGAGAAGATGAGTTTCGGTTTTTAATAATGAAGAAGAAGAAGTATCGAATAGATTAGGGGAATTAAAGGAAATATTTCTAATTGAATTTCCTTGTTTTTAGTTTAGGGGAATTAATATAGTGGACAAGGGTATTTTTGAAGCCCATGAGAAGGAGGGGCATTTATATAATTCCCACGAATCCAAAAGGAGTGAAGAAGAAGATTTTGTATATAGTTATTTTATTCTATTTTATTTTTAGAAACTGTAAATAGGGTTTTATTTGTTGTATTTTTTTTTCTTTTTATTTTTGGAAACTTTTTGGACTTTATTTTTGGACTTTTGGACATTATTTTATTTTATTTTAAAACCCTAAGGAAGGGTTAATTTAAATAAAACTGTTGTAGGGAAGGACGACAGTTACGATACTGTCTCGGCCCCTCGGGTTCGTACATGACATAGGAGTCGTGGCCCGAGTCGACTTCAACGGTTCAACCCCCGTCTGGAACGGGAGGTAAGTTTTTCTGAATACCCGCGAATCCCTTGTCAATGGGTTTATTTTGTGTTGAGAATGTCGAACTGGTATTACGATAGCCAATATAACGAATATCTGACTGATTTTCAAAATGGACATTACTTTGACCATAATGTGAATAGTGGTTGGGAACGCCAAACTTTTGAAGATTATGGCTCATACCATGGTGAGCCCAATTACTATTCACGTGAATACCGGTCATACGAGCAAAATTCCTATAATTCCTCTTCTCTAGATGAAGCACGTAAGATACTTGAGTCAACGTGTAAGTTAACTGAGTCAATACGTGAGTTTGCTGAGACAACACGTAGGTTAGAGTTAGAGACGGAAGAAAGAATTGCTCGAATTACTCTTGATTGCCAATACATTCTTTCCAATATCACCCGTGAAAATGAGGCCGGCTACAGAGCTGAGAAGGGACAAAAACTGGAAAAAGAGGAGGCGCGGCTGTCAAGTGCTCATACCAAAGGGGATAACTGATGAGTGCCAAATATTGCATATTTCTACATCTTTTTATTGGCATTTAACTCATCTTTTGTGCTTAGAAATCAGATATTATCCCGAATTCTGTATTTTCCTGTTTTCAAGAATAAATACTTGTACTAATTAATTTTGGGTTTTTAGGTAGTAAATAAAGCTCGGAGAAATTAAGGAGCCAAAAGAGCAAAGAATTGGAGACGAGCGTCTATGGAGCAGAAAGCTACAGCCCGCGTGCGCATCAGTTGCAACCCAACATGGAGCAACCCATTTACAAAGACATGGGCTTGAGCTATCCAAGATCCGACCCATAACCCGAGTCCAAGCCCGATTCACCCTGAGCCGTTGAGATTTCTATCGCCGCATCCAACGGTCGCTCCATCCCTCTCATCATCACTCGATGCATCCGCCCAACACCACAGCCACCCACATTTTTCTTCCCATCGACCCAGCCATAGCCAAACAACCCCTTCACCCTCACTTCTCTCTTCTTCCCCGACATTTGCAGAGAACCCCATTCTCTTCTCCCGACCAGTTGCAGAACCATCACCGCCAGCACCATCTCCTTCCCCTGACACCAGCAGAACAGCCACCACAGCCGCCTTCTCCGCCACTCTAGCTCAAACTATCTCTTTCGTAGCTTCTCTCAACCCTAGAAGCTAGGTTTGAGATAGATGGAGCTAGGGTTTCACCAACATCTCATTAATGGCTACCAGAGCCGAATTGGAAGAGGGAACAGGTCTGGGTTTGCATTTAATTTCAATTTAGAGCATTAGAGAAGATGTAAGAGGTATAAATTGAATTGTTCTTCATGTGAGAGGACACACAGTCAATTTTTAGGGTTTTATTTTGTAACTGAATTTTGAATCCTGTTTAGCAATTGCATGATGTTCTAAGTTATTTAACTGGGGTTTAGATGAAACACTTGATTGCATGCTAAGTCAATTACTATCTTTTTATTGTTCTTGTTTTGCTTCAATGTTTTAGGAAGAGTGAATTAGCTGTTTGAGTGAATTAACCTGTGATTAGGTGTACTGTAAGAAGACACCTAATACTAGGGGGGAGTTAGTGAGATTAGCTAATACATCTTTCATTATATCCTTCCCTGGGAAGAATCAAGAACATAACTTGAATAGGTATTGCCTTAGCATAAGATCAGGTGTGGAATCAACTACCCTAGTGTTCTCCAATCTGTTTACAATCTATCTTTGCTGCCTTAGATTACAGTCACAAATCCATTTAGTCGTTTCGACACCAAAACCAACACACATTTGTGTTAACTACTTTAGAAATCAGTTAGTAAAGCTTGAGATCAACTCTACACAACCCCAAATCCCTGAGGATTCGACCTGTACTTGCCCTGCCTCCAATAGGCATTGTGCACTTGCAGTTACAATGTAGGCAAACACTTTTCCCAGCCTACCAAGTTTTTGGCGCCGCTGCCGGGGATTTGGTAGTGTTGCTGTGTTGATTACTTGCTTTCTTCACTGATTTTCAATTCACCTTTGTATATATGTGTTCGAATTTCCCTTGTTTACCTTATGTTGCGAGTGTAACTTAGCTTAACTTTTTACATCTCTGCATCTGTTATTGCATGCTAGTTAACTTAGTTTAGTTATCTTTAATCCTGCCATCTGTCATATGATATGCACCCTGTGTTAGCATTAATTTTTGGTTTAACTTCAATCATAAATAATTGTATCAAAAATCTGTAAAGTTTCATTTGCTAGTGTTCTTTTGTTTTTGATTTTAGCTCATTGTCTCTTGCAGTTTGTAACTTGTTTTTTTTTTTCCTCAGTTTGTACATGCTGTAGCTTAGATAGTAAGCCTGCTAGTTTGCATCTGTCAATGCTTCGTGCTCACTCAGTACTAGAGGGGAGTACAATTGTCACCTCAGTTTCATTAAAACTTTCATCCCGAGATTCTTTGACTTCCTCCACTTTGTGTCAATTTGTTGTATAGAGTAGTATTAGGTGTTATTTAGTTTTCACTTTCACTCAGAAACTCTGTCTTCAACCTGAGCATAACTCATTTATAGCTTAGGTGTAGCTCTGAATCTTGTCATTTTAGCATTGGTGCTCTCTTGTTTTAATCTCCTTGTTTCATCTGTGCACTCCAGAGAACTAAACCTCTTTGTTGAGCTAACAGGTACCTGTGCTGCTAAAGCTGGAGCATAAACTCAAAGAAGAGAAGACAAAGGCGCAGGACGATTGTGGAATTGCCTAAACCCGATTTTTATCGGTGGCATCACCCTCTAACCCTCTTTGTCTTTAGTGTTTGTGTGTGATACTCCATGTTTGCATCTTTGAACAATTGCTTGGTTTTCATCGAATGACTCTATGATAGTTGAATTACATACGGGCTAAGCTGAATTTGATATCTCTTTGTCTTGACTTTGTATGCACATGTGAATTTGTCATCACTTTCATGAGCTTTACCTCTTTGCTCTACACATTACTATTCTGCTGATACGTGCAACACTTTGAAATCTGGATGAGTATCTCTTTATGTGCATCGTGAACCATGCTTGCATGATAAATTAGTCACCTTCTTGAACAATCACCCCCGAGTCGATTGTAGCTCACACATGCATTACCCGATTGCCCGATAAACCATTTGCTTTGCTAAGACTTGATCCATACACGAAATCCTTGTTTTGGTGTGTTATGTCTGTGAATCCTTGGCCTCGACAAGGCTGAGCTTAACTCCAGCCCTGTAGCTGTTGAGCTTGAGCCGCAACTTTGTTAGCCCAAGTTAGCTATTATCTTCACTTGTGCAAGCCTGCAAACCTGTTGACAGACCCTATTGAGCCATCTGCCCTGCAATCTTTGAGCATAATTTGTGAAAATTATAACATCAACTGGCCCTGTTGACATCAACTAAAACCGTTGATACTTTGTTGAGCATTGCTCAACCCCTGCAATATCTGTAATTTGTGTGAAATCCTGTGGCCTTGAGTGAACTGTTGGGTAACTGATTTGTTATTAGCAATGCTGAGAAGTCATATTTAACTTGTTAGTGACCTTCTCATACTCCTTGAATCATACTCTGTGAATTTTGAGGTCAACTGACCTTGTTGACACTCTGTAGCATATTGTGTAAAGTGTTGAAATTGTGCAACTGCTGCATTTAAATCTGTGAACCATCATCTGTAAATTGTGTGTGAGCCTTTGGTGCTTGAATGAATGTTAAGTAGCAGGAATTGTGTTAGCAGTAGCTAGTTGTATTTCACACACAAACCAGCACATGCTTCACCTTGAGTGAGCATAATCCAACCTGCCATGTGCACTCTACACACTGTCTGTTCTTCTTGTGCACCTTTTCTGTGCTGTGCATAAGCTGTCCTGTGCATAACCTGTGCTGTCCTGTGCATTTCTTAAAAGCACTCCTGTGTGCTTGAGTCTAAGAATTGGTGTGTTACTTGTGTGATTTTTGCTTATCTGTGTTGAAAGTGTTTGGTTGTGTGCATGTTAACACACTCGATGTGCTAGATAGGCTATGATTGTGTCTTTTAGAGACCAAACAAATCGACTAGTTTGAATCCGACCGGACGAAATTGTCAACATACCCAGTTCTTCAACAGAAAGCCCAGACCCATCGGAAACTATGGGTGATGAACCAAACCCACCCCGTAGTCTCAAGGACTACATGTACCCAACTAGGGCAAGTCAGCCCTCTTGCATCATTCTGCCAGCTGATGCGTATCTGTTTGAACTGAAAGCAAGCACCATTCACATGTTACCCATGTTTAGAGGGGTTGATACTGAAAACCCTTACCATCATGTGAGAGATTTTGAAGATATTTATGGGACTTTGCGTTTTAACCAAATGCCAGAAGAGTCCCTCAAACTGAGATTTTTTCCTTTTTCTCTAAAAGAAAAAGCCAAGTGATGGCTTCATTCCCTACAACCACAGTCCATTAGAACATGGGATGATCTCACAAAAGAGTTTTTCAAAAAGTTTTTCCCCAACCATAAGACGGCGACAATTCTCCAAAGTCTAAATGGTTTTGTGCAATTAGAAGATGAAACTCTAGCAAAATACTTGGAGAGATTCAATGAATTATTGCTCCAATGTCCCCACCATGGTTTTGAAAAATGGAGACTCGTAAAAATCTTGTATGAGGGTCTAGATGTTAGAACCCGAACCACAGTCGAGTCAATGTGCAATGGTGCATTTATTGACAAAAATGCTGATGAGGCTTGGACTTTCTTAATCGAAGTCGCTGAAAAGACTCAACAGTGGGAGTCCATCCGTGAAACAAAAAGGACTACCCCTGCAGCTAATGTTCATAGAATCGAGTCTGACTTTGAGGGAAATGCAAAAATGGCATCTTTGGCCCGGAGAATAGAAGTGCTTGAGTTGCAGAAGAATGTGAAATCTAATGCCCCTACTCTCCGTGACCAAATTAAAATGGCCACTTGTGCCGCATGCCATAGCTCTGACCACTTAGTGGACAGTTGTCCAGACCTACATGCATTTCAAGAGTCTAAAACCGAGCAAGCCAATGCATTGTACCATAGGAAAGAGAACAACCCGTATTCTCAAACCTACAACCCAGGGTGGAGGAATAACCCTAACTTCTCATGGTCCAAAGGGCCTGTACAAGGAGGAACAACAAATAACAACCAAGGATATTCATATCCTAGAAACCCCCAAGTACAACCACACACTCAGTACCC
This sequence comes from Papaver armeniacum, assembly GCA_023531295.1. Classification (NCBI taxonomy): domain Eukaryota; kingdom Viridiplantae; phylum Streptophyta; class Magnoliopsida; order Ranunculales; family Papaveraceae; genus Papaver; species Papaver armeniacum. Next base: position 552,691 of record JAJJWW010008436.1, read on the forward strand.
TGTAGAGAAAAAGCCTAGCTTTGAAGACAGTGTCGGTCTGTTGACCCAAAATCTTTTACAACTTCAGAAAACCACCGACCAACGTTTCACAAGTCTAGAACTTAAGATGGGTCAAATCTGTGATGCATTGAATGAGAGAGAAAAAGGCAAACTCCCTAGTCAACCCCAACAAAATCCAAAGAATGTGTTTCAGGCAGGCACTTCAACTGCAATGAAACTTCACATAGTCATGCGAATGCTGTCACCACTCTCCGTAGTGGTAGAGTTTTTGAGAACAATGTAGGTGTGCCACAGTCAAGCGAGTCTAAATCAGATTCACCAGTACACACAATACCGCAGAAAACATCTACTGTAGAGAAAGAATCTGAGCATGTTGATAAAACTAAAAGCCCTATTGATATAGATGTTTCTTTGCCAAGTCATGCACCTGTTGCTCCATTCCCACAAAGGTTAGTGCAGTAGAAAGGGGGTAACCAATACAACGAGATTTTGGAAATGTTCAAACGAGTTAACATAAACATTCCATTTCTCGAAGCAATCAGACAAATACCCACCTATGCTAAGTTTTTGAAGGATCTGTGCACACAAAAGCGAAAGCTTCATGTGCATAAGCGTGCCTTTCTCCTTTGAGCAAGTGAGCTCAATAATCCAAAACAAGATTCCAACTAAGTTTAGAGATCCAGGTAGTCCAACAATTACATGCACCATAGGTGACCATGTGGTCGAAAAGGCGTTACTAAACTTAGGAGCAAGTGTGAATCTATTGCCATACTCTGTGTATGTGCAACTGGGCCTTGGGGAGCTGAAGCCCACTCCTGTTACGCGACAATTAACGGACAGATCTGTGAAAATCCCCCGTGGTATTGTTAAAGATGTGTTAATCAAGGTTGATAAATTTTTCTTTCCTGTGGACTTCATCGTCTTAGATACTCAACCGTGCAAAACCCAAGTAATCACATTCTGTGATTTTAGGACGTCCTTTCTGGCGACGTCCAATGCCATCATCAACTGTCGTAATGGAGTGTTGAAATTGTCTTTTGGTAACATGACCGTAGAGCTGAATGTTTTTAACACTAGTCAACAACCCATTGATTGTGATGATACTTATTTGCATGAGATTAACATGATTGAGAGTCGATCCAAGACTCATTGCCCGACATTTTGTCAGTGGACCCTTTGCAAGCATGTTTAGATAACTTTGACTTAGATCTCTTTGAGTCTAAGTACATTGGTGAAATTCACTCTTTGCTTGAATCTGTTCCACTCATGGATATTGCTAAATGGCAGAATGCAGTGGAACCACTTCCACTCTCTGATTCCAAATCTGCCCCACCTCTTGATGTACCACCTAAGCTTGATTTGAAACCATTACCAAATACTTTGAAGTATGCTTTCTTAGGTCCTTCGATACTTTACCTGTGATTATTGCATCATGTTTAGACACAGAACAGGAAAGTCAACTTTTAGAAGTACTTAAGGAACATAAAGGAGCCTTAGGTTGGACCATCTCAGATCTTAAAGGTATAAGTCCCACAATTTGCATGCATCACATAAATCTTGAAGAGAACACTAAACCATCTAGGGAAATGCAAATGAGACTTAACCCCAATATGAGAGATGTTGTCAAGGGTGAGATTTTGAAATTTCTTGATGCGGGTATCATTTACCCAGTTCCAGATAGCCAGTGGGTCAGTCCCATTCAAGTGGTACCCAAAAAGTCTGGCATTACTGTAGTTCAAAATGAAATGAATGAGCTTGTCCCCACCCGTGTGACCACTGGGTGGCGAGTTTGTATTGATTATAGAAAATTGAACACAGTAACAAAGAAAGACCATTTTCCCCTTCGCTTCATTGACCAAATGTTGGAAAGGTTGTCGAGACATAGTCACTCTTGTTTCTTAGATGGCTATTCGGGCTACAACCAAATTCACATAGCACCCGAAGACCAACAAAAGACCACATTTACATGTCCTTATGGAACATTTGCTTATCGTCTTATGCCTTTTGGGTTGTGTAATGCACCCGCTACTTTTCAACGTTGTATGATGAGCATATTTCTGACATGGTAGATAAGTTTCTTGAAATTTTCATGGATGATTTTTCTGTGTTTGGGTCTTCTTTTGATGAATGTTTGCATCATCTTACTTGTGTACTGATTAGGTGTAAGGAAAAAAATTTGGTTTTGAATTGGGAAAAATGTCATTTCATGGTTAACTCAGGCATTGTTTTGGGGCATATCATCTCGGAAAAAGGCATAGAAGTAGACAAAGCCAAGGTTGATCTCATTCAACACTTGCCTCAACCTCGTTCGGTGAGGGACATAAGATCATTCTTAGGCCATACGGGTTTTTACCGCCGATTCATCAAAGACTTTAGTAAAATTTCAAGACCTTTGTGTAATCTTCTTGCAAAAGATGTTGCATTTGTCTTTGATGATGCTTGTAAGGAAGCATGGGAGCAATCGAAGGCTCTCCTTACATCTGCCCCTATAGTCGAGACCACCTTTTGGACCTTACCATTTGAAATTATGTGTGATGCGTCGACTATCTTTGTAGGAGCTGTTTTGGGCCAGCGAGTAGACAAACTTCCTTATGTGATCTACTATGCTAGTAAAACACTTAATGATGCTCAACTGAATTATTCCACAACTGAGAAAGAGTTGCTAGCTGTTGTGTTTGCATTGGATAAGTTTAGATCTTATTTGATAGGGTCTAAAGTCATCATATATTCTGACCATGCTGCATTGAAATATCTTTTGTCTAAAAAAGATGCTAAGGCTCGTCTAATTCGATGGATACTCTTGTTACAAGAGTTTAACCTCGAAATTCGAGATAAGAAAGGGTCGAGAAAATGTTGTTGCTAATCACTTGTCTAGGTTGAATGTTGAATCTGCTTTGATGAATCCGTCTTTGATTAGAGAGTCATTCCACGATGAACAATTGATGCTTGTGTCGAAAATGCCGTGGTTTCTTGATATTGCGAACTACCTTGCTACAGGTAGAATGCCCTTGCATTGGTCTAAAAAAGACCGTTCTAAATTCTTGGCTGAAGTTAAACATTTCCTTTGGGATGACCCATATCTGTTTAAGTACTGCCAAGACCAAGTCATTAGGAGATGTGTCCCCAATTCTGAACAAAGGGACGTCATCTCTTTCTGTCATGACCATGCATGTGGAGGCCACTTTAGTGCCAAGAAAACTGCTGCAAAGATCTTGCAGAGCGGTTTCTATTGGCCAACATTGTTTAAGGATAGCCATGCTTTTTGTGTTGCTTGTGACCGATGCCAGAAATTAGGAAGTATCTCTAAGAGAAACATGATGCCCTTACAACCCATTTTGATTGTTGAGCTGTTTGATGTGTGGGGTATTGATTTCATGGGTCCATTTCCTAACTCTGAAGGTAAGTTGTACATTCTTGTTCTTTGTTGATTATGTCTCTAAGTGGGTAGAGGCCATTGCATCCAAAACAAATGATCATAAAGTTGTTCTTTCTTTTCTTAAGGAAAACATTTTCTCCCGTTTTGGAACACCTAGAGCAATAATCAGTGATGGAGGTAGTCATTTTTGCAATAGACCCTTTGAATCACTTGTGCGCAAGTATGGAATCACTCATAAGGTAGCAACACCTTACCATCCTCAAACCAGTGGCCAAGTAGAAGTTTCTAATAGGGAAATTAAGCATATTCTTGAGAAGACTGTTAATCCTTCTAGGAAAGATTGGTCTTTGCGCTTAAATGATGCTTTGTGGGCCTATAGAACTGCATACAAGACTCCCATTGGGATGTCACCTTACAGACTTGTGTACGGTAAAGCTTGTCATCTACCCGTAGAGTTAGAACACCGTGCATATTGGGCTGTAAAGAAACTGAATTTTGATCTTGATAAAATTTCTGGTACCCAAAGAAAACTTCAACTCAATGAGTTAGAAGAATTGAGAAATGATGCATATGATAGTGCCAAATTGTACAAACAAAGAATGAAAGTGCTTCACGACAAGCGCATTCTGCGCAAGTCCTTCACACCAGGTCAAAAAGTTTTATTGTACAACACTCGTTTGCATTTGTTTCCAGGAAAGTTACGTTCTCGATGGTCAGGACCATTCTTGGTACGTACCGTTTCCACCATGGAGCTGTTGAAATTGAAAACCCAGCAACCAAGAACATCTTCAAAGTCAATGGTCAGAGATTGAAACCATTTCTGGAGCATATTCCACCAGAAGTTGAGACCGTCGACTTAGAAGACCCCATCTATGTGGACTAGACTAGTTCACTTGTGTACATACATATGGACTAAAAATCCATTCTCTTCCCCTTTTATTTTTCTTTTTGCATAGTTTTTATGTGTGCTAACCAAACTTTTGTCTTGCGCTCTGGTTGTTTGCTTTCAAAGCATTCATCCCCCTTTGGTTTAGCAACATCCTTGTACATCCGGTAATCTCTTCCCTTTTCTCTACTCAACATAGTTCTCTTGGTATGTGACTTTTTGAATTCTTATCATCTGTTGACACATTGAGGACAATGTTTGATTTAGGTTTGGGGGTGTGTTTTGCATATAGAGTTTTTAGTCTTTTATCTCAAAAAAAAAAAAAAAATCAAAAATCAAAAATCAAAAATCAAAAATTTCAAAACTCTTTGTAAATACTTGCATAAAAACCTCCAACTTTTAGAGATCTTAGAGTCACTAGCATGCTTCTAGCTATGTTTACATAGAGAGTCTGACCGAAATAACTGAACTTGGAAGTACTGGAGAACACAATCGGGTTTCTTAGTTGATTAGAGCGTTAAAGTTGGATTTAACCATGCCGGAGGGCGAATTAGGTGTTGTATAGATATTCGGTAGTAGAATTGTGATCACCCATAGTGGAGACTACCCATTTTTACATCAAGCGAGGCACCAACCTTCAATTTTTGTGACTTTCTAAAAAAATCTGTTAGAGTGTGTGTCACCGTACGTCAATTCCGGGTAGGAATGGTGAGGTACCCAACTTCGCACCACTTTCAGCACTATTTTTGATCTCTTGAGTGCTAATTTTGTCAATCATGAGGGTGACGTTTAAAGATGAAAACTCCTTCTTGTAGTTCGATTTGCAGTTAGCATCACTATCTCCCTCTCAACAACATCAACAGATCCATAGAAACACATCATCGTCAGCAAGCGGAGCATCATTAGAATATTTGAAGAAAAGTTGAATAGTCCAAGGTTTACATGCAACAATTCAAAGAAAAGAAGATAAGATGAGAATTAGTGAAGTTTATGAAATCAAGACAATACAAGTTGTGGAAAATTGAGTTTTATTGTTTTATTGTTATTTTCATTTCATGTTATAAAAAAAAAAAAAATTGTCAAGTTTTTGTGAAGTTCAGAAGTTCATCATCAACAGTTGAAGACCGAAGACCGAAGATTGAAGACGTTTCTATGGATGATGAGAGAGTAATGTTAATTGCCGATCGGGTGAGAAGGTAAGTGAGTACTCCCATCCTTGCTAATGGTTGATTTCCTTTATTAGAGATCATCAGAAAAAGATTCTTTTTGTCCACAACTCTGTGGAGTCTCCAGAAATTATTTCGGAAGGTTATCATTCTCACCTTCAACGTGTGCAGGATTTCTCTCTTTATTCCTGCCTGCACACATGAGAGACTAAAAAAGCGGTCTTTTCGAGTGCAATTATCATAAAACCCTATTGGTGAGGCAGAAGTCGAGGCTTGTGATCACTCTCGAACCCGAATTCTTTCATATGGTATGGTTATTTCTCACTCAACTCTTAAGGATGAGAATGCGTTCTTTGGTAGTTCTAACTTCGTGTTACTAGCATGCAGAAACTCTATGTCCTCATAGCTCCTTGGATGCTTGAGACTCTTTTACGCTCTGAAGTTGGAGAAGGTTTTGTGGGTACACCTCTGGTAAAACCTCACGAGACTACAACTCGTCCACTAGGGACACCTAGGGGTTTAAAGGCTTAGTGCATACGCTAAATGCATTCGAGAGACCAGCGACGCGGTGGTATAGTTAGGATTTCTTAATTTCTGTTTCACTTGAGGACAAGTAAAATTCAGGTTTGGGGGTATTTGATGAGTGCCAAATATTGCATATTTCTACATCTTTTTATTGGCATTTAACTCATCTTTTGTGCTTAGAAATCATATATTATCCCAAATTCTGTATTTTCTCTGTTTTCAAGAATAAATACTTGTACTAATTAATTTTGGGTTTTTAGGTAGTAAATAAAGATCGGAGAAATTAAGGAGCCAAAAGAGCAAAGAATTGGAGACGAGCGTCTATGGATCAGAAAGCTACAGCCCGCGTGCGCATCAGTTGCAACCCAACAAGGAGCAACCCATTTACAAAGACATGGGCTTGAGCTATCCAAGATCCGACCCATAACCCGAGTCCAAGACCGATTCACCCTGAGCCGTTGAGATTTATATCGCCGCATCCAACGGTCGCTCCATCCCTCTCATCATCACTCGATGCATCCGCCCAACACCACAGCCACCCACCTTTTTCTTCCCATCGACCCAGCCATAGCCAAACAACCCCTTCACCCTCACTTCTCTCTTCTTCCCCGACATTTGCAGAGAACCCCATTCTCTTCTCCCGACCAGTTGCAGAACCATCACCGCCAGCACCATCTCCTTCCCCTGACACCAGCAGAACAACCACCACAGCCGCCTTCTCCGCCACTCTAGCTCAAGCTATCTCTTTCGTAGCTTCTCTCAACCCTAGAATCTAGGTTTGAGATAGATGGAGCTAGGGTTTCACCAACATCTCATTAATGGCTACCAGAGCCGAATTGGAAGAGGGAACAGGTATGGGTTTGCATTTAATTTCAATTTAGAGCATTAAAGAAGATGTAAGAGGTATAAATTGAATTGTTCTTCATGTGAGAGGACACACAGTCAATTTTTAGGGTTTTATTTTGTAACTGAATTTTGAATCCTGTTTAGCAATTGCATGATGTTCTAAGTTATTTAATTGGGGTTTAGATGAAACCCTTGATTGCATGCTAAGTCAATTACTATCTTTTTATTGTTCTTGTTTTGCTTCAATGTTTTATGAAGAGTGAATTAGCTGTTTGAGTGAATTAACTTTGTGATTAGGTGTACTGTAAGAAGACACCTAATACTAGGGGGGAGTTAGTGAGAGTAGCTAATACATCTTCCATTATATCCTTCCCTGGGAAGAATCAAGAACATAACTTGAATAGGTATTGCCTTAGAATAAGATCAGGTGTGGAATCAAGTACCCTAGTGTTCTCCAATCTGTTTACAATCTATCTTTGCTGCCTTAGATTACAGTCACAAATCCATTTAGTCGTTCGATACCAAAACCAACACACATTTGTGTTAACTACTTTAGAAATCAGTTAGTAAAGCTTGAGATCAACTCTACACAACCCCAAATCCCTGAGGATTCGACCTGTACTTGCCCTGCCTCCAATAGGCACTGTGCACTTGCAGTTACACTGTAGGCAAACACTTTTCCCAGCCTACCAATAACAACTGATTCCATCGTGGTCACGATGATTGTGATCGGTTTATATTTCTCATCTCTTAGTCATTTGTTTTGCGTGGGTTTTAAGAAACCCATAGCCATGTTCTAATTTCTTCGTAACTAGGGTTTTATGTTTGAAACTACTTTGGGTATTAGGCTATTTTGATTGATTATATAGCAATAGACCATTATGATTTGAATAAATTGATCTTCGAATATTGTTTATTGGTTTATTGAAAAATGAGTTGTTGTTCCACCGGTTTAGTAATAACCTTTGTGCGTAATTGGATAATTTTATAAATAGTTTTGGTCTCGTTATTTGATAGTTCATGCTTGGGTTGAATCCTTTGATGGGTTATACTTAGAAGAGGCGGATACAATTTGTGAATCGATAATTTAGTTTCGTATAACTTTCTCGCTAACACAATTTGATGGTGCTTGCTTGGGTTTTGTGTTTTGATGTGCCATGCTTAGGGTGTCCCAGTGATATTTGCGACTCTAATACATATAATAGGTGGTGTCGATAGAACGAAGAATAAACATATATTTGCAATCATGTTTCATTTCAGTAATCAAATAGAGATAGTAGTGGATACCATGAAACCCTGGTTACCGACTCTCCAATTGAATTTCTTTTATTAGTTTAGTTTAATTTTATTATTTATTTTTACGTTTCTCAATTATAAAAATCTCAAGAACATCATTTCTGATTATTAGTGATATTGATAACAGTATTTCCACCGCTCATCGTGGGAACGACCCGTACTTGCCTCTGTCTACTAGTTAGACACCGTGCGATTGCGGTTATTTACATATATGCATCTCCGGATCCTATCAATTTTTGGCTCCATTGCCGGGGAGCGGTTGTGGAATATTGTGATCAGTATTGCTGATTTTGTAAATAGTTAGGTTTTTATTTCATTAATTTTTATTATTTTGTATAGTCTTTTTGTTTTTATTTTTAAGATTTCTTTTTCCTTTTGACTCTTTCTGTGTTTTAGTATTTCTTTTCAGGTGCCTTTTCGAGAATCGTGAAATGTTTGCACCAGACATCTGAGATGACGCTTGGTGAATACAAGTATGGGCCACGGTATAAGGAATTTCTTGCTTATAATCGTCTCAGGTATGGAACTTGGAATCCACGTCATTTCTATATGGGTGGCTATTCAGTTGTGTATTGATCCCAGTTCTTTGAGGATGATGATGAACTTGACACTACTAATGATTTTAGGAATAATGATACCGTTATAACATATGAATCCAGTGTATCTTATCCAACTCATGATCATCTTATTGATTATTTGCCTATTCAAAATGATGAGAGTTGTATTAGAGACACTGTTTATTCAGATAATGATGATTTAGAAGAATCTGTATATATAGAAGATACTATTGTTGAGTCTAACGACTTAGAGACAGTATACGTTCATAATGAGATACCATCTAGTCATTCGAATAGTGAGATTCCTACGAGTCATGTATTTACTGATAATAATGAGTCAATTGTTCAGGATACTTCTATTCCATTGGGCCCATCTTTCGTTTAACCATCTTGTGATTCTATGAATGCTTATGTGGATGTTGAACATATTGATACCGGTCGATAACTTGCATGATGATTTGAACCTTTATCTGTTTGTTTAGCCCACTATGCTGATTCCAATGACCCGATGCTTATTGATATTGTCAATGCATTGTGCCCTTCAATGGTTAATAATCAATGTAGCTCAACAACGGAAGTTATTTCCGCGGACTTAGAACCAGATTTAGGAGTTACTGATTTTTATGAACTTGAACCACTGAATGTATATTCTGGTCATTTTGTTGAGTTTGATGATACTTTGCCTTTTGACAATGTCAATTCATTACTTCCTCTTATTCCTAGTGAAGATATTGTGTCGACGGAAGTTATTTCGGCTGATCTTGAACCTGATTTAAAGTATGTTTCCCAAATAGAAAGTAATATAGATTCTCTATTTGTTGTCCATTTGAGTGATATATTTATCTCGATTAAGGACTGTTTTCTTTTGGGGATAGATTTACACTTCTTTTTGGAGTTTTATAGTGTTTGCAGGTTCATATTCGCAGCTGACCTGATTTATTGGATTGATCCCCAACTTTTCAGACTTTATATACATGCTTTGCTGCTTACTTTGGTGCAACCTCACCTTTTTTGAGGTTCTTTAGGTGCGTAAACATGGATACAAATATTATGCTTTATGGGAGTCAACCCATATGATTTTGCTTCATAGGAGTCAACCCATCAGATTTGTTTTCTTTCCTCTATCTTTAATTTGTTTGCTTGAATTTCCCATCTTAATTTCTACGTTGGATGACACAATTACATTGAGGACAATGTAATGTTTAAGTGTGGGGGAGTGGCGCTTTCGTTAGGAATTTTTATCTAAAAAAAAAAAAAATGAATATTATGACCAGCAGTGTAGCGGGTCTAAAAAATAAATAAAAATGATCAGCTGTATAGCGGGTCTTAAAAAAGTTATTATCATTATAATTTTTAGGGTTATGACCAGCTGTGTAGCGGGTCTTTTGTATGGTATTTTCTATGACCAGCTGTGTAGCGGGTCTTGGTATGGTATTTCAAATTTTCATTTTATGACCAGCTGTGTAGCGGGTCTAACTCTCTCTTATGATATGACCAGCTGTGTAGCGGGTCAATTCTTTGTTTTGCTCGAGGACTAGCAAAATATAAGTGTGGGGGTGTTGATAAGCACGTATGTGCTACATTTTATACCCATATTTATATTAGCTAGGACTCAATATTTTGGCTAACCACTCTATTTTAGTGCTTTTGTAGAAAGTGCAAGCGAATTCTGATCGTCCATAAAATAAACGGTTAAAGTTGGAACTAAATGGCGTTTGCCACCAAATTGAGCAATGTCACTTGCAAAGCCACCTGCTTAGCTGCATATGACCATGGCAGGACCAGGGGAGCAAGGAAATACGTCTCTCTGCCAAAGCATGTGTCTGAAAGAATAATGGCCAGTGTGAGAAATATAATAGAAGAAGCACAGGGAAAGAAGGATGTACTAATGGATGCCGTTGCTTCTTCATTTGTCTGCCAACGGAGTCTGTATTTCGTGATAGTGGTGATATATCTTATTGGTTGAGACTTCAGGTGAAGCTTAGATTTGAAGGAAGCAAAGTGCATGTGTTTGCTGCAATCTGTCGTAATGGCAGTAATGTTTCTTCAATTCCAGTCGCCTGCGTTCGAGTATGATGGGGGTTTGAAGACAGAAAAATCAATGAAGGTTAAGAAGGGGTTGAATCCTGATGGAGTGATAGGGGAGCCAACAAAGGGTTTAGGATCGAGAGATCTCAAGTTGCAGAGAAGAACCAGTTCTGCTGGTGAAGAAGAGGACGAAGAACATAGTGCTGCCGAGAAATGTCGTTTCTCAACAGTGTCCACGACAGTTTTTCGTAACACTTGTTCTGATCTTCGTGACAGATTTTTGAATTAAGCTTACATTGTAACAGTGTTTCTGTAATGCCTATAAAGCGTTGCGAAATTCTGGATTTAATTATTTTCTCTCCTTTCTACCTTTGTACACACTTTTTGAGCAATAAAAAATTCCTTTGAGAGTGTCTATAACATGAGAAGCTAAATCCCTATACTGGGACGACGGAGGAAGACGAATTTCATACATGGGTAAAATTATTTAATTCTTTTTAAGAATTTTGCATTAATTTTAATTGAAATATGATTTGAATTAATTGGTTGTCATTTAATTTGATGAGGTATACTTAGATTAAATGTTTTGATACATCATGCTTAGGATTTACAACAAATCTTTTGAGAATCTACCTTGGCAAAATCAGAGTCCATGTTAATTTTATTTATTGAGCTTTAATTGTTGAGAATAAATAAATTGAACCCTATGTTATGAATTCGACGAAATCCTAGTCCCAGTAACTCTCTTCATCCTGTGACAATATTTTGTATATATTTTCCTTATTTTCGTTATTTAGTTTTAAAACAATTTCTCAACAAGTCTGAGTGAACGAATCATCTTACTACAACAACAATTAAATATCACATCAAATTTTGGCGCCGCCGACGCGGACTTGTGTATAGATTTGTTTCTAGGTTTTATTTTTATTTTTATTTTTATTATTTTTGTTCTTTTTTACGCGTTTTGGTTTTTCTTGTTTTCTTTCAGATTTGGAGCCGAGCGAAAAAAAAAAAAAAAGAGAGAAAGTGCTGAAAAGAAAAGCGAAGCCAAAGAAGGAAAAAAAAGAGGAATCCAAAAGGAGTGAAGAACAAGATTTTGTATATAGTTATTTTATTCTATTTTATTTTTAGAAACTGTAAATAGGGTTTTATTTGTTGTATTTGTTTTTTCTTTTTATTTTTGGACACTTTTTGGACTTTTTGGACATTATTTTATTTTATTTTAAAACCCTAAGGAATGGTTAATTTAAATAAAACTTTTGTAGGGAAGGACGACAGTTACGATACTGTCTCGGCCCCTCGGGTTCGTACACGACATAGGTGTCGTGGCCCGAGTCGACTTTAACGGTCCATCCCCCGTCTGGAACGGGAGGTAAGTTTTTCTGAATACCCGCGAATCCCCTGTCAGTGGGTTTAATTTGTGTTGAGAATGTCGAACTGGTGTTACGATAGCCAATACAACGAATATCCGACTGATTTTCAAAATGGACATTACTTTGACCATAGTGTGAATAGTGGTTGGGAACGCCAAACTTTTGAAGATTATGGCTCATACCATGGTGAGCCCAATTACTATTCACATGAATACCGGTCATACGAGCAAAATTCCTATAATTCCTCTTCTCTAGATGAAGCACGTAAGATACTTGAGTCAACGTGTAAGTTAACTGAGTCAACACGTGAGTTTGCTGAGACAACACGTAATTTAGAGTTAAAGACGGAAGAAAGAATTGCTCGACTTACTCTTGATTTCCAATACATTCTTTCCAATATTACCCGTGAGAATGAGGCCGGCTGCAGAGCCAAGAAGGGATAGAAACTGGAAAAAGAGGAGGCGCGGCTGTCAAGTGCTCATACCGAAGGGGATAACAACTGATTCCATCGTGGTGACGGCGATTGTGATCGGTTTATCTTTCTCATCTCTTAATCATTTGTTTTGCGTGGGTTTTAAGAAACCCATAGCCATGTTCTAATTGCTTCGTAACTAGGGTTTTATGTTTGAAACTACTTTGGGTCTTTGGCTATTTTGATTGATTATATAACAATAGACCATTATGATTTGAATAAATTGATCTTCGAATATTGTTTATTGGTTTATTGAAAAATGAGTTTTTGCTCCACCAGTTTAGTAATAATCTTTGTGCGTAATTGGATAATTTTAAAAATAGTTTTGGTCTCGTTATTTGATAGTTCATGCTTGGATTGAATCCTTTGATGGGTTATACTTAGAAGAGGCGGATACAATTTGTGAATCGATAATTTAGTTTTGTATAACTTTCTCGCTAACACAATTTGATGGTGCTTGCTTGGGTTTAGTCTTTTGATGTGCCATGCTTAGGGTGTCCCAGTGATATTTGCGACTCTAATACATATAATAGGTGGTGTCGATAGAATGAAGAATAAACATATATTTGCAATCATGTTTCATTTCAGTAATCAAATAGAGATAGTAGTGGATACCATGAAACCCTGGTTACCGACTCTCCCATTGAATTTCTTTTATTAGTTTAGTTTAATTTTATTATTTCTTTTTACGTTTCTCAATTATAAAAATCTCAAGAACATCATTTCTGATTATTAGTGATATTGATAACAGTATTTCCACCGCTCCTCGTGGGAACGACCCGTACTTTCCTCTGTCTACTAGTTAGACACCGTGCGATTGCGGTTATTTACATATAGGCATCTCCGGATCCTATCAATTTTTGGCTCCGTTGCTGGGGAGCGGTTGTGGAATATTGTGATCAGTATTGCTGATTTTGTAAATAGTTAGGTTTTTATTTCATTAATTTTTATTAGTTTGTATAGTCTTTTTGTTTTTGTTTTTAAGATTTCTTTTTCCTTTTGACTCTTTCTGTGTTTTAGTATTTCTTTTCAGGTGCCTTTTCAAGAATCGTGAAATGTTTGCACCAGACATCTGAGATGACGCTTGGTGAATACAATTATGGGCCACGATATAAGGAATTTCTTGCTTATAATCGTCTCGGGTATGGAACTTGGAATCCACGTCATTTCTATATGGGTGGCTATTGATTGTGTATTGATCCCAGTTCTTTGAGGATGATGATGAACTTGACACTACTAATGATTTTAGGAATAATGATACAGTTATAACATCTGAATCCAGTGTATCTTATCCAACTCATGATCATCTTATTGATTATTTGCCTATTCAAAATGACGAGAGTTGTATTAGAGACACTGTTTATTCAGATAATGATGATTTAGAAGAATCTGTATATATAGAAGATACTATTGTTGAGTCTAACGACTTAGAGACAGTAGACGTTCATAATGAGATACCTTCTAGTCATTCGAATAGTGAGATTCCTATGAGTCATGTATTTACTGATAATAATGAGTCAATTGTTCAGGATACTTCTGTTCCATTGAGCCCATCTTTCGTTGAACCATCTTGTGATTCTATGAATGCTTATGTGGATGTTGAACATATTGATACTGGACAGATAACTTGTACAGATGATTTCGAACCTTTATCTGTTTGTTTAGCCCACTTTGTTGATTCCAATGACCCGATGCTTATTGATATTGTCAATGCATTGTGCCCTTCAATGGTTAATAATCAATGTAGCTCAACAACGGAAGTTATTTCCTCGGACTTAGAACCAGATTTAGGAGTTACTGATTATTATGAACTTGACCACTGAATGTATATTCTGGTCATTTTGTTGAGTTTGATGATACTTTGCCTTTTGACAATGTCAATTCATTACTTCCTCTTATTCCTAGTGAAGATATTGTGTCGACGGAAGTTATTTCGGCTGATCTTGAACCTGATTTAAAGTATGTTTCCCAAATAGAAAGTAATATAGATTCTCTGTTTGTTGTCCATTTGAGTGATATATTTATCTCGATTAAGGACTGTTTTCTTTTGGGGATAGATTTACACTTCTTTTTGGAGTTTTATAGTGTTTGCAGGTTCATATTCGCAGCTGACCTGATTTATTGGATTGATCCCCAACTTTTCAGACTTTATATATATGCTTTGCTGCTTACTTTGGTGCAACCTCACCTTTTTTGAGGTTCTTTATGTGCCTAAACATGGATACAAAGATTATGCTTTATGGGAGTCAACCCATATGATTTTGCTTCATAGGAGTCAACCCATCAGATTTGTTTTCTTTCCTCTATCTTTAATTTGTTTGCTTGAATTTCCCATCTTAATTTCTACGTTGGATGACTCAATTACATTGAGGACAATGTAATGTTTAAGTGTGGGGGAGTGGCGCTTTCGTTAGGAATTTTTATCTAAAAAAAAAAATGAATATTATGACCAGCAGTGTAGCGGGTCTAAAAAATAAATAAAAATGATCAGCTGTATAGCGGGTCTTAAAAAAAGTTATTATCATTATAATTTTTAGGGTTATGACCAGCTGTGTAGCGGGTATTTTGTATGGTATTTTCTATGACCAGCTGTGTAGCGGGTCTTGGTATGGTATTTCAAATTTTCATTTTATGACCAGCTGTGTAGCGGGTCTAACTCTCTCTTATGATATGACCAGCTGTGTAGCGGGTCAATTCTTTGTTTTGCTCGAGGACTAGCAAAATATAAGTGTGGGGGTGTTGATAAGCACGTATGTGCTACATTTTATACCCATATTTATATTAGCTAGGACTCAATATTTTGGCTAACAACTCTATTTTAGTGCTTTTGTAGAAAGTGCAAGCTAATTCTGATCGTCCATAAAATAAACGGTTAAAGTTGGAACTAAATGGCGTTTGCCACCAAATTGAGCAATGTCACTTGCAAAGCCACCTGCTTAGCTGCATATGACCATGGCAGGACCAGGGGAGCAAGGAAATACGTCTCTCTGCCAAAGCATGTGTCTGAAAGAATAATGGCCAGTGTGAGAAATATAATAGAAGAGGCACAGGGAAAGAAGGATGTACTAATGGATGCAGTTGCTTCTTCATTTGTCTGCCAACGGAGTCTGTATTTCGTGATAGTGGTGATATATCTTATTGGTTGAGACTTCAGGTGAAGCTTAGATTTGAAGGAAGAAAGTGCATGTGTTTGCTGCAATCTGTCGTAATGGCTGGAATGTTTCTTCAATTCCAGTCGCCTGCGTTCGAGTACGATGGGGGTTTGAAGACAGAAAAATCAATGAAGGTTAAGAAGGGGTTGAATCCTGATGGAGTGATAGGGGAGCCAACAAAGGGTTTAGGATCGAGAGATCTCAAGTTGCAGAGAAGAACCAGTTCTGCTGGTGAAGAAGAGGACGAAGAACATAGTGTTGCCGAGAAATATCGTTTCTCAACAGTGTCCGCGACAGTTTTTCGTAACACTTGTTCTGAGCTTCGTGACAGATTTTTGAATTAAGCTTACATTGTAACAGTATTTCTGTAATGCCTATAAAGCGTTGCGAAATTCTGGATTTAATTATTTTCTCTCCTTTCTACCTTTGTACGCACTTTTTGAGCAATAAAAAATTCTTTTGAGAGTGTCTACAACATGAGAAGCTAAATCCCTATACTGGGACGACGGAGGAAGACGAATTTCATACATGGGTAAAATTATTTAATTCTTTTTAAGACTTTTGCATTAATTTTAATTGAAATATGATTTGAATTAATTGGTTGTCATTTAATTTGATGAGGTATACTTAGATTAAATGTTTTGATACATCATGCTTAGGATTTACAACCAATCTTTTGAGAATCTACCTTGGCAAAATCAGAGTCCATGTTAATTTTATTTATTGAGCTTTAATTGTTGAGAATAAATAAATTGAACCCTATATTATGAATTCGACGAAATCCTAGTCCCAGTAACTCTCTTCATCCTGTGACAATATTTTGTATATATTTTCCTTATTTTCGTTATTTAGTTTTAAAACAAATTATCAACAAGTCTGAGTGAACGAATCATCTTACTACAACAACAATTAAAAATCACATCAAATTTTGGCGCCGCCGACGCGGACTTGTGTATAGATTTGTTTTTAGGTTTTATTTTTATTTTTATTATTTTTGTTCTTTTTTACGCGTTTTGGTTTTTTCTTGTTTTCTTTCAGATTTGGAGCCGAGCGAAAGAAAAAGAGAGAAAGTGCTGAAAAGAAAAGCGAAGCCAAAGAAGGAAAAAAAAGAGGAATCCAAAAGGAGTGAAGAAGAAGATTTTGTATATAGTTATTTTATTCTCTTTTATTTTTAGAAACTGTAAATAGGGTTTTATTTGTTGTATTTTTTTTTTACTTTTTATATTCGGACACTTTTTGGACTTTATTTTTGGACTTTTTGGACATTATTTTATTTTATTTTAAAACCCTAAGGAATGGTTAATTTAAATAAAACTTTTGTAGGGAAGGACGATAGTTACGATACTGTCTCGGCCCCTCGGGTTCGTACACGACATAGGAGTCGTGGCCCGAGTTGACTTCAACGGTCCATCCCCCGTCTGGGACGGGAGGTAAGTTTTTCTGAATACCCGCGAATCCCCTGTCAGTGGGTTTATTTTGTGTTGAGAATGTCGAACTGGTATTACGATAGCCAATACAACGAATATCCGACTGATTTTCAAAATGGACATTACTTTGACCATAGTTTGAATAGTGGTTGGGAATGCCAACCTTTTGAAGATTATGGCTCATACCATGGTGAGCCCAATTACTATTCACATGAATACCGGTCATACGAGCAAAATTCCTATAATTCCTCTTCTCTAGATGAAGCACGTAAGATACTTGAGTCAACGTGTAAGTTAACTGAGTCAACACGTGAGTTTGCTGAGACAACACGTAGGTTAGAGTTAAAGACGGAAGAAAGAATTGCTCGAATTACTCTTGATTGCCAATACATTCTTTCCAATATCACCCGTGAAAATGAGGCCGGCTGCAGATCCGAGAAGGGACAAAAACTGGAAAAAGAGGATGCGCGGCTGTCAAGTGCTCATACCGAAGGGGATAACAACTGATTCCATCGTGGTGACGACGATTGTGATCGGTTTATCTTTCTCATCTCTTAGTCATTTGTTTTGCGTGGGTTTTAAGAAACCCATAGCCATGTTCTAATTTCTTCGTAACTAGGGTTTTATGTTTGAAACTACTTTGGGTCTTAGGCTATGTTGATTGAGTATATAGCAATAGACCATTATGATTTGAATAAATTGATCTTCGAATATTGTTTATTGGTTTATTAAAAAATGAGTTGTTGCTCCACCGGTTTAGTAATAACCTTTGTGCATAATTGGATAATTTTACAAATAGTTTTGGTCTCGTTATTTGATAGTTCATGCTTGGGTTGAATCCTTTGATGGGTTATACTTAGAAGAGCCGTATACAATTTGTGAATCTATAATTTAGTTTCGTATAACTTTCTCGCTAACAAAATTTGATGGTGCTTGCTTGGGTTTAGTCTTTTGATGTGCCATGCTTAGGGTGTCCCAATGATATTTGCGACTCTAATACATATAATAGGTGGTGTCGATAGAACGAAGAATAAACATATATTTGCAATCATGTTTCATTTCAGTAATCAAATAGAGATAGTAGTGGATACCATGAAACCCTGGTTACCGACTCTCCCATTGAATTTCTTTTATTAGTTTAGTGTAATTTTATTATTTCTTTTTACGTTTCTCAATTATAAAAATCTCAAGAACATCATTTCTGATTATTAGTGATATTGATAACAGTATTTCCACCGCTCCTCGTGGGAACGACCCGTACTTGCCTCTGTCTACTAGTTAGACACCATGCGATTGCGGTTATTTACATATAGGCATCTCCGGATCCTATCAGACTAAGCTGAAACAAAGACGATATTGACACGACAAATGAAGATTCTGCGAGCAACGGAAGCTAAGAACTGAAGAGGCAAAAATTGGGTGTAGATAAAAAACAAAGCCATTACAAATTATGGGGGAGTGTTGGAATAATGTAATTTGTAATGTCTAAGTGTGTCTGAAGTTTTCTAGTTTAAACTAGTTAAGTGTGAATGAAGTTAAAAAACTCTAGAGTGAGCTAGAGTAAGTTAGATTGCTGTAAAAGTAAGAAAAGACCAGGAGAGTCTGTAATGTGAAAGGAAGAAGTCTAGTCGGCTAATAATACACTAGAGTGTGTAGAAAGTTGTAAGTATGGTCAAATTAGTCTGTGGTAAGAACACTCTAGATAAAACTAGAGATTTTATGGTCGGCAAATGTAAAGCCTATAAAAAGGCAAGGTGTATTCAGTTTATACTTGAGCAAGATAATCAATATAACAGTGAGGTTTGAGAGACAATCTTGTTCCATATCTAGGAGCTCTATATGAGCAACACTAAATCTATGCTCATATATCTCCTTGATCATCAAACATCCAAAAATTAACAGTTCTCGATGCAAATCCTTTATTCAATGAACCTGTTCTTACAACGCTCGGCGTCAGCAAGACTTCGAGTTCTTGGAAGAAGTCATCTATGCATTATGATGAATCAGTGTTTATGTTAAGTTTAAGAACAATATTGCGCCTTCTCAGAACATCACCCAAGCATTTTGAAGATTTTGTTGCTCAGCATTTTCGTGAACGCGATAAAATTATTTTAGCTGCATGTAAGGCTTACATGAGTGGGAGACTACGAATCGGGGAGGATCTAACGCAGATTATAAATCAACCAAGCACAATGACTCCAATTAATGTAGTGAGGAAGGCTCAATTTCTGAAACCCATGGAGAATATATACCCAATGCTTGTTAAGGCGTTTCAGAAGAATGGATCTTCTGGCTTGGATGAGTATCTTGTAGGATATAATGAGGAAGATATTGTCGAAGTGGACGATGATAGCAATTTAGAGGCTTTAACTGAGCTTAATCCCGACTGCTGTTTAGTTGGTTTGTTTTGTTTATCCGACATATTAGTAGGAATTGGATTCTTTTTTAACTATATTTTTTCGGTTTCACCATGGCCATAGAAACAGAAACTGCGTCGTTAAAATTGTCTATCATTCATATGTAGGAAGACGTATACATGGATATTGTTAATTCATATTTTTTTTCAGTAGAAGCCCAATTTTGTGAATGATTTCTGGATTCCATTTTAACGAATATTGTTTGTATTAATTATGTTAAAATTGATTTTTATTATCCAGCAATCTGCATTGGATAGAACATCATAATCACTCTCCTCTTTATCGTATAGTTTTCTCTCTTGATATTCAGCTTTCTTAGTTCATCAATATATATGGTGTTTTTTTGCCATCTTATTTTCATTCCACAAGTTTGGGAAGAATATTGCAGACCCAATCCCATCCTGCTCATTGAACTAGTTTATGCACTTGGAGCTAGAAGAGTCAAATTGTCGGACTGGATTGTCTTAATAACATTTTCCTGCACACCCGCATCACATGTGCCACATGTGCCCAAATTTATACCTTAAATGTACGTCTGGTGATAGTCGTGACGATTGAAAATACACAAAATTGGTTAAAAAGACCAAAATTAAAATTTCCTGGGTGAAAAGGACAGTTAGATTTTGATACTGTTTAAATGGACAAAAATTTAAAAATAGGCAGAATGTAACCAGTTTCATCCTGCCCATTTTCAAATACTTTTTCTTATTTTTAATTTACACAGGATGCATCCAGTTTTCATCCTCATTATTTTTAAGTTTAAGCCAGTTTCATCCTTGCTATTTTTTTGTGTCCATTTCACCCATAAAATTTTTTACTCGTCCATTTGAACCGTGTTTTAAATTTTTTGGACAAATGATCCATTTTCCGTTGAAAATAGTGCATACACAAATATGAGTCCCTTTGAAACTATATGTACAATAAAAAGCAATTCAAATTGGGAACACTCAAATTGATTGGAAACGAACACCGGAATCTCACGTGTTTAAAGCAGATCTTACAGGGTTAAAGAAATAAGAAGTAAAAGTTGAAGTTGAAGAAGGAAAAATCTTACAAATAAGTGGAAAAAGAAAAGATCAATTGCATCAAATTGAACGTAGTAGTGGAAAGTTACTTTGTCGGTTTAAGTTGCCAGAAAATGGGAAAGTTGATGAAGTCCATCCAAGCTACTATGGAAAATGGTGTATTAACTGTTACTGTACCAAAGGTTGAGGAGAAGAAGCCTCAAGTTAAAGTCATTGAAATCTCTGGCTAAAACCGGACAATAATGGGGGAATCGAATTCTCTAGTTACTTACTTAAAGCAGTATAAATAAATGAATAAAGTGTGTTGCTGTTGCAATCCATAATTGTATCGGGTAATAGAACAAAATTGTGTAGTACAGTAGAAACTCTATAAATTAATGCAGTCGGGACCATCAAAATTTATTAATTAAACGAGATATTAATTAACCGATAAATTAATAACTATTAATTTATATATTAATTAATACTTTATTAACATATAGATAAATTTCATATCAAATAATTAGTTATATACAAAGAAAATACCATATCATATCTTTTATATTTCCTATATAAATACAATATCAATACCAAATCATATTTTTATAAATACAATATTCAATCATAAATTTAATTTCCTATCTAAACACAAGTTTAGAAAATTTGGATGAACATACAGACAGTGAAATCACTTAAGACTTGCAAAATTTGATCGAGAAGTTGGGCTATCGCAATTCAATGAATGTCGAAGATGTCCTAAATTATCCGGAAGAAAATGAAGTTACACAGTTGTTAACCGATAAAGAAATAATCGAGAACGTTATGCGAACTGATAAAAATGTGGAAGAAGATGACAAAAGTTCTACGATAGAGCCCCCTTCACAAAACGAGGCTATTAAAGCGACAATCACATTGAATAATTTCTTACTGAGCTAACACCAAAAATTCTTACAATGATAAGAAAAATTAGAGATGAAATTCAATGCGATATTGATTTTAGCAAAAAAACAGAAGACAGTTAAATCATTTTACAAAAAGTCTTCGTAAATCATTAATGTATTGAATATATATATAATGCACTATTAATTTATATTTCATATGGGGCCTATATAGGTAATCAAAAAAGTATTATCTTATAATTTTAGCGAATTATTAATTTGGCACGTTGTCCCCGACTCGGGACCGGCCAAAAATATTATTTAAGAGAGTTTATTAAATAATCGAGTATTAATTAAAAGAGTTTCTACTGTACTTTAGTTACTGATTTGTAAACGTTTGTATATTTGATATGTGGTAATGGAATATTAATGAATTTGTGCAAGTTTATTGCAAGAAATAAAAAAAAATTGTTGGTTTTTGTAGACATTAGATTTGCTCATGAAGTGTAATCGATTTTGTCAATTTTACATGTAAATTACTCTTAATTCTCATACACAAATGCAAAGGGCATCTTCACTAGGTATAGAAGATCAAAGGGAACACTGGCTTCCCCTGTCTCAATCCTCTGTTTATGGTGCTCCATTGGTCACTACCGAGTCTGATACCCTTGACATAATAAATCGGACAGTAACTTTCCTACTGGACCGTATGAAATGCCTAGGTCCCGACGTCCACGTGAGCTCATTGTCTATCAGTTCTATTTAAACACAATCTCTCAACTGCGGAAGTGATAGTTCGATATTGGGGCTCAGACTCAGTTCATGTGGAAGCGATTTATTATACGAGGAGTTCAAGAAAATAATCATTAGATGCAATGGGAAAACAACAGGAAGAACAGATTGAGATAGTAATAGTAGAAGCAGGTGGCAGAAAAAAGGATGAACATAAAATTATCATGAGTAAGTTTGAGCAATTCGATATGATCGCAGCTGATAACCAAACCGCTACTAGTGATCATCACTTTGCTTCCTCGCGTTCTTCTTCCCCAAGTAACAAAATAGTTATGAAAGAATGGAAGATTCTAAAACAAGACCTTCCTCATGATTCGATCTATGTTAGGGTTTACGAAGCAAGAATCGATTTACTGCGAGCTGTAATCATAGGACCAGCAGGTACACCTTATCACGACGGTTTGTTCTTCTTCGACATTCAGTTACCTACCGATTACCCTAATTCACCACCATCAGTTCACTACCGTTCTTTCGGTATCCGGTTAAACCCTAATTTATATCGCGACGGTAATGTTTGCTTAAGCCTTTTGAATACTTGGGCGGGTCCAAAATGGAATCCATCTCGATCAACTCTATTGCAAGTTTTATTGTCTTTGCAAGGGTTAGTTCTGAATGCAAATCCTTATTTCAATGAACCTGGTCTTGGAATGTTCGGCGCCAAGACTTCGACTTCTGGGCAGATGAAATCTATGCATTATGATGAACAAGTCTTTCCGTTAAGTTTGAGAACAATGTTGCGCCTTCTCAGAACACCACCCAAGCATTTTGAAGATTTTGTTTCTCAGCATTTTCGTGAACGCGATAAAAATATTTTAGCTGCATGTAAGGCGTACATGAGTGGGACACTAAGAATCGGTGAGGATCTTCAACATATTATAAATCAACCAAGCACAACGACTCCAATTAATGTAGCGAGGAAGGATGAATTTCTGAATCGCATGGAAAAAATATACCCAAAGCTTGTTAAGGCTTTTCTGAATAATGGATCTTCTGGCTTGGATGAGTATCTTTTAGGATATAATGCGGAAGATATTGTCGAAGTGGACGACGATAGCAATTTAGAGGCTGTACCTGAGATTAATCCCGGGTGCTGCTTAGTTGTTTTTCTTCTTTTCTCATGCATACTGATAGGAGTTGGACTCTTCGTTAAGTATATTTGATTGACCAAAGCAGAAACTTGTTTCGTACAAATTGTATATCATGCATATGTAGGAGTACTATGAGTAGGAGTTGTGCATTGCACTTGATTCGAATATTGTTCTTATTATTTTGTTAAAATTAATTTTTATCATCCAGAACAGCATAATCACTCTCCTCCTTATCGTATATAGGTTTCTCTCTTGATATTCAGCTTTCTTAGTTCGTGAATATATATTGTGTTTTTTGCCATCTTATTTTCATTCCACAAGTTTGGGGAGAATGGTGCAGACCCAATCCCATCCTACTCATTGAACTAGTTTATACTCTTGGAACCAGAAGAGTTCGGACTGTATTGTCTTAATAACATTTTCCTGCACACCAACATCACATGTTCCCAAATTTTTGCCTTAAATGTACTTGTGACTATTGAAAATAGGGCATAGACAAATATGAGTCCCTTCAAAACTATACTAGTAAAATGCACGTGCGTTGTACGTGTTATTTGAGATGAATGTGTTACATATAATTCATACTAAATGTATGAATACTACTGCAGACAAAATGCCATAAGATGCACCACATCATGCTTAAAAGGGTAGTCAGACTGCCACGATGCCGAAATGTTTCGAACCGTTCTTTTGGAAGTTGTATACAAATACGTCTGCACCCAAAGAAGTATTGGCCTGAAAATTCCCTTCTTTGCATCAACTTATGTGTAATCTCTCCAACTGCAATCACCATGTGAGATTTTCCAATTCTTTTCTAAGTTCGCTAAACATCATCAGGGATTGGTGTAGGTGGTGGCAACTCTGTGGGTTCAGCTCCCTCTGGCTCATTAGTCCATCTCTAGAACCTAAAGATCAAAAACAACAAATATTATGAGTTAGTTTAGAATCACATAATAACGACCAGTATAAATTACAAACATTACAGAACCCCAAACCCTCAAAAATTGCTGAAAGTAATATAAGCAGACTGTGGAGACCTCTATCTCAGTTTAGTCCCAATCTCTTTAATTATAGGCCGTTTTGAGGGATTCTCATTGTGCATCCCTGGATGATCTAGTGAATGATTTTGAGCTCATTCTTCTTGACTGATTCGATGCTGCAGTCGACCAAGGAGTTAATATTTTCTTGGTCATTTAAGTAATCAGAGACAAAGAGTACCAACCTTAAGCCACTGCTACTTCATAAAAAAAAAAACAAAAAAAAAACATGTGCAGTTATTCAAATTCATTTGTGAAAGACTTCACCTCATGTATTCTGGCATTACTTCCCACGTTTTCCACTCTTCCGCACTGGCTCGTCACAGTTCACACACGTTTCAATGACATATGCAATACGTTGGAAGAAATTAATACCGTTGGTATATGCCCCACTTAAACTGAAAACAACGAAAAGAGAATAACCTAATCCCTTCTGGGCCTGGCAGTGCTTAACCACTACAGAGACTTGTATATAATGACGTCGTAGCCGGTGAATACTATAATGCAACTGCAAGTAAATGGCAACAAACATTTCCATTCAGTTGTATAACTTTTTGGTTCATATCAAATCACTCCATCCTTGGGCCGCAAACAAAAATCAATTCAACCAACTAACAACCCCAAAAAGTAAAAACGAAAATCAAGATTTAGTGAATGCACGTTTAGTCACTATAAAATCTATTTTTGTTTGGGGAAAGTCATAAACATCTCAAGACTTACCCGTACACCCTTAAAGTTCTTGCCCTCCCTAAATACTACTTGTCATTGCAAACATAATCACCTGAAGATATAATCTACTTTGTAAAAGAAGGAATGTGATTGGACTGAAAATATAGATGGAAATTACCTCAATTGTTATGATTACTTTTCTTCAATCTTGTGCTGGAACCTCATCCCTTAAAAAATAAAACAAAAATTAATCAATCAAAGAGTAGCAAACAATAATACGGAAATCGTTATATGTACCCTTTGATCTCTTAAAATCATTAATTTGTTGGAAATCACCGACTTATGCTAAAAGCAGTACTCACTTTCAGATGTTAACTAAACTTTTCTAAACCGCTGAATGTGAAAAAGATGAAAAACATGTAATATCCTACGAAATCAAAAGAGAGTATTACTTACTAAACAGGACCATCCACTCGACATTAAATAATATCCCAAGTAACCGTTAATCAGCATCTTGCGACTTGACATTTCACATTCCTTGATTGCCATGTTCCAAAAATATTGGTGTCCACAAATACACCTGCACAATTGGCACACCAGAAAACAATAAAAAATACAATTGAGCCAAGTAATTGAGTTTTAAAATGTGGTACTACTTAAAGATCGCCAAAACAAAGAAGACAGATGCAAAACGAAATTACCCATTAGCAACTTGTACCAAAAGCGCGCAGCCGCTCACACCATAATTTTGTTTCAATTTGTCGAAACATCTTTAATAAAATTGTTGGTGATCTCTTTCACCTAAGACAACCGTATAACAGAAAACATTTAACACACACCCATGAAACAGAATTAATAAAAAGGATCAACTAACGCAGTAAGCCCAACAGTTAAAACACATTTTAGATCCGTATTTACTTTAAATGAACCAAATCTTTCATTCAAGCATTTAAGCAGACACTTTGAAAACATCTAAGTAATATCAAAAATTAGACCCCAAAAAAGAGAATGCTTATGATTCTAATTAAAGGGACTTTAGGTAACAAAAGATGAGAATGTTTCCGAGCTTATGCTTATACAGCTTCCTCTGAGGAACTGGGTGGTTGTTTACCTGGAATGTGGAATATGAAATTAGGGTTTTCTGAAAATCTGCATTATTCAAACTTAAATCAAGCTTTACAGAGGGAGATAGAAATATGTTATCAGGGGGATCTCAAGTCCCTTTGAATCAATTTTTTCGGAATTTTCTGTTCTCGCCATGGCTGCACACTGAAGGAGAAGATATTGAAAGAGAGAGATTTAGAGAGGAAAATGAATTTGAATTTTGAAATGAGAACTTCAATGTTTCTCGAAAGATCCCAGCTAGTAATATTACATTCTTATCCTTTTGGGTCTTGAGCTTGGTATTTGACGATCCTGTCCCCAGATTATTTATATTCATTTTTGATATTTATGGATATTTCTGTAAAAAAACCCTTATATGGCCTCTTTGCATTATAATAGTAAAGATGTACAATTAAAAGAAGTTCAAATTGCGAACACTCGAATTGATTGGATAGAAACACCGGAATCTCACGTCGAATTGATTGGATAGAAACACCGGAATCTCACGTGTTTAAAGCAGATCTTCCATGGTTAAACAAACAAGAAATATTCCGTGGTAAAATCTTACAAATAAGTGGAAAAATCTTATAAATAGGTGGAGAAAGAAACAAAGAAAAATAAGAAATGAATGATCGATGGCACTATTTAACTTTGATGTAAATTACTGACATCATCTGATTGTTTGTATCTATGATATGGAACACGGAAGCGATTTGAAAACAAGTAGAATCCACTTCTTCAAGTAACAGATAAACACTCCAATCTAGGAGCAAAGACTCTAATCCAAGAGTAAATCAAACAATCAATGGTATAAACCAAACTTAAGAGTTTCATTAATCAGATAAAATAAGCTAAACCAAGCTGAATACAATGACAGAGGAACTAGATACTTATAATTCTAGCTAACCCTTGACTGACCGTAACTTCACATACGTGTGAATTTTATCCTAACAACTTTACTCGTAAGATAGTCAGGATAACTCCTTTTGAGAAAGGGCCTCAAATACTTCCCGTATCACTCTCAGTACCGATATTCGGAAGATGGTTGTTTGCCAATATTTAGGAATCATAGTTATTTCCCGTTCCGAGTTTGTTTCTTATTTAGAGTATAGTTATTTTAAGAATCCTACTTGTCTATAAAATCAGATATAGGTGCGGAAGTGATAGTTCTATTTAGGTCTCAGTTCTTGTGGAAGCGATTTATTATACGAGGAGTTTAAGAAAATAATCATTAGATGCAATGGAAAAAGAACAGGAAGAGCAGATTGAAATAGTAATAGTAGAAGCGGGCGGCAGAAAAAAAGATGAAGATAACATTATCATGAGTAAGTTTGAGCAATTCGATATGGTCACAGCTGATAACCAAAACGCTATCAGTGATCATCACTTCGCTTCCTCGTCTTCTTCTTCCCCAAGTAACAAAATATTTATGAAAGAATGGAAGATTCTAAAACAAGACCTTCCTCATGATTCGATCTATGTTAGGGTTTACGAAGCAAGAATGGATTTCTCATGAGTTGTAATCATTGGACCCAGCAGGTACACCTTATCACGACGGTTTATTCTTCTTCGACATTCGGTTACCTACCGATTACCCTAATTCGCCCCCATCAGTTCACTACCGTTCTTTCGGTATCCGGTTAAACCATAATTTATATTCTAATGGTAAAGTTTGCTTAAGCCTTTTAAATACTTGGCATGGCAATAAGACTGAAAGTTGGAATCCATCTCAATCAACTGTATTGCAAGTTTTATTGTCTTTGCAGGGGTTAGTTCTCAATGCAGATCCTTTATTCAATGAACCTGTTCTTACAAAATTGTTCGGCTCCAGCAAGACTTCGAGTTCTTGGAAGAAGCCATCTATGCATTATGATGAACAAGTCTTTATGTTAAGTTCAAGAACAATGTTGCGCCTTCTCATAACACCACCCAAGCATTTTGAAGATTTTGTTTCTCATCATTTTCGTGAACGCGATAAAATTATTTTAGCTGCATGTAAGGCTTACATGAGTGGGAAACTAAGAATCGGTGAGAATCTTCAACATATTATAAATCAACCAAGCACAACGACTCCAATTAATGTAGCGGGGAAGGTTGAATTTCTGAATTCCATGGAAAAAATATACCCAAAGCTTGTTTAGGCTTTTTTAAATAATGGATCTTCTGGCTTGGATGAGCATCTTATAGGACGACACTATAATCCGGAAGATTATGATGAAGTGGACGATGATATTGTTGGGTGCAATAATCAAAAACAAGGAAAAATCAAATAAGAAAAAATTTAATGATACTTAGCTCCTTTATAATGGAAGTGATCGATTTGATGAAACAGACGAGCTCCCGAGATCTCCATAACAGCAACAAGGCAAAACTTTGGAAAAACAGAGTGAGTCACGTGTTCAACACGTTTCCCTTAAGACATTAGCGCCCGGCTATACTCAAGAGTGATGCTATAGCCCTCACAGGACGGATATCTCCAGGATAAAACACCCTACTACCTACTACTAGCATATTTGGTAGATGCTCAACTTGAGCTTGGCAACTCCAAAAAAAACACTTAAGGAAATTCGTGAACGTTAAAGAAATCACTATAAAATATTTTCCATTGGGGGTCTCTCTCTAAAAATTAGAGAATCCCCTTTCCCATTGATTTTACAAAAGTAGTGAATTTCTTTATATAACGGAATAATACAACTTAAAAAGATGAACTCCCCGATGTGGGACTAAAAAGCTTATATAGTCTCTTAAAACAACTAAAAAATGGAAACTCCACGGCGTGGGATTAATAAGTTTTTCATTCACAAAAGAAAACAATAAATTATAATTTTTGTTAAAACTTTAAAATCATATTTTATTAATCGTTTTCCAACAATCCCCCACATGAATGAAAACTCAATAAAAAACGAAAACACAGATACATCTTGGTAAATCAACAACCCAATCTCACGACCCGAACATGCTGAATAGACAGACAGATCGTGCATGTTGTAGTCATACTAGCCATTCCAACGTCATCTCCCTCACACAACAGTGTGTTGACCCCAGGGTCATACTATGGATTGCAAAAATCATATAGTATAGAGAGCTTTCATCTTTAGTTCCTCACAAGTGAGACTAAAGGTTCCTTTCACCAAAGTGAAAAATCATGAACTAGTGAACCCTTAGTGACCCTTAGGTCCTAAGTTCATGAAATACCATTTTAGGCAGAGGTGTCCATGAGGTCTTGAACCTCTGCTTAGTGAGATATTACCGGAATTACTTGCTAGAGACAGTGAACTATGTCTTGAACTGCTAGCGTTTGATGTAATTCGCGATAACGACCACGGATGATATCTCCAAGGTTGATTCCAAGCTCGTGCCGTTTTGTCCAATTTGGCTCTGGACATATCCTGTTTCTCAAAATGCTCTAGAGAATCAAAGCTCATATTCTCATAGGAAGCGGCCCCACTTCCTCATTCAGATAGGTGAGTTTCCATAAAAAGTGTTACTGCTACACCCCGCTTCAATCTTAAATTGAAACTATAGAACTCATGAAGACTTCTTAAAAGTCATCCTTCACATGCAGTCACACTATAACGTCTACACCATTGGGAAGGGACAGAGAATGAAATTCTCTGATAGTTGTTTATGGGTGAAAACTACTCCTGCAGAATTTGGTAATTTGGGGTGTGGATGAGGAATGAATTTAAACCTTAAACAAATGCGAACTTGTGTTGTTGTTTGAAATAGGGCGGAGAACCTATTTATACAAGTCATTGAGCCTTATTCACGTCTCTCGTTGGAAGTGGAGGAAGTGAAGTGATGGAGTAGTGGAGTTGTGCGTTGGTGATTGATTTAAGATTTTTCTTAATTTTCGTAGTAGTAATATAAGATTCGTTCTCGGTGAGTGCTTGATTAGATTCGAGAGATCAACTCTTGTTTTGCCAAAGTAGATCTTCAAAACATTAATTGTATCCCCTAAGCATAGATTATCTTAATTCAAAGCATAACCTATCTAATTGAATCACAACTAATTTTATCAAATAAACCAAAAGAAATGGCCGCTTTCCGTCGACTTGTTTCATGATGTAGACACACTCAAAATTCATTTTATTGCCCAAAGTGAAGGAGATGGGGTTGATCTTAGGGAGGGAAGCGAAGAAGGTGTTGAGATTGTGAAGGTGTTGGCTTTTTTCTTCTTTGACTTGTCCTCCACACTCCAAACGTAAAGGTGAGCAGGCTTGTGATTGATGCAAGCAAGATATATCTTCCTCCCGGGTGTTTGAATACGTTTTGTATTAACACTTGGTTTAGTCTTTCCAAATTCCAAGCCCTAATTCCCGAACTTGTGTTGTTGTTTGAAATAGGGCGGAGAACCTTCAAATTTATACAAGTCATTGAGCCTTATTCACGTCTTCGTGGGAAGTGGAGGAAGTTTATTGATAAAAGTGATGGAGTAGTGGAGCTAATCAAATTCCCCACACTTACATTTTGCTAGTCCTCGAGCAAAACAAAAAAAATTGGTCATAAAATGATACACAAGACACACAAACCCGCTACACAACCGATCATTTTATATAAGGAAAAACAAAAGACCCGCTACATACCGGGTCATAATATATAAGGAAAAAGAAAAGACCCGTGAGATTTTTTTTTTTTTTTTTTTTTTTTTTTTTTTTTGACCCTTGGTCACAATATGCAAGAAAAATCTGAAAAGAAAAATAAAAAGTTAATAACCACTCCCCCACACTTAAATATTACATTGTCCTCAATGTAATTGAGTCATCCAACGTACAAAACGGATCCCCATACACTAATCGAAAACTTGGGGATCGACCCAAAATACAATATATACAAATGACAAACTTCACAATTATTTCATGAAAAATGAGAAAAACAAAATTTACCCCTAAACTTGAAAATTTCGGCTCATGCATGGTATTAGAAAAGGCAAATCCTCCGGGTACTTAGATGCAAAGTAATCCAACAATACTTTAGAAGCACACAATTCTAACCCTAAATTAGGCAACTTTTGGAAGTCCAGGTGTTTGTAATACTTCTCATAAATAGTTTCATGTGATTCTTCACTTCCTACGCATATATTCGGCAAGCGTCATCTCGATGAGGTTTCCGATAATTTGATTTCCTCATCCTGAAAATAAATACAAAAAGAAACGATAAAAAGGAAAAAGAAAATTGTACAAAAAAAAAAAAAAATAAACCTAAAAAAAAATTAATCTGCCAAAATGATTTAAGATTTTTCTTAATTTTCGTAAGTAATATTGTCTTTCACTCTTGTTTTGCCAAAGTAGATCTTCAAAACATTAATTGTATCCCCTAAGCATAGATTATCTTAATTCAAAGCATAACCTATCTAATTGAATCTAACTCATGATGTGACACACTCAAAATTCATTTTATTGCCCAAATGGTGTTTACAATGAAGAAAAGAAGAGAAAATACAATAAACCGGGAGTTTGCAACGTTTATAAGCGTTGCAAAACCCACTCTCACGAAGACCATGAGATTCACATACAACCTTCCTAAGTCCAGCCTTGTCTCATTATAACATCTCCCCAACTAACCCCGCTTAGGTTCAAACTCGTTCATCTCTAAAAAACTTTTCCGCCAAAAACCATGACTTCCGGGGTGGAAATAGTAAAGAAGGTGCCTAACTCGAGAGTCCAAATAACACGGGGTACAAAAACCACTTTTCGAGCAACTTTCTCCATAAGAGCTTATTTCACAAAAACACCTACAAATAAGTTTATTAGTGATAAAATGAGTCCCAACGAATTATTTGTGATGGCGCGACTTCCTGTTCTTGTGATGGCGCGTTGCACGCCGCACGCCGTAAACCGCCGAGACCAATACCCCGTATGTATCCCCCGGTTTGTGACATGATTGATGTCCGGAATGTGTGGATCGTGGATTCACGAAAGATAGCATGTAATGCCGAATTGAATAATCGTGTTATTCGGGAAGTCGATACTTGTGAAGTATCGTGTGTATTTTATGCGGAGTACGCATTATGGTGTGGTAAAGTGATGGGTAATGACGCCTCACTAACTAATTAACTCCCGACCAGTGGTTGTATAACCAAGTTTGGTGAAGTTGGACGGATGAGATGATCTTTGAGACACTCATCTGCGACCGTTAATGAATATTAGGGTTTTTGAAGAGGTGCGCAAGAATCACTCTTCGGCTTGGTCGAAACCAAGCATGGAAAGGGATTTGGAGAGGACCGACCAGGGTATGTGTGTAGACAGCATGCTAGTGTGCACGTCCATACCTCACTGTCCCATGAAGGCGCGATCTAGGCCACTCAATTTGACCGGTAAAGTTGAGTGGTTGAGATCGGTTTGCGCAGAAATCCATTGCCGCAAAGGAGTTGGAAACCGCGTGACATCCCTAGTTCGGGCACGCGTTTCAAGACGACCCATCTTGGTCGGTCTTGGTCGATCATACAAGTGTGTAGGTGGTAGGCTGGTGTTCACACCTATACCTGACTATCCCATGAAAACGTGATTCGAGCCATCCAAATCGTCCGGCGAAGTTGAGTGGTCGAGATCAGTTTGTGGTTTGGGAGGCGTGGCCATGCTAGTTTGGACGCATGTTTTGGATTAACCAGGCATGATATGCCTTGGCCGAACACATGAGGAGGTAGATGGGCCCACGGTGGTCATGCTGGTATGACCGGCCCCGCTTAATCTAATCTATGACCCTCCATTCGTGCCGGAGAAGATGGACATGCGTGATGGCTTGAAACCCTAATTTTGGCTTTCAAAGCCGTGCGCCATTTCTTGTTTGGGTGACAATTTTGTCACGACCAACCATGGTTGGTCTTGACCGATTGGCCAAGTGTGTAGGCGGGCCCATGGTGATCGTGTTGACATGCTCTGGGCCCTTTGAGTCTACATCTACACCCTCCATCTATACCTGCGAAGATGGATGGTTGAGATCGCTTTGCGACACATGTAATATGCCGCAAACCCTAATTTAGGGTTTTCCGTCCATAATGCTTGGTATGAACGGTTTCTTGGCAAGCTAGGCCAATGACCGACCATGCGGGGTCGGCCGTGGGTATTCCATACCTGCTTGGGGGTGATGGAATTGATCCGGGGTCATCCAATCATGCTTATGGAGTTGGATGATCTGCGATCGAGATCATATCCGGACTGATATGGTCAGTCCAGATGCTCAATCGGGCTAGTATAACACACCGAGAGGGTCTCAATCGGGCTAGTATAACACACCGAGAGTCAGCCTGTACGGGTATTTCGTACATGGTTTCATTATAGTGCTTGGAGGTTCGTGTTACTCGTAAGAGTAACACTCGGTCGTCATGCCACACTTTGATAATGAGTACCGGAAATACAAGGCTGATATGAAATTCACGGGATGGGATTGTTGCTACATGCTCCAACCTCGGAGGAATTTCATGTATTCGAGAATGGGATTGTTGCTACATGCTCCATTCTTGGTGAATTAAGTGAGGGAGTATCCAACACTTATAAATGGCTTTATCTTTTACAAGATGTCGGCGCATGATTTTTTCGGGTTTTTACAAATTTAACCTTAAACGAAAATCCACCATCAACATTAAGTCCCCTGCCTAGCACATAATGGTTACACTATTGTGTGGTAGGCATGAGATGGTGACATACATATGTGAGAAAGACAGGATAAAAGGAGTTTACCCGGAAGAGTGTTGGCCGACCGCTAGTTTCCCACGCTTGTATGGAATCCCTTGGTGGGGCCGGTTTCTTTCTTTCGGTATTTGAATCAAAAGAGGAAACCAAATAAGGGAGGAATCCTTCTTCTATTGGGATTCTTCTAATTTTTTGTCTATAAAAGAGACAAAACCCTTTTCTTTTTTCCTCACGAATTTTTTTTTTATTGTGAAGCAGCTCCCGTCCGTGACCACCTGCTCCTACCGACGTTGCCGCCGCTGCCGGAGTTGCCGGATTTGCTGCCGTGCGCCACCGCCCTTCCACGGTAAGTTTCGCTCCTTTTTTTTTTTTTTTTTTTCAAAGGTAAAACCCTAGTTTGTTAGGTAAACACCTTTTGTAAGACATGTATATGCTTAGCTTTTTCCACCATTTGGCTTGAATCCCGTAGACACGATTCCCATGAATAAAGAAAATCGTGTTATGATGCATGCGGATGAATGAATGCGGGCCCGCCGTGTATGCCGGAACGTGGGTCTTACTCACATATGCTTGACTGAAATTTACATCGAACTTGAAATTTGTACCGGACTTGAAACCAATACCAGACTGAAATTTGTACCGGACTTGAAACCAATACCAGACTGAAAGTTGTACCAGACTTGAATGGTGTTTGAACCGGCCATTGTGTGCTCCGATGTGAATTGCGTCTTACCGTGTGTGACTACATCTCTCCTGTGCTTTCATACAAGTTCTAACTCCTGTATTTTATTTCATTGTGGAAGAAAAGAATCCCTGTTGAGATGTCTTCTGGACATAATGTTGGTGCCAAGTCAGGAAGTGTTGACAGCTTCAAAGATATGCCGAACATCGATGATGAATTATTCACCTCGCCTTTTCCAAACGTTAGGAAACATCCTTCTCATAAGATAGTCTTGCTTTCCGATTCAGAAAATATGGAAGCTGATCCATTCTCTTCTTCAGCACTTGTGATGAGATTTTGTCTCCGGAGAAACGAATATCCGCCTTCTCCTATTGACTTCAAGACTTGTCATGCTCCACTGGGTTCTTATGAAGGATGGATGAGACGCATGTTGAGTAATAAGGGCATTAAGGACAATTTGACCAAAGCGCAGATCCTCAATGCGGTCATGGCATCTGCTACTCTCGAAATTATGAAAGACATCGCGGGTTTGATTACCTTCATTTCTCGGTAGCGTATTTCTACTCACACAGCCATATCTAGAGAGGGAGAGATGACTATTACTTTGGAGAGTGTGGCTGCATTAATGAACCCGCCTGTTGCTGGAAGTCTCTCTTACGAGCTCTCTGATACGGAACAAAGTAACTATGGTGCTATACTTCAGAAAGTGGCAGAATTCGACAGTCTGGACAAGGAATAGAAAAAAGATGCGAGATGCTTTTACACCTGGTGGGTGTCGGAGTGGTCTCCTGCGGACCCAGATCCGGATCAAGAGTTGGAAAATGAGCTCAGTATGATTGCGTTCCTGTCTTTATGGCTATCCAGGGATATATTCGATGATGGTTCTGGAAAGAAGACCATTAGAAGTGACCTTGTTAAGATTGCTATAAGGCTGGCGAAGGGTGAAGTTCTTCCTTTAGGCGCATTGTTCCTTGGATCACTGTATTCTCATCTGGACGCTTTAGCAATGGACATGCATGTTTCTAATGGGTTCAAGAAGGTGGAGTCGCACGTTCACTTCGCTTTTATTCAGGCATTCTTATGGGAACACTTCAAAAGTTACGCTCCTACTCCCGGAAATTCGCTCAAGAACTTGTATGGTGGCTCGAGAATACTCCGTTGGAATAAAAAGCGTCCAGAGGCGGTGCGAAACTTGTGGACGTATTTGATAATGTGTCTTCGTAGATTTCCGTCCATGGGGGCCGGTCCACCCTTCCATTGTTCAGCCAAAGACTTTTGCTATCGCTTCGATGGTCCCGATCTTTGTGTTGTGTACCGATGTCGAAACTTTGAAATCTGGAGAACTTATTTACTGCGCGCAGCCTGCATTCCAGGATATGTCCCGTCTCTATTTAACGGAGAATTTTCTGTGACTCCGTACAATAATGACAGGGCTGCTTGCCAAATGGGATTTGATCAAGGTGTCCCATTTATTTCCTCACCAAGGGTTCCGAAAGAATCTCTCCCGAATATTCTTAACGCTGGCATGTTTTTGGAACGGGTGAGCCTTCCCTTCTGGCTTATTGGGAGAAACTCAGTGGTAACCGATAAGTACAAGGAATTTTGGAGCAGGCAACTGTTGATTTTCCGGGAATTCTCGGAGAGTATTGTGACAGGTTTCCGTGGTGAACCATCTTCTGACGTTTTGAAAAAGCATTTCCGGTTGAAGCCGCTTCCAGCCAAACGGACCAGAGCTGAGGATTGCAGTCCCCAAGCAGGAGAGAGACCTAAGAGGCAAGCATGCGGTCCGGTGATCCTCAATTCCTCCAATATGCAGGTATTTAAATTTCTTCCCGTTGGTTCCTTTATTTCTCCAGGGTGAATCTTTCTAAGAGTAATTCTTGCTTGAAATCAGGGGATTCCGAAAGAGAATGTCTTCACATGGCTGGCGCGTATTCAGAATGAGAAGGCTGACGGTACTGATCTTCATGCTGAGAAGTCTGGAGAAACTGATCTTCATGTTGAGAAGTCTAGAGAAATTGATCTTCATGTTGAGAAGTCTGGAGAAACCGCTCCTTTTCCCGACCATGACAGAGATGATGCAAGCTTCGGTTGGATAAGTCGCCTCTCTGAGTGATTTTGTTGACGGGGTCGTGATGGAAATTAGTACCCAGAGTGAAGTAGATGCCGGAAGGAGTATAAGAAAGGTAGCGTCTGCAATAATTGAGGCGGCTCCCCTTGAAATCCGTCCTGAGCAGGTTCCAGTGAATATGTCTATTGTGGTGACTTCTTCCGAAAGGCCCCCTGCAACTGACAAGGCTCCTGTGGTTGGTGAATTACCGGTGATGCATCCTGGGGCTTTGTTCGATCCTCCTTTTACTGTCCCTTATCCAGGTCATGTGTTGGTTGGTGGATTCGTGTGCGTTGGTTCGGTTCGAAGAGTTGTACACAGCGATATGGGAGAAGCAAGGCCATATTGCTACCACCACGAAGCTCAAAAGTCGTCTTGCGTTGGTCAACCGCGTCCAAGAAGCTTTAGTTTCTATCCAGGGGATGAGCGTCACGACTGGTCGAACAGTTTCTGAGGATATGATTGAAGATTGGAGGTGCCATCGGGACGTGTTTGCGCAGTACAGCTTCAATGCTCCTTGGTTCTTCAAAGGGTTCTCCAAGATTCAGGAGCTTCAGAAATTACAGGATGAAGTCCCTTCTGCGGACTATGTTGCTCGCCAGGAAGAAGAGGTTGAGAAGTTGTCTAAGGAACTGGAGCTGAAACAGGCTGCGCTTCAAAGGATGAAAGTCTCTCTTGCCCAGAAGGACGAGTTGTTGCTGAAGGACTTTCCTTGAAGTATTCGTGCTATATACTTGGCTTTTATTTTAGATGCTTTCCTTTTTTTTTTTTTTGAGTGATAGTGAGGATTTTCTTTGACCTCCGGTTTTGAATTAATAGGTGATTGAATTGGCTTATTTTGAGATAGTTTTGTGAACAACCCTTTTGAAGGAGATTATGTTAAATGAAATTTGCATCTTGGTCATGAATGATTGCACATAGCACATGAAATTGCAAATGTTATGCAAAAGGGAGGTACGGATGGAAACAAACATGGCGTTTGATCACTGAGCCTCTTTCTCCACGTGCGGGATGCCAAGTCCCCATTGAATTCTAAACTATCTTTCTTGTAAAATTGTTGAGTAGAACTTACTTGCTTTCGAAGCCTCACTTGTATCGAACCGGAGTAGCCTTTCTAAGAAAATCCTCCGCACCAATCTCTCAGAGTTATCGCTCTGGACCAAGCTTCTCCGAACAATGCGCTTCAAAGCGTTGCATTCGCTGGTGGGGTGATGGAGTAACCGGTGGAAATTACATGTATCTCGGGTCCATTACTTCTTGATCGGCAGGCGGACGCCATACCGGAGGTAGTTCCACCTCTCTATTTCGTACCCACATCTCCAGCAACTCCAAAATCTTTTCCATCGGGAACGGAAAGTGTAGGTACTTTGAGTCTGGCTTTTCTGCGTTAGTGGGCGTTGTGATGTCTCTCCGTGGCTTTGATGTGGAACGGGAGATGAATTTGGAAGATTTGCGAGTGCCATCATATCTCGCGGATCGCTTGCCTAGGTAAAGGGATGTGGAAGGTGTCGTAATGTCACTCGCCGAGTGACCGGATTGAACGTTCCCATCCTCTCGTATTCGGAGTATTTCCCGATTGATTTCTCCTTCCTCAAGCATTTCTTGATCGGTTGAAAAGTCGACGCGGATTGGACAGTTTTCCGGGCTTCAGCAAGAGTTTTGAGATATAAATCCTCTAGCAGGGCTCCATAGGCTGCAGGCTCTCTTTCTTTATCTGACAGACATTGCAGTACTCCGGACAAGTCTTTTCCTATGTCTGGACCATGTTGTCCATCTTTCCTGATTCGTTTTCGACTACGTGCTCTTTTTGCTTCTCCATTTGTAAAGGTGTGACTCCTGACTAAGGATTCAACGTTTCTTGCACTATCTGAGTTGATGCCTATCGACCCTCCTTGTAATTGTGCCGCTATATCATTCAAAAGGCGAATGTCTCGCTCTGCCTTCTGGTGATACCGGCTTGATTTGCCAAGACATCCTCCAACATTCCAGCTATGCTTCCCATGATATCTGAACCACTTGCGGATTCCGGGTGAGGATACATCGTGAGACGAAAATCGAAGAATTGAGGATTCGATTTTGTAACCGAGAGATCAACCTCCCTTTGTGGTCGCCAATTGTTCATGGGTGAAAACTACTCTGCAGAATTTGGTAATTTGGGGTGTGGATGAGGAATGAATTTAAACCTTAAACAAATGCACTGCGCGGTGAGTGCTTGTAGATTCGAGAGATCAATCTGTGCAAGTCCGGCCTAAACCCAGAAATGGCCATTCTAGACTTGTTTCGGTCACAAAGTGAAGGAGATGGGGTTGATCTTAGGGAGGGAAGCGAAGCAGGTGTTGAGATTGTGAAGGTGTTGGCTTGCTTATGACTTGTAACAGAAAGGTGAGCTGGCTTGTGATTTATGCAAGCAAGCTCTGGGTGTTTGAATACGTTTTGTATTAACACTTGGTTTTCTGTCTCGTTTGAACTTGTGTTGTTGTTTGAAATAGGGCGGAGAACCTATTTATACAAGTCATTGAGCCTTATTCACGTCTCTCGTGGGAAGTGGAGGAAGTGAAGTGATGGAGTAGTGGAGTTGTGCGTTGGTGATACACGACCAGCCTTGCCCACTTCTCCTGTTCATCTCTAACCGTCCATGACTTCCTAACACGTTCTTGTGATAGCGCGTTGCATGCTGCACGCCGTAAACCGCTGCACCAATACCCCAAAGTATGTATCCCCCAGTTTGTGACATGATTGATGTTCGGAATGTGTGGATCGTGGATCCACGAAAGATAGCATGTAATCTTTGAATTGAATAATCGTGTTATTCAGAAGTCGATACTTGTGAAGTATCGTGTGTATTTTATGTGTCTTGCATTATGGTGTGGTAAAGTGATGGGTAATTACGCCTCACTAACCAATTAACTCCTGACCAGGGTTGTATAACCAAGCTGGTGAAGTTGGACGGATGAGATGATCTTTGAGACACTCATCTGCGACCGTTAATGAATATTAGGGTTTTTTGAAGAGGTGCGCAAGCATCACTCTTGACTTGGTCGAAACCAAACATGGAAAGGGATTTGGAGAGGACCGAGGGTATGTGTGTAGACGGCATGCCGGTGTGCACGTCCATACCTCACTGTCCCATGAAGGCGCGATCTAGGCCACTCAATTTGACCGGTAAAGTTGAGTGGTTGAGATCGGTTTGCGTGCAATCCATTGCCGCAAAGGAGTTGGAAACCGCGTGACATCCCTAGTTGGGCACGCGTTTCAAGACGACCCATCTTGGTCGGTCTTGGTCGATCATACCAAAGTGTGTAGGTGGTAGGCTGGTGTTCACACCTATACCCGACTATCCCATGAAAACGTGATCCGAGCCATCCAAATCGTCCGCGAAGTTGAGTGGTCGAGATCGGTTTGTGGTTTGGGAGGCGTGGCCATGCTAGTTTGGACGCACGTTTTGGATTAACCAGGCATGATATGCCTTGGCCGAACACATGAGGAGGTAGATGGGCCCACGGTGGTCATGCTTTGGTATGATCGGCCCGCTTAATCCAATGCGTGACCCTCCATTCGTGCCGGAGAAGATGGACGCGCGTGATGGCTTGAAACCCTAATTTTGGCTTTCAAAGCCGTGCGCCATCTCTTGTTTGGGTGACAATTTTGTCACGACCAACCATGGTTGGTCTTGACCGATTGGTCAAGTGTGTAGGCGGGCCCATGGTGATCGTGTTGACATGCTCTGGGCCCTTTGAGTCTACATCTACACCCTCCATCTATACCTGCGAAGATGGATGGTTGAGACCGCTTTGCGACACATGTAATATGCCGCAAACCCTAATTTAGGGTTTTCCGTCCATAATGCTTGGTATGAACGGTTTCTTGGCAAGCTAGGCCAATGACCGACCATGCGGGGTCGGCCGTGGGTATTCCATACCGCTTGGGGGTGATGGAATTGATGCGGGATCATCCAATCATGCTTATGGAGTTGGATGACTGCGATCGGATCATATCCGGACCGATATGGTCAGTCCAGGATGCTCAATCGGGCTAGTATAACACACCGAGAGGGGCTCAATCGGGCTAGTATAACACACCGAGAGTCGGCCTGTACGGGTATTTCGTACATGGTTTCATTATAGTGCTTGGAGGTTCGTGTTACTCTGTAAGAGTAACACTCGGTCGTCATGCCACACCGATAATGAGTACGGAAATACAAGGCCGATATGAAATTCACAGATGGGATTGTTGCTACATGCTCCAACCTGGAGGAATTACATGTATTCACAGAATGGGATTGTTGCTACATGCTCCATTCTTGGTGAATTAAGTGAGGGAGTATCCAACACTTATAAATGGCTTTATCTTTTACAAGATGTCAGCGCATGATTTTTCTAGTTTTTACAAATTTAACCTTAAACGAAAATCCACCATCAACAATAGTGTTTACCTTTACCCACCACAAATTAGTTGTCTCATTCGAAACCTTGATTTTGGGATCTCCAGTCAACAAGGTTGAGTATCCT
This sequence comes from Papaver armeniacum, assembly GCA_023531295.1. Taxonomy (NCBI): domain Eukaryota; kingdom Viridiplantae; phylum Streptophyta; class Magnoliopsida; order Ranunculales; family Papaveraceae; genus Papaver; species Papaver armeniacum. The sequence continues at coordinate 593,715 of JAJJWW010008436.1, forward strand.
TCATGGCAAGTTTAATTTATGATCTTAAGCCCCATCCCCTTCGATGCATTTCTAACTATCTCTTTGGACAAACCTTTCATCAAAGGTTGCGTGATATTCTCCTTGGACTTTATCCAATCAATGGAAATAACGCCGATTGAGATTAGTTATTTTTATCTTTAGCTATTATAGCTTGGATAACAGAGTATATAGATATAGCTGGCACAGGCCTATGCCAGAGAGGAATGTCTTCTAAATATCATCTTAGGCACTCAGCCCCCTCTCGTACTTTATCTAGTGCAATACTCTCAGATTTCATAATGAATTGAGTAATATATGTCTGTTTGGAAATCATCCAAAAAACAAACCCTCCTTCTAGAGTGAAAAGATATTCACTCGCAGACTTAGACTCCTCTGAGTCAAATATCCAGTTCTCATCATAAAGTCCCTCAAGGACAGCAAGATACCTTTCATAAATCAAACAAAAGGTCACAGAGTATTTTAGGTACCATAATACTCTACTCAGTGCACCTGAATGCTCTTGCTCTGTACTAAAATTATATCTACTTAACTTACTCACAATATAGGCAATGTCTGGACTCTTACAGTTCATTAAATTCATCATACATTCTATAACCCTTGAGTATTCAAGTTAAGATACTTCATTACCCTTATTTTTCTTGAGTCTACAAGAAGAATCATACAGAGTAAAAACAGGCTTACAATCAGACTGATTGTATCTCTTAAGCACAAATTCAACAGAACGACTAAGATTATAAACGTTACATTATCTTCTAATCCTCATCCCTAAGATTACATCAATAGGGCCTAAGTATTTCAAGTCATCGTTCTCATCCAGTGCATGTTTTCTAGTGGAATTAATCACATCTATGTTTGTATCAAGTATAAGCATATCAACAACATACAAGCATACAATCACACAGGCATCCTTAACAAGTTACTAGTAAATATACTTGTCAGATTCATTAACTTAAATCCACTACACATTATCAAATGATCAAATTTTCCATGTCACTGTTTACGTGCGTATTTGAAAACCATACAAAGATTTGTTCAACTTACAAACTTTGTCTTCATAACCTTTCACTACAAAGTCCTCAGGTTGGTATATGTAAATTTCTTTATCTAATTCACAGTTTTAGAAAAGCTGTCTTAACATCCATCTAATGTATCTCCAAGTTGTTTATGGCAGCAATATCAATTAGCATCTAAAGAGAAGTAATTCTCGTCACAAGTGAATAAGAATCAAGGAAATCTACACCTTCTTTTAGATTATATCCTTTAGATACCAACTTAGCATAATATTTTTCAACGGTTCCATCTACCTATTTTTTTCTTCTTAAAAACTCATTTACATCTCATGGTCTTACTCCATGGAGGTAAACTAGCAAGCTCCCAAGTCTGGTTCCGACGGACTGAGTCCATTTCACTAAATGAAGCTTCTTACCAGAATTGGGTTTCAGTAGATGTCAAGGCTTCTTTACAAGTATGGGGCTCAGACTAAGCTAGGCATGTTATGAAGTCGGCTTCATAAGAAGTCTCAAGTCTAATTGTTTTACTTCTCTTAGGCTTAACCTCAGCTTCATCTTCCTTTAAGATAAGTTCTGACTATTTGAAAATAAATTTAGGGGATCAACATCACATCTCTAATGAGGTACATGATTAAGAATAAACATGTTCAAATAACTCAGCATCCCTAGATTCTGTAATAATATTCACACCAAAGTCAGAAAAAATCAGAACACACAACCAAAAATCTATATGTAAAAGTATACTCAGCATACCCTATATGAAGACACAATCAACATTTTTGGTTTCTATCTAGTTCTTTTAGGGAGATGAATGACAATATTAGTTAAACACCCCCATACTTTGATGCATTCATAAGAAGGTCATCTACCTTTCCATAAATCATATGGAGTTTCATCTGATCCTTAAAAGGGTACTCTTTTCAGGATATACTAGTGTTGATGGTGGTTTTTAGCTTAGGGTTAAAATCGTAAAACCTTGCATCTGATGTGACGTCACTCTGCAAGGAAACATAGCCACGTGTGCTAACCTCTCCACTGGCAAATTTATTGAGCCGCTCAATATACTTATATGAAATTTATCTAGACTGGCGAACGCCAGATGTTTTGTAAATTTCGGCGCCTTGCGCATATTCACTTAATATAAGTTCCTCTGAATGCCTTCTATGCTATGTTCTCCGGCTGAACTCTTAATGTTGATATGGCATGACGATTCGTGTTCACTCGCAGCAGAGTAGCACGATGATACGATCCAGAGATGCCTATTTATAATAAACCGCAATCGCACGGTGTCTAACTAGTAGACAGAGGCAAGTACAGGTGGTTCCCGCAAGGAGCAGTGGAACAACTGTAATCAATAATTCTGATTGACTAACTAGAGATGAAGTTTTTGGGATTTTTAAAAGAATAAAAACAAAGAAAATAAACTAAAATAGTAAAATGAATTCAATGAGAAAACTCGGTAACCAGGATTTGTAGTATCCACCACTATTTCTATTCAATTACTGAAATGAAACATAATCCGTGAATTATTTATTGTCCGTTCTATTGATATCACCTATTATATGTATTAGATTCGCAAATATCACTGGGACGCCCTAAGCATGGCACATCAAAAGACTAAACCGAAGCATGCACCATCAAATTGCATTAGCGAGAAAGTTATACGAAACTAAATATATGTTCACAAATAATACCCGACTATTCTAAGCATACCCCATCAAAGGATTAACCCAAGCATGAAATATCAGACAATGAGACAAATAAATTTGTGATTCTAATAATCAAGTGCATAGGTTATTGTATTGTACAGAACCGGTGAAGCAACAACTAGTTTCATCGCAAAATCAATATATAAAATCATGAAATTAATTTATTCAAATCATAATAGTCTTCTGTTATATAAATCAATTCAATTAACCTAAAACTCCATGTGGTTTCAACATAAACCCTAGTTACGAAAATCTAGCAACACATGATTATGGATTTCTTAAAAACCCAAATAAAATGATTACAAGAAAATAGAGGAAAAGATAAAACCCTTGTCACCGAATCGTATCCTTTCCCTTCAATCTCTTGTCCTTCCGTTCTCGCATTCACGGATGTTTGAACTGCTGCTACGTCGTCTCTTTTTCTCTTCCGTGGTTTCGGCTCTGTAGCCGCCACTCCAAAACCGGCCTGCCTTCACTTTCTGTTCGTTTCCTTCATATAGCTGTTGCCTCCAGTCTAACGTAATACCTATCAAAATCTGCCAAGGCCCAGTCCAATGACCCGAATGCAACACCAACTCCAAATCCAAAGATAGCACCACTGTCCGTTAAATCTGGTTACCCACTGGCTTCCAACGTCAGTGCAAATCCTCTCATGATTCCTGTCTAGCCACAGGCCACTCTGTCTGTCTGAATCTCGGTCACTTACCTCAGCTGGTTGTAAACATCTCAACCATTCAAACACGAGCACAACCCTTGGCAAACACGCAAGAATACCCATTGTTGCTGTTAAGAGAGCTTCTTCCCTTGTTTCTTCGTCTCAACTATAGCACCACTCTTCAGTCCGTCTACTGAGCTTTCACGACCAAGTGGACAGCTCACCCATCATCCAACTTCCATCTTTCCTATCAAACCATCACTACTAACATCGAACCCTTCAAAATCACCATCAGCTTCTCTGTTCTTATCCATCGCCAATCACTACTCTAACTCGAGCTTAACAGCTCCAACAGTCGACCACAACATCACTTCCATCGACTGTCAAAATCCTTTCATCTCATACTTCCCTGACATATACACCTTCTGCCATCGATTGCGCAGACTCCATCTCCAATCAGTTCAAATCTTCCAATCCGTCTCCACTTTCTGTAGCATGTAAGCTCGTTGATTCTTGATATCCCAGACAAAGTCCACCACACACTGCCGACAACAAATACGACACATTTCTTCTTAGCCCTTGTTCACGGCCATGACAGCACTTTCCTCCATCTATTTTACGTCTCAAGACTGCTCGACTGCAAACCAGCACCACATCATCACCGTCACAAAATCTTCATTGTCGCTTCTGCACTATGAATTGTCCACAAACTTACTTCGAACAACAACAACACAGCCGAGACATAAATCTCCTTGACTGTGAAATCTTCTCTTAGACTAAACAAATGCAACCATCGAACTCAGTTCACTGTTGCATGCTTTTACCTTCCAAGAATCGAAGTTGCCAAACTAAACCCTTAAACTGCATCGATGTCGCTGCTATCACTCTCACCATCGGTTCAAACTCAAAACCAAAACTCAATATATCAGTGCATGCATCTCCACTTCGAATTCAAATCAGCCAACAATGTACAGTCAATCTCCGAGTTCCCATTGCAGTCCCATCACCAACTTTTTTCAATTGTATCCACCATCACAAATATGAGAGGAGCCACCATTGTCATGCATTACTTCAGCCACTAGCTTCTCCATCTTCTTCTTGTGTTATCGCAAACATAATATCCAAACTTCTCAACAGATTCACATCGAGATCAATTCCAGATTGCAGGCACCATAACCAACACCCAACAACAGAAACCGGCAGCCATATGCAACTTTAGTTCACAGCAAACCACCTGAATTTGTACCACATCACCAGGTCCCATATATTTATCCACTACGGTTCACGTGCTTGCATGAAGTCTTCGTTTTCACCTATATCCTTCCCTGGTCGTGAGATGTATGTGTGGTGCACTAGCTTAAATGGTTAACTAGGCAGCCCACAGTCCATTAAGCTTTGTGTCTTCTTGGCACAGTGAGTAATGTCGATGATTTTTCGCCGCAAACGCCAATTAGCTTCTTATTTAGCTATTTATCTCTCTAGTGATTGAATCTGCTTGTACTTTCTACAAAAGCACTAAAATAGTGTTATTAGCCAAAATATCGAGTCTTAGCTAATATAAATATGGGTATAAAATGTAGAACATATGTGCTTATCGGACACCCCCACACTTATATTTTGCTAGTCCTCGAGCAAAATAATGAATATATCCGCTCAACAGCTGGATATGGAGAGATGTCTGCTAAACAGCGAGACTGGTCGTCTGCTAAACAACTAGACGGAACCACTAAACAGTGGTATATAGATGTCTGCTAAATGATGGTTATTTTCAATGATGTTGTAGTAAGAAGGGTTGTCGTTCACTTGGACTTGATGAGATTGATTTTAAGAATTAATAAAATAAAATAAAGAAAAATATATACAAATATTGTCACAGGATGAAGAGATGTGCTGGGACTCAGGATTCGGCCAAACTCATAACAAAAGGTTCAAATATTAATTCTTTTAACAATTATCGCTGAACAAATAAAAACATGGACTTATTTTTGCCAAGATAGATTCTCAAAAGATTGGTTGTAAATCCTAAGCATGATGTATCAAAACATTTAAGCTAAGCATACCTCATCAAATTAAATGACAACCAATTAATTCAAATCATATTTCAATTAAAATTAATGCAAAAGTCTTAAAAAGAATTAAATAATTTTACCCATGTATGAAATTCGTCTTCCTCCGTCATCCTAGTAATGGGGTCTAGATCATCATGTTGGAAACACGCTCAAAATATGATTTTATTGCTCAAAGGTGCTTATAAATGATGAAAAGGAGAGATATCAAATAAACCAGAAATTTGCAACGCATGAGAAGCGTTACAAACCACTGTTACAGCGTACGATAAATGGTAAATGTCGTTGTAGAAATACGACCCACGGTGATGTGTCGTTGTCACTGTAGCATTTACGACGGCCCTTCATGCGTCTTAAGTTCTTCGTGTTCTTCAGAACGACACTCTTTATGTGTCGTCTGCAACTATTTCTTCCTGCTGCTGCTGCAACTTCTCCTGCAGCCTGATTCTTCGTCCTCAGCCTACCCCTAACTCTCCATCCCCTTTCTATTCGACCTCAACAACCTTTAAATAGTCCCAGCTCCAAAGAAATCTCCAAAATAACTCGTATTTACTCCTCTTTACTTACTTGCAGATCACGAGAAAATATTTACTTTTTATTTCTCTTTCACGCGTTATCTTCAGCTGAAACTCTCCAACATGTTGCCTTCATGGTCCAAACACGCTGAGATTTTTCCGAACTCGTGCATATCCATAGCCAACTGCATGTAAGCACGGGATAATATAAGATGAACCGAGATATTCTCGTGTTCTCTATTTACTCGATAGTCTGTGTAACACTCCCTTTTTCTTCGAAATTGAGAAACTTACCAATCCTGTTATGATAACACATGATATTCCCACTTGATTCTGTGACAAAATCCCTTGAAAATCTCGGCCAGTCACGAGAGTAAATACACCCATGTTTTATGAGAATCAACCCAAATCTTCCCTTATTCTCGTGCATGAATCAATTACCTCCCCTGTTTTAGTGTAACAGGATAATTACAAACCAAATCAACGAGAATATCACAGAAAATCTCGCCCAAATCATTCCCAAAATACACGCTGTAGCTGGCTGTAACTGAGTTCTTCAAATAAAACTTTCCCGCTAAATTTCAGCTTTCAAATGGAGAGGATGAAGTGCCCCTTATCCTATGATGGGATGCCGATAGTAATTAGTGTACCCCTTATCAAATGAGGTACTCCTTATCCAAAATTGGGAGTCCGAATAATAGGTGTCCTCCGGATGCCAAAATCAACTTTATCGAGCCGAATTTTCCAAAAATGTTTGTTTCCCAAAAATGCCTACAAACATATAAAATACCAAAATTAGTACAAAATCGAGTGCCAACAATATATAGTATTGAGATCAAATTAGACACAAAAATGTGTCTATCAAATACCCCCAAACTTATTATTTGCTAGTCCTCGAGCAAATTTATTCTAGAAAAGAAAATTCAAACTCACTAGGTGGCCCTAGTGACCGAGTTATAGTCTCGGGAGGGTTTACCAGAGGTGTACCCACAAAACCTTTACTCCAGACCCTAGCTATCTACGCAGAACCTTGGAAGGCACTAAAGAATCTCCTTGGTTGGCATACAATCATTGACTATAGGAGGAAGTACCCTGATGCGAAATTCCAATTGTTGTACACGAGTTTGCACTTAAGCATACTAAAATTCATATAAAGTGACAGAGCTCTACTCAGATAGTTTCTGGACATCATAAACCGGAGTCAACCAATCACATGGATAGATTAAGAAGATGGATGTAGAGAAAAACGTGGATGATGTTGACTAAGGTGAACCTATCCTAATGGAGTGAGATACTGGTCTGGACTAATATCAACACACTGGCATATACAAGGGAACCAGTGGTCTATAATCCTAATTCTAGGTCAACTCAGCTGGCATATACAAGGGTACCAGTGGTCGACTTTATTGTATTTATTCCGATTGGTCTAGTGGTCTGGTCTGGTCTTTTTTTTTTTTTTTTGTGTCTCAGTCACTCTATTTCACCCTAGCAATGGTAAAAAGAAAAAGAAAAAGAAGTGATCAGGATTCTTTCGATGTTTCCATCACGAGGATATGGCGAAACTACCATGTTTTCTTTTCTAACACCTGAGCTCTGTGCTTTTATGAATAGACTCTTCTAGATGTTTCCATCTAATAAGATTGGTTCCTCAACTCCTACAACCAAGATGTTCCCATCCACTTAGATTAGTTAGTGCCAACCTTAATAAGCATAAATTTCTAGTCTCTGGAGTTTATTTATTGCAACTAAAAAGTTTCTCCCATACCCCCAAACTTAAATCTAACATTGTCCTCAATGTTCTAAAGATAAAATTAAAAGTATGAACAAGGAGAAACTGTTACCACTTGAAGCAAAATAGTTAAGGAAAGCTATTACCGTGTTGCATGAGCATGAGTTACCTCCCAAGAAGTGCTAAGTTTAAAGTATTCAGCCAGACATTGGAAAGGATTAGTCACCTCGAAGAATCATATAGCAATAGCCGGAATAACTGCGGGTCATCTGGATCAAAAAGTGCTAACCACAAGAAGAGGAGACTGCAACAGACCAGGAAGATATCCAACACCCTCTTATCTATTTTTTTGTTTAAGACAACTACATCTAGTTGTGGTTCGGGTTCAGGCTCTATAAAAGGGTCTAGATAAAAAAAATTCATCTGCTGGATTTCCTCAAAGGAAGGATCCTGAAGATCAGGTTCTAGAGTCTGGAAATACTCAACTAAGAACTTAGAAGCACATAAAAATAACCCTGAATAACTGGGGATCCTCTAAGTCAATCAGATTTGACTCACACGGTTGACCACAGTGGTGGTCATTCTTAAGCAAATGTGTCGACCCTAATATCCTAAAGTAATTAGGTTTAGTCTCAAAACTTAATAATTGACACATCTGAAACTTGTACGTTCCCACAATTGGAAGGAAGGTTTTTGGTGGGAAAACAAAGTCAATCGTGGTATCATAGCCTGAGTTAACCACATCAACCCGGATGATGGGTTTCTAACAACTGAACTTCTTTATGGACACAACTAGGTTCAGGAAAAAGTGTATGAAGATAATCTTGTAAAATGGTTGAGGCACGGATGTCCAGTCCTAAGTGAGGGGACTTTCTGAGAGTTAAAGGTAAGGCACTAGGAGAGTGATAGTCACCCCCAAACTTAGAGTTTTAAGTGTCTCTAGATAGACTAGTCACAATTTCCCTAATTTCTAGAACATCAGAATCCTGAAAATGGTCAATTGATTCTTCTAAGTTATTATCAGGTAATGCATCCTTACTCATCTCTACGAGTTTATCGTCTTCTAAGATTAGTGTTTCTAAATCACTAGACTCTAAAACAGTATTCTCAGGGTAAACTCTTTCCTCTAAACCATCATCACAATCATATAAAGGATTATCAGCGAAAGTTTCTAGTAAAGGCTCGTTAACTAAGGTGTTAATCATAGTTACTTCCTCCGATTCACTTATAGGCACATCAAATAATGGATTATCCAACATATTGCAAGCTAAAGGATAATGAACTACATCGTCTAAAACGGTGGCATCTCTAGTCAAATCCTCGTCCTTTCGAATAGGTGAATAATCATTAAAATTATTGGGATTTGAACCAGAAATAGTACTATCATTATAAAGTTCAATCGGAGTAACAAATTCCTGATCACTATGCTTACATATTTTAAATTCTTCATCAACACTATCCTCATCATAATCATAACATGAAAATGTTTGAACCTCATCTAAACAAGTAGTGTTACCATTTTTAACCTCGTCATCTTGATTATGCAAATAAATATCCTCATTTTCATGGGTATTATTGGAAACACTGTATTGGAAATTAAGATTATCTCGAGCAATTCTTTCGTTCGTCTCAGCTATCATCTTAAGGGATTCCTCTATAGAAAGTTTTCTTTCGTCATAAACTAAGTTATTCATCTTAGCTAACTTACGTGTCGTCTCCTCTAATTTCCTGAGAGACTCTTCTAAAGGAGAAACATAAGAATTTTGCTCGTATGACCCGTGCATGTGTGGATAGTAATTGGGCACATCATGGTATGAGCCATAACCTTGAAAAGGCTGATGTTCCCAACCACTATTCACACTATGGTCAAAGTAGTAACGTCCATTTTGAAACTCAGTCGGATAATCATTGTATTGGCTGTCATAATACCAGTTTGACATCCTAACTACAAGGGAATTCTACACAAACACGAACAAGGCTGACTCGACCACAACAAACCTACTGATTTCTAGCAAACAAAAAGCATGATGGCTCCACTTAGATTGTTTCTAGACCAGCTTCTAATCCTTCGAAAGGGAATTCGTTACAATTTAAGCAGACCCCTCTGGAATCAATCCGAGTCAAAGTAAGTTGAATAGAGGCGAGGGAAGCTACGTGGAGCTTTGATACCCAAGGCCTCATCGCATTACAAGGCGGCGCAATCACGCATTCAACTCACAGAAACCATCATGAACTTCGAAGTATATGCTTAAAAGAGTAACCAATATTTTTTCGAATGACTTTCCTATTAAGCTCGTTACCCTATCGGTCTCGTTCTAGTCAGTATTTTAAGCTTGGGTTCGCGTTTGGTATTGTTTTCCTAAGGCGGGCAAGAAGAGAACGGTGATGAAATCCGAACTCTTATCTTGTATGGCTAGTCCTTTCCCTTTACTAGGAAATTAAAGCAGCCGGATTCAGTTCCTCAACATATATTCACACGAAGGAAGACAATAACTCGCTTACAGGGGATTCGCGAGTGTTTCGAAAAACTTACCTCCCGTTCCAGACGGGGGATGAACCGTTGAGGTCGACTCGGGCCACAACTCCTATGTCATGTACGAACCCGAGGGGCCGAGACAGTATCGTAACTGTCGTCCTTCCCTGTGCAGTTTATATTTAAACTAACCCTTCCTTAGGGTTTTAAAAATAATAATGTCCAAAAGTCCAAAAATTAAAAAGTCCAAAAATAAAAATTACAAAAATAATTACCTAATTACAGTTTCTAAAATAAAAAAAATAATAATAACACTATATACAAAATTTTCTTCTTTACTCCGTTCGGATCTCTCTTTTCTTTCCTATTTTGGATTTGATTTTCTTTTCAGCACTTTCTCTTTTTCTTTCGATCCACTTCAAATCTGAAAGCAAACAGAAATACCAAAACGCGTAAAAAAGAACAAAAATAATAATAAAAAAAAATCCTAAAAAAAAATCTATAAACAAGTCCGCGTCGGCGGCGCCAAAAATTGATGGTTTTTTTCAATGATGTTGTAGTAAGAAGGGTTGTCGTTCACTCGCACTTGATGAGATTGATTTTAATAATTAATAAAAAAATAAAAATAAAAAATATATACAAATATTGTCACAGGATGAAGAGATGTGTTGGGACTCAGGATTCGGCCAAACTCATAACAAAAGGTTCAAATATTAATTCTTTTAACAATTATTGCTCAACAAATAAAAACATGGACTCTTATTTTTGCCAAGATAGATTTTTAAAAGATTGGTTGTAAATCCTAAGCATGATGTATCAAAACATTTAAGCTAAGCATACCTCATCAAATTAAATGACAACCAATTAATTCAAATCATATTTCAATTAAAATTAATGCAAAAGTCTTAAAAAAGAATTAAATAATTTTACCCATGTATGAAATTCGTCTTCCTCCGTCATCCCAGTAATGGGGTCTAGCTCATCATGTTGGAAACACGCTCAAAATATGATTTTATTACTCAAAGGTGCTTACAAATGATGAAAAGGAGAGATATCAAATAAACCAGGAATTTGCAACGCATGAGAAGCGTTACAAACCACTATTACAGCGTACGATAAATGGTAAATGTCGTTGTACAAATACGACCCACGGTGATGTGTCGTTATCACTGTAGCATTTATGACGGCCCTTCGTGCGTCTTAAGTTCTTCGTGTTCTTCAGAACGACACTCTTTATGTGTCGTCTGCAACTATTTCTTCCTGCTGCTGCTGCAACTTCTCCTGCAGCCTGATTCTTCGTCCTCAGCCTACCCCTAACTCTCCATCCCCTTTCTCTTCGACCTCAACAACCTTTAAATAGTCCCAGCTCCAAAGAAATCTCCAAAATAACTCGTATTTACTCCTCTTTACTTATTGCAGATCACGAGAAAATATTTACTTTTTATTTCTCTTTCACGCGTTATCTTCAGCTGAAACTCTCCAACATGTTGCCTTCACGGTCCAAACACGCTGAGATTTTTCCGAACTCGTGCATATCCACAGCCAACTGCATGTAAGCACGGGACAATATAAGATGAACCGAGATAATCTCGTGTTCTCTATTTACTCGATAGTCTGTGTAGCACTCCCTTTTTCTTCGAAATTGAGAAACTTACCAATCCTGTTGTGATAACACAGGATATTTCCACCTGATTCCGTGACAAAATCCCTTGAAAATCTCGGCCAGTCACGAGAGTAAATACACCCCTATTTTATGAGAATCAACCCAAATCTTCCCTTATTCTCGTGCATGAATCAATTACCTCCCCTGTTTTAGTGTAACAGGATAATTACAAACCAAATCAACGAGAATATCACAGAAAATCTCGCCCAAATCATTCCAAAAATACACGCTGTAGCTGGCTGTAACTAAGTTCTTCAAATAAAACTTTCCCGTCAAATTTCAGCTTTCAAATGGAGAGGATGAAGTGCCCTTTATCCTGTGATGGGATGCCGATAGTAATTAGTGTACCCCTTATCAAATGAGGTACCCCTTATCCAAAATTGGGAGTCCGAATAACAGGTGTCCTCCAGATGCCAAAATCAACTTTTTCGAGCCGAATTTTCCAAAAATGTTTGTTTCCCAAAAATGCCTACAAACATATAAAATACCAAAATTAGTACAAAATCGAGTGCCGACAATATATAGCATTGAGATCAAATTAGACACAAAAATGTGTCTATCACTAAACAGCTAGACGGATCCACTAAACAGTGGATAGAGATGTCTGCTAAACAGCGAGACAGAAGACCCGCTAAACAACTGATCATATCATATTAGAAAATACCCTAAATATTGTTTTTTTTTTTTTTAAATCACAATTCCTAACGAAAGCGCCACTCCCCCACACTTAAACATGACATTGTCCTCAATGTAATTGAGTCATCCAACGTAGAAATTAAGATGGGAAATTCAAGCAAACAAATAAAAGATAGAGGAAAGAAAGCAACTCTGATGGGTTGACTCTCATGAAGCGAAATCGTATGGGTTGACTCCCATAAAGCATAATCTTCATATCCATGTTTGCGCACATAAAGAACCCCAAACAAGGTGAGGTTGCACCAAAGTAAGCAGCAAAGCATATATATAAAGTCTGAAAAGTTGGGGATCAATCCAACAAATCAGGTCAGCTGCGAATATGAACCTGCAAACACTATAAAACTCCAAAAAGAAGTGTAAGTCTATCCCCAAAAGAAAACAGTCCTTAATCGAGATAAATAAATCACTCAAATGGACAACAAACATAGAATCTATATTACTTTCTATTTGGGAAACATACTTTAAATCAGGTTCAAGATCAGTTGAAATAACTTTCGTCGACACAATATCTTCACTAGGAATAAGAGGAAGTAATGAATTGACATTGTCAAAATGAAAAGTATCATCAAACTCAACACAATGACCTGAATATACATTCATTGGTTCAAGTTCATAAAAATCAGTAACTCCTAAATCTGGTTCTAAGTCCGCGGAAATAACTTCCGTTGTTGAGCTACATTGATTATTAACCATTGAAGGGCACAATGCATTGACAATATCAATAAGCACCGGGTTATTGGAATCAACAAAGTGGGCTAAACAAACATATAAAGGTTCGAAATCATCTGTACAAGTTATCTGACCAGTATCAATATGTTCAACATCCACATAAGCATTCATAGAATCACAAGATGGTTCAACGAAAGATGGGCTCAATGGAACAGAAGTATCCTGAACAATTGACTCATTATTATCAGTAACTACATGACTCGTAGGAATCTCATTATTTGAATGACTAGAAGGTATCTCATTGTGAACGTCTACTGTCTCTAAGTCGTTAGACTCAACAATAGTATCTTCTGTATATACAGATTCTTCTAAATCATCATTATCTGAATAAACAGTGTCTCTAATACAACTCTCGTCCTTTTGAATAGGCAAATAATCAATAAGATGATCATGAGTTGGATAAGATACCTATTTTCCTCAAGACACTAACGGAACGGTTACCACAAGAGTGACGTCAACTCCAAATGGAACTGACAAGGAATACTTTTAACATCCGGCGCGGGCACTTCAGCAGGACACGCCTTTATAGATGAAGAGGCTCGCATTGCTCTTGAACGCCTAATAGAAAGGAATCAGCAATCCAATTTCATCACACGTGAAGATCAGGAACGACTTCTCCAAAATCGGGGCAAATAAAATCAACAACCTTCCTGAGTTCATAGAGACCCCCTTCCCTTCAGGAGCTGCGTGATTTCTGGGGACTTCGCCCACAAAATCGTGCAGTCTATGATGAAACATTTATGTGAGATTCTGTATTTCTCCAAGGCGCATCGTCAAGACATGCTTGCAGCCCTCAACCGCACTGTATCTGGAAAACAACTGTTTCCATTCAGGGAAGTCGTTCCCGAACCCCAACCTCTTCTGGAAAACACGATTGATAGATGGAACTGGGGACTCCTAACCACTGTTCACTTGAAGGATGTCGAGTTTGACAGCACGCTGATTGACGTGGCCTCCGACTTTAACATTGTAACCGTCAAGGCTCTGAGAGTTGCAAGGGAAAATCAAACAGAAGAAGCGTATTCTTTCCCATGATGAGAAAAACATTACTTGCCGACCAGCACTATTTTTGACGTCTTCCCGTATGCCACATCGTATCAATTCATTTTTCGAAGTCAAGGGTTAATGGCACCCTCACTGGAGTTCTCTCAAGGAGCCGATTCAACGTTTCGCTCCAGAAGCCGCTTCAACATTCTCTCGGGAAGCCGCTCTGCTTCCAGAGTCAGAAGCCGCTCCGCTTCCAGAGCCAGAAGCCGCCCCGCTTCAACATTCTCTCGGGAGGCCGCTCCGCTTCCAGAGCCAGAAGCCGCTCCATTTCAACATTCTCTCGGGAAGCCGTTCCGCTTCCAGAGCCAGAAGCCGCTCCGCTTCAACATTCTCTCGGGAAGCCGCTCCGCTTCCAGAGCCAGAAGTCGCTCCGCTTCTAGAGCCATAAGTCGCTCCGCTTCAACATTCTATCGGGAATCCGCTCCGCTTCCAGAGCCAGAAGCCGCTCCGCTTCAACATTCTCTCGGGAAGCCGCTCTGCTTCAACATTCTCTCGGGAAGCCGATCCGCTTCCAGAGCCAGAAGCCGCTCCGCTTCAATGTTTTGTTCTGGAAACTGCTTCAACATTCTCTCGGGAAGCTGCTCCACTTCCAGAGCCAGAAGTCGCTCCGCTTCAGCATTCTCTCCATAAGCTGCTCCAGGATCCGAAGCCGAAGCTTCAACGTTTTGCTCCATAAGCTTCAACGTCCTCTCCAAGATCCGAAGCCGCTTCAACGCCACACTACTTCCTTCCAAAGTTCATGCTCGTAGCCACCACACTCCTCCCTGTTAAGGATCGTGATCACAGCCAGCCAAGGATCGCAGTTATGGCCACGTTTTGATCCATCTCGCCAAACCTCGTGGTCATGGACAGTTTACTCGCTTACGCATACAGACGATCCATTTTCTTCCATGGACGCCCATGCAATTCCAGCAGACCTATTTTGGTTTCCACGCGATGTAGTCTCTTCCGATCACATATGCTGCCAAGAACTGTTGCTGCTCGTTTATCGATACCAGCCAGAACTTCACCATAGAAACAACGCTACAAGGGTAATCTGTACTTCTCCATGTTTTATTTTCACATAGAAGAAGTAATAGAGTCACCAGTACGGATGCAAGATGGTGATATCCTTATCATGGTCAACTCACCGACCATACCAGATATAAACATGTAAACCACACTTGGGGACTGAGTGTAGCGCCCCCAAATCTAGCAGCTGACTAATCTAAGAGATTAGCTAAATAAAGAGGTACTAAAATCTAAATCATTTACTTAAAAATTCAATTAAGAGATCTGCTACAAAACTTAACGCAAAAACTATCCCCGTTCTGAAATATATATACAAGAACTTCTCTCAAATGATACATATACAATAATGATTTGATTTACAAATAGAATATACAACATACTAAACATAGCAGAAGTTAACCAAATAACAGACTCAACTCCTCGAAGCTTTCGCTACGCAAATCCGATCTGTCTCTGAAACTGAAAGTGGGAATGGGTGAGCACATCATCCCTAAAAGGTGTGCCCAGTAGGAATAACATTTAACTTTCAAGTAATCATTTAAATGATTTGAAAACAATTCATGTTTTCCCTAACATTAAAACACAACCAACTCACAGAAGTAAACAATCATGTGTATGAAACTAAATCCTTCCAGACAATGTACTAGTATGGTGATTCAGCCTCCACCTAGATAGCTAATATGGTGATTCAGCCTCCACCTAGTTATTGCAATCAAAGAAAGTAGGTATAAATGAAGGAGCATGATCCTATATACCACAGATGGAAATTCTCATTTCCAAACAATCAATGGAAATTCTTATTTCCCAAACAATTCATAAAGACGAACAAAGCATTACGATTCCTTTCCAAGCAATGGAAAGATTAAAAGAAACAACAGAACTTTTGTAACTCAAAATTAAACAATGCATGGAATACACAACCAGACAATGCATGAATTTGTTAAACATAAACTTTTGTAAAAGAAAACAACAATAATCACAAAAGAGTTAAATATAAATTCCCACCTCTTTTGATGACAAGCCACGCCTACCTCGAGATCCACGATCCACTGGTTCATTCTTTGAATCGATCGTTGTTAATATAGAATAACTGTTAATCACACAAGAAGTCTAAGAATGTAGCCAAGATGGCTCATACAAGAAACATACAAATTTATCTAATGGTTCTACACATCTTCTTTATTCAACTCTTGCATACCTAAAGGTTTACTAATTCAATTAGGTTGTTTCTCTAGTCCACTAGCTAAGTCTAAAAAATATCTACAACTTTGTAGAAGGAACCAAAGGCTAACTCGGACCATAAAGGGTCCAATTCATCTAATTAAGAAAAATGCTCCTAAGACCAAGCCCATGACCCGCGGGCTTACTCCGGCCCAGCCCATCAAACCGGCCCGTTAACAAAAGGTCTGGTCCAACTAAGTCAACCAACGGTCAACGTCTGGTCAAAGGTCAGCCAACAGTCCACGTCCAAGGTCAGGTCAATGTCCAGGGTCAATGGTCAATGAGTCAAGACTAGTGACTCAGTGGGTCAAAACCGATTCAATCCGATTCGACTCAGTTAGATGGAATAAGTCAGCTAAAGTCAGATCAGTCAGACCTGACTGATGGAAAATCTCAAGGCATGAGCCATTGCTCAGGCCAACACAATTTCAACATCATTTCTCACTAATCTAATTCGAGCCTGCATCTTAGTTCAACTTCAACATACTCTTCTTTACATAGCTACTCAAATTCTATATCTACAACATCATCATAACACGTTCATTCAAAACAATAATTCATAATTCATTTACAAAACTAAACTCAGTTTACCTGCAATTGCAGCTTTCCAAGCTTCTACAAGAGAGGTTCAACTTCAAACAAACATCTAACCCATCATCCCAATATTCAGTTACAATGCTTAAGTCAGTAACCACATAACATCCCTTTCTTTAACTCATTTCTCTTACACAGTGCACCCCATACACAACTCAGGTTGTTCCCATGATTTTATATCATCACCATCTCCAACCTCTTACACACATCCTCTTGAGTAAACGATATCAACAACAATTCTACCAGATCTCAGTTGAGAGTCTCAATCACACCTTCATAACCCAGCTTCACTATTTCAGAACCAGTAACAATTATACCACCACTAGATACTCTATTTCATTTCCACAAAGTCTCAAACACAAACAATACCACAACCTTTGCCTTAGCAACACCAACGCCATACAACAAAAATACCAACACCAATCTCAATATTTCAGCTTAACTCAACACCCCTCAACCCTGTCTTAATCCTAATTCAACAAACAAACTCTCCTTCATAAATTAACTTCAATCCACACACCACAAGTTCAATCCTTTCAATTCTCTATCAACAGACCTCCGTTAGCTCAAATAAACTCAATCAATTCCATTCAGTTAACACATCACCTGCATCTATAACCTCCAAAATCCTAAAGAACAGACTCAAGCCATGTTCTTCAATTCATCACTAAACTAACTTCAAAACGTTAATCAAAACAACACTCTGGATTCCTTTTCTAAAGATTACAAATACATGCACCCTAATTCTAATCGGGGAAGAACATGAGGAACCCTAATTCTCAATTCCATCATTGAAATTCTGATTCTTTAATCAAACTATCAGTTAACATTAAACCCCTCGATAATCTAAAAAATCACATCAATCTCCCCTTAAACATCATCCAAATTAAGAAACCCTAAATTACTTGGTTTTGTGATTCTTCCCAAGAATGGATTCAAATCAACAAATTAGCACCAACCCCTTTTTCTCTTCATCACCAACCACCCAAATCCTCATTTAATCAACCACTTCTTCTACGGCTAGAACCCAACTCAAACCCTAGCTCTCATTTTATCTCTGAACATCACTTCTTCTCCTTCTCACAACAGATAGACATTCACAACACCACCAACCGTCATGCCTTGATCTAACCCTAAACCACACGGTCTCAGAACTCCATTTTATCACCAACTCTCGAACAGCAGATGAACAGAGGAGAAGAAGAAGAAAGAGAAAGAAGAAGAGAAAATGAGTTTCTCTTTCGATTTGGTGAAGATAAGGCCGACCGAAAGGCACCCGTCCAAACGATAAGGGCAGCCAGGAGGTTTAAAGCAGAATTACTAATTTGCCCTTCATACAAAACTCATAATATCTTCTCCATCCGATATCCGATTGACACGTTCGAGTAGTCCATTCTGCGTAACTTTCCGAGATCTATCTAACGACACTAGTTTCGTATCTTAATCGTTGTTAGATTAATTTCTATTAATTAACATTCGTGTTAAATTAATCGAGTCAATATCGACTAATTCGTCACTTGACTGGTCGAATAGCGTTGACGAGCTTGAGGGTCTTTACACTGAGGCTCTACATGGGAGCTCTTCACTGTCAACGCTCAGAAGACACGGTCAACCAAAAGTCATAGCCATGACAAGGTCATCCACCCTTCAAAGGTGTTGCGTAAGAATATCATCACCTCTCTGTCTAGAAGGCGCCTGCAACACTTTACGAGGCCGCAGCGGATCCCAAGCCAACTCAGAGAAAATAACTTCAGTAACCAAAGAGAAGTGTGACTGGGGACTGCTCATCACGGTCCATCCACGACAATAATCAAGCATCCATGATATAACTCCAAAGACGCGGCTGAAACATTTTTCTTGAAGAGACAGAGGGAGCCACGATTAACGATATGACTCTCTCACTTCTACTTCTTCGTTATCCAGAATGTTTCGTCCATGTGATATTCCAAGCACCCCAGCATCACATCCAGGAGAGTATGATAAGATTGTATCAAATCCCATAGGCGTGTATTCAAGGAGATGCAATTAAAGTAGGCTACACCTGGGGACTGAAGCATCCTTCATTTTTTAGAAGCTTAAACGCAGTCACCACCTTACCAGTGAATGCAGCCGAAGCACATGTTCCACAAGAAAATATGCTCATGGAAATTACACATGGGGACTACCAGAATGGGACGCCTTCACTGCTCTCAACCAGGTCATTTCCGATTTCAACATCATCATTGTCAAAGTTTTACGAGCCACAAGAATTTCTCATTATGAAGCCGTACACGTGCATCAAAGACCCCAAAAGCACGCCACATAGATACATTCTCATATCTGGCCACGCCATCAGATATAACGGAAGTATAACTGGGGACTGCTCACTGCACTCCATGCAAACACCGCCTCAACAGAAACAACTCCAGCATCCTATCCAGAAGCCACCTCAGCAGCAGCTTCGGCATCCTGTCCAGCGTTTGTTTCAACAGCAGCCCTAACATATGTTTCCGTGGATTTTCCAATGGCTCCAGCATATGTTGCCTCCGTCTCCTCATCCGCCTCAACGGCATCCTCAGCATCCATTTTAACGACCCTGACAATGGTTTCGGCGTCCACTCCATAAACTGCTTCAGTTTCGTAAACCGTGTCGACATCCTCCTCATGAGCTTTTCCAGTGGCTTCTTGAGGATGTCCCGGTTCATCCGCATCAAGGTCAAGGATTACAATACCATCGTGGACAGGGTAATTAAACTGACTCTCATATAAAAGTTTTATGGACTCAATCTTCCGCCGCTTCAACCGAGAGGCGAATCGTTCAGCCCTAGCACTAGGTTGTAGAGAAGCTTCCTTTCTCTGAGATCTCCCAACGAACTGGGATGCCTCATCGTGCCTCCACTTTTCCTCCATGTCCACTGAAGCCAAGAGAGTCTGAACACACATCCGCACTCTGGATAAATGGGTGGGAGACATGCCTTGGATAATCTCGTCAGCCTTGCGGAACAGAGAATCAATTCTGTCTAATATCTCCCCATGAGAAGAAATCTAGTTTTCGTCGAGTTCAGAATTTCTCTCTGAAGAGGTACGATCATCACTAAAAGATCTCATTATATTCTACAAAAAAATTTTTTTACCACGGTTGCACCAGCAAACTACATGATGAGAAAGACAAAATGGAACTAGGGGAAGAAACGTGAGACAGTACCTGTAAAGAAGGTGGATGCGAATTTTATGATGATCTATATGAGCGAAGGGTTCAAGATCACCTCTTATATTCAGCAGAAAATCTTTTACCAGCGTGAATCAAGGCCTCACATGTGTAATACCAGCTGGATTAGATATTTGTTTATGTGGAGTAATTAGGGTTTGGTATCCAAGTCATTCTGTGACTTAACCAGCGTCATCTTTCCACTCCGAGCCAGCAGCGTCAACGGCTCCACGTCCTAGCCGACACCAACATCTCGCATTATTACCGCGCTAGCTTCTCTGCTCGACAGCCGATGCACCAACGACGCCATCCGCTACTCCAAGCTAGCCGCGCCTTCCGAGCCAGCCACTCCATTGTTTTTCCAAGCTTGCTGCGTCATCATCCTTCCAAGCAAGCCAACGCTCCATTGGATTTCCAAGCTAGATGCGTTCATCCGCCACTCCAAGCTAGCTGCGCCATCCGCCATGCCAAGCTAGCTGCGCCATCCGCTTCTCCAAGTCAGCCACACCAGGCCTGTGCCAGAAGTCCGCGCCCAAGCTAATAGCGATATTCCGAGCTAGCCGCACCATCGGCTTTTCCAAGCTAGTCGCGTTATTCGCCATTCCGCAGCATCATCTCCGCTCGGCCAAGGTTGAAGCACCATCTTCGCCGTTCAAGACAACGCAATCTCCACCGTTCAAAGTCGCGCATCCGTCATTCCCAGACCGGAAGCACCATCTTTACCACCCTATGTCCCAAATTGGCACCAATGTTCCGGGAAGCAAGACTCTACGTCGACACCCCCTGGTCGAGCCGGAAATGCGCCAAGTCGTCAATACAAGATCACGGATCCTTCATGCCTTCCACTAAAGGTTAGTTGAATTTCCCCGGCAAACTCTTCACGTCTTTCCCCCCTTCGATTTTACTCTTGACCGTCACCATCTCATGCTTACCCCGCAACAACGCCACTGTTACGTGCTAAGCAGGGGACTTAATGTTGATGGTGGTTTTTAGCTTAGGGTTAAAATCGTAAAACCTTGCATCCGATGTGACGTCACTCTGCAAGGAAACAGATTCAGGTGTGCTAACCTTCTCCACTGGCAAATTTATTGAGCCGCTCAATATAATTACATGAAATTTATCTAGACTGGCGAACCCCAAATGTTCTTTAAATTTCGGCGCCTCGCGCATATTCACTTAATATAAGTTCCTCTGAATGCCTTCTATGCTATGTTCTCCGGCTGAACTCTTAATGTTGATATGGCATGACGATTCGTGTTCACTCGCAGCAGAGTAACACGAATCTCCAAGTATCAAGAATAAGATCTCTGCATAAGGCATTGAATCAGAAAAGCATGCTGCTCTCTGGCAATGAACTTAAAAGAGCTCTGTGTCGACACATAGAATTAAATCAACCTTACTAACTTGCAGAAGTCAGGGTTTCGCGCCTCGCGCAACATACTAGACCTTGCTTGTCAAAAAATTAAGCCTAGGCAAACTAGGTAGTTAATCCGCCATGGATTAGCAGGTGCAAAACCTCGCCCAGAATCAGAAAAAACTGGGAGCCGCAGCAACAAAGGGAGGCGTGGCCTTGCCATTGGCCACGCCCCATCCTAAACCGGCCCTATTTCCCTCGACCAATCAGGTCGCTTTAAATCCTCCGCAGCGCACCGGAAGTGTGGCCACGCCCCAGCTTGCCGGCCCCACTTCCCATCGACCAATCAGGTCGCCCTAAATGCGCCACACGCATTCCGAATGAGGCCGACCTAATTTTGCATACCAGCCCCCAATTCTTCCAAGGAGAATTCTTCCACGGCGCCTTGTCCACGCCAAGCCCTAATTCTTCCATGGCGCTTTGGCCATGCCAAGCCCTAATTCTTCCAAGGAGAATTTTTCCAACGGCGCCAAAACTTGGCCACGCCAAATCCTTCCAAGGCGCCAAGATTTGGCCACGCCAAATCTTTCCAACCATGCCAAAATCCTTCCAAGGCGCCAAGATTTGTCCACGCCAAACCTTTCCAACCACGCCAAATCTTTCCAACGACGCCAAACCCTAACTTTGGCTGCGGAGCCAGTTTTTAGCTTTGGCCATACCGCAACGTCTCTGGCATACTACTATATTGCGGCTACTCTCATGCCGCCATGCCATGGCTACGCCACCGGCATTCCATTAGCATGTGGCCGACGCCACTTCACTATACAACAAGATGTGGCCATAATCAATGGCCATCCTTCTTCATGAGATGCAATCTCAGCTATCCAAGTTCGCCAAAGAACCGATAAGCTCACGACAAGTTTTAGGCGACTGGCCAAGACGAGCCTAGCATTACATGCTATGTACCTGCAGAAAGCCTCTCAATTTTAACTTCCCACACGTAGAAAAGTGCTACATGTTTCCACGGAAACACTCGAGACATCAAAATATGTCACAAACTAGGGGATGCTCATAAGGGTATTGGTCTGGCGGTTTACAACGTGCGGCGTGCAATGCGTCCATTACAAGAAAGTGTCATGAAGTAGGATAATTATTGGTGGTGAGAAGTAAAGGTGTAAACAATTCATTTCCTTCATCATGGAAGAGTAATGACTGACGGTTACACGAATTCACTTCCTTCATCATGGAAGCATAACATCTGGCAGTTACACGTTACTCTTTTCTTCCACCACTTAATCTTTTCCACTTCCTACGAGACCAGGGTACGTTTCACTATGACTTGTATAAATAGGTTTCGCCTATTTCCACCAAAAGGACAAGTTTTTGGGTCGGCAACACACAATATCTAGAAATCAACTGGTAGCTTTCCATCCTGCTTACCAGTTCTACTTTCTGATATAAGTCATAAAACACCCATACTTTCAGAATCAACTATTCTGGTCTCAACACTTTCTTCGCTTCCCTCCCTAAGACCAACCCTTCTCCTTCACTTTGTGACCGAATCAAGCCTGGAACGGCCATTTCTTGGTTTAGGCCAGGATTGTACAGATTGATCTCTCGAATCAAAAGTACTCCCTTGTAGTACATTGTTTAGGGTTTAGATTTGTTTCTCACCCACACACCTAAAATTACCAAAATCAGCAGAAACGATTTTCACCCATAAACAACTAGTTAAGAGGACTGCCTCCCCCTACAAGGCCGCAGGTAATCCTGAACTAATCAACATGGAAATTATCATCTTCTTAAGGATACAGTTGTTATGTTCAAGGCTTCTAATCGGTTTTGAACTTCAAGTTTATACATCTTAAGGCTTCTAAGGCATCATCCTTATCCCTAAGCAAGTATAAAAGATAGTACCTCGTACAATCATCCACGAAAGTTATAAACCATCTTTTACCATAGTGCTTTTTGGTTGAACTCATGTCAACTAGGCCTAACTGAATTAATTCTAAGGGCTTAGAATTACTCTGAAAAATTTGTGCTGAAAGATTTTAAAGCATATTGATTTCACTTTTGTGTTCAAAATCCAAACTAAATTTGGGTACGCAGCCTATGCTAGGCAGTTTATGCATTGACTTATAATTTTACGGTTCCAAGTCTACCATGCAAAACATTCAAAGACACACAAAAGAAAGCACAAGAATCAACTATGTTCACTTCATCAGATTTTCCTTTAAGCTTACATAGACCCTAAGTCCTATAACTGTTGCCTAAAAAATCATTGCCCTTAGTTATAACAAGTTTTCCACATTTAATTAAGATCTTCAATCTTTTACCATCTTCAAGAGAAACAAGATACAAGATTCTTGCATATGCTCGGAACATGAAAACTTCATTCAGTGTGAGAATATTACAGATATGAGCTTATGCTCGACCTTTCCCTTTTATGAAACCTTTGTCGTAGATGAGATACTCATATTGAGTTTCTCGACATCCTTTATCCTCTGATAAGAGGTGAACAGGTCTCTGTTTCAACAAACATACTTAGTGGCTCCAGAGTCCACCACCAGTCTCTCACATTGGTTATTAAAATAACTTCCGACATCATGCCACTGAACTCGTTCTATTTTGTTTCAACTAAATTAGCATTAAGTTTCTACTTATTAAGGTTTTTATGTTGTCAAAAATTTACTGCCGTGTGGCCAGGAATTTTACAAACATAACAATCACCCTTAATTAAAGTAATGTCAGATTCAGTTTTACGAAACATACCTTTCTTATGAAGACTACGCTTAGAGTTGTGTTTGATGTTCTTGCCTTCGTCAGCTTTGGAAGACTTGTGTTCATCCACATGCGCCTGGTAGCCATGTTCCTTTTCAATTTCATGTCACAATCTTTGTTTATACTCTGACCACGGACACGATAATTTCCCAATCACCTAATACACCACATCTCACAAACCTTAGTTCCGAAACGGAAGATAAAATATGAGTTTTGAAGATAATATCTAGATTTAAAAACTTCGTTTGAACCACCATATAAAAAAACTCATGGTTACCCCATAAAAACTACTTTAGTTAACAACAAATTTCTGCCCGTCAGAATTTTTCAGGAACGTTTCTCTGTTTTGTAAAATATCAAAAAAATACTTTTATAACTCCAAAAATTCTGAAATTTTACGTGGGTAACTATCAGGATGTCCACTACGTTGTGTCAAAAGGGTTCATCGAAATTCCTTCTAGGTTGAGAGATAAATTCGAAACTCTATAGCTGACCAAAAATTCTTTTTTTTTTTCATCCATAATTAAAATCCATGATTATTACAAAATCTATTGTCTTAAGATTGTTGGGTGCAATAATCAAAAATAAGGAAAAATTAAATAAGAAAAAGTTATTGATACTTAGCTCCTTTATAATGGAAGTGATCGATTTGATGAAACGGACGAGCTCCCGAGATCCTAGTTAGCAATTCGGGGTACGGGTAGTAGTTCGGGACGGTATACGTACGGGAATTACATGGATTCGGGTAGGTCGGATTCGGTCAACAATTCGGTCAACGGTTCGTTGTTCGGACAGTAGTTCGGAACGGCATACGTACGTGCATATTCGTTTTATAAATATGAGTTCGGCACTTAAAATTCGGCTTACATATATAATAAATTAATATGTATTATAACCTTATTACGAGAATAATTTTATTTGTATATGATTTATAAGATGGTAAAACATTTTAGCGTGATTATTTAACAAGAAGTAAACAATTTAATCGCATAAATGTATTATAAAACGAGTTCATAGACTTTTAAACAATAATTAACGCATAAAACACTGGTTAAACAACTACCAATAGAAAATTTTAACTGAATAATTATATTTAAATATAAAGTATATACAAAATCAAACAAAAACCAATCAACATAACTCTGGTCAGAGAGTTACCTATGGGAGAGCGAGGTTGGGCGCGAACTAGGTTTGAAGTTCTAGTTCGGAAATATCATTCGGATTCGGTCAGTTCGGATACGTTCGCGAATCATTCGTGAGGTCCATATAATCCGGGAACTAGGTTCGGAGTTCAAATAGTTCGGAAGTATCATTCGGATTCGGTCAGTTCGGATACGTTCGTGAATCATTCGGGAATGATTCGGAGAATTACTAACTAGGCCCGAGATCTCCGTAACAGCAACAAGACAAAACTTTGGAAAAACAGAATGAGTCACGTGTTCAACACGTCCCTTAAGACATTAGCGCCCGGCTACACTCAAGAGTGATGCTATAGCCCTCACAGGACGGATATCTCCAGGATAAAACACCCTACTACACCTACTACTAGCATATGTAGTAGATGCTCAACTTGAGCTTGGCAACTCCAAAAAAAACACTTAAGGAAATTCGTGAACGTTAAAGAAATCACTATAACATATTTTCCATTGGGGGTCTCTCTCTAAAAATTGGAGAATCCCCTTTCCCATTGATTTTACAAAAGTAGTGAATTTCTTTATATAATGGAATGATACAACTTAAAAAGATGAACTCCCCGATGTGGGACTAAAAAGCTTATATAGTCTCTTAAAACAACTAAAAAATGGAAACTCCACGGTGTGGGACTAATAAGTTTTTCATTACAAAAGAAAATAATAAATTATAATTTTTGTTAAAACTTTAAAAATCATATTTTATTAATCGTTTTCCAACGGATATCAATTTAGAGGCTACAGTTGAGCTTAGTCCCGGGTGCCAATTAGTTGGTTTGCTTTGCGTCTCCTGCGTACTAATAGGATTTGGATTCCTTGTTAAGTATATTCTTTCGCCAAAGCACTCGGATTGATCAAAAATTGTATATCATCTTTTTTTGCTAAAGTAGGAGTTGTGCATTGCACTGGTCGTATCCCATACGTGGATATTGTTATATCATCTTTTGCACCCAATTTTATGTATGATGCGCGGATTCATTTGAAAGAATATTAGTCTTATTATTTTGTTAATATGTATTATCATATCCCATCAAAGCAATGTATTCTTATTTATCGGTTTGGCGGGTATTGAAAAATTGAAAAACCCACTTTTTATGGAACAGATGATGTAATATTCTTGAAGGAGGCGTGCATGGGATCCCAATAGGCATGTTGAGATGGGTCCGGATCCTCTGTGCCGAGAATCCCCTGTTCCCCTGTGCCAACCACTAACAATGATGCACGTGTTTTTCTTTCTATTTCACCATCTCACGGCGTTAACTAATAGAGTTAAAACAACCAAACAGAAGATTGCTCTACGGGACAAAAGATGAAGATCATTTGGGAAAAGAAATATGCAATAAGACGATGATGGTCAAGGCCAAAATTCAACAAAAGCCAAATCCGATTGATATAAGAGGCTAATTTTTCTTTATCCCGTATCAAGCTTAAACAGATCAACGAAATTGATCAAAAAATTAATTAACTATTTTCTTATGAATTATAATTATGTTCTCAGAATACACAGAAGCAAGTTATGACTTAAATTTATCAAAATAGAAATTTTCTTTTAGTGATTCAGCTGAATGAATCAAATCTGTGATCAAAAGGGCTCGTGTTTTTTCTTTGTTTGTGAAGGAAGAAGACGACCTAATTTAAGGATTTAACAGCGTTAAATGAAGCAAATCTTAATGACACGTGGCGTTTTATTAGTGGCGGGTACAGAGGGAACAGAGAATTCTGGGCACAGAGGATCCGTAGCCGTTGAGATGAACACTCACTCATGTATCTATCCACGAAATTGTTGCCTGCTGTCAATGTTTAACTGTTACAAAATACAATGTATTGGAAGGGTCAAATTTTTAATTATCCAATTAAGGTAAATAAATAATTACTATAAATTCACGAAATTAAGTAATAATGTCACCATATATCAATTCCAAATAGAGATTTCTGATGTGCATGCATGTAATAAATTTTACCGTTACACATGACTCACAAGATAACATTTATGTTCCTAATTTCCTCATATATGACGATTACGTATGGAGCAAATAGAGCAGGTCTTTGATTTTACTTTTACCTAAACTATGCTCTCTTCCAAGTTTGTTAAATCGGAGTAAGCGACTAATCGATTCTCACTTCTCCTTCTTATTCATGCATCTTTCTGTCCGTCTCTAGAAATGTTCTTATCAAGCAGATCATGGGTTCTTCTCATTTTCATAAACATTATCACGATAACATCAAACTTTTATCGAATCCATGGTGAATTACCAGGCAAATGGGAACTTCTTGTAGCCCATGCAGGTATTGCTTCGATGCATACTGCCGTTACACGCTATGGTACTGTCGTTTTACTTGATCGTACAAATATTGGTCCGTCGAGAAGAATGTTACGTAAAGGCCATTGTCGTGATAATCCGCACGACAAAGTTTTAAAACATGATTGCTATGCTCATTCTGTTTTGTTCGACCCGGTAACAAATGAAATCAGGCCGCTGATGATTCAAACGGATACGTGGTGTTCGTCTGGTCAGTTTTTGCCCGACGGAACTCTTTTACAAACCGGAGGCGATCGTGATGGTTATAAGAAGATTAGAAAATTCATTCCTTGTGAAAGAAATGAGTCTTGTGATTGGGAGGAACTTCAAGATTCCAAATTGATCAGCGGCAGGTGGTATTCGACTAATCAGATTTTACACGATGGTTCCATAATCATTGTGGGAGGACTGCATGCAAATAATATCGAGTTTTACCCGCCAAGAGAACCCGGTATTTTATCATTACAGTTTCTGGCTGACGTGCAAGATGGTCAATGGGACAATTTGTACCCGTATGTTCACCTACTACCAAATGGTAATCTATTTATATTCGCGAATAATCGAGCCATACAGTATAATTATATGAACAATTCTGTTGTGCGCGATTATCCATCGTTGGAAGGTGGTCCGCGTAACTATCCATCAGCTGGTTCTTCAGTGATGTTGGCATTACAAGGGAATTATACATCAGCTGTAATTGTTGTTTGTGGTGGGGCAGAACATGGTGCTTTCCAGCGAAAGAGGAATGACACTGCGGCTAAGGGTAGCTGTGGACGGATTGTTGCGACTGATCCAAACCCCGTTTGGGAAATGGAAGACATGCCTTTTGTAAGGACAATGGGTGATATGGTAATGTTACCGACCGGTGATGTACTGATCATAAACGGTGCTCAATCTGGCAGTCAAGGGTTTGATCAGGGTAC
Source organism: Papaver armeniacum (assembly GCA_023531295.1). Lineage (NCBI taxonomy): Eukaryota > Viridiplantae > Streptophyta > Magnoliopsida > Ranunculales > Papaveraceae > Papaver > Papaver armeniacum. The sequence continues at coordinate 622,589 of JAJJWW010008436.1, forward strand.
GAACCCGTGTTTGAATCCTGTTCTTTATAGACCGTCTGAACCTGTCGGATTACGATTTATGACCTTGAATCTAGCTACAGTACCAAGAATGTACCATTCGACAGCAAATTTGTTACCGGACGGTAGAGTTTTAGTTGCAGGTAGTAATCCCCATTATTACTATGAGTACGGTGGTGATTTCCCAACAGAGCTTCGACTCGAAGCATTCTCTCCGGAGTATCTGTCAGATGATCGCGCTAATCTTAGACCGGCTATTGAGGAATTACCTGAAAAATTACGTTATGGACAGGCTTTTGAGATTCTTATATTAGTAACACTGCCAGTTGTTGGCATAGTTGAGGTCAATATTGGAAATGCGCCTTTTGCCACGCATTCTTACTCACAAGGACAAAGGTTGGTTAAATTGGGTGTTACGTCTGCGGTACCTGAATCAGGTGGTGCTATTGGTGGCAGGTATAGGATACGGTGTACAGCTCCACCAAATTCCAAGGTTGCCCCACCGGGTTATTATATGGTGTTTGCAGTTAACCAAGGTGTACCTAGTGTGGCTCGATGGGTCCAGCTCATTTCGTGATCATTCTGGTTTCCAACTTTTTTATTTTTGTAAGTTTCTTGAATTTTATAGGGGTTCTTTAACCTTGCTAAATTGGGGCCTATGCCACTTAATTGGGGCCTATGAATTACTTCAACCAACCTAAAGAGAAGGATATAGGGTGTCTAAAAGATGGTAAAATACTAAATTAACCCTTAAAGAAAATTTAATTATTCTAACACAAATTCAAATACAAAATCATAATCACTTTATTAACAAATAAAAAAATCATTAATCAAAACTCATTTTCAATTTCCATCAAAACTAAATCCTAATCAATCCAAAACAACAATTGAAATCTAATTTCATTTTGGGTTTTGAAAAAAAAAAATCAAAAACAAACAATTCAAGCGATTGAGTTAAATCCCTTTAATCCATTCCTTCTAAGAGTGTTGATGGTGGTTTTTAGTTCATGGTCAAAACTATAAAATCCTGTATTTAATGCGCTATCACCCTGCAAGGGATAAAGCCATTTGAAAAATGATGAGTGCAAAAACCTCCTCGCTGATTGAGCAATTCAATATATACATGAAATTCACTCAGAATGGTGCGTGTATTAGCAATCCCAAATATTCTGTGAATTCTATTTTGCCAGCATTACCAACTAATGCATAACTTGCCTAGTATTTGTATATGCTATGTTCCCAGCCGAACTCTCATTATTGACATGACATGACGATTAAGTGTTCACTCTCAACAGAGTAGCATGAATCTCCCGAAGTGCCAGTATTGAGATCCGCATGAAAATACTCACACATGCTACATCACTCTCTGACAAAGAGATTTTCGTATCGACGCACATTAATTAAAAATATCTCGATCGAACATGTTTAAATTCCTTAAGGGAAATCTAGACTATCCATATCAGTCTCAAAATGAACACGGCCACACAATTTGCCCGTGCAATTCAACAAGCCTAGCCAAGCCCCGGCAGAAATAAGCAATCATCGTGATGACCTTCAGCGGGCCCACTAATACCCCTACCGGTCGGACTTCATCTAACATGTTTAAACGTCATCGAACGCCAACCCCTAAAATGGGTGTTCGCGTTGTTCGAAAGAAAGCTCGAACGAGCTAAGACCGTTAAAAGGGGTCTTAAATACATCATGACCGTCCAACTTTGCCAGCCTTGTTGGACGACTAGGATCTCCCCTGGAATGATCAAAGAGGCGCCAGCATGCACATTGGCGGCCCAACTCTCCCCTTGCCCGATCGATTTGCTCGCGGCAAGCCTATAGAGCGCTAAATCGTTTTCCTGAACTCGAGCAAACACGCTAGTTCAAAACCCTAAATTTTAGGTTGCGGCAGTATGCTACTGTCGCAAACCGATCACGTCCGTCCAACTTAGCCATCTTAATTGGACGGCTTGGATCGCATCTCGAGCGATCAAAGAGATGCCAACGTGTTCACTAATGGCCCAATTCCTTCCTTGGTTGATCGACCTGTCCATGACAAAACCAGAGTGTATCAAATCACTTGTCTAAAGTAGGGTGAACGCGCTGTTTTGAAAACCCTAAAATTGCGTTTGCGGCAACGCCTTACTGTCACAAACCGATCACAACCATCCATCTTCGCTGGCCTAGTTGAAAGGCTTAGATTTAATTTCAGGCGGCCCCGAAGATGTCAACGCGATCACTATCGACCCACCTTTACACGTGACCGACCGGTCTGCTCGAGCTAACAACTGATGCCTCGAATCGCTCACCCAAAGAGGGATGGCCGCACAGCCCTTAAACCCTAAATTGCATCAGTACAATATACAACTTCCACAAATCGATCACGACCATCCAACTTGCCAGCCTAGTTGGATGGTGTAGATTTATTTTTAGAAAACTAGTAAAGTAGCATTGTGATCACCGGCCATTCCCCCTCCACAGGGAGTGATCGACCAAGAGACAGCTCGACAGTAGGGTGTAGTTGCAGGAAATCCTACACTACACCCCTCACAATAATCCACACAACTAAGACATTTGAAGATGAATGACACTGATTTTTATTGATTATTTCCTTGAATGTTTACAGGGTAAAATAGAAAAGAGCTAAAGAAATTACAATCACCACAAACTTTCTCTCTCCTAATGACTTGACTAACACTCTGAAAAGAATCCCCCCTCACAACAGGTTCATTCGACTCTTTATATAGGGTAGTATACAATGGATGACAGCTAAGCTGTCCTTTATTTTCGGGAATGACTTGCGAAATATCGCAAGTGTACAAGTATTCATTCTCGCAGATTTCCTAAACTTCGCTAGATCTTCAAACCTTTCTCATGCTTTGGCTTTCGTCATTCATTACGTCATTTATATTACTCTTCTGCGACGCTTTCGCGGTGCTGTCGTTTACTAATGTTGTGAAATACTGATGTTGCGATATTCAGATCCTACATCTTGTCTCTTCTCATGTCTTCTCTGCGAAGAAGAGAAGGTCATGAGAACAAATATTTTGAAATGCCGCAACTGTTCATCTTTATCTGTTACAATCCCGTACTTTTACACGGAATTTATTACACACGTTTCTTCTTCCACTCTTTTCTTGACACGTCTCTTTCAACCGTTTTTTCTTGACCATTCACATCCCATCTCGCATTAAATGCATTTGTTTTCTTTAGAATTCTTCTCTCTATATATAGTTTTCTCATCCTATTCTTCTTCTCTTTTACTTTCCCTCTGCAACTTTTCTTCAACTCTCTTCCTCCGCAATTTGCATTTCTGCTACTGTAAACCTTCCTTTTCTTCTTTCTCTTGATCTTCAATTCTCTAATCATTCCCATATTCTAAGAATGGCTCCTCCTGGTCGTAAATATGAAACCCTTTTTGATGAAACTCAAAATAAATTACAAGATAAGGGTTTCACCTTATCTATTATTCCCAATCAAGAATCTTCATCTATTCTTTCTGCAAAATTGTTTACTGATCATTAGTGTGATGATCAGAAAATCATAATCTCGCTAGGTCAAATCCTCGCAGGTCTTCCCATTCCTCCGTACGATCCCGAATTGCCCTTGTTCTATGAAATCCTTGCTCATGAGAAATTCTCGCGAGCTATTTATCAATTAAGTGGTGATTGCATCCGTCTAATGCTTGAATTCGCCAATCGCGGCGCTGGTAAGGGATCTCTATATCCTGATAACGTTAAAGATCCTAACTTCGCAAGCTTAAAGATAGTCGTTGAAAAGTACACTATAGAAAACTTTTTTGAAAATTATGAAGTAATAAACATGAAGAATGATAAATCACGCTGGGGTGCCCGATTGAAAAGAAAAGAGAACGTTTCCGACGATAAGATACTCATGCTAGATATTGACTGGCATTCTGGCAAGAATAATGTTCCTCGCTACTCTAAAGATGAGAGATGGTCTGTCTTTCCACTATTTTTGAGTGGACCTTACATTTTAGGTTCCCATGTACTCCCTGCGAATCTCGCAAACTACCATCCTTGGGCATTTAATTGGCCCGAGAAATCAAAAGAGGTATACTTCCTAACTTTTACTTATTTTACAATCTTCACTCCCTCTTATATCTAATCTTGCGAATTTTTCAGATCACCAAATTAAGAAAGAGCTACAAAAGAAATCCAAAAGCGAGTACTCTGGCGATACTTCATTCGATCACGGATGAAGTAAGAAATATTTTTCCTTATTATTTTTAACAATATTGTTGCCTCTGTTTCTTATCTTCATTCGTGTGCGAAGGTTGGCGTTGAAGAAATTGACATTCCTGAAGTTGCGAAGGCTAAAGGCAAGAATAAAATCACTCTTCGCAAGGATAAATCTTCTGCTCCATCTTCTAAAAAACAGAAAATCCATACCTCTTCTCATTCTAATTCCCAAACCAGCGAAAATTCCGATGAAGATGAAAATGAGGTTGATACTTCTTTTGCGAAGGAGAATCATTCGGTCGAATCTGCTATGGCGCAATTGTCTAGTGTTTTCTCTGATTCTATGGCGCAAGGAATGGGGGATGATCGTTTTTCTGCTACTTGCGAAGCTCTCGCAAATATTTGTGATGCCCCCCTGCTAGTGGATAATGATTCTTTTCGTGGAGTTTCTCGGACAATGACTCCCAGTTTCTTAAATGCACTTAGTGCCTTGGTATGTTCACATTTCTTTATTTCTTTGTGATTTCGATTATAAACCTTATCTTAACAATTTCTTTACTTTCCTTTATAGTCTGGGAGAGCTTCCTTTGTTGTTGCCTCAGACCTCGAGAAAAGACGCAACAATCTTGAAAAGAAAAATCTTCAACTTAAGGAGAAGAACAAAGAACTAGAAATTGAAGTTGCGACATCTCGCAAGAAGGATGATAAAATTCAACAGTTGGAAGTTGAGTCTTCTACCCAGAAGGACAAAATATCTACTCTTCAAAGTGCTAATCAGCAACTTTATGGTATAACACCCTTCTCTTTTCTTCATTTCTACTTTGTCATTTATTTTTCTTTGCCTGATCTTGTTCGCAGACATTTATAATCTTTCTGACGAAGCCATCCTTCTTCATTCATTCCCTGAACCTATGGATGATGATGCTCTTCTCGCTCATCTCAATGAATCTTTAAGTAGTTCTTCAAACAAGATTAATTCTCTCTCATTAAATGAACTTCGAACCAAATTTCATCTTTTAGAAATTGAACATAGATCTAGTTTAGGTTTAGCCAACCAATTTAAACGTTTATATCTTAGCTCCCAGGAGAATAATAATATTCTAAGGAAGAAAATTAGCAGCCTTATAGATGATAAGGATCGCATTGCTAATCAAGGTGCACAAGCATTAGCGAAATTCCAAAAAACTCTTCTTGAAGTCCAAATTGAACGAGATGAATCTCTTCGCCAAAATGCCATACTTAATGAGCGAGAAAATCAAATTCGTTCACTTCTTGTCATAAACAATGATGATGAATTCGCTTGGGCTGCGAAGGTTCTAGATAATGCCAGAAATAACTTAGGTGTTAGCATCAGTCTTCATGCTGAGCATACTGCCTTGGTTAAAGATATGATTTCTGACAGAGAAGGTTGTTTACTATTCTTCATTACTTTTCCGCCTCTTTTTTATGAAACTGCTATTAAGTTGCTAACTCATTGTCATTTGTTCGCAGAATCTGAGAAGAGGTTTCAAACTAGAATCAAGGAACTTGAGTCTGAGAAAGCACAACTTGCAAAAGATTTCTCTCTTCGCAATGACAAATATTCTAAGCTGAAGAAGCAACTACAAACTACTGTAGCGAATTTCAATAATGATGTTGTCCGTTTTCGCAATCAAACTATTGAAACAGTTTGCAATGACCACAACATTCCTCTTTCTTCATATCCTTGTCTTCTCGATGAAATTCCTGAAAATATGCCTTCCTCAGATGTCTCTGATAGTGATGCAAGCGAAGAAGAGGAATATGATAAAGAATCTGATGAAGGAGAAGAATAAGTTGAAAGATTGTTCCATTTTCCTTTTTCTCTTCTTGTGATACTTGTACATTTATCCTTCTAACCTTCCATTTTTGTAATCTCTTACTGTAAATCTATCATATGAAAATAAATAACAAGTTTTTACTCTAATCATTCCCATACTTGCCTCTGTTATTTATTTTCACATGAGAGAAATTAAGTCGATAATCTTTAAGTAATGATACTTCTTAATTTCGCAACTGCTGTTGCTAATTCTCCACAAATAAATGAAGAAATATAGTCGAATTCACAAGCTTATTTGCTTACTCAATTTCTTGTGTTATCTTATCTTCATTTATGTTGAAATTCATCATTGCGACAAGATCGCAGGACGTCTTTACATTTTCATGTAATGACCCATTGATCTTGTCTTATCATTGTCTTTGTGTGGTCTTATTTTGCCTTCCTAGTTAAAGGTCTTATTTTGCCACCCCTCATATTGCGTCAATATGACAGGCCTAAATATTCTTGCGAACATAAAGCCCCATGACATTGCCATCTTGTGAAAAAATCGCAAGACGTCGTTACACTTTCATGTAACAACCCATTGATCTTGTCTTATCATTTCTTTAGTATTATTGCCTCTGCAGGATGCTCTTGTTGCGACAATATGACAGGTCTAAAAATTCTCGCGAACTTGAATCCCCATGACATTGCCGTCTTGCGACGAAATCGCAGGACGTCTTTACACTTGCATGTAAAGACCCATTGATCTCGTCTTACCCTCGTGTTAGTATTATTGCCTCTTCAGGATCATCGCACAAATATGACAAGCCTAAATTTTCTTGCGAAAATAGAGCCTCATGACATTTGCGTCTTTTGACACTTATCAGCTCCCTAATGGAGGGTGCCGCCCTTATCATCTCCCTGGTTGCCCCTTCAAGGAGGCGTACATCGGCCATACAAGACTAGATCCTCCCATCCGGTCTTAAAAACAACCGGTTGTTTTCGCAGCCTCTTATCCCTTATACCTATTGGGTTTATGGTTACGAGACTGCACCCCAAGTGGAGTTTTCTTCGGCCGAAAAGCATGTGCCAAGACTTGCCAAGAATGGCCAAGACACTTCAAATGCCCCAGGGCACTCTTGGCTCAACCGTGTACCTCGGCGCCTTGGTCATACACTGACTCCTTGGAAGAGACCCTCGGTCGTCCAACCAGGGTATAACCTTATATATATAGTTGGAAATCCAAGGTATCTCCCCCGGATAGGCTTTCATGGGCCCCAAACCTTCATGACTCAGGTTCCAGGGGCGGTGTAACCTTTTCCCTGAGCCATGTCAAGAGATACCCCCTTATATGACGCACTTTAGGTCTTATATTTGCCTCTTACGAAATATCATTCGCGAACTAGGGTGTACGCCATAAAGGTTCGTCCCATTCACTCACTCATTCATTGCTTTTTGATTATTTCTTCTCATCTTCTTTGCGAAATTATCACATAGTCTTGCTTCATTTTCTGAGATCTCGCTGTCATTATTTAACCAAACTTTCGTCATATTCATATATCGCGAGTTTTTCGCGCGCTCCTTCTTCGATCATGACTCTAAAATCAATTATTATTATTTTGTATTTTTTTTGTATTTTTTTTTTACATGACTCTAAAATCAATTATTTATTTCTTAAACCTCTTACTCCTGTTGCTTTCTGTTTCTTCATTCATGTTTCCAAATATTTCCTCCCCTTTTGCGAGACCATCGCAATTTTCAATTGTCTTCAAGCACTGATTTCGCAATATATCTTCATCTCTCACTTCTATTGTGTCCACCATCAGCCTTACTCTTCTTTGTTCTTCTTTGATATTCCTTTTCCAATTCTTCTGTTAAACAGCCCTTTCCTCGCAAGACTCCACATCGACTTCATAGCATTTTTGTCCCTCATCCCAATCCCCTTTTATAACTCCAACACCACTGGGATGTGGAAATTTGATGCACTGGTGGTAAGTTGATGATACACCCAAGATCTCATGTAACCAGGGTCACCCAATTAATGCATTATAAGGGGATTCCACATCGACTATGCAAAACAAGATTTCAGTTGATAATCCATTCAATGGTATTCGCATGCGAGCTTCTCCTTTAGGTTTATTAGCAGTACCATTAAAACCATATATCTTATATGTTGAAGGTATCAAATCTTCATCTTTGCCCCCCATAGTCTTGTAGGTGTGGTAAAAAAGGATGTTTCTGAGCTTAGGTATCAATTAAGATTTTATTTATTGCCCATGAATTTTCCGCACCATCACTTTCATCATCAAATGGGTTTTGGATTAATTTCTAATCTCACCACTAATGGACTGTCATGCAACTCGCCACCTTTAGGTACTTCTTCTGCGGTAAAAGAAATAATCTGCACTTGCCATTCTTTCAGTGGCGATGTCTTCGCGATATTCATTACTTCTCTATTGTCAACATCTCTTGCGAAAACTCTAATGAGAACACTATCATGAAAATCTTCAATTGTCTGTATTTAATGTACGATAGAGTTGCAGAACAAGTTTTTGGCCTTCGTTCCAACTTCTACTACAAATGTCTCTTTCCCTTTTGTCATATTTACTCTGTGATTTTCTGGAGGTGTTGGTAATGGTTGAGTCTTCTCTTCACATTTTAAGAATTGGTTTAGCTTCCCTTGATCTATCATTCTGAGGATGATTCTTTTTATATTCCTACAATCATTCGTTAAGTGTCCATGAAAATGGTGATAGGAACAGAATTCATGACTTCGTCACACTGGAGGTGGTTCATTCCCCATGTTCCATGGTGCGGGTATGTTTTCCATCGGATTATAGCTTCCCATATCTTCTCCACACTAGCATTTAGTGGTGGCATCTTGATTTCTTCCCATACGACTCTATGACCTCGCTGTCCTCTATAATAATTCCGATCTCTGGCCTCCATAAGTCTCTTGTGGATTATGCCTCTGTCCTCCATAGGTTTCTTGCGGTTGATCAAGCCTTTGAATTTTATTATTTCCGCCACGGTTGTAGAAATTTCTTTCTCTTTCAAATTCTTCCTGATCGCGACTCCCCATAGCTACCAATTTTTGCTGACCATCATTTGGTATCCTCACTCCTTGTTAACCTTGCGAGGTACTCGCCACAGTATTTATCAATTTGGGTAACAAACTTGCATTCGCAGCTCCTAAATTTGTATTCGCGACAGGATATGATTCCATCTCATTTTGCTTTTCCTCTAGAGCAATATAATCCTCCTGAAGCTATCGCAACTCAGTCATGGTGATTCTATTCTTGACTCTAAAAATTTGAATATACAATAGATTTGTCGCGAACATAGCATTAATGAATGATAAGATGAGATATCTCTCCTCCACTCGGCCATCCATTTCGCTACACATTGTCTTCCATCTCACAGTTAGATGCTTCAAACTTTCACCAACCCTTTGTTTTGACCCAAATACATCTTCAATACCTGGTCGCGAGGAATTATTACTTATATATGCCCCTAAAAATATAGCCTGTAAGTGATTGAAAGATGTTATTGTATTTTTCGGTAGCCCTTCAAACCATTTCAAAGCTTCTACTGTCAGACTTGATGCAAAATATTTGCACAATATAGCATCATGATTCTCCCATTGTAGCATACATCTCATATAAGCTTTGATATGCTGTATCGCACAAGTTGTTCCATCAAAAATACTGGTTAATGTCGGTAAATTGCACTTCGGTGGTATTCCTCTTAATTGTATCTCTTGTGTGAACGGAGTTTTCGCAGCTTCTTCTATTGCTTCGTCCAATTGTCTCTTTCCTCCTCCCCTTTTACTGTTCATCATTCCTCTCATTTCTGCCAGTTCTCTCAAAATTTGCTCATTTACATCAGAATTTGAATCTACTGGTCTTTTTAGTTCCGCTTCTCTTTGCCTGCGTTCATGTCTATTTTGACTTTCTTGTTCATCATTCTCTTCTCGTATTTCTCTGCGATCTTCTCCCTCATTTCTTTCGCGAATTCGCACACCATTATATCTATCGATTTCTCTTCTTTGGTGCCTATCAACTCTCCTTTGTGCTCTTTCATATTCTTCATTAATATTATCATTGTTGCGATTTTGTTCTCGCCTTCTTTCTCGATTATCATGATTATTCTGGCGAATTGCCTCTTCTAACTCTTGTTCTTCCATTTCTGCTCTCAATCTTTCTCTCTCGCGAGCTAGACATGCTTGTTCATCATAATGTCTTTCAATTTCATCCTCAATCTCTTTTTGCCTCCTCTGTGCTTGTCTCCCATGCAATATTCTTCTTCCCTCTTCTTGATTTTCTTCATCAACTCGATTATTTTGCCTCTGATGCTGCCTATTTCCTTGATTTTCATCATTTTGCCCATTTTGAAGAGTCTCGGGACGTGGAATATAACGATCTTCCATCATTTCTCCTCTCTCGCAATGTTCCCTGCCTGGATTTTGCGCTTCTCCTTGGTTTTGTTCATCAACAGCTTATGTAGGTAAATTTCTCCTTCTTTCCTCTCTAACTGATCTTGAGCTTGACCTTGTAGTGCTTCTCGACCTTCTGTTTTGTAATCGCATGTTTTCCATCCTCAGCTCATGATTATGTCTTGTCAAGTTTGCACGTTCCTCTGCCTCTAATCGTCTCTCTTCATGTATTGTTTGCCTCAACGCCTCTAATGCTGCGATGTCTTCATTCCCATGAATTATTTCTCCATTCCCCTCTCGGTCTATCCCCTCTTTTCCATTGTTTACCAATTGTTGTTCTTCTTCCCCTTCGTCCACAGAGTCTGATCTCCAAGTATGCACGCTTGCTCTATCATAATCCACAGTTCTATCCGCCACTGGTTGAATTGGTGATTGAATTTGATTTTCTTTATCATTCCTTATATTCCTTCTTGAGGATTCTCCCATTTCATTTTTCTCTTCTCCGGCAAGTCTCCTACTTCTCCTAACAATTGTTGGTTGCTCAGATGCATTTCTCCTTCTAACCATTTCTTAATTTTGGTAAACTGTTGAAAATTGTATCAAATTTATTCTCTACTACTCCAAATTCTTTCAAATCACGATGTGTATCCTTACTCAAACAGCCCTTTCTAGCGCCAATATGTAGTTGCAGGAAATCCTACACTACACCCCTCACAATAATCCACACAACTAAGACATTTGAAGATGAATGACACTGATTTTTATTGATTATTTCCTTGAATGTTTACAGGGTAAAATAGAAAAGAGCTAAAGAAATTACAATCACCACAAACTTTCTCTCTTCTAATGACTTGACTAACATTCTGAAAAGAATCCCCCCTCACAACAGGTTCATTCGACTCTTTATATAGGGTAGTATACAATGGATGACAGCTAAGTTGTCCTTTATTTTCGGGAATGACTTGCGAAATATCGCAAGTGTACAAGTATTCGTTCTCGCAGATTTCCTAAACTTCGCTAGATCTTCACACCTTTCTCATGCTTTTGCTTTCGTCATTCTTTGCGTCATTTATATTACTCTTCTGCGACGCTTTCGCGGTGCTGTCGTTTACTAATGTTGCGAAATACTGATGTTGCGATATTCAGATCCTACATAGGGTTCTTAAACGATTACCCAAAGTTTGCCGGTCGGGCTGCTTTTAAGACGCTCAATCCGTGACTGATTCGATCGAGCTCAAAAACAGCGATGCTTCTAACACATCGATTATCTTTAGCTGCTTATTCGAAAGAGATGCTTTACATACATCGATTATAAGCAATGCCTTATAAATATCGGTTTTGCAAATAATTCATTATTTGGCCTAAAATCACTATGTGTTGATTTCAGCGGAAAGTCCCACGACTTGACCCATTCACTCGAGACATCGAACATGTCACAAAATGGGGGATACTTACTGGGGTATTGGTCTGGCGGTTTACAGCGTGCGGCGTGCAATGCGCCCATTATGAGAACGTGTAAGGAAAGGATGGACGGTTTACAATGATGTGAGTAGTGGACGAAGATGTGACCACGTGATGATTACCACTTCTTACACGGCCCCACTACTCCACTACATAAACTTCCTCCACTTCCTACGAGATCAGGGTTGCGCTCAAATGACTTGTATAAATAGGTTTTCAACCTATTTCAACAAGAAAAATAAGTGTCATCAACATAAGTAGCCAAAGAACATTTTCTGATACACAAGTCATAAACATCCATACCTTCATTCTTATCTCAAACACCTTCTTCGCTTCCCTCCTTAAGATCAACCCTTCTCCTTCATCTTATGACCGAATTGAGTCTGGAACTGCCATTTCTTGGTTTAGGCCAGAGTCTTACAGATTGATCTCTCGAATCTAAAAGTACTCCCGTGCAGTACATTTGTTTAGGGTTTGAATTCGTTTCTCATCAACACACCCAAATTTACCAAAAATAGTAGAATCAGTTTTTGCCCCAAAACAACTGGCGACCACAGTGGGAGATTAATCTCTCGGTTGCAAAATCAATCTTCAGTTTCATTTCAATTTTATCAAATTCAAGATGGTAGATATTAGGTCTGAATCGGCGACAAATCCCAATGTTACTGGCACTGACAACACCCCTGGGATCAACGTTGCTGTCGGTGACACCAATGTGCCAACTACCAACACGATCAACACATCTCATGGCACTACATCCTCAACCACCAATACCAGCGGCGCATGAAGCATTCCCTTAGGTGTGACACCTCCAATCACCAGAGCCAGGGCCGTTGCCGCCACCCCTAATGTTTCTTCGAGTGTAATGCCCCTGGATGTTACTAGAGCTACTACCACTCCCCCATCAGGACGAGAGACTGGAGGAACCAGAGGAGGCCAACCCCCTATCACCATTGTCGATTTGATGGAAAGACAAGAAGTTCTCGCTAAGGCCCAGACAGACATGGCTTAAACTCAAAAAGGGGTACTCACTTTCCTCAAGACGCTAATAGAACGATTACCGCAAGATCCACGTCAGCCCATGGAACCAATAAGGAGTACCTTCAACGCCCTTGGCGCAAGCACTTCAATAGGGCGTGCATTCATAGATGAGGAAGTTCGTGTTGCTCCTGAGCACTCCAGAGAAAGGAGTCAGCCATCCAATTTCATCACGCATGAAGATCTAGAACGACTTCTCCAAAATCGAGGCAAGGAGAACCTAGTAGACCTGCACCAGCATCAACCTCCGTATCCTCCTGATGTGCAAAGAGTTCCTCTCTCAAGAGGATACTCCTCCCCCCAGTTTTCCCTTTATGATGGTACTGGTAACGCTCGTGAACACATTTCTCGTTTTTTGGAATCTTTGGGAGAGCACGAATACAACCACGTCCTTCGCCTGAAAGAGTTCTCAAAGTCGCTTACTGGAAGAGCGTACACCTGGTACAACATTATCGCACCAAACAGCATATCAAACTGGTGTGAGATGGTTACTGATTTCTACAAAAAGTATTTCTTCGTGTCTGAGCAGATCACCTTCTCAGACTTGGGAAGAATGTTTCAACGAAACAATGAGCATCCAAATGATTATGTCAAAAGATTCAGGATTCAAGCATTGGATTGTCACAATCCAAACGTGACTGAACAACAGGTGGTGGAGTCATGCATTAACGGTATGGTTCCCATCTATCGTGCTTTACTACAAAACTTACGTTTCCATACATTCTCTGAACTCCATGAGGCTACCAAGCGGTCGGCTACGACGGCACCAACATTGTTGGAGAGAACTAGACCGGCTAGGGGTGAAGATGAACACGAAACCCGAGGAAACAAGAGCCTTATCAACAAGCAATACAACACTGGTCCCTCTGTAAGCGTGGTAGGTGAAGAAAGGAAAAGAAAAGCTCCATCAACGGAGCAACAACCAAAACGCGCAGCGCCGACGCAGACGACTCCATCCCGGAAAGCCGCGGTTAAGACTCCTGAAGCTGGAGATGCTACTCCATACTTCCCATTTCCAATAGAAGAGGTCATTCAACTCCTGGAAGCATGGATCCAAGATGACGCGATCAAGTTACCTCCTCTTAGACGTCCGCCGACTGAAGAAGAAATGGCGAATCCCAAATATTGTCGTTATCACAGATTTGTCAATCACCCAACCAGTGACTGCAACAAGTTGAAGCGCATTTTCAAAGAGAAGGTGGATGCTGGAGAACTTCAATTGGGAAATGAAGGAGTCCACAGAGACCCTCTTCCTGTCAGGAGCTGCATGAAATCTGGGGACTCTGTCCACATGACTGTGCAGTCTATGATGGAACATTTATGTGAAATTCTGTATTTCTCTAAGGCGCAGCGTCAAGATATGTTTGGGGCTCTCAACCGTGTCGTGTCAGGCAAGCGTCTGTTTCTATTTAAGGAAGCCGCTCCCGAACCCCAATCATCCCTGGGAAACGCGAGCTGCAACTAGGGACTCCTAACCATCGCTCGTTTGAAGGATGTTGAGTTTGACAACGCGCTGATTGATGTAGCATCTGATTTTAATATTGTCACTGTCAAGTCCCTGAAAGCTGCAAAGATTTCGAAACAGGAAGTTGTTCATTACCCAACCATAATTAAAAATTCTGAAGGAGAGTCTAGAGACGCTTATGGGTACATCGACCTCGAAATCAAGATAGGAGACGCTCTAAAACGCGGTAAGTTTCATACTGTGAAAGATTACCCGAACTATGATATCATTCTGGGACGCTCGTGGGCGCATAACAACAAAGCAAAGCTATGGGTGTGTCCTTTGCCAGTGTCTATACCTAAAAGGATTACCAACAATCCGTCAAACCCAGAATATTATCTATTGCCGTATCGACAACTTGCCGGTGTGACTCAATTACCCGGAGAGAGCCCATCATCATACACTAGAAGATTCCGATCCCAAGTAATTCTTATTGAACAACCTTTTTTGCAATCAGTCACTCCTCCTTCCGTTGAGTCTCGGGGACTCGCTCCAATCAACAACCCAGCCGTCACTAGGAGATGTGAATGGGATGTTGGTCCTTTCAAACGCTTTGTTAAAAGTTTAGAAGTTGTCTCAGTCAAAGACGGCGAGTCCAAGGATCAAGCGGTTGTACAACACCCAAACCCGTTTCAAATTGGAGATTTGGTAATAAAGGTGACCGCGTTTCAAGTTGGAGATGTGACAGTGAAGGTGACCGCTCAGTCTGATTCGCCTACAGAAAGGGAAGATAAGCCATACCTTGTGGCAGACGTTATCTTAGGTGGGTACTGCAAGCTCATCAATGCTGACTAACTGGAGGGCGTGACAATCCACTCGCGATGGGTCAAACCTTTCAATACCTAAAACGATGTGCTACCTTTTCCTCCAACGTTCTCTTTAGTATTTCCTCCAGCAATTTCCTCTTTCATGCAATATTTGTAATTCCTCCAAAATGATTGCACTGCTTGCATTCATAATTAGGGTTTCAATTTGTCAGTTAATCAAAGTATTATCTCCTTTTAATCTCTTTACTCCTGAATCATGACACAAAGTCTTGAACAAGCCTAAAACCCTCACCAGTACCCATCAGTTCAAACCAAAAAGAAACATCTCATATCTTTCGAGAAACATTAAAGGAGTACACGCAGAAAGAAAAGAGGCAAAGGATTTGTATAATTATTAGGGCAGGTGTACTATGAAGAGCGTTTCACTCCAACAAAGCGGCTTCTCCATCATAACGTGATTAGGAGGATTGTAGCACAGGGAAGACAGGTTCGTGGTCAATCTATGATTTCCATTATTGCATCCCCTTCGTTATTCTTAGGGTTACATGCAATCATCATGAAGACAATGCACAGTCACATAAGAACGCATCATCACTTATGAATGCTGCATTCTCTTTGGCTGGACAACGGAATGGAGAGATTCGTCACAGTTGGGGTCTCAAGATAACGTGAATAAAAGAACCATTGTTTAAATAAACCTAAACTCAGTCACCACTGAGTATAAAAAGAAATGCCTACAAACTGTGAAGGAGCGTTCATCTACAAAAAAAAAAGATAGAGGATAACAAAATGAAAGTATAGTCATCAGTGAGATCAGCAGTGTCTTCACTGGATCCATTGGAAACTTCTTCAACACCTTCATCACAAGCCACTGCATCCTCTCTAGAGTCCGCCTCGACTTCCCTTTCTGATGCCGTTTCAACGCCTCCCTCAACAGCTGCTTCAATATTCCCTCCAAGAGACGCGCAGACATCATCCTTGGAAGCTGTTTCAACATCTTCTCCAGATGCCACTACCGTGATTTCCTCAGTAGCCACTTCAGTGTTCCCTTCGACGGTTGCTTCAATACCCTCCACGGAAGCTACTTCGACATCTCCCTCAAGAACTGCCCCAACAGCCTTCTGAGGATGCTCCGGTTAGTCCATGTCAGAATCGAGGATGATGATTCCGTTACGGACAGGGTAATCATGCTTGTTTTCACTGGAAGTCCGCTCATGCTCGATTCTTCTCCGCTTTATCTGAGATGCAAACCTTTCAGCTCTCGCGCTCGGCGGCTGACACGCTTTGTCGCGCCTCCATTCTTCCTCCATGCCGACTGAAGCCAATAAAGCCTGAACACGCTCCCGAACGAGACGTAGGTGCAGAAGAGACATACCCTGTATGGCACGGCCAGCTTCACAAAACAGAGGATCTATTTTGGCCATCACCTCCTCGAACGCATCAGCCTTGGGTTCGTCGACTTCAAAGCTTTTTTCTAGAGAAGTAAAGGAGTAATCATCACCAGCAGATCCCATCATGTGCTGGAAAAAGGCATTATGATTATATATCAACAACATATATATATATAAAAAAATCAATCATCATCAATTAAAAATCAAATTACATGATAAACGTGAAACAATACCTGGAACAAAGAAGAAAAGCGATTTTGCGATGGGAGAAAGGCTCTGGCATCTTCTTTATATTCCACAAATCAACAAGATCCCAAGAAGAAAAGGAGTCTCTACCCTCCACGTATAAAGGCTCCATATACGGGATAACAATCAAATAGATACTCATATATCTGAAGACAACTGATGTGCGCTGAAGGGAAACGTATCTCGCTCAAGAGACGCGCCAGGCTCTATCTATCCTGGTAATGTACGCTAAAACTCTTCTTGTGAATTTTTTACTATCACCATCTAGTGCATACCCCGCAATAGCATCACTATTACATGCCAAGCAAGGGACTTAATGTTGATGGTGGTTTTTAGTTCAGGGTCAAAACGGTAAAATCCTGTATTTAATGCGCTATCACCCTGCAGGGGATAAAGCCATTTGAAAAATGATGAGTGCAAAAACCTCCTCGCTGATTGAGCAATTCAATATATACATGAAATTCACTCAGAATGGTGTGCGTATTAGCAATCCCAAATATTCTGTGAATTCTATTTTGCCAGCATTACCAACTAATGCATAACTTGCCTAATATTTTTATATGCTATGTTCCCAGCCAAACTCTCATTATTGACATGACATGACGATTAAGTGTTCACTCTCAGCAGAGTAGCATGAATCTCCCGAAGTGCCAGTATTGAGATCTGCATGAAAATACTCACACATGCTACATCACTCTCTGACAAAGAGATTTTCGTATCGACGCACTTTTAATTAAAAATAGCTCGATCGAACATGTTTAAATTCCTTAAGGGAAATATAGACTATCCATATTAGTCTCAAAATGATCACGGCCACACAATTTGGCCGCGCAATTCAACAAGCCTAGCCAAGCCCTGGCAGAAATAAGCAATCATCACGATGACCTTCAGCGGGCCCACTAATACCCCGACCGGTCGGACTTCATCTAACATGTTTCAACGTCATCGAACGCCAACCCCTAAAATGGGTGTTCGCGCTGTTCGAAAGATTGCTCGAACGAGCTAAGACCGTTAAAAATGGTCTTAAATACATCATGACCGTCCAACTTTGCCAGCTTTGTTGGACGACTAGGATCTTCCATGGAATGATCAAAGAGGCACCAGCATGCACATTGGCGGCCCAACTCTGCCCTTGCCCGATCGATTTGCTCGCGGCAAGCCTATACAGCGCTAAATCGTTTGCCTGAACTCGAGGAAACACCCTAGTTCAAAACCCTAAATTTTAGGTTGCGGCAGTAGCATACTGCCGCAAACCGATCACGTCCGTCCAACTTAGCCAGCCTAGTTGGACGACTTGGATCGCATCTCGAGCGATCAAAGAGATGCCAACGTGTTCACTGTTGGCCCAAATCCTTCCTTGGTTGATCGACCTGTCCATGACAAAACTAGAGCATATCAAATCACTTGTCTAAAGTAGGGTGAACGCGCTGTTTTGAAAACCCTAAAATTGCGTTTGCGGCAACGCTTTACTGTCGCAAACCGATCACAACCATCCATCTTCGCTGGCCTAGTTGAAAGGCTTATATTTAATTTCAGGCGGCCCCAAAGATGTCAACGCGATCACTGTCGACCCACCTTTACACGTGACCGACTAGCCTGCTCGAGCTAACAACCGATGCCTCGAATCGCTCACCCAAAGAGGTATGGCCGCAAGGCCCTTAAACCCTAAATTGCATCAGTGCAATATACAACTGCCGCAAATCGATCACGACCATCCAACTTGCCAACCTAGTTGGATTGTGTAGATTTATTTTTAGAAAACTAGTAAAGTAGCATTGTGATCACCGGCCTTTCCCCCTCCACAGGGAGTGAACGACCAAGAGACAGCTCGACAGTAGGGTTCTCAAACGATTACCCAAAGTTGGTCGGTCGTGCTGCTTTTAAGACGCTCAATCCGTGACTAATTCGATCGAGCTCAAAAATAGCGATGCTTCTAACACATCGATTATCTTTAGATGCTTATTCGAAAGCGATGCTTTACATACATCGATTATTAGCAATGCCTTATAAATATCAGTTTTGCAAATAATTCATTATTGGCCTAAAAGCACTACGTGTTGATTTCACCATAAAGTCCCACGACTTGACCCATTCACTCGAGACATCGAACATGTCACAAACTGAGGGATACTTACTTGGGTATTGTTCTGGCGGTTTACGGCGTGCGGCATGCAATGCGCCCATTATGAGAACGTGTCAGGAAAGGATGGACGGTTGACAATGATGTGAGTAGTGGACGAATATGTGACCACGTGATGATCACCACTTCTTACATGGCTCCACTACTCCACTACTTAAACTTCCTCCACTTCCTACGAGATCAGGGTTGCGCTCAAATGACTTGTATAAATAGGTTTTCAACCTATTTCAACAAGAAAAACAAGTGTCATCAACACAAGTAGCCAGAAACCATTTTCTGATACACAAGTCATAAACATCCATACCTTTGTTCTTATCTCAAACACCTTCTTCGCTTCCCTCCCTAAGATCAACCCTTTTCCTTCATCTTGTGACCGAATTGAGTCTAGAACGGACATTTCTTGGTTTAGGCCAGAGTCTTACAGATTGATCTCTCGAATCTAAAAGTACTCCCGTGCAGTGCATCTGTTTAGGGTTTGAATTCGTTTCTCATCAACACACCCAAATTTACCAAAAAAAATAGAATCAGTTTTTGCCCCAAAACAAAGAGGTACTCTACAATGATTTAGCTCTAAATCTTTGAAATTCACTGGGTGAATTTTCTGAAAATTCACCCAGAATCGATTTATGTGTGCACTCTACTAGTATGATTGTGGTAGCAATCGGTTTATATTATGTACCTACATAACCCGATTCTGGGTGAACATCAACAACAATCGGTTTAGTTAATGCACGCATAAACCGAAAAGTGGAAATGGTCAACAACCGGATTATATTATCGTTCACAAAGACCGATTATGAGTGACAATCAGATCATGTTTGACCATATGTAATCCAATTATTTAGTTAAAAATTGGGTGTTCTACTGTGACTTTTTCTTCGCAAAATCGGATTACATTATCGTACATAAGGACCGATTCAGAAATAATCCCATACAAGTTTTGTTCAGAATCAGTTTATAATATTTCTTTAAAAAACCGATTCCTTTTTGAAGTCAGAATGGGTTTATAACCGTTGAAGTGTAAACCGATTCTGGAAAAGCTGCAGCAAACTAACTCCAGAATTGGACTTTAAAAACGTATTAGAAGACCGATTATGTAACAAATTTCATGAGTCCAACGTACCCAAAAAAGACAAATCACTTTCATTCATTAAGCTTGGTTCAAGTTTGCAAAATACAATATAAGAAAGCGACAAAATATAAGCATCCGATAGATCAAGTTTTTAACATAAGGAAAATACACATTCTAACAAATGTAGACCATCGAATTGATCCGGCACGATCAATTCCTCCCATCTCCTCATGTTGGGATCATATTTTTTTAGCCACTCCTTGGTGACCTCCGAGACCTCATGAAACCCATCTAGCGGTGGTAATGGACAATCATCACATACTCTAAGACCGATATAATGCATGTTGTTATTATTGAATTAAACAATTCTCCGATCCTTAAGCGATTCATCCCAAATGGTGTATTTTGGTGCGTATGTATAGCATGATCCCTTACCAAATAGATGAACAACGCAACTCCACGTTTCCGCCAAGAGATGACCACATAGAGGCATACGCATCCAATACTGTCGGGTAATTGGTCTATTCCCCTTTGGCCCTTGTACTCTAGCAACCATTTTTTCAAAAATCACTTCTTTGTCTTGTCTTGTTTTTCCTTCCTTCATCATTGATATGTAAAATTCCTTGTGTTCTTGTAAGCGCAAAGCCATCATCTTTCTAAAGTATTGACATTGGGATAGGTTCTCATCGTCCGCCAAACTTATATGGCCTTTTGTTCCGACGCAACGTGATAACCACAATTCCCATCCGCATCCATGTCGTCGGTAGATAACACATAGGGCTTAAAGATTTCAAGAAGTTTCGAGTAATACTCCTCGAATATGGTGTAACACGTTCGATGGGGTCTACTTCGTTCATCCCTAGGCGTGCTTCCATCCCCAAGAGCGGCCCTTATAGTCACCATAGAACCCATTTGTCTTGCTTGTCCCTTCCATGCATGATAGACGCATTTATGTGTCTAATTTGTCCTCAATGTTTCGTTTTGTCAGTACTCGTTTTCGTCCTTATTATGGTGTTTTGTGTGTTTGTATGTATTTTTTGGAAATAAATATTGTTGGAAAATTCGGCTCGAAAAGTTGCTCGGAGCACCTCCGGAAGACGCGTGTTATTCGGACTCTCGCTTTTGGATAAGGGGCACCTTAATTTATAAGGGGCACTTCAGTTAGCACCTGCTAGTCGCACCCCTAGTTTGGTTAGGGGGACACCCTTCTTTTACTTGATTTTTGGCGGGAAAATGCAAGTTTGAATAGTGCTCACCTGCGGAGTTTGCTGTTTCGAATTTGGATGAGTTGTGGCGAGATTCAATCACTCCAATTGACTCATTCCATCCTGTTACTCTCACACAGGACTGGTAAGTCCATCAGATTCGAAAAACATGGGTTGAATACGTGGATTTTCTACACAGCAGGGTACTTGTGCGGATGAGAGAAACACGGGATTACAGCATGGTTAAACGTGTGCTGATCGTGTTTGGATTGAGCTGGGTCTCTGCAGAAGCGTGTAGGAGTTGAATAAGGAAGATTCAGTAGCTGTATACGCGTGGAAGAGCTAAAAGTGGAAGAAAATATTCGCGAGAAGATATTATTCACTGTCGAGCAATGGCAGAATTTTTAGGAGTTATTGTCGTGATTTCTTGCCCCTGTCGAGTATAAAAGAAGGTATTGGAGATCAGAGAAGGTTTGCAGAGAGTTTGGGGGGGAGTTTTGGAGAGAAAATAAAATCACTGCTTTAATAATTTTCTCCCATTTTCATCATTTGTAAACACTTTGAGCAATAAAAACTAATTTTTGAGTGTGTTTCCAACATGATGATGAGCTAATTCTCCCACAACCAAGGCAATGAGGAAGCTACTTACGCATGAATAATTGGTAATTATTTATTTTCTCTAATTTATAATTTATGATTCACTCAATCACTGGTTTTGCTGAGTTTTTAATTGTTTGCATAATTTCCTTCATTAGTTGTGATTCAATTAGATAGGTTATGCTTTGTATTAAGATAATTTGTGCTTAGGGGATACAATTAATTTTTGAGAATTTGTCTGATTATATGTGAATTAAGAAATAAGGGAGTTAAACGATAATTAGAGTTTTGGCTTATTTACCATAATTTATTCATGTGTAATAGTGGAATCAGTGTCTTGGTTATTCATAATATTCTGTGGCAATATTTTGTATATATTTTTCTTTTATTTTAGTTATTTAAATCCTAAAATCGATTTCAACAAGTCCGAGTGAACGACAACTCTATTTACCACTATATAAAATTCGATAAATTTTTGGCGCCGCCGACGCGGACTTGTGTATAAATTTGTTTTTAGGTTTGTTTTTTTTTTATTATTATTTTTGTTCTTTTTTATGCGTTTTGGTATTTCTGTTTGCTTTCAGACTTGGAGCTGTGCTAAAGAAAAAGAGAAGAAGTGTTGAAAAGTAAAGCGGAGCCAAAGAAGGAAAGAAAAACAAAGAAATCCAAAGGAGTAAAGAAGAATATTTTTGTATATGGTTAATTTATTTTTATTTGATGTTTTTTATTTTCTTTATTTTTTTAGAAACTGTAATTAGGGCTATATTTTTGTAATCTTTTATTTTTGGACATTCTTTTTGGACTTTATTCTCTTAGGACTTTCTTTGGACATTATTATTTTTAAAACCCTAAGGAAGGGTTAGTTTAAATATAAACTGCATAGGGAAGGACGACAGTTACGATACTGTCTCGGCCCCTCGGGTTCGTACACTGACATCGTAGTCGGTGGCCCGAGTCGACTACAACGGTTCATCCCCCGTCTGGAACGGGAGGTAAGTTTGTCGAAACACTCGCGAATCCACGTCGCGAGTTCTTTGTATTCCTTCGTTTGCATATATGCTGAGGAATTGAATACGGCTGCTTTAATTTCCTAGTAAAGGGCAAGGACTGGCCATACAAGATAAGGGTTCGGATTTCATCACCGTTCTCTTCTTGCCCGCCTTAGGAAAACGATACTTAACGCGAACCTAAGCTTTAAAATTTGAATAGAAAGAGACCGATAGGGTAACGAACTTAATAGGAAAGTCGTTCGAAAAATATTGGTTACTCTTTTAAGCATACTTCGAAGTTCATGATGGTTTCTGTGAGTTGAATGCGTGACTGCACCGCCTTGTAATGCGGTGAGGCCTTGGGTATCAAAGCTCCACGCAACTTCCCTCGTCTTTATTCAACTTACTTCAACTCGGATTGATTCCAGAGAGGTTTTCTCAGATTGTAACGAGTTCCTTTTCGAAAGATTAGAAGCTGGTCTAGAAACAATCTAAGTGGAGCCATCATGCTTTTTGTTTGCTAGAAATCAGTAGGTTTGTTGTGGTCGAGTCAGCCTTGTTTGTGCTTGTGTAGAATTCCCTTGCGGTTAGGATGTCAAACTGGTATTATAATAGCTATCACAATGAATATGAATATCCAACTGAACAATATGGACATCACTCTTTTTATGACCAGAGTGTGAATAGTGGTTGGGAACGCCAACCTTTTGAAGATTATGGCTCATACCATGGTGAGCCCAATTACTATTCACATGAATACCGGTCATACGAGCAAAATTCCTATGATTCCTCTTCTCTAGATGAAGCACTTAAGATACTTGAGTCAACATGTAAGTTAACTGAGTCAACACGTGAGTTTGCTGAGACAACACATAGGTTAGAGTTAGAGACGGAAGAAAGAATTGCTCGAATTACTCTTGATTGCAAATACATTCTTTCCAATATCACCCGTGAAAATGAGGACAATTTTTATAATCAGGATGACGAGGTTAGAATTGGTAACACTACTTGTTTAGATGAGGTTCGATCATTTTCATGTTATTATAATGATGATTGTGATGAGGATAATTTTGATAAAGAAAAAGAAAAATCCTAAAAGGAAGGGAAGTTCTATGCAAACAATTTGATATTTAATACTACCCTTCCGTAGGGTTTAAAAATAAAAGAATGTCCAAATGTCCAAGTCCAAAGTCCAAAAATAAAGTACCAAAGAAAAGGAAAGTCTTAAAAAAAAATAAAAAATATCTCTCTTTTTATAAAATATAAAAAAAAAATCTTCTTCTTCCGCTCCTTTCGCTTTGTCTTTAACTCCAAATCTTTAAGTATCCACCAAAAGCTTTGGCAAATTTTTCTTTCGCTCCAAATCCCAAAATCTGAAAGGAAAAGACAAAAACCCAAAAACGTAAAGAAGAACAAATAAATAAAAACCTAAAAGAAAATATAAAAACTCTAGCCTAAAGACAAGTCCCCGGCAGCGAACGGGCATAGAACTTCCCTTCCTTTTAGGATTTTTTTCTTTTTCTTTTATTTTTCTAGTGTATGCCCGAGGTCATTAGAGAACGGGCTTGGAAAAGAAACACTCTAGGTCGTTTGATTAGTGACAAACCTAGTAGTTCTTCTTGTGAAGGCGGGGAACTCGAAGACTCTTCTTTTGAGAGCCCCGTTTTTGGAAACTTCAGTTTTTAGAATCTGTCTCTTCGTGAGGAAAGTACCCCTAGTACTTCAGTTGTGCCAACGATGGCAACTTTGAAAGATTACATGTTCCCAACTGGGACCAACCGAGCTTCGTGCATTAAATTGCCGGCCAATACGGCTAACTTCGAGATAAAAGCTAGTATTCTTCAGATGATCCCTATATTCTTAGGAAAAGATGATGAGAACCCTTATTTTCATATTAGGGACTTTGAGGAAATTTGTGGGATAGTTAGAATAAAAGACCTTCATCGATGAAGTTTTGAAACTTAAGATGTTCCCCTTTTCCTTAAAAGATAAAGCCAATACAGCTAAACAACCTACCATCTGGATCCATTGAAACATGGCGGGAACTTATTGCTGCTTTCTATATGAAATTCTACCCTAAGCATAAACTGCAGCCTGTTAGGCGTAAAATTAGTGCTAGTGTGCAACAAGAGGGAGAGTCTCTTTATAGGTTTTTAGAGAGATTCAATGATCTCCTATCTCAGTGTCCTCACCATGGATTTGATAAGATGAAACTTATAGGAATTATTTATGATGGTTTAGACTATTCGACCAAAGCCATGGTCGAGTCTATGTGTGCTGGTGAGTTTACTAATAAAAGTGTTGAGGATGCCTTTACCTTCTTAGGAGTTGTTGCTGAGAAATCCCAACAGTGGGAGTCTTGTGTTGAACCCCCTAAAAGACTCTTGGTCAATAGAAGTAGCACCAATGTGGTAGATACAAGCTTCGGGTCAGATGCTAAGTTTGCTGCTCTGTCCAGAAGGTTAGAAGCTTTGGAAATGGGTCAGTCTAAAAATAGGTCCCTTGGTGAACCTAATAGAACCTCTCAAGTATCTAGTTGTGGAATAGAGCCCGATAACTCATTTTGGGAAGGTCATGTTAGTGAAGAGCAAGCTCATGCTATCTATAACAATGCTAGGTTTGAGAACCGTCGGAAGTTTGACCCATACTCAGAGACCTACAACCCTGGTTGGAGAAACCATCCTAATTTCTATTGGTCTAAGGGCCAGAATCAAGGTCAGCCTAGTAATTCTCAGCCTCCCCCAGGTTTTGGTTATAATAAGAATTCTTCGGGTCAAACCCAGTTCCAGAACCCTTTTGAGAATAGAATGACTAGCTTAGAGGAATCTCTTAGTATACTAAAAAAAATCCAGGATATGTTAACACAGAGCCAGGAAATGTTAGTAAAGATCCAGGGTAATTTTCAAGAGGAAACCAAGAAGAATTTTAAGAATAATTCCCAGTCTCTTGCTAAATTAGAACTTCAAGTCGGCCAAATAGCTAAGTTCCTTAGTGAGAGAGAAGATGGAAGGTTCCCTAGTCATACTGATCCTAACCCTAAAGGAGAGAAATCGTACAATCATGTGAATTCTATTACAACCCTTAGGAGTGGAAACAAAGTTGACAATAAGGTCGCCATGCCTGAAAGTGAACATGCTGTAGTTCACCCTTCTGAGCCAGAAAATGAGGAGACTGATGGAGTCTCTAATGAGACCAATGAGGGTCATATTGAACCAGGCTTTATTCCCAGAGACCCGTTCCCCCAGCTGCTAGTTCCAACTAAGAGGGAGTCCAACTTTAATGATATATTGGAGGTTTTTAAGCAGGTTACTATCAACCTCCCACTGTTGGATGCGATTGCGCATTCCCGCTTATGCCAAGTTTCTTAAGGACTTGTGTACACGAAAGCGTAAGCTTGGTGTTCAAAAGAAAGCCTTCCTAGCTAGTCACGTGAGTTCCATTATTCAGAATACCACTACTCCTAAGTATAAAGACCCAGGGTCCCCTACTATTTCTTGCACAATAGGTAATACCGTGTTGAGAAAGATTTGCTTGACTTAGGAGCCAGTGTGAACTTACTCCCATACCATGTGTACCTTAAGCTAGGACTTGGTGAGATGAAACCTACCCAGATGACTCTTCAGTTAGCTGATAGGTCCGTTAAAATTCCTCGGGGTGTGATCGAGGATGTTCTCATAGAGGTCGACAAGTTTATTTATCCAGTGGATTTTGTTATCCTAGATACCTAACTTGTCCCTGACCCAGAGAACCAGATACCGGTAATTTTAGGTCGCCCATTTTTAGCTACATCCAATGCGATCATTAACTGTCGAACTGGTATTATGAATTTGTCTTTTGGTAATATGACTATTGAGCTGAACGTCTTTCATATTAGTAAGCTACCCTCTGAACTAGATGACTCAAGCATAAAAGAGGTAAACATGATAGGAACATTAGTCGAGGAGTCATTACCAAACACTTTGTTAGAAGATCCATTAGAGAAATGCCTAGCTCACTTTGGGATTTATTTTGATGATGATGATGATGATGTGATTAATGAGGTGAATGCTTTATTAGATTCAACTCCTTTGTTAGACCCTAGTAATGGATGGAAACCTAAGTTCGAACCACTACCAGTTTCTAAGTCTACCCTAGTTCCTTCGTTAGAAGAGCCTCCTAAGTTAGACCTAAAACCATTGCTAGATACCCTGAAGTATGTGTTTCTAGGCCCATCTGAAACTTTACCTGTGATTGTTGCTTCCGACTTGGATAGTGATCAGGAAAGTAGGCTAGTGACCGTCCTTCAAAACAACAAGGAAGCTTTAGGGTGGACCATAGCAGACATTAAGGGTATAAGTCCTACTGTTTGTATGCATCAGATCTATTTAGAGGAAGATACCAAACCTTCTAGGGAGATGCAACGAAGACTAAACCCTAATATGAAAGAAGTAGTTCGAACCGAGGTTCTTAAGCTGTTAGATGCAGGCATTATCTACCCCATTTCAGATAGTAAGTGGGTCAGCCCCGTTCAGGTTGTTCCCAAGAAATCCGGTATTATTGTAGTCCAGAATGATAACAATGAGTTAATCCCTACCCGAGTGACCACGGTTTGGCGTGTTTGTATTGACTATAGGAAATTGAACAAGGTCACTAAGAAGGACCACTTTCCCCTTCCCTTCATCGACCAGATGCTAGAGAGATTAGCTGGACATAGTCGTTACTGCTTTTTAGATGGCTACTCCGCTATAATCGGTCGTTATTGCCCCAGAAGACCAGGAGAAAACCACTGTTACCTGTCCCTTTGGTACCTTTGCGTATAGACGCATGCCTTTCGGGCTATGTAACGCCCCTGCAACTTTTCAACGTTCCATGATGAGCATATTTTCAGATATGGTAGAGCGGTTCTTGGAGGTCTTTATGGATGATTTTTCAGTGTTTGGTTCGTCTTTCGATGAGTGCTTGCATCACTTGTCATTAGTGTTGACTAGATGTAAGGAAAAGAATCTAGTGCTTAATTGGGAGAAATGTCATTTCATGGTTCAATCAAGAATTGTTTTAGGGCATATCGTATCTTCTATGGGTATAGAGGTAGATAAAGCCAAAGTTGACCTTATTAAGACTTTACAGGTCCCAAAAACCGTAAAAGATATTAGGTCATTCTTAGGGCATGCTGGTTTTTATCGTCGATTCATTAAGGATTTTAGCTTGATTTCTAGACCTCTTTGCAATTTGCTTGCAAAAGATGTTAAGTTTGTCTTTGATGATGCTTGTTTAAAGGCTTTTGAGAAGCTTAAGATTTTACTCACTACCGCCCCCATAGTCCAGGCACCCAATTGGAACCTACCCTTTGAAATCATGTGCGATGCTTCAGATTATGCTATTGGTGTTGTGCTAGGTCAGCGAGAAAACAAATTACTTCATGTGATTTACTATGCTAGCAAAACTCTGAATGATGCCCAATTGAACTATACCACTACAGAGAAGGAACTATTGGCCATTGTGTTTGCCTTAGACAAGTTTAGACCCTATCTCTTAGGTTCTAAGATTGTAATCTATACTGATCATACTGCTTTGAAATACCTTTTGTCTAAGAAGGATACCAAACCTAGATTGATTAGATGGATCCTTCTATTACAAGAATTTTGTCCAGACATTAGAGACAAAAAAGGGTGCAGAAAATGTAGTAGCAGACCACTTGTCTAGGCTGGTTGTTAGTTCTCCTAATGATTCCCTTCATATAAGGGATAGCTTTCCTGATGAACAATTGTTCTCTGTTTCCCAATCACCTTGGTATGCAAATATAGTGAATTATCTTGTTACTGGTCGAATGCCCCAACATTGGGGTAAAAAAGATCGTTCTAGGTTTTTAGCCGAGGTTAAGCACTTCTTTTGGGATGATCCTTATTTGTTTAAGTATTGTCCAGACCAGATTATTAGGAGATGTATACCCGAGAGTGATCAGTCCAAGATTATTTCCTTTTGTCATGATCATGCTTGTGGGGGTCACTTTAGTGCTAAGAAGACTCTTTGCTAAGATATTGCGGTGTGGATTCTCCTGGCCTTCGTTGTTTAAAGACTCCCACGATTCTTGTGTTACTTGTGAACGTTGCCAGAAATTAGGAACCATTTCCCGTAGGAACATGATGCCCTTGAACCCTATTTTAATCGTTGAGGTCTTTGATGTGTGGGGTATTGACTTTATGGGTCCGTTTCCTAATTTCTTTGGTAACCTATACATCCTTGTCGCCGTAGACTATGTCTCTAAGTGGATTGAGGCGGTTGCGTGTAAAACCAATGACCATAGGGTTGTGATTGAGTTCTTGAAAAATAATATACTTACACGTTTTGGTACACCGCGAGCTATAATTAGTGATGGAGGGTCGCACTTTTGTAATGGACCTTTTAGGCTTCTGATGAAGAAATATGGTATTACACATAAGGTAGCTACCCCATATCATCCGCAGACTAGTGGTCAGGTAGAGGTTTCTAATAGGGAGATAAAACGTATATTAGAGAAAACAGTTAATCCTAATCGGAAAGACTGGTCGTCTAGGCTTACTAATGCCTTATGGGCTTACCATACTGCGTTTAAAACCCCTATTGGAATGTCGGCTTATCGGCTTGTTTATGGCAAGGCATGTCATTTACCTGTTGAGTTAGAACATAGAGCTTATTGGGATGTGAAGCAGCTAAAATTTTCACTTGACAAGGCAGGAGCCCATAGGAAACTCCAGATCAATGAGTTGGACGAGATTCGTATAGATGCTTACGATAGTGCGAAGGAGTATAAGAACAAAATGAAACTTGCGCATGATAGAAATATTTTACGGAAGTCATTTTCTCCAGGTCAAAAAGTTCTTCTGTATGATACCCGCTTGCATATTTTCCCTGGGAAGTTACGTTCTCGGTGGACGGGTCCTTTTATTGTTCGCACTGTATTTCCTCATGGAGATGTTGAGATCGAGACACCGGATGGTAGTAGTTATTCGAAGGTTAACGGTCAGAGATTGAAACCCTTTTTAGAGCCCTTTCCTACAGGTGATGTTGAGGAGGTCCCTCTGGAGGACCCTGTTTACCCTTGATTGACCATCAAGGCGATTGTATGTTGTATATTAGTTTTTGATTTCTCTCTTCACCCAGGTATTATCTTTCCGACTTCTCTCTTTACTGATTCCTCATGTTACCTTACTTTTTGGTATTGCTCTTTCATTAGAAACATTGAGGACAATGTTAGATTTAAGTTTGGGGGTGGGGAAGAAACTTCTTGTCAGTTTTTAGTTGCAATAAATAAACTCCAGAGCCTAGAAATTTATGTTTATTAAGGATGGCATTAACCAATCTAAGTGGATGGAAGCATTTTGGTTGTAGGAGTTGAGGAACCAATCTAATTAGATGGAAACATCTAAAGAGTCTATTCATAAAAGCACAGAGCTCAGGTGTTAGAAAAACAAAACATGGTAGTTTCGCCATATCCTCGTGATGGAAACATCGAAAGAATCCTGATCACTTCTTTTTTTTTTCTCTTTACCATTGCTAGGGTGAAATAGAGTGAGATACCAAAAAAAAAAAAAAAAAAAAAAAAAAGATTGAGACCAGACCACTAGACCAACCGGAATAAATACAATAAAGTCGATCATTGGTACCCTTGTATATGCCAGCTGAGTTGATCTAGAGTTAGGATTATCGACCTCTGATTCCCTTGTATATGCCAGTGTGTTGATATTAGTCCAGACCAGTATCTCAGTCCATTTGGATAGGTTCACCTTAGTCAACATCATCCTCGTTTTTCTCTACATCCATCTTCTTAATCTATCCATGTGATTGGTTGACTCGGGTTTATGATGTCCAGAAACTATCTGAGTAGAGCTCTGTCACTTTATATGAATCTTAGTATGCTTGAGTGCAAACTCGTGTACATCAATTGGAATTTCGCATCAGGGTACTTCCTCCTGTAGTCAATAAGTATGCCAACCAAGGAGATTCTTTAGTGCCTTCCAAGATTTTGCGTAGATAGCTAGGGTCTGGAGTAAAGGTTTTGTGGGTACACCTCTGGTAAACCCTCCGGAGACGACACTCCGCCACTAGGGCCACCTAGCGGTTTAACGGCTTGCTGGACGTACTTAGTGTAGTCATTTTATTATTTTTGCTCGAGGACTAGCAAATAATAAGTTTGGGGGTATTTGATAGACGCATTTATGTGTCTAATTTGTCCTCAATGTTTCGTTTTGTCAGTACTCGTTTTCGTCCTTATTATGGTGTTTTGTGTGTTTGTAGGTAATTTTTGGAAATAAATATTGTTGGAAAATTCGGCTCGAAAAGTTGCTCGGAGCACCTCCGGAAGACGCGTGTTATTCGGACTCTCGCTTTTGGATAAGGGGCACCTTAATTTATAAGGGGCACTTCAGTTAGCACCTGCTAGTCGCACCCCTGGTTTGGTTAGGGGGACACCCTTCTTTTACTTGATTTTTGGTGGGAAAATGCAAGTTTGAATAGTGCTCACCTGCGGAGTTTGCTGTTTCGAATTTGGATGAGCTGTGGCGAGATTCAATCACTCCAATTGACTCATTCCAGCCTGTTACTCTCACACAGGACTGGTAAGTCCATCAGATTCGAAAAACATGGGTTGAATACGTGGATTTTCTACACAGCAGGGTACTTGTGCGGATGGGAGAAACACGGTATTACAGCGTGGTTAAACGTGTGTTGATCGTGTTTGGATTGAGCTGGGTCTCTGCAGAAGCGTGTAGGAGTTGAATAAGGAAGATTCGGTAGCTGTATACGCGTGGAAGAGCTAAAAGTGGAAGAAAATATTCGCGAGAAGATATTATTCACTGTCGAGCAATGGCAGAATTTTGAGGAGTTATTGTCGTGATTTCTTGCCCCTATCGAGTATAAAAGAAGCTATTGGAGATCAGAGAAGGTTTACGGAGAGTTTGGGGGGGAGTTTTGGAGAGAAAAGAAAATCACTGCTTTAATAATTTTCTCCCATTTTCATCATTTGTAAACACTTTGAGCAATAAAAACTAATTTTTGAGCGTGTTTCCAACATGATGATGAGCTAATTCTCCCACAACCAAGGCAATGAGGAAGCTACTTACGCATGAATAATTGGTAATTATTTATTTTCTCTAATTTATAATTTATGATTCACTCAATCACTCAATCACTGCTTTTGCAGAGTTTTTAATTGTTTGCATAATTTCCTTCATTAGTTGTGATTCAATTAGATAGGTTATGCTTTGTATTAAGATAATCTATGCTTAGGGGATACAATTAATTTTTGATAATTTGTCTGATTATATGTGAATTAAGAAATAAGGGACTTAAACGATAATTAGAGTTTTGGCTTATTTACCATAATTTATTCATGTGTAATAGTGGAATCAGTGTCTTGGTTATTCATAATATTCTGTGGCAATAT
This sequence comes from Papaver armeniacum, assembly GCA_023531295.1. Classification (NCBI taxonomy): domain Eukaryota; kingdom Viridiplantae; phylum Streptophyta; class Magnoliopsida; order Ranunculales; family Papaveraceae; genus Papaver; species Papaver armeniacum. The sequence goes on from JAJJWW010008436.1 coordinate 654,804, forward strand.
TTTGTATATATTTTTCTTTTATTTTAGTTATTTAAATCCTAAAATCGATTTCAACAAGTCCGAGTGAACGACAACTCTATTTACCACTATATAAAATTCGATCAATGCACGTATCCTTGATACTCGTGTTATACTCACTTGACTCTCTTGGGAAGGAACAATTAGATTGTTTGGCGCTTGACTTTCTTGAGAAGGATCGATTGGATCCTCATGTTGCGAAGGAGCGATTGGATCATTTAAAAGGACCATATGTGCGCTACTAGTCCCGCTTTCTCCCTTCTTTGGTCGACCCCTTTTCCTCTTAGCCAGTGCCTCTTCATTCTCATTTTGTGAAGGAACGTTTGAAACATTTGTCTTGGCTTATGCGCCACTTGTCCCGCATTCCCCCTTCTTCGGTCGACCCCTTTTCTTTTGGAACCTTCGCCTCTTCATATTTAGCGTCTTCACGCTCATGTTGACAAAAGATTCTTTTATGACTCAATAACGGGTTTTTTCTGGTTCTCATTGCAACCTTAAACTCGTTCATTTCTTCCTTCCTATCCATGTTGGTAGGTGGTCTACCCGTCGGCGGTAGCACCGTTGGTTCTCTGACCGGTACCATATGGGGGTTAGCGGCTAGTTTTAAGTCGTACATCAAAAAATTTCGTCCCAAACCATCATTTTTGGCGTATTTCTCGATGATTTTTCTTCCAATATCCGTCTCCACAAAGGATTCGAGTGATTCTTCGGTTGGGGGTGGTTTGAAAGTTAGTTGCTTCCAAAACGAATCAATGATTTCAAAAGGAATTCCTTGTTTGTACCTCGCAATCTTTTCAAACGTCCATGAGATCCTTCCGCGATACTTGTCGCCTCATTCTTGTAATGCATGTGTTGGTAGGTGTAAGCATACACAAAATTTTCCTTGTACGGATCCAACAATTCCTTCATGCAATAAACCACACATTTCTCGTAATCCTTCTTCCATAGCCCAATAAAACTCTCCAAATAGGATTCGAACTCGGACACGGACATTGAGCGTACCATTAAATCCCAATGATGTTGAAAAGCCTTCCATAGTAACCCATTCGCTTCATACTCCGCTTTCCATTTCTTCTTTTCCTCCTCTCGTTGTTCCGGAGTTAGTTTTTGAAGACGCTCATCTTCGGCCTTTTCATGGGCGGTACCTTTTTGTGGCTTTGGCTTTTGGATATGACCCCTATAATTACTTCTAATATTGCATTGTATGTACCATGTTGTTTATGGGTGAAAACTATTCCTGCAGAATTTGGTAATTTGGGGTGTGGATGAGGAATGAATCTAAACCTTAAACAAATGCACTGCGCGGTGAGTGCTTGTAGATTCGAGAGATCAATCTGTGCAAGTCCGGCCTAAACCAAGAAATGGCCGTTCCGGACTTGTTTCGGTCACAAAGTGAAGGAGATGGGGTTGATCTTAGGAAGGGAAGCGAAGAAGGTGTTGAGATTGTAAAGGTGTTGGCTTGCTTATGACTTGTAACGTAAAGGTGAGCAGGCTTGTGATTGATGCAAGCAAGCTCTGGGTGTTGGAATACGTTTTGTATTAACACTTGGTATTCTGTCTCGTCTGGACTTGTGTTGTTGTTTGAAATAGGGCGGAGAACCTATTTATACAAGTCATTGAGCCTTATTCACGTCTCTCGTGGGAAGTGGAGGAAGTGGAGTGATGGAGTAGTGGAGTTGTGCGTTGGTGATACACGACCAGCCTTGCCCACTTCTCCTGTTCATCTCTAACCGTCCATGACTTCCTAACACGTTCTTGTGATGGCGCGTTGCACGCTGCACGCTGTAAACCGCAGACCAATACCCCAAGTATGTATCCCCCGTTTGTGACATGATTGATGTTCGGAATGTGTGGATCGTGGATCCACGAAAGATAGCATGTAATGTTGAATTGAATAACTGCGTTATTCAGAAGTCGATACTTGTGAAGTATCGTGTGTATTTTATGCAGTGCATCGCATTATGGTGTGGTAAAGTGATGGGTAATGACGCCTCACCGACCAAATAACTCCCTGTCCGGGGTTGTATAACCAAGTGGTGAAGTTGGACGGATGAGATGATCTTTGAGACACTCATCTGCGACCGTTAATGAATATTAGGATTTTTTGAAGAGGTGCGCAAGCATCACTCTTCAGCTTGGTCGAAACCAAGCATGGAAAGGGATTTGGAGAGGACCGACCGGGCATGTGTGTAGACAGCATGCCAGTGTGCACGTCCATACCTCACTGTCCCATGAAGGCGCGATCTAGGCCACACAATTTAACCGGTAAAGTTTAGTGGTTGAGATCGGTTTGCGGCAGAAATCCATTGCCGCAAAGGAGTTGGAAACCGCGTGACATCCCTAGTTTGGGCACGCGTTTCAAGACGACCCATCTTGGTCGGTCTTGGTCGATCATACCAGCGTGTAGGTGGTAGGCTGATGTTCACACCTATACCTGACTATCCCATGAAAACGTGATCTAAGCCACTCAAATCGTCCGGTGAAGTTGAGTGGTCGAGATCAGTTTGTGGTTTGGGAGGCATGGCCATGCTAGTTTGGGCGCACGTTTTGGATTAACCAGGCATGTATGCCTTGGCCGAACACATAAGGAGGTAGATGAGCCCACGGTGGTCATCTTTGGTATGATCGGACTCGCTTAATCTAATCTGTGACCCTCCATTCGTGCTCGAGAAGATGGACGCGCGTGATGGCTTGAAACCCTAATTTTGGATTTCAAAGCCGTGCGCCATCTCTTGTTTGGGTGACAATTTTGTCACGACCAACCATGGTTGGTTTTGACCGATTGGTCAAGTGTGTAGTCGGGCCCACGGTGATCGTGTTGACATGCTCTGGGCCCTTTGAGTCTACATCTACACCCTCCATCTATACCTGCGAAGATGGATGGTTGAGACTGTTTTGCGACACATGTAATATGCCACAAACCCTAATTTAGGGTTTTCCGTCCATAATGCTTGGTATGAACGGTTTCTTGGCAAGCTAGGCCAATGACCGACCATGCGGGGTCGGCCGTGGGTATTCCATACCTGCTTGGGGGTGATGGAATTGATCTGGGGTCATCCAATCATGCTTATGGAGTTGGAGGACTGCGATCAGATCATATCCGGACTGATATGGTCAGTCCGGATGCTCAATCGGGCTAGTATAACACACCGAGAGGGGCTCAATCGGGCTAGTATAACACACCGAGAGTCACCACATGCACGGGTATTTCGTACATGGTTTCATTATAGTGCTTGGAGGTTCGTGTTACTCTGTAAGAGCAACACTCAGTCGTTATGCCACACTGATAATGAGTACTGGAAATACAAGGATGATATGAAATTCACAGGATGGGATTGTTGCTACATGCTCCAACCTGGAGGAATTTCATGTATTCACAGAATGGGATTGTTGCTACATGCTCCATTCCTGGTGAATTAAGTGTGGGAGTATCCAACACTTATAAATGGCTTTATCTTTTACAAGATGTCAGCGCATGATTTTTTCTGGTTTTTTACAAATTTAACCTTGAACGAAAATCCACCATCAACATTAAGTCCCCTGCCTAGCACATAATGGTTACACTATTGTGTGGTAGGCATGAGATGGTGACATACATATGTGAGAAAGACAGGATAAAAGGAGTTTACCCGGAAGAGTGTTGGTCGACCGCTAGTTTCCCACGCCGTCACGCTTGTATGGAATCCCTTGGTGGGGCCGGTTTCTTTCTTTGGGTATTTGAATCAAAAGAGGAAACCAAATAAGGGAGGAATCCTTCTTCTATTGGGATTCTTCTAATTTTTTGTCTATAAAAGAGACAAAACCCTTTTCTTTTTTCCTCACGATTTTTTTTTTTTATTGTGAAGCAGCTCCCGTCCGTGACCACCTGCTCCTACCGACGCTGCCGCCGCTGCCGGAGTTGCCGGATTTGCTGCCGTGCGCCACCGCCCGTCCACGGTAAGTTTCGCTCCCTTTTTTTTTTTTTTTTTTTTTTTTCAAAGGTAAAACCCTAGTTTGTTAGGTAAACACCTTTTGTAAGACATGTATATGCTTATCTTTTTCCACCATTTGGCTTGAATCCCGTAGACACGATTCCCATGAATAAAGAAAATCGTGTTATGATGCATGCGGATGAATGAATGCGGGCCCGCCGTGTATGCCGGAACGTGGGTCTTACTCACATATGCTTGACTGAAATTTACATCGAACTTGAAATTTGTACCGGACTTGAAACCAATACCAGACTAAAATTTGTACCGGACTTGAAACCAATACCAGACTGAAACTTGTACCGGACTTGAAACCAATACCAGACTGAAACTTGTACCAGACTGAAACTTGCACCGGACTTGAAACCAATACCAAACTGAAACTTGTGCCAGACTGAAACTTGCACCGGACTTGAAACCAATACCAGACTGAAATTTGTACCGGACTTAAGCCAGTGTTTGGACCGGTTTTGTGTGCTCCGATGTGAGTTGTGTCTTGCCGTGTGACTACATCTCTCATGTGCCTTTCATACAAGTTCTAACTCCTTTCTTTTATTTCATTGTGGAAGAAAAGAATCCCTGTTGAGATGTCTTCTGGAGATAATGCTGGTGCCAAGTCAGGAAGTGTTGATGGCTTCAAAGATACGCCGAACATCGATGATGAGTTGTTCACCTCGCCTTTTCCAAACATTAGAAGACATCCTTCTCATAAGATAGTCCTGCTTTCCGATTCAGAAAATATGGATGCTGATCCATTTTCTTCTTCAGCACTTGTGATGAGATTTTGTCTCCAGAGAAACGAATATCCGCCTTCCCCTATTGACTTCAAGATTTGCCATACTCCACTGGGTTCTTATGAAGGATGGATGAGACACATGTTGAGTAATAAGGACATTAAAGATAATTTGACCAAAGCGCAAATCCTCAATGCGGTCATGGCATCTGCTGCTCTTGAAATTAAGAAAGACGTTGCGGGTTTGATTACCTTCATCTCTCGGTGGCGCATTTCTACTCATACAGCCATATCTAGATGGGGAGAGATGACTATTACTCTAGAGAGCGTAGATGCATTAATGAACCTGCCTGTTGCTGGAAGTCTTTCTTACGATCTCTCTGATACGGAGCAACGCGACTATGATGCTATACTTCAAAAGGTGGCGGGATTCGACAGTCTGGACAAGGAGGAGAAAAAGGATACGAGATGCTTTTACACCTGGTGGGTGTCGGAGTGGTCTCCTGCAGACCCAGAGCCGAATCAAGAGTTGGAAAATGATCTCAGCGTGATTGCGTTCCTGTCTTTATGGCTATCCAGAGATATATTCGACGACGGTTCTGGAAAAAAGACCATTAGAGGTGACCTCGTTAAGATCGCTATAAACCGGCAAAAGGTAAAGTTCTTCCCCGGGTGCCTTGTTCCTTGGATCATTTGTATTCTCATCCGGACGCCTTAGCAATGGACATGCATGTTTCTAACGGGTAAAAGAAGGTGGAATCGCACGTTCACTTCGCTTTTCTTCAGGCATTCTTATGGGAACACTTCAAAAGCTATGCTCCTTCCCCTGCAAATTTGCTCACCAACTTGTATGGTGGCTCGAGAATACTCTGCTGGAATAAGAGGCGCCCCAGAGCCGGCGCGAGACTTGTGGACATATTTGACAATGTGTCTTCTGTAGATTTCCGTCCGTGGGGGCCGATCCACCATTCCATTGTTCAGCCAAAGACTTTTGCCATTGCTTCTGATGGTCCTGATGTTGTGTTGTGTACTGATGTTAAGACTATGAGACTTGGGGAAATTGTTTACCTGCACAGCTGCATCCCAGGATATGTCCCCTCTTTATTCAACGAAGAATTTACTGTGACTCCGTACAATATTGACAGGGCGGCTCGTCAAATGGGATTTGATCAGGGTGTCCCATTCATCCGTCCACGAGGGGTTCCAAAAGAATTCCTCCCGGATATTCTTAACGCTGACGCGTTTTCAGAAAGGGTGAGCCTTCCCTTCTGGCCTATCGGGAGAAACCCAGTGGTAACCGATAAGTACAAGGAATTTTGGAGGAGGCAATTGTTGATTTTCCATGAATTCTCGGAGAGTATTGTGACAGGTTCTCGTGGTGAACCATCTTCTGACGTTTTGAAAAAGCATTTCCGGTTAAAGCCGCTTCCAGCCAAACGGACCAGAGCTGAGGATTGCAGTCCCCAAGCAGGAGAGATACCTAAAAGGCAAGCATGCGGTCCGGTGATCCTCAATTCCTCCAATATGCAGGTATTTATTTTTCTTCCTGTTGGTTCCTTTATTTCTCCAGGGTGAATCTTTCTAAGAGTAATTCTTGCTTGAAATCAGGGGATTCCGAAAGAGAATGTCTTCACAAGGCTGGCGCGTATTCAGAATGAGAAGGCTGACGGTACTGATCTTCATGCTGAGAAGTCTGGAGAAACTGATCTTCATGTTGAGAAGTCTGGAGAAACTGATCTTCATGCCGAGAAGTCTGGAGAAACCGCTCCTTTTCCCGACCATGACAGAGATGATGCAAGCTCGGTTGGACAAGTCGCCTCTTCTGAGTGATCTTGTTGACGAGGTCGTGATGGAAATTAGTACTCAGAGCGAAGTAGATGCCGGAAGGAGTATAAGAAAGGTAGCGTCTGCAATAATTGAGGCGGGTCCCCTTGAAATCCGGCCCCGAGCGTGTTCCGGTGAATATGGCTATTGTGGTGACTTCTTCCGAAAGGCCCCCGCAACCGACAAGGCTCCCGTGGTTGGTGAATTACCGGTGATGCAGCCTCGGGGCTTTGTTCAATCCTCCTTTTTTGTCCCTTATCCAGGTCATGTGTTGGTTGGTGGATTCAGCGTGCTTGGTTGGGTTCAAGATTTGTACACAGCGATATGGGAGAAGCACGGCCATATTGCTACCACCACGAAGCTCAAAAGTCGTCTTGCGTTGGTCAACCGCGTCCAAGAAGCTTTAGTTTCTATCCGGGGATGAGCGTCACGACCGGTCGAACAGGTTTACGAGGAGATGATTGAAGATTGGAGGTGCCATCGGGACGTGTTTGCGCAGAAGCATGCCTTCAATGATCCTTGGTTCTTCAAAGGGTTCTCCAAGATTCGTGGAGCTTCGTAAATTACAGGATGAAGTCCCTTCGCGGGACCGTGTTGCTCGCCCAGAAGAAGAGGTTGAGAAGTTGTCTAAGGAATCGGAGTCGAAAAAGGCTGCGATTCAAAGGATGAAAGTCTCTCTCGCCCAGAAGGACGAGTTGTTGCTGAAGGACTTTCCTTGAAGTATTCGTGCTATATACTTGCCTTTTCTTTTAGATGCTTTCCTTTTTTGAGTGATAGTGAGGATTTTCTTTGACCTCCGGTTTTGAATTAATAGGTAATTGAATTGTCTTATTTTGAGATAGTTTTGTGAACAACCCTTTTGAAGGAGATTATGTTAAATAAAATTTGCATCTTGGTCATGAATGATTGCACATAGCACATGAAATTGCAAATGTTATGCAAAAGGGAGGTACGGATGGAAACAAACATGGCGTTTGATCACTGAGCCTCTTTCTCCACGTGCGGGATGCCAAGTCCCCAGTGAATTCTAAACTATCTTTCTTGTAAAATTGTTGAGTAGAACTTACTTGCTTTCGAAGCCTCACTTGTATCGAACCAGAGTAGCCTTTCTAAGAAAATCCTCCGCACCAATCTCTCGAGTTATCGCTCTGGACCAAGCTTCTCCTGAACAATGCGCTTCAAAGCGTTGCATTCGCTGGTGGGGTGATGGAGGAACCGGTGGAAATGACAGTACCTCGGGTCCATTACTTCTTGATCAGTAGGCGGACGCCATACCGGAGGTAGTTCCACCTCTCTATTTCGTACCCACATCTCCAGCAACTCCAAAATCTTTTCCATCGGGAACGGAAAGTGTAGGTACTTTGAGTCTGGATTTTCCTGCGTTAGTGGGCTTTGTGATGTCTCTCCGTGGCTTTGATGTGGAACGGGAGATGAAGTTGGAAGATTTGCGAGTGTCATCATATCTGCGGATCGCTTGCCTAGGTAAAGGGATGTGGAAGGTGTCGTAATGTCACTGCTGAGTGACCGGATTGAACGTTCCCATTCTCTGTATTCAGGTATTTCTTGATTGATTTCTCCTTCCTCAAGCATTTCTTCAGTCGGTTGAAAGGTCGACGCGGATTGGACAGTTTTCCGGGCTTCAGCAAGAGTTTTGAGATATAAATCCTCTAGCAGGGCTCCATAGGCTGCAGGCTCTCTTTCTTTATCCTGTCGACATTGAAAAGATCTCGGACAAGTCTTTTTCTATGTCTGGACCATGTTGTCCATCTTTCCTGATTCGTTTTCGACTACGTGCTCTTTTTGCTTCTCCACTTGTAAAGGTGTGACTCCTGACTAAGGATTCAACGTTTCTTGCACTGTCTGAGTTGATGCCTATCGACCCTCCTTGTAATTGTGCCGCTACATCATTCAAAAGGCGAAATGTCTCGCTCTGCCTTCTGGTGATACCGGCTTGATTTGCCAAGACATCCTCCAACATTCCAGCTATGCTTCCCATGATATCTGAACCACCTGCGGATTCCGGGTGAAGATACATCGTGAGACGAAAATCGAAGAATTGCGGATTCGATTTTTTGTAACCGAGAGATCAACCTCCCACTGTGGTCTCCAATTGTTTATGGGTGAAAACTATTCCTGCAGAATTTGGTAATTTGGGGTGTCGATGAGGAATGAATCTAAACCTTAAACAAATGCACTGCGCGGTGAGTGCTTGTAGATTCGAGAGATCAATTTGTGCAAGTCCGGCCTAAACCAAGAAATGGCCGTTCCAGACTTGTTTCGGTCACAAAGTGAAGGAGATGGGGTTGATCTTAGGGAGGGAAGCGAAGAAGGTGTTGAGATTGTGAAGGTGTTGGCTTGATTATGACTTGTAACATAAAGGTGAGCATGCTTGTGATTGATGCAAGCAAGCTCTGGGTGTTGGAATACGTTTTGTATTAACACTTGGTTTTCTGTCTCGTCTGGACTTGTGTTGTTATTTGAAATAGGGCGGAGAACCTATTTATACAAGTCATTGAGCCTTATTCATGTCTCTCGTGGGAAGTGGAGGAAGTGGAGTGATGGAGTAGTGGAGTTGTGCGTTGGTGATACACGACCAGCCTTGCCCACTTCTCCTGTTCATCTCTAACCGTCCATGACTTCCTAACACGTTCTTGTGATGGCGCGTTGCACGCTGCACGCCGTAAACCGCCGCACCAATACCCCAAGATGTATCCCCAAGTTTGCGACATGATTGATAAACTGAATGTGTGGATCGTGGATCCACGAAAGATAGCATGTAATTGAATTGAATAACTGCAAGTTATTCAGAAGTCGATACTTGTGAAGTATCGTGTGTATTTTATGCAGGTACTGTATTATGGTGTGGTAAAGTGATGGGTAATGACGCCTCACTAACCAAATTACTCCTGAACAGGGTTGTATAACCAAGCTGGTGAAGTTGGACGGATGATATGATCTTTGAGACACTCATCTGCGACCGTTAATGAATATTAGGATTTTTTGAAGAGGTGCGCAAGCATCACTCTTGACTTGGTCGAAACCAAGCATGGAAAGGGATTTGGAGAGGACCGACTAGGGCATGTGTGTAGACAAAGATGCCGGTGTGCACGTCCATACCTCACTGTCCCATGAAGGCGCGATCTAGGCCACTCAATTTGACCGGTAAAGTTGAGTGGTTGAGATCGGTTTGCGGCAGAAATCCATTGCCGCAAAGGAGTTGGAAACCGCGTGACATCCCTAGTTTGGGCACACGTTTCAAGACGACCCATCTTGGTCGGTCTTGGTTGATCATACCAGCGTGTAGGTGGTAGGCTGATGTTCACACCTATACCTGACTATCCCATGAAAACGTGATCTAAGCCACTCAAATCGTCCGGTGAAGTTGAGTGGTCGAGATCAGTTTGTGGTTTGGGAGGCATGGCCATGCTAGTTTGGGCGCACGTTTTGGATTAACCAGGCATGTATGCCTTGGCCGAACACATAAGGAGGTAGATGGGCCCACGGTGGTCATGCTGGTATGATCGGACCTGCTTAATCTAATCTGTGACCCTCCATTCGTGCCGGAGAAGATGGACGCGCGTGATGGCTTGAAACCCTAATTTTGGCTTTCAAAGTCGTGCGCCATCTCTTGTTTGGGTGACAATTTTTTCACGACCAACCATGGTTGGTTTTGACCGATTGGTCAAGTGTGTAGTCGGGCCCACGGTGATGGTGTTGACATGCTCTGGGCCCTTTGAGTCTACATCTACACCCTCCATCTATACTGCGAAGATGGATGGTTGAGATCGTTTTGCGACACATGTAATATGCCACAAACCCTAATTTAGGGTTTTCCGTCCATAATGCTTGGTATGAACGGTTTCTTGGCAAGTTAGGCCAATGACCGACCATGCGGGGTCGGCCGTGGGTATTCCATACCACGCTTGGGGGTGATGGAATTGATCCGGGGTCATCCAATCATGCTTATGGAGTTGGATGATCGCGATCAGATCATATCCGGACCGATATGGTCAGTCCGGATGCTCAATCGGGCTAGTATAACACACCGAGAGCTAGTATAACACACCGAGGGTATTTCGTACATGGTTTCATTATAGTGCTTGGAGGTTCGTGTTACTCTGTAAGAGCAACACTCAGTCGTCATGCCACACTGATAATGAGTACTAGAAATACAAGGCTGATATGAAATTCACAGGATGGGATTGTTGCTACATGCTCCAACCTGGAGGAATTTCATGTATTCACAGAATGGGATTGTTGCTACATGCTCCATTCTTGGTGAATTAAGTGAGGGAGTATCCAACACTTATAAATGGCTTTATCTTTTACAAGATGTCAGCGCATGATTTTTTCTGGTTTTTTACAAATTTAACCTTGAACGAAAATCCACCATCAACACATGTGCAAAGAAAATGCTTAGCGTCCGGAAAGACCACTCCTATGGCATTCATTAGTGCTTGGTCCTTATCCGTTACTATAATCCTCAGAGTTTGATCGCCACGGTATATCTCCTGCAACATCTCTAGCATCCAAGTAAAACTGACATCATTCTCCCGATCCATAAACCCCCATTTTACCGTGAAAGTTTGCTTGTCAGAAGTATGGCAAGCAATGTTTAACAACGGCATGTTGTACTTGTTGGTCTTGTACGTACAATCTATTAACAAAATTGGATAGAAGCATTGGGCCAACTTGATCATATCCGGATGCGCCAAGAAAATACGAGTCACTTTGCCTTCCAATACCTGCTTCCTCATTGTGTATCCGTGTTGATCGGCTAACCACTGAGATTGTTCCATAACCGCTCTACCATCCCATTCCCTCCTCCTAAAGGCTGCTCTTGCCGTGTAAGTTTGCCTCAAAGTGGACAAGTTATTCTTATCATCCTCCTTAATCTTCCTAAGGATGTCACTTGGTTTACACGCTTTCATCGACCTTACCGTTTCCAATTGATATGGTTTCAACCCACAAACGGCCGCGTGTCCAATAAGATTCCGAATCATCATGATTATGAAAACCATTCATCACTTTATAGAGCTTGTATACCTTACCCTTGGGACCCTTGGGTCTATTAACTATAATCTTAAATGGGCAACCAAACTTATTTGATTTAGTAATGTAATCCCTTGTCGTCTTTTTCACGTACATTTTGTCCTTTGCCCAGTGAATTTTTTGCTTTCCACCTCTCTCACAAACAAGTTCCAAATGATCTTCACTTGAATGACGGCCTAAAAATAATGCGCATTTGATCTCTATTCCCTTGTCTATAAACCATTGCTTTGCATGCTTTCTTTCTTTCCATTCCAAATCGGTGAAATAGTGGGCAGAGGTATCAACACCCAAAAGAGATACGGGTTTGGGCTGATCTTCGTCGAACTCCACAACAATCTACAACAAATATCAACAAGTTGAGGATTTAAAATCGTTTTATATGTTACAGTCGAGAAAATCGATTACCCATAATCGGTTTATATGCGCAACTATAAAGTCCGATGAAGGACTTGACGGAAAAAATTCAAAGTTTACAATCGGTTCCTGTCTAGTATCATGTAATCCGATTTTTGTTCACATTTATCCTGTAACTTTTTTTCCCCAAAATCGGATTACATATACACGTAAATAAACCGATTGTCAACTTCAGGTATTCTACGTGATTATTCAAGTGAAGTAATCGGCATATGCACATCACCAACATAAACCGATTTTCGTCACGTACCCATCGCGCCAAAAATTTACCTTAATCGGATTATATGGTGATGAACAACAACCGATTATGATACCCAATTTGGGGATTTTACACAGAATCGGTTTACGTGGTGTTATCGAATAAACCAATTCTGGAAATATATTTTGAAATGTTTTTCCTTTTTGGGCGATCGAGACGTGCAAATACATGTTTGTAGATCGTTACAACTCATACCTGTTTATTAGAAGCATTATCACCTTCTTCTTCCCGACGATATTGTTCTTGTGCTTGAATAATATCCTGAAGCATTCTTTGGTTGACATCCTCTTCTTCTTTCAACAAATTATCCAATTCAGTAGGATCGAAATCATGATAATCTGATGCACCTACTTCTTCATCATCACTATAAAGTTTCATTTTTGCTAAGAAAATCACAAACCCTAGTCTTTTTTTTTTCCCTCTACTTCTTCTTTCCCTCCAAACCTTAAAAGAGGAAATGAATTTCTACTCTAATCCTAACACTATAATCAAACTCAAACACTAATTAATTGAACTAATACTAACTTAACTAATCATCACTTATTTAATAAGGGTATATTAGGTATTAACATAAATGGTGGATAAGGGGTTTCTATGAATTATTACTTCATGACCCTATTTTGTCATGTAGCTATAGGCCCCAATTAAGTGGCATAGGCCCCAATTTAGCCAGGTTCTTTAAGAAGCTATTATCCAATGGAAAATGAAAATTTCAATGTTCCATGTATTTCCCCAAAAAAAATAAAAAAAATAATCTATGTTTCATTTTGAAATCATCAATTTTAGATGGGTATAAACAATTGGATTGGGATGCGACAAGGTAGTATGCATAATCAATCTGGTCCGGATAAACAACTACAGTTTTTCTCACTTCGAATTTGTATACAAATTTCTATCCGTATCCAAAAACATATATGAAAAGAAACAAAAAGTTATTTACTATTTAACAAAAGTTAATCAGAATATAAATTTGTATCAACGATCTTTTAATTAAATTTTGAGAAAATAAAGAAAAATAAGAAATTACATAAAATATAATACATTATAATATATACTTTATATGTTTAAAATATGATATTTATACATTAAATGCCGGATGTCGATACTTGTATATCTAAATTCGTATCCCAAATTTTCGGATAAATGTTTTGAATATTCACATCTGAAATATACAATTGAGTAGCATTCTATTTATCGAATGTGAACTTGAACGAATTCAGAGTTTGGATATTCCCTTAATTTTACTTTACATTTTAATTTAAATACTTAAACAAAAAACATGTTACCATGCACTTGAATACATAACAACTCAATAAGTATATACTTTCACCAACAAGCTGGTTGGTAGATTGAGAGGTGAAATGCGCAGCTCATAAAATGACGTTGATCTTAACTCACATACAAATTCTTTGCTGAGCCAAGTAGTTATATAATAATAACTAAATCAACTAGAACAGCTCTATGATACACCATAAGTTATATCTAAACAACAATCTTTAGATAACACAATAGAGTTAGGAGATAAAAATACCAAATATTTTCATACAGTTACTTTGATAAGAAGAAAATTGAATCCCATTGATAGCCTTAAGAATATTCAAAACATAGCTACATACGAGAAAAAGGAAACCAATAACATTCTAACAAACTACTTTCAAAGCTTTTTCTCTGCTGATAGTGGGTATATCTCAGTAAGATATTCTTCTCAATAATATTTATAATTGTGTCTCAGAAGAAGAAAACAATAACATTCAAGTAATTTCCTCCAATGAAGAAATTCTTGATGCTCTAAAAAAAAATGGAACCCAATAAATTTCCAAGGCATAATGGGTTTCTTACAAGTTTATTTAAGCATAACTAGGAAATTATGGGACCTCAGGTCTTGCACTCTTGCTGAATTTGCAGACTCATCCTATTCAGTTATAAACTTACTATCACAGCTAAATTATAAATTCATTCACAAAGAAAATGTTAGACAACTCACTTTTCCCTCGACGTGTCAGTAATTTTGAGAAAATGTAAAATACGTATAAAAAGAACTAGCCATTGCCGACGTGCAAAGAACGTGATTTCCACTTGTGTTTGTATGGCTTGTTGTTGCGATCTATAAGTTCATTGGGTGATATAACAAATTTGTATGCAGTATTTGTAGTATACCTTTGTGAAAACGCGGGGGTATAATAACCACACCCAACTTTTTCATTTCGGCAATCTGTATGGACTAACTCCAATATAATTCCGAGAGCACCAACTTAAAAGCGGGACTCAATCGAAAATGATATTAAAGAGTTTTATCTCTTTCTCAATACAATTAATAAATCAACTAGATAGAAATTCGTGAGACTGATTGTTATGAGAATAACTCAGATGGTACCAAAAATCAATTCTCCGAGTGTCAATCAAGTGATATCCAACAAATAAGGTTGGATTTATCAACTATGATAGAACTACGCACATCTGTGATATTTTAATTAATAAATAAAATATAATGCGGAAAAGAAATAACACAGACACCAGAAATTTTGTTAACGAGGAAACCGCAAATGCAGAAAAACCTCGGGACCTAGTCCAGACTTGAAACCACTCTGTATTAAACCGCTACAAACTCTAGCCTACTACAAGTTAACTTTGGAATGGAATGTAGTTGAGCCCTAGCCTACTACAAGTTAACTTCGGACTGGAATGTCGTTGAGCTCTAACCAAGTCTCATACCGATTAAGGTATAGTCGCGTTTCTTACGCCTTTTGAATCTCAGCAGGACTCTACACACTTGATTCCCTTAGTTGATCCCACCCACAAATAAAAGTTGCTACGACCCAAAGTTGAAGACTTATAAACAAATCTATATCCCACAGATAAGTCTATTCTGGTTGTTGTTTTTGTCTTTAGATAAATCAAGGTGAACAGGAAACTCAACTAATAATTCGTTCTTATACTCCCGACAAGCAGCCTAGATATATTACTCACCTCAAAATAACCTAACTGATTAAGAAAATAAGTTATTGCGGAATAACTAGAGTCTGAGACGAAGAACTGTTGTGATTACTTTTTATATCTTACCTATCGGAGATAAATCTCGAGAAAATCTTAGAGAAGATTAAACTTAACACGATAGAAAAACTAAGATCATAATACACAACTACAGAGAAAATAGTTGGATTTGGCTTCAGGAATCCCAAATGAAGTCTTCAAGTCGTTAACCTAATAATGGTTTTGGAAAACATAGGTTACAGGAGAATCGACTCTAGTTTGCAACTAGGACAAACGAGAGTGTCGGGATTAGGTTTCCCATATGCTAGAGTTCTCCCTTATATATTCTTTCAAACCAGGGTTGCTTACAATCAAAGCTAAGATAGCTTAGTAACAAAGAAATTGATATTCACCGTTAGATGAACTCCTGATTTAAGATTCAAGCTAAGTCTGCTTAGAAAATAAGCAATCAATCTCCACCGTTATATGGTATTATCTTGATACGCACAAATAAAATATACCTATATTTAGATATGGATGAACCATACCTAAACGTGTATAACAAGTTGGCTAAATAACAGTAAACCGAAGTTATCCACATGAACACTTATAGTTTATCCATATTTGATAAGTGCATAATTCATATGATTTTAGTATCCATTCCATACTTGTTTTAGCTATTATTCTTGCATATTTTCGTATTATTACTCTTGTTTGCTCTTATTTGCCTCTATTAGGTGAATCATCCAAAAAGGAGCTACAAAGTGCTGAAAAGAGCTAGGAAGACAAGTCCAAGCGCCTAAGTCCAAGAGAAGTGGAAGAAAAGCGACGAAACCGAAGGGTCAAAGACTTATCTTAACTCATTCAAATTAAGGATTTCTCATCATCATCTTGAAGATAATCGAAAGAGTAAAAGAATGCAAAAATAATGAGGTCATTCCGAGTTCGTATGAAGAAGTTGTGGCCAAAACATGTTTTTATTGAATACCGAAGACAGTAAAGTTCACGGACGGGTTTCATACTTTAATCCCGAAAATTTCTGCTGGAATTTGAAGTTCGCAGACTGAGTTCGCGAACTTAGCAAGTGGAAAACGTGTATTAATACCTTGAAAAGCCTAAGGGCACGTTTGGATTCGTTATTTCGTTATTTCGGGTCGGGTTCTTGAACCGAACTAAATACTTGATGGCCAAGCAATGTAAACCTATAAAAAGGTATTAGGTCATATATCATGAATCTCATAATATACTTTTGTTCATCATTAATATTTTAGGGTTGGGTAATTGTGTAATCATGAGAAACTAAATCCTTTGTTGATTAAGGATGAATTCAATGTTCTAAGCGTGAAGCTTTATTAATAATACAAGTCTATTTGAGGTTTTAATCATCATCGTTTGTCTTTACCATATCTAGGGTTTATGAGTGATTCTTAGATTGATTTGGAGTGCACGCTAGATTGATCTATTGATCGTTCTATTGCTAGTAGAAGTTATGAGATAAGTAATCGTCAATTAACTCTCTACACAAGTAGAAATCGCGAGACCTTACAGAGGGATTCTGTGGAGAAATCGTGTGTGAAGACAACACCATCAAGTAAACCTTGATCTAAGAGTTTAACTACTGGGATCAGCCTAAATTCACAAAGCTTAAGGCATTCGATTGGATTACACCTTGAGTGATCTACTACTTGGTGGTTCGTTGGATAGAATCTAGTAGTCGATAACTTCCGTATCCAGTGATTGAAGGATTTTTGGGGATAACACTGATCTAGTTGTTATTCTACGGTTGGTGATGAATGGTTCTTACGAACGATAGATAAGTATACTAATCCAGCTATCGCTTGGTAATAGCGAAGGATTCCTTGATCATCTCTTTTCTTTATTATCTTTATATTTATCTTACAACCAAACCCCCCTTTTTGTTATTTACTTTATCTTGATAATACAAATAACCTATCAATTACAGAGCTCTTTGTGGGAACAATCTCTTACTACCGCTATATTACCAGTTAATTAGTGGGAAATATATTTATTAATTTGTTGTGCCTACGACAGCCCATCAAATTTTGGCGCCGCTGCCGGAGAGCAGTCGCTAATTAATTTTTTATTTGTGTAGCTTGTTTTTATTTTTGTTTTGATTTTCTGTTTCTTGTGAGTCGTCATGTTTCCTTACGGAAATAACATGTACGGAGCACAAGATTACACATACAATAGTGATAATCAATATGGTTTTCAACCTCATTCATATGACAACTACCAACCATCCTATGGGTATAATCAAAACCAATCTTTTGGCTATGATCAATATCCCACGGAACCTTATGGATATTCTCATACATGTCAACAACCTTATGACGGGCATGTAAGTGAACAATCACGAGGATGGAAGGTTAGTTATGATTCTGATCAATTGTTTTCTAGTAATGTACAGATGGCAGAGAGTTTGGAGCTAAAGGGTGATCATACTGAATCAAGACATACTCCTCTTTATCGTGTTTTTCCTTCACTCTTTCCAAAAGAGGAGATTGTGCACAACGGTGGAAAGCATTTTAATGTCAGAAAACTTTTTAAGCAACACGAGTAGCTAGAAAAAGCCGGTGAATCACAAGAGACTCTTGACGAAATTAACAAGGCCATAGACATGGAATTCGAACATCGTTTTGATGTTGATGATTCTGAGGTTGACCGTGATTCTGATGAAGATGAACCACATCTCGAAAGTCCTTGCAATAATGATACGATTATTCCAACTCCAAATCATAATAAAGATCCTTCGCCTATTCAAAAGGAGGAGGTTGGGTATGACATATCTATTGTTATAAATGGTGTAACGTACTCAAACAGAGATATTATGAGTTGCATCAATGAACTTGACTTTTTAGAAGAAGATTCCAACTCCGATGACGAGATTGTTGAAGAAATGAAGATTGAGAATGAAACCAAATTGATTGAAGTCATGGAAGACCCAATTGAGCTAGATAATAATAGTTCAATAGAGGACCACGATATACTTGAGGTAAATAATTCATTGCTAATTAAGAACGATTAGGATCACGTACAAGGTTTGTCTAATCCTTTGCATAATTTTGTATCTATTGATCCTTTTCCTCTAATCGAAGTAGCTTCTCAAAGAGTTGTTAACCCAACTTTTAAGAAAATACCTCACTTAGGATTGGAGTTATGCTCTTCAAAAGTTTTAATGGATTATTTTACTTCTAAGTATCCACCACTTGATGTGTTTGATTCGAGTATTGTGCAGGTTCACCAAGCTGAGGAACCTTTTGAAGTTCCCGAATTCTATGTTCTCTATCCCCTTACGAGTGTAGAAAGGACTAAGTGTGGGGGAAACTTCAATAAAGTGATAGATTCAATATTTATATTTTGTGTTAATGTTTTTGTGAAGCTGTTAATGGAATTGCATATTATTGTTTGGAAGGATTACCAAATTTTCAGATTGTTGGTGTACGGACGATAACAATAACGTCGGGCTGACGACGTTAAACCAAGCGCTTCATGGGAGGCAACCCATCGGTTTTGTATCTATATACATTTTATTTTTATTTTTCTTAGTTTTGCATATCATATCTTGCATTCCCATCTTAGATTTTACAAAGTCCTATATCTATAATGAAAGTTTTGACGAATTTTCGTCAGAAAATTCTGACTGCGCACTTGTCACGAAAACAGCTCTCGAGACTTTGCTCGGAGTCTGATTTGAGTGGTTGACCCCAAATTTTAAATATCACTGACTCACCTTTATTTTCCAAAAAGAAAATCTGAATTCGGAGTCTGTTAAGTTGGAGAGATAGGCCTGGACATTTGAGTTTCGGTATTTTTCCAGAACTTTTTCAGATTGCATGTCAGTCAGTCCAGAGGCCATAAAAGTCAGACCATTTATCGAAACACCGTGCCCTTTTGACACCTTATAGAAAAGATGTAGGCGAACAACTTTCGTTTAGGATTTTTTTCCTAGTTCCCTACCCATTTGTACAGTTTTTGAGTTTTTCAGGGCTGTTATGTCAGAAATCAGAACTTCGGTTTTGAACATTGAGGACAATGTTGAGTTTAAGTGTGGGGGAGTAATTAAGCATGTTTGGCTTGCATAAAGAAATAAAAAAAAAATACTCTTTGATTTCTTGCATTCTTGAGACTTCATATTTTAGAGTTAATTATGAGTTATTTAGGATGACACTTTAAACTTTTTAAGGTTGAGACAATTCTTACAGCCATAGATTGAGTTCCACTTTATCGTTCTAAAATCTTTAAATATATACGTTCATAATTGAATGCGAATCTAAGCTAGTGTAGTCGTTTGAAAGAGACATCCTCGCAATTAAACATTACTAAATCACTTTCTTTTTATTTTTGCAGTTATATGTTTCTCTAAAGTGATTTGGTGGGATCCTGATACTTCCATGGATGTTATAGCAAGGTAATCATTGGTTGAGTATATAAAAGCCCCATAAGACAATTGTCTTACACTCATAAAGAGTGAGCAGGGAAAAAAAATATAAATAATAAATAATAATAATATTGCATTTGCATCTTGCATCTTGCATACAGACTCAAGCTCTGCAGTCAACTATTCTAAACAACACAGATGTGCCATCTTCGAGATCTGTTTTCCAGTCGGATCTAAATCATTACATGCAAACCTGTGGACTTACATCTTCTACTTTCAACATCCAAGATACTGCCCCACAATCTATGAAAGCATTGGCAGTACGTTACTTTGATGTTGTCAAGAGAGATTTGCCCAAAAATTTTGCATTGTTCACTAGAGAAGCGGTTTTATGGCTGAGCAATCAGATGGCTCATGTGTCGGACTTTCTTAAGGCTATCCCCATTGCAGGCCTTAACCAGAACCTTGGTCCCCGACAGTTTCGCGTTATTCTTCAATATCGTTTGGAGTGCCCCTTTTTCCGGAGGACAGTGTGTGCCCATACTGTAGCCGTACCATGGACATCTTTAGAGATCATGCCATGCATTGTGCGCATCAGGTTGGTCCAAAATTTAGACATAATATAGTCCGTAATGTGGTTATGGACGTATGTTACAAAGCTGGTATTGCCGCTAGAAAGGAAGTCGCATTGCCTTTTTTGGATGATGGAAAGGGTTTGAAACCGGAAGATATTCTCGTATATAATTGGGAGAATGGGCAAGACACTTGCCTTGATGTAACTGGAGTCTCACCGTTTGCGGGCGATGGTCTTCGTAATTTCACACCGGGACGTGCTATTTCTACGGCTATTAGTCGCAAACGTACCAAGTATTTAGACAAATGCACAACTCATGGTTTTAGCTTTGGTGTTTTAGCCTTCTCAACACTAGGTGAGTTGGGAGAAGATTTTATTGTTTTTCAAAATAGATTGAAGAATTGTTTATCTAACTATGATGCTAACTATGAGATAGGCAATTCTCTTTTTCAAAGGATTGGAGTAGCTATTCAAAAAGGTGTTGATGCGCAATTGTTGCTAGGCTCCCAACCCTACTCTCCACCTATATTGTTCCTAATTTCGATTATGATTAATAAAAGCCTTTGCGGCGTCTTTTTAAAATATATATATATATATATATATATATAAGGCTCCTCTTCTTTTATCGACACTAATAAATGATAGGTCCGGAATTGCGGACTAATCATAGTCGATGAAAACAAAAACCAAATCATCATTATATAGCAAGTCAAAAATACTATTGATGAGGTTCTTGACACTTGGATAGCAGTATGTGTGAAACGTTGTCCATGTCTCCGTCGCCTAAACAAGTGTGGAATGCAGGATCCAAGGCAACTATCACATACTTGTTGAAAGGAAACATGCGCTTAGAGTATGTAATCATGTGGTCGAGTTAAATGGGTGATTCTCTCAACTATTTTGTTATAAAAAAAAATCCTTTGACGACATTCATACAAGTATTGTGGGTAACATCTTTCACTTTAGTCAACATTTGCACACTTCACTTTTTTATTTCCATTTTCTTATCTATCCATGTGATTTCAGTATGAGGGTGTTGTGACAAATGTTGCAACAAGTACAATGACTATCCTAGAAGAGTTTTGCAATCAGGTTGAATGTCACACTTAAGTAATTGCTTGTGTGTGATGACTGGAATGTATGTGGGATGTTTGTAGCTAAAGAACATATGCAAGCTAATTATTTGGCTTTCTACTTTGTGTCTATCCTTAGTGGTTTTTCCAAGGAGAGAAATTGGAGTAGGTTTTTGTAGCGCCCCCAAAGCTAGCAGCTGACTAATCCAAGAGATTAACTAAATAAAGAGGCACTAATAATCTAAATCATATCCTTAAGCATTTAATTAAGAAATATGCTACAAAACTTAACCCAAAAACTATCCCCGCTCTGAAATATATGTGTACAAGAACTTATCTCAAATGATACATATATAATAGTCATTCAGTTTACAAATAGAATATACAACATAGTAAACATAATAGAAGTTAACCAACTGCGGACTCGACTCCTCGAAGCTTTCACTGTGCAACTCTGATCTGTCTCTGAAACTGAAAGTGGGAATGGGTGAGCACATCATCCCTAAAAGGGGTGCCCGGTAGGAATAAAATTTAACTTTCAAGTAATCATTTAAATGATTTGAAAACAATTCATGTTTTCCCTAACATTAACACAATCAACTCACAGAAATAAACAATCATGTACATGGAACTAACTCCTTCCAAACAATGTACTAATATGGTGATTCAGCCTCCACCTAGATAGCTAATATGGTGATTCAGCCTCCACCTAGTTATTGCAATAAAAGAAAGTAGGTATAAATGAAGGAGCAGGATCCTATATACCACAGATGGAAATTCTCATTTCCAAGCAATCAAATGGAAATTCTTATTTCCCAACCAATTCATAAAGACTAACAAAGCATTACGATTCCTTTCCAAACTATGGAAAGATTAACATAAATAACAGAACTTTCGGAACTGAAAACAAAACAATGCATGGAATACACAATCGGACTATGCATGAATTTGTTAAACATAAACTTTAATAAAAGAAAACAACAATAATCACAAAAGAGCTAAATGTAAATTCCCACCTCTTTTGATGACAAGCCACGCCTACCTTGAGATCCACGATCCACTGGTTCATCCTTTGAATCGATCGTTGTTAATATAGACTAACTGTTAATCACACAAGAACTCTAAGAGTTTAGCCAAAAGGCTCACACAAGGATTGAAACATAATTTCATACAATTCTCTAGTTACAAGCTAAGTGAACTATCTAATGGTTCTAAGGTCCATTTATGAACTTACACCTTTTCATTCATTACTTTAACTCATCTAAGGTTTACTAGTCCAGCTAAGTTGGCTTTATAGTCCATTAGATATGTCTTAAGAATATCTACAACTTTGTAGAAGATGTCAAAGTCTAATTCAGACCATAAGGGTCCAATACATCAAAATAGTAAAACTAAACCTAAGACCAAGTCCACTAAACAAATCCATTAACTTAAGGCCCAGTCTACCTGAGTCAACTAACGGTCAATAACAGTTAAAAGGTCAACTAACAGTCAATGTCCTGGTAAAATGGTCAACTCGGTCAAAGAAGATAACTCAGTCAAGGTCCACTGGGTCAGGTCTGGTTACTGAGTTAAATGATAGGTGTCATAAACACCTTCATTAATATCTATTGGTTATGCTTTCTTTGTTACTTTTCGCGTGAATTATGTATTTTATGAGTGTTTTCGAGTTATTAGGTACTCTGGAGTCGCACGGAGGAAAAGAAGAAGAAATCACTCAGCAAAAAGGGCGAATACTATCTAGAGCCGACCAAAGGTTAAGGGGCTGGCAACAAGGATGACCCTTATCTGGGACTAGGGGTTGGATGAATCCAATTATTACAACCCTAGATCGAGAGTCTCTTTCTCTCATTCATTTCATTCACCTGAAACAGAAGTTGAGAAATAACCAGCAACCTCTGCTACTGAAACCGAGAGATATAGAGAAATGGATCAGAATCGAGACAAAGAACAAGTTTCAGATAAGAAATAAAAGGGATCGATTAGGGTTCAATGGAGGAATTTGTGAAGATGAGAGAATGAAGAAGCTTATTATCATAATGATCGATTTGAGAGGTGATTAAGCTTGGGTCGAGGTTGAATTAGCTGCTGGTGTTGTTGATTGAGAAGAAACAGAAACTAGGGTTTCTGTGATGTTTGAATTTGAAGCTCTGATTTGAATATTTGAGGTGATTGAAGTTAGGAATGAAGGGGTTTTGAATTGAGAAGGAATTAGGGCTTCTAGTGTAGAAATTAATGGTGGAGTTTCTGTTAATCAAGAAGATGCTGCTGCTAGGATCTGAGGCCATAAAGGAGATGGGATTTGTGATTTCAATCGAGAATGAGTTCGAGTTTACCTAACAGAAGAAGGGTTTCTGCTGTGGAGATTGAGATGTAGCAGGTATGAAGATGAATCTAGTGGGATGGCTTTGGTGCTGCACTGGCTAAGCTGAGATGGAATCAAAGCAGTGGAGATGGAATTGAATCACAGGAAAAGATTGCAGGATTTAGATGTGGTGGTGCTAAGGGTCTGTTGTGAATCTGCAGATGGACTTGCTCTGGTGGGGGCGAAGCAATGGGTAGGAGATACCACTGGTGATGTTGGTTTGAGGAGTTGGAGGTGGTACTGTAGTAGTTTGAAGAAGGTAGTGAGGATGGTTTCAGGGAGATGGAGCTGCTATGTGTGCTGCCATGGCTATGGTAATATGTGTGTTGCAGTGGAGCTATTAATGCCATGGGTTGTCTGGAGGTGATGGTGAGGTAGAAATAGAGTTGTGCTGCTACTGACATGGAAGCTATTGAAGATACAGTCAAGCTGTGATGTTGGTTGGTCCGAGTTAAGATGGGTTTTTGCTCAGGTTCTAGTTGAGAATACATGGCAGTGGTTTGGCTCTGCTGAGAGCTGTAATGCAGTCGTGCTGTGGTCCTTTTGTTGGTTCAGGGTGGCTTGATATGGAGCTGTGATGAGTGCACTGCAAAAGGGGTTCAGGCGATGGCTGGAGTTGGAACTGAGCTGTTGATATAGCTGGTGCAAACAAGGTGTGTGTGTTATATGGTTCGGGATTATGACCAAGGAAATGGGTGATTGCAGGCATGGGAGTTCAGGTGAAGCAATTTGTAATGGATGGTGCTTGTTGTGGCTTGTAGTGGTGCTGATGGAAGGTTGGAATTGAGCTGAGAATATGCTGGTGGATGTGGTTACGAAGAAGATGATTCTGGTGCCATTTCAAAGGAAAAGTTGTTGGTGATAACATTGTGTTGATCTGAAGGGGAATGACTCAGGTTGTGGAGCTAGGAAAGCTAACAAATGGGTCTGTGGAGTTGACAGTGGTGGATATAAGCTAAGAGAACTGAGGTTTGAGAAGCTATACAGGCTGCAGCTGTTTATGACAATGACTGAGCTAATAGGTGTTGCTTTGTGGATTGTCAGAATCGGATGGAGCTGTGTGTTGCAGGCTAGACCAAGTAGTGTGGCTGAATTGAAGTACTGCTAAACTGAAGCCAAGAATGCTAAGAGACACAATGGCAGGAAAGAGTGTAAAAGGCTGAGCTGCAGAAATGGAGTTGCAGCTGTGAAGTTGAGCTACATATGGTGCAACAGAAAGGGCCATCATGGCTGGGCTGCACTGCATTGTGCAGTAAAATCTGGCCAGTGCAAATGGCCTAGGCCAAAGTGAATCAGACTGAGCCAGACCTGACTCATCTGAATAGTCGAACTGACTCATGACCTGACTCGGTTTGACTCAGTGATTTGACTGAGTTGACCCGGCCGAGTTGACTCGTTAACCGGTGACCGGGCGGACTTTGCCGGTCACCTGAACTATTTTCCGGTGACTTCTCCGGCCAATTTCCGGCCATAATACCATTTTTCCGGCGACAATTTTTGGGAAATATTTTCTACATGGGTTTTTCTCACATATGGGCTTGGTGGACTTCTATCTATTGGACCTTTGAGACTTGACCTAATTTTGGAAAGCAAAGCTATTTAAAGGAAAGACTTCTACAACTCTTAGGACGTTTTTATTTCTTGGAAGCTAAGGAGAGAGCCGCTTTTGTTTACGCTACTAGGGTTTGATTTTGTTCATCTTCTTCTTTATTCGATTGATATTTTTGTGATGAACTCCATAGCTATGAGTAGCTAAATTCTATATTATTGGTTAAGGATGTAGTCCTATTTCTAAAACTTGTGCTTGTGTTATGTATTGGTTTTCTCTCTTGATTATCGTTTAAATCTCTACTGTTTTAATAATCACATGATTGATGTATTGTGATAGGACTTAGATGTTTGGTTAGTTAAGTGGCCAATTAATTGAACTTGCATCCTAGTCCATAACTATTTTAGGGTTTTTCATCGAGCGATAACCTTGAATACAAGTAGCATGATATGTTTACGGTTTGTAGTGATACACTCTCGTAATCATATGTAGAGTTTGACCATTGTCCGAATTGTTATGCGCAATGTATGACACTTGCATTGATTAGCCTATTTCTGAAACTTAATGCTCTTAGGAATTGAACTTAATTAGCGCAAGGCGTTAGGTTATTCTTTAGGTAGAATTCAGCTCTAATGTGTGTGTTGGTGAACTTAGGAAATTAATAGATTATCTTGCTCTCTTGATTCTCTAGGCTTTTGATAATAAAAGAGATTAAATTGTAATTCTAATCATATATGCAAGCATATGTCTAAGATTGAAGATGAATTCCTTGACCAATATCTTTCTCTCATTGATTACTTTCTACAATTTATTTTTCTTTTGATTTACTTTTATTGTTTACATAAAAATCAGAAATCCCCCTAATTGGTTACTTTAAGAAATTGAATACATAATAACTACAAATGCCTCTCTGTGGAAACGAACTCTTCTTATCATATACTTTAGGAAAGTGAAATTATTTTTGACGCATACGACAGCGATCAAATTTTGGCGCCGCTGCCGGGGAGGCATACGGCTAGTTATTAAGTTTTTAGTTTCTTTTTATAATTTCTGCTTTTATCTTTGCTTCTTGTTTTCTTGTCTTATTTCTTACCTGTTTTTTCAGGTACCTAATCCCTGGCTTCTAAAGATTGGAATTATCCACGGTGCGGGATAGCTACTCGAAGAGGCACAATACTCCAACCAAGTAAAGATACACCGGAAGAACAAGAGTTGGAAACGGAAGAAGAGACTTTCCAACAAGAAGAAGCAGTTTTAGAACAAGAGGTTCCGGGTGAACAAGAACCACCTTTTGAAGAAAAAGAAGAAGCAATGGGTGATGCAAATCGTTCACTCAAGGAGTTAGCTTCTCATAGGCTTGATACACAACAGGGGTGTATTCAAATGAACTCTACTTTTGAGATAAAACCGGGGTTGCTTAGAGAATTACCAAAGTTCCATGGCATGGTGAATGAAGACCCAAACAAGCATCTTATGGACTTCCACACCATTGTCACGGCCATGCTTCCAGCGGATGTTGAGGCGGATGGTGCAATGTTAAAATTTTTCCGTTTCTCTTTGATGGATAGTGCTAAGGATTGGTTGTACTATTTACCTCCCGGAAGTGTCACGACATGGAATGGGTTGAAGAAACTCTTTTTAGAGAGATATTTTCCTGCATCAAAGGCTACTCAAATTCGAAAGGAGATTTGTGGGATGAAGCAAAATGTGGGAGAATCCTTATATGAATGTTGGGAACGACACAAGAGATTGGTGGCAAGCTGCCCTCACCACCAATTCAGTGACGCTATTATTATCCAATATTTCTATGAAGGACTCCAATCAAGTGATAGGAATCTTCTTGACGCTGCGGGTGGTGGTGCACTAGTTAACAAGACGGTGGCACAAGCTAGAGAGTTGATTGAGAACATGGCAACAAACTCCCAACAATTCTTGAGTCGTGGTTCGGATGTGCTTCTTAGGAAAGTTAATGAAGTGAGCGAGGTTAAGGAACTTCGTCAACAATTGGGTAACATGACAGCAATGATGCAACAAGTCGCAGCCGCGGTGATACCAGGTTCTTCTCAAGCTTATGAGGACGAGCAAGCTAATGTGGTCTTTCCAAATCAACAAAGACGGTATGATCCCTACTCTAACACTTACAATCCGGGATGGAGAGATCACCCCAATTTTAGCTATGCAAACAAGCAAGGAGCGGTTTAACCTCCTAATTTCAACAACCCGAGTGAATTTCAACCTCAACAACAACAATTCCAGCCGAGACAACAATTTCATCAACAACAACCTCAAAATATGGGGTCCAATATGGAAGAGTTGCTGAAATCTTTTATGCAAAGAACGGAGAGTACGGTTAAGGATTTGCAAACTCAAGTTGGTTCTATGGCTATTGAATTGAATCAATTGAAGGCACAAAATGGTGGTAAACTCCCTTCTCAACCTATCAACCCAAAAGAGGGTGTCAATGCAATTACGTTGATAAGTGGTACACAACTTGTGAAACCCGAA
The DNA here is from genome assembly GCA_023531295.1 of Papaver armeniacum. Taxonomy (NCBI): domain Eukaryota; kingdom Viridiplantae; phylum Streptophyta; class Magnoliopsida; order Ranunculales; family Papaveraceae; genus Papaver; species Papaver armeniacum. Next base: position 682,507 of record JAJJWW010008436.1, read on the forward strand.
GTTACTAATTCGGGCACGGTGGAAACACCAAAGGAACCTGTTTTGGAGGAGAAAAATGAGGATTCTCCCCAAACTTCTGAGGTACCTATTTCTAACTCTAAAACTCCGGTTTCTACTTATGTTTCTCCTTTACCTTTCCCTCGCAGATTTGCAAATTCCAAGAAGGCGGAACTAGAAAAGGAGATTTTAGACATTCTCAAGAAGATCCATGTGAACATACCACTCATAGATGCTATAAAGCAAGTTCCAAAGAATGCAAAGGTGTTGAAGGACTTGTGTACCAATAAACAAAGGCTCAAAGGTAATGAAGTGCTTAGTGTGGGGAAGAATGCTTCGGCAATCTTACAACACAAACTCCCACTTAAGTGCAAGGATCCCGGTAGCTTTGACATTCCCGTCACAATTGGTAACACCACATTTAACAAAGCTATGTTGGAATTACGTGCATCCGTTAATGTTATGCCTGCGTCTATGTATAATTCACTTGATCTTGGTCCTCTTAAAAAGTCTGGAATTGTGTTGCAATTAGCCGATCATTTTAATGTCTACCCAATGGGTATTGTTGAGGATGTTCTTGTTCAGGTTAATCAACTTGTATTTCCAGCTGAATTTTGTGTGTTAGAGATGGATGAAGGTTCACCGGACTCATCTCTTCCATTGCTACTTGGGCGTCCTTCATGAAAACGGCGAAAACCATAATTGATGTGGACAAGGGAACGCTAACTATGGAGTTTGAAGGAGAATACGTTTCAACATTTTCGAGACGATGAGATATCCTAGTGATGTCCACTCTTGTTTCTCCATTGATGTGATGGACACATTGGCGTAACAAATGTTTGAGTTGAATGGTGTTGATACTCTGGAAACCGTGCTCACTACACCCATTGATAATGGTTTGGAGTATAGTGATGAGATTAAAGAAACCATTGGTTCTCTTGACTCATTACCGGAAAAATCAACAATTAAGAATATTTCATATGCTTCTTTACCTTGCAATAATGAAAAACTTGTGCCATCTATTGTTAAATATCCAAGTTTAGAATTGAAACCTCTTTCAAGTCACTTAAAGTACTTGTACTTGGGTGACAATGAGGAGTTACCCGTGATTGTTTCTAACGAGCTTAATGAATTACAGGAGCAAAGGGTGCTAAGGACAAACAAGACGGCCATAGGATGGACAATCGCCGATATCAAGGGTATAAGCCCTACCGTTTGTATGCACAAGATCCGTGTGGAGGACGATGCAAAGCCTACAAGGGAAGCGCAACGTCGTTTGAACCCTCCCATGATGGAAGTTGTGAAAAAGGAGATACTCAAGCTTTTAGACGTGGGTGTTATCTACCCCATATCCGATAGCAAGTGGGTAAGCCCGGTACAAGTAGTACCAAAGAAACCAGGTGTGACGGTGGTGGAGAATGATAAGAACGAACTTGTCCCAACTCGTGTGCAAACCGGTTGGAGGGTTTGTATTGATTATAGAAAATTGAATGCCACTACTAGAAAATATCACTTTCCTTTACCATTTATTGATCAAATGCTTGAGCGTTTAGTGGACACTCTTACTATTGCTTCCTTGATGGCTATTCGAGTTATAATCAGTTGTGATAGCACCGGAGGACCAAGAGAAAACCACTTTCACTTGTCCATTCGGTACTTTTGCTTATAGAAGGATGCCTTTTGGCTTATGCAATGCTTGACTACCTTTCAAAGGTGTATGGTAAGTATCTTTTCGGAATATGTTGAAAACATAATTGAAGTGTTCATGGACGATTTTAGTGTCTTTGGTGATTCATTTGACCTTTGCTTGAACAACTTGTCTTTAATCCTTGAACGATGTGTTGAAACAAATCTTGTGCTGAATTGGGAGAAGTGCCATTTCATGGTAACTCATGGCATAGTGTTAGGCCATATAATATCTTCTAAAGGCTTGGAAGTCGATAAATCTAAGATAGAACTTATTCGTGCTCTAACCCCTCCCACTACGGTGAGGGAGATACGCTCTTTTCTTGGTCATGCAGTTTTTTATCGTAGATTCATCAAGGACTTTTCCAAGATAGCATCACCACTTTGTAACTTATTGCAAAAAGATGTGGTTTTTAACTTTGATGAAAAGTGTGTGGCGGCATTCAATCGTTTGAAAGAACTTTTGATTTCAGCCCCTATCATTAAACCACCGGATTGGAGCAAGCCCTTTGAGATTATGTGTGATGCTAGTGATTATGCGGTTGGTGCGGTGCTTGGGCAGCGTGTGGGGAGGATACCTCATGCCATTTATTATGCTTCTAGAACGTTAAATGAGGCCCAACAAAACTACACAACCACTGAAAAAGAGTTGTTAGCCATTATTTTTGCTTTAGAAAAGTTTCGCTCTTATCTAATTGGTACAAAAGTTGTTGTCTTTTCTGATCATGCAGCGCTTAAGTACTTGCTTACAAAGAAAGAGGCGAAACCGAGGCTCATACGATGGATATTACTCTTGCAAGAGTTTGATATTGAGATCAAAGACAAGAAAGGAATTGAGAACACCGTTGTGGATCACTTGAGCCGTCTTGCTGTGGACAAGGAAACTATCCCGTTGCGTGAAAGTTTCCCGGATGAGCAACTATTCTCAATTGCCTTTGGAGAACCATGGTAAGCTGATATTGTTAATTACTTAGTATCTAAACAAATCCCAAAGAACTTGTCTCGTGCTGAGAGGGACAAACTAAAGAAGTTAGGAAACCAATACATATGGGATGATCCATACTTATGGAAACATTGTAGTGACCAAGTAATACGTAGGTGTGTTCCCGAATCAGAATTTAATTCTATCTTGTATTTTTGCCACTCATATGCTTGTGGAGGACACTTTGGGAGTAAGAGAACCGCTCTCAAGGTACTAGAATGTGGTTTTTTTTGGCCAACTTTGTTTAAGGATGCACATGTATTTTGTACCACATGTGATAGATGCCAAAGAACAGGCAATCTAGGTGCTCGAAATCAAATGCCACAAACTATTATTCAATTTGTTGAGGTTTTTGATGTTTGGGGAATTGATTTTATGGGCCCTTTTGTCAATTCTAGTGGGAATTATTATATCTTGCTTGCTGTGGATTATGTCTCGAAATGGGTGGAAGCTAAGGCCACCCCAACTAATGATTCTAAAGTTGTTTCAGATTTCGTGCAAGCTAATATATTTGCAAGGTTTGGCATTCCAAGGGCTATAATTAGCGATGGAGGTTCACACTTCAAAAACAGGTTCTTGCAAAACTTGTTAAGGAAGTACAATGTGTCGCATATGATTGCAACACCCTACCATCCACAAACAAATGGACAAGTCGAGGTTTCCAACCGAGAGGTGAAATCCATTCTTGAAAATACTGTGAATCCAACAAGGAAAGATTGGAGTATGCGACTCAATGATGCTTTGTGGGCGTATAGAACCGCATACAAGACACCTATTGGGATGTCTCCCTTTAGGCTTGTTTACGGTAAACCTTGACACTTACCCGTTGAAATTGAGCATAAGATGTTTTGGGCTATAAAGCAATGCAATATGGAGTTGGATGGTGCTGGAAGGCAAAGGAAGTTACAACTTCAAGAGTTAGAGGAGATTCGCAATGATGCATTTGAAAGCTCACGGATTTACAAGGAAAAGACGAAAGCTTTTCATGATAATATGATTACAAAGAAACAATTTTGCATTGGGCAGAAAGTGCTTTTGTTTAATTCTCGCTTGCAATTATTTAGGGTAAATTAAGGTCACGTTGGATTGGACCTTTTATTGTGACTAATGTGTTTTCTCATGGTGCAGTGGAAATTCGTAGTTTAGCTACAGGAAATGAACTTAAAGTGAATGGGCACCGGTTGAAACCATATTATGAGAACTTCTCTTTGGATGTCGTGGAAGGAGTTAATCTTGTGGAAGTACTCCCTCTGGAGGAGTCGTAGAAAGCAAGGAGATAGTCGGGCTGACGACTTTAAACCAAGCGCTAAATGGGAGGCAACCCATAGTTTTTGTATCTCTTATCTTTTATTTTATTTTCTTGTCATGTTTTTACTTTTTTTGATTTTTTGTCACTTTTTAGTTATGATTTCCCACCTTGACTTTCTTTGGACGATTCAATTACATTGAGGACAATGTAAAGTTTAAGTGTGGGGGAGTGGTTAAGTTTTTGCATTGTAAATTTTCAAATTTTTAGACTTTTGTGTAAAATAGTGAATAAAAAACTCCAACTTGTGGTTAGTTTAGAGTCACATAGTATACATGTCGCTAAGATTACATCGAAATTCTCATAAGAGTGACTGAACTTAGAGATGACAGAGAACATGATCGGGTTTCTTAATTGTATGAGAGTTAAAGTTGGATTTAACCATGCCAGTGGCAAATAAGGTGCAGACTGAATTCGGTATTAGAGTAGTGATCCCCTATAGTGGAGACTACCCATGTTACATAATGTGAGGCACCGACCTTCAATTCTTTGTACCTGTCTAAATATGTGTTTTTAGAGTGTGTGTCACCGTACGTAAATTACGGGCAGAATGGTGAGCTGCCCAACCTCCCACCAATAGAAGCACTATTTTGATCTCTTGAGTGTTATTTTATCAATCATGATGGTGACATCGAATTGCTAACTTACATACCACTTGTAATCTTGTTCGCAGTTAGCACCATCCACCTTATCTCTCTCTACACCAACAGGTCCATAGAAACACCATCATCATCAACAAGAGGAGCATCACAAATTTGAAGGAAAGTTGAAGACGTTCAAGGTTTACAAGCAACAGTACAGAAATGAGCATATTTCAGATTCAAGTAAAGCAACAAGACAATGAGCAGAATTTTTACAAGTTGAAGACTATTGTACAAGAGCGAAGATTATAAAGATGAGAGTTCGAAAAGTTTATGATATCAAGACATACAAGTTGTGAAGAACCAAGCGGTATAGTACTTACACCATGGCCTTTGTACTTGAATTTTTATTTATTCTTATTTGTTTTATTTTGTTTTATTTTGAATTTTTATTAGTTTTATTTTGTTTTGTTTTGTTTTTTGTATTTGTTTTATTTTTCTTGTCTCTTTAAAAAAAAAATTGGCTTTGTATAGTTCGTTTTTAGTTTTGTATTCTTTCAATAAAGCCAATGGAAGAAGGAATATCTATAATGAAGTTTCAAGCAACAAGAATTAGAGGAAAGAATCATATTGTCAAGATTCTACGAAGTTCAAGAGTTATCATCAAGAGTTGAAGACCGAAGACGAATATGAAGACACCGATAGAAGACCGAAGACGTTTCTATGGATTCTGTGAGAGTGGTGCTAGCTGCACGCCGAACGGATAACGAGGTAAGTAAGCATATTCCCACCTTCGTTAAGTGGTTGATTTCCTTTCTTAGAGATCGTCAGAAAAATGGTTTTCAAAAATTATAAAAGATGTGGGTTTTCAAAATAATTCGGAGGGTTTTTACCTTCCTACCATTCAACGTGTCGTAGGATTCTCTCTTCACTCCTACCTGGACACATGTGTGACCCATAAAAGCTGTTTATTATTGAGAGCAATATCATAAAACCCTTTCTTGTGAGGCAGAGTCGAGAGTTTTGATCACTCCGAACCCGAATTTATTTCGAGAAGGGATGGTTATTTCTCTCTCAACTTTTAAGGATGAGATTGTGTTCATTTATGTGTCTAACTTCTTATGACTAGTGTGCAGAATCTCTATGTCTTCTTAGCGCGTTGGATGCTATCATTACGGAGAACTAGTAAGTTGGAAAAGTAGGTTTTGTGGGTATATCTCTAGTAAACCCTCACGAGACTATAACTCGTCCACTAGGGACACCTAGTGGTTCAAAGGCTTGTTATTTATGCTAAAAGTGACCGTAGCCTCGATGACACGGAGTTGTATGAATTGTTTTGTTTGATTTGCTCGAGGACTAGCAAAGTCTAAATGTGGGGGAATTTGATAGGTGTCATAAAAACCTTCCTTAATATTTATTGGTTATGATTTCTTTGTTACTTTTCGCGTGAATTATGTATTTTATGAGTGTTTTCGAGTTATTAGGTACTCTGGAGTCGCACGGAGGAAAAGAAGAAGAAATCACTCAGTAAAAAGGGAGAATACTATCTAGAGCCGACCAAAGGTTAAGGGGCTGCCAACAAGGATGACCCTTATCTGGGACTAGGGGTTGGTTGAATCCAATTATTACAACCCTAGATCGAGAGTCTCTTTCTCTCATTCATTTCATTCACCTGAAACATAAGTTGAGAAATAACCAGCAGCCTCTGCTACTGAAACCGAGAGATATAGAGAAATGGATCAGAATCGAGACAAAGAACAAGTTTCAGACAAGAAAGAAAAGGGATCGATTAGGGTTCAATGGAGGAATTTATGAAGATGAGAGAATGAAGAAGCTTATTATCATAATGATCGATTTGAGAGGTGATTAAGCTTGGGTCGAGGTTGAATTAGCTGCTGGTGTTGTTGATTGAGAAGAAACAGAAACTAGGGTTTCTGTGATGTTTGAATTTGAAGCTCTGATTTGAATATTTGAAGTGATTGAAGTTAGGAATGAAGGGGTTTTGAATTGAGAAGGAATTAGGGCTTCTGGTGTAGAAATTAATGGTCAAGTTGCTGTTAATCAAGAAGATGCTTCTGCTAGGATCTGAGGCCATAAAGGAGATGGGATTTGTAATTTCAATCGAGAATGAGTTCGAGTTTACCTAACAGAAGAAGGGTTTCTGCTGTAGAGATTGAGATGTAGCAGGTATGAAGATGAATCTAGTGGGATGGCTTTGGTGCTGCACTGGCTAAGCTGAGATGGAATCAAAGCAGTGGAGATAGAATTGAATCACAGGGAAAGATTGCAGGATTTAGATATGGTGGTGCTAAGGGTCTGTTGTGAATCTGCAGATGGACTTGCTCTGGTGGGGGCGAAGCAATGGGTAGGAGATACCACTGGTGATGTTGGTTTGAGGAGTTGCAGGTGGTACTGTATTAGTTTGAAGAAGGTAGTGAGGATGGTTTCAGGGAGATGGAGCTGCTATGTGTGCTGCCATGGCTATGGTAATGTGTGTGTTGCAGTGGAGCTATTAATGCCATGGGTTGTCTGGAGGTGATGGTGAGGTAGCAATAGAGTTGTGCTGCTACTGACATGGAAGCTATTGAAGATACAGTCAAGCTGTGATGTTGGTTGGTCCGAGTTAAGATGGGTTTTTGCTCAGGTTCTAGTTGAGAATACATGGCAGTGGTTTGGCTCTGCTGAGAGCTGTAATGCAGTCGTGCTGTGGTGCTTTTGTTGGTTTCAGGGTGGCTTGATATGGAGCTGTGATGAGTGCACTGCAAAAGGGGTTCAGGCGATGGCTGGAGTTGAAACTGAGCTGTTGATATAGCTGGTACAAACAAGGTGTGTGTGTTATATGGTTCGGGCTTATGACCAAGGAAATGGGTGATTGCAGGCATGGGAGTTCAGGTGAAGCAATTTTTAATGGCTGGTGCTTGTTGTGGCTTGTAGTGGTGCTGATGGAAGGTTGGAATTGAGCTGAGAATTTGCTGGTGGATGTGGTTACGAAGAAGATGATTCTGGTGCCATTTCAGAGGAAAAGTTGTTGGTGATAACATTGTGTTGATCTGAAGGGGAATGACTGAGGTTGTGGAGCTAGGAAAGCTAAAAAATGGGTCTGTGGAGTTGACAGTGGTGGCTGGAAGCTAAGAGAACTGAGGTTTGAGAAGCTATACAGGTTGCAGCTGTTTATGACAAGGACTGAGCTAATGGGTGTTGCAGCTGTGGATTGTCAGAATCGGATGGAGCTGTGTGTTGCAGGCTATACCAAGTAGTGTGGCTGAATTGAAGTACTGCTAAATGAAGCCAAGAATGCTAAGAGACACAATGGCAGGAAAGAGTGTAAAAGGCTGAGCTGCAGAAATGGAGTTGCAGCTGTGAAGTTGAGCTACATATGGTGCAACAGTAAGGGCCATCATGGCTGGGCTGCACTGCATTGTGCAGCAAAATCTGGCCAGTGCAAATGGCCTAGGCCAAAGTGAATCAGACTGAGCCATACCTGACTCGTCTGATTAGCCGAACTGACTCATGATCTGACCCGGTTTGACTCAGTGATTTGACTGAGTTGACCCGGCCGAGTTGACTCGTTGACCGGTGACCGGGCGGACTTTGCCGGTCACCTGAGCTATTTTCCGGTGACTTCTCCGGCCATAATACCAGTTTTCCGGCGACAATTTTTGGGGAATATTTTCTACATGGGTTTTTCTCACATATGGGCTTGGTGGACTTCTATCTATTGGACCTTTGAGACTTGACCTAATTTTGGAAAGCAAAGCTATTTAAAGGAAAGACTTCTACAACTCTTAGGACGTTTTTATTTCTTGGAAGCTAAGGAGAGAGCCGCTTTTGTTTACGCTACTAGGGTTTGATTTTGTTCATCTTCTTCTTTATTCAATTGATATTTTTGTGATGAACTCCATAGCTATGAGTAGCTAAATTCTATATTATTGGTTAAGGATGTAGTCCTATTTCTAAAACTTGTGCTTGTGTTATGTATTGGTTTTCTCTCTTGATTATCGTTTAAATCTCTACTGTTTTAATAATCACATGATTGATGTATTGTGATAGGACTTAGATGTTTGGTTAGTTAAGTGGCCCATTAATTTAACTTGTATCCTAGTCCATAACTATTTTAGGGTTTTTCATCGATTGATAACCCAGAATACAAGTAGCATGATATGTTTACGGTTTGTAGTGATACACTCTCGTAATCATATGTAGAGTTTGACCATTGTCCGAATTGTTATGCGTAATGTATGACAATTGCATTGATTAGCCTATTTCTAAAACTTAATGCTCCTAGGAATTGAACTTAATTAGCGCAAGGCGTTAGGTTATTCTTTAGGTAGAATTCACATACGCAGCTCTAATGTGTGTGTTGGTGAACTTAGGAAATTAATAGATTATCTTGCTCTCTTGATTCTCTAGGCTTTTGATAATAAAAGAGATTAAATTGTAATTCTAATCATATATGCAAGCACATGTCTAAGATTGAAGATGAATTCCTGGACCAATATCTTTCTCTCATTGATTACTTTCTACAATTTATTTTGCTTTTGATTTACTTTTATTGTTTACATAAAAATCAAAAATCCCCCCAATTGGTTACTTTAAGAAATTGAATACCTAATAACTACAACTGCCTCTCTGTGGAAACGAACTCTTTCTTATCATATACTTTAGGAAAATGAAATTATTTTTGACGCATACGACAACGATCATTAACTCAGTCAGACATCTGACTGGCTAAACAGATTATGGACTGAGCCGCTAGCACAGGCCAAAGGCACTACTACACCTGCAACTCTCACACCAGTTCAACACTAAACTGGCCTAACTCTATACATTACAACATTTCACAAATTCTTCATTCACGACATTTTTATAATTCACTTCAATCTAACTTAATAATTCATTTGAGATTACAAGTTCAGTTTACCTGAAATGTAGCTGCAGTCGCAAGCTTTAACTGAATCACTACTACAATCCTATGTATACCATTTCCAAAATCATTACAGTCACATCACTACTAAGCTTCCACAGTAACAATCAACATTTTCACTTCTTTCACGAATCAAACAACACTACATCTCCCTGCAACACCACTGTCACTGCATACCACCATCTCTATTCTGTTCTATCTATTCGGGTCACAACTATTGTGACTTAAACTCGGCAACATCACAAATTGCAGCCACTTCACATATACAACTACAGTCCATAGCCTTCCCATTTCCATCACACATACATTCAATTCAAGAAGAACTTCACAATTCAACCATATCTCAATATAACTCATTCACAACCATAACAACTTACCCTTCGGTTCTGCAATTACAACTCCAACTAAGACCACCAATCATCAACACCACAAGAAGATTATAACTCATATTCAATTCTACACAGAACACCAACTTCTACATCTCAAACATACAATCTTCAACTGTAATTCTTTGCATATCACACTCAATTAAATTCTCATAATCTCGTGACAACTGCATTCAACCTATACCTCTCATCTGCACCATTAATCCATTTATACCATTAAATATAACATTCATATTCATATCTTCTCTGCAATTTCAGTTAATACTAAACACAATACCATTCTTCAACATACTACAAACTATAAACTTCAGATTCATTACCTACCTATCAATATCCATAACTTATAAAACTCATTACTGAAATGCATAGATTTATTAAGTTATTGAGAAGCAATTACCTCAAATCAGCTAGCTCAAGCAACATCCAGTTCAGTACTCAAATAACTCCATCACCTTCTTATTAACATAATTGAACTTTAGTCTCGTTAACAGTTCTGAATCATCAAATTCAATTGAACTTCAGATTCACAGCTTCAAACCTTAATTATCGATCTCATGTTATTCTACAACTTTATACTTTAATTCCAGTCATATACATCTCCAATTAATCTTCAAAACCTTCAATTTCATATTCGAATTGATTCCAGAAAGCCCTAACCTTAACTTTCTCTCTTTTATTCAATTCCTCTACGAAAACAACTATAAACTTCAATTCCACAAACCCATCTACTAATTCTGACTAATTCCCCTTAATCCTCTCCCAAATCGTGATCCAAATCAAACTACAAAAAAACCCTAATTCTTCAAACCTTAAATCAAATTAACATCACCTCATAGATCAACAGGGTTCTCTTCTGAATCACTAACTTCTCTTCATTTCTTCATCTTAGAAGCGGAAACCCTAACCTCAAATTACAGCAACTCAATCTTCTTCTTCCCCCATAAATATCATCTCAACGAAACCCTTGAAACATCTCTAAATAATCTCCACCAAGATTTGCAACATCAACCTTCATCACCCGTAAAGATTTATCAAACGAAATCACTCGATTATAGCCGACAGAAAAACGAGAAGAAGAAGAAGAACAAATAATAAGAAGAAAGAGAAATAAAAGAGAAAAGAAAAAGAGAATGAGTAGCGTTCTTCTCAACACGTTTGGTTTTATCCAACCAACAGTTTTACGAAGGAACCCAAGAATTGATAAGGGCAGCCCCAGTCGGTCTAATAGCAAAAGACTATTTTTTCCTTCTCACTATTACGATGTTTTCTTCTTCGTCCATTGTCCGAATGACACGTTCAAGTAGTCCATTCCGCGTAACTTTTCGAGATCTATCCAGCGGTGCTAGTTTCGTATCTAAATCGTTGTTAGACTATTTTCTATTAATTAACGTTCATGTCAAATTAATCGAGTCATTAATGGCTTAATCGTCTCTTGACTGGTCTAATAGCGTTGACGAGATTGAGGGTCTTTACATTCTCCTCACCTTATTCATTTTCGTCCGCGAAAATCAAACCATCCTTCTGGTGATCAAAAACTCCCCACCTTATAGAATAATCCCATCTCTTATCTAAGCGCAAACAACATGAACAAAGAACGAACCTACACGGCTTTATACAACTAAAATTTGTGGCTCTAGGTACAATAGACTAGTTTCTATTTCAATAAGTTACTGGTTCTAATTACGAGAGAAGATATTCTATAATAAATTTTCTAAGTAAAATTTGGGATCTATCGGTCCACTAACAGAAGAAAGTCTCCCTTCTATGCCTAGTGATACAAGAATGTAGTTGCGCTGTCTAGGTTCGCGACGCCTGACAATGCCTTCCTACGTAACAAGTATCACCCGAACACATCAAAATTACCAACCTCACTAATCAGCACTGGGATTAACTAAGTATTAATTTATTAAAATTAATAAACCTCTAAATTCTATTGTAACTGATTTTAACTTAAAAATTTACTTCATAAATTATATACATATTCCACAGCATTTTAAGCAATTTAGTTATCTAAATTATTTATTTTGTTTTATTTTTATTTATCATTATTTTTATTTATTTATTTTAATGAAATCGAGTTTTAATTCCAAATGAAACTATATTATTATAACTAAATACTTTTTAAATTCATGTACTATTTTAGAATAATTGAATGTTATAACTATTATCCACATGTTATTATATAATGTTGTATTTATTTGTTTATTTCATTATGTGACTTAATATTAGTAAACAACCACTAACAAATTTTTATAGTCTGGTATTAATATTTTATTACTATTATTACATTTATTTCTTATTTCTTAGACCAATAAAAGTTAATCGTAATTAATCATAATGTCAGGTTTAATTTTATAATTAATACTAGATTCGGTTTGATCTAACTTCATTTCCTAAAATTTTATTTATATTATTATTAAATAATCCTTAAGTTGTACTATTAATAAAAATTACATTCTGTTATAACTAACCAATAATTATTATCCAAATGATATTTACAATAACTCTAAATATTATAGTAATCAACATTATATAGTATTATTATTGGGTTATCTTATCAAAAATTATTGTCTTAATTATATTATAATTTTCATTATTCTTAAGTTAATATTCCAATTAGTACTCTAAGCCTTAATCTTCTAAATATAACTCTAAATTCACATAAAGATTGATATAATAGATTTTATTTATTCATGTTGGATCTGTATACTATATCTTGTTAAATATTGGCGTTGGTAATTTAATATGATTTAAATTTTGAGTCTGCATAAAATTTAATATGTCTTGATAGTCTTTAAATTTTGGTATTAATAATAAGTATTTTATTCATAGGCAAATTTATTCTCCTTTAAGTCTAATTTTGTACTAAGCATTCAAGTACTATAAATATCACTTCATGTGTATAATTTAGTGAATCATTTATTGGACTATAGATAATCTAGGTATAAGAACGTTAACAAGTTTAGTCTTTATTATGTGCCTTATATGACCTCAAGTTTTTTTATTCCTACTTAATAAGTCTTATTCATCTATCTAGTTTAAACGCAAAACACACAATTCTTATTTGTTATTAGTTAACTTTGCAAAACTTAACCATAGATAAACACTAATAATTTTCCATAGTTATTTAATCCTAATCATTATTTTATCACTATATATTATTTAATGAGATTTTAATTTAAGTTATGCTCAATATAATACTAATTTAAATTCTAACAGTTTAAGTTCGTCATACTAATTTTCCAATTCAAAAGATGATTAAATCTATTTACGAAAAAAGGATCCTATTAATATACAAATTTATTTTCTTTTTAATACTAATACTACACTAAACATCTAAATACTAATATTACTACTTCATGTATATTTGTTTATTTTTAGAGATTTATTGGATTATTTGTTAGACTAAAGATAATTTCGGTACAACATCTAATACGTATTATATTAACTATCTAGTTTAGACGCAAAACATATATTTCTAATTTGTCGTTAGTTTAATTTACAAAATTTAACCATAGATAAGCGTTATTAATTTTCTGTAACTATTTAATCATAATTATTATTTTTGTCGTTCTATATCCTTATTGGAATTTTAGTTAAATAAAGTTGATACTAATTGTGAAATGCTAACATTACTTTATAAAAATTATTATTACTATTATTATCCATAATTACTTCTATAATATTTTTTTATTATTAACATTGGTCGAAGTATTATTCTAACTACTCTTACAAATATTATTAAATTCCAACAAAATTATTAACATTTATGTGATTATAAATTGTTGACTCTACGTATATGTTAAGATATTCAATAAGTTTCTATGACTTTTAAAATTTATCAATAATACTGATTTTACTATTTTTCTAGTATAAGATTGCTTACGTGTTCACACTTTTTAGACTAATTACTTTCTAATCTCTAATAGCTAAAGTTATCGGTGTACCCTACAATTTTTATTTCATTACACATACAAACAACCAAGCACCTAATCAATCAATCAAATAAATCTTTTAATTATTGATAGCTTTTAGTGATTAAGATTTATCTCACAACCCAACCCAGTTCTAAACTAATCTAGTTCACTAACTGGCACTGGCTAATTCCTATCATTTCCCATATAAGATCTAATAGTGAGCTCTGATACCAACATTGTAGCGCCCCCCAAAGCTAGCAGCTGATTAATCCAAGAGATTAACTAAATAAAGAGGCACTAATAATCTAAATCATATCCTTAAGCATTTAATTAAGAAATCTGCTACAATAATTAACCCAAAAACTATCCCCGCTCTGAAATATATGTGTACAAGAACTTCTCTCAAATGATACATATATAATAGTCATTCAGTTTACAAATAGAATATACAACATAGTAAACATAATAGAAGTTAACCAACTGCAGACTCGACTCCTCGAAGATTTCGTTGTGCAACTCTGATCTGTCTCTGAAACTGAAAGTGGGAATGGGTGAGCACATCATCCCTATAAGGGGTTCCCAGTAGGAATAACATTTAACTTTCAAGTAATCATTTAAATGATGTGAAAACAATTCATGTTTTCCCTAACATTAAAACACAACCAACTCACAGAAATAAACAATCATGTATATGGAACTAACTCCTTCTAAACAATGTACTAATATGGTGATTCAGCCTCCACCTAGGTAGCTAATATGGTGATTCAGCCTCCACCTAGTTATTGCAATAAAAGAAAGTAGGTATAAATGAAGGAGCGAGATCCTATATACCACAGATGGAAATTCTCATTTCCAAGCAATCAAATGGAAATTCTTATTTCCCAACCAATTCATAAAGACGAACAAAGCATTACAATTCCTTTCCAAACAATAGAAAGATTAACAGAAATAACAGAACTTTCGGAACTGAAAACAAAACAATGCATGGAATAAACAATCAGACTATGCATGAATTTGTTAAACATAAACTTTTGTAAAAGAAAACAACAATAATCACAAAAGAGCTAAATGTAAATTCCCACCTCTTTTGATGACAAGCCACGCCTACCTCGAGATCCATGATCTACTGGTTCATCCTTTGAATCGATCTTTGTTAATATAGACTAACTGTTAATCACACAAGAACTCTAAGAGTTTAGCCAAAAGTCTCATACAAGGCTCGAAACATAATTTCATACAATTCTCTAGTTACAAGCTAAGTGAACTATCTAATGGTTCTAAGGTCCATTTATGAACTTACACCTTTTCATTCATTACTTTAACTCATCTAAGGTTTACTAGTCCAGCTAAGTTGGCTCTATAGTCCATTAGATATGTCTTAAGAATATCTACAACTTTGTAGAAGATGTCAAAGTCTAATTCAGACCATAAGGGTCCAATACATCAAAATAGGAAAACTAAACCTAAGACCAAGTCCACTAAACAAATCCATTAACTTAAGGCCCAGTCTACCTGAGTCAACTAACGGTCAATAACAGTTAAAAGGTCAACTAACAGTCAACGTCCAGTCAAAGGCCAATGTCCAGGAAAAATGGTCAACTCGGTCAAAGAAGATAACTCAGTCAAGGTCCACTGGGTCAGGTCTGGTTACTGAGTTAACTCAGTCAAACATCTGACTGGCTAAACAGATTATGCCCCCTAGCACAGGCCAAAGGCACTACTACACCTGCAACTCTCACACCAGTTCAACACTAAACTGGCCTTACTCTATACATTACAACATTTCACAAATTCTTCATTCACGACAATTTTATAATTCACTTCAATCTAACTTAATAATTCGTTTGAGATTACAAGTTCAGTTTACCTTAAATGTAGCTGCAGTCGCAAGATTTAACTGAATCACTGTTACAATCCTATATCTACCATTTCCAAAATCATTATAGCCACATCACTACTAAGCTGCCAGAGTAACAATCAACATTTTCACTTCTTTCACGAATCAAACAACACTACATCTCCCTGCAACACCACTATCACTGCATACCACCATCTTTATTCTGTTCTATCTATTCGGGTCACAACCATTGTGACTTAAACTCGGCAACATCACAAATTGCAGCCACTTCACATATACAACTACAGTCCATAGCCTTCCCATTTCCAGCACACATACATTCAATTCAAGAAGAACTTCACAATTCAACCATATCTCAATCTAACTCATTCACAACCATAAAAACTTACCCTTCGGTTCTGCAATTACAACTCCAACTAAGACCACCAATCATCAACACCACAAGAAGATTATAACTCATATTCAATTCTACACAGAACACCAACTTCTACATCTCAAACATACAATCTTCAACTGTAATTCTTTGCATATCACACTCAATTAAATTCTCATAATCTCGTGACAACTGCATTCAACCTATACCTCTCATCTGCACCATTAATCCATTTGAAACCATTAACTATAACATTCATATTCATATCTACTATGCAATTTCAGTTAATACTAAACACAATACCATTCTTCAACATACTACAAACTATAAACTTCAGATTCATTACCTACCTATCAATATCCATAACTTATAAAACTCATTACTGAAATGCATAGATTTATTAAGTTATTGAGAAGCAATTACCTCAAATCAGCTAGCTCAAGCAACATCCAGTTCAGTACTCAAATAACTCCATCACCTTCTTATTAACAGAATTGAACTTTAGTCTCGTTAACAGTTCTTAATCATCAAATTCAATTGAACTTCTGATTCACAGCTTCAAACCTTAATTATCGATCTCATGTTATTCTACAACTTTATACTTTAATTCCAGTCATATACATCTCCAATTAATATTCAAAACCTTCAATTTCATATTCGAATTGATCCCAGAAAGCCCTAACCTTAACTTTCTCTCTTTGATTCAACGAAAACAACTATAAACTTCAATTCCACAAACCCATCTACTAATTCTGACTAATTCCCCTTAATCCTCTCCCAAATCGTGATCCAAATCAAACTACAAAAAACCTTAATTCTTCAAATCTTAAATCAAATTAACATCACCTCATAGATCAATAGGGTTCTCATCTGAATCACTAACTTCTCTTCATTTCTTCATCTTAGAAGCGAAAACCCTAACCTCAAACTACAGCAACTCAATATTCTTCTTCCCCCATAAATATCATCTCAACGAAATCCTTGAAACATCTCTAATTAATCTCCAACAAGATTTGCAACATCAACCTTCATCACCCGTAAAGATTTATCAAACGAAATCACTCGATTATAGTCGACCGAAAAACGAGAAGAAGAAGAACAGATAAGAAGAAGAAAGCATAACTTATTTATGGAAACAATATATACCGACATGAAAACAATATATACCGACATAAAGAAATTCTAATCCTAGTTGTTTACAGACTGCATAAGGGCTGGTGTCTGACATGCTCTAACACTCCCCCGCGTTCCATGCGGGTGATCGCAGACAGTGAGCATGGAACGAAGCGAAAGAAAACGATCTTTAGGGAGAGCTTTGGTGAAGATGTCAGCAAGCTGATCCTTAGAGCAAACAAAACGCACAACGAGCAACCCTTGTTGAACACGTTCTCGAACGAAGTGATAATCAATCTCAATATGCTTTGTGCGTCCATGGAAGATAGGATTCATAGTGAGGTATGTAGCTCCCAAATTGTCACACCATAAGACCGGAGGAGTACGAATAGGAGCTCGTAATTCATGTAGAAGAGACTCAACCCACATAAGTTCAGCAGTAGCAGTAGCCAAACCACGGTATTCGGATTCAGTGCTAGATTTAGAAACCGTCTTTTGCTTTCTAGCACTCCAAGATATAATATTAGGACCAAGAAACACACAATACCCACTTGTAGAACGACGATCAGTTGGATCACCCGCCCAATCCGCATCTGTATATGCTGAAAAATTTATATTTAAGGATGGAGCAGGTTTAAGGTAAATACCGTAAGATGAAGTTTGCTGCAAATAACGTAAAATACGCTTGACAAGGAGAAGATGCGCAGTGGTTGGAGCATGCATATACCGACACACTTTGTTGACACAGAAATGCCAATTCAGCCTTGTAAGGAGGAGATATTGCACCGCCCACCGGACTACGGAATGCGAAGGATCGGTGAGAGTAGAACCACTTGTTGGATGAAGATCAGTTGAAGTGGTAAGTGGAGTCGAGACTGGTTTAGCACCTTGCATATTGGCACGAGTAAGAAGGTCTTCAATGTAACGTCGTTGAGATAGAAAAAGTCCTGTTGAAGTCCAAGTAGCCTCGATGCCAAGAAAAAAAGATAACTGCCCTAGATCTTTCAATGCAAACTCACGCTCCAAACTAGAAATAACTGATTGCAAGCCAGTTACTGTAGAACCTGTAAGAATAATATCGTCCACATAAACTAAAAGATAAGTGATACCCTCCGATGAGCGCCGAATGAATAAAGATGTATCGGCTTTAGAGATGGAAAATCCCAACTTTTGCAAGTAAAGATCGAGACGATGGTACCATGCTCTAGGAGCTTGCTTGAGGCCGTAAAGAGACTTGTGAAGCTTACAAACATGATTAGGAAAATCGTGGATTTTTATAATAACTGTGCGGTTGCTTCATGTATACCTCCTCATTAAGAAACCCATTTAAGAAAGCATTTTGAATGTCAAGTTGACGTCTGGCCAGATTATATGTTAAAGCAAGGGTGAGAACAACACGGATTGTGCAAGGTTTAATCACAGACTAAACGTCTCTCCATAGTCGATACCTTCTTGTTGATTAAACCCTTTAGCGACCAAACGAGCTTTGTAACGCTCAATGGTACCATCACTTCTGGTTTGACCCGAAATACCCACTTACAACCAACCAAATTCATGTGTGGAGAATACGGAACATATGACCAGGTGCCATTCTTCATTAAAGCATCATGCTCTTCATCCATAGAGATGCACCACTTAGGATCAGATTTTGCCTGCGTATAACAACTAGGCTCAAAAAGTTCATCAGTAACTTTAGCATGTTTAGATGCCATGAGAACATTCGGCTTAAAAATACCGCTTTTACCTCGTGTAACCATCCCATGCTCATTAGAAACGACAGGCTGTGGTAAGGTGACCTGTGTGGGGTTGGAGTTTATGCGTTTTGGTAGATGAGATCGGGGAGCTGTATGTAATGGAGGTAAAAGAGTTGTTAGGGGGGTAGGATCTGTATGGGGAATGGAAGTAGGAGAGGGAGTTGTTGAGGGGGTAGGATCTGTATGGGAAATAGAAGAAGGAGAGGGAGAACGGGAATTAGGTATTGAAGTTGGTGGATGTGTAGGTATATTATGGTTGGAAGGTACGGAGCTGATAGGATTAGAAAAGGGGAAATTGGGTACTGATGGAGTTGGTTGGACATGAGTGATAGGACATGGGTGTGGACCAAGTGGTTGAGGAGAGGATGCAGACAAATGTTGGGTTTGTGGGGATGGTGAAGGTACTGGAGATATAGGACGAATGTTGGTAGTGGATACGGACCTAACAACTAGTGGATTTAAAGATGGTGGAGCTGGTGGAGGTACCGTAGGGGTTTTACTACTAAGCACAGGAATATTAGTAGTGTTTAAAGGGAAGGAAAATTGTTTTACCTGTTTAAATGATGACGATGAAGGTGGTTTAAAGCAAAGAACGGGAAGGAGTCTTCGACAAAGACAACATGGCGAGACCAATAAATTCTTTTTGTAGGTAGATGAAAACACTTGTAACCTTTTCTAGTTGCATCGTATCCAAGAAAGACACAAGGAGAAGAACGGGCTCCAATTTGTTAGAGCGATAATCTCGAGAGGTGAGGATAACACAAACATCCAAAGGTTTTGAGAGACAAATAATCAGGAACCTTATTAAAAAGTAATTCATATGGAGAGCAAGACCCAGTTGGTGATGAAGGAACTCTATTCATGAGAAAACAAGCCGTAAAAAATGCATCATACCAAAAATTGACTGGAACGGATGCCATAGAAAGCAAAGTTAAACCGGTTTCAACAATATGTCTATGACGTCTTTCTACTAGACCATTTTGGGCGGAAGTGTGTGGACAAGATAATCTATGAAGAGTGCCATTGTCACGAAGAATGGGTTTAATACGATTGTATTCAAGATCAATTATCGGTTTGGAATTGTTTAATTTTTGTGCTAAAAAGGTTTTCAACATGCTTAGAAAATAGCAAGAAAAGAGAGACAACATCTGTTTTGTCGTGCATTGGATAAATCCAGGTAAAGCGGCTAAATGCATCAACAAAGATAACATAATAACGGTAACCTTCATTAGATAAGATAGGTGCAGGACCCCAAACATCCGAAATAATTAAATCCAATGGTTTGGAGTACACAGTGGTACTAGAATGAAAAGGGAGTTTATGACTCTTATTCTCTAAGCAAGACTGACAAAAAGAAATTTTGGAATTTGAAACCGGGAGATGATTACGAGACACCACAGACTTGACTGTTCGTAACATCGGATGACCTAAACGGTTGTGCCATGACTGCAATGAAGTTCGTTCTCCTACTAAAGCTGAAATTGAAGAACTAACGGGTCTCAATGTGTAGAGACCATCTTTAAGCATGCCCCGCAAAACCACCTTCCCCGTTTGTGGATCCTTCACAAGACAACTAGAATCATTAAATTCAAAGATGACATGATTATCACGGCAAAATTGGGACACAGATAGGAGATTATGGGAAAGATGAGGAACATATAAGGTATTTGAGAGAAGAAAATTATGGGTGGGAGTAGGTAATAAGGCCGAACCTGTATGAGATATGGGTAAACTGGAACCACTAGCCACCTTTACCTGATCCGTGCCGGTGTATTCAGTAGGAGCACGAAGATGGGAAATATCGTTGGTCATATGATGAGAGGCACCGCATTGTCAGAAGCCAATCATAAGTGTGGCAGTGCAAAGAAGTGGTAGCATAAGCCGTTGGAGCAGAGAGCCTTGCGAAGGGTTAGGTCTTGAGTTTCTATTAGGCGGCTGCTTGCGAGGAGGCTTAAAGTTGCGATCAAAACGCTTCCAACAGTCTTGGGCAATGTGGTGAGGTTTTTCACAGAGTTGACAAATAACAGGACTCACGCCGGTATTAGGTGAGGATACCTTGCCACGGTTGGAAGAAAACTTGACGGCATTCGCTTGAGGCTGCATAAGAGACTTATTCTGCTTGTCAATACGACGTTCATAAGACAAGAGGTGAGTCTCAAAAGTTTCAACAGTAAAACGATCCATTGATGTTTGGAGAGAAGCATAAATAGTTTCAAAAGATGAATCAAGTCCATCGAGTAAGATATGGCGAAGTTCCATATCGGATATAGGGTGCCAACAGAGGCGAGAGAAGCAAGTTGGTTAGCATGGGCTAAATATTCGTAATAGATCCAGGTACCCTTTTGAATATGCTGGAGTTCACGCCGAATAGCCAAAATGTTAGCCTCGGATTTGGAGGCAAGCAACTCATCAATCTTTGTCCATGCCGTAGCACTAGAGGTACAACCACGAACTTTAGCTAAAATAGGTGCTGAAAGGGATGAAAATAGCCACCCAAGGAGGATTTTATCTTCACGAATCCAAGTGGTAAAGGCTGGATTTGGAAGACCATCAACAACAGCAGGTGGACGAGGCTTCGCGCCAGTAAAGTAATGTTCAAGATCATAACCCTGGAGATAGGGTTCAAACTGTGCTTTCCAAAGCAAGAGATTCATGTTGTCAAGTTTGAATACGGGCATCCAACTCAAAACCAATTGGCTACAAGTGGAGTAGCTCCACACAACATTATATGTACCACTGTATGGTTGCCCTGTCTTCTTGGGTCTTACCGGGTCTCACGTCTCATACAGGGCCTGGATCTGAAATACGGGCATCCAACTCACAACCAATTGGCGATGAGTGGAGAGGCCCTAAGGGATTATAAACGGCAGGATCTTAGATGCCCAAACAATATGGGACTAATAATCTCAACACGCCCCCTCACGTGTAGCCTCGTTGGGTCTAACACGTGGACAATTAAATCGGGTGACGCGGAGTAAAGCGCGGTCAAATGACTCGTCGCAAATAGCCTCGCTCCGATACCAAGTTAGAACAAGGTATTTTGTAGGTTTCTCAATCGATGAGAAGAACCCAAAGGAAGATTATATTTATAGACTAATGTGTGGTTACATTCTTAGATTACAAGATGCGCATAACTTATTTATGGAAACAATATATACTGACATGAAAACAATATATACCGACATAAAGAAATTCTAATCCTAGTTGTTTACAGATGACCGTACAAGGGCTGGTGTCGACATGCTCTAGAAAGAGAAAAGAAAAAGAGAATGAGTAGCGTTCTTCTCAACACGTTTGGTTTTATCCAACCAATGGTTTTACGAAGGCACCCAAGAATTGATAAGGGCAGCCCCAGTCGGTCCAATAGCAAAAGACTATTTTTCCCTTCTCACTATTACGATATTTTCTTCTTTATCCATTGTCTGAATGACACGTTCAAGTAGTCCATTCCGCGTTTTCGAGATCTATCCAGCGGTACTAGTTTCGTATCTAAATCGTTGTTAGACTATTTTCTATTAATTTATGTTCATGTCAAATTAATCGAGTCATTAATGGCTTAATCGCCTCTTTACTGGTCTAATAGCGTTGACGAGCTTGAGGGTATTTATAGTTTTGTGGGTATACCTCTTGTAAACCCTCACGAGAGTATAACTCGTCCACTAGGGACACCTAGGGGTTTAAAGGCTTTTTATACATGCTAAGTGTAACCGTTGTCTCAACGACATGGAGTTGTTGTATTTAGTATTAGTTTTATTTAGTTTTCTCGAGGACTAGCAAAAGCTAAGTGTGTGGGAATTTGATAAGTGCATAATTCATATGATTTTAGTATCCATTCCATACTTGTTTTAGCTATTATTCTTGCATATTTTTGTATTATTACTCTTGTTTGCTCTTATTTTCCTCTATTAGGTGAATCATCCAAAAAGGAGCTACAAAGTGCTGAAAAGAGCTAGGAAGAGAAGTATTCCAAGTATCCAAGCGCCTAAGTCCAAGAGAAGTGGAAGAAAAGTGACGAAAAGGAGCAAAACGCTCAAAATCAAGAGAAGTGCCAAAGACTGATCTTAACTCATTCAAATTAAGGATTTCTCATCTTCATCTTGAAGATAATTGAAAGAGGAAAAGAATGAAAAAAGAATGAGGTCATTCCGAGTTCGGATGAAGAAGTTGTGGCCAAAACAAGTTTTTATTGAATACCAAAGATAGTAAAGTTCGCGGACGGGTTTCATACTTTAATTCCGAAAATTTCTGCTGGAATTTGAAGTTCTCGGACTGGGTTCGCGAACTTAGCAAGTGGAAAACGTGTATTAATACCTTGGAAAGCCTAAGGGCATGTTTGGATTCGTTATTTCGTTATTTCGGGTCGGGTTCTTGAACCGAACTAAATACTTGATGGCCAAGCAATGTAAACCTATAAAGAGGTATTAGGTCATATATCATGAATCTCATAATATACTTTTTTTCTTCATTAATATTTTAAGGTTTACCTCTTTAGGGGGAAACCGGGTAATTGTGTAATCATGAGAAACTAAATCCTTTGTTGATTAAGGATGAATTCAATGTTCTAAGCGTGAAGCTTTATTAATAATACAAGTCTATTTGAGGTTTTATTCATCATCATTTGTCTTTACCACATCTAGGGTTTATGAGTGATTCTTAGATTGATTTGGAGTGCACGCTAGATTGATCTATTGATCGTTCTATTGCTAGTAGAAGTTATGAGATAAGTAATCGTCGATTAACTCTCTACACAAGTAGAAATCGCGAGACCTTACAGAGGGATTCTGTGGAGCAATCGTGTGTGAAGACAACACCAGCAAGTAAACCTTGATCTAAGAGTTTAAATACTGGGATCAACCTAAATTCACAAATCTTAAGGCATTCGATTGGATTACACCTTGAGTGATCTACTACTTGGTGGTTCGTTGGATATAATCTGGTAGTCGATAACTTCCGTATCCAGTGATTGAAGGAGTTTTGGGGATAACACTGATCTAGTTGTTATTCTACGGTTGGTGATGAATGGTTCTTACGAACGATAGATAAGTATACTAATCCAGCTATCGCTTGGTAATGGCGAAGGATTCCTTGATCATCTCTTTTCTTTATTGTCTTTATATTTATCTTACAACCAAACCCCCCTTTTTGTTATTTACTTTATCTTGCTAATACAAATAACCTATCAATTACACAGCTCTCTGTGGGAACGATCTCTTACCACCGCTATATTACCAGTTAATTAGTGAGAAATATATTTATTAATTTGTTATGCCTACGACAGCCCATCAATATTCACCTAACACTTCTAGATCAAATATGATAGTCAATCAATCAAGATAGATAATCAAATGAATCTAAATGTGTTTTAAGAGAGTTCTTCATCATCTAATATAAATATATATGAACCATTTGAAACATATTTGGTTTAGTTTGTAATTGTACAAAGTACTTATACAAGAACCAATTCATGAACATGATGCCACGGTTTGCAAAACAAGTTCGCTTACCTTAATACATTAAAGTTCCAGGGACTTTAGTTCGCAAGAAGAGTTCACAAATGAATCCTTAGTTCATGAGTATGAGATGTCATACTTACCGAATTTAGAACATAACCAATGTGTTCGCAAAAAGAGTATGTGAGCCACAGTTCCGAACTTAGCCTAGTCTTGTCGTTCGCAAACAGTGTGCGAACCACAGTTCCGGACTTAGCCTAGTCTGGCTAGTCGCAAATAGAGTACGCGAACCACAGCTCCGAACCTTTCACAGGTAAAATCGTTCGCAAACAAGAGTTCTGGACCAGAACTAGTACTTCACAGTTCGTATACCAGGTACGCATACTATGTTGTATCCAGACTTTGGTAATATTTCTAAAACCCTCATTCAATCATTGAAACATTCTTAGAAGACAACAATGGTAATCTTACACATACCACTAGCTTCAAGAAATTTTCAAGTGATTAATTGATCAATACGAAACTTCCCAAGTTAACATCAAATAACTGTCTCACACAAATCATGTAAGATGTTCAAGGTACTTTTCACATGATATCTTGACTTCATATTTAGTTTCCAACAAATAAATTTTTTACCACTAAAATCGTCAAGTATATGATGAACTTAAGCTAAAGCCAAACTCGTCCAACTACTATTTCGAGAAATATATAAACGAGATATACTCGGCTCGAAATTTCAAATGTGTATAACACAAAGTTTATATAGCTATACGACTTAGTCTCATTAGAAGATAGAATAAAATAGACTTCTGAGTGATAGATAAGTTTTAGTCTCCACATACCTTTTGTTGATGAAGTTCCTCCAAGATCTTCAGTAGATCTTCTTCTTGAAATGGTGAACGCCGTGAAGTCTAATGCTCAACTACACACTTCTATCCTAATCCGAGACATAGTTGTAAGTAGACTACAAATCAAGTATATAGTTTTGATAAACTAAACTTGACAAACAAGCTTGAGATAACAACGCTTGCGAGTTTGACCGAGCAGTGCTCTAACACTTTGTGAATATATGTATGCTTTGGTGAATATGTGCAAGTTTATTGCAAGAAAGAAAAAACGTTCCTTGCTTTTTTTGGAATTCGCTCATAAGAGAGAGAAATAACGCATTTTCCGGTGAGCGATTTTAGGTCGAATTTTTTATTTTTTAAAATTTCTTTTCTTTTGAATGGAGGAAAGAACTGATCCAGGTGGGAGTTTTGATCAATCAAAGGATGGAAACGATTGTATGAATGTAGAGAAGGGAGGTGCTGGTCTTCAAGGTGTAGAGTAACGATCAGAGAGAGTATTTGCTGGTTCTTTCAAGGAGAAACTTCTGTCTTTTGGGTCACAAGGAATTCCCAATGAAGAAATTTTTCTAAATGATATTATTGATAGTATGGATGATTGTGAAATTGAGTCTGTGATAGAGACTGATTCCTCATCTGCATGAATTCCAATTGTGAACATTGATTTGGAAACTAGGAAGAAAATCTGCAAGAAGTGAAAACGGTATATTATTGGAAAAGTCCAAGGGAAAAATTTAGGGTTTCAAATATATGCAGGAGAAGGTAAATCAAATATGGAAGCTATCTGCTCCACTAAATGCTGGATTTGGGAAGAGATTTTTTCTTATTTAAGTTTGGAAATCTTGATGACTATAAGAAAGTGGTTTTTGGAAGTCCGTGGTTTATATCCAGGCATTTTCTCAACCTTCAGAGATGGAGTCCTAACTTCAGACCTTCAACTCCAAAAATGTAGAATACGATGGTGTGGGATAGAATTCCAGAACTCCTTTCAGAGTAATTTGATAAGGATATATTGTTTAAGGCTGAGTTTGGTAATGCTTTTATTTTTCCAAAAGCACTTTCAAAACCTATATATGTCAATAATTTTTGAAATTGGTGTTTGGTAAAAAAAAATCAAAGTGCTTTTTACCCAAAGCACTTCACAAATTCCTCAATTTTCAAAAGCTAGGGAGGAGGAGCTTTTAAAAGCTACAAAAGCATAAGCTTTGGTCCCACCTAAATTTAATGCTTGATTTATCTTTTTTGTCCTTATTTTATTTTATAAATGACAAAAGTTACCCTTAAACTTATATACAATCAATTTTTTTTATATATTTTAGTATTTAAATATTATTATTTTTTATTTTCAAACTATTTCATTTCATTTTTCAATAATAAAAATAATAAAAATATTAATTAATAATTTAATTAATTTTAGCTTGATTTTTTGTTTGAAAATTATATATATATATATATCTTAAAAAGTGTTAAGTAAAATAATTTTTTTAACAATCATAATGATAATAACAAATAGTAAATTATAAATATTTATATTGAATAGTAAAAAAAAATTAATTATTTTTAAACCCAATAAAATCGAATAAAACTATTTTCAAAGATATGTCTGTTTTTGTCATTTGCTATAACAACAACAGTTGAATTTGATATTTTACCAAACACACTTTGACTGCTTTTTTAATCAACTTTAACTTTAGTTAATATTTTACCAAACGTCAAACTGCTTTTCTCTCACAGCCCAGCACAGCAACGCACAGCAGAAAAGCGCTTTTACAAAAGCTGCAGCAATACCAAACTAAGCCTAAGATTGGTAATAAAATTGGGCAGACAATCAAGGTGGATCCCACTACAGAACAAGTATCTAGAGAAAGGTATGCAAGAATATGTGTGGAGATTGATACTTCCAGGGTGTTAATTCTTTGTATTCAAATTGGATGATACATACAGACAGAAGATTTAATATGAAGGATTAAATCAAGTTTGTTTTAAATGTAGGAAAATTACTCATAAGTAGGCTAATTGTGAATTAGCTCAGAATGGAAGTGATGGGAATTCTGGTGACAAATATACACAAGGTGTTCGGAAAAATGTCGGAAAGGAGAATGAGAACTTTAGTCCTTGGATGTTTGTGGAAGACAAAAAGAATAAGAAGTCTGTTAACTCAGTTAATGGAAATGGGATGTGTGAGAGTCATAGGCAGCCTTCAACCAGTCTAAGCTTGAACAAAAATTGGACCTTAGTGTCCCAAAAAAATCAAAAAGGATGCAAAAGTCGACAGTCAAGCAAGTAGACAGAGTTGTTGCAAGATGGTCAAGGTGGTGGATACTCAAACGGTTTCTCCTCATTGAAAAATGATGATGGCATTAATAGTGAGATGAGTAACGGAAAAGAGAAGGAAGGAGCTAGTGGGTCTGAAAAAAGTTTGATGAAAAGAGTAAAGAAGAATACTGAGGATAATAAATGTGGCGGTAATGTATTTCAGTTACAAAAGAGAACTTATTTGGCTCATAATTCTGTGCATGAAGCCGCCTCGCCCTCTCATTGTGAGGGAGTTACAGAAAGACAAATAAATCATATTAATGATGAAATGATGGACGTTAATGGTGATAAGTTGAGAAGTAGTTTAATAGTGAGTCTAAGGAAGAGTCTACTTCAAAAAAAAAAATTGTAACACACACTGAAAATGGAACATCAAATCGATCTGATTAATGTCTTCTCACAAGAGTCTCGAATTCCATCTGTGGACAACTGAATGGTGACAGACTTGCTGGTGAACAGGGCCGAACAAGAACTAGCCGCAATGTAGATGGATTTAATGGAGGTAATCTTCGATCAAATATCGAGAAGGGATCAACTTCAATAACCGGTGGAGGAAATAAAAGTTCTTCACAATCAATTGGATGCAGTCTTACCAGAATTTGTGCACACACCAAGTCAGGCGAACTTGGATGGATTTTTGGAGCTGACAAACAGAATCCCGAGGCCCATCAGACTTTCCATGTCCAACTGGAATCATAAAATGCCAGCAGAATTCCTAAGAGAAGAGAGGGAAGAGGCAACTTGCGACTCAAAGAACTGCTTAGAAGCAACAAGGCTAGAAATAATTCTGGCACCCTTGGTGGAGACTCTAGCCCTAGTAAGAAGCCCAAAAGGTCTTTGGCAATTCGAGAAGCAATTGACTACTCGTTTGTATTTGGATGTGAACGACCAAAGGATGTTCAAAAGCATGTTCAACCTATTGATAACAATGGATCATAAAGCTGTGGATGAATGGAGGGACTTTCAGAGACCTATGAAACAGCATGAGCTGAATCCTGGTTTGTGTCTTCATTATGATTTTAATATGAAGATCTTATCTTGGAATTATCAGGGTATTGCTAGACCATCTTTTGTAAGAGTTAGGAAGAAGCTTATTAAGAGGCACTGCCCCTCGATTGTTGTTTTGCTTGAGACTATAGTTCTTGAGGATCATGTGTCTGATATAGTTAGTAGATTAGGATTCAAAAAATCCATTATTGTGGATCCTCATGGGTTCTCTAGAGGTTTATGTTTGTTGTGGAATGAAAATGAGATTGATATTCAGGCTACAAGAAAATCCAGATAGGCGGTGCATGTTGTTGTCACTGCCAAGTTTCAACGTCCTTGGATCTTGTCGTCTGTTTATGGTAGTCCGAACAAGTTTACTAGGAAGAGGATGTGGTCTGAATTGAGTGTTGTTTCTGAGAACCCGGATGCTGATTGGATGGTTTTGGACGACTTGAACACAATCGGTAGCAGTCATCAAAGGCATGGTGGCAAAGCTACTTCTATAGCCAAAGTTGTTGAACTACATGAGGTTATGAATAGCCATGGACTTATTTATCTGGGTTCAAATGGACCAAAATTCACTTGGAACAACAAGAAAGCTGGAGCCGCTAACTTCAAAGAGAGGCTAGACAGGGCTTTAGCCAATTCTAACTGGCTTTCAAGGTTCAGCAAGGCCCAGATAAGGGGAATTTTTTTTCTAGCCCAATTCTTTCTTTTTGTATATCAAGAATCCATCATTAAGATTCTATATATAAGGAACCCATAATTATTTATAAGAGGACTTTGGATTACAAAATTAACCTTTTATCCAAACAATATTAATTCCATTTAATTTGAAAATTTGAAAAAAAAAAAAAAAAATACAAACGGTTGTGGATAATGATATCATATTTCCTAAAAAAGCTCCCTTAAACAACTAAAACAACATTTTTGTTGATCCGTAAATTAACACTTTTTCGGCCACAATTAACTCCCTAAATTATCTCGTTTTACTAATTAATAACTCACTTCTGTATTACCACGACTAATTACCACCAAGATAAATTAACTCGTTTCACTAATTAATAACTCACCTCTTTATTACAACCAAGAGACTTAGGAAAATTTGAATTTTCACTAATTAATGAAAATTCCATTTTTCACCAATTAATGAAAATTTGAACTTTCACCGGTTTCGACCAGTACTAATGTTTGCCAATGCTTAAAGTTTAGTTAGATGGGTGAAAATTTCAGTTTTCACTAATAGTAAAATAAAGTGACGTGATTGAATAAAATTATATTTTTCAATGAAAATTCTCATTTCCGCCCATAGTGTCAAAGTAATTGTTGATAATTGCAATTTGCACCTAGAGTGAAATTCACATTTTTCACCATCAATACTCAGTCAATTTTCCATGAAATTAATTTCTCATTTCCACCCGTTATGTCAAAATAATCGTTGTCACATTTTTCACCTTTGGTACTCAGTCATAATCGTGATTCATAAAAATACTATAGTTATCACTTCATAAAAATAGGAATTATCACCGGTTCACTTTCGAGACAAACCCCCAAAATTAAAGAATAAAGGAACACATGAAAATCACAGGATTTTTTTTTTTAAGAAAACAAATGTTCTAGGAAATATGATACTCCAATATTGTGATGCTTGGTTCGAATAGTAGATCCGTAATAATTGATACAAATCCATTCCAACTTTTTAACATGTTTGCCACAATAACGTATCTAAGGCAACCATCTGGTAGCTAAAATTTAACCTTTGCGATTAACAAATCTTCTTAGATGTTAGAACTAATGAAAACCTATCTTCAAGTTTCGTACACCAAAAAAAATATCTTCACCCTTTAACCTATCTTCAAAAACTGTCATTATCTTCGTTAACAACAAATGTTTGTCATTACTTCAGCTACATCATTTGTATCAGAAAATATATTGATTAGTGAAGAAAGACGGAAGAGAAAGAAACTGGTGAGACCTGAAATATATAGGAGAGAGGCAGCCGTAATTAAAAAAAGAATCAATTGTGTTGGAGTTCTAACTGCTATGCAACTCGTATTTAATAAAAATAAAATTTTGTTCACGAATTTCGGATCTAATTCAACCAATGAAGCTCTTTTTTAATGAAAATAAGTATCATTTGACCCACGCACGAATAACGCCCACCGAGATAATACACTTGCCTTATTACAATTCTGATCATAGAGTCATTCCTGTGGATCTTGAACCTAAGTTTAGATTTAAGGCTAGGAATTTTAGGTTAGGAGCCATATGGACTAAGGACCCTAGGTATTATGATGTTTTTATGAATGCTTGGAAATTTGATGCAACTAGTTTCAGTAGCAACCAATTCTTGGATAATGTTTCTAAAATTCTATTTGACTCGAAAAAATGGAACAAGAATGTTTTTGGAAATATTCACCTTCAAATTGATAAAGCCCATGAAAATCTTGTTATTGCTCAGAATAATTTCGATAACTGGCCTTCTCATTCTGCCAAACTTGGGATGACAGAGTGTCTTATTGAGTATCTTAGGCTTCTTAATCTTGAGGAGACCTTTTGGAGACATAAATCTAGAATTTCTTGGCTTAGAGATGTGGATCTAAATACTAGATTTTTCCATTCTTCTACTTTAACTAGGAGGAATAGAAATGATGGAGGAGAGTGGATTAGCAACAGTAAAGATATAGAGTCATGTTGTGAGTCATTTTAACACCTTGTTTAACTCTTCTTGCTCTGAGGTCAATGAAATGATATATTTGGTCTGTTTCCTCCATTTATTACTGACATTAATAATTCTGAGTTGTGTAAGGATGTTAGTGTGGATGAAATTAGAAGTGATGTGAACCAAATTGGAGCTCTCAAACCTCCAGGTCCGGATGACATTCATGGTATCTTCTACTTTAAATACTGGCATCATGTGGGCTCTAGTGTTATTGAGCTTGTTAAAAGTTTCTTATGGCCATTTGGATGATAGGTTAAACAAAACGTACATTGCTTTGATACCTAAAACCAAAAATCCCACTTCTATCAAAGAATACAGACCTATTAGCCTATGCAATTTTAGTATGAAAATCATTACCAAAATCATTATTAATAGACCTAAGCCGATGCTGGGTAAAGTTTTTTTTTTTTAATCAACATGCTTTCATTCCTAATAGGTCCTTGTTTGATTCTTCCATTATGTGTAATGAGATTATTCATTATTTTAAATATAAGAAAGGAACTAAGGGGTGGATGACTCTTAAACTGGATTTTGACAAAGCTTATAACAGGATAAGTTGGGATTTCATTGAGAAATTTTTGCTTTGTAATGGCTTTGATCATAAGTTAGTTAATTGGATCATGCAATGTGTTTCTTCTGTCTCTTTTCAGGTGATCATTAACGGTGCTCCTAGCTCTAGTTTTAGGCCTTCTAATGTATTGAGGCCAGGGGATCCTTTGTCCCCTTATATTTTTATTCTTTGTCTTGAATCCTCAACTAGATTGATTAATGGAGGTATCGCTAACAAATCCTTGTCTGGCTTTACTTTTGCTAGGGGTGATCCCATAGTCATTCATTCTTTGTTTGTTGATGATAACATAGTGTTTCTTAAGGATACTTATAAAAATCCTCTTAATCTCAAAAGTCAGTTGGACTAGTTTTGTAGGTGGACTGGTCATAAGATAAATGATAACAAGTCCATTCTGCTCACCTCCGACAATCTAGGAAAAAGCTTTACCAGAGATATGGTAAATGCTCTTGGTGTTCAAGTTTCTATGTGCCCATGTATGTATCTTGGCATACCTTTGCAATGGGGTAGGATAAGCGAATTTAGAACTCTGAATTTTGCTGGTACATATACTATGCTTAGATCCGCTATTGACTCTATTACTAGCCATGAAATGTCCATTGTTAAACTTTCTAAAGGTCTGATAAATAAAATGGATAGGTTTAGACGTAACTTTTTCTAAGCAGGGATATATAGTAGGGGTATGCATTATGTCAGATGGGACAAAGTTTGTAAAACAATTGATCTTGGAGGTGTCAATATTAGGGATTTGGAAATAGGTAACCTGGATGTTCTAGCTAAGATGGCGTGGAAAATTTAATCATGCCCTGATTCTGTTGTCTCTAAATTACTAAGATCTAAATATCATAGTTCTACTAATTTTTGGAATGCTGAGATGAAGAGTGGAGTGTCTGCTAGCTGGAAGATTACAATGAATTAAAGGTTGAAATGGTATTAGGCAGTTTCCTATATGGAGCATAGGTAATGGTCATAGTGCGGATTTGTGGAGAGACCCTTGGGTGTATGATTCCCTTATAGCGGCTAGTATGCATATTAGTGAAGATATTATACCTAGAGAACCTTTCTTAAATTTTATTGTGTCTGAAAGGTATGATTGGGATGAGGCTAAACTTCGAAATTGTGTTCCTGGAAATGTTGTTACAGGTGTGCTTGTTGTTCATGTTTGTAATTTACCTAATAACATGGATTTTCCTATCTAGTCTGCTAGTAGATCAGCTACCGACACTGTTAAAGAGGCTTATAGGTACTTGCATAACAAAACTAATGATGCGAACAACACCAATAAGGACTGGAGATTCCTATGGAAACTCATTTGTCCTTATAAATATAATTTATTCTTATGGCAACTTTGCCAGAACAACATTAGCGTGAATGAAGCCCTGTATCGCAAATGGGTATACCAATTTTAAACCCATCCAAGATGGTGTGCTAAGGGGTGTCTAAAAAACATTAAAAGATCAACCTTACCATTAATTCATGAATTCAACCTTAAAACTAAAACCTATCAAAAAAAAATCAAAATCTCTTTAAAACTTTAACCATATATGATGAAATTAAAAAATAAAATATATATATACGGGTTTTGAGATTGGGTATGATTTTGTACCCAATCTCAAATCCCTTATGATTCCACATTTTAATCAAAAGTCGGCAGGGTATCTTTTTGTCGACCTTGCCGACTAGTATTAGTCGGCAGGGTATTTTTTTGTCGACATTGCCGACTAGTATTAGTCCTTGTCTTCCTAAGTTGAATATGGTGACGAACTTTCATCTCTGAAATTAGCATTTACAGGGTCGTCGCGGTATTCATCCTTATACCTTGACGACTATAGTTTAGTCAGCAGGTTATGAAATTAATACCTTGCCGACTAATCATGCATTTGTAACACCTTTCTCTGTATGTCAAAGATCCTATAGTCGGCAGGGTATTTTTTGTCGACCTTGCCGACTTTTCATACTTTCAGAATTGAAAGTGTTGATTCCTTCTGTAATTTTGAGTATGAAATCACTCAGCAGCTTTGCAATCCCCTTTGTAGAAGTGTTTGGTTAGTGTGGTTTCATTTCCGTTGCAAAAAAAAAAAAACCTCAAAAATCATAACACAAATCCATGAGTGCAATCCAAACAATTCCTAATTTGAGAATTTTAATTCAACTACTCCCTTCGTCCTAGTTTACTTTCCTAAATTGACCATTTTTTTTGTCCAACTTTAATTGCTAAGTTTCATATTTTTCCCCATTTTATCCTAATTTACCCCTATGTTGGAATCATGTCATGGTATTGAGAATTGTGTAATTGTATTTCCCATGCACATCTTAAATACTCTTCTCTCTATATATCCTTTATTTCATTCTTCTCAAACTAAAACAATTTTTTTTGTTTTGAATTCTTAAATACTAGTTTGGGGGTAATTTTGGAAAAAAAAATTCCTCTCTCTACTTTTCTTAAATTGTGTGCAAAAACCATTTTAAACTAGTAAATTAAGACGGAGGGAGTAATTAACTAACTTAATTAATTAATTAATTAACCTAAACACATTATTAGTGTTAATTAAACAAAGGTAGATTAAGATTAGGCATTTTAAAAATAACTGGTTAAGTGGTGTTGTGTTTTACTTCATAATGACCCAAGTTTTATCTTGTTAGGTATACCCCAATTAATCTGGGTATACCCCAATTTGGCGAGGCTCGGTAATACAGTTCTGGTTTGTTTCTTAATTTAGGATGCCTTTCTTCTTTTTCTAGTTTTGGTTTGTACTCCTTCTAAAAAAACAAAAAAAAAAAAAAAACGGTTGTCTTCTTTCCTAGTACTGTAGTAGTACTACCTATTTGGAATTCTTCAATCCTATATAATAAAGGCATGGCACTGTGGAGAAACACACTTGTAAATCTATTATTTGATTAAAGTGATGGTTCTATTTTACGTTTCAGTTCTTGTGGAAGCGATTTATTAGATGCAATGAGAAAACAACAAGAAGAGCAGATAGAGATAGTAGTAGAAGGGTGCGGCAGAAAAGAAGATGATCATAACATTATCATGAGTAAGTTTGAGCAATTCGATATGATCTCAGCTGACAGCCAAAACGCTATTAGTGATCATCACTTTGCTTCCTCGTCTTCTTCTAAACCCAGTAACAAAAAAGTTACGAAAGAATGGAAGATTCTGAAACAAGACCTTCCTCATGATTCGATCTATGTTAGGGTTTACGAAACAAGAATCGATTTACTGCGAGCTGTAATCATAGGAATATCATGTACACCTCATCATGACGGTTTATTCTTCTTCGACGTTCAGTTAACTACCGATTACCCCAATTCACCACCATCAGTTCACTACCGTTCTTTCGGTATCCGGTTAAACCTTAATTTGTATTCCGACGGTAAAGTTTGCTTAAGCCTTTTGAATACCTGGGCGGGTCCAAGATGGAATCCATCTCAATCAACTTTGTTGCAAGTTTTATTGTCTTTGCAGGGGTTAGTTCTCAATGAAAATCCTTATTTCAATGAACCTGGTCTTGGAATGTTCGGCGCCAAGACTTCGACTTCTGGGCAGACGAAATCCATGCATTATGATGAACAAGTGTTCATGTTAAGTTTGAGAACAATGTTGCGCCTTCTCAGAACATCACCCAAGCATTTTGAAGATTTTGTTGCTCAGCATTTTCGTGAACGCGATAAAATTATTTTAGCTGCATGTAAGGCTTACATGAGTGGAAGACTAAGAATTGGTGAGGATATTACTCAGTTCATAAATCAGCCGAGCACAATGGCTCCAATTAATGCAGTGAGGAAGGATGAATTTCTGAATCCCATGAAGAAAATATACCCAAAGCTTGTTAAGGAGTTTCAGAGGAATGGATCTTCTGGCTTGGATGAGTATCTTGTAGGATATAATGAGGAAGATATTATCGAGGTGGACGATGATAGCAATTTAGAGGCTGCACCTGAGATTAATCCCGGGTGCTGCTTAGTCGTTTTGCTTTTTTTCTTATGCATACTGATAGGAGTTGGATTCTTTTTAAAGTATACTAGATAACTGCTGCAGCAGTAGGGGCCGATAAAACGAAGAAACCGAGTTGATCACACAAGACACTCATCGTGAGAACGCCAGTGACTCCTACAGGACCATTTTTGCATTCCACGATGAATTATTTTTTGTTGACACTTGCACCACAATTTTCAAAAATCACCTAAATTTTATTTCATTTTTATGGTATATGTATTAAAAAGCTACACATACCAGGGAGCAATTGTGCAATATGATGATGCACGGCATTATAAGGAAGCCTTAACTCTTTTTCTTTTTCTTAAAGCAACTAATAAAAATCAAAACTTGATGCATCTAAGTTAATATAGCCTTACAGGGGTTCCCAAAACCGAGCCATGGGCATTGGGCAGAAGTTGAGGTTATAACACGGCTAATGTCAGTTACCTAGAACTGACATGTTATGTAACCAAAACCCATTGTAATAACAGCTAGCCGTAGATATACGTACATTGTATCGTAGCCGTTGACTGAAAATATAAACAGTCTTCAATTCAGAACCCTACCTATAATTCTAATTTCTTCTTCTCCTTCGGTACCGCCTCCACCTTCCCAATTGCTAAACAAGCTCTTCTTCTGCTTCTTGAATCATATGTAAACTAAAATAAGTACTCGTTTTTTGTTTCACTTTTCTTTCCATTCCCCTCTTTCCCCACTAAACCAAAATTATTTATTCAGCACCTAAACAAATTTTGAAAATTTGTTTTTTTTTGTGCAGTTAACCATGGGGTTTGAGCATAGATTTGGGAAAGAAATCAATAAGTAGTCAAGTGAAGATGAGTTTATCATCTGTTGCGTTTTGGGTTCGGTGGACAACAATGACAGAAGAAACTGGGTTTGTATGAATCTGCTGCACCACCTGGTTGAAGAGATGGATTTTTATTTTGTTTATGTTCGGGTTTGGTTTTACCCGAATACCCGTCATCTTCTTTACCCGATTCTCTGTAACTATGACATCGCAAATTATTTCTCTGCTGCAATTGATCAAATTTGATCTTTTTTTCAAAAAATTTATCACTACTAAGTCTTGTTTATGTAAGTAATTGAAGCTGAAATTGCACTTGTTGGCTTAATTCGACGAAATTGTTTTAAAATTTTCAATTTTAACTACTGTTACGATTTGAAGGTGCAATTGATAGAGCTACCATTAAAATCAGCCTAAATTGTTGTTAAATTAGAGTTTACTTGTCGATGAATTAGAAGAAACTGAAACAAATTTGACAAAAGACGCTCGAGAAATGAAGAATTTTGATCAAATCAAAGGAAAACTTGGATATAAAAACAGGGATCATAAAAGTGTGACGGACAAAATTCAATGGAGTCACCCTATAGAAGGCCTCCTTAACAGTCGGCCAATTATTCTTTCGCCAAGGCGATCGGTTTGATTGACCAAAGCAGAAACTGTTTCGTACAAATTGTCTATCATGCATATGTAGGAGTAGGAGTTGTGCATTGCACTTGCCGTATCCAGTACGTGGATATTGTTAAATCCCCAATTTTGTGAATGATTGGCGGATTCCATTTTAAAGAATATTGTTCTTATTATTTTGTTAAAATTATTTTTTATTATCCAGCATTGGACAGAACAGCATCAAAGGTTGAGGAGAAGAAGCCTCGAGTACTTAAAGCCATTGAAAACTCTGACTAAAACCGGACAATACTGGCGGAATCGAATTCTCTAGTTACTCAGCAATAAAAGTAAATGATTACCTCATAATCATAATTTCCCTTTACAATTTTTTTTACTTGTATACTTATTGTTAGAATATGGGTATCTAACTCAAACCAATTGACAGTGAGTGGGCCTTAAGGATTATAAACAGCTGGATTTTAGATTGTCCAAACAATGTAGGACTAATAATCTCAACACGCCCCCTCGCGTGTAGTCTCGTTGGGTCTAACACGTGGATAATTAAATCGGGTGACACAGAGTAAAGGCGCGGTCTAGCTAATGACTCGTCGCAAATAGCCTGCTCTAATACCATGTTAGAATATGGGCATCCAACTCAAAAGTCAAAACCATTTGGGAGTGAGTGGAGAGGCCCTAAGGATTATAAACCGCAGGATCCTAGATTTCTAAACAATGTGGGACTAATAATCTCAACACTTATTGATATCTCATTCTTAATATGCTCCATCACATTCATGGTTAAACACACACCCTTGGACAAAAACATGTATTAACAAGTACTTGTTGTTTCGAAATGCCGAAGAATGTAACTGATACAGTTGATAGAGTGCTGAGAAGATATTTCTCAAACAATAAAATGTTCTGCTATTGCGATTTATAAGTTCATTGGTTTATAGAACAAAATTGTGTAGTACTTCTAGTTACTGATTTGAGAGCGTTTGTGTATTTTGATATTTTGTAATGAATATTAGTGAATTTTAGTAAGCTAAGTCATATTATGATAAGAAGTGGTAGCCCTTGTCTGTCCTGAGTTATGTCTGCATTATCATTTCTTGTCAGTTCTGTCATCTGTAACAGACTGTACGGACTCCATTTCCGTTCTGTTATTTGTAACTGTCAGTTCCACCTCCTGTTATACAGACAGCTATATAAGTTGTCTTTGTCTTCTTTTGTGGTTAATAAGATTACTCTTTCTCTCTCTTCAATATTTCTCTATGGTATCAGAGCCGATCAGGGCCTGAGTGATAACCTTATCTCTGCGTCCGCCATTAAAACCTTCAAATTTTCTTGATTTCCTTTCTTGTTTCTGAAAACCTAGTCATGGAATCAATCATATCCAAAGTTCTTCTAAACACTATTGCTAATATTATACCATCCAAGCTTCAAGATCATAACTATCTTACCAGGAAATCTCTCCTTCTTCCTTTGTTCAAACATTACAACGTTCTTGGTTACATTGATGGAAGTAAACCTTGTCCAAACAAGTTTGTGTATGCACCGAGAAATGCAGATCCAGAAGAAACTATCAATCCTGAGTGGGATTCGATGGAATGAAGAAGATCAAACTATACTCCCGTGGATCTAGTCTTCGATTTCTGAAAGTGTAATCTCCTATGTAGCTGGTCCAGAAACATCGTTTGATCTTTGTAAAGAGAAATTGAACAAAGGCTTGCAACTACATCTGCTACTCACATCATTCAATTATGAATTAAACTTTCTTCAACCAAACAAGGTAATTCCCATGTTCTTTCATTTCTTAATGAAATCAAGAAGATTTCAGATTCACTTTATGATGCTGGATCTCCTATAAATGAGAGTGAAATACTTGGCTGTGCTCTTAATGGTATTAATTTGACTGTTGATTCTTTCTCAACCTCAATCAGAGTTCGCAATCCACCGGTAACTCCAGTAGAATTACATAACTTTTTGCTTAGTGAGGAAATTGTATTATCTGAAAGATCTAAGTTTGTCTTACATTTTGATGAAAACAAATCTTTTGCTGCTTTTAGACCTAATAACAGATCTTTCTTCAATCCTTCTTTAAGATCTATTTCTTTCAACATCCTACAAACCTCGATCTTCTTCTTCTTACTCATTCAGACCATAATATTCTCCATCTCATTGATTTCCTCAAACTTCATCTGCATCATCTTTTCCTACCAAATCTGTTGCTACTAATCCTTTTACTGCCAGTTCATCTAATACACCTCCTACATCTCAACCCAATGGATCTTCTTTCACTTGTCAAACCATTATGGTTCTACAAGACCAACTTGTCAGATATGCTTTAAGTATGGTCACTCTGCAATCTAATGTAATCACATGATGAACTTCTCTTACCATTGAAGGCATATTCCACGAAATCTTCATGCCATGCTAGCTGCAACATATATCTTAGGCGAAAATCCTTGGTATGCTGATTCAGGAGCAACTAATCACATTACTACAGAAGCTTTAGTTTTGACTGATTATTAATCCTATAATGGTAATGAACAGATCCAGACTGTTAATGGTGAAGGTATGCAAATTTCTTATATTGGTAATTTTACTAGATTTTTGAGTAATAATCAAGTTAGTTTACCAAATATACTTCATTTTCCTTCTGCTTCACACAAGCTTCTTTTAGTTCATAAGTTTACAAAATATAATAAGTGTAGTATTACATTTGAAAGTGAAAAGTTCTATGTGAAGGATCTTCAATCTGTGAGGAGAATTTTTCAAGAGGAAATTTATCCTATGCACTTATTGGATACACTTGCTTTTGATGCTGCTTCTAGACATGCTTCTTTGTTTGTTGAAAAAGTTTCAAGCTACTTACTCCATAAAAGATTAGGTCATCCTTCTTTTCAATCCTTACAAAGGATTTGTCATTCTATGTCTTTTGAAATGTCTAAAGAACCTTTGTTCTGTAGTGATTGTCACTTAGGTAGATGTCATAAGCTACCTTTTTCATTATCTACTACTATATCAAGTAATCCATTGCAACTGTTGCACATGGACTTATGGGGCCAAGTCCTGTAACATCAAACATTGGTTATTCATACTAATATACTTGATGATTACATCAAATACTGTTGGATATTCCCTTTAATGAGAAAATCTGACTTTGTTTCTACTTTTCATGGCTTTAAGTCTTAAGCTAAAAATTATTTTGTTCTCACTATCAAAATTATTAGGACAGATGGAGGAGGAGAATTCATAAATACAGAACTAGGTTCATTTCTATCAGAAGCTGGTATTAGTCATCAATATATTTGTGCTTACAAACCTGAGCAGAATGGAGTGGCGGAATCTAAACATAAACATTTGGTTGGTTTGTGTAGAACTTTATTACTTCAATCAAATCTTGCAGATTCTTTCTGGGTTGATGCAATTAAGACAACAAATTATATGGTTTATAGGTTACATGTTGCTTCTTTGTCATTTATTTCACCTTATGAAAAACTATATGGTACAGTTCCTAATTACAAATACTTGAGAGTTTTTGGATGTGCCTGCTATCCTTGGTTGAAACCTTATACTACTTCTAAGTTGCAGGCAAGAAGAAAAATGTGTATTTTCTAGGATATGCTTCATCTCAAAAAGGTTACAGATGTTTTGAACCCTATTCTAGAAGAGTTTACATTTCCAGGCATGTGACATTTGATGAAAATCATTTTCCCGCCTTAGCTTGTAAGTTGTTTGCTACATCAATTGTTGATTTTCATCAATCTCTATTATATTCAGATAATAATTTTCCTGTCATCTCCTCCTCAACTGATAATGCTTCTCCACTCTCAGCCACACAAGCTACGTCCATCAACGTTATATGAGCCAGTTCTTACTTATAATACTTCTACAACTGTTAACTCTGTCATAAATTCAGTACCTGATACTTTCGAAGTTGTTGACTCTATCATGAATTCAGTTTTTGATACTTCTATAGTTCTCTCACCAGTCCAAGCACCTACTCATCCTATGCAAACAAGAGGTAAAAGTGGGATTTTTGAAACCAGAGCTCTCTGTAGTACTAGATATTCTTTGTCCAAGGCTCTTATGTCCAAGATTGAAGAGTGTGCTTCTTCCTCTTACAAATAGGCTATGAAGTCTCCAAAAAGGTTACATGATAGGGTGTAAAATACATCTTATTTACTATCTATTGTTTATGCTTTCTTTGCTATTTTTCTTGTAAATTATGTATTTTACGCTTGTTTTGAGTTTTATAGCTACTTTGGAGTCGCACGGAGGAAAAGAAGAAGAAATCACCCAATTTGAGAAAAAGGGCAAAATTGTCATTTCATGGGCGAACACTATCTGGAGCCCAGCCAAGGTTAAGGGCTACTCTCTTGGAGGAGCACTAAAGACAGGCCAATGAGGTTAAGGGGCATCTACATGTTATTCACTTATGGGATTGCCAACTGGGTATCCCTTATCAAATGACGGATGCTGAATATCCAGACCCAGCTTTATTATTACATAACCCTAAATCGAGAGGAGTCTGCCTCTCATTCATTCATTCACCTGAAGCCGAGAGAGAAGCAGCCATGGCTGCTGTTAATTTGTTCAAGAAATTGAGACGAAATCGAGGAACACAGAGAGGAGATAGAGGAGTTGCTGATGAATCTCGGTGAAATGGGTTTGCTGGGAGATGGAAGAGAAAGTGATGTTAGGGTTTGATGTTGCAGTGAATCGAGAAACTCAGGAGGAGATGAAGATTCAGGGAGAAATTGCAGGGAAAAATGGGTTCGATCTGTTGCTGGTCTTGAGATGAAATCAAGGTGTTCAACAAAGCGAGATTGAATGGGTCAGACAAGACAACAGAATCAAAGAAGATGAAGATGTAGCCGCTGTCAAATTAAAATGGGTTTCGATCTAAAGATGTTGCGGTCAAGATTTAGTGAACTGAGAGCAGATGGGTTTGAAGAGAGATTGATGTTGCTAAGATGGGTGAAATGTGTTTTGGCTGTAATTTGAGAAGAACAGAGATGGGTTTGCTGGTGGTGGATTGAAGGAATTGATAGAGATTGAGAGTGGGTTTGGTTCCAGCTAGCGTCAATTGCCATTGATTGATGGTGACAAATAAGGAGCTGATGATGCAGTATGAAGTTGATCCTGTAGAATGAGTGAAGCTGCTAAATTAGATGTATGTGCTAGGAATGATGCGGGAATGGGAGAACGTACGGAAATTGGCCCGAGAATGTCGTAAAAACAGAGGAAACTCTGTCAATTTCTCTGCCTTGGCGAGTCAACTCAGTCCGCCGGTACACCTTGCCAGACGAGTCCGATGACCGATCCGTCCATGTGACTCAGTTGAGTAAGACGATTCAGACCAGTCAGATGTCAACTGACTCAGCTGACTCTTTCTCCCTTTGACTCTTTGACTGACGGTTTGACCATTTTGACCGTTAGTCCTAACGGTGGACTGACGGAATATTCCGTCGAATATACCAGTGACGGTGAAATTTTCAGGTGGCCGACGGTGACGTTTTCCGGCCGGATTCCGGCCATAATACCAGTTTTCCGGCGAGCAAAAATTCCAGAATTTTCTATGGACTTCTCTCATGGGTGTGAAGACTTGGACTAGGAATTGGATGGAGAATTGGACTCAAATTTGGAAAGAGAAGATGGAAGAGTTGAGAAAGGCTTGGATTTGGAAATTGAATTGCTAAAGGAAAAGGATTCTATTCCTTGGAAGATTTGGAGAATATTGAAGCCTATAAATAGAGAAGTTTTACATATCTTTTTACACACATCTCTACACACACAACACTTTTCT
Source organism: Papaver armeniacum (assembly GCA_023531295.1). NCBI lineage: Eukaryota > Viridiplantae > Streptophyta > Magnoliopsida > Ranunculales > Papaveraceae > Papaver > Papaver armeniacum. Next base: position 725,480 of record JAJJWW010008436.1, read on the forward strand.
TTTCTTATTCTTTGTGTGAACTCTTTAGCATGAGTAGCTAATTTTATTATTGATTGAGGATGAATTCCTAGTTCTTAACATGTTTTGAGTTTTGTTTTAAATCTACTTTGAAGTTTTTCACATGATTATCGTTTGTTTTTACTATTAGGAATGTTTACACATTCATGGTTGATTGATAGATTGTTTAGGTGGCCAACTAAATTGATTTGTTAATTGATCTAAAGCTAGTGAAAGTTAGGGGATAAGTAATCGTTTCTTGACTCTTTACATAAGTAGCAAACACGAGACCTTGCGGTCTGTGGATCGATTGTGTGTAAAAACAACGCTAGAAAGTGGACCAAGCGAACCGAGTTTAACTACTAGTACTAAACCTAAATTCATAAATCTTAATGCATTCAGGGAATTACATCTTGTAAGCGAACCTCAAGGTGGTTCTTTTGAATAGAATCTGATAACTAAGCGGACCTGTTACTCAGTGAAATAAGGGATTTTGGGGCTAGCTAAGCGGACCTGCTATCCTACGGTTGGTGATAATTTGTGACTAATAACAAGTAGAAAAGAACATAACTTGATTCATTGTTTTGCAACGAAGAATGATTCCTTGATCTTGTCTCTCTTATTGTTTTCAACTTTATCTTTTAATTGCTTTGCTTATTTTCCTTTGCGTTTTACACCCCCTTTCGTGACAATTTTTACAACTAGAATCTCTTGCTCCTCGTGGGAACGAACTTGACTTCCATTATATTATTTTTAATTGAGTGGAAATAAGATATTAATTTGATTGCACCTACGACAGGCATCAAATTTTGGCGCCGCTGCCGGGGAGCAGCGGATGATTTTAGTTGTTTTTATTTTTCTTTTTGCCGTATTCTTGCTTTGTTGGATTCTATTTCGTATCTAACTTAAGTTTTTGAGAATCTTATTTCAGGTACCAGTTTTCCATGTATTGTGGACAAGAGCAAGCATATTACAACAATCAATACGGTTTTCAACCTCAACATTATGGCAACTTCCAACCATCCTTAGGATACAGACTTTATGGATATTCTCATACATATCAACAACCTTATGACGGGTATGTAAGTGAACAATCACTAGGAGGGGAGGATAGTTATGCTTCTAAATCTATGTGTGATCTCCTTGGTGCAAGACAACCTAGTTTGAGGGAACTTGAGAGAAGGTTCTATCAATTGATCGATGAAGGCATAGCATCGGATGAAGAAATTCTTGAAGCTAAAAGAACTTTAAGAATAGAGCGTGAAAAACGTTATTATATGGGTTACGATGATGATTTTGAACCTTATGAAAATTATTGTAACAAGGATAAAGTTATTCCAACTCCGGATCATAATAACGATCCTTCACCTATTCAAAAGGAGGAGATTGGGTGTGACTTACCTATTGTTATAAACGGTGTAACACCCGCACATGAAGATCTTACAATCTATACCGATGAAAATCATTTTAGTAAATAGCCCGATTCCGATGATGAGAATGTTGAAGAGATAATACTAGAGGATGAAACCACATTGATTGATTTCGTGGAAGACCCAATTGAACTTGCCAATGATTTTAATGATGCCAAGACTTTGGTTAAGGTAGAAAACGACGAAGAATGGTTGCAAGGTTTAATAGAGGACCACGATATACAAGAGGTAAGTAATTCACTTGAATTTTTTAAGGATGAAGAGGATTCTATAATACAAGAGATTGTGCAAGGTTTGTCTAACCCTTTGCATATTGATTCTTCTCCTTTACCTCTTATTGGTTTGAATGTATGTGCTTCGAAAGTATTTTTGGATGATTTTGTTTCTAGATATCCACCATTGGAAACACTTGATTCTAACACTATGCAGGTTTGCCAAGAGGAATACATGGAAATTCCCAAATTTTATGTTCTTTATACACTTCCGAGTGTGGACGAGAATAAGTGTGGGGGACATTTCTATCGAGCGATAATTTCACTATTGTTTTCTTGTGCTAATATTTGTATGGAGTTATTGTTTGCAAAACAGGTATTATGGGTTGATCCCCAAATTTTCCGATTGTTAGTATATGCGGGCTAATGAATCTTGCAAGAGCTAAGTCGGGCCGTCGACTTTAAAACAAGCGCTTAATGGGAGGCAACCCATAGGTTTTGTATTTCTTATCCTTTTGCTTTTTTTTATTTGTTTTTCTTATTCCATATCATGTTAAAATTTCCCACCTTAACTTTACTAGGAGGATTCAATTACATTGAGGACAATGTAAGGTTTAAGTGTGGGGGAGTGGTTAAGCATGTTTTTAAAACAAAAATTACAAAAAAAAAAATTAAAAAATTTTGAAAAAAAAAAAAAAAATTTTACATAAAAACTCCAACTTTTAAAGATTTTAGAGTCACTAGCATACTTCTAGGTATGTTTACATAGAGATTTTGACCGACATAATTGAACTTGGAAATGTTAGAGAACTACATTCGGATTTCTTGCTTGTTTGAGTGTTAAATAATGGATTTAATCATGCGGTGATGCGAATTTGGTGCAGGGAGAAATGCATTATTAGAGTTGCTGATCAATCATTAGTGGAGACTACCCGTATTCATATCATGAGAGGCACCGACCAAAAATTTTCCATCTACTAAAGAGCTTCTTTTGAGTGTGTGTCACCATACGTAAATTCCGGGTAGAATGGTGAGCTACCCAACCTCCCACCAATAGAAGCACTACTCTTTGATCTCTTGAGTGCTAATTTTGTCAATCATGAGGGTGACGTCTATAGATGAAAGCTTCCTTCTTGTAGTTCGATTTGCAGTTAGCACCATTCTCTCTCTCGACAACAACGGATCCATAGAAACACAATCATCATCAACAAGGAGCGACATCAAAATCTACAAGGAAAGTTGGAAAAGTTTATGGTTTACAAGCAACGGAACGAGAAAAAGAGCAAATTTCATATTCAAGTAAAGCAACATACAAAGGACAGATTTTTACATATATGTTGAGGACTTACAATACAATGAGCATAATTATACAAGTATAAAGACTTATTCACAAGAGCGAAGAAAATCAAAAGGTGAGAATTATTGAAGTTTATGATTTTGAGGCGATACAAGTTGTGAAGAATCAAGCGGTAAAATACTTCTCCCACGGCCATGGTTGTATTTAATTTCTCTTGTTTCAATTCAAAAAAAAAAAAAAAAAAAAAAATTTGAAAATTTCATAAAAAAAGAAAAGAAGATAAAAAGATAAAAAAAAAAAAAAACAAGAGAAATATTTGTTCTTATTTTTATTTAATGAGCCGTGGGGAAGGAAAATCTATAAGGAAGTTTCAAGCGACAAGGATTTAAGGTAAAGGTTACAAATTGTCAAGGATTTATGAAATTCGAGAGTTTATCATCAAAAGTTGAAACCGAAGACGAAGACCAAGAAGATCAAGACGAGGAGCGGAAGACGTTTCTATTGGATGCCGTGAGAGTGGTGTTATCATAATTGGCGATCGGATGTGAAGGTGAGTAAGTAATCTCATCCTCGATAATAGTGGTTGATTTCCTTTCTTAGAGATCGTTAGAAAAATGGTTTTTCAAAATATTAAAAGATGTGGGTTTTTAAAAATATTTCGGAAGTTGTCCTTCCCACCATTCAACGTGTTCCAGGAATTCTCTCTTCATTCCTACCTGCACACATGTGAGACCCATAAAAAAGCCGCCTTTTTGAGTGCAATTATCATAAAATCCTTTTTGGTGAGGCAGAAGTCGAGGCGAAATGCTTATTGATCGTTTCTCAAACACGCAGTCTCTCATTATGGTGTGGTTATTTCTCACTCAACATTTAAGAACGAGAATATGTTCTTTAGTATTTCTAACTTCTTATTACTAGCATGCAGAAACTCTATGTCCTCATAGCTCTTTGGATGCTTGGGACGCTTGAACGCTTTGAAGTTGTGAGTTTTTAGTTTGATTTGCTCGAGGACTAGCAAAGTCTAAGTGTGGGGGAATTTGATAGGGTGTAAATTACATCTTATTTACTATCTATTGTTTATGCTTTCTTTGCTATTTTTCTTGTAAATTATGTATTTTACGCTTGTTTTGAGTTTTATAGCTACTTTGGAGTCGCACGGAGGAAAAGAAGAAGAAATCACCCAATTTGAGAAAAAGGGCAAAATTGTCATTTCATGGGCGAACACTATCTGGAGCCCAGCCAAGGTTAAGGGCTACTCTCTTGGAGGAGCACTAAAGACAGAGCCAATGAGGTTAAGGGGCATCTACACGTTATTCACTTATGGGATTGCCAACCGGGTATCCCTTATCAAATGACGGATCTTGAATATCCGGACTTGACTTTATTATTACATAACCCTAAATCGAGAGGAGTACGCCTCTCATTCATTCATTCACGAAGCCGAGAGAGAAGCAGACCATGGCTGCTGTTAATTTGTTCAAGAAATTGAGACGAAATCGAGGAACACAGAGAGGAGATAGAGGAGTTGCTGATGAAGCTCGGTGAAATGGGTTTGCTGGGAGATGGAAGAGAAAGTGATGTTAGGGTTTGATGTTGCAGTGAATCGAGAAACTCAGGAGGAGATGAAGATTCAGGGAGAAATTGCAGGGAAAAATGGGTTCGGTCTGTTGCTGGTCTTGAGATGAAATCAAGGTGTTCAACAAAGCGAGATTGAATGGGTCGGACAAGACAACGAGAATCAAAGAAGATGAAGATGTAGCCATTTGTCAAATTAAAATGGGTTTCGATCTAAAGATGTTGCGGTCAAGATTTAGTGAACTGAGAGCAGATGGGTTTGAAGAGAGATTGATGTTGCTAAGATGGGTGAAATGTGTTTTGGCTGTAATTTGAGAAGAACAGAGATGGGTTTGCTGGTGGTGGATTGAAGGAATTGATAGAGATTGAGAGTGGGTTTGGTTCCAGCTAGCGTCTATTGCCATTGATTGATGGTGACAAATAAGGAGCTGATGATGCAATATGAAGTTGATCCTGTAGAATGAGTGAAGCTGCTAAATTAGATGTATGTGCTAGGAATGATGCAGGAATGGAGCTGAGAACGGCCGGAAATTGGCCTGAGAATGTCGTAAAAACAGAGGAAACTCTGTCAATTTCTCTGCCTTGGCGAGTCAACTCAGTCCGCCGGTACACCTTGTCAGACGAGTCCGATGACCGATCCGTCCATGTGACTCAGTTGAGTAAGACGATTCAGACCAGTCAGATGTCAACTGACTCAGCTGACTCTTTCTCCCTTTGACTCTTTGACTGACGGTTTGACCATTTTGACCGTTAGTCCTAACGGTGGACTGACGGAATATTCCGTCGAATATACCAGTGACGGTGAAATTTTCAGGTGGCCGGTGGTGACGTTTTCCGGCCGGATTCCGGCCATAATACCAATTTTCCGGCGAGCAAAAATTCCAGAATTTTCTATGGACTTCTCTCATGGGTGTGAAGACTTGGACTAGGAATTGGATGGAGAATTGGACTCAAATTTGGAAAGAGAAGATGGAAGAGTTGAGAAAGGCTTGGATTTGGAAATTGAATTGCTAAAGGAAAAGGATTCTATTCCTTGGAAGATTTGGAGAATATTGAAGCCTATAAATAGAGAAGTTTTACATATCTTTTTACACACATCTCTACACACACAACACTTTTCTTTTCTTATTCTTTGTGTGAACTCTTTAGCATGAGTAGCTAATTTTATTATTGATTGAGGATGAATTCCTAGTTCTTAACATGTTTTGAGTTTTGTTTTAAATCTACTTTGAAGTTTTTCACATGATTATCGTTTGTTTTTACTATTAGGAATGTTTACACATTCATGGTTGATTGATAGATTGTTTAGGTGGCCAACTAAATTGATTTGTTAATTGATCTAAAGCTAGTGAAAGTTAGGGGATAAGTAATCGTTTCTTGACTCTTTACATAAGTAGCAAACACGAGACCTTGCGGAGGGATTCCGTGGAGCGATTGTGTGCAAAAACAACGCTAGAAAGTGGACCAAGCGAACCGAGTTTAACTACTAGTACTAAACCTAAATTCATAAATCTTAATGCATTCAGGGAATTACATCTTGTAAGAGAACCTCAAGGTGGTTCTTTTGAATAGAATCTGATAACTAAGCGGACCTGTTACTCAGTGAAATAAGGGATTTTGGGGCTAGCTAAGCGGACCTGCTATCCTACGGTTGGTGATAATTTGTGACTAATAACAAGTAGAAAAGAACATAACTTGATTCATTGTTTTGCAACAAAGAATGATTCCTTGATCTTGTCTCTCTTATTGTTTTCAACTTTATCTTTTAATTGCTTTGCTTATTTTTTCCTTTGCGTTTTACACCCCCCTTTCGTGACAATTTTTACAACTAGAATCTCTTGCTCCTCGTGGGAACGAACTTGACTTCCATTATATTATTTTTAATTGAGTGGAAATAAGATATTAATTTGATTGCACCTACGACACGCATCATTACATTCTATGAAAAATAAAAATACTGCTTTAAAACTTGTTGGTACTTGGACACTTGTTGACCCATCTCAAGCAACGAACTTAGTTAGCTGTAAGTGGGTGTTTAAAATTAATTACAACCCGGATGGAAGTATAGACAAATTTAAATCAAGATTGGTGGCCAAAGGATTTCATCAACAAGAAGGGTTGGATTACACTGAAACCTTCAGTCATGTTGCTAAAAACCAACAACAATTAGACTTATCTTATCTTTGGTTGTTCACAATGATTGGGGTGTTAAACAACTTGATATCAGTAATGCTTTTCTCCATGGTGATCTTCATGAAGATGTGACATGACTCAACCACCTGGATTTGAAGATAAGGATCATCCTCATTTTGTTTGTAAACTTCACAAGTCTATATATGGTTTAAAACAAGCCCCTACGGCCTGGTATGAGAAACTCATGGATGCTTTGGTAGCCAAGGACTTTAAAGCTTTATCATCTGATACTTCTTATTCGTATACTACTCTGGTTATGTCCTTGCTATTGTTCTGATATATGTTGATGACATTCTCATCACTGGCTCTTCCTCTCAATTTTGCAATGAGGTAATCTCTAAACTTTCGGCTTCTTTTCCTGTTAAGGATATGGGACAAGTTCATTATTTCTTGGTTCTGGAAGTTAAGAGGAATGAATCTGCTATGCACTTATGTCAGACTAAATATATCTTGGATTTATTGAAGAAAACTAAATATACCTTGCACTACACTAGCTATAGTTGATACTTAAATGAGTAAGAATGATGGCATTCATCTACCTGATGCAACAATATACAGATCATTAGTTGGAGCTTTACAATATATTACTTGGACCAGACCAGAAATATGATATTTTGTAAATCAGATATGTCAACATATGAGTTCTCCAATTTATGTTCATCTAGTTGTTGCTAAGAGGATACTCAGATACTTGAAGCACACTATACTTCAAAAGGTTCTTATAGTTATTTCTTCTTTTTCTGACTCTGATTAGGCTGAGATCCCAGATGATAGGAGGTCTACCAGTGGGTACTATGGGTTTTTTGGTTCTTGTCCTATTTCTTGGTCTTCCAAGAAACAACCAACAGTTGCCAGAAGTTTTGCTGAGGCAGATTAGAGCTTTGGCTCATACAACAACTGAAGTCTTGTGGGTTTGTCAACTTCTCAAAGACTTACATGTTTTTCTTCCATATTTTCCTAGTTTGGGTTGTGACAACAAGGGATCTATTTCTTTAGCTTCTAATGCATTTATGCACAGCAGGATTAAGCATGTTGCCATAGACTTTCACTTCATCAGAGAACTTATCCAATCCAAAGTGTTGAAGATTTATAATGTTTCTACAAATGCAGTTGTTACTGATGTTTTTACCAAAGGATTGGGAGCTCCCAGATTTAAGTTTTTAAGGAACAAGTTGAGAGTGTTATCCACAGCTAAACTTAAGGGGGGATAGTAAGCTAAGTCATATTATGAAGAGAAGTGGTAGCCCTTGTCTGTCCTGAATTATGTCTGCCTTTATCATTCCTTGTCAATTCTGTCATCTGTAACAGACTGTACGGACTCTATTTCCGTTATGTTATTTGTAACTGTCAGTTCCACCTCCTGTTATACTGACAGCTATATAAGTTGTCTCTGGCCTTTTTATGGTTAGTAAGATTACTTTTATCTCTCTCTCTTCAATCTTTTTCTAAATTTGTGCGGGACTATTGCAAAAGAAATTGATGGCTTTTGTAGACGTCGGATTCGTTCACGGATGTAGTCGATTTTATCAATTTTACATGTAAATTATTCTTAATTCTCGGAAATAAATGCAAAGGGCACCTTCACTAGGTATTGAAGATCAAAGGGAACCGTGGCTTCCCCTGTCTCAAACCTCTGTTTATAGAAACGGAACTTATTGGTCACTACCGAGTCTGAGACCTTTGACATATCAAATTAGGACAGTATAACTTTCCTACTGGACCGTATCAAAGGCCTAGGTTCCGACGTTCACGTTCACGTTTAATTTTTATTTGATTAATTCTTTATGCCATATTTTACTTGTTCTAATTTTTATATAATTAGTTCTTTGATTTATTCCCAATTTACAGTACTCATTTTTCTTTCAGACTTTTTTTTTTTTTTTTTTTTGAGGAAATACAAAAAAAAACAACAAAGAGGAAAAAGAACCTAACTAGCTAACAACAAATTGTTCACTCTCTAAGAGATGAACTATGTTCAGAGGAGGGGAAGATAGCCACACATTCGAAGACTGGGTAGATGCAGCTAGTGCTGCTAAATTATGTGCCACATTATTGGCAGTCTTTCTGATATACCTAAATTCCACAGAGTTGAACTTTCTCAGCTCGTCTCTGATTCTGATAAGAGTGTTCTGGATCCTCCAGCTTGTGTTGTCGTGCTTATATTTCAACGCATTTATGACATTTAGTGAATCCCCTTCCAGTATGATATCTTTGAATCCTTTACTGATCCCCAATTCCACAGCCAAAAGATCACTAAACGCATCTGCTTCAACTGCAGTGCAGTAGTCAATTGTCTTGTTTTGACATCCCTGCACTTTAGCCCCTTTATCTCTAGCAATAACTCCACAAGCAAACCCTTTTGGCCCTGCAGCTCCATCAAAATTTATCTTAATTTTCTCCCCTGCCGGTGGTTCCCAGTAATCCTTCCGAGCCTTCATCATATCATTTTCTGTTGGTTGCGCTTCATTGCTCCCAACTTCAATCTTCACGTTGTACCAATACAGAGCCTCTTGTATTACCTCCCTTACATTGAATTTCTTCTATTGAAAACAACATCATTTCTGCCTTTCCATATTGCCCAGAATACACACATTCACATCCTTAGTTTTGCATAATCTCCCCCTTCTTCCAGCCACTGAATAATGATATCTTAGAAATCATTGCCATATTCAACTTCTGTAGAGAACTTACCCCCAAACCACCCTGCTCCTTTTCCAACTCAAAGATACTCCAATTTATGAAATACATCTTTTTCGTATCCTTGTCAGGACCCCACCAAAAATTTCTCATTATTCTTGTAAGTTTTGTTAGTACCTTATTGCGAATAATTGAAGTAGCCATGTAATACGGTGTAATCAGTTCAAGTTCCGTCTTGATCAACATTGTTCTTCCTGCATGAGTCAGAAATATTCTCTTCTACCCTGTTGTCTTGGAATCAAACTTGTCCTCGAGTCCATCATGAGAAGATATCAAGTGTGCTGGCTTGAGCAATTTGTGTCCCAAATACTTGTTAGTATTCTCCATCATTTTAACACCCAGCAAATTTGATATTTCCATTCTTCTCTCACTTTGTACTCCTTTGCTGAAGAACACTGCTGACTTCTTCATATTTGCTTCCTGACCAGACCAAGCGGCATATGTAAACAGGATCTTCTTGAGTGTATCAACAGTCTTGTTGTCCAGTGTCCCAAATAACAACAAGTCATCTGCAAACATAAGATGAGAGACAACTGGTGCACCCTTACAAACTCTGTATCCAATTTAAAGTGCACTTCTTTCCATAGTACGCATGATCTAGGTAAGTCCTTGAGAACAAAGTATGAACAAATATGATGATAATGGGCACCCTTGCCGCAGGCCTCTTTCACTCATAAAAAAATCCTTCAGCTTTCCCATTTACAACTATTGAGAAACTGGTTGTGGTTACACAATTCATTATCAGATCATAAGTGTGCCCTACAAAGCCAAACATTCTTAGGCAGTGGCTCAGAAGTCTCCAAATAATCTATCATATGCTTTGCTAATGTCTATTTTTAAGGAGAAAGCTCCTAGAACTAAATTTGAGTTAGACATGGTATGCATAATCTCTTTTGCTGTTACTATGTTGTCTATAATTGATCTACCAGGAATAAACGCAGATTGCGCTTTATCCACTAATCTATCTAGATGGACTCTTATTCTTTTTGCTAGAATTTTTGTGATCACTTTATACATGATATTTGTTAAAGCAAGAGGTCTGAATTCAGAGGGAAGTGTAGGGTTTTTGATTTTTGAAATTAGCACTAAGTTGGTATGATTTAACCCTAGAGAAAGAGTTGCAGAAGAGAAGCAATTTTGGATAGTTTTAGTTACCTCATCTCCTACTAGCTCCTAGCATTGCTTGAAGAAAAGAGCATGCATTCCGTCTGGTCCTGGAGCTTTCAAGCTTTTCATTCTCTTTATGGTACTCCAAACTTCCTCCTTCATAGGCACCACTGAAATGTCTTCATTACTAGTATTATCAATCTTGGAGTTGGATTGGAACTGAATTGGATACTTCATTTCATCTGGGTCTCTCTTGAACAGAGATGTAAAATGCTCAACTAGATACTGAACAATATCATTTGCATCAGTTACCCACAAGCCATTTGGAAGCTTAAATGCAGCTATCTGATTCTTCTTCTTTCTTTGTAGTACTGATATGTGGAAAACTTTAGTGTTCTTGTCTATGTTGGGGATCCATTTAACCTTGCTCCTTTTCTCATAATATCTTCTCTGCATATCATTCAGATTTTCTATCTCCATACACAGCTCATTCTCTTCCTTCCTTGTATCTCTAATATGTGCTTCCATTTGAATCTTCAAGAGTTTTTCTTTTAGGTTTTCTCCAGATCTGAATATATTCCCAAGGGTATTCCTGCTCCATTTGCTTAGATCTTATCCCACCTCCATAATCTTCCTTGTTGTCTTATTGGAGTTTGACATCCAAGCATTATGAACTACATCTTGGAAAGCAGGGTGTTCTATCCAATAATATTCAAATCTGTTAGCATGCTTTCTTTTCCTCTTATTTTTTCTGTAAGTGTTTATTAGAATTGGTGAATGATCACTACTTATTCTGGGCATATGTAGAACTCTATTTTCTTGAAACATGAAGAACCAATCTGGTGTGCACAGTGCCCTGTCCAATCTCTCGAATATAGGTTCATTCACTACAGCTCCGTTTGACCAAGTAAAAGCAGGGCCAACAAATCCCATATCTATAAGTCCCCTATCTTTGATGAAGTTTTTGTATTCATTATTCACATAGTTCATTATTTGACTTCCACCCTTTTTTTCACTCATGGAGCATATGGCATTTAGATCTCCTACAAGGCACCAAGGGTTTTGTAATTGAGCAGTATCGTGAGAAAAGTTATACCAGAACTAGTTCCTTAAATGATGTTGGGGAGGACCATACACACATAATAGCTCCCACTCTTTATCGATGATGTGACGAACTCGACAATGGATGACATTCTTGTATGCTCTCAACACTTCCAAATCAATCGAATTCTTCCATAGTATCACATTTCCACCACTTCTTCCAATTGCAGGCACATATTTATACTGATCAAAATTAAGAGAAATAAATAATCTATCCGAATTAGCCTCACCCATTAAAGTTTTTGTCAAGAAAGCAATTTGAGGGTTGCAAGCCCTGAGAAACGCCTTTATATTTTGAACTGTCGAGGTGTTTCTCAATCCTTGACAGTTCCATGAGAAGATTAACATTGCCCTTGTGGCTGATTTTGGGCAGCCACCACACCCATTGTAATAGATTTTGTAGCATTGAATTTCTTTGTTAGTAAATCGATATCCATTGGGCAAGCCATTTTTTTCAATCCACTCAGAGCTTCTTCATGATTTCTACTTTGCTGGATATTTCTCAAGTTCCTTGCTTGTCTCTTCCATCCTTTTTCTTTGTTTTTCGAACTTTCATTTGTTGATGTTGATGAAGAACTGAAATCATCATCTTCTGTGTCATTAATTGAGAGAATTTGACTTGGTTGAAGAATAGGGTTCACTGGATTTGGAGTTTTAGGGTTAGGTTTAGGGAAAAAGTTCTCTGGTTTATTGTTTCGATTTTCTATGGGATTGGCTAATTTTTTTTTACTTTACTCGATGGTCTCTCTGTATCCACATCGCTACCCATATTCTTATTTGGGTCTTCATACGTGGCCTCCACGTCATGCTTGCATGGCATTGACTCACCCTCTACAGCTGTCTCACTATTAAATATCCTTTTTCTTTCCGTTATAGACCCCGACAAACCCTGCTCCATTAACTGTTTTTCTGCCACACGTCTGTTGTCCTTACCAGGAAGTTTTCTTGGATATGCTAACTCACTGTCCTCTTTTGTATTCTCTCTACCAATGGTGCCAATTGTTGCGTTGCCTCCTGCAATTTTGTCCTTTCCCTGAGCGACGTTTGTCATTTGCAGTTTTGACACATTTGGCCTGACCATGTCTGCTTTCTCACCCTTGGATCCGTTCATCCTCAACGCCTCCATGTCCAAATTGAGCAGACGTGTGTCATTATTCTCACCGTCCAGATTAGTTTCCTTCATCAACGGTTCTTGAGACTCCACATTCATCTTCTTCACCCTTTCAATGCATCAATTCACTTCATCTTCAGTATTCTTGTAGAAAGCACGAATCTCTTCATTGTATCTCGCATAACATCTATCATTCATTCTTTGCATGATATCTTCAGTACTTAGAGATGTATCCTCTTCCAATTTTTTGGACAGATGAGGACATTGCTTCATTATGTGACCGAAATAACCACAGTAAAAGCAAAATCTGGGCACCTTCTCATATCTGACCGTAATTTTAATCTTCTTCTTGGACTTCAGAGTAATCTCCATATCCTTTGGAAGAGGTTTTGTTACATCTATCCTTACTCTCACCTTAGAAAATTTACCCCATTTTGCAGCCATGGCTGGATTAATAGGTTCTGGAGTACCAAATATACTGACAATAGTAGATACTTTCTCAGTATTCATCATATTTAATGGAAGCTCATAGATGTGTAAACTGAAAACAACAAATCTGAAATCATAATCTTCTAATAAGAATTATTCATTACCTCTTTCTATTAGCATCAAGTCTTCTTTCACAGACCAACGAGTACCTTGTAAAACTGCTATCAGATCACACAAGAGAGAAAATTTGACATTATAGATACCACTTCCTATCTCAGAGATCGTAAAGCCTCCTGATGGTCTCCAAGCTTTGGTTAGAATCTGCTGCATCAAGTTGATATTATACTCTCTCCCTAAGATAAACTTAAACAGTATGTTCTTATTGTGTTCTTTGCTCCTTTCATTCGATTCCTCATTATCTTCAAAAACATAAGTGATCGAAACTTCAACTGTGTTATTTAGGGTATGAACTTCATCTGTAACTACTCCTTTTTCTTTTGATGTTGAGGCCATTATCGCACAACTGAAGTCTAGATGGTGATTACTGAAAAGAGAAAAAAAATAGTGGAAGAGAAGGGAATAGTGGACAACTAACTAGGTTTGAAAACTAGAGATCTGAATGAAATAAGACTTAAGATACTGGTACTCACTGAATCAAATGATCGACAAAAAATCAAAGTGACACAATCACAATATTGTGATAAGGAAGAGCACCCTAATGGTGAAATAAAACATCATGAAGATGAAACAAGTTCGCCTTGACTAAGTCAGAGAAGCGACGGCCAAAATTGACTGAGATAATACTCAAATTCACGTCCACCATCTTCTCATCTAATAGTCCATACAGCAAGAAAACAGCTCTCTCCCACAACCTCACCCTCAACCCCTTCCAAACACAAAATTCTTATGGACCTTACCGTGTCCTCCAAAAATACAGCTTTTCTTGTAGAAAGCTATTAATGAAGGTTTACCAACCTTCTCTCTACTCCATCACATCAATTTCTCCACTTCCAACCTCTGCCCCCGTTGCAGCTCTAAGCCTGAAACAGCAAATCACATGTTGATTCATTGTCTAGTGGCTCTGTCCACTTGGACCACCCTCTCTAACCGCATATCAACAAACCAACCCCAAGGTAACCACCAACCAATTATCTTAAACCACCAAACAACCATTTCTCAATTACTACAAACCCGAGGTAATACCTCTTCTGTCACATCATGTTGTTTCCTTTTGTGGTCTTTACGTACAACCAGAAATAAGCTCGTGTTCAATCAAACACAATCCACCCATGACGACATCCTGGCAAGATCATTCGCACAACAACATGAATTTGAATGGGAAAATCTGATCTCCCCTCCAGTTCTCCCCGGGGAGCTTCCTTGCAGATTGGCAACAAACATAACAAAATCTTCTACAACCATTCAAGTGGGTTGTAGTATCCCAACATCAGACTGGTTTAAAATAAATACAGATGGTGCAGCTAGAGGCAACCCGGGAATAGAGGGAGCATGATTCATATGCAGGAACTCAAGCGCGCACACGGTTTTGGCTATTGCACAACCTCTAGGTATAACCACAGCGCTAACGGCGGAAACATGGGCCGCAGTCATAGAAACCAGAGCAGCAAATGAAAGAAATTGGAATAAAGTCATATTCGAGATGGACTCTGAAAATCTCGTGCACTTCATTAAAACTCCAAAGGAAGCCCCATGGTATATCTCTGCAATGATTGAAGAAATCATACATCGAATGCGTCAAATCCCATGTTGTGTTATTCAACATAATTATAGAGAAGGAAACCAAGCAGCGGATGGACTGGCAAACTTTGCAGCCGACGGCAGCCAAGCGGAAACCTATCAACATCAATTTGGGAACAGACGAATCCGGTTTTTCTTAACCAAATTCTCTTGAGCGACTCTATGGGAATCACATTCCCACGTGTAATAACAATTTAGTTGTTTTTTATATTATTGCATGCTTCAAAAAAAAAAAAATCTAATAGTCCATGTTCAAGTTCGGCTATTATTCTTTCAGACTTGTCAGTCATTAGTCATTACACGGTATACTAAGAGGCCCATCCGAGTGGATTTCGATCGGCAAATAACAAGCATGAGGGTTGTTGTTCATAGAGACTAAGAGCAACCACAGTGGGCGAGTAAAACTATAAATATGGTCCACAAAGCAGACACAGTCGATCGGACTAAAGAGCAAAACCCAGACTAAAACCAAATCTCAGAGTATATTTGGTCTGGGACCAAGACCAAAACCAAGTATAGTCGAGCGGACATTAAAAGTGTGCCTGATACGGAGCGCAGGTATAATGTCCGTTTATAGCGGGGCGTAAGTATAAAATCCGTATGATGGTGGGGCGAAGGTATAATGTGAGCCTGATTAGTGGGGCGAAGGTATAATGTGAGCCTGATGAGAGGCAAGTATAAAATGGGGCGAAGATATAATGTGAGCCTGATGAGAGGCGAACATTTAATGTGAGTTTGAATGTGGCGGGGTATAATGTGTGGTTGACCAAATTTTACTCGATTACCGTAGTGTACCACCATGGACTAAACCCAAAATTTTGACTATTTTTTGGTTTTTGGTCTTTGGTTTTAGTTGCACCATTGCAGTTGCTCTAAGAGTTGCCTCTGCAATTAGTATTGTGAGGTCAGTGAAAAAAAAACCACTCCCAAATCCTTTTTCCTTTATATACACCGCTGCCTTTTAATATCCTATATAATTTATTTTTTTATCAGAGCAAATAATAATGAATTATAGGCAAGAATGGTGCTCCTATGGAAAAGAAGTGTTCTATCAGAAAATTCACGAATTTGATTTTTGATGAAACATTTAGTTTGGCTTTAGTCTTTTTACCTGCAAAACCATGTCTGTCTAGTTTGTAACTGTTTTTCTTGTTATTGTCTTTTTTGTTTGTGTAATCATTTTTGTATTTATGTAACGCTTAATAGGCCGCACTTAGTTCGTTATCAGTATGATATCTGCTGATTGACCGTTATATTGACTTGTCTATAATAATAATTATGTCATTATTCTCATCATCTTTGTGTGTTCTTAACTTCTTCATTCCAGCTCCTCCCTCTCCATCTCTCAATCAAAATCAGCATATAGAAATTTGATTTTTCTTGCTCGATCAATTTGAAATTATGTCTACTGAGAGTAGGGAAACAAGTAAGAAGAAGAAAACTATTAAAAATGGTGATCTTAATCAGTTGGTTTCATGGAGGCAGAAGAAAGCTCATGCAGACAAGGAAGAAGAAACCATGGGAAAAGAAATTGAAGAACTTATAACATGGGTACTATTCCATTATTTCATGTTGTTTTTTTCTTAGAATTTTTTTTTCTATGGTTGCTGATCGTAATTCTTGCATAGATTTTTATCCATCTGAAAAAGAGTTAGTGAAATTTCATACATTACTGCTTTTAAGAGACGTGAGGAGGTGTGGAAATTACTTATCGTATTCAAGTATCTTATGTCAATATTTAGCTCTAATGCTCCATCATGACTATGAAAGCGCCTACCCGGTCCCAAATCCCATTGCCCATTTTTTTTGCCAACATCCCATTGTCTATCGTGACAGCTTGGGAGACTGATTTGTACTGCATTTGATGTTGTTTTGTTAAATGTGCAGACTAGTATAATTGAAGCCATGGATGATCAACAGTTGAAGGAATATGTAACGAATAGACCAGAAAATATGCAAAGCGTGAAAATTACAAAGTCCGCATCAAGTAAAAGAGTAAGAATTATTACTCTACTTTAAATTTATTTCTTTAGTTATTCTTACACCTTGGTAACACTGTCACGGGATCCATATATATATTTGCTCCAAGGGCCTGATTTCACATTCAGTGTTGCACACCCCCTCACTACGCAGTTCATGCAAATCTTTACATTTTTTGATTGAACAAGGAATCCCGGGGGAAAGTGAGAATTTGGATTCTTAATAACTACTTGTGACTGATGTTTATAATGGTGCAGGGGCAACGGAGTTCAGCGAAATCCAAGTGCACTCCTTCTAATGCTCTGATGGATGCAATTTGGAAGTTTCATAGAGAAGAAGATAACGAAACCTCATTAAGATCCCCAACCTAGATCACAGAAAGAATAACCGCATCTGAAAATTCTATTTACTTTCATGTAATAATCTTCTATATCAATGACTGGATTTCCTTCACCTACTCAAAGTAGCATCTAATTTGCAGGGCCATACTCAGTTTCTAATGTGATAAAGTTACAAATAGCTATTTGTCCATGAAGATTGCCACTGAAAACACTCTAAAAACAAAGTTTTCCACTTTTAAGACTTCCAACAAACGAAGTATGTATAACAAAAATAGCAGATACATTTTTAAAAGGGAACAGCGGAACATTTAATGAACTTCAACGAATAATTTCTGGCATTACATTATCCGCCAGATGATGCATACTGTAAGAGATCATACCGTAATGTATAACTAAATTAAGGAAAACCTAGAAAAACAACCAAAATTTCAGAGAATTATTACGTGTTGGAATTACCGTTAGTTACATGTACAGTGAAGTCTATGAGTTACATTTCATTAAGGGTCACAGTGAAGATAAAAGAAAACTTTTGGGATCAATAAGTTCCAATGACCTAAGACATGAATATACTATGCAAAAATCAACCCCCATGTTGTATAATGCTAACAATGACCCAGTAAATAAGAAAAACGGCGTACCTGCCAAGAATGTCCTAAATCTCTTGAAACTGAAGAAAGCAGAAATCAACGATATAAACGATGTGTAAAGAATATAACGCTAAATCCAGAAAGTTCATGCTTTCCTTCCACCTTTTCTACTTACAGCCTCGCATAACCGGCATGGTACTGTATCCAAGCTGGCAGCACGAGTGTTTCCATAGTTACCTAATACACCACATCTCCTCCAGGCATGGTATTCTGCGTAAGCAACAGGGTCATTTGCGAGGGCCTTCACGTAAGAAGCCAACTCTTCCATTGAGCTGAACTTGGAACCATCTATTATTGAATTTGGCGGAACAAATTCTAAAACATTAGGTGCTCCAAAATATATGGGAATTGCACCAGAATCTAAGGCATAAAATAGCTTCTCCGTAACATAACTGTCTATCATCGTGTTCTCAATTGCAAGAACAAATTTGTAATTAGACATTGAACAATGGAGATGATCCCACCATTTTGGGGCCGAACTAGGGTTGTTAGAGCACTCAGGGTACATAGAAAGAGCCATATCCAGGCCTCCTACATTGTTCAAGCACTTTCCAAATGAGTGGTGAGGCAGTAGCGAGAGGAGTTCCTTCGCAAGTTTGTTTCTACGAGGAAGGCACCTGGATGAAGACCAATAAACGAGTATATCCTGTAGTACAAAAATAGTACAAACACGCAATTACTGTCTCCATGGCATTATAGGAATGTTTGTACTTTGAGAACGGTATGCTACTAAAAATACATGCATAATCACCAGAGATATATCAGGACTGGTACAACCCATCCAGAGAAAATCCAAATAGTGTACATATCCTCACAAAGATAAAGTTGGATTCCTCGGATGTTAATCGAAATTATAAGGTGTTTGAACCATATATGTGTTCCTAAGAATTATAGGTGTATAAATGATCTAATGTAAGGAGATAAGAACTTGGAAGATCATCCAAACACAAAAAATCAGATAAGAACTTGGAAGATACAACTTACTTTGTTTTTGTAAGGAGATACATGATAGTTACGATTATTGTGGAAAAGACTACCAGCATAAGTTGCTTGAACATCATCATTTGCATGATAGCCAATAAAGATATCTTCTACACCTGACCTTTTCCTTTCTGCCTCAAGATCCATGTACGCGCGAAGCGGGTCTCCTTCACGTCTCTGTAATTTAGAAAAACAAAAACAAGATATATAAGGTAATTCACGAATGATTTCTATAATATACAAAACGAACCCCACCAAACAGCAAAATCAACTTTTCTCACTCACAGCAATTTGAAATTACCACTGGGAAGTAAACATTACTCTCTTTATTATACATCTTAAGTTTAATCAAGTGATTACTGTCTGATAAGGTAAGGTTCACAGAGGGATCAGAAACTGCTTAGATTCTTAGAATTGTACAATTCACTATATAAACAATAAAAGCAGAAGCATATGGAACCTAACTGTTTGGTTCCTACTTACCGAATTTGAAGAACCGACTCTCATCGAGTAACAACTCAACTGAGATCGGAAGATTTAATATTTAGCGACTAAAAGAGAAATATGGTAAAATGTCAGAAAAATCGAAGCTGCAACCAAAATACTGGAAATGAAGTTTGGATAACGAACTGGAATGATCCGATTTAGCTTTTCCGTGATACCCATATTGAATTTTTTCCTGACAGTATGAGAAATGTATGAACTGAGAATATCCTGGATTAGTAAGCAGAGAATGCGGGCGTCAAATCATAGTAGCTCTTACATTTTGAAATATTACTTGTATCCCTCCACCATAACCACCTTATAACATGTCCAGAGCTTGAACATTTCAGAGGTAGTGGAAAACCAGTTGACTTCAGTATTTAGCCAGACTTTCGAAGCCTTTAGTTTAGCGACATGTTCCATGCAAGAGCAATGAGAAAACATTTGCTGCTTAAGGAGGAACTTGGAAATATCATGGTATAAGGGAAGACAGAAAACATATATTTCTGGAAGTGAAATTATACTGCTTGTAGTGCAGTGTCCACCCTTCAGTATTCATTACTGAGGGGGTAGAGGGCGCCACATACTATTAAAACGGAACAAATAGAAACCGAAGACGAAACTCCAGGTTATACCACGTAAATCTTTTGAAAAAGAGGAACAGCAACTATAGACGAAAATGGAAAGAGAAGATGGTAAAAGGCTTGCCATATCCATTACGCCTGAAGGTCCAATTACTACGCCTATTTAATCAAATTAGACTCGCCAGAGCATGATGCAGAAATGGAAAGCAGATTAGCTATCAGTCGAGATTTTTCTGATGGTATAAAAGTTGACCGAAACACACCTGATGACACCTACATCATATATCCTGTCTATCCACATCTTTCTCTTTTCTCTTCAATTTGTACAGAACGCATATACTTCATTATAACCTCAAAAGTTTATGAGTGAAAGTGGGTTAATTGCGATATTATTAGTCTATTATAGTTTACCCCTCCTCCATTTACCTACTCTACACAGGCTAGTGTTTGCAATATTTTGATTTTACAACTCACAACCAAGGAACAAGCATTTACATTGCCTAGTGATTGTAAGATGCAAATATATACTACCAAAATGTAAATCTACATTGAACAATCTGTTATATCAATCTTCTGCAGAAAATTACCATTTGTCTAGCTGTCCGTATCACAAACTTTCTAACTCATCTTCTTATTGTAATAAATGATTTATCAAATGGTGAAATTATTGTATGGATTGATCTCTGCACAAACACCTAGATGTGTACGAAACCAACGTAAAGTTCACTGCATACAATTGTTCACTACAACCATAGATCTATGTGCAAAAAGAGTTTAATATCCTGTTTCATCAATACCAAGTTCAAATTCATATAAAATCCACAAGAAATTCATGCCAAAAAAACAATAAACATGCAATATTTACCTGAAATGGAGGTGTAGTAGTTTCAAACAACAACACATCAGGTTTATCAGCAAGAACAGAAGATTTGGTCCAAAGACAAGTCAACCCACATCTACAGGAATACAAATTATCCAAATTATCAGGAATCCATGTCCATCCTTTTACCAATACACTCACATGATTCATCTTCAATGCTTTACAATCAATCTCTCCATTCACATTCTGCAAACAAGAAGTAGACCTATTTCCCACAAATTTGTGTTTTTCTCTAAATTGAGAACAACCCACTTCAGAATCCCACTTTTTGAATGCACCCACTAAGTCAACAAAAGGATCTATGGTTCTCTTAGCTGTAATTTTGTAATCAGTAAGAGAAGAAGATGATAACAATGATGATGAAGAAGAAGAGGAAACGGATGGGAATTCGAGGAAACCAGTAATGAAGAGAATCAAAATTGTGAAACCAAACATAATTGAGATTATGATAGTGTTTAAGGATTTGACAATTAACATTGTAGGTTAAAGATTGAGTTAGGGTTTCTGTTTGTATTCTTGAGTTGGTACTTTCGCCATGGAAGGGAGTTAGGTGGACTCTGTGTTCAAAGACGTTTACTAATAAATGATCCTGTGTTTCAGAGTTGTAGTGGCAATCTAACATTTGTTTCTACGCTGCGATATAACGCTATTTTCACATCGGAATAAATAAACCAAGACCGGGACATTTGTATCGAACATAGACTGAACGCGAGTTTGGAATGTCTCCCTTTATTTTGGAAAAGTATTTTAGGAATTTTAACAAAATGCTACGTCTCGGTTTTCCAGCATAATAAAAAAGCCTGTTATAGGGCGGCATGGTTTATTAAAGGGGTGGCAGTGTGATAGTAATATCCCTCTAGTTGGTTAGGGGATGTCCTATAGGGGGTGTAAATTGGCTAGATTACCCTCCCCATTTTTTAACCTAAATCAAAGCTAAATTGAAAATTTGTTTTCTTCTCTTCTCCTCCTCCCATCAACCGTAACCTCCATTAAAACTCAAAATTTCATCGGAATAAATCTTCGAGTTTGGAATGATTAACAAAATCTACGTCTCGGTTTTCCAGCATAATAAAAAAAAAAGCCTGTTATAGGGCGGCATGGTTTATTAAAGGGGTCGAAAATTAATCAAGTGTAGTGTAATGACTTATATGAGGTATGTTTTGAAAACCCGAATCGAAAATTAATCAAGTTAATGACTTATACGATTTGGTTTATTTTGTTCGATTTAAGTTTAATTTCTATTTAAAATTAGGGTTTTAGATGAAAATTGAAATTG
Source organism: Papaver armeniacum (assembly GCA_023531295.1). NCBI lineage: Eukaryota > Viridiplantae > Streptophyta > Magnoliopsida > Ranunculales > Papaveraceae > Papaver > Papaver armeniacum. The sequence continues at coordinate 747,559 of JAJJWW010008436.1, forward strand.
AAATTTCTGGGTTTATGTGAGTTACGGTTGATTTTAACTCAATTACGAACCGTAACTGGAGATTTTGATGTTGTTACGGTTGGTAATAGTTCAATTACAAACCGTATGTTCTTATCTCTGAGAATTTTCTTCAGTTACGGTTGGTAACCATTTTAGTTCTTACTTAACCGTAACTCGATTCTGGTTGGTATCGAGCATTTGGTTACCAACCGAATCGAGTTACTGATTCAGATCGAGCATTTAGTTATCAACCGTAATCGGTTTTACGATTGGGTTTTCTTCAAATTTAACCCGATTACGGTTGGTAGTTCATCTTTACGAACCGTAACTTCGATTTACGGTTTGTTATGAGCAAAATTACAATAAGTAATTAGCTCACGAAAATGTAAAAAAATTGAATTTTTTACGTACTTTAGATAACTTTGAGCAACAAAAAGCTAGTTGGGACTAATTTAGAAGTATACTAGGTCATTTTCGGTCCTGGTTCTTCATTTTGTTGGTTAATTTCTTCAATTGATTGAGATTGACCTTCTCCTCTAATTTTTTTTAACTCTAAAAATCTGATTTTGGTTTTGATTTTGAGTTAATATAAGTGAAATTAATCATTAACACTAAACTTGATTATCATCACTAAACTAGGTTATCAATTATGAGGGTTAATTTGTCATTTCCAGTTTTTTTTTTGGATAAGGGACACTTGAATTATCATGTAATGACCCTTTTTGTCCTATTACAATGCCGCCCCTCTAATAAACCATGTCACCCCTATAACAGGCTTGTTAATAAATGACATGCTCAACAAATTAAATCCTGATATCATTTTTATCTCAGAAACTAAGTAAAAACAAGAAAATTTAAAGAAAATAATGCATGAAATTAATGTAAACAACTACTGGTATGTTAATTGAGGAGGGGTAAGTGGCAATGCTGGGGGATTATAGCATTGATATGGAAAAGTAACCTCACTATTGACATCATTGACTTCTCTCTAAACCATATCAATGCTATAGTCAGCCATGTCAATAGCCCCCTTGTCTTTTCACTGGTTATTATGGCAGCCCTTATGATACTGCCAGTAAATCTGCTTCTTGGAAAATGTTGGATAAAACAACAGCAACCAACCATCTCCCTTGGCTGATTATTGGTGATTTTAATTTTATCCTTCATGACACTGAAAAATTCAGCTCTCACCCCATTGACTCTACTGAAGCTGCTTTGTTCAACAATAAAATTCTTGATCTTGATTTGGTGGATGTTGGATTTACTGGCTTCCCTTTCACTTGGTAAAACAAGAGAAAAGGTTTTGCTCTCACTGAACAAAGACTTGATAGAGGTCTACATCTGAAAGTTGGCTTCTGTTATACCCAAATACTACCATCTCTAATATGCTGGCCATTGGGTCTGATCATCATCCTATCTTGCTCAATTCCAATCTAAAATGGAAAAATGGAAGCATTCCCTTCAAGTTCTTTGGTCCTTGGTTGGATCCGGAAGACTACAGAAAAATAATAGTTGATTGTTGGAATAAATCTCTTTCTGGGTCAAGTGCTTATATCATTGCTAGAAGATTAAAAGATATCAAACTTCAGATAAGGGTGTGGAACAAGGAGGTCTATGGCAACATCAAAACAAATATAGAAGAATGCAAACAACACCTTCATTGGCTTCATGACAATTACTTCAGGATGGACAAAGGTCAAGCTCTAGCTGATGCAAGACAAATTCTTAAACACTGGCAAGACATTGAAGAGCAATTTTGGAAGACCAAGAGTAGAGACTAAATCATCAAACTGGGAGATCAAAATACCAGTTATTTCCACAGAGCCACAAAAAGTAGAACCATGAGAAACAAGATTGATACAATTCAAGATGAGAAGGGGGAATGGATAACATATTATCAAGAGGTAAGGAACTGCTTCACATGTCACTTTTCAAAAATGGCCACTGCTGAAACCACAAACATGAGCCTAGAAATCATCAACCTTATACCCACATCCATCACCACTACTGACAACAACATGCTGAGTAGGACTCCTGGCCATAATGAGGTTAAATCAATTCTATTCATCATGGTAGGTGACAAAGCACCAGGCCCTGATGGCTTCCCTCCAAACTTCTTTCAAGCTAATTGGGAGATTCTGGGAAAAGACATTGTAGCAATGGTGCAGAATTTCTTCATCTCTGGTCATATGCTCAAAGAAATGAATTCTACCTTCATCTCCCCCATCCCTAAAACTGAAAACCCATCTTCACCAAGTCATTTCAGACCTATAAGCCTCTGTAACACAGCCTAAAAAATCATCTCCAAGCTCTTAGCTCAAAGAATGAAACCTTACCTAAACAAAATTATATCCCCATATACCTGGAAGACAAATCTCTGACAACATATCCATTGCTCATGAGATAATACACCACATGAGATCCAGGAGAGGTAAAAAAAGTGAAAAAGGGAAGTGTGAATCAAAATTGACATGGCAAAAGCTTTTGACAGAGTGGACTGGAAATTTATCATCACAATAATGAAGAAGATGGGTTTCAATGAGCAGTGGTGTAATAAAATTCATCAATGCATCTCCACCACCTCAGATGTCGTCTTGATAAATGGCTCTCCAGATGAATTCTTCCAACCATTTAGAGGGCTCAGACAAGGTGATCCTTTATCTCCTCACCTCTTCCTTTTCTGCATGGAATCTCTCTCTAGAACTCTTATTCATGCTGAAGAAATGAGACTCACCACTGGAATCAAGATTTGTAAGAATGCTCCCTCCATCAACCATCTTCTCTTTGCTGATGATTGCATAGTCTTCTGCAAAGCCAACAAGATTGAAGCTCAAAACATCATGGATATTCTAAACATTTTTGGGCAAAACTATGTACAGCTCATCAACTTCAATAAATCTGGTGTCTTTTTTAGCAAAAACACTAAACCCGAACTCTTACCTACTATTAGTAACACTATGGGTGTTCAAGTTCTACAGCTGGATGAAAAATATCTAGGATCTCCTCTCTTCACTCACAGAAGAAAGATTAACTCATTCAAGCCTGGAGTTGACAAGTAAAAAATCAGGCTCTCTAGCTGGAAAAATCTCCCTCTAAACCCAGCTGGTAGAGAAGTACTCATCAAGTCAGTCACATCAACAGCTAGTATATACCAAATGAACTGCTTCAGAATTCCAAAGCAAATCTTCCAAGATCTAAACAAACTTCAAAGAGACTTCTTTTGGGGCAAAAGTTTAGAGAATCCAAAAGGTTACTACCCAAAAGCTTGGACTGCAGTTTTCAAGCCTAAAGAGCTAGGAGGATTAGGCTTCATGAATATGGAACTCTTCAACAACTCCGTGATCACCAAAATTGGATGGAGACTAGAGCAATACAAAGATTCTCTTTGGTTTTAACTAATGGATGTTAAGTACCTGCTTGGCAGAAATGTGCTCAATATGGATTTTAAATCAAAGGATGGTGACTCATGGATTTGGAAAGGGATTTTAAAAGGTATTAAAAACATTCAACAGCATTGTACATGGAGAATTGGAAATGAGAAAAAGATCAAAATTTGGGATGATATCTGGATCCCAAGTCTCTCTGCTAGAGTTACAAAACCCCAAAACTATCCTCAATTCATTGAAACCGGTGCTGATATTCTCCTTCCAAGTGGTCAATGGAACAACACTCTGATTCAGAATACTTTCAATCCTAACATTGCTCAAGACATTCTAGCTCTTGTCACTCACCCCGGGGAAGAAGACAAGATTCAGTGGAATCTAAATAACACAGGGAAGTTCTATGTCAAAGGCCTATATCAGGCCAAAATAGCCAATCTCGACAGAAATGATACTATCTCTAGAGATTGGGGGGCAATATGGAACATGGATATTGCTCCAGTTATCAAAAAAATTGTTTGGAAATGTGCTCATGAAATCCTCCCCACCAATGCTAAATATGTTAGCATTCTGCACTACATTGATCCAATCTGTCAAATCTACAACAGTGGGGAGGAAACAATGACACATTTGTTTCTCAATTGTCTAGCAGCAACTCCTGTGTGGCAGAAAATTCTGGGTCACTCTCACACTAAATTTGATAATGCAACAAACTTTATGGATTGGATAAATTCTTGGTTTACACTAGGGAATGCAAGCAAGCATTAAAGTCTATATGCTACTACTTGTTGGTTTATCTGGAAGGCCAGATGTGATCTTTCAGGAATATCAAGCCAAATGCCAGTCATACTTCAAGCGGCATTAGGCAACATCTAAACAATTAATTATCACATAATATACAAGTTACCAAACCATATCATAAATACTTTCCCTCTAATTTCTGGGGAGATTGTCTCTTCTGGGGATAATATCATTACTCCATATGACACAAACTGTTACACTAAAAGGGTTTTGGGCATAATCATCAAGATTTGCACATTACAAGACCCTGATAGTCACATCTTTTATACTGCACTAACTATGACAGACCTTGCAGGTAACCCCATTGGAACAAGAGGACATCTAGGACACTCAGGTGATGGAGAGGCAACATGAGGAGCAGACCTAGCCTTCAGATGGGCCAAAGAAATGCAACACTCCAACGCAGAAATACAAGCTGAATCAATGGAACTCCTGGTCTGGTTCAAATTACTATACCACAATGCGGTTAAAGGAAGATTTCTTCTCGACTTCCATGAGTCTACTCACGCTAGGAAGATAACTCTACCAGAATTATGTCTGTTAATTTAATTTTGATTAGTATGAAACTTATTCATAGAACCCAGAATCTGGAAACTTTTGAAATTGCTCTTGCTTGTAAGAACAATGCTGGCAGGACTCGTGACAACAGTCCTCCACCTCATATGTACTTGTCTTAGGCCTCTCTGGACTAAGTTTTTCTATGGAAAAAAGGTTTTCCGGCTTAATAAAGTTCCACCGTGTATAAAGTGTCATTGTCGTTATCAGTTCTGTCACATGATTGGTCATTCATGGCTGACCTGGTTAATTTTTCACCATGCAATTACTTACTATCCTTTTTTGTTCCTTCGGCTACCCATATCTGAATTTAGGCTGCCGCAGCAAAATACGTTTGGTTATTATCAAATTCCCATCGAGGAAAAAATCAACTCTCTTCTTCTCTTCTTCTTCACCTGCTCTTCATCTTCATTTTTTTTTATAAAGTTCTTGCGCAAATTACAATTCAATTCTCTGGATATTGAAATCAGAATTCAAAAGAGTGTTGATGAGATTGTAGAGCTGTTCTTGGTCAGAGTCTATGTTAATTGAAGAAAATAGTAAATTAGGGTTAGGATCTCTGAGAATCGAGGATGGAGATGATGATTATGATACTTAGATCAAGAGAAGTGGAAGAGAATCCAGTAATGATTGATGGGGGTGAAGTTGATTTGAGAAAAGAGACGAGTTAACCTCAAACTAAAGGTAAATCAGATACTAAAATTAGGGTTTCCGTTCTACTTTGGGTTCATGTAAAATTGTATTGATCCATAAATGATGGGTTTTCTGATGTGAGAATTAACAGATAATTTGCAAATTTTAAAGAAGATTATAGAATTAGGGTTCATGAAATTGGAATAGGGAAAGAAGATAAATTATTGTTATAGATGTAATTAGGGGTTTTGAAGAACGGGTATGAATCATAGATAGGGTTTGACATAAATTACAGTTGATAGAGTCAACAGAGGATTGCAGCTGTTGAGTTACATGAATGGATATTTATACGAGTAAACCCAATTAAGTTGTAGGTATAGTTAATAAGATTGGTGGGCGAATTTGCAGGATAAATGGTTGAGCTGCTAGAGTGGTTTGAATTATATTTATGAATCAAGCTTAGTGGTGATGTTGCTGGTATTAAAGATAGTAATGTTGTTGTAGTGGGTTCAATTAGGGTTCGTAAATTTAGGGAAGAACGTGATTTGGGATTTGGAAATTCGGGTAGGTATTCTAATTGAAAAATGGAGTCCATTGAAGTCGGTGGATCGATCCGAAGTCAATATCCTTTTCTTGGGGTAGGAAGGTGTTGACCAAAGGCATTGCATTTGAGGCTACTTAAGTTCTGTGCTGGGAGGAAGAGAGAACCATCATGAAAAGATTATGCACGCGCAACCCATAGGGACAAAAGACTAAAAGCGTTTAATTTTCAATTTTTTCTTTGCAGATCTCATTCTAATCTCTAACAGACAATTTAATTCTTTTTTCTACAATTTTTCTCTGCTGATTTTGAAACTTAAAAAAGTGGGGTCTAACAACCACACCCAATATTTCGTTCAGCAATCTATATGGACTAACTCCAATATAATTCCAAGAGAATCAACTAGACAGATAGAATCAATCAAGGAAAAAAATCGAAGAGTTATATCTCTTTCTCAAATCAATCAGCAAATCAACAGGAATGAATCCGTGAACTGATTGGTATGAGAATAACTTGAAACGGTACCAAAGACCAATGTTCAAGTGTCAATCAATCTATATCAACAACCAAAGGTTGGATTTACCAATTTATTGAAATACGCACAACTTGTGATATTTCAATTATATAAACAAATATAATGCGGAAAAGAAATAACACAGACACCAGAAGTTTTGTTAACGAGGAAACCGTAAATGTAGAAAAACCCCGGGACCTAGTACAGATTTGACACCACATTGTATTAAGCTGCTACAGACACTAGCCTACTACAAGTTAACTTCAGACTGGAATGTAGTTGATCCCTAACCAAGTCTCACACCGATTAAGGTACAATCGTGTTCCTTACTCTCTAAATCCCAGCAGGACTCTACGTACTTGATTTCCTTAGCTGATCTCACCCACAACTAAGAGTTGCTATGACCCAAAGTCGAAGACTTATAAACAAATTTGTCTCTCACAGAAAAATCTATTCTAATAGATAAATCTGTCTATCACAGAAATACAAACGAAGTTTTTGTTCCGTCTTTTGATAAATCAATGTAAACAGGAACCAATTGATAATCCGGTCTTATATTCCCGAAGAACATCCTAGAAATATCAACCACCTCACAATAACTTAACTATATGGTAGTAGAAAAAGTTATTGTGGAATCACAAAGAATGAGACAAATAGTTTTGTGATTACTTTTTATATCTTACATATCGGAGATAAATCTCAAGCAAAATACTCAATACGATAGAACAAGTAATATCAGAACACGCAATTACAGAGAAAATATTTGGGTCTAGCTTCACGAATCCCAAATGAAGTCTTCAAGTCGTTAACCTATAATGGTTTTGGAAAAACCTAGGTTAAAGGAGAATCGACTCTATTCGCAACTAGGACACGGATTATGTTGGGATTAGGTTTTCCAGTTGCTAGAGTTATCCCTTATATAGTCTTCAAATCAGGGTTTGATAGCTTAGAAACAAAGCAATTAATATTTACCGTTGGATGAAAACCTGATTTGAGATTTAAGCTAAGTTTGCTTAAAACCAAAGAAAAATCTCTCCACCGTTAGATGGTGTTAGCTTGTTACGCACAAATGAAATATACCTTCATTTAGATATGGGTAACCGTACCGAAACGTGTATATTGAGTTGGCTCAATAACAGTTAACCGAAGTTAGCCATTTGAACACTTTTGTATTAACCACATTCATCTAACACTTCTAAATCAAATATGATGATCAATCAAACATGAAAGATAATCAAATGAATCTAATTGTATTACTCGTAGAGTTATTTAATTGTTTATATCTCATAGATGTATACAAGACACAATTGAAGCTAAATCGAATTGATTCGTAATCGTACAAAGTACTTATACCGAAATCAATTCATGAACATTAAGTCACGGTTTGCAAAGATTGCATTCCTTAATTTATTAATGTATTTTTTCATGAGTATGAGAATCATACTTAACCGATTTTAGAACTTAACCAACTAAGTTTGCAAACTGGTACGCAAACTATAGTTCCGGACTTTGGTCTTGTCCAGCAGTTTGCAAACGAGTACGCATACTGCTGTCTCGGACCTTAACTCATGTAGAACCATTCGCATGCTGGTATGCAAACTTGGTTCCCGGACTTTAACAGTTAAAACCGTTCGCATACTGGTATGCAAACTTGGTTTCCGGACCTGAACCATACCACAACAGTTTGCATACCGATATGCATACTGTGTTGTATCCAGACAATGGTTAATTGTTCTAAATTCCCATTTCAATCATTGAAAAATCCTTAGAAGACGATAATAGCTGTCTCATGCAAACTATTAGATTATAAGTAATTTTCAAGTGATCGAATGATCATTACAAAATATTCCGAGTCGACATCAAATGACTATCTCACACAAATCATGTAAGATGTTTCAAGGCAATTTTCACATGATCATCTTTTGACTTATTATTTAGTTTCCAACAAATAAATTGTTTCCAACTAAACTCGTCAAGAATAATGATGAACGTAGCTAAAGCAAAAAGCTTCCAACACATATTTTGAGAAATAGATAAGCTCGTTAAACTCAGCTCGAAATATCAAATGTGTATAATGTAAAAGTCTATATAGTTATACGATTTAGTCTCAATAGTAGATAGAATAAAATAGAATTCTGAGTGATTGATAAGTTTTAGTATCCACATACCTTTTGTTGATGAAGTTCCTCCAAGCTCTCCACAGTAGATCTTCGTCTTCAATCGATGAACGCCGCGAAGTCTAAAGCTCAACTACACATTTTATCCTAATCCGAGACATAGCGATAAGTAGTCTAGAAATCAAGACTTATAGTTTTGATCACCTAAACTTGACAAACAAGCTTGAGATAGCAACGCTTGCAAGTTCGAACGAGCAGTGCTCTAACAAAACTCATGGATTGCTTTTGAAACATGTGAGAGGTTTATGTTTGAGTAATATTTGGGGTCTTAAAAGAATAGTGTTTTAAGAATGAGTAAAAGAAATGGTGTTTGCTGATATAAAGAGAGAACTTGATGTTGTTGCTTCCATTGAACTTGAGTGTTGCTGCCGTGATGACTTGATTTAGCTTAGTATAGTGAGACGATTTGAGGGAATAAATATCTTTTACTAAGCTGAAAAACTGCCACCTATGCACTAACGGATGTCAACTGGTTTTTGAAAAAAATGGGATGGGAAATGTCAAATGTGTTGCATTAAATAAATTCAAAAGAAAAAAAAATGGTGGCACTTTCTTAAATATGAAACTGAAAGGGTGGCACTTTATTAAAATCCCCAAGTATTTTTTTGTTGTTGTTGTGGTACATGGTGTGGATATAAAAAGTTGGATGTTTGGTAAATGTAAAAAAGTTGGATGTTTGGTAAACCATATAGGCGTTATAAATTAATGTCTTCGGACCAGTAAAAATATATATATGTATGTATTGTCAATCAACAAATTTCAATTCATTCAAATCAAAATTGTGATTACATGTTCGCTTACAAGATTAAAAAAAATATTTAAATACATAAAAAAAACATCAAGATAATCATAACCCTAATACAAATATATAAGGATATCAACTACAAGTAGATCGCGAAGAGAAAGAGCAATAGACCGAAGAGATACCCAATTTTTGATTATGTATAAGGAGAGATGATGGTATATTTCGCAAATAATTCCGACCATTTGATTTGCTTGTATTCTTCCATGATAAGAGATGCTCCTGAAAGGAATGGGTATTTTTCCCACGAACTTGTACATCCAAACGAACTTGTATGCCCTAAATCCTTAGAGTATGGATTCAATGTGAATTCGTGTTGAACGATATTTTTGAGTCGAGAGTAGAAAGCCACAAACCAGCCATCAAAGATTGAATAACTCGCCCCATAACGATGAAGAAAAATCGCCCCAAAACAGCGAAGAAACATGTCGAAAGACACAAAAAACGATGTAGAAACATCTTATTCAATAAATTATTACCTGAAACTAGAAAAGAAAAATAAATCATTGCTCAGATCTAGTCCAAAGAAGACCAGATTTGAGCAAGAAAGATGTGACCTTTAGGGTTTTTTTTTTTTTTTTGAGAAGAGGAAGAGAGAAAAAAAACGAGCAACCTAGACGGACTGTGACACCAAAAGCAAAGAGATTATATGTTACTGTTTATGGGTGAAAACTACTCCTGCAGAATTTGGTAATTTGGGGTGTGGATGAGGAATGAATTTAAACCTTTAAACAAATGCACTGTGCGGTGAGTGCTTGTAGATTCGAGAGATCAATCTGTGCAAGTCCGGCCTAAACCAAGAAATGGCCGTTCCAGACTTGTTTCGGTCACAAAGTGAAGGAGATGGGGTTGATCTTAGGGAGGGAAGCGAAGAAGGTGTTGAGATTGTGAAGGTGTTGGCTTGCTTATGACTTGTAACAGAAAGATGAGCAAGCTCACGGTTGATGCAAGCAGGCTCTGGGTGTTTGAATACGATTTGTATTAACACTTGGTTTTTCTGTCTCGTCTGAACTTGTGCCGTTCTTTTAAATAGGGCGGAGAACCTATTTATACAAGTCATTGAGCCTCATTCACGTCTCTCGTGGGAAGTGGAGGAAGTGGAGTGATGGAGTAGTGGAGTTGTGCGTCGGTACCACACGACCAGTCTTGCCCACTTCTCCTGTTCATCTCTAACCGTCCATGACTTCCTGACACGTTTTTGTGATGGCGCGTTGCACGCTGCACGCTGCACGCTGTAAACCGCCAGACCAATACCCCAGTATGTATCCCCCCAGTTTGTGACATGATTGATGTATGGAATGTGTGGATTGTGGATCCACGAAAGATAGCATGTAATCTTTGAATTGAATAACTGTGTTATTCAGGAAGTCGATACTTGTGAGGTATCATGTGTATTTTATGCAGGTACTGCATTATGGTGTGGTAAAGTGATGGGTAATGACGCCTCACTAACCAAATAACTCCTAACCAGGGTTGTATAACCAAGCTGGTGAAGTTGGACGGATGAGATGATCTTTGAGACACTCATCTGCGACCGTTAATGAATATTAGAATTTTTGAAGAGGAGCGCAAGCATGACTCTTCAGCTTGGCCGAAACCAAGTATGGGAATAGATTTGGAGAGGACCGACCGGACGTGTATGTAGATGGCATGTTGGTGTACACGTCCATGTCTCACCGTCCCATGAAGGCGCGATCTAAGCCACTCAATTTGACCGGTAAAGTTGAGTGGTTGAGATCGGTTTGCGGCAGGAATCCGTTGCCGCAAAGGAGTTGGAAACCGGCGTGAGATCCCTAGTTTGGGCACGCGTTTCAAGACGACCCATCTTGGTCGGTCTTGGTCGATCATACCAGTGTGTAGGTGGTATATTGGTGTTCACGCCTATACCTGACTATCCCATGAAAACGTGATCTAAGCCATTCAAATCATCCGGTGAAGTTGTGTGGTCGAGATCAGTTTGCAATTTGGGAAGTGTAACCACGCATGTTTGGGCGGGCGTTTTGGATTAGCCGGGCATGGGATGCCTTGGCCGATCGCATGAGGAGGTAGATGGGCTCACGGTGGTCATGCTGGTATGACCGGCCCTTGCTTAATCTAATCTGTGACCCTCCATTTGTGCCGGAGAAGATGGACGCGCGTGATGATTTGAAACCCTAATTTTGGCTTTCAAAAGCCGTGCGCCACTCCTTGTTTGGGTGATGATTTTGTCACGGCCAAACATTGTTGGTCTTGACCGATTGGTCAAGTGTGTAGGCGGGCCCATGGTGATCGTGTTGACATGCTCGGGCCCTTTGAATCTACATCTACACCCTCCATCTATACCTGCGAAGATGGATGGTTGAGATTGTTTTGCGACACATGTAATATGCCGCAAACCCTTATTTAGGGTTTTCCGTCCATAATGCTTGGTATGAACGTCTTTTGGCAAGCAAGGCCAATGGCCGACCATGCGGGGTCGGCCGTGGGTATTCCATACCGCTTGGGGGTGATGGAATTGATGCGGGGTCATCCAATCATGCTTACGGAGTTGGATGACTGCGATCGAGATCATATCCGGACCGATACGGTCAGTCAGGATGCTCAATCGGGCTAGTATAACACACCGAGAGGGCTCAATCGGGCTAGTATAACACACCGAGAGGGCTCGGGCTAGTATAACACACCGAGAATCGGCTGTACGGGTATTTCGTACATGTTTTCATTATAGTGCTTGGAGGTTCGTGCTACTCGTAAGAGTAACACTCGATCGTCATGCCACACCGATAATGAGTACTTGGAAATACAAGGGCTGATATGAAATTCACGAGGAAGGGATTGTTGCCACATGCTCCAACAACCTGGAGGAATTTCATGTATTCACGGAATGGGATTGTTGCTACATGCTCCATTCTTGGTGAATTAAGTGAGGGAGTATCCAACACTTATAAATGGCTTTATCTTTTACAAGATGTCACTGCATGATTTTTTCCGGTTTTTTACAAATTTAACCTTGAACGAAAATCCACCATCAACATTAAGTCCCCTGCCTAGCACATAATGGTTACACTATTGTGTGGTAGGCATGAGATGGTGACACTTAAAGATAAAACTTATGAGGCAAAGTTAGATGTTACCAGGAGAGACGGGTTATCCTGTCCTTGGAGTATGTTACGTTTAAAAGGCATATAGGAGAGCGTTCCCCTAGTATGATGTCGGTCTTTCCTGCTTCGATCGACCTTTCTATGCCTGCTTCGGTCGAGGGCCCGCTCCGTGCTTGCTCCGCTCGATCGTGGGGTTGTGCCTAATCGACGGACTGCTGTGCCTGCTTCGTTGGTGGGGCTACTGCGCCTGCTTGATCGAACATGGGCTTGAATTTCGTGAACATGATTCCCATGACATGAGAGAACCGTGTTGTGCAAATAAATGTGGTCCCGCCATATATGCTTGATTGAACGTGGGTCCCATATCGTGTATTCCTGACTGAATGTCAACTTTATACCAGCCTCATGCCCTTGACCAACACCGGTCTTGAAACTTGAGCAATACTAGGACTTGACTTGATCAATACCAGACTTGAATATTAAGCAATACCGGACTTGAAACTTGAGTGATAATTAGGACTCGTCACTTGATCAATCTAGGACTTGAAGCTTGAGCAATACCGGACTTGTAACTTATACCTTAGGACTTGAAACTTATAACTGGGACTTGAAACTTATAGGACTTGAAACTTGTACCGATGAAACTTGCACGACTTGAAATCAATACCGATCGAAACTTGCACCGACTTGAAATCAATACAGATGAAACTTGCACGACTTGAAATCAATACCACACTTTGAAACTTGCACCCGACTTGAAATCAATACCATCGAAACTTGCACCCGACTTGAAATCAATACCAGATCGAAACTTGCATAGGACTTGAAAACTAATACCGGTCTTGAAATCGCATCGAATTTGAGAGGACCGGTTTTGTGTGCTCCGATGTGAGTTGTGTCTTGCCGTGTGTGACTACATCTCTCATGTGCTTTCATACAAGTTCTAACTCCTGCCTTTTATTTCATTGTGGAAGAAAAGAATCCCCGTTGAGATGTCTTACGGAGATAATCTTTGGTACCAAGTCAGGAAGTGTTGGCAGCTTTAAGGATATGCCGAACATTGATGATGAGTTGTTCACAGCGCCCTTCCAACTATATGAAAACATCCGTTCCACAGAATAGCCCTCCTCCTATCGACTTCAGGGTTTTTCATGCTCCGCTGGGTCCTCATGAAGGATGGATGAGACGTATGTTGAGCAATGAGTACATCAACGATAACTTGACCAGAGCGCAGATTGTTGATGTAGCTTGAGTGTTGAAACGACTTGAGAGGATGTTAAAGTGGCTCCAGTGCGAACGTTGAGGTGGATCTGGAGAGGGTGTTGAAGTAGGATTATGAAGCGAAAAGGGGTCCGGAGAGAGCATTGAGGCGGCTCTTGAATAGACCATTGAAGCGGCTTACGCGCTAGAGGGAGTGTCAAAGTGTTTCCCTCTTCGGTTCAATTTACCCTTGCGAATTCCATGTTTCTTGGTGACCACATCTCTCATGTTGAAGAATGCGCGGTGAAGGAACTTCATGCTGAGCTTCAGTCCCCAAGTGTGGTTCGTTATCTTCTTGAGGCTGCTCCCTTGAGGTATCGGCTCTAGTGGAAGATTACCGTCATAGAGCGTTGATATGTTGCACCGGTATTCATTCTTATCTGGTTGTAGCCGCTGCATCCATCCATGGAGGAGAACATGCTGTGTCCGCTGTTTGCATCTACTAACATGTCGATGTCAGGTAGAGGAGGATTGTTTTTTGGAGCATCACCTGTTCAAGTTTCTGAAGTCTATGCAAAGACTCGATCTATCCATTTTCCTCGTGTCTCGAACCGCAACCGTTTAACCGACTTGGATCCAGGTATGACATGTAGATGATGGATGACCAATTTTCATCTAAATCCGGCATTTCTTCCTATCTCCAAGCGAACATGTCCCGATACTCTTTGAGAAGTTCCACGAGCTTCGTGCGTTTATCCGTACACAAGGTTAGGCGATGGAGATAGGCCTAGGAGATTCCTCAATGATTTCAATCTCATCGGTTGTGGAGTTGGTGCCCTCTTGCAGTTGTTGTGGAGCATCTAGCACTTGTTGTTGTGGTTCGTTCTTTGTCGTAGCATTCCATTGGGTGGAGAGACGGGTAGCGGTATCCCCGCTAATTGATAATGGAAGTATCGGTATACCGTTTTCCCTTTCTGGTCACGACTCGTCACAAAAGTGCGTTCCCTCTTCGTGTGAACGTGGGTCGTGGCTTTACAGGATGGAGAAGAATGCTTCGTCAGCAAAGATGCATTGTGGGTTTTAGCTCTCAATGATGCAAGCCGGTCTTCTTCCTTGATTGACGCCCACGTGGGTAGTGGGGTGCACAGGACTTTGTCTGACCCTCCCTGTGTGGTATCTTTTGGCTCGAACATCTCCACTCCGCATATTGGTGCATACGGAGACAATGATGCAGGAATGCGGATGACTTTCTCGTCTAGCATGGTCTTCAGGCACCGTATGTGCTGGTCTGGTTTCCTTCGAAGTCCGTCATCGTGGTAGGCTGCCGTACAATCTTGCATGGGTTAACCTTGGCTGTCCGAGAGTCTTGAGAGTGATTACGTTCGAAGATGCTCCTGTGTCGACGAGGGCTCTCCTGAACTCTGAACCCTTGATGTGCGCGGTAACATGTAGGGCCCGGTTGTGACCTGCCTCCGCCATCATGTCGTCTTCCGTAAACGTGACATTGTTTACAGATATTTCCGACGCAGCTAGGACTTCGGGACGAGAAGGAATCAGGTGTGAATCCAGAGCTATTTTATTAATTGCAGCAAACGTCTCTGCCCGTTGATTCCTCGAGAGGTGCAAGAGTTCGCACAAGCTTTCTACTAGAGATGCCGCTTCCTGATCCACTAGTCTCTGGTTCGTAGTAAAACTGTTGACTTGAGGAAGATCATTGTGAGGATCAGTCCCCAGTGTAGGAGCCTCCACGACAGGACCGCTCATATCTGATGTAGCTTCTTTGATCAGGTCCATGTAGGTCCGTGCCATTGAAGTACCTTCTCCGGTGCGTTGAATTCATTCCTTGTTGGCTCCAGTGGGCTGTTTGCGGGTCATGTGGAAATCGATCGGTTAATGTCTTAAGAAAAGTGAGTACCTCTTTCCGAGTTACGGCCATATCCGTTTGAGTCTTGACAAGAACTTCTGCTTTTCCATCAAGTCCGCAATGGTAATGGGAGATGGTCCTCCTCTCGCCCCTCCGGTTCCTCGTCCTGATGAATGAGTGGAAGTTGTTGCTCTGGTGACTACCGGAGATGTTACACTTGATGAGATGCCAGGACTTGCAGCTGCTCTGGCTATGGTGATGGGAGGTGTTGTAATATCACTGCTGAGTGATCGAATTGAACGTTCCCATCCTCTGTACTCACGTGTTCCTTGATTGATCTCTCCTTCCTCAAGCATTTCTTCACGGCTTCGACAAGGGTCTTGAGATATAAATCTTCCGGCAGGGATCCGTAAGCTGCAGGCTCCATTTCTTTATTCGGTAGACGTTGTAGTACTCCGGACAAGTCCTCTCCTCGGTGGAGTTGCCTCGGTTCTTCATTGTTGATTGGACCATGTTGTTCATCTTTCCGAGTCACCTGCGGTTACGCGCTCTTTTGCCTCTCCAGGTAAAGGTGTGACTCCCGACTAAGGATTCGGCATTTCTGCACCGCTTGAGTAGATGCCTGCCGATCCTTCTTGTAATTGTCTTCGCTATGTCATTCAAAAGGCGAAATATCTTGCTCTGTCTTGGTGATACCGGCTTGATTTGCCAAGACATCCTCCAAAGCATTCTATCTACACTTCCCATGGTATCCGAACCTTTGTGGTTTCTCGATGAGGATGCATCGTGAGCCGAAAACCGAAGAATTGAGAATTCAATTTTTTCCAACCGATAGATCAACCTCCCACCGTGGTCGCCAATTGTTTATGGGTGAAAACTACTCCCTGCAGAATTTGGTAATTTGGGGTGTGGATGAGGAATGAATTTAAACCTTTAAACAAATGCCTTTACATGCGGTGAGTGCTTGTAGATTCGAGAGATCAATGCGTGCAAGTCCGGCCTAAACCAAGAAATGGCCGTTCCGGACTTGTTTCGGTCACAAAGTGAAGGAGATGGGGTTGATCTTAGGGAGGGAAGTGAAGAAGGTGTTGAGATTGTGAAGGTGTTGGCTTGCTTATGACTTGTAATGAGAAAGATGAGCAAGCTCACGGTTGATGCAAGCGAGGCTCGGGTGTTTGAATACGATTTGTATTAACACTTGGTTTTTTGTCTCTCGCCCGAACTTGTGCCATTCTTTTAAATAGGGCGGAGAACCTATTTATACAAGTCATTGAGCCTCATTCACGTCTCTCGTGGGAAGTGGAGGAAGTGGAGTGATGGAGTAGTGGAGTTGTGCGTCGGTACCACACGACCAGTCTTGCCCACTTCTCATGTTCATCTCTAACCGTCCATGACTTCCTGACACGTTCTTGTGATGGCGCGTTGCACGCTGTAAACCGCCAGACCAATACCCCAGTATGTATCCCCCAGTTTGTGACATGATTGATAAACTCCGGAATGTGTGGATTGTGGATCCACGAAAGATAGCATGTAATCTTTGAATTGAATCTTGTGTTATTCGGGGAAGTCGATACTTGTGAGGTATCATGTGTATTTTATGCAGGTACTGCATTATGGTGTGGTAAAGTGATGGGTAATGACGCCTCACTAACCAAATAACTCCTAACCAGGGTTGTATAACCAAGCTGGTGAAGTTGGACGGATGAGATGATCTTTGAGACACTCATCTGCGACCTGATTAATGAATATTAGGATTTTTGAAGAGGAGCGCAAGCATGACTCTTGACTTGGCCGAAACCAAGTATGGGAATAGATTTGGAGAGGACCCGACCCAGGACATGTATGTAGATGGCATGCTGGTGTACACATCCATGTCTCACCGTCCCATGAAGGCGCGATCTAAGCCACTCAATTTGACCGGTAAAGTTGAGTGGTTGAGATCGGTTTGCGACAGGAATCCGTTGCCGCAAAGGAGTTGGAAACCAGCGTGAGATCCCTAGTTTGGGCACGCGTTTCAAGACGACCCATCTTGGTCGGTCTTGGTCGATCATACCAGCGTGTAGGTGGTATGTTGGTGTTCACACCTATACCTGACTATCCCATGAAAACGTGATCTAAGCCATTCAAATCATCCGGTGAAGTTGTGTGGTCGAGATCAGTTTGCAATTTGGGAAGTGTAACCACGCATGTTTGGGCGGGCGTTTTGGATTAGCCGGGCATGGGATGCCTTGGCCGATCGCATGAGGAGGTAGATGGGCTCACGGTGGTCATCTTTGGTATGACCGGCCCTTGCTTAATCTAATCTGTGACCCTCCATTTGTCTTGGGAGAAGATGGACACGCGTGATGATTTGAAACCCTAATTTTGGCTTTCAAAAGCCGTGCTCCACTCCTTGTTTGGGTGATGATTTTGTCACGGCCAAACATTGTAGGTCTTGACCGATTGGTCAAGTGTGTAGGCGGGCCCACGGTGATCGTGTTGACATGCTCTGGGCCCTTTGAATCTACATCTACACCCTCCATCTATACCTGCGAAGATGGATGGTTGAGATTGTTTTGCGACACATGTAATATGCCGCAAACCCTTATTTAGGGTTTTCCGTCCATAATGCTTGGTATGAACGTCTTTTGGCAAGCAAAGGCCAATGGCCGACCATGCGGGGTTGGCCGTGGGTATTCCATACCGCTTGGGGGTGATGGAATTGATGCGGGGTCATCCAATCATGCTTACGGAGTTGGATGATGCGATCGAGATCATATCCGGACTGATACGGTCAGTCCGGATGCTCAATCGGGCTAGTATAACACACCGAGAGGGGCTCAATCGGGCTAGTATAACACACCAAGAGGGCTTGGGCTAGTATAACACACCAAGAATCAGCCTGTACGGGTATTTCGTACATGTTTTTATTATAGTGCTTGGAGGTTCGTGCTACTCTGTAAGAGTAACACTCAGTCATCATGCCACACTGATAATGAGTACTGGAAATACAAGGTGATATGAAATTCACAGGAAGGGATTGTTGCCACATGCTCCAACCTGGAGGAATTTCATGTATTCACAGAATGGGATTGTTGCTACATGCTCCATTCTTGGTGAATTAAGTGAGGGAGTATCCAACACTTATAAATGGCTTTATCTTTTACAAGATTTCAGCGCATGATTTTTCTGATTTTTTACAAATTTAACCTTGAACGAAAATCCACCATCAACAGTTACTAAGAGTATTAATTTGACGAGTTAAAATTTAGTTTTTGTAAGCCTAATCGGGATCTCTAGAATTATATTATTTTCGAGAATTATATTAAGTTAGAAGTATTATTAATTAATAGAGTTTTAACTGTAATTAGCAAACCTAAAGGTCATTCTTATTTTTGATTTATGGGGATTTGTTATACTCCTAAAGGTACTTTTGATTTCGGATTAAACTATCTAGATTGATTACGTACTACTTGTGATATTTCTTATTATAAAAATAAATAATATAATGTGGAAAATGGAAACGCAAGACACCAGAAATTTTGTTAACGAGGAAAACTGCACTGGCAAAAAAAAAAAAATCGGGACCTCGTCTATCTTTGTACACCACACTGTATTTAACCACTACAGACACTAGCATATTATTAGACTGTGGAGTGGAATGTAGTTGAGGCCGAATTAGCCCTCTAAGCAATTCATCTGCAGTCGTGTTCCTTGGGTCTCTTGAACCTCGCAAGGTTCTACGCACTTGATTCCCTTGGCTGGTGTCGTTTACATCCCAAGATTTGCTTCAACCTCAGTGAAGACTTTTGATACCTATCTTCCTCTAACAGACAAGCCTATTTGATTTTATTTTTTTTATATCTTTAAAGGTTTGTATATATGTTTGTAGTAAATAAATCTAGCAAACCTCATGGATCCGGAACACTTACACTCTGATTAAAGAGAAGCTTAGTCTGCCTAGATCACTAACCACTTCCCAAGAACAATCCAAACAAATCAAAGAAGAGTTTAAATATCTATCTTTAGAAATCACAAAGTCTGAAACGAAAGTAACTTTGTGATTTCTATCTATCTTATTCTTGATGTATGTGAACTTTAATAACCAGTAGAACAAGATCTGGATACAATAACTATCATGTAAAAAGATTTTCAGACCGTGCTTCATGAATCCTTATGTGAAGTCTTCAAAGTTGTAACCTAATACAATTTCGTAAAGAAACACGGGTTATAGAGGATGACTCTAGCTATGCAACTAGAACACAAGAGTGTAGGGATTGAGAAATCCATTTGTAAAAATCTCTCTATTTATAGATTTTCAAGGCTACAAATAGCTTTGAATTCAAGCTGAGTTAGCTTGAGATTCAAGCAAACACTTTCTCAGTTTAGATGAAATTCTAAATTAAGAATTCATGTAAGTATGTGAAAATTTCGTCTTGAAATTACATAGAAGAGTATGCTTTACGGTTTGGAGTTATGGAACCGTGCATAATGATAGCCCATAGCGTCTAAGTGCATGTGAACTTACAAGCAATAACTGTGTTCAATAACACTCAAGAAAAAAGTGATTTTTTTTTTAATAAAGTTGTCTTAGAAGTGTCCATGAGAGTTGTAGGAAATGTAAACTTAGTCATACAAGGAAATTCGTGAGCTTCTGCTATCTGGAACTGGGTAGGTATTAGGTATGCAAACTCGGTATGCCTACTGTTGATGGTGGTTTTTAAACAAGGGGTAAAATCGTAAAACCCCATGACCTAGTGTTACCCGCAACATATTAACTAAGAGCATTTAACTCAGGTGTAAATATTTAATAGGGGTATTTTTTCAAAATACCGGATTAGGGTTTTCGACACAGAACCCTAATTCCAAAACCAAGCCGCACACTGCGCACCATGGCAACAATGCCAAACCAAGCCGCACACTGCGCACCATGGCAACAATGCCAAACTAAGCCGCACACTGCGCACCATGGCAACGACGCCAAAACCAAACTACATATCGCACTCATTGGCAACCATGCCAAACTAAGCCGCTATGCCATTGGCACATGCCAAATATAGCGCCCTAGGCTTGCAAAACGTGCAACTAGGTCAACATGGTCGTACGTGCCATTGGCACATGCCAACACGTACCACAAGCCAAATTTCCAAACCGCTATGCCATTGGCACATGCCAAATATAGCGCCCTAGGCTTGCAAACCATGCAACCTAGGCCAAGTCGGCCACGCATGCCATTGGCACATGCCAACATGCTCGCTGGTAGCTTTTCTTACCGAGGCCACGGCCCTAACGGCCACGCATGCCATTGGCACATGCCAACATGCTCGCTGGTAGCTTTTCCTACCAAGGCCACGGCCCTAACGGCCACGCATGCCATTGGCACATGCCAACATGCTCGCAGGTAGCTTTTCCTACCAAAGCCACGACCCTAACGGCCACGCATGCCGTTGGCACATGCCAACATGCTCGCTGGTAGATTTTCCTACCAAAGCCACGGCCCTAACGGCCACGCATGCCATTGGCACATGCCAACATGCTCGCTGGTAGCTTTTCCTACCATGGCCACGGCCCTAACGACCACGCATGCCATTGGCACATGCCAACATGCTCGCTGGTAGCTTTTCCTACCAAATCCACGGCCCTAACGGCCACGCATGCCATTGGCACATGCCAACATGCTCGCTGGTAGATTTTCCTACCAAAGCCACGGCCCTAACGGCCACGCATGCCATTGGCACATGCCAACATGCTCGCTGGTAGCTTTTCCTACCAAAGCCACGGCCCTAACGGCCACGCATGCCATTGGCACATGCCAACATGCTCGCTGGTAGCTTTTCCTACTAAGGCCATGGCCCTAACGGCCACGCATGTTATTGGCACATGCCAACACGCTCGCTGGTAGCCTTCATCACCTAGCCGTGCCCCTAATGCACGCCGGTAGCCTAACTTGCAAGCCGTGCAACTTATGCCAACTTGGCCGCATGCGCCATTGGCACATGCGAAAACCCACGCTGGTAGCCTAACTCGCAAACCATGCAACTTACCACCAAGGCATTCCGCACATGCCACACACGCCACTAGCAGCTCTGGCATCACCACTTACACTCATTGTACAACCTACCACCAAGGCATTCCGCACATGCCATTGGCACATGCCACACACGCCACTAGCAGCTGTGGCATTGCCACTTACACTCAACATACAACCTACCACCAAGGTGTTCCACACATGCCATTGGCACATGCCACGCACGCCACTGGCAGCTCTGGCATTGTCACTTGCGCTCGAAGTACAACCCGCAACAAGGGCATTCCGCACATGCCAATGGCACATGCCACACGAGCCACTAGCAGCGCCACTTGCACTCAAGGTGCAACCAACACTCGAGATATCAACACAAACTGGGGGATGCTTTCTAGGGTTTTGGTTTGGCGGTCACAACATGCAGCGTACACTACGCTCACATTAAGAAAGCGTGAATAGGAATAAAGCGGTCAAATAAAAGAGGAAATAATGGTGAAAACGTTTTCACCCATTAACACCATGCGGTTACCACCTCCTCCCATTATTTCACCCTTTACTCTCTTCCTTCATGAGGCCAGGGTACGTTTCAATCTCGACTTGTATAAATAGGTCTTACCTATTTCCACCAGACAACAAGTCTCGGTCAGGAGAAAAATACTACACTCTCAGAAAGGCAACTTTGCAAGCTCTCCCAAAAGCTTTCATCTCTTGCAAGCTTCCCAAGCTTTTAATTTCTGATACAAGTCGAGATACTACCATCCCAGAATTATTCTGGTCTCAACAACTTTCTTTGCTTCCCTCCCCAAATCAACCCTTCTCCTCCACTTTGTGACCGAAGCAAGTCTGGAACGGCCATTTCTTGGTTTAGGACGGACTTGTACAGATTGAGCTCTCGAATCTATAAAGTGCTCACGTACAGTACATTTGTTTAGCGTTTGAACCAGTTTCTCACTCACATACCGAATTTACCGAAATCGGCAGAAACGATTTTTACCCATAAACAATTGGCGACCACAGCGGGAGGATTGATCTATCGGTTACAATACCAACTCCGAATCCTGATTTCGTTTCCCGAACGTCAAATCCCAACATGGTGGAACTCAGGTCCGGAGCGGCTGCCGAGAACACCAGCACAGAATACACCCCCGATGTTAGCATCTCTTCCAATAACGTTGTTACGTCACCGGCTGACAACAACAACATCGAATGCACTCCCTCAAGTGTAACACCGCCAATCACCAGGGCGAGAGCCGCTGCCTCCTCTAGCGTCTCTGCACAACCCTCTAATCACGGCAACGAAAATATCTTTTCGGGTGTCACGCCACCAGTCACCAGGGCTAGAGCCGCCGCCACGACCCCAAATGCTTCGTCTAGCATGGCGCCTCCGACCACGACCAAGATCCCAACTACCCCGCCGACGGGACGAGAAACCGGAGGGACAAGAGGAAGTCGCCCTTACGTCACCATCGCCGATCCGATGGAACGACAAGAGATGCTCGCGAGCCCGGATGAGATATGGTTTCAACACAGAAGGAGGTACTCATCTTTCTCAAGACACTGACAGAACGACTACCACGTGAGTCGCGCCCTCCAGAGCCATTTAGGAACGTCTCCAACAACCCCGACGCCAGCACCTCGGCGGAGCACGCCTCCATGGATGAGGAAACTCGCACTAGAATCCCGTTGGAAAGAAATCATCCACCCAACTTTGTCACGAGAGAAGATTTGGAACAACTCCTCCGCAACCGAATCAAGAATGATGAGTTGGACGTGCATCATCACCAACCCCCTTACCCATCCGAAATACAGAGAATCCCTCTCCCAAGGGGGTACTCTTCTCCTCAATTTACCCTGTACGATGGTACCGGGAATGCACGTGAGCATGTTTCTCATTTCCTGGAATCCCTAGGTGAACATGAATATAATCACGTTCTTCGTTTAAGGGAATTCTCAAAATCACTTACTTTGGAAGGGCGTATACATGGTACAACAAACATCCCACCGAGCGGCATTCCTAATCGGAGTAGCATGGTCACTTTGCGTTTTACAAGAAATACTTCTTCGTGTCCGAACAAGTTACTTTTTCGGACCTCGGAAGAATGTACCGGTGGGATAACGAACATCCGAATGATTTCGTCAAAGGTTCGGGGTTCAAGCACTCGATTGTCACGACCCAAACGTGACCAAGCAACAATTGGTGAACGCATGCATCAATGGTATGGTTCCAATATACTGCGCCCTGCTAGAAAACTTGCGTTTCCAAACGTTCTCCGAACTCCATGAAGCCGCCAGACGATCTACAACAACAGCACTAGCATTACTGGAAAGAACTACGCCAACTCGAACCGAAGACGCGCGCGAAACCCGCGGGAGTAGACGCCTCATCAGCAAATAATTTAATGCCGGCTCATCCTCCGTGAACATAGTAAACGAAAGAGGAAAAAGGAAAGCCGCAACTATGATCCACCAACCGAAACGTGAAGCGCCGGCGCAACGGGAACCCTCGCAACGGAAGATCATCACTAAAACTCTTGTGCAGCATCGTGAGACCGAAGGAAATACCCTTGATTTCCCATTCCCCATCGAGGAGGTGATTGACCTCCTAGAAGCCTGGGTTCAAGATGATGTCATCGATTGCCACCGCCGACGGCCACCAACCGAGGCCGAGATGGCGAACCCCAAATACCGCCATTACCACGGGTTCGTTCACCACCCGACTAGCGATTGCAAAGACTAAAGCATATTTTCAAAGAAAGGATAGAAGCGGGAGAACTCCAACTAGGAGACGAAAGAGTGCATCGAGACCCACTCCCAATAAGAAACTGCGGTTCCTCCGGGGACTCCGTACACGAGACCGTACAATCCATGATGCGACATGGATGCGAAATTCTCTATCTTTCCAAGGTTCGGCGCCAAGATATTTTCGCAGCTCTCAATCGTGTTGTATCCGGCAAACGGCTTTTTCTCTCCTCGGAATCCACGCCAAGGTCCCAAGCTTCCTAAACAGTAGGCGAAGCGGAGAACTGGGGACTGCTGACCACGTCCCGTTTAAGAGGTAACGAATTTGACGACACGCTCATCGACACGGCCTCCTACCATAACATCATTACTTTCAAGACACTGAAGGCAGCAGGATTTACAAAACAAGACGCTACCTATTCCCCGTCCGTGATTAAGGACTTGAGAGGAGAAGCTTTGAACGCGCATGGCTACATCAACTTAGAGATCGATATGGGAGACGCTATAACACATAGCAAATTCCATATTGTCAAAGAACTAGATCACGACATGATATTGGGACGTTTATGGGTGCTCGACAACAAAGCGAAATTGGATGTGCGCCCTCCGCCAACGTCCACGCCCGAAGGAAATTCCAACAAATCATCCCACTGGTTATCGCATCAACAAACTATCGAAGAAACCCGGACATCCGGAGAAGACCCGTTGGCGCTAGCTCATTGTTTTCAAATGCAAGTAAGTCGACCAAGCAACCTTTTTCGCAAAGTCTTTCCTTCCCCCTTTCCGTCATGGGGACTCGACGCGACATCGGCACGAACGTTTGTCAAGAAATGCGAATGGGAGGCTGGACCATTTGAACACTTTGCAAGAAGCTTGGAAACTTCTATTGAAGCCAACGAAACCAAGACTCAAACGGTTGCACGACGTCTGAACCCATTTTCAACTGGAGATGTAGTGGTCAAAGAAAGCACGTTTCAAGTTGGGAAGATGACAGTAAAAATGGATTTGCCCAGTGAAGGAGAAGACGATCCGTATCTGGTTGCGGATACCCTTTTGGGAGGATATTGCAAGCTCATCAATGCAGTCACACCTGAAGGCGTGATAATTCACTCGCGATGGCTCAAGGAATCCAATCCATAAAAAAAAAGGGGTTGTACTTCCCATTTTACTCCTTTTTTTTTCTTCAGTATTTCCTTTAACAATTCCTCTTAGTAGTTGTACTTCCCCAAGATGAATACACCGTTTGTATTTCTCCCTGGGGATTCCCTTCCCTTCAAAAAAATAAAAATAAAAATATATACATCTTTTTCCAAGCAAATTCTCCAGATATCAGAGAAATACATCAGATAAACCCAGAAAACCACTGCAGAGCCATCATACCACAACCTCTTTCAAAAATATATATGAAGCAAAATGTTTAATGATGAAGAAGAAGGAAAATATGAGTTTACCAAAAAAAAAAAAAAAAAAGGAGGCATCAGGGGAACTAAGCAGCTAACAGAAATAACAAAAGGGAGGAACTAGCCCTCGAAGGATGGAGCACAAGTCCCCTCGGGCAAAGCTATCTTCAAACACTTCCCCAAAGCAATCCTTCGGGCAACAAAGGTTCCATTCAACGGTTTTAGCAAAGAAAGAACCTCAACATCCCATCCCGAAGCGACCACGGCGGCGAAGAAGAAGGTGTCCTCCCCGACGACCATTCCAGCATACGCCACCATGACCCCTCTGGTATTACCAACAGCACCTTTGGCATCAACTTCAAAGGCTATTTCGTTTCCATCATATGCTCCTTCAAAGGTTTTCTCATTGACATTTCGAAGAAAGTTCTTCGATTCACCCGCATCAAAATCAAGAATCATGGCGCTCTCCTCCACGCTCACTGAACCCAAGAGAGTCCGAGCATGTACATGTTCTTCGTGGGGATAGATGGAAGGGAGGTCCTCAATAATTTCACTAGCTTCATGGAGCAATGACTCAATCCCAACCAATGCCTCCTCAAGAGAAGAAGATTGATCTCCGCCAATTCTGAAGTCCTTTTCCGAAAAGTTAAAGGCACGGCCATCCCTGGAAGGTCCTATCATACACTGCAAAGAATGGGGAAAATGATCAAGTTCCATCCTATCTATACGCATATAAAAGAGGATAACATAAACAGAGAAGAAGAAGAAAACATACCGATATGATTTTCTTAGCCCGAATAACCCTAGTCGGGGTGTTTTCGCAAGAGTCAAATCTCGCGCCTTCACTTGGAGAATCTCACTGTTTAGAGGATGATTCGTCTCTAGGCAAAGAAAAGAGAAACCAACAAGAAGAACCCCTCTCAAACAAGGGAGATGATGCAGTTGCGTTGGGTATGAATACGGAACCTTAAAAAGGAAAGGAAGCAATGAGGGACATAACGCTTCCAGATTTTTTAGCATGGACGATGCCCTGATTGAAGCGCGCGTGAAGGAAAGGAAAAATAAGGAAACTTTGCTATCTACGAAGAAACTCCCTCATTGTTTACATCGGTCACGCGCCCACTAGTTTTGCTTCCTAATATATGTCATTTAACTTTGGTTTTAGTCTTTGTAAGGTAGCCTGCATTTTTTCTTATCTGCTGATTTTCATCCACAGAATACCCCACCAATTGCCGACTTCCCAATGGCCGCCCAAGTCACGCCAGCAAGCTTCCACACGCACATAGTGGAGACTACCCATTTTTTTCTTAGCCGAATAACCCTAGTCGGGGTGTTTTCGCAAGAGTCAAATCTCGCGCCTTCACTTGAGAATCTCACTTTGTTTTAGAGGATGATTCGTCTCTAGGCAAAGAAAAGAGAAACCAACAAGAAGAACCCCTCTCAAACAAGGAGATGATGCGGTATGCGTTGGGTATGAATACGGAACCTTAAAAAGGAAAGGAAGCAATGAGGGACATAACGCTTCCAGATTTTTTTGGCATGGACGATGCCCTAATTGAAGCCGCGCGTGAAGGAAAGGAAAAATAAGGAAACTTTGCTATCTGAAGAAACTCCCTCATTGTTTACATCGGTCACGCCAGCAAGCACGCACAGCTTCCACACCTTGCGCCGGTCCCACCAGCTAGCACAATCAGCTTCCCAACTCACGCCAACTTCCCAACGTCGCCCAAGCTGCACCGGCCCCACCAATTGCACCGACTTCCCAATGGCCGCCCAAGTCACGCCGCAAGCACGCACGACTTCCACACCTTGCGCCGGTCCCACCGGCTAGCACACTCGGTTCCCAACTCACGCCAACTTCCCAACGTCGCCCAAGCCGCACCGGCCCCACCAATTGTGCCGGCCTCCCGATTTGTGCAAAACTACCAGAGGCAAGGATTCCAAATCCTATTTATAAAAGGTCAGACAAGCCCCCTCAATTCTCTTTACGGTTTGCTGTTGATAGTTTGTCACCATCTTATGCTTACCTCGCAACAAAGCCCCTGTTCCGAGCTAAGCAGGGGACTTAATGTTGATGGTGGTTTTTAAACAAGGGGTAAAATCGTAAAACCCCATGACCTAGTGTTACCCGCGACATATTAACTAAGAGCATTTAACTCAGGTGTAAATAATTAATAGGGGTATTTTTTCAAAATACCAGATTAGGGTTTTCGACACAGAACCCTAATTCCAAAACCAAGCCGCACACCGCGCACCATGGCAACAATGCCAAACCAAGCCGCACATGCGCACCACGGCAACAATGCCAAACCAAGCCGCACACTGCGCACCACGGCAACAATGCCAAACCAAGCCGCACACTGCGCACCATGGCAACAATGCCAAACCAAGCCGCACATTGCGCACCATGGCAACAATGCCAAACCAAGCCGCACACTGCGCACCATGGCAACAATGCCAAACCAAGCCGCACACTGCGCACCATGGCAACGACGCCAAAACCAAACTACATATCGCACTCATTGGCAACCATGCCAAACTAAGCCGCTATGCCATTGGCACATGCCAAATATAGCGCCCTAGGCTTGCAAAACGTGCAACTAGGTCAACATGGCCGTACGTGCCATTGGCACATGCCAACACATACCACAAGCCATATTTCCAAACCGCTATGCCATTGGCACATGCCAAATATAGCTCCCTAGGCTTGCAAACCATGCAACCTAGGCCAAGTCGGCCACGCATGCCATTGGCACATGCCAACATGCTCGCTGGTAGCTTTTCCTACCGAGGCCACGGCCCTAACGGCCACGCATGCCATTGGCACATGCCAACATGCTCGCTGGTAGCTTTTCCTACCGAGGCCACGGCCCTAACGGCCACGCATGCCATTGGCACATGCCAACATGCTCGCTGGTAGCTTTTCCTACCAAAGCCACCGCCCTAACGGCCACGTATGCCATTGGCACATGCCAACATGCTCGCTGGTAGCTTTTCCTACCGAGGCCACGGCCTTAACGGCCACGCATGCCATTGGCACATGCCAACATGCTCGCTGGTAGCTTTTCCTACCGAGGCCACGGCCCTAACGGCCACGCATGCCATTGGCACATGCCAACAAGCTCGCTGGTAGCTTTTCCTACCAAAGCCACCGCCCTAACGGCCACGCATGCCATTGGCACATGCCAACATGCTCGCTGGTAGCTTTTCCTACCAAAGCCACGGCCCTAACGGCCACGCATGCCATTGGCACATGCCAACATGCTCGCTGGTAGCTTTTCCTACCAAGGCCACGGCCCTAACGGCCACGCATGCCATTGGCACATGCCAACATGCTCGCTGGTAGCTTTTCCTACCAAAGCCACGGCCCTAACGGCGACGCATGCCATTGGCACATGCCAACATGCTCGCTGGTAGCTTTTCCTACCAAAGCCACGGCCCTAACGGCCACACATGCCATTGGCACATGCCAACATGCTCGCTGGTAGCTTTTCCTACCAAAGCCACGGCCCTAACGGCCACGCATGCCATTGGCACATGCCAACATGCTCGCTGGTAGCTTTTCCTACCAAGGCCATGGCCCTAACGGCCACGCATGTTATTGGCACATGCCAACACGCTCGCTGGTAGCCTTCATCACATAGCCGTGCCCCTAATGCACGCCGGTAGCCTAACTTGCAAGCCGTGCAACTTAGGCCAACTTAGCCGCACGCGCCATTGGCACATGCCAAATCCCACGCTGGTAGCCTAACTCGCAAACCATGCAACCTACCACCAAGGCATTCCGCACATGCCATTGGCACATGCCACACACGCCACTAGCAGCTCTGGCATCGCCACTTACACTCAACGTACAACCTACCACCAAGGCATTCCGCACATGCCATTGGCACATGCCACACACGCCACTAGCAGCTGTGGCATTGCCACTTACACTCAACGTACAACCTACCACCAAGGTGTTCCACACATGCCATTGGCACATGCCACGCACGCCACTGGCAGCTCTGGCATTGTCACTTGCGCTCGAAGTACAACCCGCAACAAGGGCATTCCGCACAAGCCAATGGCAAATGCCACACGCGCCACTAGCAGCGCCACTTGCACTCAAGGTGCAACCAACACTCGAGATATCAACACAACCTGGGGGATGCTTTCTAGGGTTTTGGTTTGGCGGTCACAGCATGCAGCGTACACTACGCTCACATTAAGAAAGCGTGAATAGGAATAAAGCGGTCAAATAAAAGAGGAAATAATGGTGAAAACGTTTTCACCCATTAACACCATGCGGTTACCACCTCCTCCCTCCCATTATTTCACCCTTTACTCTCTTCCTTCATGAGGCCAGAGTACGTTTCAATCTCGACTTGTATAAATAGGTCTTACCTATTTCCACCGGACAACAAGTCTCGGTCGGGGAGAAAAATACTACACTCTCGGAAAGGCAACTTTGCAAGCTCTCCCAAAAGCTTTCATCTCTTGCAAGCTTCCCAAGCTTTTAATTTACGATACAAGTCGAGATACTACCATCCTGCACTATTCTCGGGTCTCAACACCTTTCTTTGCTTCCCTCCCCAAATCAACCCTTCTCCTCCACTTTGTGATCAAGCAAGTCTGGAACGGCCATTTCTTGGTTTAGGCCGGACTTGTACAGATTGATCTCTCGAATCTATAAAGTGCTCACGTGCAGCACATTTGTTTAGGGTTTGAACCAGTTTCTCACTCACATACCGAATTTACCGAAATCGGCAGAAACGATTTTTACCCATAAACACCTACATATTGGAAGTTTGCAAAGTCAAGCTCAAAGGGTATTCTCAACTCAGATAAAAATAGTTTGTGAACAACAAATTGTTCTAACTAAGATTGCTAAGGATCTATGAATATCTATTGCTCGAATCATATTTTGAGAGTTCAATCAAGATAAGCTTGAACTCGAAATTTCTTCTTTTCCATATTAAATATACTAAAATCATACGACAACGTCTCATAAGATACAATGGTAGATACGATGAATAAATATGATAAACCAGTCTTGACATACCTTTTTGTTGATGAAGTTCTCGCAAATGTCTTCGTTTGTTCTCTAGTCTTCAATCTTTGAGGATATTCGATGATATTTTATACTCGACTAATATGCTAGAATCCTAGTCTGAGACTTGACTTTAGTATACTATAAATCAACATATAGATATATATAGATATAACATTGACAACAAGTTTGAGATAACAAAACTTGCGAGTTCGACAGAGCGATGCTGTAATAGTATCGAAGATATTAAGAACGTGGTAAGCAGTAAAGACAAGGAATACTTTAAGAAAAATAAACTAAGATCTCTAGCTTCGATGCCAAGGTTACCAATTTATGCTATTCGTAAACTACAATATTGAGTTATATTTTCTCTAAGATATTTATATAGCTTACACGGGTGTTAGATTAAGTTCTTTTATGGGTTATGTTCTTCGTTTTCATGAAGAACATGCAGAAGAATCGGTGGATATGATTGACCTACAGAAACCGATTCTGGGTACTAAATTTTTTGAATTTTGTGCTCTCTCAATTGGTTTTTATGAATATGGTTTATCTACCAATTATGGTCACCAGTCTTTTGGAATTCCCACATTAGAATCCGTATAGTTTTATATGTTTTATCCATAGATTGATTGTGAACTAAGATTTGGTTATTCCGATAATGTAGATCTTAGTTGATCTGAACCGATATAAAGGATTTATTAGTTTAAACGGAAGATATTTTGTAACTTAACATTAAATCTGATTAAGTTATGTGGATTGACAGAGCGGTTACCAAACATAAATTGTTCGATCTTATCGTGACTGTGAATCCTAAGGGTGTAATTGGTACTGCTAGCAGTATGGTGATTATCTTGTCTTCAAAACTAAATCTTAATATTGTGCACACTTATGATAACCAATTTGATGCTCTTGTTACTAATATTTCTAATAAAGTTGTTTGTATGTTTCTGGGATATGTGGATGTCCTTATGATAGAGTTAAAAAAAAAATGAGCTGACAATACTTTGATCACATGTCTAGAATTTTGGAGGTCCATTGGCTTGCGGTATGTAAATCAAACTTTATTTTGAATAGGTCTGAAAAAGTGGAAAACTAGTAAGCCACACTAAAACTCTCTATTTCACCCAATTAGTCAACATATCCAAACTAATGGATTTGAGCTTTGTAGGATATCAGTTCACTTGGTCGAACAAACGTGAGGGTAAAGAATTTATAGAAACTAGGCTCGACTATCAAACACTCAATGTTTTGACTTTTTCCCTCGTGCTTCGGTATATCATTTACCATCCACGGGGTCTGACCATAGTTCGGAGTTGTTTAGAAACTCGCCTTGTTAGAAGGATGGTTGCTAAGCCATTAAAGTTTTTTTGGATCTACTTGGAAGATCCATATTGCCATCAGGTCATTGAAGACTATTGGGATTGTGATCCTACAGGGTCTAATGCTTTCAAACTAGTTTTCTAGGCTCAAAGATGTTTAGAAATACACTAAAAATTTGAATAGGGAACACTTTGGTAATATTCAACACAAAAGATCTAAATCAAAAGATTTATTACGCTAAGAATACCCTAATCCTTCGAATAACAATCCTAGAGTCGTTAGAATAAAAGAGGAGCTAGAAAATTGGTACAAATATGAAGACGGTTACTAGAAAGTTAAAGCTTGTGATAGTAATATCCTATTAGTGGACAAAAACATGGATTTCTTGCACTCTACAACCAAACATAAATCTATGAGGCTAAGAATAAAACCTATCAAAAATATGTTGGCCCTTGGTGCAAGGATAGGACCGGTAAAACTGACTGCTTCTGCGGTCATTTTTTTTCTTCTATGGCTAGGTACTCAAACCCCGTTATCGCGGATGATATTTTAGAACTTATACCTAGTTGTATAACTAATTTGGATAATGAACTAGAGATCAAACTCATAGATGGAGATCAAACTCATTTTGTTTGATATGGGAACCAATAGATCTCCAAATTCATATGGTTTTTTGGCTATTTTTTATCAAAAAAACTGGACCCTGGTTAAGGATGACACAACTAATATGACCAAGGGATTCTTTGAATCGAAGCATTTTCTAAAAAAAGATTGATTCGAGTTTCATCGCCCTTATCCCTTAGAAAGAGTCTCCAGAAACTCCTATCGAGTTCCGACCTATCTCTTTTTGTAATGCTATCTACAGAACTATCTCGAAATTGCTTGCAAACAGAATAAAGCCTTTCCTTGATAAGATCATTTCTCTTTATCAGTCGGCTTTTATCCCTGGCATAAAAAAATCTAATATTGTAATAGCTCACGAGGTTATCCACACTGTGAGAACTAAAAAAAGCCAAGGGAGGATGTATGGGATTAAAAATTGACATGTCAAAAGCGTTCGACCGAGTGGAATAGGTTTTCCTTACTAGGATAATGGGAAAATGGGATTTTGTAAAGACTGGATTAACCTAATTGTATTGATACCCCGTCTAGTTCCGTTCTAATCAATGGCTATCCTGCGGGTTTTTTCCAACCAAGTAAGGGTCTGAAACAAGGGGACTCTGTCTTCTCTTACCTTTCATCCTCTGCATGGAAGGTCTTTCTAGAGAGCGATAAAAAATGTCGAGAAACAAAAAATCATAAATGGGGTTAAATTTAGAAAGGTATCTCCATCTATTTCCTAAAAGTTGAAACAATTTTGTAAATTGAATATTACCATGTTATCGAGGATAGGTTGGAGGTTAGTTAAAAATGAAAATCAACTCTAGGCTAAAGTTCTTAAAACTAAATATTTTTGACAAAGTTTTTCTTCTTTGTCTCTCTAAACCAATTGCTTCTAGTTCCTGGTTGTGGAAAAGTTTTTTATTGGGTCTAAATATGTGGGAGTATGGGAAACATGAACTGGTAATAATATCCAAATTTGGAATCACAACTTCCCTTAGAAAAATCAAACTCTATTGATAAACATGAAATAACTCTCATTATCCAAAACACTTTTATTGGGTAAGTCAGATGATAGACAGTAAGACAAAACAATGGAATATCAATTTCATAAAATAAGTCATGCCATTGCTGAAAACATAATCTTAATAAACATATGGCATTTAAAGAATGAAACTGATTGCTTCAGATGGCCACTGACTCAATCGGGCCAACTGAGAGTCAAATCTATGTACAACTACACCCTAGGAAACCATCCAGTTTCCAGACGTGACTCCAAATTCCAGTTCCCTTATTTGGTTATATCGGTCTATGTATTTCATCCATGAGTACCGACTATATCCTCTCCCCAGTGTAACATGTGTTAGTCTAGTACCATGCATATTCTCCTAGACTGCCCTTCCAATAAGGCAGTATGGTTTGGGATAAAGTACAGAATGATAAGAAGTATAGTTTTAAGCATAAAACAATGAATCGAATCTTGGTTTTATGGTAACAATAACTGTATGGTGGACAATGTGGAATGGAATGACCCGTGTATTATAGTGTGTTTGCAAGGCTTGTTGTTTTTAAATTTTTCAAAATGAATTTGTATCACCATCAAAAATAATTACACTTATTCATAGCCATATCAAAACAAACACTCCAAAACCCAAAAACCAAATCGTGAATAGAAAACCATCTTTAGCTGAAGTTACAAACCTGAACACAAAAACAACAACACCGGAAAGCACCATAATGATACACGTCAAGTTTATGTCAGCACTAACAATGATAGGTATAATTCTCCTAATCACAGATGAAAAAGTACAATTTGAAGGAGCATGGACCTTCAAAGTTGGAACAAGAAGCATAGAGAAGGGAAGGTTCATGAGGCTAATAGAGGCAATAAAAAGGAAAAGGAGGACCTATAATGTTAATTTGTGAGACACAAGGTTGGGGCAGAAGTGGATTATGAAGTGGAGGAAACGAGAAAACATCTAAGTAGCACAATCTTTGAGAAAAATGTGGAACTTTTTACCCTTTTAGAACATTGTCTTGTATTTCCGTAAGGCTCAACTGGATGCCGAAACTTAATAGTTTAGCTGTTCAATGTCTTGCGTCTTTAGATGTTCATAAACATAAACCCCGATTCCAAAAATCGGTTGATAAGAAGTCTGATATAAACCAATTAATGCAAATTTTCATTAAAAAATAATCGTTCATACTTTTCGGAAATCTCATTCATTTCAAATCAAACTAATTAACTCACTTTCTTAGGCATTTCCGAATGTAATTAGCACGTGAAACAATCGTTCGAACCCATGTGACAACCTTAATGGACAAATTATAGTTTCGTGAGGGTTTAAATATAAATATACCCACAAAATCTACACAAGAACTTCTAAAACTCCCAATCTTCATCGTAGAAATTTTTGTTCGCTTCAATGAAACCCTACATAAAGTCCGGGGCATGCTCCGGAATTTTGGATATCATGAATTGATAACTTTTATTAAATGTGAATGCTTTTCCCTTTTCCTCCAAGTAGTGCGCTTTTACAACTTCCTCCTACAAGAACACAAACACAAACTTATTTTGTTATTGTCGTTTGATTAGAAGATCAAACGAATGTGTGGATTCTAGAATTTTTCAAAAACTACCGGGGTTGGTTTGCAAGCTTGATTTTGAAAAGGCGTTTGATAATGTGAATTGGAATTTTTTAAATGAAGTTTTGTTCAAAATGGGGTTTGGTGGTGTTTGGAGGGCTTGGATTAGAAATTGTTTAACATTCTCAAAGTTCTCGGTTCTTGTAAATGGATCGCCTTTCGGTTACTTCGGTAGTGAAAAAGGACTTCGTCAAGGAGACCCCCTTTCTCCTTTCTTTTTACTATCGTTGGTGAAGTCTTAAGTTGTATGTTGAGAAAAGCACAAGAACATGATCAAATCTCGGGTTTTTCCGTCAAGGAGGGGGGAACAAAGATAAATCACTTGCAATTTGCCGATGATACTATCATTTTTCTTAATGCAAAGAGAGAACAAGTTGATGCCATTCCTTACCTTCTTCTTTGTTTCGAGTCAACTTCGGGTTTGAAGATAAATTTCTCCAAAAGTAGCTTATTCGGAGTCGCGGTTTAGGAGGAAGTTGAAAATTATGCTCACATGCTAGGATGAAAGTATGCGAGTTTTCCTAGCATATATCTTGGCCTACCATTGGGAGACAAGGTAGGAGGCACTCAAAAATGGGAAAAACCACTTGAAATTTGTGGGAAAAGAGTTACTTCTTGGAATGGAAAAACAATAGCAAGAGGAGGTAAGTTAACTCTCATCAAAAGCGTTTTAGCTAGTCTACCCATTTATTATCTCTCTATTTTTCTTGCTCCTTGCTCCATAACTAAGAAAATTGGTAGAGTTTGGAGAAATTTCTTATGGGATGATGAAAATAAGAAAAGAATTCACAATATTAGTTGGAATTATCTTCAAAACCAAAAGAAAAAGGTGGTCTTGGTATAAGAAGAGCTAAGCAAGTGAACTCGGCTTTGCTTAAAAAATGGTGGTGGCGCTTTGGCATAGAGAAAGAAGCATTGTGGAGGAAAATCATGGTTGAAAAATTTGGCGAAACATTTACCGAATGAGAAACTCTCCAACCCAAAGGAGCGAAAGGTGGTAGCTTGTGGTTTAATATCTATAAAGAGCTTGAAGATTTCAATAAAAGTATTAGATTCAAGATTGGAGTGGGTAACGAAACTAGATTTTGGGAAGATTCTTGGCTTGGTAAAGGAAGATTATGTGATATGTTTCCTTTGGCTTATGAAGCCTGAAGGACCAAGGAGTTCGTGGTGGCTAGTATGTATGAAGTTAGGGAAGGTGGTGTAAGGTGGACGTTTATGTCTAGGCAAAGATACTCTCAAACCATTACAAGTGAAGTGTTATCTATATCAAATCTTCTTTCTTCCATCTCTATTCAAGAAGGGGTTATGGATACCCAAATTTTGGTTGGTAGTGATCATGGTCAATATACAGTAAAGGATGGAATTAGAGACAACGACGATCAAGGTGAGCCGAATTATCCAATGAATGTTGTTTGGAGTAATGAGTACTCTCACAAAATCAATTTCTTTATTTGGCTTCTCTCTCATGATCGGGTAATGACAGCGAATAAACTTCTAAGAAGAGGTATGGATGTCTCTAGTGTTTGTCGTTTTTGTGAGGAAGACGATGAATCAAGCTCGCACTTGTTTTATGATTGTTGGAGAATCCGGAGAATATGGGATTACTTTGTTGAAGGGTGCCACTTTGGATGGTCACACGACCCTAATATCATTACATCTATGAAAACTTGGAAGTTTAATTGGGGAGACGGGAGACTTACTAGAATATGGAATAACGTCCCGATTTCTATATGGTGGTGTATATGGAAAGAGCGAAATGCAAGAACCTTTGATAACGAAAAGAAAACTTTGGCAAGCCTCATTAGAAATATCAAATTACAAGCGTTCTTTTGGGCCGAATCGAATACAAGAATGTTAGGGCTTACGGAAAATATTGTAATTTCATTATGGGATTCATTTTTCCGGCCTCCGTAATTTTTGTGGTTTGTTCTTGGGTAGCCGAATCCCCTTTCGGTTCTCCGTTTTTTGTTCGGTTGTAATCATTGGGTTAAGGTACCCCTCTTTAGTGCCTTTTTTCAATGAAATTTCTTTCTGACCGATCAAAAAAAAATATTAGAAGATCAAACAACTTAGCTTATGCAGAACAAACTCTAAAAATACTTACAAATTGTTGCATCGACAAGCTTAAATGGTTTTCATTATAGATTCGTACTTGTATGCTATGTAACCAATGCATTTTGGATAAGTTGATACCTACCGTGAATTTTTTGCATAGTTTTTCTCTTTTCATTAGGTTTCGGCCTTTACTCTTTCAGGTTGGACATCTACACGTCGACTTTCGGCATACCATCTTTTGATTATGGCCAATTCTTCGCTTGAATCAAATGATGACATGCTTGTATATGGAGGGTGCGAAATGATTTAGGGAAGAGTAGATAATGAAACTAGGTGTGTGTGTTGTTTAAGGAGTAGATGAAGTAGGAGTGAATAAAATATGGAAGTTTGGCCGAAATTTGGTTTGGGTAAGAGGTTCTTTTTATATAGAGGAATACCCAATGACTAGTTTTTTTTCGAAAGTGGTGAAATTATTAGTCACAATCGGTTCCTATTGTTTTACACGTAGGTAGATCGGTTATAGCCTACAAAATCAACAAAAAACTGACGATTTTCATGTTTGCAGAATCGGTATATAAGATCATCCAAATAAACTGATTACGGGATAAAATCATCGGAATCAATTGGTGTAGATATTCATATAAACCGATTGTTGGCTTGTAATTACATAGAAAGAAAAGCTGAATCATGCATAAATCTCCCTTGTACCATAGACCCATTGCATATCATAGGTATAGTTAAAAACCAAAAGTTCATTGTACCATAATTAAAAAGCACTACCATATTACCATAATTTTTAGGATTTTGTTTGTTTGTGAATTATTTTGTTTTTGGTATAGAGAGCAAAGGAAATTTATGGAGAATCGACTTTCCGATTAAGAATGGATTGATCCGATTTGTGTGCATTGAGACATTGGAGCGGGACTTGTATATCAATTCCCAGAGAAACATGTTTTTTTGATAACCTATTCTATATCCGATTGTTGTTTTATTGATTATTATCTGATTGTTATTTTCTTGATTAATTATGAATATGAGTGATGATCATCATAAGGTATTGGGTCTTTTGAATATGATGTTGTCCCATATTTATGACTTTATCCTTTTCCATGGAACTTTATATTGCCCACGTTTTTATTAACTATAGCCCAAAAAATTTAAGTTAAAATGAAAAGCTAAAATTACCAAACAAGTCTTAATTATTTTTACTAATAATCTCAGTTCTTCCCCAAAATCAAAATATAAACCCTAATTTTTTCTTTTCTAGATCCAAACTAAATTATACTTCAATCTATTTCTAGTCATTCTATCATTATTCGTACAAATCGCCTAATTATAAACCTTACTTTTTACTTTTTCCCCAAACAAATTAAACCAACTTTTTATCTTTTCTCTAAAATAATATATTGTACTTATTCTTCCTAAATCATGATTGTAGTAATATCCATTGATATTCTTTTTTCCCAATCATGATTACTTAAATTGGTTATTCTAAAAAATCATCAACTATGCCATAAATCTTACATAACTTTCATTATAAAATTTGTTTAACTGACTTTATTTTATTTTTTTGATTTAGGGATTTGAGAATTTATTTTGGGCTATATATAAAAATTATGTATAATTTTATGGGCTATGTTAATAATTACAAGGATATGTTTGGTTAGATTAATGACTTATTTTATGGGGGCTATAGTTAATAAAAGCATGGGCTATATTTAAGAGAAGCCGTACTTAAATGAATTCATCAGTGACCTGTACCCAAAGTTGGATGGAATGAAAATAGTTCTTTTTGCCGCCAACATAAGTGAATCTCTAGGGTGCAGTAACATAGCATCACACTCTTTATACTCTTCCCTACATCGCAAACAACTTCGTTATACCAACAACCAGTAAAAGTTTATTCAAAATCAAGAAGTAATAATCCGTATATGATATTGTAGTGATGTAGTCTGAGACTGAAAAATCACTAACAATAACAACTGTCCAGTCACTCACTTGAATTGATACATCGAGTATGCGTGTCCCAATGTCTGCAGCTATTTGTCAATTGGAAACATTATTTCAGCAAAGTGAAGCTTCACTTTATGGTTTCCTGGACATAAGCAGATGCCATAATACTTGAATGAGAGGTGAAATATAAGTGATCATGTATAAGTCTGTAACTGTTATGTTTGGGCTCTCTTGAGTAAGATAGTTAGCTTTGCCTTTGAGTAAGGGTACGATAATTTGTTATTATTTTCTGTCTCGTTGTCTAAATTTTATTATTGTTTTGTGCAGTTTTCAAACTGATGGCATTATCTTACTTGTTGATCCACATGTAACCTAGCACGTGATTTATACCACAAAGCCTTTTTGAGCATCGGGTCAGACACGTCGAAACCAATTGTCATAGCATGCAACAAGTCCGAGACACATCCAAAAAAGCATGTCAACTCACGACCAAAAATTAATGTTGGGGTCAAGATTCCTAGCTACTATATTTCTGCAAAGAACCATGTTGATATCAGAAAACCATTTTTGGGGATAGCAAAAGCGATTGGGTAATGTTTTAAACTCTTGTTATATTCCTTATGATAAGGATACACTGTCACGGTACATTGTTGATACCTCTCATGATGTTCGCTGTACTGTTTGTTAAATTTAGTTTGTTAATTGTCAACCATTGTTGCATGTCTCTGATATATATCATTGCTTCTCTAGTTTGAAGCTGGGAGTTCTGGCGCAATGGGATTTAGATTCAGATGCCGGTTATGCCTTGTTCAGGTCCGTATAGTTCTTGTGATTTATGATTGCTTTCCTATTGTTATTGCTTGATCTAGTTACTGGTGGCGGGAATGGTAGCACATGAATACTGAATATTAATGTTCTTCTAGAGTTTATCTATGTTTAATTATTTGGGTTATGATGGTTATTTTGCTGAGCACATTTGTCAACAGTCTCCAATTTAAGCTTTTACTGGGATATGAGATGAAATCTACTGCATCGTTTTGCAATGATTAAACAAATACATTGCATGATTATGTTCTTTCTTAGATAGTTATTGCCTTTATTTAATTTTTTATGCCTTAAACATATCTGAAAAGACCAAGCAAAATAATGATAGACCATACATGAACAGAAATGAAATGATGCACTGAAGGCAGATTAAGATGACAACCTGCTGCAAATGGGACTTCTAGATGTGGCAAAACATGACTTGACATGCCAAATATATCAATTACTAGCGTTTCTACCTTAAGTTGACCAACCTTTTGATTTAGGGTGAACCATTTTACTGGCAAAGTGGTGAATTACATATTTTCATAGAGGTAAACGTCATATTTTTTTTTACAATACCCCAGTAGCATTGGTGATACTGATGGTAATTGTGGTGTCAATTGGGAAAGTATTTGCTAACATCTTTGATTGGATAATAAATATGTCTCCGTGGTAGTAATGTGAATAAGACCAAATTAAAAGAAATCTTATTTGTTGATGACTCTAACCAGTGGAATAATTTGATGCATCGCAGGAGATAAACAGCCTACAGTGAAAGCATTGGATTCTTAAAAGCAATAAAATGGGCTACCGAACTACTTATATCTACTTTTGCATTTTCTTGGTACTCGTATCAGGGGAATCGAAGACTGCAGTACTGATGTAATTGCTAATGAACTTGCTAGGTTTTCTAAAAGGAGTGAATTAGGATATGATGGTATATTCTGACTTTCGTAAACATATTAGTATATCTTTCTGTCAAATATAGTTTAGCCTTGTTTTTTTTTATTGGATTTGTCAGTAATGAAGGATTGTTAAGATGATGTTACTTTCTTATAAGCGGTAGAGCAATTGCATTGTTAGGAGTATCATTTTCATTTTCAACAAAATGAATAACTTGAAAATTCGAGGTTCTAACTTGAAATGCGAGAATCAGACCCCTCAACTTACACAAGTGAATTGGATTAAATAGTTGCTCATCATGAAGGAAGGAGTGTTTAGTTTACACATTAGAATTTGTTATCGTCCCTCGTGAACCAACAATCCACACAAAAGTAAACACTAACATTTACTGACATAGCCAACCACCGCAGGCAGGACAGCTGACCCCAAAAAGTAAACACGATTACACCAACATTCACCAATAGACCCTCCACAACAATCGAAATGAAAAAAAGACAGAGACATGATTTTTGTCCGTCTCCTTTACAAAGGTTTCTTTCAATTCATGGAAAAATATCAGGAATTATTGAAATAAGGACATCAATGGTGCTCAAGAGGTCTAGTTTTTAGGGGTTTGCAGTCATTTTGGCAGTAATGGCGTCAGCTTCTCCATCTGCTTCTCCATCTGTACGAAATGGTAGTGGTGTTACTAATTCAGCAGTCGCTGCTGGTGGCTCTATTACTAGTGGAGCAGCTCTAAGCAGATCTGTACCAGAGGAAACCTTAAGGTTTGATTTCTTCTTCTGTTTTGTTCATTTCTACTATTTGGGAGTTTAAATGTAGTTGATGTTTAGGAAGAACTCCAACAATAACCTGATAATTTGGAGTGTTTTGAAGAACTTGAGTTCTGAATTTACCACTGAAACCCCAGAAATAGCATTTCGATACTCTAAATTTTCGATTTCATTACATATCTTTTAAAACTGAAGTTGGACTTTAGGACCTATTCGTGACATGATATTTTGAGGTTAGTTGTTTCTGTTCACCATGGCAGATTTGTAAACTGAGGGTATATGCTGTGTCAGACACATACCTGTTGCAACTGTAACAATAAAACACTAAAAGAAGATGTGAAGATGTTAGAAATAAATTTTCTGAAAGGTAAATAAACACTCAAATGGACAGCAAACAGAGGACAGAGTCACGTGTTCAACACGCTGTCCTTAACACGATAGTTGACCGGTACGCCTCAAGAATGAGTGATACCTATACCCCGTGGTCAAGTCGTATCCAGGATAAAACTGCCTGTTGCAAGCACTGTTAGCACTACAGTACTTGCCCACTCTTACGAACTCAACAGCAATGGCACAGAAGAAATGAAAATACCACGCAGAGGGAGAGAGACGAAAAGAAGAGGATAGTAGCTCTTCTGGATACAAATTGAAATGAAGGTTTCGAGTCTCTTTTATAGCAGAAATGGGAGAGGTGCAATTAATGCAATTGATGGAGAATCAATTCCTTGCGCCATGCAAGGCAATAAAGAATAAAATGGACAGAAAACAGCTATGGCATTTAATCGAAATTATGTCAATGTCTTTTGATTTTTTGGAAAGAAATCAATGTCGAAAATATGTCATCATAACTTAAACTAGGCAATAAAAAGTATTGCGCCTGGTCAGACGACCCCCACCCCCCCACCCCCCACCCCACACACACACACACACAATTAATAACCATACCTTCCGCAAGAATTTCATTGATAATTTGCTGGAATTCAAGGAATTGATCAACCACAGATTTGTCATTCGACATTTTAAATTCCATGAACCTAGCTACCAAGAATAACTTACTTCCAGCAGTTTCATCTTGGTATTTTGCCTCCAAAGCAGCCCATAAATCAGAAGCAAAAAAGTTCTCCTTAGCATTGTAAAAGTCATACAAAGCATCCTCTAAACAATTCAAAATATGATTTTTAGCCATGTAGTTACTCCTCTTCCATTCTTCTAAAACAGACTCACTACCAGCATCATTCAAGGATTCATCAAAAGGTTTCAGAACATAAGAATCCAGTTCATGGTAACTCAGAAGAAACAACATTTTCGACTGCCACCTCTTAAAGTCTTTCCCAGAAAATTTAGCAGGCCTTTCAACATCGTTCTTACCCATTGTTACAGAGAGAGAAGAACTATCGTGTTAAGATTGTTGCAATTGTAACAATAAAACACTAAAAGAAGATGTGAATATGTTAGCAATAAATTTTCTGAAAGGTAAATAAACACTCAAATGGACAGACAAAAGAGGATGAGTCACGTGTTCAACACGCTGTCCTTAACACGATAGTTGACCGGTACGCCTCAAGAATGAGTGATGCCTATACCCCGTGGTCAAGTCGTATCCAGGATAAAACTGCCGATTGCAAGCACTGCTAGCACTACAGTACTTGCCGACTCTTACGAACTCAACAGCAATGGCACAAAAGAAATGAAAATACCACACAGAGGGAGAGAGACGAAAAGAAGAGGATAGTAGCTCTTCTGGATACAAATTGAAATGAAGGTTTCGAGTCTCTTTTATAGCAGAAATGGGAGAGGTGCAATTAATGCAATTGATGGAGAATCAATTCCTTGCGCCATGCAAGGCAATAAAGAATAAAACGGACAGAAAACGGCTATGGTATTTACTCGAAATTATGTCAATATCTTTTGATTTTTTGGAAAGAAATCAATGTCGAAAATATGTCATCATAACTTAAACTAGGCAATAAAAAGTATTGCGCCAGTCGACGCCCCCCCACACACACACACACACACACACAATTAATGACAAAATTTAATTTAATTTAAATATTCTTTTAGAAATAATTCAAAGGAAATTTTGCCAAAAAAGGAATGTCTTGGTTGACCTGTCCACGATGGTGGCACGAGCCCAAGCCTTAAGCCCAAGCCTTAGTGGAAACAAAAATATTTCGGCCCACCCGTTCCCCCCACACTAACTATCCATAAAGGAATAGCTATATAGTGGATATATCTTTAGTTATACCCAATGTGGGACTAAAGGACCTATTTCATTCACTCATAGAAAATGAGTAAGAGCTCTTAGAGACCCAAAGGTCCTAAGTTCCATTCCCACCAAGACCATAAAATCAAAACATTAAAAACTCATTTTCTCCAACAATCCCCCACATGAATGAAATACCGATACAAAAATCAGAAAACGGAAAGCGAGAAATACCACTTAGGCAAGATGTGTCCATGAGGTCTTGAACCTTTGCTTAGTGAGAAATTGTCGGGACTACTTGATGGACAGTGAACGCGATGTCTTGAACTGCCATCGTTTGGTGTAATCCGCGATAA
Organism: Papaver armeniacum; assembly: GCA_023531295.1. Classification (NCBI taxonomy): domain Eukaryota; kingdom Viridiplantae; phylum Streptophyta; class Magnoliopsida; order Ranunculales; family Papaveraceae; genus Papaver; species Papaver armeniacum. The sequence continues at coordinate 791,903 of JAJJWW010008436.1, forward strand.
TAACCACGCGTGATATCTCTCTAGGTGCTTTGTCAAGTTCGTGTCGTTGTGTCCTTTTGGCCCCCGGACAAATCCCGTTTCTCGAGAATGCTCTAGAGAATCGCTCTATTCTCATAGGAAGCGACCCACTTCCACATTCAGATAGGTGAGTTCCATCAAGAGTGTTTACTGCTACACCCCACTTCAATCTTAAATTGAAACTATATAACTCATTAACACTTAGTTAAAAGTCATCATTCACATGCAGTCACACTATCACGTCTACACCATAGGGAAGGGGCAGAGAATGAAATTCTCTGATAGTGTTTACCTTGACCCGCCACAAATTAGTTGTCTCATTCAAAACCTTGATCTTGGGATCTCCAGTCAGCAAGGTTGAGTATCCTTCATGGCAAGTTTATTTAATGAGCCTAAGCCTCATCCCCCTCGATGCATTATTAACTATCTCCTTGGACAAACCTTTCGTCAAAGGGTCCGCGATATTCTCCTTAGACTTTACCCAATCAATTGAAATATCGCCTTTTGAGATTAGTTTTTTCAGGGTATTATGTCTTCTTTTAATGTGTATAGACTTCCCATTATAGTAGATGTTTTTAGCCTTAGATATAGCGACTTGATTATCACAATGTATAGATATAGGCTGGCACAGGCCTATGCCGAGAGAGGAATGTCTTCTAAAAAGCATCTTAGCCAAGCGGCTTCCTCTCCCGCTTTATCTAACGCAATCAACTCGGATTCCATAGTGGATCGAGCTATGCGGTATGTTTGGAACTCTTCCAAGAAATGACTCCACCGCTAGAGTGAAAACATATCCACTCGTAGACTTAGTCTCCTCCGAGTCGATATCCATTAGCATCACAAAATCCCTCAAGGACGGCGTAGGTACCCTTCATAATTTAAACAAAAGGTCAAAGTGTATTTCAAATACCTCAACACTCTAAAAAGTGCATCCCGGTGTTCGCCCGGATTACAAGTATACCTACTTAACCTACTCACAATCATAAGCAATGTCTGGCCTAGTACAGTTCATCAAATACATCAGACTTCCTATAACTCGTGAGTATTCTAGTTGTGACACTCCATTACCCTTATTCTTTTTGAGTCTACAACAAGGATCATACGGAATATAAGCAGGTTTACAATCAAAATGATTGAATTTTCTAAGCACAGATTCAACATAATGAGATTGACTAAGACTATAACCGTTAGAATTTCTTCTAATTTTCATCCCTAAGATTACATCTGCGGGGCCTAAGTCTTTCATGTCAAAGTTCTCATTTAGCATGCTCTTAGTGGAATTAATTACATCCATGTTTGTACCAAGTATAAGCATATCATCAACATACAAGCATCATTCACAAGTTTAGTATAGACACACTTGTCAGATTCATTGATTTTAAAACCACTAGAAAACATTACATGATCAAATTTTTCATGCGACTGTTTAGGTGCTTGTTTTAATCCATACAAAGATTTTTTCAGTTTACAAACTTTGTTTTCACAACCTTTCACTACAAAGCCCTCAGGTTGTTCCATGTAAATTTCTTCATCTAATTCACCATTTAGAAAAGGTGTCTTTACATCCATTTGATGTATCTCTAGGTTATGAACCGCAGCTATAGCAATTAACATCCTAATGGAAGTAATCCTCGTAACGGGTGAGTAAGTGTCAAAGAAATCTACACCTTCTTGTTGTTTATAGCCTTTAGCTACTAACCTAGCCTTGTATTTTTGAACAGTTCCATCTATATTACGTTTCCTCCTGAAGATCCATCTACATTCTATGGCCTTACACCCTAGAGGTAAATCTACCAGCTCCCACGTATCATTTTCTTTGATGGATTCCATCTCACTAACAGATGACTCTTTCCACCATGGAGCTTCAGAAGAAGTCATGGCTTCTCTATAAGTCTGAGGATCGACTCGCTAGTGTTACGAAGTCAGGTCCAAAGGAGGTTTTGGTTCTAGCCCTTTTACTTCTCCTAGGCTCAATTTCTACTTCGTCTTCCTCTAAAGGTAAAGTCTGAATGGTTGAAGGGACATCTAGGGGATCAAGACCTCTCTTACGAGAGTCAGATTTCAAAGGAAAAACATTTTCAAAGAACACAGCATCCCTAGATTCCATAATAGTATTCACACCAATTTCAGAAATTTCAGAACTCACAACCATAAATCTATATGCAGGAGTATGCTCAGGATACCCTATGAAGACACAGTCAACAGTTTTGGGCCCTATCTTGGTTGCTTTAGGTTTAGGGATCTGAACCTTAGCCAAACACCCCCGCACTTTGAAGTTTGCAAAAGAAGGTTGTCTACCTCTCCACAATTCATATGGAGTTTTATCTGATCCTTTAAAGGGTACTCTATTTAGGATATAACATGCTGAGAGGACAGCTCCCCCCCACAAGTTAGAAGGTAATCCTGAACTAATTAACATGGCATTCATCATCTCCTTAAGGGTACGGTTCTTCCATTCAGCTACACCATTGGACTGAGGTGAATAAGGAGGGGTAACCTCGTGTATTATGCCATGTTCTACACAGAAATCTCCTATCGGAACTCTGTACTCACCACCACCACGGTCGAGACCTAACTGTTTTAATGGTAGTATTTAATTGGTTTTCAACTTCTAGTTTATACATCTTAAAGGCTTCTAAGGCATCATCCTTACCTCTAAGCAAATATATATGACGAGTACCTAGTACGAGTCGTCTATAAAAGTAACAAACCATTTCTTACCACCTCTAGTTTGAACCGATTTCATGTCAACTAGGTCTCGAGTGAATTAATTCTAAGGGTTTAGAATTTCTATGAACTTTTTTGTTAAAAGGTTTTCTAGCATACTTTGATTCTACGCATATTTCACATTTGTGTTCCTTTTCCAAACTAAATTTGGGTATGCAGCCTACATTAGCCAGTTTATGCATTGAATTATAATTTACATGTCCAAGTCTACCATGCCAAACATTCAAAGACTCACAAACATAAGCAGAAGAATCATTCTTATTCATTACATCAGAGTTTAAATTAAGCTTATACTGACCCTCAGTCTTATAACCCTGCCCCACATAATCCTTACCCTTAGTTGCAACACATTTCCCAGATTCTATTACAATTTTAAAACCCTTATCATCTAGAACACCACATGAAACAAGATTTTTGCAGATGTCTGGAACATGAAGAACTTCATTCAAAGTGAGAGTCTTGCCAGAAGTGAGCTTGAGCCCAACTTTGCCTTTTCCTACAACCGAAGCTGCAGATGAGTTACCCATATAGAGTTTTTCTCCTTCCCCTACTTTATTATAGGAGGTGAACATATCTCTGTTTCCACAGACATGTTTGGTAGCCCCAGAGTCTACCCACCAGTCTCTCACATTTGTTACCAAATTTACTTCAGACACCGTGCCAGAAAATTCATCTTTGTTGTTTTCAACCAAATTAGCATTATTTTTATTTTTAAGGTCCTTACGGTTTCTACAGTGAACCGCCATATGGCCAGGATTTCCGCAAGCATAGCAATCGCCCTTAATTTTATTAATGCTAGATTTAGGTTTCTGAAACATACCTTTCTTGCCCGGAGGTTTCTTAGAGTTGTTTCGGTTCTTGTCACCTTTTTCAACATTTGAACCTTTGTGTTCAGTCACATGAGCTTTGTTAGACATGTCCCTTGTAGATGATACATTTTTGTCCTTGGAGCACAACAATTCTTCAACTTGAATCTTCTTACCCAAATCAACCATAGTGACTTCACCAGTTTCATGTCTCAGTTTCTTCTTGTACTCAGACCAGGAAGAAGGCAATTTCTCAATGGCAACAGACACTTGAAAAGTTTCATCAATAACCATACCTTCCGCAAGAATTTCATTGATAATTTGCTGGAATTCAAGGAATTGATCAACCACAGATTTGTCATTCGACATTTTAAATTCCATGAACCTAGCTACCAAGAATTTCTTACTTCCAGCAGTTTCAGCTTGGTATTTTGCCTCCAAAGCAGCCCATAAATCAAAAGCAGAAAAGTTCTCCTTAGCATTGTAAAAGTCATACAAAGCATCCTCTAAACAATTCAAAATATGATTTTTAGCCATGTAGTTACTCCTCTTCCATTCTTCTAAAACAGACTCACTACCAGCATCATTCAAGGATTCATCAAAAGGTTTCAGAACATAAGAATCTAGTTCATGGTAACTCAAAAAAAACAACATTTTCGACTGCCACCTCTTAAAGTCTTTCCCAGAAAATTTAGCAGGCCTTTCAACATCGTTCTTACCCATTGTTACAGAGAGAGAAGAACTATCGTGTTAATATTGTTGCAACTGTAACAATAAAACACTAAAAGAATATGTGAAGATGTTAGAAATAAATTTTCTGAAAGGTAAATAAACACTCAAATGGACAGCAAACAGGGGACAGAGTCACGTGTTCAACATGCTGTCCTTAACACGATAGTTGACCGGTACGACTCAAGAATGAGTGATGCCTATACCCCGTGGTCAAGTCGTATCCAGGATAAAACTGCCCGTTGCAAGCACTGTTAGCACTACAGTACTTGCCCACTCTTACGAACTCAACAGCAATGGCACAGAAGAAATGAAAATACCACACAGAGGGAGAGAGATGAAAAGAAGAGGATAGTAGCTCTTCTGGACACAAATTGAAATGAAAGTTTCGAGTCTCTTTTATAGCAGAAAATGGAGAGGTGCAATTAATGCAATTGATGGAGAATCAATTCCTTGCGCCATGCAAGGCAATAAAGTATAAAACGGACAGAAAACAACTATGGCATTTACTCGAAATTATGTCAATATCTTTTGATTTTTTGGAAAGAAATCAATGTAGAAAATATGTCATCATAACTTAAACTAGGCAATAAAAAGTATTGCTACTGGTCGACTCCCCCCCACACACACACACACACACAATTAATAACCATACCTTCCGCAAGAATTTCATTGATAATTTGCTGGAATTCAAGGAATTGATCAACCACAGATTTGTCATTCGACATTTTAAATTCCATGAACCTAGCTACCAAGAATTTCTTACTTCCAGCAGTTTCATCTTGGTATTTTGCCTCCAAAGCAGCCCATAAATCAGAAGCAGAAAAGTTCTCCTTAGCATTGTAAAATTCATACAAAGCATCCTCTAAATAATTCAAAATATGATTTTTAGCCATGTAGTTACTCCCCTTCCATTCTTCTAAAATAGACTCACTACCAGCATCATTCAAGGATTCATCAAAAGGTTTCAGAACATAAGAATCCAGTTCATGGTAACTCAGAAAAAACAACATTTTCGACTGCCACCTCTTAAAGTCTTTCCCAGAAAATTTAGCAGGCCTTTCAACATCGTTCTTACCCATTGTTACAGAGAGAGAAGAACTATCGTGTTAAGATTGTTGCAACTGTAACAATAAAACACTAAAAGAAGATGTGAAGATGTTAGAAATAAATTTTCTAAAAGGTAAATAAACACTCAAATGGACAACAAACAGAGGACAGAGTCACGTATTCAACACGCTGTCCTTAACACGATAGTTGACCGGTACGCCTCAAGAATGAGTGATGCCTATACCCCGTGGTCAAGTCGTATCCAGGATAAAACTTCCCATTGCAAGCACTGTTAGCACTACAGTACTTGCCCACTCTTACGAACTCAACAGCAATGGCACTGAAGAATGAAAATACCACACAGAGGGAGAGAGACGAAAAGAAGAGGATAGTAGCTTTTCTGGACACAAATTGAAATGAAGGTTTCGAGTCTCTTTTATAGCAGAAAAGGGAGAGGTGCGATTAATGCAATTGATGGAGAATCAATTCCTTGCGCCATGCTGATGCGTGTCGTAACCACAACAAATTAATTAATACTTTACTACCTAATTAACAAGTAATATAGGGTAGTCAAGGTCGATCCCACGAGGAGCACGAGATTCTAGTTGTAAAAGTTGTCACGAAAGGGGGGTGTAAAAAGCAAAAGAAAATAAACAAAACAATTAAAAGGTAAAGTTGAAAGCAATAAGAGAGACAAGATCAAGGAATCCTTCTTCGTTACGAAACAATGATTAAAGTTATGTTCTCTTCTACTTGTTATTAATCACAAATTATCACCAACCGTAGGTAAAGCAGCTAGCTCAGTGCTAAACCCCTAAATCCCTAGTATCATAGGACACGGAAGTTCTCGACTACTGGGATTCTAATCACCAAGCCACCTAGAATTAGCTCAACCTAGATGTAACGGGCTCATGCATTAGGTTCTCGTGAATTTCTTAGGTTGATATTAGTAGTTAGACTCTTAGCTCAAGGTCTACTTGCTAACGTTGTTTCTACACACAATTGCTCCACGGAATCCCTCCGCAAGGTCTCGTGTTTGCTACTTATGTAAAGAGTCAAAGAACGATTACTTATCCCCCAACTTTCACTAGCTTTAGATCAAATTAACAAATCAATTTAGCGTGCACTCTAAACAATCTATCAATCAATCATGAATGTCTTTAAGATCACTCCTATTAGTAAAAACAAACGATAATTATGTGAAAAACTTCAAGATAGAATTTGAAAACAAAAACTTAAATCATATTAAGAACTAGGAATTCATCCTCAATCAATAAAATTAACTACTCATGTTAAAAGAGTTCACACAAAGAATAAGAAAAGAAAAGAATTGTGTGTGTAGAAAAGGTGTAGAAGTTGTAGAAAACTTCTCTATTTATAGGCTTCAAAATTCTCCAAATCTTCCAAGGATTAGAATCCTTTTCCTTTTGCAATTCAATCTCCAAATCCAAGCTTTTCTCAACTCTTCCACCTTCTCTTTCCAAATTTGAGTCCAATTCTCCATCCAATTCCTAGCCCAAGTCTTCATACCCATGAGAGAAGTCCATAGAAAGTTCCGGAATTTTGCTCAGGAAAATCTGGGATTATGGCCGGAATTTGGCCGGAAAACGTCGCCGCCGGCCACCTGGAAATTTCTCCGTCAAGAGAATATTCGACGGAATATTCCGTCAGTCCTCCGTTAGGACTAACGGTCAAACGGGTCAAACCGTCAGTCAAACCGTTAGTCAGCGGTCAAGGGAAGTCAAGCCAGATGGCGAGTCAGTCACTGAGTCAGCTTCTAACTCGGTCTTAGTCGGCTGAGTCACTGAGGTATCCTAGCGAGTCACTGATTCGACTCGAATCGAATCGCCCTAGGCCATTTCATAGGCTTGTCTTTTGTGTTGCACAATCCTTGTGCAATCCAGTGCCTTAGCCAACCATCATTGCCCTGGCAATTCCATCATTCTCATGCCAATGCCACCAGCTCATTCTTGCTTCAAACCTGTGGTGTCACACTAGTCTTGCTTCACTCATAGCAGCAATGTCACAACCCATCTTCCTGGGTTCAATGTCTCATACCCAAACTTGCCATCTGAGCATAAACAACACAGCAACACTATGCAGCTCACATGCATCATTCAACCCTGTAACAACACATTCAACCTGCTATTTTCCATCCATCCAGCATAACCCACAACTCTGTAAACAATCACACCACACCCACAGACTCCTTCTGAGCAAGAACATCCACCTGAAACTCATCTCCACATTCAATTCCAATCTCAGCTGTAATGTTCAACCTGTACCCTAGCAACAATAACACCTACAGCTGCTCAGCTCACCACCTCACTGGAAATTACATCACATACCCAATCAACCACATCAGTTCAATACCCTTTTGCCTCCAGCTATTCCTCCCTGAACTCAGCTACTGCTCCAGATCATCTCCCAAATGCAGTATTGCATCCAACTGCAGCTGCAATATAGCACCACAGTTCATGCCATGCTCTCAGCCAACCCTATTACGACCCATATACCACCTAATCACTTCACAATGCCATATTTGTTTGCCATATCATCACCACTAACAAAGATCCGAACTTAACCCAAACTTCAAAATCGAGCTAAACTCCATCAATAATCATCAATCTTTATCATCTCAGATTCACAACTCTAACATCACAACCCATACCAACAATGCGAGAACCCATCTCCTTTTAGCCAATAGCAAATGAAGACTAGCTTCCGGTTCTCAAATTAAGCTCAAACCCACTTTGATTCCTCCTCTCTGAGCTTCCACTCCTTCAACGAATCCATCAAATTCCACCATCTTCTTCCTCCATCTTCTTCGTCAGGAGCAAACCCCAATCTCTCTATTGATTGCAGCATCAGGTCTAACCCTATCTCGATTTGTTCTTCCAACGAGACTAATCTCGACATCAACAATTCAAATCAAATCCTCGATCCCCCAACAGCAAACCCATTTCATCTTCTGTCTAATCTCTCTCAATTTCTGGTTTCATCAGCTCTCGATTTCCGTTAATTTCCCGATCTGTTCTTGAGATAACAGCCGCAACTCGTTCTCTCTCGATCGATTAATGGCAGCAGCCCTGACTGCTTTCTTTCTTATTTTCAGACAAAGGAATTGAAACTGAATGATTGAGAGATAGTCTCGATTTCAGGTTTAGGTTTAAATGACACGGATCCGGGTCGGGTTTGGATCCGGGTACGGTTAGGACCTACCCAATTGGATGCTACCCAGCATGACCATCCTCTGGATAAGGGCTACCCAGTGTTAATAACACCTTGCCGATTGATAAGGGGTACCACGGATGAGAGCCCCTTAACCACTCTTGGGCTCGGATAGTGTTCGCCCGTAAAAATGACCTTTTGCCCTTTTGACTTAATTTGGGTGATTTCTTCTTCTTTTCCTCCGTGCGACTCCAAAGTAGCTACAAAACTCAAAACAAGCGTAAAATACATAATTTACAAGAAAAATAGCAAAGAAAGCATAAACTACTAGATAGTAAATTAGGTGTATTCTACACCTATCAAATTCCCCCACACTTAGACTTTGCTAGTCCTCGAGCAAATCAAACTAAAAACTCACAACTTCAAAGCGTTCAAGCGTCACAAGCATCCAAAAAGTTATGAGGACATAGAGTTTCTGCATTCTAGTAATAAGAAGTTAGAAATACTAAAGAACATCTTCTCATTCTTAAATGTTGAGTGAGAAATAACCACACCATAATGAGAGAACGCGTGTTTGAGAAACGATCAATAAGCATTTCGCCTCGACTTCTGCCTCACCAAAAGGATTTTATGATAATTGCACTCAAAAAGACAGCTTTTTTATGGTTCTCACATGTGTGCAGGTAGGAATGAAAAGAGAATTCCTGCAACACGTTGAATGGTGGGAAGGATAACTTCCGAAATTTTGAAAAACCCACATCTTTTAATATTTTGAAAAACCATTTTCCTGACGATCTCTAAGAAAGGAAATCAACCATTTATATTGAGGATGAGATTACTTACTCACCTTCACATCCGATCGCCAATTATGATAACACCACTCTCACGGCATCCAATAGAAACGTCTTCCGCTCCTTATCTTGATCTTCTTGGTCTTCGTCTTCGGTTTCAACTAGTGATGATAAACCCTCGAATTTTCATAAATCCTTAACAATTTGTAACTCTTTTTACCTTAAAATCCTTGTCGCTTGAAACCTCCTTATAGATTTTCCTTCCCCACGGCTCATTAACAAAAATAAGAACACATATTTCTCTTGTTTTTCTCTCTTTTTTTTTTTTCTTTTTCTTTTTTTTTTCAATTTTTTTTTTTTTTTTTTTTTTTTTTAAAAAGAGAAATTAAATACAAAATAAACCATGGCCGTGGGAGAAGTATTTTACCGCTTGATTCTTCACAACTTGCATCGTCTTGAAATCATAAACTTCAAAAATTTTCACCTTTAGTTTTCTTCGCTTTCATGAATAAGTCTTCATACTTGAATATAAAATTACCTCATTGTAGTGTAGTCTTCAACTTATATGTAAAATCCGCTCTTTTGTATGTTGCTTTACTTGTATTTGAAATTTGTTCTTTTTTCTCATTCCGTTGCTTGTAAACCTTAAACTTTTCCAACTTTCCTTGTAGATTTTGATGTCGCTCCTTGTTGATGATGAGAGTGTTTCTATGGATCCGTTGTTGTCGAGAGAGAGAATGGTGCTAACTGCAAATCGAACTACAAGAAGGAAGCTTTCATCTATAGACGTCACCCTCATGATTGACAAAATTAGCACTCAAGAGATCAAAAAGTAGTGCTTTTAGTGGTGGGAGGTTGGGTAGCTCACCATTCTACCCGGAATTAACGTACGGTGACACACACTCAAAAGAAGCTCTTTAGTAAATGGAAAATTTCTGGTCGGTGCCTCTCATGATATGAATACGGGTAGTCTCCACTAATGATTGATCAGCAACTCTAATAACGCACTTCTCCCTGCACCAAATTCGCATCACCGGCATGATTAAATCCATTATTTAACACTCTAACAAACAAGAAATCCGAATGTAGTTCTCTAACACTTCCAAGTTCAATTATGCTCTGGTCAAAATCTCTATGTAAACATACCTAGAAATATGCTAGGGACTCTAAAATCTTTAAAAGTTGGAATTTTTAAGTAAAACTTTTTTTTTTTTTTTTCAAATTTTTTTAATTTTTTTGTAATTTTCGTTTTAAAAACATGCTTAACCACTCCCCCACACTTAAACCTTACATTGTCCTCAATGTAATTGAATCCTCCTAGTAAAGTCAAGGTGGGAAATTTTAACATGATAAGAAACAAGAAAAGAAATAACAAAAAGCAAAAGATAAGAAATACAAAACCGATGGGTTGCCTCCCATTAAGCGCTTGTTTTAAAGTCGATGGCCCGACTTGGCTCTTGCAAGATTCATTCCCCATATACTAACAATCCGAAAATTTGAGGATCCACCCATAATACCTTTTTGCAAACAATAACTCCATACAAATGTTAGCACAAGAAAACAATAGTGAAATTATTGCTCGATAGAAATTTCCCCCACACTTATTCTCGTCCACACTCGGAAGTGTATAAAGAACATAGAATTTGGGAACTTCCATGTATTCCTCTTGGCAAACCTGCATAGTGTTAGCATCAAGTGTTTCCAATGGTGGATATTTAGAAACAAAATCATCCAAAAATACTTTGAAGCACATACATTCAAACCAATAAGAGGTAAAGGAGAAGAATCAATAGGCAAAGAGTTAGACAAACCTTTCAAAAATTCTTGTATTATAGACTCCTCTTCATCCTTAAAAAATTCAAGTGAACTACTTACCTCATGTATATCGTGGTCCTCTATCAAACCTTGCAACCATTCTTCGTCGTTTTCTACCTTAACCATAGTCTCGGTATCATCATAATCATTAGCAAGTTCAATTGGGTCTTCCACAAAATCAATGAATGTGGTTTCATCCTCTATAATCATCTCTTCAACATTCTCATCATCGGAATCGGGCCATTCTTCCCTCATATAATCTTCCTCGGTATAAATTGTAAGATCTTCTTGTGAGGGTGTTACCTTGTTTACAACAATAGGGAAGTGACACCCAATCTCCTCCTTTTGAATAGGTGAAAGATCGTTATTATGATCCGGAGTTGGAATAACTTCCTCATTGTCGGAACATTCATACACTTCCGCGGACTCCCATCTTTCCTTAAGAAATTTTTGCCAAGCAATAAATGCATCTTCCTCAAGCTCTTCCTTTTGAATAGGTGATTGATCATTATTAAGATCAAGGCTCGAGTAATCTACACTAGCGTCTTCAAAAATCTCTAAAGGTTGGTTAATTTGTTCGTATATTTTCTCCGAATTCCTTTGAATTTCTCGATGTGATTCTTGAAACTTTTGTTGAAGATCCCCAATCATGGCCAACATCTTATCCGCAAAACTAGAGATTTTCTGATCATAAATAAAATTATCCTCCCATCCTTGTGATTGTCCACCTACATACCCGTCATAAGGTTGTTGATATGTATGAGAATATCCATAATGTTCCGTAGGAATTTGATCATAGCCAAAAGATTGGTTTTGATTGTATCCTATGGATGGTCGGAAGTTGCCATAATGTTGAGGTTGAAAACCGTATTGAATGTTGTAATATGCTTGCTCTTGTCCACCGTACATGGAAAACTGGCACCTGAAATAAGATTCAAAAACCAAGTTAGATACGGTATAGAATCCAACAAAGCAAAAATAAAGCAAAAAGAAAAATAAAAACAACTAAAATCATCCACATTTGCTCCGCAACGGCGCCGCCAAAATTCGATGCGTGTCGTAACCACAACAAATTAATTAATACTTTACTACCTAATTAACAAGTAATATAGGGTAGTCAAGGTCGATCCACGAGGAGCACGAGATTCTAGTTGTAAAAGTTGTCACGAAGGGGGTGTAAAAAGCAAAAGAAAATAAACAAAACAATTAAAGGTAAAGTTGAAAGCAATAAGAGAGACAAGATCAAGGAATCCTTCTTCGTTCGAAACAATGATTAAAGTTATGTTCTCTTCTACTTGTTATTAATCACAAATTATCACCAACCGTAGGTAAAGCGACTAGCTTAGGTGCTAAACCCCTAAATCCCTTGTATCACTTAGGACACGGAAGTTCTCGACTAATGGATTCTAATCACCAAGCCACCTAGAATTAGCTCAACCTAGATGTAACTGGGCTCATGCATTAGGTGCGTGAATTTCTTAGGTTGATATTAGTAGTTAGACTCTTAGCTCAAGGTCTACTTGCTAACGTTGTTTCTACACACAATTGCTCCACGGAATCCCTCCTCAAGGTCTCGTGTTTGCTACTTATGTAAAGAGTCAAAGAACGATTACTTATCCCCTAACTTTCACTAGCTTTAGATCAAATTAACAAATCAATTTAGCGTGCACTCTAAACAATCTATCAATCAATCATGAATGTCTTTAAGATCACTCCTATTAGTAAAAACAAACGATAATTATGTGAAAAACTTCAAGATAGAATTTGAAAACAAAAACTTAAATCATATTAAGAACTAGGAATTCATCCTCAATCAATAAAATTAACTACTCATGTTAAAAGAGTTCACACAAAGAATAAGAAAAGAAAAGAATTGTGTGTGTAGAAAAGGTGTAGAAGTTGTAGAAAACTTCTCTATTTATAGGCTTCAAAATTCTCCAAATCTTCCAAGGATTAGAATCCTTTTCCTTTTGCAATTCAATCTCCAAATCCAAGCTTTTCTCAACTCTTCCACCTTCTCTTTCCAAATTTGAGTCCAATTCTCCATCCAATTCCTAGCCCAAGTCTTCATACCCATGAGAGAAGTCCATAGAAAGTTCTGGAATTTTGCTCGCGGAAAAGCTGGGATTATGGCGGAATTTGGCGAAACGTCATGGCACGGCCACCGAAAATTTCTCCGTCAAGAGAATATTCGACGGAATATTCCGTCAGTCCACCGTTAGGACTAACGGTCAAAATGGTCAAACCGGTCGGTCAAACCGTTAGTCACGGTCAAGGGAAGTCAAGCCGGATGGCGAGTCGGTCATCGAAGTCGACTTCTAACTCGGTCTTAGTCGGCTGAGTCACTGAGGTATCCTAGCGAGTCACTGATTCGACTCGAATCGAATCGGCTAGGCCATTTCATAGGCTTGTCTTTGTGTTGCACAATCCTTGTGCAATCCGATTGCCTTAGCCAACCATCATTGCCACGGCAATTCCATCATTCTCATGCCAATGCCACCAGCTCATTCTTGCTTCAAACCTGTGGTGTCACACTAGTCTTGCTTCACTCATAGCAGCAATGTCACAACCCATCTTCCTGGGTTCAATGTCTCATACCCAAACTTGCCATCTGAGCATAAACAACACAGCCAACACTATGCGGCTCACGGGCATCATTCAACCTGTAACAACACATTCAACTCCGCTATTTTCCATCCATCCAGCATAACCCACAACTCTGTAAACAATCACACCACACCCACAGACTCCTTATGAGCAAGAACATCCACCTGAAACTCATCTCCACATTCAATTCCAATCTCAGCTGTAATGTTCAACCTGTACCCTAGCAACAATAACACCTCAGTTTTCAGCTCACAACCTCACTGGAAATTGCATCACATACCCAATCAACCACATCAGTTCAATACCCTTTTGCCTCCAGCTATTCCTCCCTGAACTCAGCTACTGCTCCAGATCATCTCCCAAATGCAGTATTGCATCCAACTGCAGCTGCAATATAGCACCACAGTTCATGCCATGCTCTCAGCCAACCCTATTACAGCCATATACCACCTAATCACTTCACAATGCCATATTTGCTGCCATATCATCACCACTAACAGCATCTGAACTTAACCCAAACTTCAAAATCGAGCTAAACTCCATCAATAATCATCAATCTTTATCATCTCAGATTCACAACTCTAACATCACAACCCATACCAACAAAGTGGTGCGAGAACCCATCTCCTTTTAGCCAATAGCAACAAAGACTAGCTTCTCGGTTCTCAAATTAAGCTCAAACCCACTTTGATTCCTCCTCTCTGAGCTTCCACTCCTTCAACGAATCCATCAAATTCCACCATCTTCTTCCTCCATCTTCTTCGTCAGGAGCAAACCCCAATCTCTCTATTGATTGCAGCATCAGGTCTAACCCTATCTCTGATTTGTTCTTCCAACAGACTAATCTCGACATCAACAATTCAAATCAAATCCTCGATCCCCCAACAGCAAACCCATTTCATCTTCTGTCTAATCTCTCTCAATTTCTGGTTTCATCAGCTCTCGATTTCAGTTAATTTCCCGATCTGTTCTTGAGATAACAGCCGCAACTCGTTCTCTCTCGATCGATTAATGGCAGCAGCCCTGACTGCTTTCTTTCTTATTTTCAGACAAAGGAATTGGCTGAATGATTGAGAGATAGTCTCGATTTCAGTTTAGGTTTAAATGACACGGATCCGGGTCGGGTTTGGATCGGGTGCAGTTAGGACCTACCCAATTGGATGCTACCCGACATGACCATCCCACGGATAAGGGCTACCCAAAGTGTTAATAACACCCTTGGCTTTGATTGATAAGGGGTACCACGGATGAGAGCCCCTTAACCACTACCGGGCTCAGGATAGTGTTCGCCGTAAAATGACCTTTTTGCCCTTTTGACTTAATTTGGGTGATTTCTTCTTCTTTTCCTCCGTGCGACTCCAAAGTAGCTACAAAACTCAAAACAAGCGTAAAATACATAATTTACAAGAAAAATAGCAAAGAAAGCATAAACTACTAGATAGTAAATTAGGTGTATTCTACACCTATCACATGCAAGGCAATAAAGAATAAAACGGACAGAAAACAGCTATGGTATTTACTCAAAATTATGTCAATATCTTTTGATTTTTTGGAAAGAAATCAATGTCGAAAATATGTCATCATAACTTAAACTAGGCAATAAAAAGTATTGCGCACGGTCGACGCCCCCACACACACACAATTAATGAAAAAATTTAATTTAATTTAAATATTCTTTTAGAAATCATTCAAAGGAAATTTTGCCAAAAAAGGAATGTCTTGGTTGACCTGTCCACGATGGTGGCACGAGCCCAAGCCTTAATCCCAAGCCTTAGTGGAAACAAAAATATTTCGGCCCACCCGTTCCCCCCACATTGTTTTACTAACTATCCATAAAGGAATAGCTATATAGTGGATATCATCTTTAGTTATACCCAATGTGGGACTAAAGGACCTATTTCATTCACTCATAGAAAATGAGTAACAGCTCTTAGAGACCCAAAGGTCCTAAGTTCCATTCCCACCAAGACCATAAAATCAAAACATTAAAAACTCATTTTCTCTAACAATCCCCCACATGAATGAAATACCGATACAAAAATCGTAAAAACGGAAAGCGAGAAATACCACTTAGGCAAGAGGTGTCCATGAGGTCTTGAACCTTTGCTTAGTGAGAAATTGCCGGGACTACTTGATGGACGGTGAACTCGATGTCTTGAGCGCCATCGTTTGGTGTAATCCGCGATAATAACCACGCGTGATATCTCTCTAGGAAGTCTTTGTCAAGTTCGTGTCGTTGTGTCCTTTTTGGCCTTGGACAAATCCGTTTCTCGAGAATGCTCTAGAGAATCGGCTCTATTCTCATCAGGAAGCGACCCACTTCCACATTAGATAGGTGAGTTCCATCAAGAGTGTTTACTGCTACACCCCACTTCAATCTTAAATTGAAACTATATAACTCATTAACACTTATTTAAAAGTCATCCTTCACATGCAGTCACACTATCACGTCTACACCATAGGGAATGGGCAGAGAATGAAATTCTCTGATAGTGTTTACCTTGACCCGCCACAAATTAGTTGTCTCATTCAAAACCTTGATTTTGGGATCTCCAGTCAGCAAGGTTGAGTATCCTTCATGGCAAGTTTATTTAATGAGCCTAAGCCCCATCCCCTCGATGCATTATTAACTATCTCCTTGGACAAACCTTTCGTCAAAGGGTCCGCGATATTCTCCTTAGACTTTACCCAATCAATTGAAATATCGCCTTTTGAGATTAGTTTTTTCAGGGTATTATGTCTTCTTTTAATGTGTATAGACTTCCCATTATAGTAGCTGTTTTTAGCCTTAGATATAGCAGCTTGATTATCACAATGTATAGATATAGCTGGCACAGGCCTATGCCATAGAGGAATGTCTTCTAAAAAGCATCTTAGCCAAGCGGCTTCCTCTCCTGCTTTATCTAACGCAATCAACTCGGATTCCATAGTGGATCGAGCTATGCAGGTATGTTTGGAACTCTTCCAAGAAACAGCCCCACCTGCTAGAGTGAAAACATATCCACTCGTAGACTTAGTCTCCTCTGAGTCTGATATCCAGTTAGCATCACAAAATCCCTCAAGGACGGCAGGGTACCCTTCATAATTTAAACAAAAGGTCAAAGTGTATTTCAAATACCTCAACACTCTAAAAAGTGCATCCCAGTGTTCCTGCCCTGGATTACAAGTATACCTACTTAACCTACTCACATCATAAGCAATGTCTGGCCTAGTACAGTTCATCAAATACATCAGACTTCCTATAACTCGTGATTATTCTAGTTGTGACACTCCATTACCCTTATTCTTTTTGAGTCTACAACAAGGATCATACGGAGTATAAGCAGGTTTACAATCAAAATGATTGAATTTTCTAAGCACAGATTCAACATAATGAGATTGACTAAGACTATAACCGTTAGAATTTCTTCTAATTTTCATCCCTAAGATTACATCTGCGGGGCCTAAGTCTTTCATGTCAAAGTTCTCATTTAGCATGCTCTTAGTGGAATTAATTACATCCATGTTTGTACCAAGTATAATCATATCATCAACATACAAGCATACAATCACACATGCATCATTCATAAGTTTAGTATAGACACACTTGTCAGATTCATTGATTTAAAACCACTAGAAAACATTACATGATCAAATTTTTCATGCCATTGTTTAGGTGCTTGTTTTAATCCGTACAAAGATTTTTTCAGTTTAAAAACTTTGTTTTCACAACCTTTCACTACAAAGCCCTCAGGTTGTTCCATGTAAATGTATTCATCTAATTCACCATTTAGAAAAGCTGTCTTTAGATCCATTTGATGTATCTCTAGGTTATGAACCGCAGCTATAGCAATTAACATCCTAATGGAAGTAATTCTCGTAACGGGTGAGTAAGTGTCAAAGAAATCTACACCTTCCTGTTGTTTATAGCCTTTAGATACTAACCTAGCCTTGTATTTTTGAACAGTTCCATCTATGTTACGTTTCCTCCTGAAGATCCATCTACATCCTATGGCCTTACACCTCGGAGGTAAATCTACCAGCTCCCACGTATCATTTTCTTTGATGGATTCCATCTCACTAACAGATGACTCTTTCCACCGTGGAGCTTCAGAAGAAGTCATGGCTTCTCTATAAGTCTGAGGATCAGACTCTGCTAGTGTTACGAAGTCAGAGAGAGAAGAAATATCGTGTTAAGATTGTTGCAACTATATCAATAAAACACTAAAAGAAGATGTGAAGATGTTAGAAATAAATTTTCTGAAAGGTAAATAAACACTCAAATGGACTGCAAACAGAGGATAGAGTCACGTGTTCAACACGCTGTCCTTAACACGATAGTTGACCGGTACGCCTCAAGAATGAGTGATGCCTATACCCCGTGGTCAAGTCGTATCCAGGATAAAACTGCCCGTTGCAAGCACTGTTAGCACTACAGTACTTGCCCACTCTTACGAACTCAACATCAATGGCACAGAAGAAATGAAAATACCACACAGAGGGAGAGAGACGAAAAGAAGAGGATAGTAGCTCTTCTGGACACAAATTGAAATGAAGGTTTCGAGTCTCTTTTATAGAAGAAAAGGGAGAGGTGCGATTAATGCAATTGATGGAGAATCAATTCCTTGTGCCATGCAAGGCAATAAAGAATAAAACGAACAGAAAACAGCTATGGCATTTACTCGAAATTATGTCAATATCTTTTGATTTTTTGGAAAGAAATCAATGTCGAAAATATGTCATCATAACTTAAACTAGGCAATAAAAAGTATTGCGCCTGGTCAGACGCACCCCCACACACACACACAATTAATGACAAAATTTAATTTAATTTAATTTAAATATTCTTTTAGAAATAATTCAAAGGAAATTTTGCCAAAAAAAGAATGTCTTGGTTGACCTGTCCACGATGGTGGCACGAGCCCGAGCCTTAAGCCCAAGCCTTAGTGGAAACAAAAATATTTCGCCGTTCCACTTCCACCCACAATGTTTTACTAACTATCCATAAAGGAATAGCTATATAGTGGATATCATCTTTAGTTATACCCAATGTGGGACTAAAAAAACCTATTTCATTCACTCATAGAAAATGAGTAAGAGCTCTTAGAGACCCAAAGGTCCTAAGTTCCATTCCCACCAAGACCATAAAATCAAAACATTAAAAACTTATTTTCTCCAACACCAATATAGTTTTGAGTCATTGTCATTATGATGTGTTTAATGTGAAGTCTTTATGATAGGTTACATTCTTTATGATCAGCCTTTTGTGCACATCTAACAAAAAATTGCAATAACTTAATTCTTCCATGTGTGAAGGTTACACATTGTTATCAAGTAGTGGTTGTGGATATCTTATAAGTAGGTTATGTTTTATGATCTATTAAGTAAATTGACAGGGAAACATCTTCCTAGAGCTAGAAGAGGTTGGGTAGTCAACTTCTATTAAGTAACCTATAGTTAGTTGGCATCCATTCTTCCAGTAGAGCTTCTATTTTCTTTCCAGATGTTTGTTTGGGCTCTATGCTTCTTCTTAGTTGTACTTGCTTATGCACAATTTGTGCTCTTTTAGTTTACGTAATTAGAAATAAATAAGCAATTAAGTAGGTTTTGTCTGCTGTATCCTTCAATTGCCGCTACTACACCTTTTGTATTTGAACTTCTTCAAAGGATGGTTTCATTGACCTTTTGTTAAGCATTGTGAGTACAGGATGGTGCTGCATTAGTTTTGCAGAAACTTGTCGAGGAAGAAGCTCGGGACCTTATAGGGAGGCTTTTTCTTGTTTCATGGATCAGTTGTACGATCGTTTCACCAGGCTATTAGAGAGTATTGAGGTTGCTGAGAATTTGGGAGCTCTGGGAGCCACTGATGAGTTAATCAATGTGAAATTTGGAGAGAGTGCTTCCCAGGGGTTAAAGTTCTTTAACTATATGCACACCATGTTAGAAGTAAAGCATGATCCTGAAGTTCTAATCCACTAGTAGGGTGCTTGCCATCTAGCTAAAGCTGGTATCAAGTTGGTTCTTGTTTGTGAGTTGTTTTGTGATGTTTTGTTAGCGACTGAAACCTTAAGATATTTGCTTCGCCAGGTTAAAATTGCAATGGATTGGCTTCATGGCGAAAGAGTAGAACATCGTGGTTTTGCAGCTATCTTGATTTTGAAAGTAAGATCCTCTTCCTGTTAAAGTCGATTAATTGTTTATTTGGTTTTTCTACTTTCAACTCCATAAGTTCCATTCATGAGTTTATTTGGCTCAGAGTGTCCTCATTGACCAGGTATTTAAGGTACACACACAGTACATATACTGTTGAAGTTGGTGTTAATGGGTTAACTGAATATTGGTCGTACGAATTCCGGTTGCTTTCGTACAGATTGTTGTGTACAGCAATTAGAGATTCTCCGTTATGAAGATACTTTCGAGTTTCTACATCAGGATATTTTTTGACACATTTTTTCTTCTACGTCAATGCGCCAACAGTGTTCAGTGTCCATGTGCCAGAATTTGTAGATGTCATATGGGTTGCGGTCAGCGATCCAACCTTGGCTAGTCGTAAACGGGCAGTGGAAGCTCTTGGTGCTTGGTTGCTTGAGTTCGGGTGATTTAGAAGCATGGGACATGTTGGCGTGTGCAATGGTACGTGGGAGCCACCAGCAGTTGTAAATTACTTCTTTGAAGCATCTGTTGAACTTATGCCATTTATTGTATTTGACCAAGTACGTTACAATAGTTTTCACTTTCTCATCTTTTCATGGGTAATTAGGTGTTACCGAACTTTCGAAGCTTCCCAAGCTGGACTGGGAAAGAATGCTCCAGTCCATAGCATACATGGTTCACTGCTTTCAGTCGGGGAACTTTTAAGGTCGGCGACTCCCTCCCTCCCTCTGCATGTGCTTATTCGATGAGTTCTAGCAGTGTATGACGTGTACTCGAAATCCAAATTCTTTCTGTTCTTTTGTGAAGAGGATAAATATCTTATGTGCAGTATTATCAAAAACAGAATGGTGTTGGTATTTGTTTAGATCATCGATCACATTGAAGCTTACTTAAGGCTGATCATTATTTAATCAAAGATATGTATGTTCAAATTTTCAGGAACTCCTACGAATATATGATGTCGAAGTACAGAGAAGTAGCTGATATTCTTCTTGTAAACCTGGAGAAGGATTAGCTTGTTTGTTTCAGCATAACATCCTTGCTGCCTCGTACAGCTCACTTCCAACGTGGCCCTTTTGTTGCAAACTACTCAAAGGTTTGTACACTAATTTCCTGTTCACAATGTTATAACTGATCTGATATGCATTGGTTGATATCATGGGGTGTGAGCAACATATTTGCATGGATCATATTCTTGCTTTTCTACGATTACCAGCTGAACGTGCCAGTGGGTTCATTGCTCTGGGAGAGATGGTTGGCGCTTTGGATGGTGAACTTGTCCACTATCTACCGACAGTAGTGTCCTACCTGCGAGATGCAGTATGTGTCTAGCCCTTGTATAATTTTATATTTTAGAATCCCATTTGTTGGTTATATAGTAACGTGACAATCAATGGACTGTATACTGTATAAAATTTTAGATTTTTCCTTGTGGAGGTAAGACCTTAGCTCTAGGCTTTGGCTTGTGTTGGAAGCTTTGCAAAAGCCATGGGGCCTGCCATGGAACCCCATGTTCAAAATCTTCTATATGCAATATGTTCTACTGGTCTTTCTTCTACTTTGGTTGAAGCTCTTGAACAAATAATAGTTGGTTATACTGTCATTTTCCTTATTCATTTTTTCTGTCAAACTTAGTTTGTAGTTATTTTTTCAAATCAAAGAACTTGCATTTTACATTGCATTTGGACAATTCCAGTATCCTATCGTTGATTCCTACTATGAAAGAGCGCTTTGCTTGACAGCATCTCTGTTGCTCTTTCAAGGGCAGATTTTGCAGTTGCTCGTGCATATATGATTCATAACCCTCAGCAAGTAGCAAGGCTGAGTAGTTCTGCTCTCGTGCAGCTTGCTTTGCAAATACTTGGTTGTTTCATTTTCAAGGTGGGCTGAATCATTTATTTATTTATTTCTCCTGATTTAAGTTTCATCTACGGTGAACCTAGTATCTGGTGTACAGCCACGAGCTTGCTGCTCAATCTGTTTCTTTATTTCTCGAAAATTATTCTACTGCCACAGCAGAGGATACTACCCTATCTTCTCTTTTTCTGTCTTTGCAGACTGCAGTCCAGTCGATTCACCAAGGTGACAGAATATTAAGTGCGGATGATTAACCATTTTTTGGACATGTATTGCAAATTTGACGCAGCAAAGACCTACTTCTTTGTACTAGATTTATTTTGGAATCAACTCTCACAAATCAATAATACTGGTGAAATTCTTACTAAATTGAGATTCTAAAACAGGTATCAAAAGAATTAGAGATGCTCTTAAAGTCATATACGAAAACAAGTTTGAAATCCAACTTCAAACTCTATTCGATCCATAGAAAAAATATAACTTAAATTTTATTAATAAAAATAATAAGTTACTGTCAATAATTAATAATTAATCGGATACTCCAAACGCCTGAAATATAGGCATCGACCACATGAACTGAAACTACATGTAACAAAATTTTGATTCAAAAGGAAAAACACGAGCCCCTACAGCCCCTTCCGGAAAAGGCAAAATGGTGTAAGTATCATTGTTGGTGTTGTACAATACGCCACAGCTGTTCGACCCCCAATTGATCAGTATTATGATACCATTTGGTAACAAAACAGTTGTATCACATGGTCCAACTTCGCGATGAAGTGGTCTCAGATCCTTGCGGTACTCTCTCTTCCAATTATCAAGCGTAGAAGGACTGTAGTATTTCTGCAACACCCATAGTTCCATCCACTCCAGGTTACTGATCATTACTCCCATTTTCCCGTCAACTAATACTAACAAGTATGTAATATATTTTTCACTTTCGATGATATCAGGAGGAAGATGCATAGTTGTAGTCCATATCTCTTGTTCTATGGATAAAACATGGATTTCACGCTTCCTGCCGATCCAGTGTAAACAACCATTAATGTAAACACCGCCAAATAATTCAGCAAAGCCATAAAGAGGTTTGACATCGGCCAATCTCTTCCAAACCCAAGTGTTTGAATCAAATATCTCACAATGGTAATCCAATTTACCACCTCTCATCTCCGAGAAACGAAATATCTTGTACTGCAAGGTTGGGTAAGTTTGTGTCACCACTATACGCATTGCCAAAGATGGAAATCTAGTTCTAGGGTTTGGTATCTTTCTCCATTCACGAGTTGCTGGTTTACATATGTAGAAAACTGGAATACTCTGAGTCGTCTCTAATTTATTGAGGGTTTCAAAGCAAAGCAGGGAACCACAAGGAGAGGAACCTAAAATCCTAATGTGTGATGGTAGAAATTTGAGAGAGGGAGATGGAATCTGCGAGGGATTAGGAAGTTCATTGTTCAATGGGACGAAAGTAATGGAATCAGGTATACTCTGACTTTTATGTTGAATGAAAAAGAAGCAACCTGATGCAATTCTTGTCCTTTGAGAGTGGATGAGCTGGAAGTTGCTCTCATGAATGAGCTTATGCCAATCTCTGCAGACCCATTGACATTGACGTAGAAGAGTACCAAGGGACACTCTTGTTAAAATCTCAGATACCACAATATCATACGGCAAGCTTACTTGATCACTGAATCTGTAAGCTAGAGTAGTCCCGGGTAACAAACTCGCAAAATCCCTGTCAATCGGAAACAATGAGCAAGCTTTTACTATGTGCTCTTCATGCCCATCATTGAGAAAATTCTTCAACCCCATTCGATCTTTATGCCCTGGAAAAGCAGTAGCTTTGGATAACAGGACCCTACAATAATCTTTGTGTTCTTCGAAACTCTTCTTCAACAATAACTTAGCTTCAAAACTCGACAATAACTTAGCTTCAAAACTCGCGCAACAGAGATTAGTTTTGGTCCAGAAAACTCCCAATTGGTAACGAATAAAAGAAGATAGGCAAGCTGTTACTAGGCATTGAACAAGTTCCTCTGCAAAACTCTTCTTTACCCCCATTTGATGTTCAGAACTTGTACCAGAAGTAATATCAATAGTTTTGGGTAACAAAATTCCTAACTTCTTATAAAACCGAAATAATGAGCAAGTTGTTACCATGAGTTCACCATGTTCTTCTTCAAAACTCTTCTGCGTCGCCATTTGAGTGTCAAAAGCTTACTAGTCCCAGAAGTATTCAGTCCAATGTCTTACGAAGCTGAAACAGATGAGCTTTTGTTCGTCTACTGTTGGAACTGAACCCCAGTGTTACGACACGGACACTGTAGGTGACTTGTGTCCAATATGCTACTGCGACACGGCAATTTCAGAAATTAGAATAAGGGGGGCACAGTATACACAATTCTGATAACTGATAAGTAGTTTACCATAAATAATATAAGGTAGTGAACTTAACAAAATAAATGCATATATATAAAGAGAAAAAGTGGATGGCCTTGAGGAAGATCGGTAGAAAGATTTGGAACTATTCGTTCCTAAAATTAAGCTAGTTTCCTAACATTGAAAACTAATATTTTGTTCCTTAAATTAAGCTACCTAAGTTAGGTATAGATTTATATTTTTTTTTTTTTGAAGGTGTGAACCGATTCATTAGACTCAAGGAAGGTTTACATTTCTAGGGAATTTTTGTCCCCTAGTATGCTTGTACAATGTTCGAAAGAAAGGGTGGGCATACATTTTGCCAAATTTTTGTTGTATGGCAATGTGGGTGTTGTGCATGTTGCCGTCTTTGCTTCGTTCAGCGAGTTCATCTGTCGCTTGGTTTGTTTCCCTATATGTATGTTCGATTTTTTTGTGTGGGATATTTTCCATGAGGCTTGTGATTTGTTAGCATTCCTTGTATATACCATGGTTGATTTTTTGTGTCTTTGTTGTTGAAGTTGGATAAGCGCCTTTGAATCCATTTGAAGTGACCACAGGCCATTGTTGTTGGACTGCGATTCTTGTTGCTAACATTAGACTCCATGTTTCCGCTGTTGTTGAGTTTGTAATACCTAGCAAAGTCTTTGCCATTGCCATCGAGAATTTCTCCGTTGTCGTTCTCGCATATTATTCTGCGCTTTGCCGGTCCCGGATTCCCTTTAGATGCTCCATCTGTGTTGATTTTAATCCAGTTATGTATTGGTGGTTCCCATCCGACTAATATTGTTGTTTTTGCCCGGGATGTTGCTTGTTGTGCTCCTTGCTGAAGATCCGGTAGAACTGGTAATATGTTGGATTGTTCACATGTATATTCTTTCGCCATTGTGTTGATCAGTTGAATTATTTGAATCGGTGTTTGAGTTCGCCTTTGATAGACTGTTTGATTTCTAGCTAACCATAGGTGCCACATCGTAAAGCCGTAGATGGTCTTTGTTGAATGTGGAATGTTGTCTCCTAGTGCTGTTTGGATTGAAGTGGGTTTTTGGTTTAAAGGGTTAATTGTTCGGTTTGATGTGTTTTGGTTATTGTTCTGGGAGATCTGGTTGGTGATGATGTTCCATACTTGTGAAGCTACAGCGCATTGAAAGAGAATATGTGATGTTGTTTCTGTGCAACTGTTACATTGAGGACAAGTGTTGGTATGGGTGATTTTCCTATGTTCTAGGGTATTGAAGGTTGGAAGGCCTTCAAGAATTGCTTTCCATATGAAAAGCCTGATTTTTGGTGGACAGTTTAGATTCCAAATTGTGTTGAAAGCTTTTGGGGAGGTGGTGGTTGTTGTAGTCACATGTAGAGTGTGGTCGTGGGTTGCTGAAGATGTATTGATTGGAATTTGGTTTTCTTGTGGGATTTGGTTTGAGTGGGATATTTGGATATTGATGGGTTTTGGTTGTTGTTGGGAGATGAGGAGGTTGTATCCTGATTTGCAAGAGTAATCTCCATTTTTTGAATGTGGCCAAATAACGGTGTCTTGAGCTGGATTTTTTGGTAGGTGGATGCTGCTGATGTGCTGGTTTCATTATCTATGAAAGTTGATACTGGGATGTTCGGGTACGGTGGGTGAATGAGGTGTTTGGGTTGGTGGGGTATCCAGTTTTGGAGGATTGACGTCTGTTGGCCATTCTCAATTTTTTTGAAACTGTGTTCCTGCAAAAAAGAAGCTTGGTTAGTTAAACCTTTCCCACGGGCTTCTTTGAAGTCTTTGATTTTTGAATGGGCTGAGACAGAAGTTTATACCCATTTAGATACTTGTCCCTGCTCATGGTGGCCCATATTGATTTATCATCTGTTTGTACTTGCCAAACTTTCTTCATCAATAACGCCTGGTTGTGTTGTTTGCTTGGTCTGATTCCAGTCCCCCCTACATGTTTTGGTTTTGCCAATCTCTTCCAGCCTATTGGATGCAGTTTCCTTTCTCGCTTGTTATGGCCCAAAAAAAAATTCCTCATCGTTTGGTCTATTTTTTCGAGGACGCCTGCTGGTAACATCTGCGTTTGCATGACATGGTTAGCAGTTGTTTGGAGCGAAGTTTTGATTAACAGCAACCTGCCCGCCTGATTAATGCACTTGGTGATCCAGCCTCTAGCTTTGCGCTCCATTCCATTGGCAGGTGCTGTGAACATATTGGTTGTAGGCCTCCCTTTTTTGAAACGAATTCCCAGGTACGTTGGTGGTTCTGAAGTTGTTGAAATCTGAAAGCAGTTTTCCAGTGCATTTACTTCCTCTGCCAGCAGCCGTGGGTGGTGAATGATGTGTGATTTATCATTGTTGATAATTTGTCCTGCTGATGATGAGTAGCTCTGTAGTATCTCCTTGATGTTCATGCATGTTTGAGGTTCCGCAATACAAGAGATAAGCAGATCATCGGCATACAATAAATGATGGATGGGTTTACCTTTTGCCGATGATTTCAAACCTTTGATTCTCTTTTGTTGTTGCAGATGCTCTAGGTTGGTGGACAGAATTTCTGCACAGATGATGAATATGTATGGTAAGAGTGGGTCTCCCTGTCGTATTCCTCTTGTTGGTTGGATGTGCCCGTATGCCACACCATTTACCTTGACCGAATATGAAACTGTGGTGATGCAAGTCATCACCCATTTGATAAAGGTGTCTGGGAAACCCAACTTCTTTAAAGCTTGATTAATGAAATTCCAGTCTAAAGAATCATATGCCTTTCTAATATCCAACTTTAGAGCTATTTTTGGGTGTTTCATTAGGTGGAGTTGTTCTAATCACATGAAATAATTCGGCTGCTATAGCAATGTTGTCATGAATGGACCGTTTGGGAATGAATGCACTTTGGAAAGGGCTGATGATGAAATATAGGATGGGCCTTAATTGGTTTACCAGAATTTTTAAAATGATCTTATAAACTACATTACATAACCCGAATGGACGGAAGTGGTTTGGGGTGGTCGGGTTTTGGATTTTGGGAAGTAGGGTGATGTGGGTGTGATTAATTGGGGTTTGTAGGTAGTTTTGCTGAAAAAAATGACGGACCATATTAACAATTTGTGGTCCCGTAGTTTCCCACAGAAGACCAAAAAACTTGCTTGTGAAGCCATTCGGGCCTGGGGCCTTATCTGCTCCGATGGAATCTAAAGCCTCTTTAATTTCTGCAGTTGAGACAGGGATTGTGAGTCTATCCATATGGGCTTCTGTTAGCCTCGGCTTGATGCAGTCGAAAAGACTCATGTCGATCATTGTATCTGGGGCACAATATTGGTGGGTGAAGTGATTAACAAAAATTTGGCCCATTGTTCTTGGTGTATCTATCCATTGTCCATCAGAAGCTTGGATTTGCCTGATGAAGTTCATTCTCCTGTGAATGGTTGCCTGAGTGTGGAAAAAGGTGGTATTGAGATCCCCTTCTTTCAGCCATTGGATTCTCGCCCTTTGTTTCCAGTAGATTTCTTGGCCGTGAAGTAGGGTGAGATGGTTGTCTCGAGCCTGTTGCTCATGTTGCAGCCAATAAGAAAGATTTGGGCCTGAGGAAATTGCACTTTGAGCTTGTGCTAGCTGAATTTTTTGCTCTTCTTCTTTTATCATATTTGGTAAGTGGCCAAAAGTTTTTTTACTCCAATGTTGTAGGGTTTCTGCCGTGTTGTTTATTCTGATGAGCAAGTTTGTTGGTGGGGATGGATTCAAGCATTGATTCCAAGCTGTAGTCACAACTTCTTGTATTTGGGGATGAAGAAGCCAAAGATGCTCAATACGAAACGGTTTTTGGGGTGGTCTTGGAATGACCTTTTCTTTCAAAAGGATAGGTGCATGATCTGATCCGATTCGTGGTAGATGTTATAGCATAGCATTTGGATGCAGTTGAAGCCATTCTTGATTGCAGAGCCCACGGTCAAGACGTTCTAAAATAAGATCTTCTCCCTGTTGTTTATTTGACCAAGTATAAGGTATACCAGAGTATCCTAGATCGATAAAGGCTTAGTGCATACGCTAAATGCATTCGAGAGACCAGCGACAGTGGTATAGTTAGGATTTCTTAATTTCTGTTTCACTTGAGGACAAGTAAAATTCAGGTTTGGGGGTATTTGATGAGTGCCAAATATTGCATATTTCTACACCTTTTTATTGGCATTTAACTCATCTTTTGTGCTCAGAAATCAGATATTATCCCAAATTCTGTATTTTCCCTGTTTTCAAGAATAAATATTTGTACTAATTAATTTTGTGTTTTTAGGTAGTAAATAAAGTTCGGAGAAATTAAGGAGCCAAAAGAGCAGAAAATTGGAGGCAAGCGTCTATGGAGCAGAAAGCCAAAGCCCGCGCGCGCATCAGTTGCAACCCAACAAGTAGCAACCCATTTGCAAAGACATGGGCTTGAGCAATCCAAGACCCGACACACAACCCGGATCCAAGCCTATTCCATCTGAGCCGTGAGATCTCGCCCATCTGAATCCAACGCTCGCTCCACCCTACACATCATTTCTCGCTGCTCCCGCTCAACACCAAAACCACCTATACCCCTACCCATCGACCAAACCCAAACCTCACCTTCATTTCTCTCTTTCTCTCCCGACAGAACTTGCAGAGCTCCCATCTCTCTTCTTCCCCCGACAACACCACACCACCGCCACCATTTCCTTCCCCCGACACCACAGCCACCACAGCCGCACCAGTACAACCACCTTCATCACCTCCTAGTCTCCCTCTATCTCTTTCATAGCTTCTTCACCCTAGAAGCTAAGTGAGAGATAGAAAGAGTTAGGGTTAGGGTTTAAATCAACGGCGGGGGAACATCAAATTAATGGAGTTCAGAGACGAATTAGCAGAGGGAACAACAAATTCAGAGGTTGTGGGTGAGTGGGTCGCCATTTAACTTCCAAATTGAAGTAAGTTAGGGCTTGCATGTATAAATAGAGGATGAGCAGTGAATGTAAAGGGCATGCCTGGATTAGCCAGTGCACCAACTTTAGTTTAATTTGTGTTTTAAGTGTTTTAATTATGTTCTAAATTAAATTGCTAGGGTGTTGATGAAACCCCTAATTTTCATGTCAGGCATGTTTATCTTTGGTCTTATTCTTCTTTGTGTTATAATGTGTTAGGAGTAGTAGTTAATTGATGAGCTTATGAGCTGTGATGAGTTGTCTTTGTAAGAAGACAACTCATACTAGGGGTGAGTTAGTAAAATTAGTTAATGAACATCTAATTTGGACCTTCAAGGGAAGGCACAAGAACATAGCTTAAGTTACATTGCCTGAGCATGAGATTAGAAGGTGAATTCACTGCCCTAGTGTTCTCCAATCTGTTCACAATCTACTTGTTGCCTTAGAATTGCTATCACACTTCATCTAGTCGTATCGACACCAAAACAAACTCATATTTGTGTTACTCATATAGAAATCAGTTTAGTAAAGCTTTAGAATCAACTTCACACACTCCATTTCTCTGTGGATCGACCTGTACTTGCCCTGCCTCCAATAGGCACTGTGCACTTGCAGTTTAACACGTAGGCGAGACACTCTTAACAGCCTACCAAGTTTTTGGCGCCGCTGCCGGGGATTTGGTAGTGTGCTGCGTTGATCATTTGCTAACTCTATTGGTTTCAGTTAATTTTGTATATATGTGTTAATACCTTCTTTGTTTAGCTTCTGTTGTTGGTTTTACATTCCTGCATATTGGCATCATTCTCTCTGTAACTTAGCCCACAACCCTTCAGCTGTAGGATCATAGTTGCATCCGTGCATTGCACTCACTATCTCATTTAGCATCTAGCCTGGCTTGAGCTGTCACTACTCAGCTGCATTGCAAAATCCCTGTGATTAATTGCTAAAACCATCATCTGTGCTAACTGAATCTTGTGTAGTGATAGGTGCTACTTGAACTGCACTCTTTCATCTCTTTTTGTTAAGCCTTGCATCCCGGCATCACTGCCCTGTAGAGTAACTTAGCATAATCACTTTGTTTTAAATTTTGCATTTTAATCTCTTTAAAACCACTTGTCATTGTAATCTGTAGTTTAGTTAGTCCATCTGTTCATACAAATTTCATCTTGGCTCTTTAGTGTTAGCTGTAACTTTTATCTTTCCCTTCTCATCTGCACTCTCTAGAAACCTGTAAATCTTCATTGTTATATTTGCTAGTGGTTGTTGTTTCAGCTCCATAGCATCACTGAACATTGTGTCAGTTATTGATTCCTGTGGCTCAATTTTTACCTTAGGCATAGCTCTGAATTTGTCATTGTAGCACTAGTGCTTTCTTGCTTTAAATGTGTAATATTGAGAACTGAAGTTGATTTGTTGAGATAGCAGGTACCCGTGGTGCAGCTGAGCAAACCCAAGGAAGACAAGGAAAAGCGCAGGACGATTGTGGAATTGCCTAAACCCGGTTTATACCGGCGGTATTGTGTCTCAAACCCTGCTTACCTGAATGAATGATATAGCATGCTTATCGACACAACTAGGTGCATTCTGTAGTAGCATCTGCCCTGTGCTAACTAGGTGAGTCTGTGATAACTGAATAACCCATCTGCCCTGTGCTAGCTCCAGCCCCTGTAGCTGTTGAGCTTAAGCTGCAACCTGGTTAACCAAGTTAGCTTTTAGCCCTAGTGACATCAACTGAGTAAGTTGCCATGTACCCTTAGCATGTTTTACCCAGTCAACTAAAGCTGTTGACAGCCTTATGGGATCACCTGCATTGCATATCTTTCCATATTCACTTGACATCAACTGAGATAGTTGATATCAACTGAGACTGTTGATACCCTGTCAATCAACCCTGTTGCCACTTTGCCTCATAACAAGTGCCCTGTGGTATTGCTGAATTCAAACCCTGCAACCCTTGAAAACATGCTCTTACCCCTGCTGGCATCTGCATAATCTGTGTATAACCTCTGAGAATTGAGATCACTTGACTTTGTTGACACTCTGAACATGTTGTAAAGTGTGACATTGTTCATTTGCTGTTTATCTGTCGCATATGTGCAGTTGCATATCTACATTGTGCTGAAATCTTGAGCTCTCCTCTACTCTGTGCATTACTACTTGAGTGAAATCTCTTGCATATGTTCCATCTGTTCCATCTGCCCTGCATCTTTGCACATGATTTGTGAAACCTTGAATAGCATGTTGACCTGTTGAATCTATTGAGCCATGATCCCCTGCCAAGATAGTCACCCAATCCCTGCAACATCTTGGATCCATGCACATTCCCCTGATAGTGCATCTATGCTAAGCTTGTTTATCTGTAATGCCTGATATTGAGGGTCATCATTGTTTATAAGCATCATTTCTATGCGTATGCATTTGTGTCTTGGCTGAGCAGTAATACATCCTTGAATCTGTGTGCAAAGGCAAAATCATGTGAACATTTGAGTTATACACTGGCTAACTGAATTTGTTATTAGCTGTGCCGCACTTGAATGACCTTGAAACTTTGAATCTGCCTGTCTATTTTCTTAGCCTCATCTGTGGCCTGGCCTGTGCTCTAGTTACCCATTCTGGGAGTTGTCTGGTATTTGGCATGTATGCTAGGCTAATATTATTTTGTTTTGTGACCAAAGTTATTGCCTGGCATGATAGGATTTTTGGATGGCATTAGGGATAAAGAATCATCACATAGGTCAATTAGAGAGCGTGTTTATGGGTATGCTTCACAATATGAAGCCCCCACAGACCATAATGATTTTAGGGAGTATTATGAACCCTCTCAGGGTCAGGAGCTTGAATACGCATACCATAATCATTATGCGCATATGTGTCATCAACCACCATGGGAGGTCGAACAATGCTGTCCTTCAATAAACCCTTGTATGCAGTCGATAATGGAGAATATCAAACTCATAGAGCAAAACAATGCTATACTTGAATGGAAAGCAATGCATGATCATCCATGTAGCAACATGTCTGAGTTTCCCTTGTGTAGTGAACCCTGTGCACAACCATGCAATGATCATTCATGTGAAGCATGCATACCCACTAGTGAAGACTCCCCTTCAATTGAACAGCTTAACATGTTCTTAAGGATGAATCTCAGTCATCTACAAAATGTAGAAAGGGAGTATGCCCTTAGTCAATCCACTAACGTTGAATATGAACCTCACCTAGAGGATAATGAGTTGACTGAAAACACCAATACTGTTAATAGGGATGAGTATGCATATTACTCAGATGATGAGTATGATATGTTAGAAGAGCATGTGTATGCTGAAAATATGGTGGAACCTGTGGACTCAGAGACATTAGGCTTTGCTCCAACCTCCATGAATGAGGTTTCTTCTAAATCTGCAGATGCATGCGAGGTTAACTCTGAGTTTGGGCATGTGCAATTGTTCTGTGAAAGTGAGCATGCTATACCACCTGTTTGTGACTTAGGGAATGCTGAAATTTTTGACACCAATGATACTATGCATGAAAACAACTTTGATGTGTCTTATTCCATGCCTAGGTTACAGCATGATGTGTCTCCTGGTTCTCTTATGCATGAGGTTGAAATTTTTGATGATGATTATCAATTGAGACTTGCTAATTTGTTCAATGATTGTGAGCATGATACTGCAATTCTTGTCTCTGAATCAGGGAGAGTGTGTATTGATGTTAAGAGTCAAATGAATAAGAGCAAATTGGATGTATGTAGCCCCCTTTCCATGCTACAAGTTGATATATTTCCACCTAACCTAGGTTTGCCCTGTCACAAAAATCTTAAACCAACTATTCTGAGAGTTCCTAATCTAGGCCTAGAGCTTTGTGCTTCCCAAGTCCTCTTGGACTATTTTGCATCAAAGTATAACACCTGTAGGGAGCCATAGTTGGAATGTGTATCTCTACCCGTTCCTAAAAGTGTCCATTTTGAACTAGACCTAGTGCATGATCTGCCTTTAAAATTGCAAGATTTTGTGTTCAAAAGCACATCTGTTGACAAGTTTAGGTTTGGGGGAAAATCATTCACATATGCAATCTTACTTGCACTCTCATGTTATATTTGTGTAAGGCTGTTGATGTCTCTGCATATCTTCTTTTGGGTTGATCCTCAACTCTTTAGATTGTTGGTGTATGGTGAATTTTTCTTGTATATAATCCAGTAGGTCTTGTTAAATCTTCTATCTTGAATCGGTTGAGTCTTCTTTTGTATATATTGTGCTAATCCAATATGATCTCAGCTGAGAATGTTGGATTCTAGCCTTAATTAATGAAGCTCTAACCTTGCTCTGCCGACATCCAATATGATCTCAGCTGAGATCATATTGGATTAGCACAATATATACAAAAGAAGACTCAACCGATTCAAGATAGAAGATTTAACAAGACCTAACCTTGCTCTGCCGACATCCGGTAATCTCTTCCCTTTTCTCTACTCAACATAGTTCGCTTGGTATGTGACTTTTTGAATTCTTATCATCTGTTGACACATTGAGGACAATGTTTGATTTAGGTTTGGGGGTGCATTTGCATATAGAGTTTTTAGTCTTTTATTTCAAAAAAAAAAAAAAAAAAAAAAAAAAACTCTTTGTAAATACTTGCACAAAAACCTCAAACTTTTAGAGATCTTAGAGTCACTAGCATGCTTCTAGTTATGTTTACATAGAGAGTCTGACCGAAATAACAGAACTTGGAAGTACTGGAGAACACAATCGGGTTTCTTAGTTGATTAGAGCGTTAAAGTTGGATTTAACCATACCGGAGGGCGAATTAGGTGTTGTATAGATATTCGGTAGTAGAATTGTGATCACCCATAGTGGAGACTACCCATTTTTACATCAAGCGAGGCACCGACCTTCAATTTTTGTGACTTTCTAAAAAATCTGTTAGAGTGTGTGTCACCGTACGTCAATTCCGGGTAGGAATGGTGAGCTACCCAACTTCGCACCACTTTCAGCACTATTTTTGATCTCTTGAGTGCTAATTTCATCAATCATGAGGGTGACGTTTAAAGATGAAAACTCCTTCTTGTAGTTCGATTTGCAGTTAGCATCACTCTCTCCCTCTCAACAACATCAACAGATTCATAGAAACACATCATCGTCAGCAAGCGGAGCATCATCAGAATATTTGAAGAAAAGTTGAAATAATCAAGGTTTACATAAGAAAACAAGATGAGAATTAGTGAAGTTTATGAAATCAAGACAATACAAGTTGTGAAAAAATTGAGTTTTATTGTTTTATTGTTATTTTCATTCTATAAAAAAAAAAAAAATGTTTGTCAAGTTTTTATGAAGTTTAGAAGTTCATCATCAGCAATTGAAGACCGAAGTCCGAAGATTGAAGACGTTTCTATGAATGCTGAGAGAGTGATATTAATTGCCGATCGGGTGAGAAGGTAAGTGAGTACTCCCATCCTTGTTAATGGTTGACTTCCTTTCTTAGAGATCATCGGAAAAAAAGATTCTTTTTGTCGTAAATTATTTTAAGGTTACATCTTCAACGTGGAGTCTGAGAGACTAAAAAAGGTCTTTTTATTTGAGGAAGGATCACTATCGAATCCGAATTTTTATCCTTCTGGATCAAGTGAGAGACTGATTAGTGAAGTTTATGAAATCAAGACAATACAAGTTGTTAAAAAAAATTGAGTTTTATTGTTTTATTGTTATTTTCATTCTATAAAAAAAAAAAAAATGTTTGTCAAGTTTTTATGAAGTTCAGAAGTTCATCATCAGCAATTGAAGACCGAAGTCCGAAGATTGAAGACGTTTCTATGAATGCTGAGAGAGTGATATTAATTGCCGATCGGGTGAGAAGGTAAGTGAGTACTCCCATCCTTGTTAATGGTTGACTTCCTTTCTTAGAGATCATGAGAAAAAGATTCTTTTTGTCCACAACTCTGTGGAGTCTCCAGAAATTATTTCAGAAGGTTATCCTTCTCATCTTCAACGTGTGCGGGATTTCTCTCTTTATTCCTGCTGCACACATGAGAGACTAAAAAGCGGTCTTTTTGAGTGCAATTATCATAAAACCTTATTGGTGAGGCGAAGTCGAGGCTTGTGATCACTATCGAATCGAATTCTTTCATATGGTATGGTTACTTCTCGCTCAACTCTTAAGGATGAGAATGCGTTCTTTAGTAGTTCTAATTTCGTTCTTTAGTAGCATGCAGAAACTCTATGTCCTCATAGCTCCTTGGATGCTTGAGACTCTTTTACACTCTGAAGTTGGAGAAGGTTTTGTGGGTACACCTCTGGTAAACCCTCACGAGACTACAACTCGTCCACTAGGGACACCTAGGGGTTTAAAGGCTTAGTGCATACGCTAAATGCATTCGAGAGACCCAATGACAGGTGGTATAGTTAGGATTTCTTAATTTCTGTTTCACTTGAGGACAAGTAAAATTCAGGTTTGGGGGTATTTGATGAGTGCCAAATATTGCATATTTCTACACCTTTTTATTGGCATTTAACTCATCTCTTGTGCTCAGAAATCAGATATTATCCCAAATTCTGTATTTTCCCTGTTTTCAAGAATAAATATTTGTACTAATTAATTTTGTGTTTTTAGGTAGTAAATAAAGCTCGGAGAAATTAAGGAGCCAAAAGAGCATAAAATTGGAGGCAAGCGTCTATGGATCAGAAAGCCAAAGCCCGCGCGCGCATCAGTTGCAACCCAACAAGTAGCAACCCATTTGCAAAGACATGGGCTTGAGCAATCCAAGACCCGGCACACAACCCGGATCCAAGCCCAATCCATCTGAGCCGTGAGATCTCTCCCATCTGAATCCAACGCTCGCTCCACCCTACACATCATTTCTCGCTGCTCCCGCTCAACACCAAAACCACCTATACCCCTACCCATCGACCAAACCCCAACCTCACCTTCATTTCTCTCTTTCTCTCCCGACGGAACTTGCAGAGCTCCCATCTCTCTTCTTCCCCCGACAACACCACACCACCACCAACATTTCCTTTCCCGACACACCACACCACGGCCCACACCAAGACAAACACCTTCATCACCTCCTAGTCTCCCTCTATCTCTTTCATAGCTTCTTCACCCTAGAAGCTAAGTGAGAGATAGAAAGAGTTAGGGTTAGGGTTTCGTCAACAGCAGGGGGAACATCAAATTAATGGAGTTCAGAGACGAATTAGCAGAGGGAACAACAAATTCAGAGGTTGTGGGTGAGTGGGTCGCCATTTAACTTCCAAATTGAAGTAAGTTAGGGATTGCATGTATAAATAGAGGATGCGCAGTGAATGTACAGGGCATGCCTGGATTAGCCAGTGCACCAACTTTAGTTTAATTTGTGTTTTAAGTGTTTTAATTATGTTCTAAATTAAATTGCTAGGATGTTGATGAAACCCCTAATTTTCATGTCAAGCATGTTTATCTTTGGTCTTATTCTTGCTGTGTTATAATGTGTTAGGAGTAGTAGTTAATTGATGAGCTTATGAGCCTGTGATGAGTTGTCTTGTAAGAAGACAACTCATACTAGGGGTGAGTTAGTAAAATTAGTTAATGAACATCTAATTTGGACCTTCAAGGAAGGCACAAGAACATAGCTTAAGTTACATTGCATGAGCATGAGATTAGAAGGTGAATTCACTGCCCTAGTGTTCTCCAATCTGTTCACAATCTACCTGTTGCCTTAGAATTGCTATCACACTTCATCTAGTCGTATCGACACCAAAACAAACTCATATTTGTGTTACTCATATAGAAATCAGTTTAGTAAAGCTTTAGAATCAACTTCACACACTCCATTTCTCTGTGGATCGACATGTACTTGCCCTGCCTCCAATAGGCACTGTGCACTTGCAGTTTAACACGTAGGCGAGACACTCTTAATAGCCTACCAGTATCATGCATTCCTCAACAGTTCCAAGCAACGTAACTCATTATTTGTGCGAGCTCTAGCTCTTGCCAGATACTCGCTTACTGCTGCTAGAAACGTTGGCATCATTCTCTTCATCATCCAGAGATAGTTGCCAAGCCGGTGAGGTTTGATGCTGCTTGCAAGATTCTTCTTGTTGCTCAGAATGTTTCTTTCCTGTGTCCTCTGCATCTCTTTGTTGTTGTGTTGTTACCTCCGATCTTTGATTTTACGCCTTCTGGTAGTAGGGACTTCATATTGAGCAGCTAGGGGTCTTGTTGATTTTGGTTGTAAGGTAGCCAAGGAGAGATATTTTCTTGCTTTTGAAGGGGGTGGTTGAGCTGCATAATTAGGAGTTGGAGGGAGGTTTAGATGTTTTGGGAGACTTTTCCTTGGATGCTGCTCTCTTCTCCTGTAAGTATGGAGCTGTGGAGTTGGTTCAGATGTTTGAGTTGATTGGGATGGTTGTGGTGGTTGGGGTTCTGGTTCTTGCTCTGGTATTTGTACCTGATTATGGGTTACTTTCACATGAGGGATCCCATTTACTTTGGTTTCACCTATTGGCCACCCACAGGTTTCCTATTTGCCACCTACATAAATTGTCACCCCCACTTATCCTATTCACCACCCATATAAATTGTAGAATATCCTAAACACCACCTTTTGACTTTTTATTTACACCCAATAATTATACCACCTTAATAACTAAAACCTAAATTCCCCATAAATTTTTCTCTCCATCTCCATCTCCACCCACCGACCTTCACCCGTCTTGGTGTTTACCGAGAAATTAAAAAACCAGGAGAAAGAGGTTTCCGATTGATGGTTGTAATAACGTGGAATTCTTAGTTGAAAGGATGATGACCAAAATCCATATATCATGTGATCACCAAATTCTGGACTAATAGAATTGTTCGTAACAGCTTGGCCGACTAGAATTGTTGTTGGACGACTACAACAGTAAGGCAATGGTAGTCATGGTTAGAGTTTGAACTATATAACCTAAAATCAACTTCATAAAAAATTGAATACGTCAATAATTCATGAACACGTTAAAAAAATTACTCACCAAAACAAATAAATTAATTAAAAAGGAATTAATCAATCTTTGGTCCACCATTATTAAACGAAACCCTAACCTAGGATTAAAGTTCCATTGTTATGGACTCCTAGCAACCCAACAGGAAAGACTAAAGTTCCGTTATGATCTTTATACGGAAGAAATGGACGTTTTATATTGTCCAGACATGTCACAGAAACTTCTACAAAGGTGTAAGCTTTTACTGGTGAAGAAAGGGGTTAATGAAGATGAAGAAGAAGAAATTTAAGATCGTTAATATTTGTAGTCAAATTTTGTTTGACTTTTTATAGGTGGTAAATAGGTAAAAGAAAATTGAAAAGTACAATTATTTCTAATATTTTGACAAGGGTGGCAAATAGGAAAAGTGTGGGTGGCATATAGGTGAAACCTTTACTTTAGTGATAACCATGCTGACAATTGTGTGCGGAATGTCGAGCGCAATATTCAATGTCTGAGCATATAAAGGATTAAAGTAATTGTGCAGTTGGTTTGATTGAACATCAGCTCTCTGCTGTTGAGATTGTCTGTGGGTCCTGTGGTAAGAGTCACTGGTATCCTGGTGCTGGTTACTGCTTTGTGGGCTCTGGAATTTTTTTTTTGGAAAGAATTGGTCTGTCTTCTCTATATAGCTCAGTGGGTCCCTGTATGGGTACACCAAAATGGATTGGTCCGCCAAGAACTGGGTTAGGTATGTTGTCAGAACCAGTGATTTGCCCGGACCCAGATCCAAATTCCGAGCTAGTATTGGATCCGACACTGAATATCTTAAAACCTGATCCAAAACCCGATCCACGATTTTGTATACCTGTGTTGTTTTGCGGCTTTGTGATTATCAACAAAGTTTCTGCTGTCAGAAGATGAGGTTGCATATTTTCCGCTGTCAGATAAAGGTGTACTCTTGACACCAGTTGGCCTCGGTTGCAACACGATTTGTGGGGGGGGGCGTCCAAGAGAAACTTTGTTGTAGAGACGGTGTAGTGAGTCGAATCGGGACCGGTTTGGAAACGGTGGTTTTTGGAGCGGTTGTGGTTTGAGATGGTGGTTGTTGCTGGGGTGTTGATGGTGGAGTTTGTTGATGAAATAGACTTGTTGGTTGTGATGGTGGTGTGGTTATTTATGATGGATGGGTTGGTTTTGAAGTTGGTGTGGTAGAAGATGAACCTTAGGTTGGTCGAGCAGCTGTTGTAGTGAGGTAAGAGTATTGAGGTCTTGGTCTAGCTGCTCTCATCTTACAGCTTAGGCGGTGGTATGGGAAAACAGGATGATCCGTATCTTGCAGAGCATGCTCCGTGTTGATAAAGACGTGACATTCGTCCGAAATATGTCCAATCAATCCACAACGATAACAAAGAGTAGGCAAATGCTCATATGCGAACTGAACCCAATTTCTAGCAGAATCGTTTAAAAGAATACCTGGCATGAAAGGTTCGGAAAGATCCATCTTCACTCTACCTCTTACTGGTTTGTAGTCTAGGTCGACTTCCACCACTTCTCCGGTATCACTTAGAAGTTCTTTGACTATGGAGTCGTCTTCGAAGTATGTAGGCAACCCTAATAAATGGATCCAAAACATTGCAGTTTTAAAACATTTTGTAGGGTTTTTTAGGTATGTGCTCCAATCTTCGATGAGGACCACCTGGTTTGACATAATCCAGGTTTTGGTTCGAAGCAGTTGCTGCTTCTCCCTTGCGTGTTCAAAGGTGCATTGGATGATCTTGTTATCCGTATTTGGCCAAGTCTCGAACTTCTTAATCTTCATAGAACTCTAATGTTTTGTAACCGTCTGTTTGAGACCGGAGAAAGAGATTTGTCCTGCTAAAACTGTGACCGCAATACTTCTTCCTTCATGTTCTTGCATGAGTGCTTCCATTCTTGCAGTGAGCTGAAAAAGTGATGTGTCTTCTTTTATGAGGTGGGTTGTAAAGTGATGAGTTGCAGGAGTTCTTCCAGGTTTATGGTTTTTGGTGGTTTGTTTTTCTTTTTCCTCTAAAGTGTTAACCTTTTCTTTTTGATGATGTGAATGATTCTGTGATTGATTCTCCTCCTCTTTTTGATTGTCTTTTGGTGTAAAAGCTACTTGGTGTTTGTTTTGTTTTTGTTTTTGATACTGCAATGGGTTGGGGATTGAAGTAGGATTTGGTAAAGTTGGGTGTTTTGGATTGAAAAGGATTTGAGTGGATGATGGCAAAGAAGAATTTCCAAAGATATTCGCTTCGTTTTGAACGAACATTTTCGGGACTTGATTTGTTTTGGGTAATAGTTTTCCTTTTGCAGGTTCTGCTGGTTCGCGTGGTGGAGGTGATGATTGAATTTCACTTTTAATTGGTGGACATTCATTGGATGTTGGGGACGGTGGGCGGCGATTCATTGGAAGAGACAAAGGAAGGGTGAATGAAAAGATGATGGGGAGTGAGGTGTGGTTCTCAATTGGTTTAAGATGAACGATTGTTGATTAATAAATCAAGCAAACTTCGAAAACACTCAGTGATGTGATCTTAGTGGTTTGTTGTAAGAGATTGTAGGTGAAAGAGAATGATTTCAACACAGAAATCAGAGAAATCCCAGAAAATCTTACCAGAAAATACTCAGGCTAAGTCGATGTGAAGTGTTCAAGAACATCGTGACTTTGTCAACGCAGCGGCCTTCTTTGACCAGGAGAGAGAAAACCTGGGGGTTGAAGATGAAATACTACATTCTAGATTTATATTGACAACTGTTATAACAATTATAACCTAATAAAAACCAGTAATCCAATAATATTTTGTTCCTAAAATTAAGCTACTGAGTCTAGAGCCGTATCTGACACGTACTGACACCACCAAAAAAAAAAAAAAAAACTTGAGAAAAACCACAATAAAATTGTTCAATATATGTGACGAATCTGAAAACCATGAATACATTCTCTTTACCTTGTACACACGGAAACTATCCACAGCCTGCAGGCACAACACATCCTATTGTAATGGATGGAAAAGATAAATAGGCAAGCAGGGAAGGAGATTTCATTCATTAGAGAGAAACTATGTTACATAGATATAGTCCCTTATATACAATAGGAATAAGACCCTATACACTATATTGGCCCGCACGTCCATGGGCTAAAGCCCTACAACACTCCCCCTTGTGCGGTCCAATAGAACTTCATATGCAGTGCTTCAGATGTAGTTCTTCAAATGTCGTTCTCTCCTTGATGACTTGTTCCGAAATCATTTGCCTTACTAAAACTTTGACAAGGAAAAACCCAGTGGGATAAAACCTTGGTACAAATCTTCACATGTAGTACTTCACATGTTGTCTCGTACTGTACATGTAGCTCATCACATGTAATACGATCTTCAAAGATCGATGAGTCTAATTAATTGCCTCGTTAAAACTTCGTCAAGAAAATCCAGAGGGACAAAACCTGAACTAAAGAAAAAGAGTACAATATTAAGTAAACTTAGAACATAGTTGGACTCGAATATGTTGCCTCATTAAAACCTTGACAAGGAAAACCCAGTTGGATAAAACCTTGACGAAGGGAAAAGAGTACAACGTGATGAGATGCAAGTAAAGGTGATCCGTTGCAGATGATCACTTTGCTCCGTTGAAGTTGACTAGTTGTTTCACAACTCTTAAGGCATAAAATCCTCGTGGGAAAGATAATAGCCTTAGTTAGGAAATTACATTCCCGGTGTTTGTTGTTGTCTCATTAAAAACCTTGCCGAGTAGCAAAACCCTGTGGGAAAAAGTAACCTCGGTGAAGGAAAATAGTTCAACACACCATTAAATTCTCCCCCTGATGTCAGACAATTTTCATTAGCCTAATGCATTCAAAAGGAGTTTATCACACTTTACTTTTGTGACTTGAATGTTTATAAGACCATGTTGTTGATTCTGGAAGTTATGTTGCTTAACAGACTATCGCATTTCATTTCTTTGATTCAGATATTTTCGGTAATATCAATGCGATCTTTATGTATTCAACATTCAACATACTTGATGCTTTTAGTGTTGTCTCGCTAAAAACCTTGTCGAGTAACAAAACCCTTCGGGAAAAACTATTCTCGATCCAAGGGAAAAAGAGTACAACACAACTTCAATTTCAAAGTAAATTATGTCGACATCATATCCTTGAATCCTCCCCCTGATGTCGGCATCACCCCCTGATTACTTTCAGAGTTGTTCTAGAATGTTACTTTAGTCATGTACTTTTCGAAATTGAATATCGGTACTGACCTGGAAAATAGCCTACCGTATCTCCCCCTGATTACTTTCGTTTTAGAAGAGATTATTATTCCTTCATAATCAACAACCTTAGGATTGCACTTTCATTAGCATTCCTTTTTATGTCTTTGCAAGGATAAAACAATTTTACGTCAACGGTTACTTTTAACTACATGATTACATTCACTATACCATTCCAATGACGTTGCGTTGGCGCGGAGCTATATCTAGCTAACAAGTTCCCTGAGGATGTAAAATTTAATCGAGTACATTATTATACTAAGTACAACAATGCGTCTATTGTACTTAGATAAGGGAATTTCATCTCCCAACACATCTTCGTCATCTTCCTTTAGACGAAATGGTCACATACTTACATTTGAGCCTCGACTAACCATGGGAGTGCTATCAGGATGCATGTCTTTGTTAAATTGCCTGACAACTTTAGACAAATGCAAACTGGTGGGGTAATATACCACAAACTCGGTATTCGAT
This sequence comes from Papaver armeniacum, assembly GCA_023531295.1. Lineage (NCBI taxonomy): Eukaryota > Viridiplantae > Streptophyta > Magnoliopsida > Ranunculales > Papaveraceae > Papaver > Papaver armeniacum. Next base: position 834,619 of record JAJJWW010008436.1, read on the forward strand.
CGAGCTTTCCCCAGATTTTTCATCTCAAATTCGGATTTCAAATAGCTTTTAAGGTCTCTTATTACATCAAGAGTACATATCATGTCTGTAACATCAACATAAATAGCTACAATTTAAAATCAGGAACTTTCTTATGAACACACAAGGAAAAATAACTTACTTGTCTATCCCCTCCAAATCAAATAGCCACTTAGATGGGTATACCACATCCGCCTGATTGCTTGAATCTATAAGTGAGTGTTCTATCTAACTATAAACGCACTCTGTGGTTTAGAGTCATTTGATTTGGGAAACAAAAGTCTATCAAGTACTTTTGTAAATATCTTCTATCTCTTGATGCTTTTAGAGATACGTAAAAACCACATATATATGCTGCATTTCAAGTCCTTTTGAAATTACCAAGCTAACTAAGTAGCGGAACTCTATAACGTTCATTACAAGAGAACAATTCCAGGGCTTTGTGAGAAACCTCGCGCCACAAGGCGAGTCTTTGTACTTTAAGACTACTTTCTTCTTATTATGCTTTATGACAAATTAATTATGTATGTCCAATAGGCTTTACACTTGGTTTGGTTAGCACTACCATACCAAATACCCGTATATTTGCCAAAGAACTAAGTTCTACCTGGATTGTGTAGGCCAAATATGCTATTTATTTGAAATTAATCAAAATAAAGAATGGTTCGATCTCATTGTGCTCTACTTCTAGAGCAACTAGTTATGGATTATATCATCATTGTGCACGCATGATCCTTCCATTGATTCATGTGCATTCTCATAATCCGTCAGGATTTCATTGTTCTCTAGAATCATTTAAAATTTCGGAGCGTCCTCCCATTTGATTCATGGACATATTCAGAGACAATATTATGAGATGATTTCTGATGATGTAAATAAGTTTTGCCATACTCACCTACTTCCTTTCTAGGTGAGCATTGATCGAACCTGGTGGTCTCTCCATCTTCCTTTATGGAGCCACGGCCTCAACTACACTTCCACCAAGTGTAGTTGCAACACCTTAGTATATGGTGTACCCCATACTAAGGATTTCTAACCTTGCAGGAATATTTGCAGCTGGTATGTGTGATCTTGTCACTTTAGCGACGTCAGTGTACATTCTGAAAATTGATTATTCTTTGTCACTTCACGTTTACATTTGTGGAGTACTAGAATCAATATGAGACACAGTGGGAACACACCACGAAAATTCCTGACGTTCCCTTAGAAAATACGTTTTCTTATCTCCCCCTAACGGCGGGAAGATTGTCTCATTAAAATGACAACCCGGTAAGAGATCTCCTGCCAAAGGTTTTAAAATGCGGATAATTGTTGAGAGTAACTATCCAACAAAATTACTTAATCATTTTCGTGACCCATCATAGTACGACGTGGACTCGTAAATGGCACATATATAGTGCAACCAAAAATGCGTAAAAACACAAATGTCAGGCTTAAATCCAGTTACCAACTGGTACGCAGAAAAGGTTGACTAATATTGGGTTATAAAAACAAATTAAGTAAGATGCGTGTAATATTGCATATCCCCAAAGCAATAATAGATAGGTTGGTACGCATAACCTATTTCTTAGACACCATCTGTAACCTTTGATGGTAGCTTTGCAAGACCATTGGGTATAAGATGCTCTATATTGATCCTATTAAACATGCAATATTCATCAAGTCCTTTTGATGTAAATTCTCTAGCATTAACAATGGTGGTTAGCCTTTGCACTTTGCATTGTGTGGTATGTGCTAGTAGTTTTCAAACGCAAATTTTTTTGGGAACTATAACTAGTCCAAAAAGTCAAAACATTCACCAGATCCATCAGTCACTTTAATGGTCCGCATTCTGCATGAATATTTTTCTAAATTTCACCTTGTTTTCTTTGTAATATGGAATTTTTACCATTTGCATCTTAGGATGGTCTCTATCTGTTTTTATCAAGACTTTGTAAAAATGAGTGATATGCTTTCTTACCTAAAAGCATAATGGGAAGGGGGGTTGTGCATCTAGTAATTTAGAAAACACTTATTGAGAGATATGTCGTCACTTTGCATCCTGTCAATCTTTTTCCCATTTTCGTTCACTCAAATAAAGTGATATTTGTAGGAGTTCTTTCAAAACAATCATCATGTCACAACCAAAGTTCCTTTATGGTTATGCCCAAAGCCTGTATGAGTCAGTTTCCAACATTTCATCGTTGGAGTCAATATGATTCAATAATCCAAATATTATAGTGAATTACATTGCACTAGATTGACTCATTAGTTTCTCTAAAATATATTTCATTCTAAATATATTAGAGACTATAAAAGATGCAATCAATTACATTCTCATCATTTTGATGTTCCACATGATATCCATTTGCACGGGTTACTTGGGAATTTAACAAGGTGTGATTATCTCTTGGTACATCTAGAGATTTTGCTACGTCTTTGTTCTATCTTGAAGAAAAAAATTGAGCAGTGCTGCGCTCGATTAGATAGTCAATTGGCCAGGCAAAGTTCTTGTTGCCATTAAAGTTGATGTGAAAATTGGTTGTTACTATGATACACATACACATTATATTGTATATACCAACACCTATGACCAAGGTGCATTTCCAACTCTTTTATTTATGATGGGAGCTAGAATTACATTTTAGCTGATCCCATGTTCAATTGATACCTATACTTTGGTGTCATTATTGCTGGGAAAAATAATAATAATATTTTTTTTTCATGATATATATGTCCCTTTTCACATGTTTTATATGAGTCGGTACGTCTAACCCTCATTACTTTGGGTTCTTTCCATTTTCAATTTTGCTACATTTAGCTTAATTTGAGAAATTTCTTTATCTCAACTAGTATAGCACGCATGCGCGATGCGCCTGCCGAGATTGATATACAACAAAACATGAATCTTTAGTAATTGATTTATTTCGTTTTTGGTTACTTCTACTATCAGTACTAATGGCATCCAGTTTCCGAGATTGATATATAAGAAAACACAATACTAATAGTCTTGTATATTGATATAGTTAACATAGCAAGTACAACAGTATCGAAAGTTAATAACGGGTGGTAGTGGAATGATGGAGCTTGAGTGATTAAAAATGTGGATCAGTGGTGGTGTATGGCAGTGAACTTCTTGAAGCAGCTTGACCATTACAATAAATCTTCAGTTGGCCATCCATACTCCATCTGAGATTGTTATACACTGTAGGTAATGATGTGCATAAAATTTCTTCCTGCCAAAGATGCTATTACCAGGAACACATTTCCATTCCTAACTCTTCTGAATAGAACTAAGGTTTTGCTTTTCTAGATGTGGCATCAGACACTTTCAGCTTCTCTTCAGTGTAGCATTCCCATCCCAGGCACAACAAACTTTCACCTTGCAGTCTCCATCAATAACAAAATCTCCTCTTCGCAACACACCACCAGGTTTCATTCCAACAGAGAGTACCAGTTCCATCTCATACGTTTGCTACTTGCGGTCTCCATACATCACCTCCTTTCCGTACAGTCTATAACACAAAGCCAGCAGAAACATAGCGCCACCAGTCCATCTTCTCGCTACCACCAGTCCACACCATCCGTTTCGAGATTGCTTTGCAATGCTAAGACTTGTAGGAAGTTCTGGTAATATGCTTTGCTCTATCAATATTTCTATCAACTCTTGAATTCGAGAATGCTCTTTGATTCTAGATCTACGACAGGGAACGAAGACTTGCTTGCCTTCCATTACCATAAATATGTATAGACTGTACCAAAAATCAAAAAGAAAACTTCTATTACTCATGCTCTGTGTGCCACGAAATGTACAGCCCGAACCAAAACTCAGAAAGACAAACTAAAGTTCACAAATGTACAGAGAATCTGTAAGGTCCAATTTAAAGATGTTTTTCTTACAGGAAAATCAACAAACAACTGAGATTCACAAATTATATGATAAAATTCACAAATATAATGGGTTGGCTCAAAACAAATTTGGAATTTGACTAACCAAAATTGAAATGTGTTGTAGCATAAGAAATCTGGAAAGCAAAGGTTAATGAAATTGGGAAGCCAAACTTAAAAATTTAGGTAAAAAATATGGATGATTGAAATTTCTAAAATTAAAGAAAATTAGATTGTAGTTTGATGTTGTAATTGACTAACCTGATTAATTTCTTCCGTTGACGCTGTGCTTCTTTTAGGGTGGAGGTGTTTCACAATTCATGGGGGAGGAGGTGGAGGTCTTTTTAACCAAAAAGAGATACAGAGAAAACGAAAGAACTCCATAATAGGAAGTCAAGTTACAGTCGCACCCCTTGGTGCATCGTTGTGGCAGAGGAATAAGCGAATCATCCGAGACGTGGTGGTGGCGCTGTTGTTGGTTATGGTAGTGGCGCTGTTGTAATGGTGGTGGTGAAGGACTCCGCGATCATCCGAATTAGAATTAGAAAAAATGGATTTTTAAATTGATAAGATAGGCCAAGAGAATCTCACTACACATGTCAACCACTTACTTTAGGTTGAATATATTACTAAAAATAATTCTCTTGTTGTGATACTTCAACAGACACCGGTTCGTTAGTATTATGGATGAAGTAGAGAAATGAAAATTTTATAACTCATATCATCTTTTGTGAGTTCTTCCACAAAAATTGGAATACATGTGATTTTGTTTGAACGTATGTTTTGAAACTATTGACAGATTAATAGTCGAGCAAGTGGATACATTCCACGGAACATTCAAAAATTTTGGGAAAATATCAAGTATCCAATAATGGTGCTCAAGTACTTCTAAGCCCCAAATGAATACATTGGAATTGAGTTGGTATAACCAATTAAACAAAATACACCATTCAACTATATCCATATCATATTCAAGAGAACAAATAGCATTAAGACTAAAATTCTTAATGATTGAGATCAATAAAAATAATTTAAATTGACCGCTTATGGACTTATCTTAAGAAAAGAAAAAAATAGTAGTTCTTCAAATAAATAAATAAGCCCAATAAACATCCAATATTAAAACGCACATTAACGTTAGAAACGTAACTCAAGTCGTGCTTTAGTTGGCACTTCTCAGTGCATATAATATACCAAATTTATGTGCATATATTTTGGTCCCCCTGTGAATATACAAAACCCCGAACGGCCTTGTCATGCACGCCTCGAAACAAAACAAACATGACAAAACAGCCTGGAGTCTAGGACTGGGGACAGCTGCAGTCGGAACAAGACACCACCGGGACGGGACGAGACAGGACAGGACAGCCTGGGACTGGGGATAACTGTAGCCGGAACAGGACAGCACCGGGACTGGACAGCTGTAGCCGGAACGGGACAGGACCCGCTGGATTTATTTTACATCCAACTTCCATTGCTTCTCTTCTCCACGGAAGCGAACAGGTGAATTTTTTCCCCACCGATCTAAATCCACATCCAACCAAATCCTAAATTACAGACTACATTAATCAAAGTAATTTCAAAGAAAATTCCTGATTATCTGATTGATACAAACACAGTATTCGACAATAATTCCTAATCAGGACGACCAATCAAAATAACCTGATTCATAATCAAATCAATTTTTTTCCACAAACGGATTAATTAAATTAAATAATCCCTAATTCAAATCAATTTTTCCCATGGATTTAATAGATCCATTATATAAAAATACAATTATATTGGATATGCCAAAATCAAAAACGGGAAAAAGGGAAGAAAAAAAATATAGGAGAAAGTAGATGCAACTTATCTGATTGATTTGATTCCAACGAAAATTTCTTAGCTAATTGATTTCAAAATCAAAATCCATTGCCGCAGGGTTAGAGCTCGTGGTGATAACGTATTGTAGTGGATGGAAAGATAAATAGGCAAGCAGGGAAGGAGATTTCATTCATTAGAGAGAAACTATGTTACATAGATATAGTCCCTTTATATACAATAGGAATAAGACCCTATATACTATATTGGCCCGCACATCCATGGGCTAAAGCCCTACAACAGTTCAATATATGTGACGAATCTGAAAACCATGAATACATTCTCTTTACCTTGTACACACGAAAACTATCCACAGCCTGCAGGCACAACACATCCTATAATTTAAGCTCTCTATGCCGTGGGTCCATTGAACGTAGACATTGCCTCATTTCCATATCCGTCAGTTGTTCGAGTCGAGCTTGCCCTAATAATATAGTGCTTCAACAGAAGTTTAGGATCTTCACTGCAGTAACCATCAAATTAGAGTGGTTTCTTAGCTTCCCCATTGTAATCACAAGTATCAACCCTCAACAAGAGAAAACAAAAATGAAAAGAAAAATAAACACCCTCAACCAATATGAAAAGGCCGCACCAAACGCCAAAGCAGTGAAAACAGGCTTAAGGTAAATAGCACCCTTAATAGCACGTTTGGAATATCGTTTAAATTTTAACAGTAAAAACAAAAGATGTGTTGAAAATGATTGACGATAGTTGAAACTTATCATGTTTTTAACTCATAAGGCACATCTGGGACTCATTTAGCAGATCAAGATGTGTTGCTTGTGTTGACCATCTATACCCCTCAGTAGACAGTACATAAATGCCACTACTTGTTTCACTATCTCCTCCTATTTTCCGCGACATTCAAGTGGAATTTTTCATACAAATACCCATCTCGTTCCCTGATCTCACTAGAAGATTGGACGCAACCAAACACATCTAAAAAGGCCAGAATCAAATGGCAAACATGCAACAAAAAACAAACCCCAGCTCAAACTAAACAATTTCTACAAAGATAGCTTTGGGGTATATTATTGCATATATACTATTACAATGTGAGGATCATAATGTTCAAGTAAGAGATGGATGATCAACAAAATAAATACTTGACCATGCGATTACCCTAATCTAACAAAACTTACATTAATTAATATATTATTTCATGCCAAATATATCAGAGGTATATAAAACTTACATTAACTATAATGCATTTTTTCATACCATTACCAAATATTTCAGTGGTATACTACATTCTCATCCATCCATTCTTAAAAGCATTACGAAGCCAAGCTAAATATCCTAATACTCGAGTTTGCTGAGGGTTAAACAGAACATAACCAAGCAAAGCCAAGCTAACCACAGTATTTTCAGACCCTTGCTCACACTTAAATTTGCTAGTGTTATACAGAACAAAAGCAAACAAAGCTACAAATATATTCTCAAAAGCTAAGCCTTCAATAAAATTTATCTAGTCAATTGATGTTTCGCACGTCGCACCCATGTCCTGAGATCCTACTTCAACCAATCAAACTTTCTGACACTTCTCAACTACTCTACCACTTGTTATTAAATGAGTAAAACGTAGAACATGTGCAATTTTTAAGTTAAAATCTAATCAATAATCATGAATTCAAAAACCAATTTGTAGAGACAGAGAAGCAGAGGATCAAAGTTTATGATATCCTAGTATCATAATTTTACACCTAAATTCAATTTATAAGCAAAATCAGAATCAAAATTTACCTCGATATCAGATCAGAAATCATCAATTCATGCAATTTTCAGAGGGATGACAAACAGAGATATGAACTGGATCACACACATTTTCGATAGTCAAATCAGATAATCCATTCAAACCCTGATTCCTTGATCATCTGAGTAGATCAAGAGACATATGCACTGATGTTGAACTTGTAGTGATCCCTGATCCTGCTTTTGAAGTTCTGAGTGGCACATACATCCTGTACACAGAGATGAAGAAGATTAGATGTCGAGAGGATAGTAAGACGAATCCCGTCTGGGAAAATACAAAAAGGACCTGCAGTCTCTCTTAAAGTGGTTTGATGATCAACCTCGACCCAATAAGAGAACAAACACAATAAGTAGAAACAGAAGTAGAGATTGCTCAATGATCTTTGATTAGAGAAAGACTTCTACGAGTTCACCTTCAAGGTTACCATACCCTAGCTGTTGTATCTCTCTATTTCTCCAAAGAGAAGACGTTTACAACTTTACCTTCAAGGTTACTTTACCCTAACTGCTGGATATTTCATCAACGGACGTTTACACCTTACCCTTTTAAGGTTACTACATCCTAGGTGTTGCACCTCCTCTTTCTTAATCTGTCTCTGGGTTCTTCTGATAATAGAAATCTCTCTTCCTCAATATGTACCAACTAGCACACCCTTGCAGACAAGAATATTTTTCCTTTTTAGGAAATTCTAGGGAAAAGTAGCTAAGTTGAAACTTTCTACATTGACTAATTCAAAGCAAAGCAAGACACTAGTTTCCCACTAGGAATGGAATCGTAAACCGACCTTAGTTTTTCCTTTAGGAATAGATTCTGAAATCTGAGACTGACTGAGAGAGTAATCTGAGACTGACTTGGAGCAAAGTTAGAACATTCTGTATTGGCTAATCCAAAGCAAAGCAGGACACTAGTTTTCCCGCTAGGAGTGGAATCATAAACCGACTCTAGTTTTTCCTTTAAGAATAGATTCCAAAATTAGAGACTGACTCAGATATGTTTAAGGTAATTATCGTCATTTCAATCGTACACCACAATTTTTGGTTGGTCGAAAATCCCTCTCTTCTTTCTATGATGCTAGTAAGATAAGTACTAATTGAAGTCAAATAAATTGTTACTGCGGCAGCAAAGAATTTATAAAGATTTAGCATAAATTATCACAAGCTAGAAGGGTGTAAAAGGATCTTAAAAAAGAGAAATATTAAAAAAGAACATATATGCATGAAGACTATAAAAAGCAAAAGCCGTCAAAACTCAAAAGCTAAGGACACAGAGATAATTTATCACCTTTAATGGCTAAGAACATAAACTAGTTTGGAACAGCGACTAAACTCAAAATACAAAGATAATTTCAGAAAACACAATAATAGTATAATTATAAAAGGTCGGATTTATGGTGTAAGTTGTATATCTTTATATAGCTACATCACCCTCCTAGGACTTGGCCGACGTTTATAAAACTCAAACAAATTCCCATATAAACTGGAAGATATAATCCTAAAACAAAAAGAGGAATATTTCTTAAACATATGTCAAAGAAACTTCTAGAGTAAGAGAAATTCTAACTATAAGCACCATCACAACAAAATCTTAAACATGATAATAACTACACTTTAAGCTGCACGCACAGACTGAAAAAGGGAAAGCAACTTACTAAGATTCTAGAGGGTGTAACTACAGAATTTACTATTAACAAATGCTCGGGATAAAAAAAAAATCCAAGCCTGCATAACAAAATTTTGAGCCAATAATACGTTGAAAGTCTTCTGTGATAATAATAACAGACTCTCGATACTCTTGTTGAAGAGATGGATTCATGCTCTCTATATTAGTTAGATTTAATCACAGGCACATGATAAAGAACCTTAAGCGCATCCAAAACTGGAATGTCATCCAGCTTAATGTAAACTAATCTTAGCTAGTGATGCTTGCTAAACCATAACATAGCTTAAGAGACATCCTTGCGGTACTGAAATGCGCAAAGATGTTGGGAAGCAAATACCTAGTGGCTATGCCTGAAAGCAAGGAGGTAAGTTATTTACCCAGGATACAATTTCGTGGAGTAACATAGACCTCCTTCCTTCTGGTAGACAGTATGAAGCGTGCAGACACTTAGCTAAAGGTTAATGATTTGCCAAACTCCGAAGTAAGCCGCTACGCATGTTCTGCAGCTTCTACTGTTGAGCCTATGAGATATTTTCCTACAAAGTCTGGGACTTCTGTAGTTGATAGATATGACAATGCTAGTTAGCTAGACGAAAAGGTATTTATTCATACAAGGCCCTTTAAGTCTGTTAGATAGATGTCAGTCTCATATTTTTACTTATTGATGAATGACTGCTTTCATACTTACAATAAATAATCCTACTAGGCTACTCCAACTCAGGTGAAAATTCCGATCAGTAAAACAAAAATAAAAAAGACTACAACTTTCTAGTCTATAATAGTTTTCAACCAGTCGAGAAAGTAGAAAAAGAAGAATAAGTAAGAATTGCATATAAACAGCTAAACACAAAGCTTGTTTTGTGGTAATATTTTGGAATATCATAGCAATTGAGATTGTAGCATGTCAGGTTTGAGTCAGGTAATTGTATTATTAAATTACAAGGTAACTGAACAATTCTCATGAACCAAACAGTAATCTAATTGCACCCACTGATGCAATTGTTCGACAAGTAAAGTTCAAACTAGTACTACTCAAAAATCAAACAAAACCCAAATTCAAAATTAAGAAAATGTAAACCCTAGAGCAGCATAGCCAATAGTAGAACTCATAGACACAGATATAGACAGCATCTATCTTATTTATTATTCCAGAGAGAGTAAATAGGCAATTTTCAGTCTAAAGGTGATGCCTTTATCTGTTCTATACATTTACTATCAATTCAATTTTGTTTTTTAAGCTTCTGATACGTTAGATTTTAATGAGAAGAATACTAAACCTTAATCTAAACAATGGGTTACAAAAAAAAAATTATTCGTATCTAAAAGATAATAATGGATTTTAATTTTTAAAAATCCTCTACCCAAAAAAATCTCCGTCTTTGAAAAAACATACTAATAATTCTCCGAGAGAAAGAGAGAGATGTACCTTGATACTGTTCAGATAAAAATTAGTCCTTTTAAGCTCAAACTCATTGCTTGTGATCCAACACTGTATCTTCGTAGAGTTGGAGAAATCTGAGAAACGGAGTTTCAGAAAGAGAAGAACGAAGAAGAAAAACAGCCATTTCTTATGACTGCGAAGTTTTTAAGAAAAATCGTAATCATAAAAATATGTCACGTGACATATGTTCATGTTAAACTCCCTACGATGAGATGCATCCAACCACACATTAACAAAAGAACACTAATTTTTTATTTTTTATTTTTTTTGGACTAAAATTACACGGGGTACGTAATACTCGTAGAGTCTGCTATTACAATTGAATTTATAGACGGCGGAATTACATGTTCCCATAATGTGGTTGTGAGCCTCCCTATGGAGCAGTCATCCGCTGCTCGATTTGCTAAACCATCGCCGCTTGATTTCCTTCTCTGTAGACGTGTCTAATTATCACTGGATTTGGGTGAGCCTTTGTTTGATCTCTGCAACCAGATTAGATATATACCATGGGACGTCGGTGTCCGAGGTTAGAAATCTCATTAAACTTTCTGAATCCGTTTCAAATTGAACCTTTGGTTATCCTTGTTCCGTCATCGTTTTAGAAGCGATGTGCATGACCCAAGTTTCCTCTGCAAGTGTTGTGGTGATGCCTAAAGGTTGTGTATTGCCAGGATTGTGCTGGTTTCCCCGTTGACACATATAATACATGCTCCTGATATTTCGAGGTGACCCCTTGTTGCCCCGTCTGTGTTGATTTTGATCCAATCTGAGTGGGGCTTGAGCCATCCTACAAAGATGGTTGAAATTGTGATTGTTCTTTGTATAGGGTTTGCATATGGTTGCATCCCAGGAAGCACCGGTGGGAGGTGGCTCTGGGCCCATGAATATTCCTGCTGGAGTTTGATGGCCGTTTGCATTACACTTGTCGGATTTGGTTGTTGTTGACAATACAACACGTTGTTCCTGGTTATCCATAAAGACCAAAATAGGAAGCGGAAGGTTTGTGGTGATCGGTGCAGGAAATTTTGTTATAAGGAGTTGGGATATAGTCGTTTGATGGGGTAATGAAGTGGGTATTCCATGATTAGTGTTTTGGTGGTTTATGAGGTGGGTTAGCAAGAGGTTCCAAGAATCTATAGTTGTTTGACATTGAAGCAGAATGTGAGTGGATTTGAACGGCATTAAGGTATATGTTGGAGTTGGTGAGTAGGATGCGGTTAAGAATGTTGAGGGTTGGCAGACCCTCATTGATTGTTTTCCACAAGAAAAGTTGTACTTTTGGGGGACAAGGAAGTGTCCAAAGAAATTTGGATAGGGGAAGAGGGTTTTGTTGGGTTTGCGCAGAAGCACTGATGAGGCAGTTGTATCCTGAAGCAGTAGTGAATTTTCCTCTTTTGGTGAAAGGTCATCTGATCCTATATGGTTGGTTATTCTGTGGGATGTGGATGTTAACGATTCGCTGAATTATGGGTTGGGGTAATAGGTTCAACTTTTCATGATCCCAATTTCTGGTTGATGGGTTGATAATGGCGGCAACCGATTATATTAGATGGCAAGATGATGGGTTAATGGTGTTGTTGAATTGTAGGATCCAGTTTGCTTGTATGTGGGTGTTTAATCCGTCTCCAATTTGGTGGAAGAGATGTTGTTTGAAAGTTGGTATGAGCGAGGCTAGTTGTCTCCATTGCGGGCTAGGAGATGACAGAAGAGGTGTGATGTTTCCGAAAATGGGCTAATACAGAGTTAGGTTTTTCGTGGATGTTCCAAATTTGTTTCATGAGTAGTGCTTTGTTGTGTTCCTTGCTACTTCGGATGCCGAGCCCACCTTGGGATTTAGGTTTGTGGGGCTTATCCGTTCCTAGTGGGTGGAGCTTTTTGATGGAAGAATCATGACCCCGGAAGAAGTTTATCGTGGTACGATCCATTTTTTGGTGGATATGAGTAGAAAGAATTTTGGTTTGCATGATATGGTTGGGGAGTAGGGGTTAGGGATGATTTTATGAGTTCGAATCTTCCTGATTGGTTGAGGCATTTAGTCATCCATCCTTTTGCTTTGCGTGCTAGCCGTTGAAGTAATGGGGAAAAAATATGGTGTGATGATCTTCCTTGTTTAAATTGTACTCCTAAATAGGTAGGGGGATTTGATGTTGTTTGCATGTTGAAGGCTTGTTTAGATCATCTAGTTGTTTCTGCTTAAGCTTTGGATGATGGATTAATACGGATTTCGAAAAGTTGATATGTTGACATTGTTAGAGCATTGCTCGGTCGAACTCGCAAGCGTTGTTATCTCAAGCTTGTTTGTCGAGTTTAGTTGTCAAAACTATAAGTCTTGATTTCTAGTCTACTTATAGCTATGTCTCGGATTAGGATAGAATGTGTAGTTGAGCTTTAGACTTCACGGAGTTCATCGATTGAAGACGAAGAACTACTAAGGGAAGCTTGTGGAACTTCATCAACAAAAGGTATGTGGAGACTTGAACTCATATATCACTCAGAAGTCTATTCTATTATATCTCCTATTGAGACAAAGTCGTACAACTATATAGACTTTACATTACACACATTTGTATTTCGAGCTGAGTTTAACTCGTTTATATCTTTAACGAAATATGTGTTGGAAAGATTTTTTCTTTAACTACGTTCATCATTATTCTTGACGATAGTCAAAATATGATCATGTGAAAATCACTTGGTAATATCTTACATGATTTGTGTGAGACAGCCATTTGATGTAGACTCAGAATGTTTCGTATTGATCATTTGATCACTTAAAAAATGCTTATAAGCTAATAGTTTGTGTGAGACAGATATTGTCGTCTTCTAAGAATGTTTCAATGGTTGAAATGGGAGTTTAGAACAATTAATCATTGTCTGGATATAGCACAGTATGCATACCCGTATGCAAACTGTTGTAAGAATGATTCAGTTCCGGGAACCAAGTATGCGTACCCTTATGCGAACGGTTTTAACTATCAAAGTCCGAGAACTAAGTTTGCGTACCCGTATGCAAACTTATTCACCTGAGTTCGGTCCGGTACAACAGTATGCATACCCGTTTGCGAACTGTCGGAAAGGATCAAGTCTGGAACTTAAGTTTGCGTACCCGTTTGCAAACTTATGAGGTAAAGTTCTAAAATCGTCTAAGTATGTTTTCATACTCATGAACAAATACATTTATAAATTAAGGAATGCAATCTTTGCAAACCGTGTCTAATATGCGTTGTTCACAAAGTTTCAAAATGGGCAATAGATCACATGATGAAACAATTGAAGCTTTATAGAGCTTACGATGACGAGAGTACGGTTTGTGTTTGCAAGGATATGATAGGTATTGGACTCCGGTGTAGTCATAAGTTGGGTAGGTATGTTAAAGTGATTGACATCAATGATATTCATCCATTTTGGACGCAATTAACTTTTGATCCAAGCACCCCGATAGTTAATGGTCTGTCGTTCTTGGAGACCGAATTGTGTGCAAGAATCGCCGAGCGTTACTCTATAGAAAATGGCGCCAAACAACAAATATTGATGCACCATTTGGAAGAAACCCTTCACCCTTGTTTAAGGGAGGTTGATAAACCTATTAAGCAAAATGGGATTGGTAGGTCGGGCACGGAAGTGTCGAGGACCATCCAAAGAAAAGAGTTGAAGGAACATTTGTCTAAAAAAAGAGATTGGTCTATGCACGAGCATGTGCAAGATGAACTTGAAGGTCAGACGGAACCTAAGAAAAGAGGTCATCCAAGAAAGGATCAAGGTGGACCAACCGCACGACAAGTGAAACCAAAGGTCTCTACGGAGCCTTCTCAAGTAAGTCAAGCCGAGACGGTGGAAGAAGTTGCTTCGGTGGAGATCCAAACTAGCTCAAGAGTTGTTGAGCAAATGAGTGCCTCGAAACAAACCCAATCAATGGAAATGGTGACTATAAAGGAGAAGTATGGTACCCCTAGTTGTCCTAGGGATCTTCATAGAAGACCAAATCGATCCACGTATACAATATACGAAGAGTATTTAGAACAACTCTCTCCACTCAGTATTTGGAACAACTCCCAACCAAAACACTTATTAGTTAGCTCATAAAGTTTTTCCCAACATAACTGGTTTGTGTACTCATACTTAACAGTTGTGCCATGGGCAGCGAGTCAAAGAATCTGCACAACATCATCTGGGGTAATCGTCATCTCTCCAAACGGCATATGGAAGGTGTCATTCTTATGATACAATATCTCCATAAATGTCGATATATCCACCCGATCATGTTCCAACACTGAATTCTCGGCAGCAGTGGCTAACCTCGAGTTGGCTATAATTGCCATGAACCTTTCACATTCACCGTCTAAAGGAAAATCCATTATTTTTGTTGGTGCGGCGGTGGGTTTAAGTAGACGATTTTGCATCGGAATGATACTATTAAACACACGAAAAAATAAAAAATATTTCGAATAACATAAACCTATAACCCTTGAAAAGGCGAGGGTACCCAAATATACCTCAAGCTAAAACTTTTCCTACCTATAAGTCCTTTCTCCGAAAGTGATTGTCTATGGACTGAGTCGATACAATACAACTAATCGGTTCACACTTCGTGTGATCGTCTGAGTCGATACAATACAACTAATCGGTTCACACTTCGTGTGATCGTCTATGGATACGAGATCGAGACAATACAACAACGAAGTATGTTTACTTGATACAAAGGTTCAGACTTAACCAAACACAATAGGATTGCTTATCAAGTAAATAGGAATTAACGTTTGTGTAATTTACTTTAATTATAATAAAACAATTATAATGCGGAAAATAAAAGTAAATGACACATCAAGATTTTGTTAACGAGGAAACCGCAAATGCAGAAAAACCCCGGGACCTTGTTCAGAATTGAATACTCTCAGGATTAAGCCGCTACACAAAATTACAATTAACTTCGTATAGTTGAGACCAAGTAACTAACCCTATAGTTCACCTAGTTCCGTCTGTATTCCCACGCCTCCAACTTATAAATAAGTCACGTACTTGGAACAATTCCTTTGGTTCGTATTCCAAACAGTAAAGGAACAACAAATCTGTTTGATATCAACTCTATTCAACCAAGTGATATGAGTCAGACAAAGGCTCTTCCGTTTATCTTAACATAAACTCCTTCTTCAGGTCCTTAGATCTATCTTATGTTCAATTATCGAAGTAATCGTTTAAGATTAAGCCAACAACACCTTTAATCCGAAGAACTGTGTTGATGCCGATCTACTCAATTAATCAATCCAATCTACCACAAGGATAAACCGATTATTAATTGGATCCTCTTTTACCGAAACAAGTATTGTGCACACCAAAGATTATAAAACCCAAGTCAGATCTTCAATATCTTTTTTGTCTTCAAATCTTCTTAAATCTTCAATAAAAACCTGCACACAATCACTTGAATCTCTTGTGATCAATCACGCATGTAATAACGGAGTCTGTTAACAATGGATTATCACAAGATCGTCTTTAGAACTAACAACAGTCTAAAGATCCCTGTCGAAACTATGAACTAGTTTGAGTGAATCTTATATCAGAAGAGAAGATTCTCAAGAATAAACAAACTAGGTGCAATCAGATTTCAACCACCGTTAGTCAATCAAATCAATCAAAAACAAAAGATAAACCGCAATTATCTAGTTTCCCACCAACGGTACGCGTTAGAGCTTCTCAATCCCAAAGAAGACTTTAAATTGAGCGGTCGTAAGAGATTTCGCCTAATTAGGTTACTCTCCTCTCCGAATAGGCGGCTACACCAGTAACAACAACAAAAGAGTAAATCTGTTGTTACGGAGGATTAGTTTGCTAGAAAGGCAAACTTCATGTATTTATAGACAAGAAAGTTTGGACACCAAGGATTTCCAAAACCAAAAATATTCTCAAGATATTCATTAAAGCACAAATTCGGTTTCCATAATTCAAAAATAACAATCGAAATCTCTCGGAAAATCTAATTAGTAAATGCACATTACTAATTTTGGAATTTCCCTACAAAATGAAATTAATAACCTTAATTAAAAGATTCTTAACTTACTTATGTTTCGATCCTGGGATTCTCTTCACTTAGCCGTTAAGGAATATCTTTGAACAATTAATGAAATAAACATTCACAGCATGTGTTCAAAGTTTGTTGACATCTTTACTTTGTAAGTTCTCTTTCACACTTACAACCTTGAAACCGATTTTCCACACTTCCAAACAAGTTTAGAATTGGTTCATCTGACTTTCAAGAACTATGTGATTGATCAAACCAACATTCAATCACAATCATGGGTTTAACGGTTCTACCAAAACAAGTTTCGGTTCTACCTCCATGTGAGTACTGTGCATAGTCACACTAGCTTCCCAAAATTCGGTTGACTAGGTACTAGGATCGGTTCCCCACATATATATGGTATCTAACTTATATGTGTTGCACATGTCCATAGCATCGGTTCCCCTTTGCCTAAAAACTTGTTGCACATGTCCATAGGATCGGTTCCCCTTTCTGCTATAAACCTTGTTGCACCCCATACAAAGATCGGTTCCCCTTGTGATATACTGCACCTCTTACTAGGATCGGTTCCCCTCTCCCAAATTTGGTCAGACACACAAACCCGATCATACCATAGGTGATTACTTAAGATCGGTTTTACTAATAAAAATAATACCATAAGTCAGACCTTTGTGAATAGTTCTACCAAGAACACAACAAGTTGTGAGCGGTTATACTCAATCACACATATTGGTTGTTCATAAGATATGCAATGAATACAAAACCAATAACACCTGGCAATTTCCTTTTCGGTCCACAAACAAGTTTATGAACTTACTTCCATAGAACACATGTAAACATTGTTCCCTAGGATGAAATCCTCACCTCATACCCATACATAATCACAATAACATTCAAATGATTATGGCGATGTCTTATCTACAAAGTTTAATGGTTAAGCAATAAACCTCGTATTGTATTCCTTAATACTATGTCTATCTAGAGTTCAAATATGCTTCGCAGTTATGTTTTCAATATGCACGACTTGAAAGATACGTTAGGGAATGAAACAGTTCAAGTCAAATATCACTAACCTCAAGTGGAAGTATGATTGTTGTCGTTGTAGCTCCTTGCTTCTTCACATCTTCAAGACTTCGCAATACTTGTAATGTATCATATCCTAATAATTTCAAGCTAACCTATATGAAGTTGACTCTAGTACATAATCAAGCGACTCTTAACATGAGTTTTGATTCACTAAAATATGACAACCAAACTTGACATACCAACGCTTGGTGGGTTCAACCGAGCAATGCTCTAACAATCTCCCCTTTGTCAATTTTAGTGACAAAACTCTTACATCATATGGAAAAAAAATTTACAAGAATTCATTACACATCCGCTTGATTCCCGATTCAACATCACAGTAAAACTGCTTACATTCAATCCTTGAAAATGCCGCTGTTGACATTATAATAACAAAGCTAATACTCCCCCTAAGGAATATAGGTAGATATTCAATCCGCACTTCTTTGTTATACCACTTCATATGACATGTTACTCCCCCTTAGTCTGTGCTTTCACTCTTTCGTTAGATAAACGTTCAAGCACCAATGTTCTTTTCCCTAGCGATACCAATCAATATAAAATCAATGCCAGTATCACCTGTTTACTCCATATATTTCTCCCCCTTTTTGTCACAAAAATGACAAAGAAACGAAAAAATAAAGGACAACACGAAATGAATCTTACAAATCTCAGAATAGACTTGCAAACCTGTAGAGTTAGGCACGAGTGTTCCACACATCATGTTCTGATAACCAATATTAAAACCGAAACTACAAGTAGTTTTATTTTGATATGTTACCAAGGAAACAATTGTCCGAAACAATTTCTCCAATTTAGTTTAGCAAACCAAAAAACAACTAAGCACCTTAGTCCCTTTGCTAAACCGATTGTTCAAAAACAACCGCTTAATTCGATAAGACCAAAATAAAGATAAACTTTATTTTTCTCATCAGGTTATAATTATCCATAAACTTAGACCTTTCAATTTTAAACAAGACAAGTACTAGGTTAGTTAACTAGCATTTCTTGTTAAGGCATTCGATTAGACTTGAATAACCGAAACCTCACTTCGATAAGTCTAACTAAGATCAGAATTAACTTAGTTTCTTTTATCCGGAATCGAATTGTACTAAACAACTCATCACGTACACTTTTTATTTCGTTAAGCCATAAATAATTCATAGAAACCAAAATAAATCAACTTGCATAATTATTCATCTCAACCGGAAGCAATTGAAACAACATAGACATTAAAAGCACCGCAATTGCACCGAAATTTTGTGAGCCTAAACAATTGATACCATACAAAAGCAAGATAACAATAGTTTTTCTTAACCGGAACCAATTGAATCACACACAACATCAATTGTACCGAAATTTTGTAAGCCTAAACAATTGATACCACACAATAAAGCAAGATAACAATAGTTTTTCTTAACCATAACCAATTGAATCACACACAACATCAATTGTACCGAAATTTTGTAAGCCTAAACAATTGATACCACACAATAAAGCAAGATAACAATAGTTTTTCTTAACCATAACCAATTGAATCACACATGCACACACACATCATGGAATAAACATCAATTGAACCGAAATTTTGTTAAGCAAAAGCAACAAATATATATAATATAAACTCAGGCTTTTCTTAAACAGGAAAACAATTAACTAACAAGATTGTTACCTCAAATTTTGCATCCACTTCTCCAATATGATTGCATCTTCGTCCAGGGAGAATTGATATCGAAATATCATCACGTTGTCATCCTTATGAATAAACAAAAGAATAACAACAACCCTCAACCTTTAACAGAGAAAGGTTGAAAACCGGTTTTAACAATTGCAAGCAAAAGTTGAAAACCGTCGAAACACATATGCTTTTATGTTAAACCAAAACCGATTCAACATATTGTGACTTTTTCACATATTGTTTCTACCAGAACCCCTCATGATCCTTTTATAAAGCCTACCGAACAAGGGCTAGAACTTAATCCTGCTAAATCAAAAAGTCACCCAAACCATAAGGGTTCACAATATATGAGATCGAATATTAAGGTAGTAAAACCGAAATCAAACATCTCATAAATCACTTTGCAATACACCATAAATGTTCAACATAAACTCAAGTATTGCAATTACCTCATTCTTGTAGGAAATTGAATTACGATACCAACGCAAAAGGAATGAGGTCATTCCGAGTTCGGACGAAGAAGTTATGTGCAAAACATTTTTACACTTCTTCGTAAGGGGACCTCTCACTAGGATCGGTTCCCTCACCATGACATGGTACTAGGATCGGTTCCCTCACTATGACAGGGTACTAGGATCAGTTCCCAAGAGTTACTTGTGACAGATCACAACAATAAACTGTTTTCGACATAACTTTTGCATACGATGTCCGAATTTAGTGATTTTTGGCTCGTTTTGACCACAAAAGCAAGATCTATACATATATGATCAGTAGATATCAACATCATCAACTCATAATTTCCGTTTCTATCAAAAGATCAAAAATAGATAAAGAATGTATGAGTATAGAGGATAAATCTCCATAAAGATGTTAATTAGTTATAAAATAATCGAGAGATCATGTGCTCAGTTTTTAATGTGCTTCCTCACCTTTAAAAAGATTGAGCACTAAGGTGAGTATGCACATTCTAACACAACTAGGTTGTGTTGAGTTGATCCTTGTCTTGTTCGTCACGAGTGACAAAGACAGAATCATCATTCTTGACCTCTTGCTTGGTTTGTTTTCTCTTGTTCCATCTCTTGTTTTTCTTCTTTGACTTGTGATGAAGAGTGTCATTATCAAAAACTTTACTAGTACAAGAGATTTCATACATAATGTCTTTCTTTAGCCTTTCAAGAAGACTCTTGTAATTATTGTCACCAACAATTAATAGCTGAGAGTCATTCTTGTGACTAACTTTTGGTCCCTTCTTGGCTATATAGGACTTCGGGACCCATTTAGAGTTGGGTTTTGCAGGAGAATCCTTCTCCTTCATACCATTAAAATCATTGTCCTTTTGAGTATTTTGCGAAACACCCTTTCTCCAATTTGGAACATCAGATCTTGTCTTTGGATTTACAAAGTTATCTCTCTTTCTATATTCGGGTCTTTTATGAGATGACCTTGTCGAGTGATATGCAAAATTTGAACTATCATTATAATAATTCTTTTGCCTAAACTTAGGACAATAACGATCTGAATTCTTATGAGGAAAAAACTTAGCCAATTCGTTTGATACAAAAGAAAGTGCATCTTGCATCCTACGAAATTTGCATCCCCATTGCAAGTGTCCTTTATTACCACAATAATAACAATGCTTAGTATAAATATACGAAGTATGAGTTTTGATGTTACCTTTTTGTGGATCCTCTTGCATTGGAGCTCGATGATCGCTGTCGTATGCGTCAAAAATAATATTACTTTCTCACTACTCAAAATATATAATATAGCAAGGGCAAGAAAGGATCGTTCCCACAGAGAGGACTAAGGTTGTCAAGTTGTTGTGGTTTCCTAAAGATAACAAGGGGGTTTTCTGATTTTTATAAACGAAAATAAAATAAAAGCAAAACAATAAAAAGTGAACACGAAAATCAAGGATGTGAAATATTGGGTAAAGGTTTCATCTTCAATTGTAAACAAGTTTCTGAATATATGAATAGAATTCGTATTTAATCTCGCTATCATCAAAAGCCCTAGAATACATTATTGCAAGAATACTCCGTAAATTTCCTAAGTCATCACACACACATTAGAGATGCGTATGTGAATTCTACCTAAAGAATAACCTAACGCCTTGCGCTAATTAAGTTCAATTCCCAGGGGCATTAAGTTTCAGAAATAGGCTAATCAATGCAATTGACATACATTGCGCATGACAATTAGGACAAAGGTCAATTTCTACATATGACTACAAGTATGTATCACTACAAACCGTAATCATATCATGCTACTCGTATTCAAGGTTATCGCTCGATGATAAACCCTAAAATAGCTATAGATATGGATGTAAGTTCAATCAATTCTAGACTCAACCAAACAAACATTCAATCATATTGCAATACGTCAATCATGCAATTATTATAAACCGTAGAAAGTGAGCGATAATATTGAGAGAAAACTAATTCATAAAAAATCATAACTTGTTTTCAAAATCCGACTACATCTTTAACCAATAATAAAAACTCTAACTCATGCTCATGGAGTTCATAACAAGAATAAAGATAAAAACTTTCATGTTTAAAACCCTAGAATCAAAAGTAGAGGAAGAGATTCGATAGATATATCTCTATGATGAGAACCCTTGTTTTATATATAACTTATAAACTTCGAACTCTCAGCCAACTTTCGTATCCGTCACACTTTTAGTTTCTGAAACAACCCACTGCCAAAAGGTCGACAGTTCATCAGCCAGTCCAAATCACAGTCACAGCCCAGTCAATACAGGACTCGCCAAACTTATTAGTTTTGCAGAACCGACAAGCTAGTTTACCCTGCTCTAGCTTCACCAGGACCAAGGCATAGCTCAGCTCCTCCCCTGTAGTGTTTACTCATTCGTGCCTTCATTCGACGGTTTAATTCTTCCAGCGGATTCAAATTTCAGTTCCAGACACAATAATTGTGGCATCACTTTTAGCACATTGCATCACTGGATTCACTGCCTCCATTCCAGCAACCTAAACATACATTCTACTGCTTCAGTTCAGCCATTCCATTCTCATCCTCAAACTCCAGCCAAGATAGCAACAACATCACCAATTTCACTCATGACGTCACTGCAACATAACCAGCTGGTGCTCCTGCAATTCAGACCTTGTAACTCCACCTTCTCAGATTCATGCCTTGCTCAATTGCTACGAACTGTTATCAACACCACCAATCTCCTTCGTTTCTCCTCAATGCCACCAGATGATAGGTGTTGTAAAACACCGTAATATCTATCTATTTTTTATGCTTTCTTTGCGAGTTTTCTAGTAAATTATGTATCTTATGTTTGCTTTTGAGTTATTAGGTACTCTGGAGTCGCATGGAGGAAAAGAAGAAGAAATCATTCAATAGGAGCAAGGAGGGTGAAAGCGTTCGACGGCGAGTGTTATGCGGAGTCAAGTCGACGATAAGGGGCTGGTAGCTCAGGTTCAAAGGAGAACTAATGGGCTGCCATCAGGTGGCCCGTATCCATCAGTGGGTGCTTGTGTATTTTTCTACTCCTACACAGCCCTGGAATTTAGAGAAAATCCATTCTCATTTTCCAATTCGAGAAAACAGTCGTGGGTGAATCGAGAGCTAGCTCAGGTGAATAGAGAGAAATCGAGGTGAGAATTCAAGATGGAGATGAAGTTTAAGAAGAACGAGGATCTGTTGCTCAGATTCAGATCGAGAATAGGGTGATTCGATGTTGAAGAGAGAATTTGAAGCTAGGGTTTTGTTCAAATCTAAGTGTGGAGGAATTAGGGATTAGAAGAGTTGATGTATAAATTCAAGAAGGAAAGTGTGGTTGTAGTGATGAAGATTCAGATGGGTATTAAGTAAAATGGTGTTTGCTCGATTATTTGTGATGATGGAATGGATCTGGGGTTTTGTGTGGTAATGAAATGTTGCAAGGGAGATAGAGCTGTTGCTTTGAACTGAGGAGGTTTGCAGACTGATGATGCTGTGATGTTTATGGAAGGAGGTTCTGATGGCTTGAGGAAATGATGATGCTAACTGATGCAGTGAAGTATTGATGAGGTGTGTTGCTGGTGTTCAAATGAAGCTGAGTCTCTGCTGACAAGGCTATGGAATTGATTGAGTGCTAGATGTATGTTAGGCATCTGCAGGCAGTGATAGATGGTATTGCAAGTGGTCTTATTTGTGATAACTGCAGGTCAGGCTGAGTCTCAGGAGTCTCAAGTGACAGTGATGAAGAGGGAACTGTGACTGAGATGGAGTGGCAGGTTATGATCTAATGGCTAGAAGTGGTGTTGTTGCAAGCCAAATATGGAAGTGCAGGCATGTATTGCACTGATGTGAAGCAGCTGCAGTGCAGGAAATCTCAAAAATGGGTCGTGCTGGTCAAGAGAAGGCTGTGTAGTTGCAGTTAGGGAATGGAGTAGCTGTTATGTGAGAGCTTGAGCAAGGTCAGTTGGCTATGGTTGTGATAATTTCAGTCAAGAAAACCAGAGCAAAAGACATGAATGATGATGCAAAGGAACTGGAGTTGTATCTATGGCTCGATGGTTCTGCGAACGGAGACGAATCTGGTGGAGTTGAAGCAGGCAGTGGTGATTGAGCTAAGATTGCAAGCTAGTACTGGCAGGGCATTGCAGGTTACAGGTGTTGTGTAGTGCTCACAGATGGGAGAATGTTGTTGAGTTGGAATGGAGCAATGTATGATGGCCTGAGATGCAATTGCAGGCATGGCAACAGATCTGGAGGTTTGTGAATGAATGAAATAGGTGAAGCTGCAGTTCTGAGAATGGAGTTGATGCTGAATGAATGAGCAAATGGGTTGAAGCACCAGCTAAGACTGGGACTGTGATGCCATTTGAGATGATGAGCAGGTGAACATGAGTTGCAGCTGCAAGAGCAGTCTGAGTTGTATGCTGCAGGATATGGATTTATGGGAAGTGACTGAATGAGAAGTGTTAGACTGGTCAGAATTGCAGTGAGCTGCAGAATGGGTATTGCAATGCTAAGCTTGTGCTGGTTCAGTTACAGCTGAAGGTGCAGTGCAAGGAGAGTCAGATGGCAATGGAAATGGAATGTTGGATTCAGCTGGTTGCAGCAAAGCAAATGAGTTTGGTTCAGTGTAAGTTGCAGGTTCTGATGAGTGTGCCGCAAAGGGAAGTGTTGGCGAGATTGCAAAGAGCATGGAATGAATATACTTGAATTACAGGTGCACTGGCTATATTACAGATTGAAGTAGAGAATGGAAGAGCCAAGATGGCTGGCTAAGGAGCTATTAAGGACAATCATGGTACAGCACAGCTCTGGCATGTGCACAATGGCTTAGGCCATAGCAGCTCAGATGAATCAGCTTAGTTAGATCACCTGACTAGCTGATTCGGTTCTGACTCAACCTGACCCCATCCGACTCGGCTGACTAGACCCTGACTCAGTGAATTGACTCAGTCTGACCGAGTTGACCCGAGTTGACCGGTGACCGGGCGGATTTTGCCGGTCACCTGAGATGCTTTCCGGCGACTCTTCCGGCCACAATACCAGATTTCCGGCGACCTCTTTTGGGGTATATTTTCTATATGGGTATTTGCACACACAATGGGCTTGGTGGACCACATGAGCTTTGGGCTATGAAGACCTAATTTTAGAAGTTGGAGAAAAGCTATAAAAAGGAAAAGTCTTCTACAACTTTAAGCACATATTTTTTTCTTGGAACTTTGGAGAGCCGGTTTTGTTTACGCTTCTAGGGTTTGCTTTTGTTCATCTTCTTCTTTTCAATTAATATTATTATGATGAACTCCATAGCTATGAGTAGCTAAACAAATATTATTGGTTATGGGATAAAGTTGATTTCTCAATATGTTATATGATTCAATGAATTAGTTTTGTCTCAATATTTTATTGTTTGTGGTTCACAATTAATAGTGTTATATGATTTGATAGTTTGTTTGGTTGAGTCCGGAATCAATCCGATTTACATTCATCTCTAGAGCTATATTAGGGTTTTCAATACGAAAAAGTTGTTTATCCCTGATTCTAAGTAGCATAATTGTGGGTAGTGCTTGTAGTGATATATCCTACTAGTCACATGTGAATCATAACTTTTGTTAAAACGTTTAGTGCTTTTATACATTCGCTTGCATTGATTAGTCTTATTCCATAGAACTTATTGCTTTTAGGGAGTTAAATCTAATTGTGCTTTTACACTTTAGGTTGCTTTCGAGGAAGAAGTCACATATGCATCTTTTAATGTGGTTGTGATGAAAACAGGGAATTAGCGGGATATACTTGCGATCAAGGTGTCCTAGGACTATTAGTAGATGAGAGATTAAAATACCAATTCTAATCATTGATGAAAATACATGTTTGTAAATGATACTATCCCATGACCAATATCTTCTCCTTATTGATTATTCCAACTATTTGCTTTGCTCTATTTTATTTTCACTTTAGTATTTCGCTTAAACAACAAACATCCCCCCTTGGTTACCTTAGAAACTGAAAATTGCATAACAACAATTGCCTCTCTGTGGATACGAACTCTTCCTTACCTTGTACTTCATTTAAATTTAGTGAGTAAGAAAGTGAAATTATTTTTGATGGATTGACAACCGACCAAATTTTGGCGCCGTTGCCGGGGAGGCATACGGCTTGTTATTAAGTTTTTAGTTTCTTTTTACAATTTCTGCTTTTATCTTTGCTTTTCGGTTCTTGTCTTGTTTCTCACTTGTTTGGGAGAATTGTTTTCAGGTACCTAATCCCTGGCTTCTAAAGATTGGAATTATCCACGGTGCGGGATAGCTACTCGAAGAGGCACAATACTCCAACCAAGTAAACATACAACGGAAGAACAAGAGTTGGAAACGGAAGAAGAGACTTTCCAACGAGAAGAAGGAGAACAAGAGGTTCCAATCGTAGACGAACCACAAGTTGAAGAAGAAGAAGCAATGGGTGATGCAAATCGTTCACTCAAGGACTTGGCTTCTCATAGGCTTGATACACAACAGGGGTGTATTCAAACGAACTCTACTTTTGAGATAAAGCCGGGGTTGCTTAGAGAATTACCAAAATTCCATGGCATGGTAAATGAAGATCCAAACAAACATCTTATGGACTTCCACACCATTGTCACGGCTATGCTTCCAGCGGATGTTGAGGCGGATGGTGCAATGTTGAAAGTTTTCCGTTTCTCTTTAATGGATAGCGCTAAGGATTGGTTGTACTATTTACCTCCCGGAAGTGTCACAACATGGAATGAGTTGAAGAAACTCTTTTTAGAGAGATATTTTCCTGCATCAAAGGCTACTCAAATTCGCAAGGAGATTTGTGGGATGAATCAAAACGTGGGAGAATCCTTATATGAATGTTGGGAACGATACAAGAGATTGGTTGGAAGCTGTCCTCACCACCAATTCAGTGATGCTATGATCATCCAATATTTCTATGAAGGACTCCAATCAAGTGATAGGAATCTTATTGACGCTGCGGGTGGTGGTGCACTAGTGAACAAGACGGTGGCACAAGCTAGAGAGTTGATTGAGAACATGGCAGCGAACTCACAACAATTCTTGAGTCGTGGTTCGGATGTGATTCTAAGAAGGGTGAATGAAGTGAGCGAGGTTGAGGAACTTCGTCAACAAATGGGGAACATGTCGGCAATGATGCAACAAGTTGCAGCCGCGGTTATACCAAGTTCTACTCGATGTTATGAAGATGAGCAAGCTAATGCAGTCTTTCCAAATCAACAAAGACGGTATGATCCCTACTCCAACACTTACAATCCGGGATGGAGAGATCACCCCAATTTTAGCTATGCCAACAAGCAAGGTGCAATTCAACAACCTACCTTCAATTATTCAAGTGGATTTCAACCTCAACAACAACAATTCCAGCCGAGACAACAATTTAAGCAACCACAAGCACAACAATCAATGCAAAATCAAGGTTCCGATATTGATTCAAAGCTTCAAACAATGATGCAAGGCATTTCTACCATGTTCAAAGAGAGTCAACAATAAACTAAGAGTGCTATCAAGGAGTTGCAAACACAAATGGGCTCCATGGCTATTGAGTTGAACCAATTGTAGGCACAAAATAGTGGGAAACTCCCTTATCAACCTATTAACCCAAAAGAGGGTGTCAATGCTATTACGTTGAGAAGTGGTACACAACTTGTGCAACCCGAAGTTACTGATTCGGGCAAGGTGGAAACACCAAAGGAACCTGTTTTGGAGGAGAAGAATGAGGATTCTCCCCAAACTTCTGAGGTACCTATTCCTAACTCTAAAACTCCGGTTTCTACTTATGTTCCTCATTTACCTTTTCCTCGCAGATTTGCAAGTTCTAAGAAGGCGGAACTAGAAAAGGAGATTTTAGACGTTCTAAAGAAGATCCATGTGAACATACCACTCATTGATGCTATCAAGCAAGTTCCAAAGTATGCAAAGGTGTTGAAGGACTTGTGTACCAATAAAAAAAGACTCAAAGGTAATAAAGTGCTTAGTATGGGGGAGAATGCTTCAAAAATCTTACAACACAAACTCCCACTTAAGTGCAAGGATCCCGGTAGTTTTGACATTCCCGTCACAATTGGTAACACAACGTTTAACAAAGCTATGTTGGATTTAGGTGCATCCATTAATGTTATGCCGGCGTCAATGTATAATTCACTTGATCTTGGTCCTCTCAAAAAGGCTGAAATTGTATTGCAATTAGCCGATCGCTCTAATGTCTACCCAATGGGTATTGTTGAGGATGTTCTTGTGCAGGTTAATCAATTTGTATTTCCAGCTGACTTTTGTGTGTTAGAGATGGATGAAGGTTCACCGGACTCGTCTCTTCCATTGCTACTTGGGCATCCCTTCATGAAAACGGCGAAAACCATAATTGATGTGGATAAGGGAACGATAACCATGGAGTTTGATGGAGAAACAATACGTTTCAACATTTTCGAGACGATGAGATATCCTAGTGATGTCCACTCTTGTTTCTCCATTGATGTTATGGATACATTGGCACAACAAATGTTGAATTAAACGGTGATGATACTTTGGAAACCGTGTTAACTACATCCATGGATAATGGTGTAGAGTGTGGTAATGAAGTCAAGGAAGCCCTTGGTGATCTTAATTCACTACAAGGATGCCCGGAAACTCATAATATCTCTTTTATTTCTTTACCATGCAGTGATGAAAAGCTTGTACCTTCAATTGTTAAATCTCCAAAGTTAGAATTGAAACCTCTTCCCGACCACCTTAAGTACTTGTACTTGGGTGATAATGAAGAGTTACCTGTAATTGTTTCTAATGAGATTAATGATTTACAGGAGCAAAAACTTCTAAGGGTGCTAAGGAAGTGCAAGACGGCCATAGGATGGACAATCGCCGATATCAAGGGTATAAGCCCTGCCGTTTGTATGCACAAAATTCGTTTGGAGGATGATGCAAAGCCTACAAGGGAAGCACAACGTCGTTTGAATCCTCCCATGATGGAAGTTGTGAAAAAGGAGATACTCAAGCTTTTGGAAGTGGGTGTTATCTACCCCATATCCGATAGCAAGTGGGTGAGCCCGGTACAAGTAGTACCAAAGAAATCAGGTGTGACAGTGGTGGAGAATGATAAGAATGAACTTGTCCCAACTCGTGTGCAAACCGGTTGGAGGGTTTGTATTGATTACAGGAAATTGAATGCCACTACTAGAAAAGATCACTTTCCATTGCCTTTTATTGATCAAATGCTTGAACGTTTAGCTGGACACTCTTACTATTGCTTTCTTGATGGCTATTCAGGTTATAATCAGCTTGTGATAGCGCCGGAGGACCAAGAGAAAACCACTTTCACTTGTCCTTTCGGTACTTTTGCTTATAGAAGGATGCCTTTTGGCTTATGCAATGCTCCAGCTACCTTTCAAAGGTGTATGGTAAGTATCTTTTCGGAATATGTTGAAAACATAATCGAAGTGTTCATGGATGACTTTAGTGTCTTTGGTGATTCATTTGACCTTTGCTTGAAAAATTTGTCTCTAATCCTTGAACGATGTGTTGAAACAAATCTTGTGCTAAATTGGTAGAAGTGCCATTTCATGGTAACTCATGGCATAGTTTTAGGCCATATAATATCTTCTAAAGGCTTGGAAGTCGATAAATCTAAGATAGACCTTATTCGTGCTCTAACCCCTCCCACTACGGTGAGGGAGATACGTTCTTTTCTTGGTCATGCAGGTTTCTATCGTAGATTCATCAAGGACTTTTCCAAGATAGCATCACCACTTTGTAACTTATTGCAAAAAGATGTGGTTTTTAACTTTGATGAAAAATGTATGGTGGCATTCAATCGTTTGAAAGAACTTTTGATTTCAGCCCCTATCATTAAACCACCGGATTGGAGTAAGCCTTTTGAGCTCATGTGCGATGCTAGTGATTATGCGGTTGGTGCGGTGCTTGGGCAACGTGTGGGGAAGCTTCCTCATGCTATTTATTATGCTTCTAGAACGTTAAATGAGGCCCAACAAAACTACACAACCACTGAAAAAGAGTTATTAGCCATTGTTTTTGCTTTAGAAAAGTTTCGCTCTTATCTAATTGGTACAAAAGTTGTTGTCTTATCTCATCATGCAGCGCTTAAGTACTTGCTTACAAAGAAAGAGGCGAAACCGAGGCTCATACGGTGGATTTTACTCTTGCAAGAGTTTGATATTGAAATCAAGGACAAGAAAGGGATTGAGAACACCGTTGCGGATCACTTGAGCCGACTTGTTGTGGACAAGGAGACTATCCCATTGCGTGAAAGTTTCCCGGATGAGCAACTATTCTCAATTGCCTTTGGAGAACCATGGTATGCCGATATTGTGAATTACTTAGTTTCTAAATAAATCCCAAAGAACTTGTCTCGTCTTTGAGAGGGACAAACTTAAGAAGTTAGGGAACCAATACATATGGGATGATCCATACTTATGGAAACATGGTAGTGACCAAGTAATACGAAGGTGCGTTCCCGAATCTGAATTTAATTCTATCTTGTATTTTTGTCACTCTTATGCTTGCGGAGGACATTTTGGGAGTAAGAGAACCGCTCACAAGGTACTTGAAAGTGGTTTTTATTGGCCAACTTTGTTTAAGGATGCACATATATTTTGTACAACTTGTGATAGGTGCCAACGAACCGGCAATCTAGGTGCCCGAAATCAAATGCCACAAACTTTTATTCAATTTATTGAAGTTTTCGATGTATGGGGTATTGATTTTATGGGGCCTTTTGTCAACGCTCATGGGAATTTTTATATCTTACTTGCGGTTGATTATGTCTCGAAATGGGTGGAAGCTAAAGCCACCCCAACTAATGATTCTAAAGTGGTTTCAGATTTTGTGCAAGCTCATATTTTTGCAAGGTTTGGAATTCCAAGAGCCATAATTAGCGATGGGGGTTCTCACTTCAAAAACAGGATTTTGCAAAGCTTGTTGACGAAGTACAATGTGTCGCACAAGATTGCAACACCTTATCATCCCCAAACCAATGGACAAGCCGAGGTGTCTAACCGGGAGGTGAAATCCATTATAGAAAAGATGGTGAACCCAACAAGGAAGGATTGGAGCATGCGACTTAATGATGCTTTGTGGGCATATAGAACCGCATATAAAACACCTATCGGGATGTCTCCTTTTAGGCTTGTGTATGGTAAACCTTGTCATTTACCCGTGGAAATTGAGCATAAGGCTTTTTGGGCTATTAAACAATGCAACATGGATATGGATGGGGCTGGAAAGCAAAGGAAGTTACAACTCCAAGAGCTAGAGGAGCTTCGCAATGATGCATTTGAAAGCTCGCGCATTTATAAGGAAAAGACGAAGGCATTTCATGATAACATGATTTCTAGAAAACAATTTTGCATTGGGCATAAAGTGCTTTTGTTTAATTCTCGCTTGCATTTATTTCCGGGTAAATTAAGGTCACGATGGATCGGACCTTTTATTGTTACTAATGTGTTTTCTCATGGTGCAGTGGAAATTCCTAGCATAGCTACAGGGAAAGAACTTAAAGTTAATGGGCACCGGTTGAAACCATATTATGAGAATTTCACTTCCGAAGTGGTGGAAGGAGTTAACTTTGTGGATGTACTCCCTCTGGAGGAGTCATAGAAAGCAAGGAGATAGTCGGGCTGACGACTTTAAACCAAGCGCTAATTGGGAGGCAACCCAAAGGATGAGTATTTCTTGTCTTGTATTTATTTTTTGTCTTGTTTTTAGTTTTTCGTGTCTTGTTTTTTATTTTTTCTGATTTTTTGTTAGAATTTCCCACCTTGACTTACTTTGGACGATTCAATTACATTGAGGACAATGTAAAGTTTAAGTGTGGGGGAGTGGTTAAGCATTTGCTTTGTAAATTTTTCAAATTTTTCAACTTTTTTGTGAAATAGTGAATAAGGAAACTCCAACTTATGGTTAGTTTAGAGTCACATAGTATACATGTCGCTAAGATTACATCGAGAATCTCATAAGAGTGATTGAACTTAGAGATGACAGAGAACATGATCGGGTTTCTTAATTGTATGAGAGTTAAAGTTGGATTTAACCATGCCAGTGGCAAATAAGGTGCAGACTGAATTCGGTATTAGAGCAGTGATCCCCTATAGTGGAGACTACCCAAGTTACATAATGTGAGGCACCGACCTTCAATTCTTTGTACCTGTTTAAATTTGTGCTTTTAGAGTGTGTGTCACCGTACGTAAATTCCGGGAAGAATGGTGAGCTGCCCAACCTCCCACCATAGAAGCACTATTTTGATCTCTTGAGTGCTATTTTTATCAACCATGATGGTGACATCGAATTGCTAACTTACATACCACTTGTAATCTTGTTCGCAGTTAGCACCATCCACCTTATCTCTCTCTACACCAACAGGTCCATAGAAACACCATCATCATCAACAAGAGGAGCATCACAAAATTTGAAGGAAAGTTGAACACGTTCATGGTTTACAAGCAACGGTACAAAATTGAGCAGATTTCAGATTCAAGTAAAGCAACAAGACAAGGAGCAGAATTTTTATAAGTTGAAGAGTATAGTACATGAGTGAAAATTATCAAGGATGAGAGTTCGAGAAGTTTATGATATCAAGACATATAAGTTGTGAAGAATCAAGCGGTAAAGTACTTACACCAAGGCCTTTGTACTTACATTTTTATTTTATTTGTATTTTACTTTCTCTTGTCAAAAAAAAAAAAAAAAATGATAAAAAAAAAAAAAAAATTATTTTGGGTTTGTATAGTTCGTTTTTAGTTTTGTATTCTTCCAATAAAGCCAAGGGAAGAAGGAATATCTATAATGAAGTTTCAAGCAACAAGAAATTAGAAGAAAGAATTACATTGTCAAGATTCTACGAAGTTCAAGAGTTATCATCAAGAGTTGAAGACCGAAGACGAAGATGAAGACACCGACCGAAGACCGAAGACGTTTCTATGGATGCTATGAGAGTGGTGCTAGCTGCACGCCGAACGGATAACGAGGTAAGTAAGCATATTCCCACCTTCGTTAAGTGGTTGATTTCCTTTCGTAGAGATCGTCAGAAAAAATGGGTTTTCAAAAAATTATAAAAGATGTGGGTTTTCAAAATACTTCGGAGGGTTTTGCCTTCCTACCATTCAACGTGTCGCAGGATTCTCTCTTCATTCCTACCTGGACACATGTGTGACCCATAAAAAAAGCTGTTTATTATTGAGAGCAATATCATAAAACCCTTTCTTGTGAGGCAGAGTCGAGACTTTCGATCACTCCGAACCCGAATTTCTTTCGAGAATGGATGGTTATTTCTCTCTCAACTTTTAAGAATGAGATTGTGTTCATTTATGTGTCTAACTTCTTATGACTAGTGTGCAGAATCTCTATGTCTTCTTAGCGCGTTGGATGCTATCATTACGGGGAACTAGTAAGTTGGAAAAGTATGTTTTGTGGGTATATCTCTAGTAAACCCTCACGAGACTATAACTCGTCCACTAGGGACACTTAGGGGTTCAAAGGCTTGTTATTTATGCTAAAAGTGACCGTAGCCTCGGTGACACGGAGTTGTATGTATTTTTTAGAATTGTTTTGTTTGATTTGCTCGAGGACTAGAAAAGTCTAAGTGTGGGGGAATTTGATAGGTGTTGTAAAACACCGTAATATCTATCTATTGTTTATGCTTTCTTTGCGAGTTTTCTAGTAAATTATGTATCTTATGTTTGCTTTTGAGTTATTAGGTACTCTGGAGTCGCATGGAGGAAAAGAAGAAGAAATCATTCAATAGGAGCAAGGAGGGCGAAAGCGTTCGACGGCGGGTGCTATGCGGACTCAAGTCGACGATAAGGGGCTGGTAGCTCAGGTTCAAAGGAGAACTAATGGGCTGCCATCAGGTGGCCCGTATCCATCAGTGGGTGCCTGTGTATTTTTCTACTCCTACACAGCCCTGGAATTCAGAGAAAATGCATTCTCATTTTCCAATTCGAGAAAACAGTCGTGGGTGAATCGAGAGCTAGCTCAGGTGAATAGAGAGAAATCGAGGTGAGAATTCAAGATGGAGATGAAGTTTAAGAAGAACGAGGATCTGTTACTCAGATTCAGATCGAGAATAGGGTGATTCGCTGTTGAAGAGAGAATTTGAAGCTAGGGTTTTGTTCAAATCTAAGTGTGGAGGAATTAGGGATTAGAAGAGTTGATGTTTAAATTCAAGAAGGAAAGTGTGGTTGTAGTGATGAAGATTCAGATGGGTATTAAGTAAAATGGTGTTTGCTCGATTATTTGTGATGATGGACTGGATCTGGGGTTTTGTGTGGTAATGAAATGTTGCAGGGGAGATAGAGTTGTTGCTTTGAACTGAGGAGGTTTGCAGACTGATGATGCTGTGATGTTCATGGAAGGAGGTTCTGATGGCTTGAGGAAATGATGATGCTAACTGATGCAGTGAAGTTTTGATGAGGTGTGTTCTTTGGTGTTCAAATGAAGCTGAGTCTCTGCTGACAAGGCTATGGAATTGATTGAGTGCTAGATGTATGTTAGGCATCTGCAGGCAGTGATAGATGGTGTTGCAAGTGGTCTTATTTGTGATAATTGCAGGTCAGGCTGAGTCTCAGGAGTCTCAAGTGACAGTGATGAAGAGGGAACTGTGACTGAGATGGAGTGGAAGGTGATGATCTAATGGCTAGAAGTGGTGTTGTTGCAAGCCAAATATGGAAGTGCAGGCATGTATTGCACTGATGTGAAGCAGCTTCAGTGCACGAAAGCTCAAAAATGGGTCGTGCTGGTCAAGAGAAGGCTGTGTAGTTGCACCTAGGGAATGGAGTAGTTGTTATGTGAGAGCTTGAGCAAGGTCAGTTGGCTGTGGTTATGATAATTGCAGTCAAGAAAACCAGAGCAAAATACATGAATGATGATGCAAAGGAATTGGAGTTGTTGCTATGGCTCGATGGTTCTGCGAACGGAGACGAATCTGGTGGAGTTGAAGCAGGCAGTGGTGATTGAGCTAAGATTGCAAGCTAGTACTGGCAGGGCATTGCATGTTGCAGGTGTTGTGTAGTGCTCACAGATGGGAGAATGTTGCTGAGTTGGAATGGAGCAATGTATGATGGACTGAGATGCAATTGCAGGCATAGCAACAGATCTGGAGGTTTGTGAATGAATGAAATAGGTGAAGCTGCAGTTCTGAGAATGGAGTTGATGCTGAATGAATGAGCAAATGGGTTGAAGCACCAGCTGAGACTGGGACTGTGATGCCATTTGAGATGATGAGCAGGTGAACATGAGTTGCAAACTGCAAGAGCGATCCCGAGTTGTATCTTTGCAGGATATGGATTTTGGGAAGTGACTAAATGAGAAGTGTTAGACTGGTCAGAATTGCAGGGAGCTGCAGAATGGGTATTGCAATGCTAAGCTTGTGCTGGTTCAGTTACAGCTGAAGGTGCGGTGCAAGGAGAGTCAGATGGCAATGGAAATGGAATGTTGGATTCAGTTGGTTGCAGCAAAGCAAATGAGTTTGGTTCAGTGTAAGTTGCAGGTTGTGATGAGTGTGCCGCAAAGGGAAGTGTTGGCGAGATTGCGAAGAGCAGGGAATGAATGTACTTGAATTACAGGTGCACTGGCTATATTACAGATTGAAGTAGAGAATGGAAGAGCCAAGATGGCTGGCTAAGGAGCTATTAAGGACAATCATGGTGCAGCACAGCTCTGGCATGTGCACAATGGCTTAGGCCATAGCAGCTCAGATGAATCAGCTTAGTTAGATCACCTGACTAGCTGATTCGGTTCTGACTCAACCTGACCCCATCCGACTCGGCTGACTAGACCCTAACTCAGTGAATTGACTCGGTCTGACCGAGTTGACCCGAGTTGACCGGTGACCGGGCGGATTTTGCCGGTCACCTGAGATGCTTTCCGGCGACTCTTCCGGTCAATTTCCGACCACAATACCAGATTTCCGGCGACCTCTTTTGGGGTATATTTTCTATATGGATATTTGCACACACAATGGGCTTGGTGGACCACATGAGCTTTGGGCTATGAAGACCTAATTTTAGAAGTTGGAGAAAAGCTATAAAAAGGAAAAGTCTTCTACAACTTTAATCACATATTTTTTTCTTGGAACTTTGGAGAGCCGGTTTTGTTTACGCTTCTAGGGTTTGCTTTTGTTCATCTTCTTCTTTTCAATTAATATTATTATGATGAACTCCATAGCTATGAGTAGCTAAACAAATATTATTGGTTATGGGATAAAGTTGATTTCTCAATATGTTATATGATTCAATGAATTAGTTTTGTCTCAATATTTTATTGTTTGTGGTTCACAATTAATAGTGCTATATGATTTGATAGTTTGTTTGGTTGAGTCCGGAATCAATCCGATTTACATTCATCTCTAGAGCTATATTAGGGTTTTCAATACGAAAAAGTTGTTTATCCCTGATTCTAAGTAGCATAATTGTGGGTAGTGCTTGTAGTGATATATCCTACTAGTCACAAGTGAATCATAACTTTTGTTAAAACGTTTAGTGCTTTTACACATTCGTTTGCATTGATTAGTCTTATTCCATAGAACTTATTGCTTTTAGGGAGTTAAATCTAATTGTGCTTTTACACTTTAGGTTGCTTTCGAGGAAGAAGTCACATATGCATCTTTTAATGTGGTTGTGATGAAAACAGGGAATTAGCGGGATATACTTGCGATCAAGGTGTCCTAGGACTATTAGTAGATGAGAGATTAAAATACCAATTCTAATCATTGATGAAAATACATGTTTGTGAATGATACTATCCCATGACCAATATCTTCTCCTTATTGATTATTCCAACTATTTGCTTTGCTCTATTTTATTTTCACTTTAGTATTTCGCTTAAACAACAAACATCCCCCCTTGGTTACCTTAGAAACTGAAAATTGCATAACAACAATTGCCTCTCTGTGGATACGAACTCTTCCTTACCTTGTACTTCATTTAAATTTAGTGAGTAAGAAATTGAAATTATTTTTGACGGATTGACAACCGACCACCAGACCCTCAAAACCATTCTTCTCAAATCAACTGCATTAGCTCCCTTTCCTTCACTGCAATTCAGTTTCAATTGACCCTGCACAACAGCACCAGCACCTGCAATTATCTCCACTATTCATTACCAGCAGTAGCACCATCTTTAGTTCAACTATCAGCTGCTTCTTTCACTCTTCATTTAATTTCCTTGTTCTTATATCAGCAACCACTCGAATACAAACCTCTCTTAATTATCACTAGCTCTAATTCATCTCATTTGCTTCGAACTCAGACATTTCCTGCAATACCAGTTTATTAGCTTTTGACTGCAATCCTTGCTCAGATCAAAACCTCAGCAGCAACACCACTTTAAAGTCTCCATACCCAACACGAACCACTGTGCTTCTTCCATTCATTACAGTTCCCTGCACTTGCATTGTTGCCACTGTAATCCATCTCAGTAACACCGCCAGCATCATTGCTTCTCATCAACTTCTCAGAGACCCACTATTCAGTCAACACCATTAACAGCCAAAGCTCTCAAACCCATCTTGATTTTCTATTCAAAACTGCTCAAACCCATGTCTTCAACAACAGCAGAATCTTCAATTATCCTCATTCTCCATCTCAAAACCAACAGTTGATGCCAGCAGCTGTGTTCTTGACTGATTCAGCTCCACAATCCAATTCACCATCTGCAGTTCACCCATTCTTTCTTTTCCAACTCAAACACAACTCCGCGTAATCATAAATAGCCACCAGTTAGCTTTGCTTGCTTCTAGCAGTCATTGGTAGCAACAATTCAACACCTGCATTCTCATTCTCATTGCACTCCTTCTCTTTACTTCCATGACCACCTCACTGAACTGCAGCTGCAATCAGCATTCAATACCACAAGTACCTTATACCACAGACTCCTATTGCGCAGCCATAGTTCAGCTTGAATAACCTCCAGGCCTTCAATACCAGCAGCAGAACAATCCCATTCCATCCAGCACCACCAAACACAGGACCCTTCACAGCATCACCTTCTAATCCACCAGAGCCATATCCTGCCATTAAACCCTGGTTCACTCTTCCATGGCTGCAAAATCGAATCACTATCTCAGCTTCAATCTCTCAAATTCATCATCAATAACAGCTCCGATCCCCTTTCTGTACCAGCTCAACTCCATAACAAATCTGCTCTTCTGTAACCCTAACACAATCACAGAAATCCATTAAATCTACACGACTAGCACCTTCTCAAACACAATTACCACCAGAGACTTAATCTTGAGACAAACCCATGTCTTAATTTATTACAGAGCTTCATTTCATATAACTTCAAAACCCAAACTCAATCTCCGTCTCAGCATCTTCAAATTAAACCCAATTTCATCCCCTCCTTCAAAACCCTAACCAACAAATTATTTCTTCCTTACTCAAATCGCTGCTTCAAGACCTAATTCTTCTCAATCTGATGTACCTCCATCAGCAGCTCAATCTTCTTCTCAATCAATTGCAGGTTAACCCTCTGGACCTCAGTTCTGTTGAACAGCAGAACAAAATTTGGGAAAGAAAACTTAAGAGAAATGATTTCTCGATTTCAGGGTGTAGTGTAATAGCTAGGACGGCTATCAACACCCATGGGTGATTTTAGCAATTATTGTTAGACTCCAACTGGTTGTCCCTTATCCTCGACTGGGATCCGGATAGCACTTGCACCTCAATTGACTGTGATCTCTTCTTTTGCTCCAAATGACTCCAAAACACCTAATAGACTCAAAAGCAAACATAAGATACATAATTAACAAGAAAAATCGCAAAGAAAGCATAAATACTAGATATAAAAGTATGTGCTTTAGACACCTATCACTCGACGAGTTTTCTTCTTCTTCTTCTTCTTAGACTTGACAGACTTCTCTTCTTTACAAGAAATATGAGCATCTTTGTCATCAGTAGAAGCCTCTGATTGAGAAGAATTTGTAGCTTTAACAAATTTTACCTCTTTGCTAATATTTGAAGCATCTATTCCCTTATAGCCCAATCCTCGTGTATCACGATGATTTCTACTTGCTTATAACATTGAGGTTAACTTGTTTGAGCTTTCATTGGATTTTTTCAGTTCCAAATTTTCTTCTTCCAACATCTTGATTTTATCAAGAGCGCCGGCTAGATCAGCCTCAAGGCGTTTTTCTCGTGAGAGATATACACCTTCTTTCTCTTCAAAACCCTTTTGTTGAGAGTTAATCCTTGCATCAGATTCAACAAGTTTCTCTTCCAACAAGTGAATTTTTTCAAGAGAAACATCATGCTCTTTCTCTAAAAATTTTGTTTGAGAGAGACTAGCACTGGCTTTTTCTTCAAGACTCTGTACTTGTCGAGACTTAAACATTGCTTCCGATTCAGCACGTTTCTTTTCTGACAAAAACAGTTCTCTTCGAAAATTTTCACATTCTAATTTCTTAGAATTTAGATCATTTGTACGATCTTTAAGAAGATAATCACTGTTTTGGTAACCAATATAATATACTTGAAAAACCTTCTTCAATTTCTTGTTCTCACGACAAAGAGGAGTTATAAATCCAAGAAAATCCGAAGTTCTCAGCTTTTCATTTTTCAAAGGTTCCAGCAGTTTAGAGTATTCTGAGATATCCTCTTCTACTTCTCGTTCAAAATCTGAGTCATCATCATCGAAAATTTTATCTAACCCTTCTTGTAGACGTATTTTCCAGTCGTCATCGGTTTCTACATTATTAACAAGATTAAATTGTCTCGTAGAATCTCTAGAGATGATTTCTTCAGATATTGAATCGTAGATTCCATCATCAAGTGTTCATTCAACACTCTTGATGTCTTGCTTTACGTTAACTGAATCATTCATTAGATTCAATTCTTATAGGTTGGATCGCACCAAACACAGATTGTTAGATCTTTTCGTGTTTGCCTGCTCTGATACCAATTGAAAGGGCGAGGGTACCCAAATATACCTCAAGCTAAAAAAATTCCTACCTATAAGTCCTTTCTCCGAAAGTGATTGTCTATGGACTGAGTCGAGACAATACAACTAAGAGGTTCACACTTCGTGTGATCGTCTATGGATACGAGATCGAGACAATACAACAACGAAGTATGTTTACTTGATACAAAGGTTCGGAATTAACCAAACACAATAGGATTGCTTATCAAGTAAATAGGAATTAACGTTTGTGTAATTTACTTTAATTATAATAAAACAATTATAATGCGGAAAATAAAAGTAAATGACACAACAAGATTTTGTTAACGAGGAAACCGCAAATACAGAAAAACCCCGGGACCTTGTCCAGAATTGAATACTCTCATGATTAAGCAGCTACACAAAATTACACTTAACTTCGTATAGTTGAGACCAAGTAACTAACCCTATAGTTCACCTAGTTCCGTCTGTATTCGCACGCGTCCAACTTATAAATAAGTCACGTACTTGGAACAATTCCTTTGGTTCGTATTCCAAACAGTAAAGGATCAACAAATCTGTTTGGTATCAACTCTATTCAACCAAGTGATATGAGTCGGACAAAGGCTCTTCCGTTTCTCTTAACATAAGCTCCTTCGTCAGGTCCTTAGATCTATCTTATGTTCAATTACCAGAAGTAATCGTTTAAGATTAAGCCAACAACACCTTTAATCCGAAGAACTGTGTTGATGCCGATCTACTCAATTAATCAATCCAATCTACCACAAGGATAAACCGATTATTAATTGGATCCTCTTTTACCGAAACAAGTATTGTGCACACCAAAGATTATAAAACCCAAGTCAGATCTTCAATATCTTCTTTGTCTTCAAATCTTCTTAAATCTTTAATAAAGCCCTGCACACAATCACTTGAATCTCTTGTGATCAATCACGCACAGAACGGAGTCTGTTAACAATGGATTATCACAAGATCGTCTTTAAAACTAACAACAGTCTAAATATCCCTGTCGAAACTCTGAACTAGTTTGAGTGAATCTTATATCAGAAGAGAAGATTCTCAAGAATAAACAAACTAGGTGCAATCAGATTTCAACCACCGTTAGTCAATCAAATCAATCGAAAACAAAAGATAAACCGCAATTATCTAGTTTCCCACGAACGGTACGCGCTAAAGCTTCTAAATCCCAAAGAAGACTTTAAAATGAGCGGCCGTAAGAGATTTCGCCTAATTAGGTTACTCTCCTCTCCGAATAGGCGGCTACACCAGTAACAACAACAAAAGAGGAAGTTTGTTGTTACGAAGGATTAGTTTGCTAGAAAGGCAAACTTCAAGTATTTATAGACAAGGAAGTTTGGACACCAAGGAATTTCCAACACCGAAAATATTCTCAAGATATTCATTAAATCTCAAATTCGGTTTCCATAATTCCTGGAAATGCTCTGTCCAAAAATAACGATCGAAATCTCTCGGAAAATCTAATTAGTAAATGCACATTACTAATTTTGGAATTTCCCTACAAAATAAAATTAATAACCTTAATTAAAAGATTCTTAACTTATTTATGTTTCGATCTTGGGATTCTCTTCCCTTAGCCGTTAAGGAATATCTTTGAACAATTAAAGAAATAAACATTCACAGCATGTGTTCAAAGTTTGTTGACATCTTTACTTTGTAAGTTCTCTTTTACACTTACAACCTTGAAACCGATTTTCCACACTTCCAAACAAGTTTAGAATTGGTTCATCTGACTTTCAAGAACTATGTGATTGATCAAACCAACATTCAATCACAATCATGGGTTTAACGATTCTACCAAAATAAGTTTCGGTTCTACCTCCATGTGAGTATTGTGCATAGTCACACTAGATTCCTAAAATTCGGTTTACTAGGTACTAGGATCGGTTCCCCACATATATATGGTATCTAACTTATATGTGTTGCACATGTCCATAGGATCAGTTCCCCTTTGCCTAAAAACGTGTTGCACATGTCCATAGGATCGGTTCCCCTTTCTGCTATAAACCTTGTTGCACCCCATTCAAGGATCGGTTCCCCATGTGATGTACTGCACCTCTTACTAGGATCGGTTCCCCTCTCCCAAATTTGGTCAGACACACAAACCCGATCATACCACAGGTGATTACTTAAGATCGGTTTTACTAATAAAAGTTATACCAATACATAAGTCAGGCCTTCGTGAATAGTTCTACCAAGAACACAACAAGTTGTGAGCGGTTATACTCAATCACACATATTGGTTGTTCATAAGATATGCAATGAATAACAAAACCAATAACACCTGGCAATTTCCTTTTACACAAACAAGTTTATGAACTTACTTCCTTAGAACACATGTAAACATTGTTCCCTACGATGAAATCCTCACCTCATACCCATACATAATCACAATAGAATTCAAATGATTATGGCGATGTCTTATCTACAAAGTTTAATGGTTAAGCAATAAACCTGGTATTTTATTCCTTAATACTATGTCTATCTAGAGTTCAAATATGCTTCGCAGTTATGTTTTCAATATGCACGACTTTAAAGATACGTTAGGGAATGAAACAGTTCAAGTCAAATATCACTAACCTCAAGTGGAAGGATGATTGTTGTCGTTGTAGCTCCTTGCTTCTTCATATCTTCAAGACTTCGCAATACTTGTAATGTCTCATATCCTAATACTTTCAAGCTAACCTATACGAAGTTGACTCTTGTACTACTCTTAACATGAATTTTGATTCACCAAAATATGACAACCAAACTTGACATACCAACGCTTGGTGGGTTCAACCGAGCAATGCTCTAACAACCCTTAATACTATTACGAAGAAAAAGACAATACGTTAATAAAAGGGATACGATTATTACCTCGATTTCACTGATTTATTTGGCCCATGAGTCTTTGTATCCAAATAACAATGATCCTCCATCCAGCAGTAGCCCCAGGATTTCACCTTGTGGAATATTTATCACCTGCAAATGTTGTGGGACAAGGTGTTTTTCTTTCTTAGTGATTATCTTCTTT
Source organism: Papaver armeniacum (assembly GCA_023531295.1). Taxonomy (NCBI): domain Eukaryota; kingdom Viridiplantae; phylum Streptophyta; class Magnoliopsida; order Ranunculales; family Papaveraceae; genus Papaver; species Papaver armeniacum. Next base: position 877,412 of record JAJJWW010008436.1, read on the forward strand.
CCATCTTCTCCTTCTCCTTGCGTACCGCTAGGTTGTACTTCTTATTGTACTCTACCTTCTGGTTGAACACTTGGTTCAATTTCATTTTGTACTTGTGGAGCACTTGGTTCTACACCTTCTTGAGTGCCTTGTTGAGATCCATCTTGAGCACTTGAATTTTCTTTAGCACTCCTTTCTCTCCTTGCACTAGATGTCACTTTCTTACACCCTTATCTCCTTACAGTAGCTGAGACAATTGTATCTTGGGCTTTCTTACCTCGCATATCCCTAAATAACAAAATAAAGGACAATAGGTTCGTAAGAATATGTTAACAAACTATACGATATATACAATCGGAAGTTAGTCCAATTTTTTTTTTTTCCGAAAATACATAATCGGAAGTTTGAGTTCAACATTAGCGCCCGAATATAGATAATCGGAAACCAAAGGAAAAAAATTTCTACCGAAAACATTACATTCTGAACAAAAGTTTTTTCTACCGAATATATATGCATCATTTTGAGTTCAAAAATTTCTTAAGTTGTAACTAATATGAAGAAAATAATCAAACATATCTACCGAATACTGGCTCTATACAACCGAAAGAAAATAATTTGCACAATATCTACCGAATACTGAGTCTCTACAACATCTAATCCTCTAGTATACTCGGAAGTCAAAAAAACTATAAACTTCCTATTATAGCCAAATTAAGGTTCAGTGAGAAACAAGGTTCTTTAATCGGTAGAAAACGTTTAAATTTTGCACCAAAAAATATGGCCAATATTCTTGAGGAAAGAAGAACACGGCCATATTTGGGAGATAAAAAAAGACTAAACTACCTATTCTGGGTAATAACCGAAAACCCTAAAAAAAATCATGAATTCGTCGAACTGAAGCAATAGAAACCAAAAAAAATGGTAGAATCTTACCTAATCGGGGCCATTTGAAGTTGCTTGAGAGTTTGACTATCATAATCACCTACATAGAGGACTTCATCTTCTTTGTGTTCTTCGTTTTCTCCATCATTTCCAGTTACAATCTCTTTATTACGGGAGTGTTGTCCAATTTTTGGATCGTCACCACGGTATACGTTTTTCACTCGAGCTCTTATGGATTCCTTAGTTTTCATCTTTATAGAGAATAATCGACGATGATTTGATTCGATGATTTAACGATAGCAATGTATTTAAGTGGAGTTAAACGAGGGAAAAATTTTCCCTCTCTGCAATCGGAGTAGAAAAGAAAAGAAATGAAATGAAATCAGGTTTTCATTGGTTTTATCAGCCAAAGGGTATAATCAATAGTTTCTCGATTATCTACCGATTTTTACATTAGCTTCAAATTTCAATTTAACAAAATTCTTAAAATTTTGAATTTATCGACTTTCTCAGTCGGTAGTTTCGTCATGTTCTTTTTCCTCCGATTTTTACAGTAGCCCCAAATTTCAATTTAGCAAAATTCTTAAAATTTTGAATTTCTCGACTTTAACAATCGGTAGTCTCGTGATGTTCATTTTGCTACCGATTGTGATGGTAACCCTAAATACGAATTTAGCACAAATTCATATTAATCGGTAGTCTCCGTGCATTTTTTAGCTACCGATTATATTACCAGGAATCGGTTTCTAAAAACAATTATTTAACTTACGATTATTAAATGGCATTAAGGTAGTCTACTAAACTTTAGGACATCCCATAACCACACCCGTGGGATGGGAATAAAAAAGTCGCCCCTAATTCTTTCAGGGTCACCACTAAAAATGGAAGGTTTTTTAACCAAACATTGTTGGGTAAGAACTACCCAAGTAGTCTTGTGTTACAATATCAGTTATCCCATACATAAGTGGAAGTTGTTACTCTTAGTTGTGATTGTTTTAAGACCGCGAAGTTTGCTACTTTGTTTGCAGTCTAGTTTGCTTCTCTGAATGTGTGAGTTATTTTCCATCGATCCAATTTTCCTAGTTGTTGTCGTATTTTTTCGATCATATTTTTTTATATACCATAGTACTTGTTTTTTATTTTCTTAATATTAAAAAACATATTATGAATCACAGGGATTCGTACATAGCTTTGGTTGGTAACCTAGCAACAAGCTGGGCCCCAACACCATTTTGAATAGCAACACCCAATCAATGAAAAATAAAACTTCCTAGACCACTACTAGCATTTGTTTGTTTTTTTTTTAAACTGAAAGATTGAATTGCTTAGCTTGAGGTGTTTACATGATGAGCATCCTACTGTAATTGATCAAGAATATTATTCGGAGGAGCTAATAACCAAGCACTGCTTAAACAATCTACCCTAGTATGATGGTCTGGAAAGTGTCGCACAATGATTGCGCGTTACAGTGTTGAAGGTCAAGTCAGTGATCCGCTGTAATGGCGCACCGCAAAGCCATAATAGCGCAATGCAAGCCATAATAGGGGTATATTGTATAGACCGTTAAGCACTAAGATAGTGGCACCCTGCAGGGCCAGTGAAGCACAATGGTAGTAATAAACTGTAAAGACATTTGGCTAAGCAATGAAGCTTATTGGCCAACACAATGAGGCTTCAGTGAGGTAAAGGCAAGACGATGCCAAAGTGACAGATGCAACATGTGATGTTTGCATTGAGGCATATCCGTGGAATTGAGTTGGCCCAAACTCAAGGATGATGCAAGAAGGTAGAATAGGCCAAGAGTTGGTCTATGACATTAGTTCAAGGCTGGTCAAAGCTTGGACACTGTAACCAAGCTAGTAATGTAAGGGTGGCATTATTATTGTCAAGCAAATTGGCTAAGTGAAGCATATGACGCATGAGCAACCAGAATAATCTTAAGAGTTGGCATTGATGGTTGAAGCACAAAGATTGTCCGTGCATTAGCTTAGAGTGATAAGCATGCAGGTCCAAGAGAGCCAAACATGGGATCAAGGCAGAATTCAGTAAAGCACAACAGTTGTGCAATACGGCTCAAGTGACGGTTACAAGTTGGTTACGAGCTTCACAAGCATGCCGATGACGCGTGATGAAGTAGAACGATTATAAAGGGAGTTTATAAGCGTGGGAGAAGATTTCTAACTGCATTGGAACATGTGTTGGACGATGGCGCCAGTTTAAAGAGAAACTGGCCAGTTAGCACAGTTAGTGGCGGTTATGGAACTGATCCATGGGACAGATGGATGTCCCCAGCATGTGCAACGGTTCTGCATGGTTTTGTCCAAGTAAAGTTGTTGTATAAATAGTCCTAAGGCATGTAAAATTCGGCATGCTTACGTAGGAGAGTGTGAGACTCAAAATAGGAGAGTTTTTGTGAAGATAAGGCTTGGTTCAAGGTGAACAAGTCTGCGTAAGTTCCTAAGTGGACAAGTTTTGTATTTCTTCCCTTTGATGCAATAAAAGAAGTTGATTGTGTCATATTTTAAGTGTTCTTGGTTGGCTGGTTGTTGTTGACAAAGTATGGCAATGTTTGAATGCATTATGGGGTGCATTTGAGAAGTTAAGTGAAGAGAAAGAAGGTAAAAGACTTCCGTTGAAGACATGTTGAGTTATCTGTTTGCATTGGTGCAAACTGTTAGAGCACTGCTCGGTCAAACTCGCATGCGTTGCTATCTCAAGCATGTTTGTCAATGTTAGTGATCAAAACTATAAGTCTTGATTTCTAGCCTATTTATAGATGTCTCGGACTAGGACATAGATTGTGTAGTTGGGCTTAGTTTTCACGGCAATCACATTTGAAGACGAAGAACTACTAAGGGGAGCATGTAGAACTTCTTCGACAAAAGGTATGTGTAGACTTGAACTCATCTATAACTTGGAAAGTCTATATCTACTACCTCCTATATTGAGACATAAGTCGTGTTACGATATAGTTTTCTATATACACATTTGAGATTTCGAGCTGAGTACATATCGCTTACATATTTCTCGAAATATGTGTTGGTAAGCTTTCGCTTCGACCAAGTTCATCTTATATCATGAGAAAATTTCCGAGTAACATCTTACAATGTTTGTGTGATATAATCATTTGATGTAGGCTTGGAATGTTTCGATAATGATTATTTCAATAACTTGAAAATTGCTTTGATGCTAATAGTGTGTGAAAACGGCTATTGTCATCCTATAAGAATGTTTCAATGATTGAAATAAAGAGTTTAGAATCTTGTAACCATCTTTGGATATAAGCATAGTGTGTTCGCACATTAGTGTATAAGTCCAAAACCGGGAACCTAAAGTATGCATACTTGTGTGTATATAAAATGGTTGTAGGAGACTGGGTAAGTATGCGTACATGTCCGCATACTGGCGGAAGTTCACGTCCGTGAATTTCTGCTGAGTTTGAAAACCAAACCAAACTCATCTGGTTACCTAAAGTATGCGTACATGTACGCATACTGATGGAAAGTTCATGACCGTGAATTTCTATTGAGTTTGAAAACTAAAACAAACTCACATCCGGTTACTTAAGTACGCATACCCATACGCATACTTAAGTGGTCACTTTCTAAAATCGGTTGTGTACATGAACCTAAACATTTATCAATAAGGAATGCAATCTTTGCAAACCATAGCTATAATGTTCATGTATAGATTCGAGTGAATCAAACCGATTTTGCTTCAATTGTGTTCTTGTATAATTCTATGACAATATATCAATTGAACAACTCTTTAACTAGTTTCATTTGAGTCATTTAAACTATTTATGGTTGAGATGAATAAGGTTGATATGAGAGTAATCATATGGCTAGCCTCGGTTAACTATTTGTGAACCAACATGGTGTACACCTTTAGGTACGGCTACATAAACCTAAATGAGGGTACATTTCATTAGTGTGTAACAATCTAAGTTCGATCCAACGGTTGAAAGATATTAGCTTGGTTGAATCAGGTTTTTTTCATCTAACGGTGAATATTGAATGCTTTGTTAGCATGGTAACTTAGATTGCAAACCCTGATTTGAAAACTATATAAAGGAGAACTCTAGCAACTGGGAAACCTAATCCCCACACCTCCTGTGTGTTACTAGTTGCATAACTAGAATCGACTCTCCTTTAACCTTAGGTTTCTTCACGAGACCCTGTAGGTTAACGACTTGAAGAAGAAAAGGTGAGGGTACCCAAATATACCTCAAGCTAAAACTTTTCCTACCTATAAGTCCTTTCTCCGAAAGTGATTGTCTATGGACTGAGTCGATACAATACAACTAATCGGTTCACACTTCGTGTGATCGTCTATGGATACGAGATCGAGACAATACAACAACGAAATATGTTTACTTGATACAAAGGTTCGGACTTAACCAAACACAATTGCTTATCAAGTAAATAGGAATTAACGTTTGTGTAATTTACTTTAATTATAATAAAACAATTATAATGAGGAAAATAAAATTAAATGACACAGCAAGATTTTGTTAACGAGGAAAGCGCAAATGCAGAAAAACCCCGGGACCTAGTCCAGAATTGAATACTCTCAGGATTAAGCCGCTACACAAAATTACACCTAACTTCGTATAGTTGAGACCAAGTAACTAACCCTATAGTTCACTTAGTTCCGTCTGTATTCTCACGCCTCCAACTTATGAATAAGTCACGTACTTGGAACAATTCCTTTGGTTCGTATTCCAAACAGTAAAGGAACAACAAATCTGTTTAGTATCAACTCTATTCAACCAAGTGATATGAGTTAGACAAAGGCTCTTCCGTTTATCTTAACATAAACTCCTTCGCCAGGTCCTTAGATCTATCTTATGTTCAATCACCCGAAGGTAATCGTTTAAGATTAAGCCAACAACACCTTTAATTCGAAAAATCGTGTTGATACCGATCTACTCAATTAATCAATCCAATCTACCACAAGGATAAACCGATTATTAATTGGATCCTCTTTTACCGAAACAAGTATTGTGCACACCAAAGATTATAAAACCCAAGTCAGATCTTCAATATCTTCTTTGTCTTCAAATCTTCTTAAATCTTTAATAAAAACCTGCACACAATCACTTGAATCTCTTGTGATCAATCACGCATTTAACGGAGTGCGTTAACAATGGATTATCACAAGATCGTCTTTAAAACTAACAACAGTCTAAATATCCCTGTCGAAACTCTAAACTAGTTTGAGTGAATCTTATATCAGAAGAGAAGATTCTCGAGAATAAACAAACTAGGTGCAATAAGATTTCGACCACCGTTAGTCAATCAAATCAATCGAAAACAAAGATGAACCACAATTATCTAGTTTCCTACCAACGGCTCGAGCTAGAGCTTCTCAATCCCAAAGAAGACTTTAAATTGAGAGGCCGTAAGAGATTTCGCCTAATTAGGTTACTCTCCTCTCCGAATAGGATGCTACACCAGTAACAACAACAAAAGAATAAATCTGTTGTTACGAAGGATTAGTTTGCTAGAAAGGTAAACTTCGTGTATTTATAGACAAGGAAGTTTGGATACCAAGGAATTTCCAAAACCGAAAATATTCTCAAGATATTCATTAAAGGACAAATTCGGTTTCCATAATTCCTGTAAATGCTCTGTCCAAAAATAACGATCGAAATCTCTTGGAAAATATAATTAGTAAATGCACATTACTAATTCTGTAGTTTCCCTACAAAATGAAATTAATAACCTTAATTAAAAGATTCGTAACTTACTTATTTTTCGATCTTGGGATTCTCTTCCCTTAGCCGTTAAGGAATATCTTTGAACAATTATAGAAATAAACATTCACAACACGTGTTCAAAGTTTGTCGACATCTTTACTTTGTAAGTTCTCTTTCACACTTACAACCTTGAAACCGATTTGCCACACTTCCAAACAAGTTTAGAATTGGTTCATCTGACTTTCAAGAACTATGTGATTGATCAAACCAACATTCAATCACAATCATGGGTTTAACGGATCTAACAAAATAAGTTTCGGTTCTACCTCCATGTGAATACTTTGCATAGTCACACTAGCTTTCCAAAAATTCGGTTGACTAGGTACTAGGATCGGTTCCCCACATATATATATATATGGTATCTAACTTATATGTGTTGCACATGTCCATAGGATTGGTTCCCCTTTGCCTAAAAACGTGTTGCACATGTCCATAGGATCGGTTCCCCTTTCTGCTATAAACCTTGCTGCACCCCATACAAGGATCGGTTCCCCTTGATGTACTCCACCCCTTACTAGGATCGGTTCCCCTCTCCCAAAAGTTATCAGACATACAAACCCGATCATACCACAGGTGATTACTTAAGATCGGTTTTACTAATAAAAGTAATACCATAAGTCAGGCCTTTGTGAATAGTTTTACCAAGAACACAACAAGTTGTGAGCGGTTATACTCAATCACACATATTGGTTGTTCATAAGATATGCAATGAATAACAAAACCAATAACACCTGGAAATTTCCTTTTCGGTCCACAAACAAGTTTATGAACTTACTTCCTTAGAACACATGTAAAACATTGTTCCCTAGGATGAAATCCTCACCTCATACCCATACATAATCACAATAGCATTCAAATGATTATGACGATGTCTTATCTACAAAGTTTAATGGTTAAGAAATAAACCTTGTATTGTATTCCTTAATACTATGCCTATCTGGAGTTCATATATGCTTCGCAGTTATGTTTTCAATATGCACGACTTGAAAGATACGTTAGGGAATGAAACAGTTCAAGTCAAATATCACAAACCTCAAGTGGAAGGATGATTGTTGTCGTTATAGCTCCTTGCTTCTTCACATCTTCAAGACTTCGCAATACTTGTAATGTCTCATATCCTCATACTTTTAAGCTAACCTATACGAAGTTGACTCTAGTACATAATCAAGCGACTCTTAACATGAGTTTTGATTCACTAAAATATGACAACCAAACTTGACATACCAACGCTTGGTGGGTTTAACCGAGCCATGCTCTAACAATCACCCCCTTTGTCAATTTTAGTGACAAAACTCTTACATCATATGGATAAACAAATTACAAGAATTTATTACAATCCGCTTGATTCCCGATTCAACAACACAGTAAAACTGCTTACATTCAATCCTTGAAAATGTCGTTGTTGACATTATAATAACAAAGCTAATACTCCCCATAAGGAAGATAGGTAGATATCAATCCGCACGTCTTTGTTATATACCACTTTATATGATATGTTACTCCCCTTTAGTCTGTGCTTTCACTCTTTCGTTAGATACAAACATTCAAGCACCAATGTTCTTTTCCCTAGTGATGCCAATCAATATAAAATATCAATCCCAGCATTACCTGTTTACTCCATATATTCCTCCCCCTTTTTGTCACAAAAATGATAAAGAAACCAAAAATAAAGGACAACACGAAAATAATCTTACAAATCTCATAATAGACTTGCAAACCTGTAGAGTTAGGCACGAGGGTTCCACACATCACATTCTGATAACCAATATCAAAACCGAAACTACAAGTAGTCTTATTTTTATATGTTACCAAGGAAACAATTGTCCGAAATAATTTTTCCAATTTTAGTGTAGCAAACCAAAAAACAACTAAGCATATTAGTTCCTTTGCTAAACCGATTGTTCAAAAACAACCGCTTAATTCGATAAGACCAAAATAAAGATAAACTCCATTTTTCTCATCAGGTTCTAATTATCCATAAACTTAGACCTATCAATTTTAAACAAGACAAGTACTAGGTTAGTTAACTAGCATTTCTTGTTTAGGCATTCGATTAGACTTGAATAACCGAAACCTCACTTCGATAAGTCTAACTAAGATCAGAATTAACTTAGTTTATCTTATTCGAAATCGAATTGGACTAAACAACTCATCCCGTACACATATTATTTCGTTAATCCATAAATAATTCATACAAACCAAAATAAATCAACTTGCATAATTATTCACCTCAACCGGAAGCAATTGAAACAACATAGACATTATAATAACCGCAATTGCACCGTAATTTTGTAAGCCTAAACCATTGATATCATACAAAAGCAAGATAACAATAGTTTTTCTTAACCGGAACCAATTAAATCACACATACACATCAATTGTACCGAAATTTTGTAAGCCTAAACAATTGATATCACACAATAAAGCAAGATAACAATAGTTTTTCTTAACCGGAACCAATTGAAACACACATCCACACACACATCATGGAATAAATATCAATTGAACCGAAATTTTGTTAAGCAAAAGCAACAAATATATATAATATAAACTCAAGCTTTTCTTAAATAGGAAAACAATTAACTAACAAGATTGTTACCTCAAATTTCGCATCCACTTCTCCAATATGATTGCATCTTCGTCCAGGGAGAATTGATATCGAAATATCACCACGTTGTCATCCTTATGCGTGAACAAAAGAATAAAAATACACCTCAACCTTTACCAGAGAAAGGTTGAAAACCTGTTTTAAAAATTGCAAGCAAAAGTTGAAAACCATCGAAACACATATGCTTTTATGCTAAACCAAAACCGATTCAACATATTGTGACTTTTTCACATATTGTTTCTACCAGAACCCCTCATAATCCTTTGATAAAGCCTACCTACTAGGGCTAGAACTTAATCTCGTTAAATCAAAAAATCACCCAAACCATGAGGGTTCACAATATATGAGATCGAATATTAAGGTAGTAAAACCGAAATCAAATATCCCGTAAACATACATAGCAATAAGGTAAAAGCAATTAATTACATGTTATGTAAACCGAAAACTATCACAAGAAAAATTACTCAAACAAATAATTTTATTCATAATAGTTTTATTCATAATAGACCAATACAATCAATGAAAGAAATCAAAAATTGATGTCTATTATATTAGATTAAGTAATACATCAAATAACTTAATATTTAGTGGTGCTCTTGTTGTTCACTGAGGTATCTTCAGTGTTCAAACTCTTAAAGCATGTCTCCAGGGACTTGTCCGCAACCAATTCTTGTTTCTCAAGTCTTTCAACTTGAATCTTCATATTAGCTATATCAACTTTTGTTTCATCAATCTTGTCTTTGAGCCAATCTTGATTTCGAACAATTATGATGAGATTGGATCTCAGTTCCTCAAAACCTTGGATGTAGTCAATCATACTATCAGATTGAATCCACTTGGTTTTGGTTGGATCTTGAAGGTTGTAAGCCAACAGACATGACTCATCTTATGATCCAACAGAGCTATCTGAATCATAATCAGACATGATATTAGATTTGCCCTTTTTCTTCCTCTCTGTATTGATTCCTTGACAATCCTTAACTTTTTGAGCTTCCTCCTTATTAGTCTTTGAGACACTGCGAGTTACTGGAGGCATGTTCGGTTACGAACGAATATATAAAGGATTCCCCGGGGTTTCGAATACGGACAAGAGAAGGTTTCTCCCTTTAAAAGAGACAACTTTCAGACCAAAAGACCTTTTGAAAAAACTGAAAATATAAAGAATATATTTTGTTTCCTTAGTCCGAAATACTCAAGTTGGAAAGATTATTAAAAATCCGAAAATTCCAAATAATACCAACTTTCATGTTAAACATGAACATCTTTGATACACAACTACACAAACAATTGTGCTCCTGTTTTATTGTGCCTTTCTCATCCAAGATTATGAGCACGAGGGATGAGAAAGAACAAAATATGATTCAACTAAGTTGCATCGGAGTAAGCTTTTTCCAGCTTACAGTGAATATCAGAAACATAGTTCATGTTTCTTTTAGGGAATTTCTGCCCAAAATATTTTCTCCCAAGACGATGATCTTTTCTAACTCTAGAGATATGATCATGTGGAGAAAATGTACTAATGTGAGAATGCTCAGAGATAGCTAGATCTCTCTTAATTCTTTCAATGAGATTTTCATAAGATTTTCTCATTCTAAGGACTTCCTTATTATTCACATTAGTGTGATCACTTGAAACAACTATCGGAAATTCCTGATTGTTTCTTTTAGCAGAGATTTGCTCTTTCCCTTCCTTCTGAAGTCGTTCCTCATCAAAACCAGAACTATTTTGATATGGGTGCGGATGAACCTTTTTCCATAAGCGATTATCAACTCTTTCCTCTGATTCCTTTGAGTTGATCTTATCGGGATGTGGTATAATCTGTCTTTCTACTGAGGAATGATCTTTCAGTTTTTTAAGAAAAGAGACTTCCTTCAAAAATTTTACCACCGTATGTTGAAGAAGTATAAGTTTCCTGTCAAGTGACTAAAAATTGTGTTCCTTAGAATCACCAACGAATATCAGTTCAAAGTTTCCTTTGGACAAGATTTCGTTTGATCATCAGTAGATCTAGAAGCTGGTTTCTCATCCTTTTCTAACTTAATGTAGTTAGGCAAACTACCATCATCTTGATCTGTTTCAGATGTGATTAACCCGGTCTTATCACAATCTGTAAAAATCGAGCAAGGACTTTTAGTTTCTTCATCAGAAGAAATCACAACAACATCATTAGTCAGAATCATAGGATGTGTCTCTTTATCTGTAAGAGATTTACCAAGAGCTTCTAATTTGACAACAAGATCCATTTTATCTTTGGCTAGACAGTTCAATTGAATGTCTTTTTCTCTGATCTCCTGTTTAAGAAGATTTGACTCTGTCTTTAAAATAAACACCTTAGAAGACAGAGATAGTATATGTAGGATCAGAATATCGCATCACCAACACCCTTGCGAAATCCGTAAACAACACATTGCGAAAATGTCGCAGATGGATAATATAAATGACATAACGGATGACGACAACCTGAACACGAGAAAGATGTAAAGACCTAGCGATATTTAGGAGTGTTGTGAGATTTAACATTTGTACACTTGCGATAATGTCTCAAGTCAGATCCGAAAATAAAGGACAGCTTAGCTGTCAACCACTATGTAATGTCCTATATAAAGAGCCGAATAGGCTTAAGAGAGGAGAGATCTTTTTCGAGTGAGGAGAAAATTATCAAGAGAGAGAAAGTTTAGAGCGGTTGTAAATTCTTTAGCTTATTTCCTTTCCATCTTGTAACACTTGTGAGTTTAATCAATAAAGAATATAATTGTTCATCTTAAAATGACTTGATTGTGTGAATTCTTGTGAGGGGTGTAGTGTGGAATTTCCTGCTACTACATATGTCGCTAGAAACAGGGACCGATTGAAGATTGATATTGTGATTTGAAAGAATTTGGAGTAAAAGGGAAGGAATTTCATATAATTTTCAACAATTCATTAAGATTGAAAAATGGCTAGAAGAAGACATGCATCAAAGCAACCAACAACTGTTAGAAGGAGTAGGAGACTTGCTGGAGAAGGGAGAGACGAGATGGGAGAATCTTCAAGAATGAATACAAGGAACAACAAAGAAAATCAAATTCAACCGCCAATTCAACGTACACCACCAATACAGAATAGAGATGTGGATTACGACAGAGTGAGTGTACATACTTGGCGACCAGATTTTGTAGATGAAATGGGAGAAGAGCAGCAATTAGGAGACAATGGACAAGAGGAGAGAGATCAAGAAGTAACTGGAGGAATAATTCACGGAAATGAAGAGATTGCAGCATTAGAGACATTGAGGCAAACAATACGTGAAGAAAGGCGGTTAGAAGCAGAAGAACGTGCGAATTTGACAAGGCAAAATCATGAATTGAGGATGGAAAACATAAGATTACAAAAATAGGAGGTCAAGAAGCACTACAAGATCACGTTCAAGATTGGTTAGAGAAGAAATAAGACAAAATTTGCCTATAGAAAATGCTAATGAAGAAACTCGAGAGGGAATACAAAATCCAGGCGAAAAACATCGCGAAGGAAGAGAAATATTGGAAGATCGACGTGCTGAAATTCTTCAAAACGAGCAGAATTATAGAATTCAAGGAAATAGACACCGTCAGGGGCGAAATAATCAAGATGGCGAAGAAAATCAGGAAGAAGGAAGGAGAATATTACATGGGAGAGAAATACATAGAAATGATCGAGCAATTGAGAATGAAATTGAAAGACACTATACTGAACAAACACATTTAGCTCGCGAGAGAGAAAGACTAAGAGCAGAAATGGAAGAACAAGAGCTACAAGAGGCAATTCTACAGAATAACATGATAATCGAGAAAGGAGGCGTGAGCGAAATCGCAATAATGCTAATATCAATGCAGAGTATGATAGAGTACAAAGGAGAACTGAAAGGCGGCAAAGAGGAGAAAATAAGAGATATGACGGTGTGTGAATTAATGAAAGAAGTGAAAGAGAAGATCGCAGAGAAAGACGAGAGGAAGATGATGAACAAGAAAGTCAAAACAGAGAGGAACGCAGGAGAAGAGAGGCGGAGTTGAAAAGACAAATGGATCCAAATTCTGGTATAAATGAACAAATTTTGAGAGAGTTAGCGGAAATGAGAGGAATGATAAATAATAAAAGAGGAGGAGGTAAGAGCCAATTGGATGAAGCCATAGAGGAAGCTGCGAAAAATCCATTCACACAAGAAGTACAATTAGGAGGAATACCCCCAAAATGCAATTTACCTGCGTTAACCAGCATTTTTGATGGAATAACTTGTGCAGTCCAACACATCAAAGCTTATGTGAGATGTATGCTACAATGGGAGAACCATGATGTGATATTATGCAAGTATTTCGCATCAAGTTTAACAGGAGATGCGTTAAAATGGTTTGAAGGTTTGCCAAAGAATACTATAACATCTTTCAACCACTTGCAAGCTATATTTTTGGGAGCATATATAAGCAACAATTCCTCGCGACCTGGCATTGAAGATGTATTTGGGCTGAAGCAAAGGGTTGGCGAAAGTTTGAAGCACCTAACTGTGAGATGGAAGACAATGTGTAGTGATATGGCTGGTCATGTGGACGAAAGATATCTCATTCTATCATTCATCAATGCTATGTTCGCAACCAACCTGTTATACATTCAAATTTTCAGAATCAAAAATACAATCACAATGACAGAGTTGCGAGAACTCGTGGAGGAGTATATTGCTCTTGAGGAAAAGCAAAATGAGATGGAATCATACCCCATTGCGAACACAAGTTCAAGAGCAAAGCGAATGCAAGCTTATTACCCAAGTTAATAAATACAGTGGCGAGCACCTCGCAAGGGCAACAAGAAAGGATAATGGGAGATGGTCAGCAAAAGCTAGTAGCTATGGGGAGCCGTGATCAAGAAGAATTTGAGAGAGAGAGAAACTTCTATAGCCGTGGTGGAAATAACAAAATCCAAAGACTTGATCAGCCACAAGAAACGTATGGAGGTCATCAGTCGCAAGAAACTTATGGAGGTCATCAGCCGCAAGGAACTTATGGAGGTTAGAGGCAAAACTTTCACAGAGGACAGCGAAATCCTAAGATAATATGGGAAGAAATCAAAATGCCACCTTTGAATGCTAGTGTGGAGAAGATATGGGAAGCTATAATCCTAATGGAAAACATACCCGCACCATGGAACATAGGGAGTGAACCACCTCCAAGCTACAGAAGTAATGAATTTTGCTCTTATCATCATTTCCATGGACATACAACAAATGACCGCAGAAATATAAAGAGAATCATTCTCAGGATGATAGATCAGGGAAAATTAAATCACTTTCTAGTAGGACAAACGCAAACTCAAGCATTACCACCTCCTCCAGATATTCACAAGCCAAACATAGCAAAAGAAAGAGAAACATTTGTGATTGAAGTTGGCGCAAAGGCACAGAATCTGTTTTGTAACTCCATCGTTGTTTATGGGTGAAAACTACTCATGTTGAATTTGGTAATTTGGGGTGTGTGGATGAGGAATGAATCTAAACCCTAAACAAATGCACTGCGCGGTGAGTGCTTGTAGATTCGGAAGTCAATCATGGCAAGTCCGGCCTAAACCAAGAAATGGCCGTTCCAGACTTGTTTCGATCACAAAGTAAAGGAGATGGGGTTGATCTTAGGGAGGGAAGCGAAGAAGGTGTTGAGATTGTGAAGGTGTTGGCTATGAATGACTTGTAACAGAAAGATGAGCGGAGCTTATGATTGATGCAAGCGAGCTCTCGGGTGTTGGAATACGTTTTTGTATTAACACTTGCCTCTGTTGTTTTTCCCTTCCTTTTGAAATAGGGCGGAGAACCTATTTATACAAGTCATTGAGCCTTATTCACGTCTCTCGTGGGAAGTGGAGGAAGTGGAGTTGTGCGTCGGTGCCACACGACCAGTCTTGCCCACTTCTCCTGTTCATCTCTAACCGTCCATGACTTCCTAACACGTTCTTGTAATGGCGCGTTGCACGCTGCACGCTGTAAACCGCCAGACCAATACCCCAGTATGTATCCCCCCAGTTTGTGATATGATTGATGTCTGGAACATGTGGATCGTGGATCCACGATAGGTAGCATGTAATGCTAATTTGAATAACTGCGTTATTCAGAAGTTGATACTTGTGAAGTATCGTATGTATTTTATGTGTAGTCCGCATCATGGTGCGGTAAAGTGATGGGTAATGACGCCTCACCGACCAACTAACTCCCGACCGGGGGTTGTATAACCAAGCTGGTGAAGTTGGACGGATGAGATGATCTTTGAGACACTCATCTGCGACCGTTAATGAAATTAGGGTTTTGAAGAGGTGCGCATGCATCACTCTTCAGCTTGGTCGAAACCAAGCATGGGATACAACTTTGGCCAGGCCGACCATACATGCGTGTATACGCCATGATGATGTAGGCGCCTATACCCATTACCTCTCGAAAGTATGATCTGGGTCACTCAATTCATCCGGTGAAGTTGAGTGGTCGAGATCGATTTGTGACAGAAAACCAGTGCCGCAAGAGCCGCACGTCACGCCCACTTCAGGCACACGTTCCAAGACGACCAATCTTGGTCGGTCTTGGCCGATTGGCCTGGTGTGAAGGTGGTAGGCTGGTGTTCACGCCTATACCTGAATATCCCATAAAAACGTGATCTGAGCCATCCAAATCATCCGCGAAGTTGAGCGGTCGAGATCAGTTTGTGGTTTGGGAGGTGTGACCACACTAGTTTGGGCGTGCGTTTTGGATTAACCAGGCATGATATGCCTTGGCCGATCGGGTGAGGGAATAGATGGGTCCACGGTGGTCATGATGGTATGACCGGACCTGCTTAATCTAATCTTGGACCCTCCATTCGTGCCGGAGAAGATGGACGCTCGTGATGCTCAAAACCCTAATTCTGGATTTCAAAGTCGTGTGTCACCCCTTGTTTGGGCGCACGAATTTGTTACGAGCAAGCATGGTTGGTCTTGACCGGTTGGTCAAGTGTGTAGGCGGGCCGTCGGTGATTATGTTGACATGCTCTGGGCCCTTTGAGTTTACATCTACACCCTCCATCTATACCTGCGAAGATGGATGGTTGAGACTGTTTTGCGACACATGTAATATGCCGCAAACCCTAATTTAGGGTTTTCTGTCCATACTGCTTGGTATGAACGTTTTTTGGCAAGCTAGGCCAATGGCCGACCATGCGGGCTCGGAAGTGGGTATTCCATACCTGCTTGGGGGTGATGGAATTGATCTGGGTCATCCAATCATGCTTGTGGAGTTGGAAGACTGCGATCATATCCGGACTGATACGGTCAGTCTGGATGCTCAATCGGGCTAGTATAACACACCGAGAGGGGCTCAATCGGGCTAGTATAACACACCGAGAGTCAGCCTGTACGGGTATTTCGTACATGGTTTCATTATAATGCTTGGAGATTCGTGTTGCTCTGTAAGAGTAACACTCAGTCGTCATGCCGCACTGATAATGAGTACAGAAATACAAGGCGATTGCGCATTAATTAATAATGCTAGAAATTCAGGGGTATATGGGATTGTTTCTACATGCTCCAACCTGGATGAATTTCGTGTATTCATAGAATGGGATTGTTGCCACATGCTCCATCCTAGGTGAATTAAGTGAGGGAGTATCCAACACTTATCGATGGCCTTATCTTTTACAAGATGTCAGCGCATAATTTTCTGGCTTTTACAATTTTAACCTTAAATGAAAATCCACCATCAACAATCGTACACTCATACAAGACGATTGAAGATTTTCACGATAACACTCTCAGCAGGGTTTTCGCAAGAGATGCTGATGATATAAAAATAATGAACATTGCGAATACATCGCCATTGGAAGAATGGCAAAAGCAGACTATCTATTTAACGCAGAAGAAGTACCTGAGGGTGGAGAAATGCACGACAACCCATTGGTGGTACGATTGGAGATCAACCCAAAACCTAGCGAGGATGAAGATGATGAAGCTGAGAATTCATGAGCAATCAACAGAATTTTGATTGATACTGGGAGTTCCGTGAATATTCTTTTTTATCATACTTATAAAACTATGGGAGGGAAAGATGAAGATATAATACCTTCAACGTACAAAATCTATGGATTTAACGGTACTGCAAATAAGCCAAAAGGAGGAGTTCATATGCGAATTCTACTGAAAGGATTATCTTCTGAAATTTTATTCTATGTAGTTGATGTGGAATCACCGTACAATGCACTGATCGGATGGCCATGTTTACATGAGATCTTAGGTGTGGCATCGACTTTCCATCAATGTATCAAGTTCCCTCATCCCACTGGTGTTGCCATCATAAAGGGAGATTGGGTTGAAGGAAAGAAGTGTTATGAAATTGATATAGAATCCTGCGAAGAAAGAGCTGCGAAGAAGAAGAATTGGAAACACAACATCAAAGAAAAACAAAGAGGTGAAAGATTAATGGTAGATGTAATAGAACAGAGAGAGGAAGAAATGCTGCGGAACCAATATATGATGAAGATAAGAAGTGGCGAAGGTTTCGCAACAGACAAGAAAATGATAGGAAAAGTCAAAAATGCAGAGGTAGAAAATAGCAGAAATAAGAGACCTAAAGAATGAATGTACTTGTTGACTGCCGAAGAAGAAATTGGGAGGTAAAATAAAAATGTATGATGAGGCTTGATCTTAAAAAAAAAAAAAAAAAAAAAAAATTCTTTCTGATGAATAGCAGATACGAGGTTGCGAATAAAGATATGCAGAAGAAGAGAATATATTTTATGAAATATAAAGATATGATTGCGAAATTACAAAAGATTTTATATGCAGAAGAATCAACAAATTAATCGAGACAGAGGCGAACCAACTATGGCGTACACCTAGTTCGCGAAATCAAAATTTCGTAAGAGGCAAATGTAAGACCTAAAGTGCGTCATAGAAGGGGGTACCTATTGCATGGCTCAGGGAAAAGGTTACACCGCCCCTGGAACCTGAGTCATGGAGAATTGGGGTCAATAAAGCCCATCCAGGGGAGATACCTTGAATTTTCAATCTAAGCTTATGACTTAGATTGGACGACCGAGGGTCTCTTCTAAAGAGTCAGCATTTGACCAAGGCGCCGAGGTACACGGTTGAGCCAAGAGTGCCTGGGGCATTTGAAGTGTCTCGGCCATTCTTGGCAAATCTCGGCATATGCTGCACTAGGCCCGAAGAAAACTCCACTTAGGGTGCAGTCTCGTAACCATAAGCCTTATAGGAAAAAGGGATAAGAGGCTGCGAAAACAACTGGTTGTTGTTAAGACCGGATGGGGGGGAGCTAGCCTTGTATGGCGAAGTACGCCTCCTTGAAGGGGCAACCAGGGGAAGATAAGGGCGGCACCCTCCATTAGGGAGCCGATAAGTGTCTTAAGACGCAAATGTCATGAGGCTTTATTTTCGCAAGGAAATTTAGGCTTGTCATATTTGTGCGACAATCTCGAAGAGGCAATAATACAAAAAATAAAGATAAGACGAGATCAATGGGTCAAGACATGAAAATGTAAGGACGTCCTGCGATTTCGTCGCAAGACGGCAATGTCATGGGGCTTTATTTTCGCAAGGATTTTTAGGCCTGTCATATTGTCGCAACAAAACTATCCTGCAGAGGCAACAATACTAAAGAAATGATAAGGCAAGATCAATGGGTCATTACATGAAAGTGTAAAGACGTCCTGCGATTTTGTCGCAATGACAAGAGGCGGCACAGTAAGACCTTTAACTAGGAAGGCAAAATAAGACCACATAAGAGAAAAAGAAAAAAGGAAATCTTGGAAGAAACCAAGATCTCCTTACTTGCGAAAATTGTTGCTGCGAGATTGAGGCATGAACACATATCACTATTCGAAAATAACTTGCTTAATCTCTCATTTGAATGCAAATAACAGAGGCAAGTATGGGAATGTATAGAATAAAAACATGTTATTTGTCTTCATATGATAGATTTACGCGCTCATAAAATGAAAGGTTGATAATATATTGACTAACTGTATTGCAAAAAAAAAAAAAAAAAAAAAGAATTGTTCTTTTAACATGTGCAGAAAGGAACAACAAATGTAGAGCTAATATCTGAAAATACAAGAAATTCGCAGCAAAAGATTACAAAAATAGAAGATTAAAAGAATGAATGTACAGATATTACAAAAAGAGAAAGAAGTAAACAGAACTATTTCTTGCTTGATTCTTCTTCTTCATTTTCTTCATCTTCATCAGATTCTTCTACTTCTTCACCTTCATCTGATTCCTCTTCTTTGCTAGCATCGCTGTCAGAGATATCCAAAGAAGGCACATTTTCAGGGATTTCGTCAAGGAGACAAGGGTATGAAGAATAAGGAATGCTGTTGTCGTCGCAGACTGTCTTAATAGTCTGATTGCGAAAAAGAACAACATCATTTTTGAAATTCGCTACAGTAATTTGTAGTTCTTCTTCAATTTGGAATATTTGTCATTTCGAAGAGAGAAGTCCTTTGCGAGTTGTTCTTTCTCAGATTCAAGTTCTTCAATTCTT
Source organism: Papaver armeniacum (assembly GCA_023531295.1). Lineage (NCBI taxonomy): Eukaryota > Viridiplantae > Streptophyta > Magnoliopsida > Ranunculales > Papaveraceae > Papaver > Papaver armeniacum. The sequence goes on from JAJJWW010008436.1 coordinate 897,152, forward strand.
TTGCGAAATCTCTCCTCAGCCTCTGCGAACGTATGACAATGAGTTAGCAACTTAATGACAGCTTCATAAAAAATAAACAGTTAAATAAAGAAGAATAATTAACAACCTTTTTTATCAGAAATCATATCCCTAATCAAGGCCGTATGCTCAGCTTGAAGACTAACGTTAACACCTAAATTATTTCTGGCGTCATCTAGAACCTTCGCAGCCCAAGCAAATTCATCGTCATTGTTTATGAGAAGAAGGGAGCGAATTTGATTCTCTCTTTCGCTAAGTATAGCATTTTTGCGGATGGATTCATCCCGTTCAACTTGAACCTCAAGAAGAGTTTTTTGGAATTTCGCTAATGCTTGAGCACCTTGACTAGCGATGCGATTTTTGTCATCTATGAGATCACTAATCTTCTTCTTTAAAGTATTAATTTTCTCTTTAGAACTAAGATACAGACGTTTAAATTGGTTGGCTAAGCCTAAACTAGATCTATGATCAATTTCTAAGAGGCGAAATTTGGATTGAAGTTCGTTTAGAGGAAGAGATTTAATCTTGTTATTTGAAAAACTATCCAAAGAATCGTTGAGGTGAGCAAGAAGAGCATCGTTATCCATAGGTTCAGGAAATGAGTGAAGAAGAATGGCTTCATCATAAAGGTTATAAACGTCTGCGAAAATGGTAAGTCAGATAAGGGAAGATAATGAGAGAACAAAACAAAGGAAAAGGGAAGAGTCTCATACCATAAAGTTGTTGATTGGCACTTTGAAGACTAGATATCTTATTCTTCTGAGAAGAAGAATCAACTTCCAGTTGTTTGGTCTTCTCGCGCAGAGTAGCAGTTTCACTTTCAAATTCTTCATTTCTCTTACGAAGAGCAACAGCTTCAGTTTCCAATTCTTCATTCTTCTTACGAAATTGAAGATTCTTCTTTTCAAGAATGCTGCGCATTTTCTCAAGATCTGAAGCAACAGCGAAGGAAGCTCTCCCGGACTATAAAAGAAAGTAAAGAAATTATCAAGATATAACTTAAACCGAAATTATGAAGAAATAAGGGAACAAAGACATACCAAGACACCAAGTGCATTTAGGAAGATGGGAGTCACCGATCTGGAGACCCCATGAAGATAATCATCACCCTCTAGTAAAGGAGCATCACAGATACTCGCGAGAGCTTCGCACGTACTAGAAAGACGATCATCTCCAATTCCTTGCATGGAGTCAGAGAAGATGCTAGACAGTTGCGCCATAGAAGATTCAGTTGGAGGATTCTCCTTTGCGAGAGAAATATCAACATCATCATTATCTTCATCAGAGCTTTCGCTGGATTGAGGATTTAAAGGAGAAGAGGAATGGATCTTTCGTTTCTTAGAAGGTGGGGCAGTAGACTTCTCCTTGCGAATAGAACCTTTACCTTTATCTTTGGTTTTCGCAACCTTAGGATTTTCTTCTTCTCCAACAACTTCAGCACCAACCTTCGCTCACGAATGAAGATAAGAAACAGAGGCAACAATATAGTTAAAAATAATAAAGAAAAGTATTTCTTACTTCATCCGTGATCGAACGGAGTGCTGCTAGGGTACTTGATAGGTGTAGAATACACCGTATTTACTATCTAGAGTTTATGCTTTCTTTGCTATTTTTCGTGTGAATTGTGTATCTTATGTGTGTTTTTGAGTTATTAGGTACTTTGGAGTCACACGGAGGAAAACAAGAAGAAATCACCCAATTTGAACGAAAAAGGAAAAATTGTCATTTCACGGGCGAACACTATCTGGAACCGGTTAAGGTAAAGGGGCAACTCTCTTTTGGAGGCGTGATTAAAGGCAGCCAGCTGTAGTTAAGGGGTTGTCATTCAGGGTATCCCTTATCATTTATCAGAGGGTGTAATTATCATTGGGTGTAAGTATCCATCCACCCCTAAATTGAGAAATATCTCCTCTCAATCATTTGCAAACCTAAAATCTGAAATTGAGAAAGAACGATAATAACAGTGGCTGCGCTGTTAATTCCAGATCGAAACATTCCGAGAAATTAAGAACATAAATTGAAGCAGACATGGATTACTAGTTGAACTATAGAATGGGCGAGAGATGGAAATGGATTTGAATCACAAATTGATGAAGAACAGATGAGTTGAGATCGATGAGAGTTTTCAATCTGTGCAGTAAAGAACGAAATGGTGACGAGAAGATTCAGAGAAGAATGAGGGTTGAATCTGTATGAAGATGGAGGAATTGATATGAATCTAGAGATTAGAGCTGATGTTGTAGGTGTTGATGGTTCAGATCGATGAGTGAGAGGAGAAATTACCAGGAATGTTATAAAAGAGATGCTGAGACGATGATTGAAGTTAGGGTTTTTGATTGTAGTCTCTGCAATGAGCTGATGGGCTGAATGAAGCTGGTGATATGTGCAAGTGATGCAGCTGCAGCTGTGGTGGTGATATGTAGAGGAATTCGAAGACGGGCTTGTTCCAGATTTGTTGCTGCCATAGTATGAGTTGTGTACAAGAAGTGTGTGCAGGTTATGAAGACAAAGAAGCTACAGATGATGCAACAATGAGTTATATTTGGTGGTGCAGAGAGTAATGAATGCTGCTGGAGATTGAAGCAAGAAGAAGATCCTGGTGTTGAAATTCATGGGTCCATGTCTGGTTTACAAATGACATTGTGTATGAATGTTTCAAGAGAGGTTATGTGAATGGGTTTTAATGTAACAGATGACCAAGGAGATAGAGGTTAAGAAGGTAGGATTCCAGGGTAGATCCGAGTTCTTTGCCGAGAGATGGTTTAACTTTAGATGAATTGTGAACTGGCGATGTGTTTGGTGGTACTAGTGGAATTGCAGGAGTTGTGGCTAAGAAAAATGGGTAGAAATTGTCAATGCTGGAGATTATAAAGCTGTAGAAAGTGGCAGTGAAGTTGGTGGTATTCAAATGAGGTGCCATGTGCAGGTGAAATTGCAATTGGTGCTGCTGAACTACAGACTAGTTGCTGCTGTGGGTTAGTGATGATGCTGATGCAGATCGCAGAGTTCAAGGACATGATTTTACAGAGAAAGAGCTGTTACTGGTGGAATTCATGGATGAGAATTGATGGGCTGAGCAAGATTACAGGGAAGTGATGATGGAGTTTGTAATGGTTTTGTGTAGTGGATGTGCAACTGGTGGTTTATGAAGTGCAGATGCAGGCACTGATGCAATAACAGAGCAGTAAGGGTGATACTGGAGGATTAAAGGGCATTGGTGGTGGTTGCTGTTGTATGGAGAAAGGAAAGAGGTAAAATGTACTGCAGATGATGCTACTGGAATGAATGGAGTTCGAGCTGCGCTGGTTGTGTGCTGGTTGCGACTTAAGTTGGAGAATGCTAGGAACGTTGCGAGCTGGTGTTGTTGGCTTGGAGCTGACAAGGTATGAGGTTGAGCTTATGATCGCTGTCGTATGCGTCAAAAATAATTTCACTTTCCTAAAGTATATGATAAGAAAGAGTTCGTTTCCATAGAGAGGCGATTGTAGTTATTACGCATTCAATTTCTTAAAGTAACCAATTGGGGGGATTTCTGAATTTTATGTAAGCAATAAAAGCAAATTAAAAGCAAAGTAAATTGTAGAAAGTAATCAATAGAGAAAGATATTGGTCAAGGAATTCATCTTCAATCTTAGTCATGTGCTTGCATATATGATTAGAATTACGATTTAATATCTTATATTATCAAAAGCCTAGAGAATCAAGAGAGCAAGATAATCTATTAATTTCCTAAGTTCATCAACACACACATTAGAGCTGCGTATGTGAAGTCTACCTAAAGAATAACCTAACGCATTGCACTAATTAAGTTCAATTCCTAGGAGCATTAAGTTTCAAAAATAGGCTAATCAATGCAATTGTCATGCATTGCGCATAACAATTCGGACAATGGTCAAACTCTACATATGATTACGAGAGTGTATCACTACAAACCGTAAACATATCATGCTACTCGTATTCAGGGTTATCGCTCGATGAAAAACCCTAAAATAGCTATGGACTAGGATGCAAGTTCAATTAATTGGCCACTTAACTAATCAAACATCATAATCCTATCACAATACATCAATCATGTGATTATTAAAAACAGTAGAGATATGAGCGATAATTAAGAGAGAAAACTAATACATAAAGCAAACACAAGTTTTAGAAATAGGACTACATCCTTAACCAATAATATAGAATTTAGCTACTCATAGCTATGGAGTTCATCACAAAAATATAAGTTGAATAAAGAAGAAGATGATCAAAAGCAAACCCTAGAAGCGTAAACAAAAGCGGCTCTCCAAAGTTCCCAAGGATAAAACGTGTCTTTCAAAAGTTGTGGTTAGAGTATTGTGCCTCTTCGAGTAGCTATCCCGCACCTTGGGTAGTTCCAATCTTTAGAAGCCAGGGATTAGGTACCTGAAAACAATTCTCGCAAACAAGTGAGAAACAAGACAAGAAACAAAAATCAAGAGTTAGAAGTGGAAAAAGAGTTACAACTAGAAGGAGAACAAGAGGTTCCAATCGTAGATGAACCACAAGTTGAAGAAGGAGAAGCAATGGGTGATGCAAATCGTTCACTCAAGGACTTGGCTTCTCATAGGCTTGATACACAACAGGGGTGTATTCAAACAAACTCTACTTTTGAGATAAAGCCGGGGTTGCTTAGAGAATTACCAAAGTTCCATGGCATGGTGAATGAAGACCCAAACAAACATCTTATCGACTTCCACACCATTGTCATGGCCATTCTTCCAGCGGATGTTGAGGCGGATGGTGCAATGTTAAAAGTTTTCCGTTTCTCTTTGATGGATAGTGCTAAGGATTGGTTATACTATTTACCTGCCGGAAGTGTCACTACATGGAATGGGCTGAAGAAACTCTTTTTAGAGAGATATTTTCCTGCATCAAAGGCTACTCAAATTTGCAAGGAGATTTGTGGGATGAAGCAAAATGTGGGATAATCCCTATATGAATGTTGGGAACGATATAAGAGATTGGTGGCAAGCTGCCCTCACCATCAATTCAGTGACGCTATGATCATCCAATATTTCTATGAAGGACTCCAATCAAGTGATAGGAATCTTCTTGACGCTGCGGGTGGTGGTGCACTAGTTAACAAGACGGTGGCACAAGCTAGAGAGTTGATTGAAAACATGGCAGCGAACTCACAACAATTCTTGAGTCGTGTTTCGGATGTGATTCTAAGAAGGGTGAATGAGGTGAGCGAGGTTGAGGAACTTCGTCAACAAATGGGTAACATGAACGAAATGCTTCAACAAGTTGCAGCCGCGGTGATACCAAGTTCCTCTCAAGCTTATGAAGACGAGCAAGCTAATGCGATCTTTCCAAATCAACAAAGACGGTATGATCCCTACTCCAACACTTACAATCCGGGATGGAGAGATCAAACCAATTTTAGCTATGCCAATAAGCAAGGAGCGATTCAACAACCTAGTTTCAATAACCCAAGTGGATTTCAACCTCAACAACAACAATTCCAGCCGAGACAACAATTTCAACAACAACAACAACAACCTCAAAATATGGGGTCCAATATGGAGGAGTTGCTGAAATCTTTTATGCAAAGAACGGAGAGTACGGTTAAGGATTTGAAAACTCAAGTTGGTTCTATGGCTATTGAGTTGAATCAATTGAAGGCACAAAATGGTGGGAAACTCCCTTCTCAACCTATCAACCCAAAAGAGGGTGTCAATGCAATTACGTTGAGAAGTGGTACACAACTTGTGCAACCCGAAGTCACTGATTCGGGCGCGGTGGAAACACAAAAGGAACCTGTTTTGGAGGAGAAAACCGAGGATTCTCCCCAAACTTCTGAGGTACCTATTTTTAGTTCTAAAACTCCGGTTTCTACTTATGTTCCTCCTTTAACTTTCCCTCGCAGATTTGCAAATTCCAAGAAGGCGGAACTAGAAAAGGAGATTTTAGACATTCTCAAGAAGATCCATGTGAACATACCACTCATAGATGCAATCAAGCAAGTTCCAAAGTATGCAAAGGTGTTGAAGGACTTGGGTACCAATAAACAAAGGCTCAAAGGTAATGAAGTGCTTAGTGTGGGGGAGAATGCTTCGGCAATCTTACAACACAAACTCCCACTTAAGTGCAAGGATCCCGGTAGCTTCGACATTCCCGTCACAATTGGTAACACCACATTTAATAAAGCTATGTTGGACTTAGGTGCATCCGTTAATGTTATGCCGGCGTCTATGTATAATTCACTTGATTTTGGTCCTCTTAAAAAGTCTGGAATTGTGTTGCAATTAGCCGATCGTTCTAATGTCTACCCAATGGGTATTGTTGAGGATGTTCTTGTGCAGGTTAATCAACTTGTATTTCCAGCTGACTTTTGCGTGTTAGAGATGGATGAAGTTTCACCGGACTCGTCTCTTCCATTGTTACTTGGGCGTCCCTTCATGAAAACGGCGAAAACCATTATTGATGTTGACAAGGGAACGCTAACTATGGAGTTCGATGGAGAAATAATACGTTTCAACATTTTCGAGACGATGAGATATCCTAGTGATGTCCACTCTTGTTTCTCCATTGATGTGATGGACACATTGGCGCAACAAATGTTTGAGTTGAATGGTGTTGATACTTTGGAAATCGTGCTCACTACACCCATTGATAACGGTTTGGAGTATAGTGATGAGATTAAAGAAACCATTGGTTCTCTTGACTCATTACCGGAAAAATCAGCAATTAAGAATATTTCATATGCTTATTTACCTTGCAATAATGAAAAACTTGTGTCATCTATTGTTAAATCTCCAAGTTTATAATTGAAACCTCTTCCAAGTCACTTAAAGTACTTGTACTTGGGTGACAATGAAGACTTACCCGTGATTGTTTCTAACGAGCTTAATGAATTACAGGAGCAAAAACTTCTAAGGGTGCTAAGGAAGTACAAGACGGCCATAGGATGGACAATCGCCGATATCAAGGGTATTAGCCCTGCCGTTTGTATGCATAAGATCCGTGTGGAGGATGATACAAAGCCTACACGGGAAGCGCAACGCCGTTTGAATCCTCCCATGATGGAAGTTGTGAAAAAGGAGATACTCAAGCTTTTGGACGTGGGTGTTATCTACCCCATATTCGATAGCAAGTGGGTAAGCCCGGTACAAGTAGTACCAAAGAAATCAGGTGTGACGGTGGTGGAGAATGATAAGAATGAACTTGTCCCAACTTGTGTGCAAACCGGTTGGAGGGTTTGTATTGATTATAGAAAATTGAATGCCACTACTCGAAAAGATCACTTTCCTTTACCTTTTATTGATCAAATGCTTGAACATTTAGCTGGACACTCTTACTATTGTTTCCTTGATGGCTATTCAGATTATAATCAGATTGTGATAGCGCCGGAGGACCAAGAGAAAACCACTTTCACTTGTCCTTTCGGTACTTTTGCTTATAGAAGGATGCCTTTTGGCTTATGCAATGCTCCAGCTACCTTTCAAAGGTGTATGGTAAGTATCTTTTCGGAATATGTTGAAAACATAATCGAAGTGTTCATGGACGATTTTAGTGTCTTTGGTGATTCATTTGACCTTTGCTTGAACAATTTATCACTAATCCTTGAACGATGTGTTGAAACAAATCTTGTCTTTGAATTGGGAGAAGTGCCATTTCATGGTAACTCATGGCATAGTTTTAGGCCATATAATATCTTCTAAAGGCTTGGAAGTCGATAAATCTAAGATAGACCTTATTCGTTCTCTAACCCCTCCCACTACGGTGAGGGAGATACGTTCTTTTCTTGGTCATGCAGGTTTCTATCGTAGATTCATCAAGGACTTTTCCAAGATAGCATCACCACTTTGTAACTTATTGCAAAAAGATGTGGTTTTTAACTTTGATGAGAAATGTATGGCGGCATTCAATCGTTTGAAAGAACTTTTGATTTCAGCCCCTATCATTAAACCACCGGATTGGAGCAAGCCTTTTGAGCTTATGTGTGATGCTAGTGATTTTTCGGTTGGTGCGGTGCTTGGGCAGCGTGTGGGGAAGATACCTCATGCCATTTATTATGCTTCTAGAACGTTAAATGAGGCCCAACAAAACTACACAACCACTGAAAAAGAGTTATTAGCCATTGTTTTTGCTTTAGAAAAGTTTCGCTCTTATCTAATTGGTACAAAAGTTGTTGTTTTTTCTGATCATGCAGCGCTTAAGTACTTGCTTACAAAGAAAGAGGCGAAACCGAGGCTCATACGATGGATATTACTCTTGCAAGAGTTTGATATTGAAATCAAAGACAAGAAAGAAATTGAGAACACCGTTGCGGATCACTTGAGCCGTCTTGCTGTGGACAAGGAGATTATCCCGTTGCGTGAAAGTTTCCCGGATGAGCAACTATTCTCAATTGCCTTTGGAGAACCATGGTACGCTGATATTGTTAATTACTTAGTGTCTAAACAAATCCCAAAGAACTTGTCTCGTGCTGAGAGGGACAAACTTAGGAAGTTAGGAAACCAATACATATGGGATGATCCATACTTATGGAAACATTGTAGTGACCAAGTAATACGTAGGTGTGTTCCCGAAATTGAATTTAATTCTATCTTGTCTTTTTGCCACTCATATGCTTGTGGAGGACACTTTGGGAGTAAGAGAACCGCTCTCAAGGTACTAGAATGTGGTTTCTTTTGGCCAACTTTGTTTAAGGATGCACATGTATTTTGTATCACATGTGATAGGTGCCAAAGAACAGGCAATCTAGGTGCTCGAAATCAAATGCCGCAAACTATTATTCAATTTGTGGAGGTTTTTGATGTATGGGGAATTGATTTTATGGGCCCTTTTGTCAATTCTAGTGGGAATTATTATATCTTGCTTGCTGTGGATTATGTCTCGAAATGGGTGGAAGCTAAGGCCACCCCAACTAATGATTCTAAAGTTGTTTCAGATTTTGTGCAAGCTAATATATTTGCAAGGTTTGGCATTCCAAGGGCGATAATTAGCGATGGAGGTTCACATTTCAAAAACAGGTTCTTGCAAAACTTGTTAAGGAAGTACAATGTGTCGCATAGGATTGCAACACCCTACCATCCGCAAACAAATGGACAAGCCGAAGTCTCTAATCGGGAGGTGAAATCCATTCTAGAAAAGACGGTGAATCCAACAAGGAAAGATTGGAGCATGCGACTTAATGATGCTTTGTGGGCGTATAGAACCGCATATAAAACAGCTATTGGGATGTCTCCTTTTAAGATTGTTTATGGTAAACCTTGTCACTTACCCGTGGAAATTGAGCATAAGGCGTTTTGGGCGATTAAGCAATGCAATATGGAGTTGGATGGTGCTGGAAGGCAAAGAAAGTTACAACTTCAAGAGTTGGAGGAAATTCGCAATGATGCATTTGAAAGCTCACGGATTTACAAAGAAAAGACGAAGGCATTTCATGATAATATGATTACAAAGAAACAATTTTGCATTGGGCAGAAAGTGCTTTTGTTTAATTCTCGCTTGCAATTATTTCCGGGTAAATTAAGGTCACGATGGATTGGACCTTTTATTGTGACTAATGTGTTTTCTCATGGTGCAGTGGAAATTCGTAGTTTAGCTACAGGTAATGAACTTAAAGTGAATGGGCACCGGTTGAAACCATATTATGAGAACTTCTCTTCGGATGTCGTGGAAGGAGTTAATCTTGTGGAAGTGCTCCCTCTGGAGGAGTCGTAGGAAGCAAGGAGATAGTGGTGACGACTTTAAACCAAGCGCTAAATGGGAGACAACCCATCGGTTTTGTATCTCTTATCTTTTATTTTCTTTTCTTGTCATGTTTTTACTTTTTCTGATTTTTTGTCACTTTTCCGTTAGGATTTCCTACCTTGACTTTCTTTGGACGATTCAATTACATTGAGGACAATGTAAAGTTTAAGTTTGGGGGAGTGGTTTGCTTTGTACATTTTTCAAATTTTTCAACTTTTTTGTACATTAGTGAATAAGAAAACTCCAACTTGTAGTTACTTTAGAGTCACATAGTATACATGTCGCTAAGATTACATCGAGAATCTCATAAGAGTGACTGAACTTAGAGATGATAGAGAACATGATCGGGTTTCTTAATTGTATGAGAGTTAAAGTTGGATTTAACCATGCCAGTGGCAAATAAGGTGCAGACTGAATTCGGTATTAGAGTAGTGATCCCCTATAGTGGAGACTACCCATGTTACATAATGTGAGGCACCGACCTTCAATTCTTTGTACTGTCTAAATTTGTGCTTTTAGAGTGTGTGTCACCGTACGTAAATTCCGGGCAGAATGGTGAGCTGCCCAACCTCCCACCATAGAAGCACTATTTTGATCTCTTGAGTGCTATTTTTATCAATCATGATGGTGACATCGAATTGCTAACTTACATACCACTTGTAATCTTGTTCGCAGTTAGCACCATCCACCTTATCTCTCTCTACACCAACAGGTCCATAGAAACACCATCATCATCAACAAGAGGAGCATCACAAATTTGAAGGAAAGTTGAACACGTTTGAGGTTTACAAGCAACGGTACAGAATTGAGCAGATTTCAGATTCAAGTAAAGCAACAAAACAAGGAGCAGAATTTTTATAAGTTGAAGACTATTGTACAAAAGTGAAAATTATCAAGGATGAGAGTTCGAGAAGTTTATGATATCAAGACATATAAGTTGTGAAGATTCAAGCGGTAAAGTACTTACACCATGGACTTTGTACTTACGTTTTTTATTTATCTTATTTGTATTTGATTTTTTTGTCTTAAAAAAAAAAAAAAAAAAAGTAAAATAAAAAACTTTTAAATTTTGGGTTTGTATAGTTTGTTTTTAGTTTTGTATTCTTTCAATAAAGCCAAGGGAAAGAAGGAATATCTATAATGAAGTTTCAAGCGACAAGGAATTAGAGGAAAGAATCATATTGTCGAGATTCTACGAAGTTCAAGAGTTATCATCAAGAGTTGAAGACCGAAGACGAAGATGAAGACACCGATTCAAGACCGAAGACGTTTCTATGGATGCTGTGAGAGTGGTGCTAGCTGCACGCCGAACGGATAACGAGGTAAGTAAGCATATTCTCACCTTCATTAAGTGGTTGATTTCCTTTCGAAGAGATCGTCAGAAAAATGGGTTTTAAAAATTTATAAAAGATGTGGGTTTTCAAAACAATTCGGAGGGTTTTTCCTTCCTACCATTCAACGTGTCGCAGGATTCTCTCGTCATTCCTACCTGGACACATGTGTGACCCATAAAAAGATGTTTATTATTGAGAGCAACTTCATAAAACCCTTTCTTGTGAGGCAGAGTCGAGACTTTTGATCACTCCGAACCCGAATTTTTGTCGAGAAGGGATGGTTATTTCTCTCTCAACTTTTAAGAATGAGATTGTGTTCATTTATGTGTCTAACTTCTTATGACTAGTGTGCAGAATCTCTATGTCTTCTTAGCGCGTTGGATGCTATCATTACGGAGAACTAGTAAGTTGGAAAAGTAGGTTTTGTGGGTACATCTCTAGTAAACCCTCACGAGACTATAACTCGTCCACTAGGGACACCTAGTGGTTTAAAGGCTTGTTATTTACGCTAAAAGTGACCGTAGCCTCGACGACACGGAGTTGTATGTATGTTTTAGAATAAGTTGTGTTTGATTTGCTCGAGGACTAGCAAAGTCTAAGTGTGGGGGAATTTGATAGGTGTAGAATACACCGTATTTACTATCTAGAGTTTATGCTTTCTTTGCTATTTTTCGTGTGAATTGTGTATCTTATGTGTGTTTTTGAGTTATTAGGTACTTTGGAGTCACACAGAGGAAAACAAGAAGAAATCACCCAATTTGAACGAAAAAGGAAAAATTGTCATTTCACGGGCGAACACTATCTGGAACCGGTTAAGGTAAAGGGGCAACTCTCTTTTGGAGGCGTGATTAAAGGCAGCCAGCTGTAGTTAAGGGGTTGTCATTCAGGGTATCCCTTATCATTTATCATAGGGTGTAATTATCATTGGGTGTAAGTATCCGTCCACCCCTAAATTGAGAAATATCTCCTCTCAATCATTTGCAAACCTAAAATCTGAAATTGAGAAAGAACGATAATAGCAAATGGTCTGTTATTGTTAATTCCAGATCGAAACATTCCGAGAAATTAAGAACAGAAATTGAAGCAGACATGGATTACTAGTTGAACTACAGAATGGGCGAGAGATGGAAATGGATTTGAATCACAAATTGATGAAGAACAGATGAGTTGAGATCGATGAGAGTTTTCAATCTGTGCAGTAAAGAACGAAATGGTGATGAGAAGATTCAGAGAAGAATGAGGGTTGAATCTGTACGAAGATGGAGGAATTGATATGAATCTAGAGATTAGAGCTGATGTTGTAGGTGTTGATGGTTCAGATCGATGAGTGAGAGGAGAAATTACCAGAAATGTGATAAAAGAGATGCTGAGACGATGATTGAAGTTAGGGTTTTTGATTGTAGTCTCTGCAATGAGCTGATGGGCTGAATGAAGCTGGTGATATGTGCAAGTGATGCAGCTGCAGCTGTGGTGGTGATATGCAGAGGAATTCGAAGACGGGCTTGTTCCAGATTTTTTGCTGCCATGGTATGAGTTGTGTACAAGAAGTGTGTGCAGGTTATGAAGACAAAGAAGCTACAGATGATGCAACAATGAGTTATATTTGGTGGTGCAGAGAGTAATGAATGTTGCTGGAGATTGAAGCAAGAAGAAGATTCTGGTGTTGAAATTCATGGGTCCATGTCTGGTTTACAAATGACATTGTGTATGAATGTTTCAAGGGAGGTTATGTGAATGGGTTTTAATGTAACAGATGACCAAGGAGATAGAGGTTAAGAAGGTAGGATTCCAGGGTAGATCTGAGTTGCTGCCAGAGATGGTTTAACTTTAAATGAATTGTGAACTGGCGATGTGTTTAGTGGTACTAGTGGAATTGCAGGAGTTGTGGCTAAGAAAAATGGGTAGAAATTGTCAGTGCTGGAGATTATAAAGCTGTAGAAAGTGGCAATGAAGTTGGTGGTATTCAAATGAGGTGCCATGTGCAGGTGAAATTGCAATTGGTGCTGCTGAACTACAGACTAGTTGCTGCTGTGGGTTAGTGATGATGCTGATGCAGATGGCAGAGTTCAAGGACATGATTTTGCAGAGAAAGAGCTGCTACTGGTGGAATTCATGGATGAGAATTGATGGGCTGAGCAAGATTACAGGGAAGTGATGATGGAGTCTGTAATGGTTTTGTGTAGTGGATGTGCAACTGGTGGTTTATGAAGTGCGATGCGAGAATCGATGTAATTACGAGGAGCGAAGAAGGGTGATACTGGAGGATTAAAGGGCATTGGTGGTGGTTGCTGTTGTATGGAGAAAGGAAAGAGGTAAAATGTACTGCAGATGATGCTAATGGAATGAATGGAGTTCGAGCTGCGCTGGTTGTGTGCTGGTTGCGACTTAAGTTGGAGAATGCTAGGAACGTTGCGAGCTGGTGTTGTTGGCTTGGAGCTGACAAGGTATGAGGTTGAGCTGATGATCGTTGTCGGATGCGAAGAGTTCAAAACCCCAGGGGATGGAGATTGAATTGATCTTTGGTAAGTCGTGTTGCTGTGATTAGATTGCAGTGCTAGTGGTTCTGAGATTGTAGTAGGTGGTGCTCTTCTTGGTGGTTTGGAACTGGTTAAGCTGAAGCAATAGAAGTTGGAGCTGTAGATGATGGCAGTGATATGGTAGATGAGAATGGTTGCAGCTGAAGTGCAGGTTGTGTTGCAATGGTTGTGAGTTGAAGCAGCAACAGGAAAGGGGAAGAATAAGATGGTGTTGCATCTAGAGTTAGAGATTGCAATGATGGTGCAGCACTGGTTAGGCTTTGCAAATGGCTTAGGCCTAGGTCTGGCTCAGCTGACTAGCTCTCTAACTCAGACCTGACTCGTCTGACTAGACCACCTGACTCGGTTTGACTCGTTCTGACCGAGTTGACCTGAGTTGACCCGATGTGACTCGTTGACCGGTGACCGGGCGGACTTTGCCGGTCACCTGAACCGTTTTCCGGCCACCTCTCCGGCCGATTTCCGGTGACGTATTTTTTGACATATTTTCTACATGGGTTTCTCTCTCTTATGGGCTTGGTGGATTTTCATCTAATGGACTTTGAAGGCTAGACCTAATTTTGGAACAAGAGGAGCTATAAAAGAGAAATCCTACAACTTTTGAAAGACACGTTTTATCCTTGGGAACTTTGGAGATCCGCTTTTGTTTACGCTTCTAGGGTTTGCTTTTGATCATCTTCTTCTTTATTCAACTTATATTTTTGTGATGAACTCCATAGCTATGAGTAGCTAAATTCTATATTATTGGTTAAGGATGTAGTCCTATTTCTAAAACTTGTGTTTGCTTTATGTATTAGTTTTCTCTCTTAATTATCGCTCATATCTCTACTGTTTTTAATAATCACATGATTGATGTATTGTGATAGGATTATGATGTTTGATTAGTTAAGTGGCCAATTAATTGAACTTGCATCCTAGTCCATAGCTATTTTAGGGTTTTTCATCGAGCGATAACCCTGAATACGAGTAGCATGATATGTTTACGGTTTGTAGTAATACACTCTCGTAATCATATGTAGAGTTTGACCATTGTCCGAATTGTTATGCGCAACGCATGAGAATTGCATTGATTAGCCTATTTCTGAAACTTAATGTTCCTAGGAATTGAAATTAATTAGCGCAAGGCGTTAGGTTATTCTTTAGGTAGACTTCACATACGCAGCTCTAATGTGTGTGTTGATGAACTTAGGAAATTAATAGATTATCTTGCTCTCTTGATTCTCTAGGCTTTTGATAATATAAGATATTAAATCGTAATTCTAATCATATATGCAAGCACATGACTAAGATTGAAGATGAATTCCTTGACCAATATCTATTGATTACTTTCTACAATTTACTTTGCTTTTAATTTGCTTTTATTCTTACATAAAATTAAATCCCCCAATTGGTTACTTTAAGAAATTGAATACGTAATAACTACAATCGCCTCTATGTGGAAACGAACTCTTTCTTATCATATACTTTAGGAAAGTGAAATTATTTTTGACGCATACGACAGCGATCAGTACTCGCCTTAGCATTTCTTTTATAACTCTTCCTCAACTTGATAATCTGAAAATTTCGCAAGATTAGTAGGTATAAAAAGGAGTGAGGATTACAAATTGAGCGAAATTTAGGAAGCATACCTCTTTTGCTTTCTCGGGCCAATTAAATACCCAAGGCTGATAATTGGCGAGATTCGCAGGGAGCACATTTGAACCTGAAATATAAGGTCCATTCAAAAGTAGTGGAAAGACGCACCATTTGTCGTCTTTGGAATGACGAGGAACGTTGTTCTTGCCAGAATGCCAATCGATATCCTGCATAAGTATTTTTTCGCTGGGAATATTTTCTCTTCTCTTCAAACGTGCACCCCAGCGAGTTCTATCGTTCTTCATATTTATTATTTCATAGTTTTCGAAGAAACTCTCTACTGAATACTTTTCAACGAATATCTCTAAGTCCTCAAATTTAGGATCTCTGACTTCTTTGGGGTAAAGAGATCCCTTACCAGCACCACGGTTGGCGAACTCAAGCATTAAGCGGATACAATCCCCGCTTAATTGGTAGATGGCTCGCGAGAATTTCGCATGAGCAAGAATTTCATAAAACAAGGGAAGATCATGGTTGTAGAGAGGAATGGGAAGACCGGCGAGAATCTGACCTAGCAAAATTATGATTTTTTGATCATCACAATGATGATCGAGAAACGATTTTAGCGAGAGAGAATGGATTTAGATTCTTGATTGGGAATAGTGGATAATGTGAAACCTTTCTCTTGCAAATCTTTTTGAACCTCTTCCAAAAGATTTTCATATCTACGACCAACTGGAGGCATCTTTCAGAGTATGGGAATGAGGAGAAGATTGAAGATCAAAAGAAGTAAAAAGAAGAAGATTTACAGTAGCAGAAGCGGAAATTACGGAGAGATGAAGAAGAGAAATTGCAGAAAAATTAAGAAGGAGAGTAAAAAAGAAGAAGAGAGGAGTAAGAAAAATATATAGAGAGAGAAGGATTCTCGAAAAGGCAAACACATTTAATGCGAAGAGTAGACATGAATGGTTGAGAGAGGACGGTTGAAAAAGACGTGTCAAGAAATGGATGGAAGAAGAGATACGTGTAATAAATTTTGTGTAAAAGTACGGAGTCATGTCAAAACAAATAAGTATGAAAGAATTAACAGTTGCGGCATTTTAAAAAAGATTAGTTCTCATGACATTCTCTCCTTCGCAGAGAAGACATGAGAAGAGGCAAGATGTAGGATCAGAATATCGCATCACCAACACCCTTGAGAAATCCGTAAACAACACATTGCGAAAATGTCGCAGATGGATAATATAAATGAAGCAACGGATGCCGACAACCTGAACACGAGAAAGATGTGAAGACCTAGCGAGATTTAGGAGTGTTGCGAGATTTAGCATTTGTACACTTGCGATAATGTCGCAAGTCAGATCCGAAAATAAAGGACAGCTTAGCTGTCAACCACTATGTAATGTCCTATATAAAGAGCCGAATAGGCTTAAGAGAGGAGAGATCTTTTTCGAGTGAGGAGTAAATTATCAAGAGAGAGAAAGTTTAGAGCGGTTGTAAATTCTTTAGCTTATTTCCTTTCCATCTTGTAACACTTGTGAGTTTTAATCAATAAAGAATATAATTTTTCATCTTAAAATGACTTGATTGTGTGAATTCTTGTGAGGGGTGTAGTGTGGGATTTCCTGCTACTACAGTATAGGCTTTATGAGTTTTACCAACTCTTTATCAGCATATTCTCTTTCATCGGAGATATACATAGATGTTTTCGTAACTCCTGGATCATGAGTCAACGAAGTGGTAACATCTTCAACATTTGATTATTCATACTCTTGCATAACATTAACTGAATCGGACATAGATTCAATTCTTATAGGTTGGATCGCACCAAACACAGATTGTTAGATCTTTTCGTGTTTGTCTGCTCTGATACCAATTGAAAAGGAGAGGGCACCCAAATATACCTCAAGCTAAAACTTTTCCTACCTATAAGTCCTTTCTCCGAAAGTGATTATCTATGGACTGAGTCGAGACAATACAACTAATCGGTTCACACTTCGTGTGATCGTCTATGGATATGAGATTATAGATGGGGAAAAACGATTCGCTGGTTTTTACGGAATTGAGGAGATGATCGCGCGGAGGAGACTCCTTGAACCGAGCGAAATGCTTAACCTCACACAGATGCACTGCAAGAAGGTAGTGCTTTGAATTTGAGAGATCAATCTATAGTACTCCGGCCTAAACCAAGACAATGGCCGTTCCAGAGTAAATTCGGTCACAAGAGAGGATGGGTCGGTCTGTAGGAGGGAAGCTGAGAGATGTGTGAGATCAATGGTAATCGAAGATTGTTGGTGTGTTGTGTATTACGAAAATAAGATAAATTACGAATGATTGAATTTGCTCGAGAGTTGGATTGTTAATCTCGTGTTGTGCATTTGACGTGAGATTATCCTTGTTTCAATCATGATTCGGAGATTTATTTATATTCTTTGGAATTGAAAACACCATGATATCATGAAGTGTGACAGATTGATGGAATCAAAGAATGGGGAAGTGGAAATCGTGTTAAAACCAGTTGCTCAACGTGCGGAGACTTGGTTGATTTTCCATCCACTACTTTGTTAACTCCTTCAACTGATTGCACGACTTGCTCTAATTCTCATCGTGTGTATGAACACACATGCCGTAGATCGCCAGACCAAAACCCTAGTTAATATCTGTAGCGCCCCCTAAGCTAACAGCTGACTAATCCAAGAGATTAACTAAATAAGGAGGCACTAAGAATCTGAATCATATACTTAAGCATTTGATGAAGGAATCTGCTATAAAACTTAACCCAAAACTAACCCCGCTCAGAAATATATATACAAGATCTTCTCTCAAATGATACATATACAATAGTCATTTGGTTTACAAATAGATTATACAACATAATAAACATATCAGATTATAACCAACTAAAGAAGTCAACTTCTCGGAGCTTTCGCTGCGCAACTCTGGTCTGTCTCTGAGACTGAAAGTGGGAATGGGTGAGCACATCATCCCTGAAAGGGGTGCCCAGTAGGAATAACATTTAACTTTCAAGTAATCACTGAAATGATCTAGAAAACATTACATGTTTTTCCTAAATATTAAAAGGCAATCATGTATATGGAACTAACTCCTTCTTCAAACAATGTATATATCAAGTGTCGACCAATTCCTTACACACTCTATTAGTTTATATTAGTGTCGACCATTTCCTTACACACCTATTAGGCATAAAAGCTCGAATTCATGTAGATATAAATGAAGGAGCAGTATCCTATATACCACGCATGGAAAAACTCTCGTTTTCCAGATAGGTGTCGACCAATTCCTTACACACCTATCATTTTCCTAATAGGTGTCAACCAATTCCTTACACACATATTAAGCATACAAATGGAAATTCTTATTTCCCAAACATTTCATAAAGACATACAAAGCATTACAATTCCTTTCCAAGCAATGGAAAGATTAAAAGAAACAACAATTCTTTCGGAATTCAAAATAAAACAATGCAAGGAATACACAAGCAGATAATATATGAATTTGTTAAACATAAACTTTTGTGAAAGAAAACAACAATAATCACAAGAGAGTTGAATGTAAATTCTCACCTCTTTTGATGACAAGCCTCGCCTACCTCGAGATCCACCGGTTCATCCTTTGAATCGATCGTTGTTAATACAGTCTAACTGTTAATCACACAAGAAGTCTAAGAATATAGCCAAACGGCTCACACAAGGCTCATAACATAATTCATACAAGTTGTTATAAGTTAAGTGAACTATCTAATGGTTCCAAGCCCATTATGGGATCTCATTCTCTACCTTTAACATAACTAAGAGTTTAATATTCCAATTAGGTTGATTCTATTGTCCATAGCTAAGTCTTATGAATATCTACAACCTTGTAGAAGAAAACAAAGTCTAATTCGGACCAAAAGGGGTCCAATTCATCTAATTAAGAAAATTAATCCTAAGCCCAAGCCCACGACCCGCGGGCTTACTCCGGCCCAGCCCATCAAACCGGCACGTTAACAAAGGTCTGGTCCATCTAAGTCAACTAACGGTCAAACCTAACAGTCAACGGGTCTCTAACAGTCAACGTCCAGTCAAAGGTCAATGTCCAAGGTCAATGGTCAACGAGTCAAGAAAAGTGACTCAGTGGGTCAAACCTGATTCAATTCGATTCGACTCAGTTAGAAGAACTAAGTCAGCTAGAGTCAGATCCTGACTAGTCTGAATGACTCAAGGCTAAAACTCTTGCACAGGCCAGAGCCATTGCTCAGGCCAAAGAACACTAAAGCACAAACATTGTGCAACACCAAAACTATAAACTCTACAACTCTAACTCAACTTTAATTTCAAACTAATAAAACATCAATAGAATTATTCAAATAAACTTCAAATAGAATTACAAAGATAACAGCCTACTTGCAGTTACAAGCCTTCATATAGACTGCCTTCAAGCCATACAACTACATCCAAGAACACATCTCTAACTAACAAACCATTACCAGACTTCGTCTGAGACTCCCATATAACACTACCACTAACCTTAGCTACAACTTACCTTCTTGTAATTCAATCCAATACTCTCATTTCAGTTCTTGCCATCATAACCATTCAACAAACATACCACCTGCATCAAACATCTACATATGCAATACAGCACTAGTATAACTCAACAATCAACACATTTACAACACCACCATTCCATTCAGGCCTCCAGTAATTCAACTTCATTTCCATTGCTACTAACGATTCCATCTCCATTCTCTGCAATTGCAACTCCAAGCAACACCTTCTCTAATAATTCACATGACCTGCAATCTCATAACACAGACAGTCATCAACTCAAACCCCAACAGAACTAGACTGCCACTGTAATACTAAAACTCCCAATAACCGCGCCAAGGCATGCCAACCTAACCGCGCCACCATGCTGGCCTTCCCTATGAGGCTACTAAAACGAAGGCGTGCGACAATCAACGGTCCCCCTTCAATCCCAGGATCAAATCCTAGCCATCCAAGGTTACCAGACAACGCACGGTAACCTTTGGCCCGAAATCCTAAGTTTGGCAACACCCAAACTGCGCCAAGGCATGCCATGCCCACAACATGCCAACCTAGCCGCGCCACCATGCTGGCCTTCCCTATGCGGCCACTAAAACGAAGGCGTGCGACAATCAACGGTCCCCCTTCAAACCCAGGATCAAATCCTAGCCGTCCAAGGTTACCAGATAACGCATGGTAACCTTTGACCCAAAATCTAGTTTGGCCACGCCCAAATCGCGCCAAGGCATGCCATGCCAATGGCATGCCAACCTTGTCATGCTTTCATGCTAGCCTTCCCTATGCAACCAACGGAAGTGTGCGACAATCAACGGCCACCTATTCTCTTAAGATGCAAAATCTCGACCGTCGAAGGTCACCAAGACAGCAAGTCTCTCAAGCTCGACTTGCCAGACGAATAACAACATGCTACATATTTTCCACAAAAACATTCGAGACATCAACACATATCACAAACTGGGGGATCTACTTTGGGTATTGGTTTGGCGATTTACAGCGTGCGGCGTACACTACGCCCATCATAAGGAAGTGTCATAAAGATGAGGCGGTTAGTAAATACAGGGAATAATGGTGAAACGCTATTTTTTATGGAACATCAATTCCATGCGTTAACGGTTACCACCTCCTCCCATTTACTTACCCATTATTCCATTCCTTAATGAGACCAGAGTACGTTTTACTCCGACTTGTATAAATAGGTCTTACCTATTTCCACCGAACAACAAGTTCAGTCAGGAGCAATACAATACTCAAACACATTTTGCTAGCTTTCCATCTGTTAGCTTCCCATTTTCTGATACAAGTCGTGAAACAACTACTCTTCCAGAATCAACCTGGTCTCAACACTTTCTTCGCTTCCCTTCCCAAAACCAAACCCATTCTCCTCCTCTTTGTGACCGAAGCAAGTCTGGAACGGCCATTTCTTGGTTTCGGGCCAAAGGTTACCATGCGTTGTCTGGTAACCTTGGATGGCTAGGATTTGATCATGGGATTGAAAGAAGACCGTTGATTGTCGCACGCCTTCGTTTTAGTAGCCGCATAGGGAAGGCCAGTAAGGTGGCGCGACTAGGTTGGCATGCCGTGGCGCGGTTTGGGTGTTGCCAAACTTAGGATTTCGGGCCAAAGGTTACCATGCGTTGTCTGGTAACCTTGGATGGCTAGGATTTGATCCTGGGATTGAAGGGGGACCGTTGATTATCGCACGCCTTCGTTTTAGTAGCCGCATAGGGAAGGCCAGCATGGTGACACGGCTAGGTTGGCATGCCATGGGCATGGCATGCCTTGGCGCGGTTTGGGCGTGGCCAAACTTAGGATTTCGGGCCAAAGGTTACCATGCGTTGTCTGGTAACCTTGGATGGCTAGGATTTGATCCTGGGATTGAAGGGGGACCGTTAATTGTCGCACGCCTTCGTTTTAGTAGCCGCATAGGGAAGGCCAGTAAGGTGGCGCGGCTAGGTTGGCATGTCGTGGGCATGGCATGCCTTGGCGTGTGGGGCTAAGGGTTGGCATACTGTTTGGCACATGATGCGACTAGCATGGCTAGGGCCAAGGCAAGGTACGGCTTGGCTTGGCATGTGGGGCCAATGGCTTGGCATGCCGTTTGGCACATGGTGCGGCTGTCATGCCTTGGCGCGGAGATGCCTTGGTGCGGTTTGGGCGTGGCCAAACTTAGGATTTTGGGCTAAAGGTTACCATGTGTTGTCTGGTAACCTTGGATGGCTAGGATTTGATCCTGGGATTGAAGGGGGACCGTTGATTGTCGCATGCCTTCTTTTTAGTACCCGCATAGGGAAGGCCAGTAAGGTGGCGTGGCTAGGTTGGCATGCCGTGGGCATCGCATTCCTTGGCGCGGAGACGTGGCTGGCATGGTTTGCCACTGGCACAGTGGTGCGGCTGGCATGGCTGGCATGCCTTGGCGCGGAGACGTGGCTGGCACGGTTTGCCACTGACACAGTGGTGCGGCTGGCATGCCTTGGCACGGAGACGTGGCTGGCACGGTTTGCCACTGGCACAGTGGTGCGGCTGGCATGGCTGGCATGCCTTGGCGCGGTAGCATGAAAATTTTAGGGTTTTGTACATGCGATGTCAATTAATGCTAGGGGTTCTGTCGTGGAACATGACGCATAGAAAATAAAAAAAAGGTACCCTGGTAATTCTTACGTAAGCATGATGATTGATTCGGTAAATGTGTTAATGATTATAATGACGTCATGCCAGATGTGCGGTTTTACGATTTTAACCCTAGGCTAAAAACCACCATCAACATTAAGTCCCCTGCTTAGCTCGAAACGGGAGCATCGTTGCGAGGTAAGCATAAGATGGTGCCAGGCTAGGACAAGAAATTGAACAAGTCGTGATAAGATGGTCAGGAAATCCCGACTAACCTTTTCGAGAGGTAAAGAGAGTTTGCGCTTCCCGTGTTGGCGGCCTTGCATAAATTGTACTGGTGGTGCGGACCGTGATGTGGTGAGATGGAAATTGTCGGCTTAGTCTGGCTATGCATCACCTTGGCTGGGTCAGGGAACATCGTGCCGCTGGGTCGGCGAGTTGTTGGTGTCAGTATGGTTTGGAAAGGGGGTGCAGGCGTTGCGCTGGCTTAGACTCGGCGTGGCAAGGCATGGAGCGGACAAGCTTGGCATGTGGGACCAGGGCAATGGCGCGGTCTTGGAGAGGCAAATCATGGAAGACAGCTTGGTATGGAGCCGCTAGCGTAGTATTGGCTTGATCCGCCAGCGTAGTATTGGCTCGGGATGGAGCCGTTAGCATTGAATCGGCTTAGAATGGAGCCGTCAGCATTGGTCGGCTTGGAATGGAGCCGCTTGCATTGCGTGGCTTAGAGTGGAGCTATCTTGGGTTCCTCGGAAGGATGATGACTGGCTTCAGTTCCTTGGAAGGATGACGACTTTGTCTAAATTAGGGTTTGGCATGCTGAAACCCTAATTAGCGCCCTTTACTAGAATCGCTGTAGAATTCTCGTACGGACTCGGATTTCGACAGTCCGCCCCTCTATTCTGAACGGAAAAGAATTTCCTATCTCCCAACACTGGAATATTTAGGTTTTGAGCTCGTTCTGGAGGTGAAAACAGCTCGACAGTAAAATTCAGGAAGAATTCAGGAGGAATGTTGCGGGCCCGGTTGCCTCTTTTCCTTGACTCAAATAGGAAGTCCTTTCCTTATTCAAACTCCCAAGTATCACGCCTATAAAAGGGGCCGGCCTCTCCTTTTATTTCACACCTTTATTATTATTATTTTTATTTTATTTTTTTTACTCTGGCCGTGTGGTAACAGTAAAGCGGACGAGCGAATGCCAGGTATGTTTTCCAGCACTTCCTCTTTAACTTGTTATTTCTTGTTTTCTTGTGTTGGTGCAAACCCTAGCTGTAGGCGTACCTTTTCATGATCTTGTAGAAAATATTGTCCTTCTGTGTTGGCATGAATCTTAGCCGTAGGTATGCTTTGCACGAACTTGTAGTAGCATTTAGGCGTGAATACCGTAGCAATGTTGACCGCCTCAATTTATTGTGCAAAGTAGGCATGCATGAGTTGGTAACTGTCATTCCCTTCTCATGAAAACCTAGCTTCTAGGTTTTACTCCTCTTCCTGGTGTGGCCGTGTGTATGGTTCCCATGGTGGGGCGCACCTCCGGGCGTAAATTTCCCACTGCAGGGTACGGCCTTGGCGTGAGGTGGTGATGCAGGGTCTGTCAGTCCCTATTTCTTTTCCTATACATATTATGACTTCGAAACAAATCGGCTTGCGTCCAGGATGGATCTCTTGTGTCTGATAAAATAATTTCCATGTACCTTCCGTAATAGTTTCTCTTCGTATTGTTCCATTGTAGTTGTTTCGAAGGTGGAAGTAGCGTGAGAGAATTTTCGCTAGGATGTCATTTGAGAAAATTTCCGCCGTACTTTAGTTTCTCCATCACTTTTGATCCGCCACTTTTGCTGATCTTCCCTTTTCATCGTTCTTCTCGCTTTCCTCGTTACCAGCCCTTATTTCACAATTGTGTTTCATGGCTTCTTCAACTCCCTCCATGGCAGAAAATGTGCGTAAGTTACACGTTCTTTGATGAAGATAGTATTCCCGTTGATTCCTTGTTTATCGTTGATAGCCCTTCTCATCATGATCAACGCACTCCTGTATCTATCTTTTCTGACAGTTCTCCTCCTTTTTCATGTAGGGTTGATAAGAGATCCAACAAGAATGTCACTGATGCTCAGTTCATCAACCAACTGAAGGATGACTACAACCTCCATGATTACGATATTCGCCTTGTGTCGGGTCAGAAAGGTACATTGAAGAAGGAGGAGGTTGATAAGTTTTCTCATTCTCCTGAAGCGACCATCATTACTAATGGGAAACTCGAGCTCGGGTTGTGTCTTCCGTTATATGACCCGAATCTTCCTTTTGTTTACGAGGATCTGTCTCAACTTCATCCTCCCGGGCCCTGGTTCAGTGGAACGGGAATACATAAGGCCGACCAAAAATTACTAAAGGCACTCGACCAAAAGATAAGGGCAGCCAAGGCAGTTTGTCTACAAAATGACTAATCTTCCCTTCATATAATATCTTGTTTGTCCGGTATCCAAATGACACGTTCGAGTAGCCCATCTTGCACAACTTTTCGAGACCTAACCGATGATACTAGTTTCATATCTAGATCGTTGTTATATTAATTCTAATAATTAACATTCGAGTTAAACTAATCGAGTTATTATCGGCTAAATCGACACTTGACCGGTCTAACAGCGTTGACGAGCTTGAGGGTCCTTACAATATCCCCCCATGTAACACGATTGATGTATCGTGTGATTATGGAGTCTGCAAGGCAGACGTGTATTTAGTTAGTCAGTTGCTGACTTCATGGGATGATGAGTCCTTGTTTTGTTGAGTCGAACGTGATTTGAAATGTTCTGAGACTCATGAATTGAACATGTCTGTTGAGACAGAGATATAATGCGTGAATAAGCTAACATGAGCAAATATTGCTCATTCGATGAATTTTTGAATATTGATAGTTGAACCAGTATTCCTTGGTTTGAGCAAATATTGCTCATCAGAGCAAATGTTGCTCATTCGATGAATTATTGGTAGCATGACCAAATAAGATACTGGCAATTGAACCGAATATGATAAATAAAATGTTGATCACGGGATCAACGTAAAATTATTAGCGTTTGAATCTGGAATTATGAACCTTGGACTCAAAACCCTAATTTGATCAATTGATGATTAACTGATGGTTTATTGAAAATTAACCACGGAGCGAAGGAGGGACCGACTACATGGGATTATGGATCAACCATGTAGCGCCCAGATGCTCAAGTGAGAAAATATCAAGGTCTCCTGAAGACCAGTTGATTTGATGAAAGGATAATTAAATGCTGGTTTAATCATTTATTAAAATAATGCTCGTCTGAACCTTAGGTAATAAAACCTAATTAATTATGAAGATGTGAGGGACCGACCAAGGGGTCATGAAACCGGCCCAGGTAGTCACGGGATCGAATATTGATCGTCTTATGAAGTTCCAAGTTGTTTGGAAGAGTTTTGGACCTAATACGTGCAATTGCGCAAATTAGGTCAAAATTGTCAAAATACATGGGACCGGCCTCTTGAAAGCCAAAAAGCCAACCCTGGTCAGTCAAGGGAACATGCTCCCGTCACCAAAGTGTTCGTATCTCAGTTATGAGAATTTTGATATTTTCTGGTGTGCGTTTGAGCAATATTTTGAGAAAATATGGAGAAATCAGGGATTTTTGCTGAGACCGTGAAAACTTCATGAGATGAAGGAAAAATAATAAAATAATGAAGGAATCATAAAGTGTGGGACCGGATATGGCCAAGGCATGGCCGGCCGGCCAAGGGGTCGGTCCCATGGTATTTTTCCTAATTTTATTATGTTTTCATGATTTTAGGGAAATATCATAAAACCAAGGAGTTTGTTAAAACCAAGGAGTTTTTTTGAAATCAAGGAGTTTCCATGAGATGAGGAAAACATAAAAAAAAATAATAATAAAATAAGGGACGTGTGGGGCCAGCTAGGGCATGACCGGCCGGCTATGGCCCGGTCCCACTGGTTTCCTTAATTTTATATTATTTTTCATGGGATCAAGGAAATATCATGATATTAAGGAGTTTTCATGAGATTAGGGAAATAATAATAAAATCATGAGGAACCATGAGGTGTGGGGCCGGCCGGGATCAAGGCATGGCCGGTTGGCCAATAATCACGGCCCCACAATATTTTCCCAAATTTTATATTATTTCCTCAGTGTGAAGGAAACACCATGAAACTGAGGAGTTTCCTCAAAACGAAGGATATTTGTTCAAATGAAAGGATTTTCATGAGATCAAGGAAAATAATCAAATATAGAATTTGGGCATGGGACTGGTCACGGCATGATTGGCCGGCCGGTGAGCCAGTCCCCTAGCACCTTGACTATTATTTTATTATTTTCTTTCCTATTTGCATAGGTTCATCTTCTCGTCGTATTTTGAAATACTTGTTCGTGCGGTGATTGTTAGTGCATCATCGTTGAGTACACTTACACCATTTTGGTCGGGGCTTACTCAAAGGTAGCTCAGATGCCCGTGTATTGAATATTTATTACTAACCCATGGAATTCTGCTGGGAAGAACCATAAATTGAAGTAACGAAATATTATGAAAATATTGAATATTTCCAGGGATTCAATTAATGAATCTATTGATTTTGAGAATAATTAATTAATGGCTCTATACTAGTACGATCGTCTAGGAGCATTAATTATTCAGGAATCTAGTGTCATGAGCTTGTTGAAGCGTCATATTTCTTTCATATAGTCAGGGAAAACATTGTTACATCCTGAAGACGTTATTGCTCTATACTAGCAGGAAAGTTGTCTAGGAGCCGTCTAATCTTTCGATTCTATGTAGAAGTAGTTACTGAAATTGCTCAGTATTCATGAGATATGTCGTTGCCTCAGCTGAGAGACTACATATTCACATATACTCTGAGAGACAGTATTCTCAGTCAGAGATTCTTGTGGCATGAGCTTTCATGCTTTCGATAAGAGACATGAGCCTCAATATTCGTCTGATTGCTGGATCAGGAATACTTATAATTATGGGTTTACGATTTTAGCCTTTGTCTAAAATCCACCATCTACATTAAGTCCCCTGCTTAGTGAGGGACAGTCATGTTCCTCAGTCAGCACTGAATGGTGATTTTCCAGGTACAAACAGAAATAAGTAATTGAACTTAGTCATAAGATAAGACATTACCGGATTTCGACTGAATGAGCAAACCATGGTTTGAGCGGAAACCCCAGTGGCATAATAGAGCATCATCCGGTGAGCATAAATTGGTGTAGAACCGCTAATTCGATGGTGGAACCTTGGTCGGTTTAGGATTCAAGGGCCGGGCCCAAAAATAAATCCTTGTTTTAGGAATAGACGCTCGTTCTTTCGTTAGTTTAAGGAACAAACAAAATAGACCTGAGTCTAATGATAAAATTTTGCCTATGAGCTTTCACGAAAAACAAAATTTTATTTTTTAAATATGTGAGATTTCACAAAGTGGAATAAACTCTCGTTTCAAAGGTGGATGCTCGTACGAGAGAATTTTTTTTTGAACAGACGCGTGCGTCACGTTAGTAATAAAATTTTGTTTATGAGCTTTCATGAATTTTTTTTATCTTCGAGCTTTCGGAAATCTTTGAAAATATACTCTCGCTTCAAAGAAAGATGCTCGTGCGAGGGAGCAAAAAATATATAGATATATTTTTCAAATTTACGTGAGTTTCACGTTAAATATATATATTTAGTAAAATCAATGTTTTGATTTTGAACAACTGTTGAAAGTAGACAATCATACATGATGAAATAATATCTGTATGTGAGTTTTCACAATTGTAGAATGGACGTCTGTCCAATTTTGAAAACCAGTGAATGTTTACATAGTAAAAATTTACGCGGGTTGTTCACGGTTTTATGAAAATCAAGTCATGATTTTGAATAATGAATTTTGTTCGTCTTTGCAGGTTTGAAGGAGCGAACGAATTCTCGAGATTGTAATCACTACAGCTAGTGAAATTGTAAATAGGTAAGAGTTGGATGGTTACCATTTTTGTAGACTATGTTGTGAGCACATTTATTCTATGATTCATTGTTTTGTCGAAGCCTGCGCTTTGTATGAACGATGTGCTGAAGTAGCCACTTTGCGAGAATGACTGACTCCCATGATGATACTTCCAAAGATGGTGTTTCCAGAGATAACATCTCTACGGACGAAACTTTAAGAAATGGTACTTCCGGAACCTCACGGGTGATGGTGAGAGATCCTTCATCCGAGTTGTACTCCTGGTTATTTCATTAGCTTTACCATAGGATGATCGTGTAGTGAGATCCTGGATCAATGTAGACTCCACGGAAATGGAAGAAAGTCTACGGGAGCGGAGAACCCAGAAGTAAGGACTACATGATGTTAGCAAATGACGTGTAGTCCCCAGCCGTTTCTTTGGTGAGTTGTTAGCGCTCCTTTTGTCATGACTTTGCCCATGCAATTAGGATCATGAGACCAAGGTTTGTTATTTCTTTTCAGACTTTTGCTCCATCGATTGACGGTCTTCAACTTGTTCCCGAGCAAACAACTCATGAATCAAAGAGCGATGAAGAAGTCGATGTAAGTATCCTTTTTCGTGCGGTGATCGTGGCATCTCCTTGAATGAAATAATAATAATTGTTGTTGATGAATCCAGGAAGAAATCATTGTAGATAAGCATCATGTTGATGAAGCGTGCTCTTCTTTGGGATATGAGAATATGGAGAATTCCCGAAATCCCGAACCGGGTGGAGATAGCGGCGTTTCCAATGGAGATTCCGGCATTGCCGAGCCTCAGCATTTTAGCAAAAACACCGTAGAATCTTCGTTCGAAGTAGGATTTTCGTGATATGCATATGTATCTTCAAGCCCAGAAAATTTCCAAGCTTTTTGGAAGAAGATTTTTGAGTTTTGAGCATGTTTAGGGCCTGAAAAAGGCGAAACAGTAAACTTCGAGGAGACTTTCAGAACTTTTTCAGATTGTATGTTGTCTAATGCTTCGGCCACATCTCCTTGCTCGTTTCTTCAATTGATTTGAATTTCGGATATGTTGTGGAGGAAATTCATACGAAGAAAATGGTATATGACCAATCCCTAAATTCTTCACCAATTGCTCCCAGCTCGCCGACTTGTACAGGACATTGTAAAATCATCTCAGACGAGCTTGCTGTAAAACACTCATGTTGTGCTTTTAGACCATTCGCTTGTGTCTTGAACGGTTGTTGAAGGATTTAATGTCATTGATTCATTCGAGATCAGGACCCTTTGATTGATACATGAGCATGGTGCTTGCAGTGCCATCTTGTTTCTGTTAGTCGTAGAAACATCACTTCTGAAGCCCTGGTCACGGGACCATAACTGAGGTTGCTCTCAAGAGAGGATGATGTAATGACCATGGTGGAATGTCCTGGTGGTAGCATTATTTTTGCGATGATTGACTAGCACTGGAGAGCCCGGAACCACGAGTGTTGGACTGTGAAATTGATCGTCATGATCAGTGGACCGTCAGTCCCCAGTATTTTTTTGAATCTCTCTCTTTCATTTTCCCTTCTTCTGGCAGGACCTAGATAGAGGATCCGGGTAGAAAAATTGATGTAAAGACCCAGGTGGTCTAAGTTGGAGGTACCTTGATGAAGGACTTAGCGAAAAGACCTGGTGGACACCGATCGACTGTGGAAGTTATGAATCCCGTCTAAGAATTGCTGCTTGCATGTTGTATGCTCAAGAAGCTGTAGGAACCTCATACAATGTCGGAATATGATGCTTGACCCCAATTTTTGAAGCTAAGAGACTGATTTGTCACATGAGAAAAGAATTACTCAATTCCGAGTTGTAGAGGTCAGCCAACGAAGCTTGCACATTTGTGATTTGTAATCCCGTACAGAATTTTCAGACTTCATAAACCTGGATGTAAAGGCCATATCTTTCAGATCGTATGTCCGATTAATTCGCCCTTTTGGTATGTTGTAGAAGAGACATATACGAACATCTTTCATTGAAGAAGCATTGTCCCATTCCTCACTTATTGGTACGTTTTTGCAAACCCATGGCCTGAAGTGTGTTGTATCTCATTTGTAGAGGTGATGAGAACATCTTGTAGAAGACTTTGGATTATGGCCACCAGCCATGCCAGCTTTGGGAAGACTTTCATGTGAGCATGTTATCAGGTCTACACATCTTGATATGAATCATCAGTTCTTAGAAAAGTCCGCTTCATGTGTAACACTTCAGAGAATGATTAGTTGATGAAGCCACGAGGATGTTGCTCCCGAGACCGTTGTTGGTCTTTGAGACCATGAATGATTACGCTCCAGAGATCCTTGTCGATGCTGAAATCATGGATGGTGTTCCTCTAGATATTATTGTTAATGC
Organism: Papaver armeniacum; assembly: GCA_023531295.1. NCBI lineage: Eukaryota > Viridiplantae > Streptophyta > Magnoliopsida > Ranunculales > Papaveraceae > Papaver > Papaver armeniacum. The sequence continues at coordinate 927,843 of JAJJWW010008436.1, forward strand.
TGATACCATGGTTGAAGTTGCTCCGAAAAGGCTAGAACCATGATTATAGATATAATCTTTGCTCTTTCATCCAGTGAGCCTTTTACATTCACGAACTAGTTGATGAGTTGAGCGTCGCTAAGATGAAGGTGTACTGAGAGTTCAACCTAAATACTCCTGAAAGCATAACTTTACCAGGAACTGGCTTTGTCAGTGAGTCGATGTTGTTGTGGTAGATAGCATCAGCAGTTTTCATACTGGATGTGATTGGTGAAGAGAGAAAGTTCCTCAATCATGCAGGGGCTTGTGATGTAGAGAAATCCCGTTGATGAAGTTTCATGGAATCGCCTCAGGTTGCCCAGTGTATGTTGAAGGAGTTAGTGCCATCCATATATGAATGATGTTGCATATGCTTCAGAAGTCTTATCATGGGATAATGAAGACTTATCGATTGTAGTTTAGTTACTCTTTGATCGTGCTGGTGTTGAATCAATGTGTCATCGTCGAGATATTTGTGTTGTACTCTTTGATTGGGAGTACAATGTGATGGCTTCTTAGATGCTTGGGCGTTGAAGAGTATATTCCTTAAGCATCGAATGTCTTAGGGGTTTGATCATCTCGGCCCTGGAGTATCTTCTGTTGATTCAGCATCCCTTTCGTTGATGTAGTGGGATTCGACACTTGTGCAGACATCAGAGCTTTCTGATTTTGTGGAACACGTGGACTTGCAGGAGAAATGCCCAAAGTGTTCTTTTCCATGTTTGGACATCATTGATGAATGTTTCATTGCTTGATTCGGAGAAACGTCGGATTCAACCACTTGGTAAAATACTAATGCGGTGAAGCTACCATTCATAACGTCTTGTAGAGTTGCTAGCATAAATAAGTCCCCATGCTAGGATAGCATGTGGGGAAATAAATGACATAGACATGGAATGAGACTTGCCTGAGTGCGGAACCTCTTGATGAATGTCTATGCATCTTTTACAGGTTCTTGCTTCAACCTCGTTAAAGTTTGAAATTCCTCAAAGTACTTTGATGATGGAATGTAAGTCAAATCTTCTGGATCAGAACTTTGTTCGTTGGAAAGATGTGTAACAAAAGGCACTTTGTAAGTGCCCATCTTTTCAGCGTGGATCCACGCTCGTCTGAAGGACATGTCATATCCTGGATCTACCTGATTATTTGAAACTTGGTTTTTGCCCAGGTTGAACTTATGTTCACTTTGAGAGTGATGTAGCCATAAGTATTTTCGAGCGCTCCTTCAAGGTCTCTGATTGAGATGGGAGCATAAGTAGCTTCTTTTCGAGTGATGCATGTGGATCCGATAGTTTTCAGTGGAATGTTGTTGATGGCGGTGCCAGCATCGATCAACGTTCTTCCAAATTCGTTTCTCCGATCGTGGTAAGCGGTCCTCGGTCGTACATCTCTTGGTCTGTGGCTGGAGGCCCAAGAATTATTTCCGGAATGGACTTCTTGACACAATGTGGTTTAGTGTTGTGAACATGTCTCTCCTTTATGCCTTCGACAGATAGAGCAATTCACGTTCGACAAAGGATTGAACCACCTTTTTGATAGGTTGTTCAGAGAGTGTAAAGGTTTTGACCGGGAGAGGATTCTTGTGTATTCCTTCAGTCCCCAGTTGAAGCTATTGTGGATCAACCTTCTCTTTGAAAATATGCTTCAAACTCGAGATTGCTTGTGGGATGATTGACGAACCCGTGGAAGCTGCAGTAACGAGGACTTTCCATGTCTTCTTCAGTTGGTTCTTTCTTGACATATGGAAACTTGATTGCTACATCTTGGACCCATACATCCAGGAGTTCGATCACCTCTTCAATGGAAAAAGTAAAGTCAGGTGCTTCTTAATCAAGAAATCTTGTGCGTTGGTCAGAAGCTTGTGCATCTTGCTTATCCTTGCTTCGTGCTTTTGAAGGAGCTGAGGTATTCTTGCGCGGCAGTTTGGCTTTCCGTTTGCTCCCTTCTGTAACAGTGTTTGTGGAAGGCTGGAGGTTTTACTGCTTCTTGATCAGACGTCTGCTACTTCGAGTGTCTCGCGGTTCTTCATAGCTTTTGTTCTTTCCAGTAAAACGGGCGCAGTAATTGCCGATCTCTTCGCCGCTTCATGAAGCTCTGAGAAGGTCTGGAAATGAATATTTTCCAATAAAGCTCTGTAGACCGGGATCATGCCGTTGATACACAAGTCTACAAGTTGATGCTCTGTGACGTTTGGATCATGACAGTCCAGGGCCTGGACTCTGAATCTTTTCACGTAGTCATTGGGATGTTCGTTGTTCCTCTGAAACATTCTTCCAAGATTAGAGAGAGTAATTTTCTCTAACACAAAGAAGTACTTTCTGTAGAAGGCGTTAATCATTTCTCCCCAATTGTTGATAGTTCCTGGTGCGATGTTGTTGTACCAGGTGTATGCCCTTTTGGAAGAGGAATCCTTTGCGTAGCAGCAGGGTACGGAGGCTGGTGACGATGGACATGTGATGTCTTGTCTTTTCCACGGTTCTCCAAGATGCGTTCCAAATCTTCCCGAGTAATGAAATTTGATGATTCCTTTGTTGATGGATCGTCTGCAGCTTTACGGACTTTGTTGCCATCACTGTATGAATTGAAACTACTTCAGGATCAGCATCTGGAGATGTCTGTTTTTCTTTTCCCTTTCCTTGAGTCTTCTCTGACATCTTGTCAGTAAGATTTTTGAGATAATTACACGGCTCCTTCCTTCTCGTAGCAGCCATGTCGATCGATTCTTGGCAAGAGTCTCTTGCACTTTGATGAGATCAGCAATGGTAGGTGGTGGGTTTCCTCTGACTTCTTCAGGGTGTCGGACGGATAGAGGATGACCTTCCGTGTTAGTGTGAGGAGGAGTAATATCACCACCGCCAGTGTTAGAGGCTGGAATTATTTTCGGAATATCATCATTATTGTTGTTATTGTTGTTGCTAGTGCTAGCGTCGTTTGTTTTGGAACCTGTAACTAACCCAGACCTAAGACTAGCCATCTTGTGAAACCGTGAGATTACAACCGAGAGATTAATCTCCCACTGTGGTCGCCAATATGTAGATGGGGAAAAACGATTCGTTGGTTTTTACGGAATTGAGGAGATGATCGCGCGGAGGAGACTCCTTGAACCGAGCGAAATGCTTAACCTCACACAGATGCACTGCAAGAAGGGAGTGCTTTGAATTCGAGAGATCAATCTGTAGTACTCTGGCCTAAACCAAGATAATGGCCGTTCCAGAGTAAATTCGGTCACAAGAGAGGATGGGTCGGTCTGTAGGAGGGAAGCTGAGAGATGTGTGAGATCAATGGTGATCGAAGATTATTGGTGTGTTGTGTATTCTGAAAATAAGATAAATTCTGAATGATTGAATTTGCTCTGTTGAGAGTTGGATTGTTAATATCGTGTTGTTTGTTTGACGTGAGATTATCCTTGTTTCAATCATGATTCAGAGATTTATTTATATTGCTGGAATTGAAAACACCATGATCTCATGAAGTGTGACGGTTGATGGAATCAAAGAATGGGGAAGTGGAAATCGTGTTAAAACCAGTTGCTCAACGTGCGGAGACTTGGTTGATTTTCCATCCAATACTTAGTTATCTCCTTCAACTGATTGCACGACTTGCTCACATTCTCATCGTGTGTATGAACACACGTGCCGTAGACCGCCAGACAAAAACCCTAGTTAATATCCCCCATGTAACACGATTGATGTCTCGTGTGATTGTGGAGTCTGCAAGGCAGACATGTATTTAGTTAGTCAGTTGCTGACTTCATGACTTCATGGGACGATGAGTCCTTGTTTTGTTGAGTCGAACGTGATTTGGAAATGTTCTGAGACTCATGAATTGAACATGTCTATTGAGACATAGATATAATGCGTGAATAAGCTAACATGAGCAAATATTGCTCATTCGATGAATTGTTGAATATTGATAGTTGAACAAGTATTCCTTGGTTTGAGAAAATATTGCTCATCTGAGCAAATGTTGATCATTCAATGAATTATTGGTAGCATGGCAATTGAACCGACTATGATAAATAAAATGTTGATCACGGGATCAACGTAAAATTATTAGCGTTTGAATATGGAATTATGAACCTTGGACTCAAAACCCTAATTTGATCAATTGATTATTAACTGATGGTTTATTGAAAATTAACCACAGAGAGAAGGAGGGACCGGCTACATGGGATTATGGATCAACCATGTAGCGCCCAGATGCTCACGTGAGCAAATATCAAGGTCTCCTGAAGACCAGTTGATTTGATGAAAGGATGATTAAATGCTGCTTTAATCCTTTATTAAAATAATGCTCGTCTGAACCTTAGGTAATAAAACCTATTTAATTATGAAGATGTGAGGGACCGACCAAGGGGTCATGAAACCGGACCTGGGTAGTCACGGGATCGAATATTGATCGTCTTATGAAGTTCCAAGTTTTTTGGAAGAGTTTTGGACCTAATACGTGCAATTGCGCACACTACACCATTTTTAGGAATTAGCAACGGATCCTCGACGTTGCTGACTGGGGTCGCAACGGCAGGTTGACGTTTCAAAACAAGGTGTTGCAGTTTTTCGCAACGGCATAAGCTTTGTTGCGATTCTTGGTCAGCAACGAAGATTCGCAACGTACCGTGCCGTTGCGACTTTGTTTATTCGCAACCAAGGTCTGCCGTTGCTAAGCTATTTCTAATTACAAGAATACCCCTACCCGGAACTATGGTTCTGGTTCTAATTTATTGGTTCTGGTTTTAATTTAGCAACAGAACATCGACGTTGCTAATCTTTTGCAACAGAAAAAAAAGGTCAGGTCTTCATTGACCTAGTCAAAATCCATTCCCCCACATTTACCCCACTGCAGTTACCCAGTTCCCCATATTCAGCATTCCACATATATACAAACTTCTACACTTTCAATTCCACATTTACCATTATGAAAAAAGAATTCTTAAATTGAAGTTAACAAGTATGAGTATTTGATACAAACTATGTCATTCATTTAATGGACATACACATAAACATACTTAGTTCCTAAGTTCAGTTTGTATAAAGTTCTGAAATTCCTAAGTTCTTCTAACTTAAATCTCTATAAGGAGATACTACATTATAACTTACAAACCTTGCAGCTGCTAAGGGACCTAATGGTTCTTCGCTTTCTTTGCTTTGTTCTTCAACCTTTCTGATCTTACAACAGAGCATCATTCAATTAACCTGCGAACAAAGCATCACAAATTCTTCTAATCAGATATCCAGTATGCTTATAATGATTGAGTCGAAGAATAATAGGCTACAAATGAAGAAGATTCCACCATTATTTACTAATCTAAAACAACACTAGTCTGAGACCACAATTTATCTAATTATCAAGTTCAAAATACTAATTTAAAAGTGGCTCTTATGACCTTACATTTCTCCTCTTATCCTAATGCTAAACCGCGCATTTGAGTTCTATGTAAAATGACTAGTCCAACTCAGAAACTGAGATCATCACTGAAACATTGTCTTCAAATTTACACACAACTCCTGGATGGATCATGTCCATCATTTGACACTGACTTAAAGACACTTGAAAATCTAAATCCAAGTCTTGGCCACACATTTTATATTCATTCATTCAATACTATGATACCCGTTAATCGATCATTGTACATATATCTTTGGTCATTCAAACATGATTAAAAGATGCAGTCATTTACTACACTACTTATCATGCCACAATAATTATACTTATCATGCCAGTAAAACAAAACAAATAATTGCTTACACTTTGTATGAATCCCCTACATCCATATTTGTTGAGCCCTTTGTGATGTTTTTCTATAACAGACGCAGATTGTAAGTGAGTGTCGTAGTCGAGCTAGCTCAATTATTCTTGGACTTCGACATGGTCGAGCTAGCTCAAATCCTAAATTACGCTGGATTCTGTGATATCTTATTAGGTCTGAACTAGCATCTTGTAAGCATAATACACAAAACTATCCCCTAAAACTGTTCTTGTTTTATTTAGTAAAAAACATTCACCAAAATCTTGAGTCTTGACTATTCTAAAAACGAAACTAAGAACTGGTGAACTACTATATAATTTAAGATATATGACATACCATCAGTCATCTTGGCCTCGATGTTGGAAACATCTTTATCATCATTCACACGATCATAACCATAGCGAAGCTTCCATGAATGAGTCTGCTCAACCGTAGAGAGTTCACAATCCCTTTGAAAAAAGCCAAGTAATTTGCTATCAAATTAATTCACACATTCATAATATTGGGCAAAAAGTTAGAATGTAACACAGTCAATTCCATGGAACTATCTTTACCAATTAACAATCAATGCGTGCTCATTACAAAGTCAATGCACATTATTAGAAAAGACATAACACAGTTAGCGAGATTTAAGATGGTACTTTGAATGCGAGCTTTAAAGTACTGTGGCTTTCTTATTTGAAGTGTTTGAATCAAAACAAGATAATAAACATGAGAAGTGTAAGCTACCTGTGTAATCCCAGCCGACATAATTCGAAGTTCTTTAGCATTCCATTTCTTCCACTTCAGTTCCAAAACACCAGCATTAGCCATTCCATTTCGAAGCCTCAAAAAAAAAAATACTCCAACCCTTTGCAGAACTCGTAAAAATCAGCAAGGTGTTCATCATGTACAAACAACAAGAAAATTTGGATCATCAATAATTTTTAGGACCTAATTATGCAACATTCAGAAAAAGTATAGTTATTCTTGCCTTGCAAATTTTGCCATAGCCAATGTATAGCCTGATCGCACCATACCAAACACAGAGTACTACCTGGTGGCGAGTTCAATTTCTATTGAACTGAATTTTCCCTGGTATATTCAAGAGATGTCAGTTTATTGCTTCAGCTTTAGCAAGGCGCATTTCAATTTTAGTTGACATGACTTCATATCTGCACATTTCAGGCTTAATCTGCATGCCAAGAAGTGAAATCTAATTCAAATAAAACTCCAAAACTAACTTCATTCTTTATGCAAGTACGAAATAGCAAAATTCATTCTTTATCAAATAAAACTCCAAAACTAGCAGCAATATACCTTCCCAGTAAGGTCACCAACAACATAGTCCGTAGAAACATAATGAACAGCATAGTACCTCAAAAGTGATTATATAAAAAAGATTAATATCCATAAGTTTGTACTCAATATGATAAGCATAAGCAAAGGAAGTATACTTACCAGGGTTTGATATTCCCCCGGGTGGCTACTACCGCTTCAATTTGACTCCGATCTGCAATCAGCTGCGCAACAAAATACAACAGAACCCAAACCACAAACATCCATAAAGAAAAACTGATTATATATATTAATACTGCCGGTTCACATAGATACATTATGATTCAAAGTTTTTAAGCACAACTGCCTGAGAGTCTTACTTATGCACAACTGCATAAGAATCTGCCTGAGATTCTTCCTTATGCACAAATGCATAAGAATCTACATGCTAGCATGCTAAGCACATGTACAAAAGTGTTCCAAAAAAAGCAAAAAAAGCAGCACAACTGCCTGAGAGTCTTCATTATGCACAACTGCATAAGAATCGACATGTTAGCATGCACATCTACAAAAGTGTGAACATATATAAGAAAAAAAAGATAAAGCCATATATGTTTGTTAATAAAGTGATTATCGAGCATTATATACGATGGCTGAGATATCTCCAAAAAAGTAAGTCGACCGCCGACCAGACTAGTCATTTTTGATGCACTTCTTTGGATGAAGCACGTACCCTCCAATTCCAACATCTTGAAAGGTTGAAACAAACGTGTTAGCTTTCAGGACTGGTTCATTTGGGAGGAAAATTTTGTCCACCATCACCTTTCCAAGATTAGATGGTACAATACAGCTGTGACACATACGTCCCATGGCACCAGTGTACAGCCTACCAACATCAATAACTTCATCAAGGTTCAACAATGAACATGGAGGCATTTCAGTACCTGCTACTGATGATCGACCTGGTGAAGGTGTTTGAGCAGGTGAAGGTGTTTGAGCAGGTGAAGGTGTGTGGGAATGTGTAGGTGTTTGAGCAAGTGAATCATTCTGAATAGGAGAAGCTGAGTGACGTTGTGAACAACTGCTGTTGTTTGATGCAACAACTGACCCTGGCATCGCAGTTTGAATTTCCTTCACAATGTTACATACTGATCCTAAACCTGTGATCAGAACCTCCACCTTAGTACTTAGCTCCTCCAACTGATGCTTGACAGCTCCATCCTAGGATTTCAATTCTTGTACTTTGGCACGCGCAGGAGCAGAACAATCATATTGTGTACGAGTAATAGGACCAACAAGACGAACCCGTCCTCTACATTCCTTCCCAAAAGCTTTAGTCACTACATCTATGTCTGGTGAGGTCGGTATAGGAATACCATACATGACTTTTTTCTCGTTGATATCTTCTTGCACCTTCTTAATCTTGGTTTCACAATTTTGTTGTATGCTCTCGGAAATTCGATTCCGTACACCCGAGCGCGCTTCGCTTTATTCCTTCTAAAATCCAGAGTGTCTAACTCTGCGATTCTAGAGTCGAGACTGCCCGTTCCGGGGATCCGGCTTCGCCGCAATCCCGCCGATGGGATTCTAATTCCCGGGAGAATCGCATCCGCTCCGTAGAAGTGAGTACGGTGAAACCCCAATGGAGTCGGGTGACGACGGTATGCCCATAGTGCCATTGGCAACCGATCATGCCATTCTCTGGGATTAACCGATGATCCGATCAATGTCTTGTTGGTACTCTCGCTTGCCGTTCCTCTTGAGGATAGTAGACGGTGGAGAAGACTTGTTTAATGCCGCACTCCTCCAAAGAGCTCCCGTACCTGCTTGTTGCGAAAGGAGTGCCATTATCGGTGATGATATGCTTGGCACGCCAAAACCAAATGATGTATTCTTTAATGAAAAGCCGCAATTGTCGCTCCCGTAGTCCGTAGGGGAATGGCTCTACCCATTTGGTGAAGTATTCCGTTGCGTGTTATGATGTACTCGCTTGATGACGGCGGATTGATCTTTCCCGATAATGTCCAGAACAATCATGGGCTGCGATAGAGTACGAGGGTTGAACGAGGTTCCCTTGCAGGGAGTATGAACCCTTCCGCTTTCATCAAGCCCTTTTCGCAGAATTATTAGATAACTAATGTAGGGCTCTCCAGGTCCCCGTGCGGTTCACATTAAGAATCTCCAATGGTGTGGTGGTGTCTGCACCGAGCAGGACTCTGCCGCATGTCAAACGGGCGTTGAAGTCACTAGAAAGTGTTACCACCAATGATTGCCCACAAATTTCATTGTACGATCCAGTTAACAGTAAGGCTTACCTCCTAGACAGACAGTGTCTGGATTCCGACGATACAGCATACCGTGAAGCATGAAAAGTTTTGCATAGGTTTTTGAGACCGACCTTTCCTGGGGAGAGCGAAATGTTGAGCTCTTGATCTGGAGGCCAATCGTGTCTTGTGTCTTTGTGTTGCGGTAGTATGTCGATTCTAGCAAAGTTTCTTCCGCCTCGAACTTCAGTTTGGAAGCCAATGTTGCTAGACAATCGGCGTGTTTGTTCTGCCGCGACCGACGCGGCTATGGTTGCATCGATCGGCACGGGGCCAGTGTTACTTCTTTTTAATGCATATACTCCGTTCATTTGATTTTGGAGTCACTCTCTTATCTCCGGACGTGTGACTCCCGCTTGTTTAGCTATTGAAAGCCCTATGAGGAAAGCTTCATTCGCAGTTGTTGGTGCATTCAAGTCTAACTTCAAGGAATGGAAAATACTTCTCCGGTTGGAGAGACTAACACTACGGCCTCCCGATTACTGCTAGGGGTAGCGGAGTCAAAAATACAAAAAGCCACACTCTTCTTCCAGAATGGAGACGTACGGGAATTCTCCAGTGAGTTCTTCATGCGGTCCCCGCAGTACCTTCTCCGGGAAATGCCGCGCATGTTATGTCTAGTTCTCGACATTTGAGAAGCCATTTTCCTGTCCTTCCCTGGCTGGAGGTGAAAGCAAAAACTTCTAGGATCGGATTTGGAGTATCACCCCGTTGGATAAAGCAGGCCTAAACTCCCGAATGGAATGGATTAAAGCTAAACACGCTTTTTCCGCAGGATATCGAGTTCAGCATCTCTCAATATTCTGTAGAGGACCAATGGTTTCCCTTGTACAGAGATTTCATGACGGTTGGAGATGATAGTATTCGTTGGACTTTCCGTAAATGCTCCTTTCTTCACAAGGGGGTGAATTTGGGCTAAACCAGGTATGAAACGTCGAATGTAGTTTACCTTGCCCATGAAACTTTGGAGCTCTTTCACTTCCGGGGGAGGCGGCATTGTGAGGATAGCCTCGAGTCTTGGACGGGTCTGCGGTCACTTGGAATCCAGTTTGAGGAGACACCGAAAGCGCATTTTAAAGGATTCATCTTTAACTTGTATTCCCGACACCTCTCAAATACTTGCCGTAAGACGTTGGTGTGATAGCCTTTGCACTTGCGTCATGCTCATACATCCTTATTTGATTGTAGCCGTAGCCATCCACGTGTAGTGGCATCTACCAACATGTCGATGTTAGTGTGGAAAATCTCTCAAGTCTTCGAAATCCACGCAAAGACGCACCGGTCCGCTTTTCTTTTTTAAAGGACCACATGGCTACAACCGGGTGATGAACTTGTAGCGATAGCAAAATTTTCCTTCAATCTCATTCAGTCCGCTCAAGAAATGGGCTCCACAAAGTGAAGGAGATGGGGTTGATCTTAGAGGAAGAAGGTGTTTGCTGACTTGTAACAGAAATATGAGCAAGCTTACGGTTGATGCAAGCAAGCTCGGGTGTTTGAATACGATGTTGTATTAACACTTGGTTCATGATGAATCTTGTTGTTGTTTGAAATAGGGCGGAGAACCTATTTATACAAGTCATTGAGCCTCATTCACGTTTCTCCTCAGCATACGACTGGGGTCTTGCCCACTTCTCCAGGTTCATCTCTAACCGTCCATGACTTCCTAACACGTTCTTGTGATGGCGCTGCTGCACGCCGCCGTGCTGGTGAGGTGGACGGATGAGATGATGTTTGAGACACTCATCCGCGCGCTGGTGACAGAAATTAGGGGTTTTAAAGAGGTGACTTTTTAGCTTGGTCGAAACCAAGCGTGGGAAGAATTTTGAGAGGACTGACCATATGCATGATGGTGTAGGTGGTGTTTGAAAGCAACTCAATTTGACCGCCAAAGAATCGAGATTGACGGCGGTAGAAATCTCTTAGCAAAGAAGCCATACCCTTTTCCTTTCGGGTTTCCAAGACGACTCTAGCTTGGTCGGTCTTGACGTTGATGATGTCTTACCGTCTTCATGAAACGTGATCTGCTGGAGTGAAGTTGAGTTTGTGAGAAGTGTAGCCACGCATGTTTGAGCGGGCGTTGGAAGCATGATACGCCTTGGCCGACCGCATGAGAGTTAGATGGGCCCACGATATCGGACTGATTTGATCTGGTGACCTCCATTTTGAAGATTTCGAACCCTAGTTTTGGCTTTCGTGCCGCGCGACCATGCTCTTTGGGCGGACGGTTTTGTTAACCAAACATGACCGATTGGCCAAGTATGTAGGCGGTCACATGGTGATTGTGTCGACATGCCCCGGGCCCTTTGAGTCTACATCAAAACCCTCTGTGAGATTTTGCGACACATGTAATATGCCGCTCCTCAATGCTTGGTATGGACGGTTTCTTGGCAAGCGAAGGACACCATGCGGGTCGGCCGTGTGTATTCCATACCGCTGATCGCGGTATAGGAATACCTAGGATTTCCTTTGTACTTTGACTTTTTAATAGTTGATATTCTTCTTAGTCATCTAGGAATAATCTCGGTTGATATCTGCACCTTCTTAATCTCATCCCGCCATGTTGAGCATAACAAAGTGCATGTGTCAGATATAAAATATATAAATGACTAGTAGATAGTATACATATGAGTACTAAAATTCAGATGAAACACAAGCTGACTCACAAAGTGTTTTTGCGCACTAGGTAGAATTGCCCCTCCCTCTTGAGTATGAGCTTTAATCCACACATCAGAGGTGGTGATTTCCACATTAGGATTCTCGCGCTCCTACCAATATAACGAGTCGATTTGTATGAATCAATCCAAAGAAGGATAAGACTAATCATAATGGACATATTTTGAGATTCATAATACTGAAATCAATATACATACCAGTTCAGCTTTGACCAAAGAATGAGGTTTATGACCGGAGGTGTGAGAGTGGTCATATAGATGTCGCTTCCTCTTGTGCTCAGCTCTACTTTCCTGTTGTTTAAGAGTGTTTTCATTCAAACAGAATTCCATCCACTCCTCTTCAGGTACACCATGAGGAATATGTGCAATCCTTTCCTCATGAGTTGGATAGGGATCATAATAAGCATATCGTAACTCATGCTTGCGTCTCCTCCATATAGGAGCCATCGACTTAACCACGTTAATCTTACAAGGCTCGGGTAAAGGATATACTTTCGAGAAAAAGAGTTATTTAGAATGTATGTAGAGCTAGCTAATACATAATACATTTATGTCATCATTTTAGTGATCAAAACAAGTAAGGAAAGAATCAAATTATCACCAAAAACAAAATATCTTAATAAAAGCGTGAACAAAAATATGAACTGCAGTTCCTTCCAAATATCATCTTTGTAAGAATGGTGCACATGCTTCCATGTTTTGAATGAGATGGGGACATGAGTACGAGTCAAGGCACCTTTCAGGCTTCCGTATTGTGTTTCATTTGCGGAAATGGGAATACCATTCTCATCTACTTCCACTGCTGCCATAAAAACCTGCAAAATAACAACCAAGTTCTATGTGAGAAAGAAGTTAAACCTATTAGGGGTAGCCTTTGTCACTATCCACATAAACATATCAAACAGAAGCTATAAATAATGCGCAAGTGATAACACAGAAATCAGGAGAAAAGAAAACAAACAGAACCTATAAGATAATCCGCAGAAAAATATCCCTAATCACACAGAGCTTTAAACCACATAATCGACATATATAAGCTTCTCTAAACTCTCATTGTCGAGAAGAGCCGATCGATAAATACTAGGAATTTCAATACTATCTATAGAGGAAGTCAATCCTTGCGATGAATGCAACACCAAGACCACCCTTTTTCAGACACATCATTTGAGTAGAAAACTTGTGTCGCTTCAGATGCAAGAATAAATGGCTCATCCATAATCCCATTAATGCTTTTCATCTTGGACAAGTTAACCTTTATCAATTTTGTAATTATATCAACCTTGCACCCATTAGTCTTGTCTTCAACCTTCACCCAATCACAATAAAATACAGTTTCTTCAAATTCCATAAAATTCAGCTTGATAATCTTCCTAATGACTCCATAATAGGTCATTTCTGTTTACTTGTAATTTGTGTCTGTTGACTTCGCTCTATAACTTGTAATAGCTTTCATCGACACACCATTGTTTTGCGAAACAACCAACCCCTCGTAATCTTCAGCACAGAAAGTAAATCCATTCACTTGGTATCTCTTATACGACTGCGCCTTGAAGAGAGGTCCATGCACTAGTCGCAAAAGTGTTGAGTTTGCTTCATTAGCTTCTAACAACTGCAAGAGAACATGTGTGAAATCAAGGTAATTAGTAAAATATGAATTGTAATTACATAGATTACAGAAAGAGAGTCAAGGTACATAATTTAGGCTAATATGTTACCTCTTCACGTAACCACAAAAGAAAACTCTTTGAGGGACCGTTTCTCTGACCATTAACATAGGATTCATACTTCCTACAATTAAAAGATAATTCAAAACAATTATATCGATAGACATATAAGACTCAAAGGTGTAAAATTAAAACTCTTTGCAACCATCGTACTTAAAACACTTAAAGGTGTAAAATTAAAAATTTGTACCTTTGCCAATCATCTAATCCATCATACTTAGAGAGAAGCAATTTGCGAGCTTGTTCAAACTGCACCTGAGTTAGAATAATATCCTTAGCTTTACTTAAAGGCATCTCATCAGCAAACTCATCGTCATCATCAAAAAAATGCCTGGCGAGTATGCTTATGAGTACCATCACCATCCTTTGACAGACCCTCCATGCCATACAAGCTTGCTTCTCGCAGCGTATACCCTCTTGCGATGCACCCATCAATATACCTTTTATTGCGCACCAACCCTTTGAAACCCTTCATTAACCTAAAAAGTAGCAATTAAACAACAAAGTCTGTTAGGACATGACAACCTCAAGCTATATACATTAAACAACATTATCAATTACTCAAGTTCTAGACATTACTCAGGTTATATATATTAATTAAACAACAAAGTCAGTTGTGAAATTTTACCTCTCAAAGGGATACATCCACCTGAATCTCACCGGACCGGAGATTAAAGCTTCATCGCTAGATGAATCATCGTGTGAATACCGATAACAAAGAACGACGGAGGAAAATGTTTCTCCAGAACACATATTGCTTCTACAAGGATGGCTTTTGCTTTTAGCAGATGTTCTCGTTTTACAACCTTCGCGCACAGAATGTTGAAAAAGATGTTGATCCGGAGAAGAGAAACTCGTAGCTCTTTAGGTAGCGATGTTGCAGTATGAACCAGAAGCGGAAGCAAATGCTGCATTACTACATGGTAATCATGAGATTTAAAATTCCTTAGCTCCGGAGGATTAACACTGACGCAGTTGCGAAGATTTGAAGAGAAACCGAAAGGTACCCTTAGATTCTTCAAAATTGTACAAAAGTCAATTTCCTCCTTCTTCGTCATCTCAAATGATCCTTTTTCCATTGTTGTTCTACCAGTCTCAGCATCCTCTTTCAACCACAACTTCTTTCTTATCCCCATATCTTCCATATCTTGATGTGCAGCAGGACTATCTTTTGACTTGTTGTTTCCCATCATAGTATTCAGAAGATGCTCCATTATATTCTTCTCTGTGTGCATGACATCTATAATATGGCGAATCGCATTTGAACCCCAATTGGGCAAATCAAAGAGAATAGATCTTCGGGTGAACAGAGAATGGTCATTAACCTCATCTTCAACATTGGCGTCATCTTCAAGTTCCTGAAAATGGATAACATAAGAACAAGGGTCAAGTTACTGAATTTCAAACGATTCAATATTGCACAAAAAATTCAATATAGGTTCAAATATCTTAACATGCTCATCACTGTAATAGAAAAACTCGGTACTTATATAGCATCCCTCTAGAATCAATCCATTTAAACAAAGTTTAAGCTAAGCAAACAACATAGCTCAATCTAATTAATCAAATGAAGACAAGACAGAGGACTAACCTTGGTGGTATCAGCTTTCCTTTTACGTTTGAGACTTGCTTGTGATGGTTGTTTTCTCTTGCCCTTCTTGAAAATGATTTTACCTACAATCTCTTGTATCTGCATCCCTGTTAGTGGCCATGGAGCTGTACCATGCTCCACACGTCCATCAAAATTTGTCCTATCATCGCGATACTTATGCTTCGATGGTAGCCATCTTGGTGTCCCCGTAGCGAGATCTTCTTAGTAAATGGCAGATAATCCGCAACAGTGCCGTCTCCACAAGTAGGACAAGCACAATATCCATGAGTTACACATCCCGCTAAAGTCCCTAACGCTGGAAAATCGTGAATAGCCGACAACAACCGTGCTCTCATCAATTTCAGTTTTGCTGAAAGCGTCAAATGCTAGTACACCATCCCATAACTTCTTCAACTCATCTACCAGTATTTCTAAATAAACATCAAAGTTTTTACCGGGTGCTTTTGGGCCTGATATCAGCAACGACAACAAAGTGAATTCCCGCTTCATACACAACGAAGGAGGCAAATTATAAATACAAATAATCACCGGCCAACAACTGTGTGCAAGACCGAAACACCCATTCGGATTGAAACCGTCAGTTGATATCCCAAGTGTAACATTCCTTGGTTCCTTGGCAAACTCTAGCGAAAAACTATCTGCACATCGCCAAGCTGAAGAATCGACGGGATGACGCAAGACGTTTATATCCGACTTTGCTCTAGAACGTCAAGTCATTGCCTCCACGATCCATGGTTCGCTGTAAAACCTTTTCAGCCTTGTAATCAACGAAAAATGTCTAACCGTCTTATGAGCAATAGTAGTAAGCTTCCTCTAATCATTAAAAACCTTCTTATACCTAGATTCTTGACAAACATGACACTTCACCAGCGATGCATGATCCTTCCAATACAAAACACAGTCATTTACACATGCATCATATGTTATATAATCCATTCCTAGATCTTGGATCATCTTTTTCACTTCTGGGTACTTAGATGGCAGAATATTCTCTTAGGGAAGCAACTCCTTCATCAACTCTAAAATTGCAGTCATACCATTATCAGAAAACCCATATTGTGTCTTTATGTGATTCAAATTGATAGAAGCATACAATGCTGTCACTCCTTTAGGACACGACGGATACAACGGTTCTTTTGCACACTCATAGACAGATTCCTTTTTCTTTCTTTTCCTAGTTCCAGCATCATTATGAACCCCACTATCTATTCTAATATTGTCATCTACTACAGCAACACCATCATCCTCAACAACATCTCATAAATTTTCACCCCCACCTATAGCAGGATCAACAGCTACATCTCCTACATTAACATTCTCAGCTACTTCTAACTTTTCCCCATGAAAACGCCATGTCGTGTATGTAGAAAGAATACCATACTTAAGCAAATGCAATGAAATTTCACTAAGGGGCCCCAATCCTTTACCATTCTTACATCTACTACAAGGGCATGAGAATAAGGTATTTCTGCCACCATTTCTATTAGAAAACTCTATAAATGACCTAACACCTTCTATGTACTAAGAAGACTTACAAGGACATTTCATCCATCCCTTATCAACCGTAGATGACATACCCTAAAGACAATATCTATGTTAAAATTCAAAGAGTATATGTACATTACATCAATACAAAATCAGCAGCATATTTTGATATGATATATACTACAACTCTAACATGTACCTATAAGAATTTGATATGTACACAGCATAAGATTAATCAAAAGAATACTATCATTTAAAACTATACTAAATCCATTCCATGAAATTAAGTCCCAGCGGTAGGGTTGCCGAAGCCCTTAGGTTAACGACAGAAACATCCCCTCAACAAAGAGAGAATGAGCTACAATGAGCTTTTGCGATTCACCACTAGGACCATTTTTATCATGCTCAATGAGATTCTATCAAAATCGAAATCGGACTTACAAAAATTATTAAGTTCAGACCATACAAACTTATAAAAATCTTTAAGTTCAGAAATTATACAAAATTTCTAAATTCAGACCATACAACTTATAAAAACTTCTAAGTTAAGAGATTATACAAATTTTTTGTAAGTACACCAATTAAATTCTAACATGTAGCTTCAACTGAATCCTAGTGGTAGGGTTGCCGAATCCCTTAGGTTAACGAGAGAAACATCCTCTCAACAAAGAGAGAATGAGCTACAAGTAGCTTTTGCGATTCACCACTAGGACCATTTTTATCATGCTCAATGAGTTTCTATCAAAATCAAAATCTTACAAAAATTCTTAAGTTCAGACCATACAACTTATAAAAACTTCTTAGTTAAGAGATTGCACAAAATTTTTGTAAGTACACCAATTCAATTCCAACATGTAGCTTCAACTGAATCCTAGTGGTAGGGTTGCCGAAGCCCTTAGGTTAACGACAAAAACATTCTCTCAACAAAGAGAGAATGAGCTACAAGTAGCTTTTGCGATTCACCACTAGGACCATTTTTATCATGCTCAATGAGATTCTATCAAAATCGAAATCGGACTTACAAAAATTATTAAGTTCAGACCATGCAAACTTATAAAAATCTTTAAGTTCAGAAATTATACAAAATTTCTAAGTTCATACCATACAACTTATAAAAACTTCTAAGTTAAGAGATTATACAAATTTTCTGTAAGTACACCAATTCAATTCTAACATGTAGCTTCAACTGAATCCTAGTGGTAGGGTTGCCGAATCCCTTAGGTTAACGACGGAAACATCCTCTCAACAAAGAAATAATGAGCTACAAGTAGCTTTTGCGATTCACCACTAGGACCATTTTTATCATGCTCAATGAGTTTCTATCAAAATCAAAATCTTACAAAAATTCTTAAGTTCAGACCATACAATTTATAAAAACTTCTTAGTTAAGAGATTGCACAAAATTTCTGTAACTACACCAATTCAATTCCAACATGTAGCTTCAATTGAATCCTAGTGGTAGGGTTGCCGAAGCCCTTAGGTTAACGACAAAAACATTCTCTCAACAAAGAGAGAATGAGCTACAAGTAGCTTTTGCGATTCACCACTAGGACCATTTTTATCATGCTCAATGAGATTCTATCAAAATCGAAATCGGACTTACAAAAATTATTAAATTCAGACCATACAAACTTATAAAAATCTTTAAGTTCAGAAATTATACAAAATTTCTAAGTTCAGACCATACAACTTATAAAAACTTCTAAGCTAAGAGATTATAAAAATTTTCTGTAAGTACACCAATTCAATTCTAACATGTAGCTTCAACTGAATCCTAGTGGTAGGGTTGCCGAATCCCTTAGGTTAACGACATAAACATCCTCTCAACAAAGAGATAATAAGCTACAAGTAGCTTTTGCGATTCACCACTAGGACCATTTTTATCATGCTCAATGATTTTCTATCAAAATCAAAATCTTACAAAAATTCTTAAGTTCAGACCATACAACTTATAAAAACTTCTTAGTTAAGAGATTGCACAAAATTTCTGTAAGTACACCAATTCAATTCCAACATGTAGCTTCAACTGAATCCTAGTGGTAGGGTTGCCGAAACCCTTAGGTTAACGACAGAAACATTCTCTCAACAAAGAGAGAATGAGCTATAAGTAGCTTTTGCGATTCACCACTAGGACCATTTTTATCATGCTCAATGAGATTCTATTATAATCAAAATCAAAACAGTTGGATATACCTTCTTAGTTTTCCTAAACCAATTCTCACCAGTTCTTATTAAAACTCTAATGAACTGAACTTCAGTTCTTCAATCTTGACAAACCTAGACATGGAAAAAAAAACATTAGATTCAGATAAACAACAAACCATAAAATGGAAATTATCTCTTTGAAAATAACCACAACAATTTCATAGTTGATATACCTTTTTAGTTCTTCCTGAACCAACTCTGACCAGTTCTTGAATCTTGACAAACCCTAACATGGAAAAAACAAAGGGGGTATTAGATTCAGATACACAACAAACCATAAAATGGAAAGAAAAAAATAATAAACTGAATCGATTCACAAAAGCTTTTGGGAAATGGAACCCTAGGATTCGATAAACTTAAATCAAAATCTCTAAATCCTCGAAATGAAATATCAGAAACCCTAGAAATCATTGAAACCCTAGAAATCGAAATCTAAAAACCCTAAAAACATCCTCAAAAATTGTACCTGTATACAGATCTACACGATGATGGAGATGGAGAGGGAGACGGGGAGGGAGATGAGAGTTGAATCTCTCTGGTTTATCGAGATGGAGATGGAGGAGAGGGGGGAAGGACAGGGGGGAAGGAGAGCTGAGTCTCTCTGTTTTGGCGGAAGAAAAAATGAGGATAGAATTCAGCTAAGGGTGGGATATACCCTAGACTTGGATTAAGGGTGGAAATAAAAACCGTAGTCTTGACCGAAATTTGACTGGGGCGTGTTTATCAGCTCTAGTGTCACGACCAAGCAAGCGGTTCACACGCTTGAACTGAGCGCGGTTGCAATTCACAACCTCCCCTGTGAGGTTACAAAATTCGAAACGGCACAAACCCGTTGCGAAATATTAGCGGTTGCAATTCGCAACGGAAAATTCGCAACCAACACTAAGCCGTTGCGAAATCCTAAAAATGGTGTAGTGGCAAATTAGGTCTAAATTGTCAAAATACATGGTACCGGCCTCTTGCAAGCCGAAAATCCAACCCTGGTCGGTCAAGGTAATATGCTCACGTCACCAAAGTGTTCGTATCTCAGTTATGAGAATTTTGATATTTTCTGGTGTGCGTTTGAGCAACATTTTGAGAAAATATGGAGAAATCAGGGATTTTTGCTGAGACCGTGAAAACTTCATGAGATGAAGGAAAAATAATAAAATAATGAAGGAATCATAAAGTGTGGGACCGTCTATGGCCAAGGCATGGCCGGCCGGCCAAGGGGTCGGTCCCATGGTATTTTTCCTAATTTTATTATGTTTTCATGATTTTAGGGAAATATCATAAAACTAAGGAGTTTGTTAAAACCAAGGAGTTTTGTTGAAATCAAGGAGTTTCCATGAGATGAGGAAAACATAAAAAATAATAATAATAATATAAGGGACGTGTGGGACCGGCTTGGGCATGATGGCCGGCTAGGGCCCGGTCCCGTGAGTTTTCCCTAATTTTATGTATTATTTCATGATTTGAAGGAATTTTCATAATTTGAAGGAAACATCATGAATTCAAGGAATTTCATGGGATTAAGGAAACATGAAAAATATAATAATAATAAAATGAGACGTGTGGGGCCAGCTAGGGCATGACCGGCCGGCTATGGCCTGGTTCCACGGGTTTCCTTAATTTTAAATTATTTTTCATGGGATCAAGGAAATATCATGAGATTAAGGAGTTTTCATGAGATTAGGGAAATAATAATAAAATAATGAGGAACCATGAGGTGTGGGGGGCGGGATCAAGGCATGGTAGGTTAGCCAATAATCACGGCCCCAGAATATTTTCCCTAATTTTATATTATTTCCTCAGTGTGAAGGAAACACCATGAAACTGAGGAGTTTCCTCAAAACGAAGGATATTTGTTCAAATGAAAGGATTTTCATGAGATAAAGGAAAATAATAAAATATGATAAAATATAGAATTTGGGCGTGGGACTGGTCACGGCATGATTGGCCGGCCGGTGAGCCAGTCCCCTAGCGCCTTGACTATTATTTTATTATTTTCTTTCCTATTTGCATAGGTTCATCGTCTTGTCGTATTTTGAAATACTTGTTCGTGCGGTGATTGTTAGTGCATCATCGTTGAGTACACTTACACCATTTTGGCCAGGGCTTACTCAAAGGTAGCTCAGATTCCCATGTATTGAATATTTATTACTAACCCATGGAATTCTATTGGGAAGAACCATAAATTGAAGTAACGAAATATTATGAAAATATTGAATATTGTAAAGTGATTCAGTTAATGAATCTATTGATTTTGAGAATAATTAATTAATGGCTCTATACTAGTACGATCGTCTAGGAGCATTAATTATTCAGGAATCTAGTGTTATGAGCTTGTTGAAGCGTCATATTTCTTTCATATAGTCATGGAAAACATTGTTACATCCTGAAGACGTTATTGCTCTATACTAGCAGGAAAGTTGTCTAGGAGCCGTCTAATCTTTCGATTCTATGTAGAAGTAGTTCTCGAAATTGCTCAAGTATTCATGAGATATGTCGTTGCCTCGGTGAGAGACTACATATTCATATATACTCCGAGAGACAGTATTCCCGATCGAGAGATTCTTGTGGCATGAGCTTTCATGCTTTCGATAAGAGACATGAGCCTCAATATTCGTCTGATTGCTGGATCAGGAATACTTATAATTATGGG
This sequence comes from Papaver armeniacum, assembly GCA_023531295.1. Taxonomy (NCBI): domain Eukaryota; kingdom Viridiplantae; phylum Streptophyta; class Magnoliopsida; order Ranunculales; family Papaveraceae; genus Papaver; species Papaver armeniacum. The sequence goes on from JAJJWW010008436.1 coordinate 949,530, forward strand.
TTTACGATTTTAGGCTTTTTCAAAAATCCACCATCTACAGAGATCGAGACAATACAACAATGAAGTATGTTTACTTGATACAAAGGTTCGGACTTAACCAAACACAATAGGATTGCTTATCAAGTAAATAGGAATTAACGTTTGTGTAATTTACTTTAATTATAATAAAACAATTATAATGCGGAATATAAAAGTAAATGACACAACAAGATTTTGTTAACGAGGAAACCGCAAATGCAGAAAAAACCCCGGGACCTAGTCCAGAATTGAATACTCTTAGGATTAAGCCGCTACACAAAATTACACCTAACTTCGTTTAGTTGAGACCAAGTAACTAACCCTATAGTTCACTTAGTTTCATATGTATTCCCACGCCTCCAACTTATGAATAAGTCACGTACTTGAAAAAATTACTTTGGTTCGTATTCCAAACAGTAAAGGAATAACAAATATGTTTGGTATCAACTCTATTCAACCAAGTGATATGAGTCAGACAAAGGCTCTTCCGTTTATCTTAACATAAACTCCTTCGTCGGGTCCTTAGATCTATCTTATGTTTAATCACCCAAAGGTAATCGTTTAAGATTAAGCCAACAACACCTTTAATCTGAAGAATCGTGTTGATGCCGATCTACTCAATTAATCAATCCAATCTACCACAAGGATAAACCGATTATTTATTGGATCCTCTTTTTCCCAAACAAGTATTGTGCACACCAAAGACTATAAAACCCAAGTCAGATCTTCAATATCTTCTTTGTCTTCAAATCTTCTTAATTCTTCAATAAAAACCTGCACACAATCACTTGAATCTCTTGTGATCAATCACACACAGAACGGAGTCTGTTAACAATGGATTATCACAAGATCGTCTTTAGAACTAACAACAGTCTAAAGATCCATGTCGAAGCTCTGAACTAGTTTGAGTGAATCTTATATCAGAAGAGAAGATTCTCAAGAATAAATAAACTAGGTGCAATTAGATTTCAACCGCCGTTAGTCAATCAAATCAATCGAAAACAAAGATAAACCACAATTATCTAGTTTCCCACCAACGGCTCGCGCTAGAGCTTCTCAATCCCAAATAAGACTTTAAATTGAGGGGTCGTCAGAGATTTCGCCTAATTAGGTTACTCTCCTCTCCGAATAGGCGGCTACACCAGTAACAATAACAAAAGAATAAATCTGTTGTTACGAAGGATTAGTTTGCTAGAAAGGCAAACTTCGTGTATTTATAGACAAGGAAGTTTGGACACCAAGGAATTTCCAAAACCGAAAATATTCTCAAGATATTCATTAAAGCACAAATTCGGTTTCCATAATTCCTGGAAATTCTCTGTCCAAAAATAACGATCGAAATCTCTTGGAAAATCTAATTAGTAAATGCACATTACTAATTCTGTAATTTCCTTACAAAATGAAATTAATAACCTTAATTAAAAGATTCTTAACTTACTTATGTTTTGATCCTGGGATTCTCTTCCCTTAGCCGTTAAGGAATATCTTTGAAAAATTATAGAAATAAACATTCACAGCACGTGTTCAAAGTTTGTCGACATCTTTACTTTATAAGTTCTCTTTCACACTTACAACCTTGAAACCGATTTTCCACACTTCCAAACAAGTTTAGAATTGTTTCATCTGACTTCAAGAACTATGTGATTGATCAAACCAACATTCAATCACAATCATGGGTTTAACGGATCTACCAAAACAAGTTCGGTTCTACCTACATGTGAGTACTGTGCATATTCACACTAGCTTTCCAAAAATTCGGTTAACTAGGTACTAGGATCGGTTCCCCCCATATATATATATATATATATATGGTATCTAACTTATATGTGTTGCACATGTCCATAGGATCGGTTCCCCTTTGCCTAAAAACGTGTTGCACATGTCCATAGGATCGGTTCCCCTTTCTGATATAAACCTTGGTGCACCCCATACAAGGATGGGTTCCCCTTGATGTACTACACCCCTTACTAGGATCGGTTCCTCTCTCCCAAAAGTTGTCAGACATACAAACCCGATCAGGCCTTTGTGAATAGTTCTACCAAGAACACAACAAGTTGTGAGCGGTTGTACTCTATCACACATATTGGTTGTTCAAAAGATATGCAATGAATAACAAAACCAATAACACCTGAAAATTTCCTTTTAGGTCCACAAACAAGTTTATGAACTTACTTCCTTAGAACACATGTAAAACATTGTTCCCTAGCATGAAATCCTCACCTCATACCCATACATAATCACAATAGCATTCAAATGATTATGGCGATGTCTTATCTACAGAGTTTAATGGTTAAGCAATAAACCTCGTATTGTATTCCTTAATACTATGTCTATATAGAGTTCATATATGCTTCGCAGTTATGTTTTCAATATGCACGACTTGAAATATACGTTAGGGAATGAAACAGTTCAAGTCAAATATCACAAACCTCAAGTGGAAGGATGATTGTTGTCGTTGTAGCTCCTTGCTTCTTCACATGTTCAAGACTTCGCAATACTTGTAATGTCTCATATTCTAATACTTTCAAGCTAACCTATATGAAGTTGACTCTAGTACATAATCAAGAGACTCTTAACATGAGTTTTGATTCACTAAAATATGACAACCAAACTTGACATACCAACGCTTGGTGGGTTCAACCGAGCCATGCTCTAACAGAAGACTTCATTGGGAATTTGGGATTGTGAAGCCAGACCCAACTATTATCTTTGTAGTTGCGTGATCTGATCTTGATGTTTCTATCGTGATTGAGTGCAATCGTAAGATTGGCTTGAGATTTATATCTCCGATAGAGATATAAAAGTAATAACAAACACCTTCGTCTCATCGTTTGTGATTCCACAATATCTTGTTTCGCTAGTCGATTAAGATTATTGTGAGGTGATTGATAGTACTAGGCTGTTCTCCGGGAATATAAGTCCGATTTATTAATTGGTTCATGTTCACCTTGATTTATCAAAAGACGGAACAAAAACTCTTGGGTATTTCTGAGGGAGACAGATTTATTCAATCCTATTGACTTTTCTGTGTAAGACAGATTTGTCTATCAAGTCTTCGACTTTGGGTCGTAGCAACTCTTGGTTGTGGGTGAGATCAACTAAGGGAATCAAGTGCGTAGTATCCTGATGGGATCATAGACGTAAGGAGCGCAATTTTACCTTGAATCAATGTGAGATTGATTAGGGTTCAACTACAGTACAGTCCGAAGTTAATTAATTGGTAGTAGGCTAGAGTCTGTAGTGGCTTAATACAGTGTGGTGTTCAAACTGGACTAGGTCCCGGGGTTTTTCTGCATTTGCGGTTTCCTCGTTAACAAAATTCTGATGTCAGTGTTATTTCTTTTCCGCATTATACTTTGTTATATAATTGAAATATTACAGGTTGTGCATTAAGATCAATCAATTAGAATATCCAACCTTTGGTTGTTGATTTATATTGATTAACACCTGAACATTAGTCTTTGGTACCGTTTAAGTTACTCCTCTTATATTCAATCGGGCTCGCAGATTTCTATTTGCTGATTGCGGATTGAATTAAGTATTTATACTCTTTGATATACTTTATTCTAGATTGAGTCTGATTGTCTAGTTGATTCTCTAGAAAGTGTATTGGAGTACGTCCTCTCAGATTGCCAAACAAATTGTTGGGTGTGGTTGTTAGACCCCCCCGCATTTTCAATTGGTATCAGAGCAGGCAAAAACGTTAAAAACCTTACAAGTATGTGTTTGTAGCGATCTGATATGGACAGAGGTGTTATCTCTATAAACGTACCACCAGTCTTCGATGGCTCAAATTACTTGTGGTGAAAAATTGGTATGCTTGCCTTTCTTCAAGCGCGTGATTTTCAATCATGGGTTTATGTAGTAATGGCTATGATGCTCCCGTTGTAGCAATAGGTAATGCAACCGTTCCAAAGAACATTGGTGCATACGATGCTGCCGAGATACTTGCTACAAAGCAAAACTCTGACGGTTTAAATGCCATCATACATGCCATTAACCCAGATCTTCAGCACCATGTGACTACGTGCACTCGGTCTAAAGATGCTTGGGATATCATAGAAACCGTATTCGAAGGAAATACCAGTGAAAAGAAAGCTAGGCTTCAAAACCTTAATTCCGATTGGGAAAACCTTCGTATGGCAGATGAAAATTCATTTGATGAGTTTAATCGCAAAGTGTATGAAATTGTTAATGCATCTTTTGCATTTGGTAAGACTGTTCCTGAAAAGGATATTGTGATGAAAATTCTCAGATCGCTGCCATCTAGATACGATTCTAAGAAGCATGCCATCGTTGAAGGAAATAACCTTGATGCTATTTCTAGAAACACGTTGGTTGGAAAGCTAAAGATCTTTGATCATGAGCATACATCCAAAATCGGAAAGGATGTTGCCTTCAAAGCACAAAAGAACACTAAATTACTTGACAAAAGTAAAAGTGTTTATGTCTCTGAGGATGATCTTTCTGAGGCTGATTTATCGGATTAAGATCTTGAAAAATCAGTCACTTTGATCACAAGACAGTGTAGGGATCTTCTATTGAAGAGAAGTAAACGGTTTTCCAAAGACAAACCTAGGTTATCAGTTAAACCTCACAACCGCTTTCCTCCTAAAAACAGGGATGCTGACGAGGCTGATGACGAGGATATGCCACAGTGCTTTAAGTGTAAAGGTTTTGGTCATTTTGAAAATGAGTGTCCGAACCGTAGAAAATACACTGGGAACAAAGGTCTTGCTGCAACTCTTGATAAAATGTCTGATCACTATAATTCCAATGAAGACGAAAAATCGAATGTTGCACTTCTTTGTGAAGATATTGATTTTGATAATTGTATCAATACATACATCAATCTTGATATTCTTCTAGAAGAAGACTCAACCAATATGGAATAAGAAATTAACCTTTATGTTGGAAACTCTCTGTCTTATTTTTCAAGTTCCACTCTGTGCCTAGCAGTTTGCACATCTCGAGCGCCTGAATCACCTTATCCTTTGACATGCTCTTATTGTTCACTCAAGGGTCATGAATTTTCAAAGTGTTTCAAGTATAAACACAAGATGAGACATGTCAAGAGACTTCAACGAAGAGCAAATCGTCTAGCAAACAAGCTCAAACTTGTTCAAAAAACCGCTGAGGTATGTAAGATTTTATCCTCTTCAAAGAAGTTGGTTTCCAAAGATAGGTCAAGACCATTAGAGAAAAGAGTATGGTCTAAACAATTTGATAGACAGGGGTCTATGAATTCCTTTCAAAAAGGTTATGGTGGACAAATTGTTGTTCACCACAACAGAACTTGATTGTGTTGTTTTGGTTCCTCTTGTCTCATGTGCCTGATCAAAAGAGACAAGATTGTGCACACCTCAGGCTTTAAGAAAATATTTTTTTTTTTCTATCTTAGTTTTTGCTTTGGTTTGCAAATTTGGAATTCTTTCATATCTAATTGATATTGGAAGGGACTTCTCTGTGTTATCAATAAAAGAGGGCTATTCTCGACAATTCTACTCTCTCTAGGGTTGTAATTGTGCGTGCGTGAACCTGTGCTGTTTAAGGTTCCGTGACCCTATATTCCTTTTTCCTTCTCTGAAACTCTTTTCATCTTAAGATTGTCTGTTGTGTTTAAATTGTGATTTCCTCCCACAAACCCATACACGTATGGAGACTCCAAGCATCATGTGTTCTAATGGAAAATATGTTAATATGATTGTTAAGCCATCAATCATAAAGGAAAAAAAAAAATTTCCATTGCCTCCAACTTTGAAAAGAAAAAAAAAAAGGAATGTGAGGAAGCCAAGAGTTGTTCCTTCAAATTCTCAGAAGTTTTATGATGTTCTTGAAGAGTTGAAGGAAACAAGGAATGAGATTCAGCAAATAAAGGATTTTGTTATGAGAACTCTCGAAATTCTGAAGGCCCTGGTTCGACATCATCAGCCTAGAAGATTTGTTGGAATTGACTCCTTTCTTCAAGAACCTTATGTTCCTATGGCTGTTGATGACAAGGAGTTCGGGGACGATAAAGAATTCTTCAGAGGTATCAATTTCTAGTAAATCTTCTTTAAGAGAATTTATTTCTCGTGTTTTTAGAAGAATAACTAGGGTTTGGAATAGCCATTATTGTGAGTACACATAGCTATGTCCAACGATTTTCATCTTCATGTTTTTAGATTTATTTATTTAAATACTGAGTTTTTTGGAAGATGATTCTTGCAATTTTAATCTTTATGATTTTATATATTGAAAATTATTACGTCTATGAACCTGTGACTGTCCCATACTTGTTCAAAAGTTATCTCTATTATGTCGGTATGAATGTATTGATAAAAGATAGAATGAACTTTGATATTACAAAAGTTAAAGTCTTTTATATCATTGTTTGATGGAAGAAAGGATAAAACTTTTGTTTACAAGGATTAAGTCTATTATATGTCATTGTGCAAATAGTGATGGAAAATAGAATGAATCCTTGTGTATTCCGCAGTATTGGTCGATCTCCGATCCACGTTTTTGTGTATATACTGTGTTGCTCCGTAAGTTTTCTTATGTTTGAGCACAACCAATTTAGTTGATCATTTTCTTATGATTAATTTAGTTATTGCTCCGTAAGTTCTCTTATGACGAGCATGACCAATTGAATTGATCACTTTCTTGTGGTTAATTTAGTTGTGTATTTCGATTGAATTAATCATGGGTTCTCTCGTGGATAATTCAATTGAATATTTTGGATACAAATTCATGTTTTCATGTGATTTGATTTTATCCAAAGAAATCCTTCTTTTATTGTAAAAGCAAGGTCGCTTTTGTTGTTCTTTCGGGAATGGCATTTTATGGGGGATAGTTCTTTTTGAACTTGTGCTTAATTACCAAATCTTTGTGGGGAGTGTGGCTGTGGAATATTAAAGTGGTTATCTTGTATCTTTATAAACTCCTTGATGAATGCATTTAGCTTCGGCTTTGTGATGGCATCTAAATAAGTTGATATGGTATTCTCCTTTGGTCATGAAGTATCTCTGTGAAAATTTCATGAGGATCCCACTAGTTTTCGTACCTTTGCCAATTTATATTGACAAAAATGGGGGGAACTAATGTGCAGTGTGATACTACAAATACGTATGGTTTACGGATCATTATGTAAGGGGGAGTGGTTTTCATGTTGAGATGAAGTATTGACTAAGGTGGAGTGATGCATATCACCATAGTATTGTTGTCAAAGTTGTGATACAATTGAACTTTGATGTTGTGTAATAATACTATAACACTGTATAACAATGATTTAGAGCGTTTTGTTTTCTCATTGTTATCGCTACGGATCTTCAACAACTATGATGCTAAACTTACAACTTTTAGGATCATGGAGTACTTGGAAGTGACGAAGATTTCGAGTAATGTTGAAGATTAGACATGTGGAATAGGAGCTACAAAAGTTAATTTATTTATTTTTTGTATTCCATATGTATTGATAGTTTTGTCACTAACATTGACAAAGGGGGGAGATTGTTATAGCACTGCTCGGTCGAACTCGCATGCGTTTATCTCAAGCATGTTTGTCCATGTTAGTGATCAAAACTATAAGTCTTGATTTCTAGCCTATTTATAGATGTCTCGGAATAGGACATAGATTGTGTAGTTGAGCTTATTTTTACGACGTTCATCATTTGAAGACGAAGAACTACTTAGGGGAGCTTGTGTAACTTCTTCGACAAAAGGTATGTGGAGACCTGAACTTATCTATCACTTGGAAAGTATATTTCTACTATCTCCTATATTGAGACATAAGTCGTGTTACGATATAGTTTTCTCTATACACATTTGAGATTTCGATCTGAGTATATCTCGCTTACATATTTCTCGAAATATGTGTTAGTAAGCTTTCGTTTCGACCAAGTTCATCTTATATCATGAGAAAATTGCCGAGTAACATCTTATAATATTTGTGTGATACAATCATTTGATGTAGGCTTGGAATGTTTCGATAATGATTATTTCAATATCTTGAAAATTGCTTTGATGCTAATAGTGTGTGAAAACGGCTATTGTCATCCTCTAAGAATGTTTCAATGATTGAAATAAAGAGTTTAGAATCTTGTAACCATCTTTGGATATAAGCATAGTGTGTTCGCACATTAGTGTATAAGTCCAAAATCGGGAACCTAAAGTATGCATACTTGTGTGTATACAAAATGGTTGTAGGAGACTGGGTAAGTATGCATACCCATACGCATACAAGCGGAAGTTCACGTCCGTGAATTTCTGCTGAGTTTGAAAACCAAATCAAACTCATCCGATTACCTAAAGTACGCGTACCCATACGCATATTGGCGGAAAGTTCACGACCGTGAATTTCTGCTGAGTTTGAAAACTAAAACAAACTCAAATCCGGTTATTTAAGTACGCATACCAGTACACATACTTAAGTGGTTACTTTCTAAAATCGGTTGTGTACATGAACCTAAACACTTATAACTAAGGAATGCAATATTTGAAAACCATGGCTATAATGTTCATGTATTGATTCAAGTGAATCAAACCGATTTTTCTTTAATTGTGTTCTTGTATAATTCTATGAGAATATAGTTATTGAACAACTCTTTAACTAGTTTCATTTGAGTCATTTGAACTAGTTATGGTTGAGATGAATAAGGTTGATATGAGAGTAATCATATGGCTAACCTCGGTTAACTATTTGTGAACCAATAAGGTGTACACGTTTAGGTACGGCTACATAAACCTAAATGAGGGTACATTTCATTTGTGTGTAACAAGCTAAGTTCGATCTAACGGTTGAAAGATATTAGCTTGGTTGAATCGGGTTTTTTCATCTAACGGTGAATATTGAATGCTTTGTTACCAAGGTAACTTGGATTGCAAACCCTGATTTGAAAACTATATAAAGGAGAACTCTAGCAACTGGGAAACCTAATCCCCACACCTTCTGTGTGTTACTAGTTGCATAACTAGAGTCGATTCTCCTTTAACCTTAGGTTTCTTTTCGAGACCCTGTTGGTTAACGACATGAAGGCTTCATTGGGATTGTGAAGCCAGGCCCAACTATTATCTTGTAGTTGCGGGATCTGATCTTGTTGTTTCTATCGTGATTGAGTGCAATCGTAAGATTGGCTTGGGATTTATATCTCCGATAGGAAAGATAAAAAAGTAACCACAAACACCTTCGTCTCATCGTTTGTGATTCCAGAATATCTTTTTTCGCTAGTCGATTAAGATTATTGTGAGGTGATTGATAATACTGGGCTGTTCTTCGGGAATATAAGTCCGGTTTATCAATTGGTTCCTGTTCACCTTGATTTATCAAAATGCGGAACAAAAACTCTTGGGTATTTATGAGGGAGACAGATTTATTCAATCCTATAGATTTTTCTGTGTGAGACAGATTTGTCTATCAAGTCTTCGACTTTGGGTCGTAGCAACTCTTGGTTGTGGGTGAGAACAACTAAGGGAATCAAGTGCGTAGTATCTTGCTGGGATCAGAGACGTAAAGAGCGCAATTGTACCTTGAATCAGTGTGATATTGATTAGGGTTCAACTACAGTCCAGTCTGAAGTTAATTGGTAGTAGGCTAGAGTCTGTAGCGTCTTAATACAATATGGTGTTCAAACTGGACTAGGTCCCGGGGTTTTTTTTTTGCATTTGCGGTGTCGTCGTTAACAAAATTCTGGTGTCTGTGTTATTTCTTTTCCGCATTATATTTTGTTATATAATTGAAATATCACAGGTTGTGCGTTAAGATCGATCAATTAGAATATCCAACCTTTGGTTGTTGATTTACATTGATTGACACTTGTACATTGGTCTTTGGTACCGTTAAAGTTACTCCTCTTATATTCAATCGGGCTCGCAGATTTCTATTTGCTGATTGCGAATTGAATTAAGAGATAGAGATATTTATACTCTTTGATATACTTTATTCTAGATTGAGTCTGACTGTCTAGTTGATTCTCTAGAAAGTGTATCGGAGTAAGTCCTCTCAGATTTCCAAACGAATTGTTGGGTGTGGTTGTTAGACCCCCGCATTTTCACAAACTTATAAGGCTGAAGTGCAGGTGGTTGAAGCTTTATTCACAGAACCACTGTGCTGACGGGTTACGTCTTCGCAGAAAATTTGTCTGGGTCATTTCAAGGTGTGACACCTAGCTAGCTTAGATAAAATATCCGCTACTTTATTCTCCTCCTTGGGCACATAACCATAGTGCCAATAGTTAAACTTCTTAAATAAGCTCTTAATGTCTAAAATCAAATTACAAATTCTCCAGTCAATATTGAATTTTTCTTTATTCACTGCATCTGCTACCAACTTTGAGTCCAGTTCAAACTCTACTTTGTCCAACTTCAGTTCCTTAGCCCATAGTGATGCCTCCCATAATCCTTTGCATTCAGCTTGTTCTGGAATCACCGCAGTTGTTAAGAAGATGTGCATTGACCCCCGATGTGTACCTGAAGAATCACGAAGTATTAGACCAATGCCTCCTGTTTTGTTAATATGATGAAAAGAACCATCCGAGTTTATTTTAAGAGTGCCAATTGGAGAGCCTTTCCAGTGCAAGTTAGGAGATCTCTAAAGAGGATGTTGTGTTCTTATAGTTGTTGGTTTACATTCAAACTCAATAATTTCCTTCTTCCATTTAACAATGACAGAATATGGAGAAACGAAGTTTCCCTTAAAAACTTTGTCACATCTTGCATTCCATATACACCAAGCTACTATCACCATCTTGCAGATTTCTTCTTATTTTACTTGATTTTCCAGAAGAGTGTCAAACCAATAACAGAGCCATTCCACAAGATTGGTACCATTTTGAATATGAATACCTAAAACACCAAACCAAATTTCTTTGCAAAAGGGACATTCTAGAATACAATGAGATGAGGATTCCAAACTGTGAGCACAAAGTGGACAACTTAAATCTCGATTTTGAATGAAATGCATCAGTTTGTCTCTTGTAGGTAGGATATCCTTTATACATTTCCAGATAAATTAGACAATTCTTGGTAAGACTGACAGTTTCCAGAGTTTCTTAAAGATTTTATGCATCTTTTAACCCACTGATTGATTCAATTTCTTTCCTCAAACATCTTCTTGTATGCTGATTTCACATAAAATCTTTCATTCTTTTCTAGAGTCCAAACAATCCTATCTTCTTGGTGAGGATGGATAGATAAGTTAAGAATTAGCCTTGCAACTGGAGCTTCAAATAAAGAGTAAACATGAGTATAATCCCACCCCTCCATTTTCCGTTGAGAACAAATCATGAACATAAGTATAATTAAGGAAGTGAGTATCACCTGTTATGGGAATGAGAGGAGAGTTTAATTCAGGTATCCAATTATAAGACCATGTCATGATTTTGTGACCATCACCAACACTCCAACAACTGTACTTCTTGATGAATAGAAGTTCAGAACTAATGCTTCTCCGGGACCAAGTTGAATTGCAATTATTTTTTATTAAAAACCTGGCCATCTGGGAAGTATTTCGGCTTAAGAGATTTACCACATGCTAAAGTATCATCTGTGCATAACTTCCAAGAAGACTTGGCCAGAATGGCTCTATTGAATAGCTTGAGATCTCTAATTTAACTTGATTGGTGGAATCGAGGTACTTTTTAATTTAACTTGCAAATGGCAATGGGTGCTTGAAAATGACTATTATTCAGTATTATACCTAATACAATGAATGAATATTCCACACCAAATAGATCTCCAAGTTCAAAAAAATCCTGCAACATGAAAGTTTGTTTATTACTTGGGTTCATAATTCTCACGTTTGTCAAGTTTTTTTCATCTGATCATTTTCTTAGGTTGTGTGTCATACAAGGAGTACTGCAATTGAATTCTTAATATTTGTAATTATCAAAAAAAAAAAAAAACTTCAATCTTTGTAATATTTGTCATGTTAGGATTTAGTTTGATGGTAAGATGTGCGACTATAATGAAAATAAAATTGCATATAATAATTTATTTTATCAATGAATGCATATAAAATTTATAATAATGCTCAAGCTATTTGAAACCGTATGCATAGAAAAATGACTTTTACCTGTCGGCACTTAATCTCTAACTTAAAAATAGGTTAAATTGGAAAAATGATACCATCTTTTTTTCCGCGAACAAAGGGAGTATCCGGTAAGGACAAAGAAGGTTTTTTATACAAAGCCTTAAACATTTGTTATTTACTTCATCTAAAAGCCAGCTGTCAAGTAAGTAAAAATTTCTGAGTTGTAGAGGTGTAAATTGGGTTGTGCCAGCACGAGCACAGCCTAGCCCAGCACGCTAAAATTTGAGCCCAGCCCAGCCCAGCACGTGATTTAGCCCAGCACGGTCCAACACATTAGTTTCATGGGTTGTGCTGGGTTAGCCTAATCGGCACAATAGCACAACACAGCACGCGGCACGGATAAGCACGTGGCCTAGCACAACACATCACGTTAAGAAAGCACGTCATAGCATGCACAAGTACACCATATAACAAGACATAATACATCACATTTTGTGTATATTTCACAAAAGAGTCACTATTCTAGCTATTTTTTGACATTTTATGCTGGCTTATTTTTATAACAACACATATAATACTTAAATATTTGGAAAACATATTTCAATATCGTTGTTATAATGTCGTTACCTATATTAGACTAGAACATTAGTTTAAATGACAATGATCCAATTTTAAATTTGATGGGATATTTCTATTTATTGAATAAACTTGTTAATTTTACTTGAAATAATTTCAAATGATATGTTCTCGTGATAATGTCTGACTTAATGTATACCATTAAGTGACTTCAAATTGTTTATAACACTTATGCTAGCACGGCACAACACGTTTATTCGTGTGCTATGCCTAGCTTTTGACTAGTAAAGCACAGCACGGCATAGCACGTTTAAATCGTTGGCACGGCACAGCACAGCACGTGGCACGCGACTTCGTGTGCCGGGCTGTGCTGGGCCGGCACGTTTTACACCTCTAGGTACCAAGCAGGATAAAATTTAACCGCAATTCCCTCTCATTCGCATCTTATCAACTATGAAGGATAAAAAATCCCAAAAGAAAGACTTGACAAGATTCAGCGCCAGGTCTCCTTTTCCGTTGACATGAACAATACCCACATAATAAATAGCCTTCGGAATATAGAATACCTGAACTACCCAATAGAGACCTCTTCATATAATCACCCTGCTTGACATATCAAAACATTCTCCCCAAATAATATGTTTTAGCCCTAGAGGAAGACCAGCTGGTTGAATCTCATGTCCAGTCTCACCTGACCCATCTTCATTGGTGGCATACCTTCCTTCCTTCTTCACCTGAGCAAGTCCCTTCTTTTTTTCCAATTTTGCCAGATAATGTACAACTACACCCGCCGGATTAAATTGGAAATCTATTGGATCCTTCTGCCTAAGTTTCAACACAAGAAGCTTCACCTCAGGGCAACAACCCAGCTCACTCATAATATACTCGTCACATCTATCGCAAATATTGTTAGCATTAGCTGTGTCTTTGCATTTTCTATTACAACACACATCTAAATAATTGAAATTACATGGAAGTTTAGCCAAATTACACCGGACACGGAGATGAGAACGACCAAGTTTTCCAGCAAGTGTCACACCAGCATTTATTCCTGTATAGACATAACTCATCACTCTCCACGTGTCTAAGGAATTACACGTGGAGAACGCACAGCTTGGAACATCAAGACAAGATGCTACGTACCAACACCCAAGAAGCATCCAACGTCAGTATATGTTCATCTTCGAACTAATCCGACGGCTAGGAATCAGAGGGCACTAAAGGAACGAGCCACCGCGAAGCACCGAAGAACACCCATGGATTCACTTTACTCCATCTCGAGAAGGATCTAAGATCAACGGCAAAGATTAGCCTAACTGACACGGATGTGATGGGAGCCGCAGACAGCTGTCTGGCGTGTACAGACAGCCCAACCACCCGCATTAAATACTCTAGATATAGTGTACGTGTCAACCAACCTGTGGAGGAGAAAGAGGTGACCCGTCGTCACCAAGCATAAGCGCTGGGACATCGGTGGAAGGCGAAGACACCACCGGTATTAGCGCAAACAACAAGAAGATAAGGTGGCAGTCGACCGTAGCAGTGGACCCCACGCGCCATCCCTATAAATACCCATCTCCTCTAAGAAATAAGAGGTCGACCGGTTTTTAGTAACTATAGAAGAATATAGGAAAGAGAAATATGAAGAGTAAGTATGAATCATATTTCCCCTTTAAGCATCGTTATTCACTTAAAGTCATTCGAATATCTTTGTAACTCCTCAATACATAGTGAAACACCAATCCCGTGGATGTAAGCCTTAGTGCTGAACCACGTAAATTAATGTCTTATTTACATTTCAGCACCTTACTTTCTGTTATTAGTATTATACTTTATGATACACGCATCGTAACCACGTAGAATGGTTGAATCAATCCCCCCTGACTAGACAATGACGAGTCCGAAGACTCTGAGTCGATGAGTCATCGTGTTTAGTACCATTTCATTTCTGTTTTATTTCTTATAACATTTGTATTTACAAATACGAATATTGTTTGTGAACACGTGGATGCCATCGTAATTCTTGTGTTCACAATCTGGCGCTAGAAATAGGGAAGCTGTCCCGGTAAAAGATTTATCTTATCCTGTGATTGCTTATTTTCTGGCTCCCCGTACTATCCTCTAAATGATAGTGTTCGGATTTAAGCTGATCTTCGAAATCAATCCTTTAAAACCAATTTTCTGCGTAGGGTTTCAAGTTTATTATTCATGGATGATTTAAAACCACTATTCCTGTAGATTTATACTTCTCTTAAAAAGTATTTATGCTTTCGAGGCAAAAAACCCACAGATCTGCGCATTTTTTGAAATTTTCTATGTCTACCGAAGGTGAATCTTACAGATCTGTGTTTTCTTTAGTATGTTGCATATCCTCCATGCTTAAAATTTTAGGACTTGCGTTCTTCTTAGAAGTCTCCTCCCATTTTAAATAATCTACATATTTAAATGATCCTCCCGTTTACTTTAAATGATTCTCCCGTGAAAGAATTTCTCAGATCTATGAGAAAATCCATGTTTTCAATTATTGGATCTGCCTCTCCAAGTTTTCGTCTAAATTCATGATCTCTTAACAACTTTCTGTTGAGTCATACTCTTGGCCTACGTGCTTGGATTCACTTTGCTAACAGGATCCACATGGATATTGGATTTTCGACGATGTTTGAACCGTGCAGGCGAAGAAAGAAAAGATGGAAAACACGAAGGATGCAGGAAAAGCCAAAGCATCGTCCAAAGAAACACCAAGGACAACACCAGTCATGACACGCAGCAAGCAGAAGGGCGAAAAGCCGAAAATGACGAACCAGAAGACAGATGCGGCGGAAATCACCTCTCCATCAAATGCAAACGATGTAGAAGCGACAGCTCTCAAGGCAGTAGCAGCAAAAGCCGATGCAGCCAGAGCAGCGGAAGCAAAAGCTGATGCAACTAGAGCAGATGCATCCAAGGCCGACGAAGTAAAAGCTGCAGCAGCTACCCGCGCCCTCGAGCAACGAGAAGGATTTGTGGAATCGTCAATACCACAGCTAGCCTTCGGGATGCCACCAACGAACGAGCAGAACCAGACTCTGCAATTAACCCAACCTTTTCTGACAAGAAACCAACCCTTAACCCCACATGAGGAGATACAGGTAGTAAATATCGAACCTCCTATCCCCCTAATCCAAACGGTAGATTAAGATCATACCATGGCCCTTGGTGGGCAGGGACGGCACGATACCCCAAATCAAGGATCAAATCATTCCCCCCAGTTGATGGCAGAACTTGAGGAACTAAAGAGGAGCAAAAGGGTGTACATAGAGACGGTAGCGTTGCTAGCCCGAGAAAACCAAGAGCTCGGAGACAAGATCGCCCAAAGCTTAGGAGCAACATACCAGCATAACGAAGCCCTACACGAAGCTAACTCTAAAGCACCTGAGCAGAATCATGACCAAAGAATGGTCCTGACAAGTGCAACAAATCCTGAGCCGTTGAACCGAAGAGTAGCCAGAGGAAATAGATCCAGCGATCCAGACTATGTTCCAGAAGATTCAGACTATTTTGACAGCAAAGACCAAAGATCAAGGCGAAATGCAACCTACGATGATAACCGGCGTGCAATGGAGGATCTTCGTGCTGAAATGATGGCTGAGATCAAGCAACTGAAATCTAGACAAGGGGAGGGAGACTGGAAGAGATGATGAAAGAAGCCAACACCACCCCATTGGTACCACATCTCGCCAGAGCTCTCATTCCGCAGAAGTGTTCCATCCAAGCATTTGAATGTTATGATGGATCCAGCGATCCCGCAGCTCATCTTCGGTATTAAAATCGCATGCTAGCACGATGTGATCAGGATGATGCAATTCTCTGCAGATACTTCCCTTCAAGTCTGAAGGGATCGTCCCTCTCTTGGTTCGATAACCTTCCACCCAACTCCATCGACTCATATAAACAGCTTACCGAGAAGTTCTTAGGAACTTATATGTACAACAAGGATGTTAACGCAGGAATGGATAAGTTATTTTCATTAGCAATCAATTACAAAGAAACAACCAGGGAATACACCGACAGGTGGCACAAGATTTGCCGGGCAATAGGGAACATAGATCCGGTGGTCAGCATCAACTGCTAAAAATGGGGATTAGACAGAATGATCCCGTTATTTGTAGAAATTCATGGGAGTGTCCCAACGACCGAAGGAGATCTCCGAGTAATCATTGAAAAGCATGCGAGGCTAGAAGAAATCCAGCGGGAAAATCCCAGAGCCCAGACTCAAAGATCTCATCGAACTCATTCAGTGGAACAAGTCAGCGGATCAAAGAGGGGCGATTCAACGGAACGACCCAACGAAGATACGAGAGGACGAAGGGATGATCGTCGATGTGATGATCGTAAGTGTAAAGACCCTCAAGCTCGTCAACGCTATTTGACTGGTCTAGCGATGATCAAGTGACGAATTAGTTGATAATAACTCGATTAGTTTAAGACGAACGTTAATTATTAGGAATTAATCTAACAACGATCTAGATACGAAACTAGTATCGTCAGATATATCTCGAATAGTTATGCGAAATAGACTACTCGAACGTGTCATTTGAATACCGGACGGAGAAGATATCATCGGATAAAGTATGAAGGGTAAAATAGTAATTTCATAGCATAACTGTGTGGCTGTCCTTGTGTTCAACGGGTGTCTTGTAATTTTGGGTGTGGTCGTGTCAATACCTATCCGAGAAGATAAATTTGTATTTTCTTCATTCGATTCTTCTCATCTTCTTTCTTTCTTCTTCTTCTCTTTCTCTTTCGTCTTCTTCTCCTGTTCTCCCTTCTCTAGCAAATTCGAGAGATCAAACGAGAGATTTCTGATCGGTAGAAGGTGGAACCATGCATGGGGTTGGTTGTTGGTGATGGTACTGTGGTTGTTTGAACTTGGGAAGAAGAAGATGATGTTGTAAATCATGAGAAGAAGATTAGGTTTCAGAGTGAGGAATCGGAGAATTAAGTGGATTTGAGTACTTGGTGATGAATAACAAAGGGGTTGGTGTTTAATTGAAGACTTGAAGTCGATTCAGTGACGAACCATTGAAGAACCGGTGGGTTAGGGTTTCTGTAATTGATATAGAATTCGATTAAAGGTGATTAAGGAGAAGATAGAAGATGGGTTTGTCCTCAATTGGTTTTTAATGGAAGTTGTGAAGTTGTTATGAAGATTGATTAAGAAGTTGTAAAATTAGGGTTTTGTTCTTCCCCAAAACAGAAATTAGGTCTTCAGTGGAATTGATTCGGCATATCAACAATTCAGGGAATACGAAAGTTTGGGTAAGCTTTTAATTGCTTTAATTTCGATACTTGAGGATGAATCATTGAAATGTTGTGTTGTTTAGTTGTTATTGAAATTGTGTTATGAATTGGATATGAAGTAGATTTGTGGATGAAATAGGTTTGTATTGAATTACTATGGAACAGAATGAATAGAGAAAGTGTAAGAAAGTATGAAGGTTAACTTGGTGGTGCAGAAATGAGATCGAGTTAAGTATAGAATAAAACTGTGATGTAGTTTAGTTTAGAAGTGAATCACAGGGAGTTACTGGTGAATGAATATAGAACTGGGTAGTGATGAATCTGAAGAATTATTAAACCTGTAAAGAAGAGATTGAGCTGTAACTGGTTGTGGTTTAGAAACTATATGTATTGGTGTTGTTTTAATGAGATATTGCAAGATGTAATGATTTATGTTGAAGGTGTTGCAGTGACAGTTGAGTTTGTGTTGTGGTGGTGTTGTAATGAATTTGGTGAATGAGTATTTATCTGAGTTGTGAATTAGATAAACTGTAGTTGAGTTATGAGAATTACAAGGTTGAATTGAGTTTCAGATGATGGATCAATGTCTCAGTGATGTTAGGTTTTGATTTGAGAATGGTGTGTGTAGAATGTATGATCTGACCGTGGTGGAAGTATTTACAGGATTTAATGAATTAGAATGGTTACAGGTGTTGGTAAGAATTCATAGAAGATGGAATTGAGTATATGTTGGTGTTGTTGATCGAGTTTACAGTGGAGTTGTTCAACTAGTGATAGAAATGTAACTGAATTTCTATTATTGGTTGAATGGATTGGCAGAAGTTGTTCAATTCTGAGATGCTTTGGTTAGACTGTGTTTTGTAATGGTAATAAGTATGGGTAACTGGTGGTAGTATGAATGAACTGAGAATAGTGTGTGTGGAACGAGAGTTGCAGAAGGGATAAATGTTGGAGGTTTAGAAATGTATGTGCTGGTAGTGTGAATTGCAGGAATGGAAGTGAAATGGTGGTGGTCTGGAACTGGAATTGAAATGGCAGTGTTGTTGGAATAAGAGTTAAGAGAATGTGTTGATGCAGTGAGAGTTGTACAGGGTTGGAGTTGAGTTTTAAATGGGAGTTGAGGGTTATATGTATGAGACGTCGAAGTTGAGTGTTGTTGTTATTGGATTGTACTTAGGCCTGTGTAGTTGCGGTTCTGAGGTATGGTGGTGTTGTTTATATGATTGAGTTAGAGTTGAAGGGTAATCATAGGCCTGAGATGTGTAATTAGTAATGATGGTTGTAGAGAATGGCTAATATAGCTCCAGTGGAGGCCTGTTACTGCAATTGCAGGTAATCTTTGCTTGTAAATTGGTTATGAAGTTTACCTGAATTGATTGTATCTCAGTGATGAAGAATATTATAGATATAATTTGGTGAAGTGGATGTGAATAATCATTGTAGAATTTTATGATAAAGAAGAAGGATATGTTGTAGGAATTGAAGCTGCTTTGGCTCAGGCCTTGTGTTGTTTTATGAATTAGATGTCTGACTTAGTTAATCTGACTGAGTCAATTGTGTATCTGACTTACCTGAATCAGTCTTGTTGACTGAGTTGACCCAGACCGATTCATGTTTGACTCGTTGACCGAGTTGACCGATTCTTATTTGACCTTGACCATTGACCTGAATTTAGACGTTGACCGTCAGTTGACTCAGTGGACTGTTAATGACTGTTAGTTGACTCAGGTGGAAATGGACCTTAGAATAATGGGCTTGTTTAGTAAATCTTGGGCTTAGGAATAGTTATCCTAAATTGATGTTTGGACCTTTACGGTCCAAATTAGCTTTCGGTTCCTTCTACAAAGTTGTGGATATTCATAAGACTTAGTTATTGGACTGTAGAACCAACCTTATTGAATTATTAGACCTTATATATGCTAAAGATAGATAATAGAAAGTGTAGAACCATAAATGGGCTTAGAACCATTAGATAAATTTGTATGATTCTTGTGTGAGCCTTTTGGATAAACTCTTAGAGTTCTTGTATGATTAACAGTTAGTCTATTAACAACGATCGGTTAAAGGATGAACTAGTGGATTGTGGATCTCGAGGTAGGCGAGGCTTGTCATCAAAAGAGGTGGGAATCGATAACGAACTCTCTTGTATTCATTATTGTTTTACCAATCAATCTTGGTGTTATGAAATTCATGCATATCTTTGTGTGCTTTGTGTGGTATGAGATGTGTGCCGACACAATATCAGTATTCTATGGCTAGGGCGATACACCGCAATATTACACGGCTAGGGTGATACACCGCAATATTATTCTTCCTTTATATATATATATCAGTATTCTATGGCTAGGGCGATACACCGCAGTATTACCTATTCGGTGTGGAATTGGCATCAATATTACTCTTCCTTATGTGCGGCAACATACATCTCATACATGGATGTTTACTGTTATTTATGAATGTCTGTGAAGAAGTTTCTACATTATGTTTTATTTTCTTTCCTTGTATTACCGACTTTCGATAAAACCTGCATTGTCTTCGAACATATTAATGATTACTTGAAAACTAGTTGTTATTCCTACTGGGCACCCCTTCTAGGGATGATGTGCTCACCCTTTCCCACTTTCAGTTTCAGAGACAGATCAGAGTTGCGCAACGAAAGCTTCAAGGGTTGATTTCGCTAGTTAATTAACTTCTGCTATGTTTATTATGTTGTATATTTTATTTGTAAACCAAATGACTATTGTATATGTATCATTTGAGAGGAATGCTTGTATATATATATTTATGAGCGGGGTTAGTTTTGGGTTAAGTTTTTGTAGCAGATTTCTAAATTGAATGTTTAAGTAAATGATTTAGATTCTTAGTGCCTCTTTATTTTGGTTAATCTCTTGGATTAGTCAGCTGCTAGCTTAGGGGGCGCTACAGTAAGTTCGAAGACCAATTTTACACAAAGTTGAACACGAACTACACCCGCATCTTGAGAAAAATCAAGGATCGGGAAAATATGGAGTGGCCATGGTCCAAAGGAAAGCAGCCCCCAAGGTCCGAGAAGTCAAGGGATTACTGCGAGTACCACTGCTTCAATGGGCACCAAACCGAGAAATGAAAGAATCTCAAAATCATGATCCAAAAGCTAATTGACGCAGGTGACCTCAAGCAGTACATACAGAAGGCAAACACCGAAGATAGGACCAAACGAAGCAAATAAGTCCAGCTACCCGAGGGAAACCGAACGCTCAAAACCATCTCCTGTTCCGAAGCTACCGGACCCTCGCTGACGGTTCATATAGGAAAAAGGCTGAGAAAGCAATTCGAGGACTACTGCGAGCTATACAAAATCGATGGAGTAGAAGTTGACGAACACGAGCAGTGGATGAACGCGCCAATGACCTTTGAGGCTGAGGATGTCGAGGAGGACATGGAAGATCACAATGATCCTTTGGTCCTCAAATTACCAGTGGCAGGGTGTAATATCAAGAAGATCCTCATCGACGGATGGAGCTCGGTTAATGTTCTGTTCTATGACACATTCAAACGAATGGAGCTCAATGATGAACAACTGATGTCTTCGTACTATACCATCTATGGATTCAATGGGGCACCAACAAAACCATTAGGTGATATTGTCTTACAAGTGGACGCAGGACCAATGAAGGTGGATACTCGATTCATCGTAGTGGACGCACCTTCCCCCTACAACGCTATCATCGATATAAGATGGGTACACAAACTCAAAGGAGCGACAGCAACCTATCATCAATACCTTAGATTTCCAACACCCGAAGGGGTAATGGAGATAAAGGGAGATCAGGTTACGGCCCGAGAATTCCAAGCTCTACAGAATCAGCTCAATAACGAACAAGATGAGCAGCGGAAGTCTCAAAGGAGTCGAAACAAAGAAGCTGCTAAGGAAAAAGCAATTGATCTTTATCTCGAAGAAATCTCAGGGAAAAGTTTGAGTAAGGAAAGCATCGTTCTAAACACTGAGGCAAGCACCTCAACAGCTAAGGAGGCCGAAGAACCTACCAAATAACAATTAAATAATGTCCCTCTCCTAGGGGAAACAAAGCCTACGTTCACACCCGTGGAACCTGTGAAGGAGATCAATATAGGGACCAAAGAAAACCTGAAGATGATCAAGATAGGAACCTTGATGGATAAAGACAGAGAGTTAGCTCTTATCAAGTTACTCATAGAATATGCAGATATCTTCGCGTGGAAGTTAGGATACATGCCGGGAATCGACCCGAAGATAATCCAGCATGAACTTCGTATAAAACCAGGCACCACACCTTTCAGGCAAAAAGTACAAAAGGTAGCACCAGAGTATCATCAAGCAATCGAAAAGAAGCTCTGTAAATTGCTAGAAGCGGGATTCATCAAGGAGGTCAAATACCCAACATGGATATCGAATATGGTCATCGTGCCCAAGAAAAATGGAGGAGTAAGAATATGCATCGATTTCACCAACCTCAATAAGGCGTGCCCCAAGGACATCTACCCACTCCCAAGCATCGATCAACTGGTGGAAGCCGTTGAAGGATACGAAGAACTATCGTTTATGGATGGATACTCCGGTTACAACCAAGTAGCCCTGGCAGAAGAAGATCAACAACATACAACATTCTACACCCCGCACGACCTCTATTGTTACACAAGGATGCCCTTCGGACTTAGAAATGCAGGGGCAACATATCAGAGGATGGTCGATGCTATCTTCAAACCATGGATTTGGAACACCCTAGAAGTTTATGTGGATGATATGCTCGTCAAAAGTAAGATGCGTAAGGACCACCATCAAGACTTGAGGGATATCTTCGAAGCAATGAGAAAACGCAGCATGAAAGTAAATCCAGAAAAATGCACATTCGGTGTCACATCAGGGAAATTCCTAGGTTACCTAGTAACGAAGAGGGGCATTGGAGTATATCCTGCTAAGATCCAGGCCATCGTAGGAATGCCATCCCCGAAGAACCTGAAAGAAGTCCAAAAACTCAATGGATCCTTAGCAGCTCTGGGAAGATTCATCGCCAGGTCATCGGACAAATGCAAACATTTCTTCAATATCCTCAAAAAAGGAAGCAAGTTTGAATGGACCGCAGAATGCGAAGAAGCTTTCCAGAAGATCAAAGAGTATCTATCCACAATCTCGATCTTACAAAAACCCGACCTCGACGAGGTATTGGCTCTTTATATAGCAGCAACGGAGGATGCAGTCAGCGCGGTATTGGTCAAAACAAACACGAAGATAGAGCAACCAATCTACTACTTGGAAGAAAGAAATTACACAAAGATTGAGCAGCTCATCTTAGCACTAGTATGGGCAACCCAAAAACGAAGGACTTATTTCTTGACTCACTATATTCGTGTTCCATGCAAAGCACCGTTAGAGGCTATTCTCAAAAGCGCTGGAAAAGTAGGAAGGATAGCAAGGTGGAACACTCACCTCGATCAGTTCAACATTATCCATAAAATACAACATTCCCAGAAGTCACAAGTCTTGGCGGATTTCCTAGCAGACCTACCCTTGGACAACGACGAGGAAGTAAGGGGCGTACCAGAAATGGAAGAAGGCAAAGACCCAGTTGATGTCCTCGAACCTTCAAACCAAAGACGATGGGAAGTCTTCGTAGACGGATCAAGAAATAGAGAAGGGGCAGGCATAGGCATCGTAATCACTACTTCCACCGGAGAAAGGATCGTGCATGCGCTAAGATTGGAATTTAAAGGGCATACCAATAACATCGTCGAATACGAAACCGTGGTCCATGCTCTTTGTTTAATAATCGAAATAGGTATAATCGAGGTACGCTTGACAAGTGATTCACAGCTGGTCATACGACAGATAAGCCTGGAGTACAACGTGTACGATGAGACCCTCTCGGCATACATGGCCTTGGTCCAAACCCTTGCATCCCAAATACCTAGCATCAAGTTCCGGCATTTATGCAGAAAAGACCTTAGGCACGCTGATGCCCTTGCATACATAACGTCCATGTTGAAAGAAGAAAACTTCAAAGAAATCAAGATAACAAGAGTATACGAGCCCTCGGTTACTCCTCAGGAGTCCCTCGCTACAAATCGTGAAGACGATGTAGGGGAAGATATTGCTGACGAGGATGTTGGGGAAGATATCGCTGATGACTTTCACGAAGACGATATTATGACAAGAGCGAACGAACACGGAGACTTCAAAAACGAAGAAGACTGGAGAACCGAAGTCTATCTCTTCCTCAAAGAAGGAACGCTGCCTATGGACTTGAAACAGGCTAGAAAGGTGCAGTCAAAGGCAGGAAGATACGACCTTAGGGACGGTATTTTATACAAGAAGTCATTCCTTTGACCGCTGTTACGCTGCCTATCAAGAGAAGAAGGGCATCGGATTTTGAAAGACATACACTATGGAGATGCAGGCAACCATAGCAGAATGAGATCATTATCAGATAAAGAAAAAATACAGGGGTATTATTGGCCACAAATGATACGAGATGCTGCAAGAATGTCTAGGAGGTGCGAGGAGTGTCAGCGGTTTGCTAAAAGAATCCATGCTCCTGCAACGAAGCTGAATTCAGTGGATAGTCCTTGGCCTTTCTCTAAATGGGGCATAGATATCGTCGGACCCTTGATCGAAGGATCGGGAAAAAAATGATTCTTGATTGTAGCCACATATTACTTCAGCAAATGGGTAGAAGCCAAGGCCCTATCTAGAATCCGTGACTCCGACATATTCACATTTATCTTCTAAAATATCATTTGCAGGTTTGGTATCCCCGCAGAGATTGTCTCTGACAATGGCAAAAAGCTGTAGGGTAAGAACATAGACATGCTCTTCGATACCTTCAAAATCAGGAAGAATAAATCAACCCCCATCTATCCTCAAAGCAATGGACAGGCCGAGGCCACAAATAAGACCCTGGATCTTATCCTCAAGAAGCAGCTGGACGAACACAAGGGGCGGTGGTGTGAACAACTACATAACGTGTTATGGGCATACCGAACAACCCGAAGGTCAGCTACAGGAGAATCACCATTCCTCCTCACTTATGGAGCCGAAGTAGTCATCCCAACGGAAATCATCATGCCAACCACGAAGACTGAAGCATGGGAAAAGAACCTCACGACGGATATGATGCTAGAGAGGCTAGATGATCTGGAGGAAAGAAAGCGCTACAGAGAATGGAAAATTACCAACGAAGATTAGCAAGGGAATACAACAAGAAGGTTAAACTTAGAAATTTTTTAGAAGGGCAGTATGTGCTGAGAACTATACCCCAATACCAGCGAGAGAAAAAGTGGGGCAAGTTAGCACCAACACGGGGAGAACCATTTGTTATACACGACATCGCATGCAATGGATCTTATTATCTGCGTAACCTGAAAGGAGAAGTCCTCAGACACCCATGGAATGCAAAATATCTCAAGCCATTCTATCCATAAAAGCAACGCAGTTCTGCATCTGCGTGAAGAGCACCAGAAGAAGAAGACAACATACTCTATTTATCTATGGACGAGGAATAGCAGACCTCAAATCATTAATCGAACAAACTTTTTGCAAAATTTCTATTGGGGAAAGTAACCATATACAATCTCTCTGGACTCCCCTATCAGCGTCTATAAGTGTAGGACCACGGGGAAGGCATCCATCAGAAAGAGATACCCAACCAATCTAAAAGGCAAAGGTTCAGCGGAATGAATGCATGTACATAGTTCAATAATGCATTACATATCCGGGAATGTTGCTTTAACCCCCACCGTTTGGTAATCCTCTGGCCAAGGGTTAGCCAGCGGGGTGACAGGTCCAAGGCCAATAACTAAGGTACATATCCTCGTTATAACCGCCAAACACTATCAATTACTTAATTTGTCTTTTGTTTTGTTTTGACTAAGATTTACTCACTATCTAAACAAAACAATTAAACTAATCATACAGGTAAATTAGAATTGTACATATCCAAACAAACGATGATCCATTACATAAGAGTTGATTACAAGTTCGGGAGATTAAGACAAGAAATGCAAAAAATATACCAAAAAAGTTCCGAAGGCAAGTAATCAACAAAGATCAGCAAATAACAACAAATATGACAGACTACTTCATACTTCCCCTTGGAAGACTTGATGTGAGCAGCAAGGTTTCCTTTCTGAAACGAATGAACGCTTCCTCCCGAAGAAGGACCAGAGGAAGAAGTTAAGGGCTCGGGCATAGGCCGACGAGGATAGCTCTTGACAATGCCATGCTCTTTCTGAAGACTTTGCTCGATCCTGGTCAGAGTCTTATTAATCTTTTCGGCAAGCTGGCAACGAGCCTTATATGTGATCATGGTGGTTCTCAGCTCCGACTACGACAACAAAGATGTCAATCGATTTACTTCCTTGGCTGCTTCCTTTGCTGCGGTGTCCCGAGATCCAGCCAAACTCTCATAATACTTGGTCTGGCCCACCTGTTGTACTAGGGCAGATTGAGTCTTTTCAAGTTTTTCATTTGCAAGGTCAAGCTGTCCTTCGAGCTCTGAAAAAGAAGACAAAGTTGGGTTAGAAAACTATAACCGTAGAACTGTTCGTGACCAAATAATTGTATACCTTCGACTTTAGCCGAAGCTATCTCATACTCATTAACTACAGCGTCTCGAGCGTCGTCAAGAAAATCGTACTCGTCTGAAATTTTCTTATAATCCAATCGAAGATTTGTAAGAGCAAACTGACACTCATCCAACTCTACCTGCTTCATGGAGTCTAAATAGCAAAGATGGTTGACTTCATTGTTCATTTCTTCTATGCCTTTAGTAAGCTTGTACATGTTAACTTCGAGGTCTTTCTTAGTATCCAC
This sequence comes from Papaver armeniacum, assembly GCA_023531295.1. Classification (NCBI taxonomy): domain Eukaryota; kingdom Viridiplantae; phylum Streptophyta; class Magnoliopsida; order Ranunculales; family Papaveraceae; genus Papaver; species Papaver armeniacum. Next base: position 976,238 of record JAJJWW010008436.1, read on the forward strand.
TAAATGAGCAACATCAGCTCGAGAAGAGGTTAAAGCATTACTAAGGGCATGAGCCTCGGCTCTGGCATCGTCCTTCTCCCGAACAAGTCGTTGTATATAATCCTTAACTTCAGGGTCATGGGACGACCGAGCTTGGCGTAACTCTTCCTCCAAATGTGTTACCTTAGCCTCCAAGCTAGTAGCATTTTCACAAGCAACACGAAGGTCTCACGAGTCCATAACAAGGTACCGTTAAACTGACGACGATCGGTGTTGTAACTGTTCTGCATATCAATCATTTGAGTCCGCTTCTCTCGCCACTGAGCTACTAGGGTATTATGCTCATCGGCTCGAGCATTCAACTTATCGGCTTCACTCTTAATTTTCTCCACTGATTCCCTGATCCGAGAAGCTTGCCGAGTCCTCTCATTCCGAAGCCATACCAATTATCTGGTAACGCCCGCTAAAGATAGGGCGGGGAGACTCTGATAGCACATTAAAAAGCCAAAAGAGAGATCCAAAGAGGAGAATAGAAAAAGAAAACAAACCTTTAGAAGATGAAGCATCGTTGCGGGCCTTTTCCAAGTCACTACGAACCAATGCAAGTTCAACACGAAGCTTCTCCTCCTCGACACCAAGCTGCTCTTTCCCCTTCAGCTGGTTTTTCAGTTCCAATATTTCCTTATCCTTAGCAGAAATTAGCGCCTCAGCAGCGTTCAACTCTTCTTCCCAGTGACGAAGCTTTGCCTCCAGTTTGAGAGCTTTCGCTTTGAAAAATTGGTACAGAGTGTGGTTGCAGTGCTCACTTCTCATTATCTGCGTTGATAACAAGCAGGTAATGACCATCAATAAAAATTCATATAAGCAATAAAACAACGGAATCTACGACGACTAACCTCGAGAACACGCTGCTGGGGAAAACCATACTGATACCCATCAGCGATAACCATCATATCGGCAATGGAAGAAGGGGGATCGACCAGTAAGCTGGTAGAAGTAGCACCCAAATCCTTCTCCCAAGCTTCGGCAACATCATCGTGAGACGATAACTGCATCCTTTGGCGAGTGAAGGCATCAGAATTTTTCTCACCAGGCATCACCGGGGCAGGGTTCGGCACAAATATCAGATTTTTCTTCATTAACCCATCCAGTGTGGCGTCATCACCGTCCTGCATCATGGCCATATCAAACCCCTCTGGAGATGCACCATTAGAACTCTTCGTGGCCCCGAGCTCTTAGTTAGCGTGAGCCGCATCACCTTCGCCACCCAAATTTTCTTCCTGAGTAGCAGCTTTTTCACCACCAGTCCCAGCCACTTCCCCATCAGCTGTGTTCTCACCTTCGCCCCCATGAACATCCCATTCATCATTTGGCGAAAGCAGAGAGAACTCCTCAGCTAAACCCATGGCGGCGGTAATATCCATCGGACCCTCAGCGGAATGAATTTTACCAAAATAAAATTCTTGAATAGGGTTTGTTGACTGAAGCTCAGCACCCTCATTCCACTGATCTTGCACCGATCCCACGGGAGGATCGTTCATCGGAATATTAGACATAACTTTCTCGCAACCAGTAACATCACCACCAGGAGCAACCTCCTCTTCGTTGGTGCCATTACCAATATCTTCGTCACCCATGTGATTATGAGGAGAGGTATTTATTCGTTCCTCATCATTAGTAACCTCCTCTTCGTCCTCGATACCCTCATCGTTCATGGGACTGGTGACCTCATCTTGAGTGTATGTCTCCTCCACAGGGCAGTGGAAGACTGAACCGGGCCGATCTTCTTTTTCTTCTTTGCCTAAGGAGGTAACACTCGATGTATCAATACGATGACTATTATTTCCTTACTTCGTGTTACCTTAAACCAAGAAGAAAAGGGGAAATATAAAGAACCATACCTTGGCAGCGGCATTACCCTTTGAAGGAAGGATAGCATCGGAACTTTCATCTTCGTCAGCAGTGTCAATATATACTCAAAGTTCATACCGTCGAAATTCAACCGCCAGGGGCAGAAGTCACCATAGCGAGCTCGAGCGCTATCACGAGGCTGACTGCCAGCAACAGGACGCCATCCATGATGCCCAGGAATCCAGCCATAATCTCAAGGACCAACAACTTCAATGATTGTGGCATGTTATTCATAATCATGATCACGCTTAAGCCTTTCACGATTAGGAAAAAGCTTCTGTTGAGAAGACCCCTCGGTACCGGGAACGTAGTGAAGCTTCGAATCACTCACTTCACTTAAAAGACGAACATCACCATGAGAAGCAGGAATGGTACGAAGACCAACACTCCATGGCTTGCGATTTCTACTATTGATATAGTCTCCAAAAGAAGCGTTAAAATTTGCAGGAGTATACAAATCTCTCTTAGCAAGATCATGAGTATAGCAGGTCATCATCGTTTCACCCTTGCTCCGAAGGTAACACTCTTTCAGAATCCGAAGATAATTCCCACTTAGCTGCACCACCAAGCGACAATGAGTATTATGAGTGGAACCTTCGTGATCGGCCAGAACATCATAATAAAAGGAATCCCCCGACTTATACAAAGGCAACATCAAACCCGCTTCGAAATCCCCCACAATGGTCAGCAAATTAAGATCATCGTACTTATAGTTCACGATCATATCATAGGTAAGGTCATCGTCTGGTGCATAAAACTTAACATCAAAGAACTCAAGGCCATGTTTCACCTTGAAGGCTTCAAGATCAACATGCTTGAAAGTAACCTTTTTCTTGGCCACCGAAATGATTCGTATAGCGGAAGCAACATCAGAACTAGCGGGTTAACTCAACAACGGTTTCTTTGACTTGGGAGGACTCATATCAGAACCTTTCCTTTTGGCCACCGGATTCGTCGGAAGGCCTGCCAGGGGCACAGCAGCTTTAACAGAAGTTTCTTTCATCGTAGCAGTGGCTTGCGAAGCCTTAGATCCAGAAGGAGGCATCGTGGTTTGAGGAGGCATGAACCGAAGAGGTTGAATATTCATCGGTTCGGCACGATGAGGAGAAGGCTGTTGCGCATTTCTAGGCTCAACGCGTTGGGGAGAGGGATTAGTCACATGACGATTAACCACATACCGAGATCCTTTCGGTGGATCCCCCTTCTTCGTAATAGAAACCCTTGGACCCGATGATGACGAAACCTTCTGGGCACGAGGATCTGGTTGGGATGACCTAGACGGACCACCCCTCGGCGGATATATATCGGGACTTCTACGTGGGGGAGACCTGTAGGGACCCGGTGACAGTGTCTGGTATGGAGCCCGATGACGATCAGACATATCTACGAGGGGCAAGAAAAGTACTACGAAGATCAGATGAAACGAATGATCAAAAGTCGTAATTATGCAAACTTCCACAATTGATCAGAAATATCATCCAAAAACCCTAGAATCTGCGAAAAGGAAAAACCCTAATCTGTTTGAGGACATCGAAGACAAGCTTAAATCCTCGGATGGGAATCCATAAGCTTTGTGATAAAGAACAGGGGCAAGTATATATATACTTTCGTATATCTGTTCTTCGTCACAAAGCTAAGAACACAGCAGCAGAAGCTCAACAATCAATCAAGATCAAAATAAATATAATTTCATACCTGTATCAAAAACTCTATGAGTAGAGCAAAGACGATCAATGAGAAGATGATGAACAGCAACAGCAGTCAACTTCTGCAGATCCTAAGAAATTATATCCCAAGCAACACTAGCAGAAGTTAATAGCAAGAAAACAAGAATGGAGAATTTTCGGACTGACAAGAGAATGAAATTTATTTCAATAACCCCATCTCTCTTATTTATAACCCAAACGATATAACTGCCCCGTGCTTCAAGGAGAAGTTAATACTGAGAATGGGAAACGTGCCTTAAGGATAGGGAGGAGTTAATGAAGAGAGTGGGGTTGACTGTGAAGACAGTTTTCCCCAAACTTTGACCATTAATTCAAATCTTGGAGAAAAGGGGCAAATTGTATACACATAACTCATCACTCTCCACGTGTCTAAGGAATTTCACGTGGAGAACGCACAGCTTGGAACATCAAGAAAAGATGCCACGTACCAACACCCAAGAAGCATCCGACGTCAGTATATGTTCATCTTCGAACTAATCCGACGGCTAGGAATCAAAGAGCACTAAAGTAACAAGCCACCGCGAAGCACCTAAGAACACCCAAGGATTCACTTTATTCCATCTCGAGAAGGATCTAAGATCAACGACAAAGATTAGCCTAACTGACACGGATGTGATGGGAGCCGCAGACAGCTGTCTGGCGTGTGCATACAGCCCAACCACCCGCATTGAATACTCTAGATATAGTGTACGTGTCAACCAACCTGTGGAGGAGAAAGAGGTGACCCGTCGTCACCAAGCATAACCGCTGGGGGCATCAGTAGAAGGCGAAAACACCAGCGGTATTAGCGCAAAGAAAAAGAAGATAAGGTGGCAGTCGACCGTAGCAGTGGACCCCACGCGCCATCCCTATAAATACCCCTCTCCTCTAAGAAAGAAGAGGTCGACCGGTTTTTAGTAACTAGAGAAGAATATAGGAAAGAGAAATAGGAAGAGTAAGTATGAATCATATTTCCCCTTTAAGCATCGTTATTCACTTAAAGTCATTCGACTATCTTTGTAACTCCTCAATACATAGTGAAACACCAATCCCGTGGATGTAAGCCTTAGTGCTGAACCACGTAAATTACTGTCTTATTTACATTTCAGCACCTTAGTTTCTGTTATTAGTATTATACTTTATGATACACGCATCGTAACCACGTAGAATGGTTGAATCAATCCCCCCGACTAGACAATGACGAGTCCGAAGACTCTGAGTCGATGAGTCATCGTGTTTAGTACCATTTCATTTCTATTTTATTTCTTACAACGTTTGTATTTACAAATGCGAATATTGTTTTTGAACACGTGGATGCCATCGTAATTCTTGTGTTCACAATTCCCTCGAATACTTGATGATAAAAAGAACATCCATCTTCTGAGAACCGAGCTGAAGCAGTGATTGGCCCTCCTAGATCATTGTGTACAATAACTCCATATCCTCCGTAACGTTTTTTCTTATTGAAGTAAGCATACACATGAATCCAAGTGAAAGGTTCACGTCTTCCGGCAACTGAGTCTTCACATGATTTCATCAATTTTACAAGGTGTTCGTCTGACACGGGCCAACCATCAAACCAATTAGACACCATACAACTGAGGGCAGAGAAACTTGTACGGTTCAGAGCCTCATCCTGCAAACATCTTTACTGTCATTACATCATCTGAAAATATACTGGAAAGATAGATAAAGTTTGGGGCTGCGAAGGTTGTCATATACGTGCTCCTCAATTGTTTATTTATAATTGCATCAAAAGAAATTTGGAAAAACAAAAAAAATGAATTATTATTATTACTCACTGTATTTTGTTCTGTTGGTGTTGTATCTTCTTCATCATCTGTCTCAACTTTTCTTGGATATTCTTCTTCTGAGTAGGAATATTCTACAGAACTCGTAGTAGAGAGGGTATCAAATTCTGTTTTCAGTGGTTTACTAGATTCTCCAATCGCCATAGAGGGAACAAATTCATCTATTTCTAACGCCATAAAGAGGGCAGAGGGACTTGCACGGTTCAGAGCCTCATCCTGCAAACATCTTTATTGTCATTACATCATCTAGAAATATACTGGCAAGATAGGTAAAGTTTGGGGCTGCAAATGTTGTCATATACGTGCTCCTTGATTGTTTATAGAAAAATTTCTTAAACATATGTCAAAGAAACTTTTAAAGTAATAGAAATTCTAAGTACCATCATAACTAAATCTTAAACATGATAATAACTACGCTTTATGTTGCGCGCACAGACTGAAAAGGGAAAGTAATTTACTGAGATTCTAGAAGGTGTAAGTACAAAATTTACTATTAAAAAATGCTCGGGGTAAGAAAAATCCAAGCATGCATAACAGAATTTGGAACCAATAACACATTGAAAGTCTCCTCTGATAATCTAACACGCCCTCTAGTTGAAGAGATGGACAATCAGAATTCTATTCACGCTCTCCATAATTATGAGTTGAGGAGGCACCTCATATTCTAATTGGTATGTTTAAACTACCATAGAAAAATGTATATTTAATCACAGGCACATGATAAAGAACCGTAAGCGCATCCGAAACTTGTACTACTCAAAAATCAAACAAAACCCAAATTCAAAATTAAGAAAATATAAACCCTAATTACCTCAAACAAGAGCAGCATAACTAAACATAGACATAGCCAGCATTTATCTTATTTATTTCAGAGAGAGTAAATAGGGAATTTCTGGTGATAAAGGTGATACCTTTATCTGTTCTGTACAATTACAATCAACATTGTTTTCTTAAGATTCTGATATGCTAGATTTTAATGGGAAGAAGATTAAACCTTAATCTAAACTATGGGTTACAAAACAAACTTTATTCGTATCTAAAAGATAATACTGGATTTTAATTTTAAAAATCCTCAACCCAAAAAAACTCCAAAAAGATTTCGAAAAATTATAATTTTCCGAGAGAGAGATGTACCAGATATGATTTAGTCCTTTTAAGCTCAAATTCCTTGCTTGTGATCCAACACTGTGTCTTGTAGTTGGAGAGATCCGAGAAACAGAGTTTGAAAGAGAAGAACGAAGAACAAGAACAATCTTTTTTTATGACTGCGAAGTGCGAAGTTAAACTCCCCAAAAAGTCTAAACCTACCGGCCCAATAACACCTTAAAAACGAACCGTTTTTTAGGGACCATGGTTTTTTTGGGGGACCATGGTCTTATTAGGCCACCTACCCTACAATGTTAAGGGATATCCTAAAATCATGAGATCACTAATTTAGCCCTTACCCTAATTAAAATTAACCCTAATCTAATAACCGTCCCTAATCTAATAACTACCCTTGATTAAAATTAACCCTAACTTAATCTAAAACAAAAACAAAAGAATCTAAACCTAGCCGCACAAAAAACTAAGTTCACCTCTTCTTCTTCATAAAATTTTCATCGTCGATTTATCAATCGAGTATAAGAATGGTTCGTCGAAAGAAAACCAACCGAGTCCCAGGAACAGGTCCCCCATTAGGATATCTAGCAAATCAGCCAAGTGATTTTGAGATTCATAAAGAAGTGGAACAACCAAGTGAAGCCATAATCCAGTATAATAGACGCAGTAAGAAGCCTGATTCTGCCATGGGACCGATTCGCAGGTATTTTCCAACAAACCCATACTTTTAATTTGATTTTGATTCGTTTAATTGAATAGAAATCATCAAAATATGGTTCATATGGAAGTTACAGTGCCATGTTCGGTTAGAACGCGTTTCACAAAAACCCTAGTTTCTTAACCGAACTTCCTGAAAGGAAGAACACGAAGAATAGTTTCCATAGGATTTAAAATTAGGTTACCGAACTGCGAGTTCGGTTTATTCGCAAAAATTTTGAAAACTATTTTGTAACAGAACTCTACCCATATTACAAAAAAAAAAAAAATCCAATGTAACCGAACTGTGTTATTTTGACCACTATGTTGAGTTTTCATTTAACCGAACTTTTACAACTCTGTTCGGTTGATTCGCAAAAAAATTTGAAACTGTCAAGTAACCGAACTCTACCCATATTACAAAAAAAAAAAAAAAAAAAAAAAATCCAAGGTAACCGAACTGTGCTATTTTGCCCACTATGTTGAGTTTTCATTTAACCTAACTTTTACAACTCTGTTCGGTTGGTTTGCAAAAAAAATTGAAACTGTCAAGTAACCGAACTCTACCCATATTACAAAAAAAAAAAAAAAAAATTCCAATGTAACCGAACTGTGCTATTTTTCCCACTATGTTGAGCTATCAATTAACCGAACTTTTCCAACTCTGTTCGGTTGGTTCGCAATTTTTTTTAAACTATCTAGTAACCGAACTCTACCCATATTACAACCTTGGCTAATTGCATACATGTGGAGTTCGGTTACATGATAATTTTATCGGGATAACCGAACTCAGCGTTCGGTTTGTAAAGAAAGTTGACAACTAACCGAACTTTACGTATACTAAGTCAAATTTTATTGTACGTAAGTTCGGTTAGATAGTTGGTTGGTATGAAGTTTGCGAACCAACCGAACTTTATACACTAATGTGAAATCTTATTTTACGTAAGTTCGGTTAGCTATTGATTGCGAACTAACCGAACTTATAGACCCTAAAGTTCGGTTACATTCCGTCCAAACCGAACATAACACTGTAATCCTATTTACAAAGTTCGGTAACATGTTCGTTAACCGAACTTCAAAAAAACCTCCATTATTGGAGAGTTCGGTAACCTGTGTGTTTAGAAAAAGTAACTGAACTACACTTTCAGATGAGTTCGGTTACATGTTCTTCACACAAGGTAACCGAACAAGCCCAAATCTACTTAACAAATTCACATTTTTTTGAAAATTTGGACCAATTCAACCAACATTATCTAAGTTTAGAGCATACTGGGTACCCAAATAGTCTTCCTCCGGTTGTGGTTGGTAAAATCCATCGTTTTCATCTTGAGATTGGCTTTGGGGAAGAATACATTCACCATCTAAGAAATAATTCATATCCGGATCATTGTGAAGATTGACATATACTCTAGGAGAGGAAGGAAATGAACATTTAGTGAACTCAAAAAAAAATTTATTTTCTATGTTTTTCTTCTTCATCTTCTCTAACTTTATTCTCTCAATAATTCTACTTCTTTTTAAAAAATCTGATTTTTTAATCTCAAATCTTTATTCAAAATCATTTCACAAATCACACTAACTAATAATTACCCAAAAATAATCAGAGGGTAATTTAGGTATTATAATAAATATCTAGATGAGGGGTGACCTAGATTTACTTCTAATATCTTACCCAAAATAAAAGAATGGTCCCCCAAAAAAAAAGGCTGGTCCCCAAAAAATGGTTCTTAAAAACCGTCTCCTCTCACATTCTAAATATAGTTGGGCCCAAAAGGATGACCCCCTACTAAATATCAGTGGGGAGGGGGTCGTCCTTATGTGAGAGGGAGGTTTTTACAATGTCCCTTTAAGAGGTACGTATAGAAGAGTTGTAAACTCCCTCCGATAAGATACATCTAAGCAGGAAATACTCTCTTCCCGCTGTTTCTAAACTCATGATGCCGCAAAACCCAGTTATTCAATGTCCTGCTTCTACTTCTAACATGGTGGTGAATGATAGTATCATGACTCCAAGTGATATTATTTTAGATACTCAGATGATTCTCCTAATGCTCTTCTTAGTGACAAAGGAAAAGCTAAAGATAATATCCAAAATGTTGAAAATATTGTTCAAAAAGGGTTTGGCAAGTAATCTACAAATGGGTCCTTTTGTTAATCGATCAACTGCTCTAATTATTTTGATGTTGGTCTGATTCAACAAAGCTCAACTCAGTTAAATAATGGTTATCAGTCATCTTCAAACAAGTTACTACTTAGAATGTGACAGTTGATGCATCAATTTCTATCGTTGAGTCTTCAAATCGGGGCCCGAATCGAACCTCTAACTCATTTAGAAGGTTCAAAACAACGGCTGCTCCGACTCATAATCCTGATATCACTAGAGAAGAAGTTATTTTCTCAGTTGTTGAACATGATGCTCTATCAAATCTCAAAAGAAGATCAACCCCAGAGCTGATTTGAGAAAATGTACCAAAGCTATCTCTTTTACTCTAGCTAGTATAGTAGTCATCCCTGAACAAAGTGATGATTCTGAACCTAGTATAGTAGTTATCCATGAACAAAGTGATGATTCTGAACCTGATTATGCAAAGCTATGCCCTTCCATCACCAAATTGGGAGACCTCCCTACTATCAACCTATCTAATTGTACTCTCAATACTCATTCCTTGGTTGACCCTTATGGTAGTTATAATGTACCTGCTGACGATTCCTCGAGCAACAATGGTGTCTGCAATAATTCTCTTCATGCGGTTGCTACTCTGAGTCTCAATTCTACCTAAGATGGTACTCAAATTGGTGGTTCTACTAGTGCTCAGCTTGGTGGTGGGTTTGATTCTACCAATCAGGTAAACGCAATCCCCCCCCCCCCTCTAAATGATCCTCTCAATGTTGTTTTGCCTATGAATCTTACCCTATGAATAATGCCAATATGATGTGCTGGAATGTTAGAGGTTTTGATAAAAAAACTGCTAATAAGAAGCTTAGTATTCTATGTAGAAACATCAACCCTGATATTATTTTCCTTTGTAAGACAAAGATGAATAAAGATTTGGCTGCTAGAAGACTCGAAAATATGGGTTTTCCTTGTACTTTCGATGTTCCAAGTATTGGAAGAAGTGGTGGTCTAGTGCTGGCCTGGAAAAAGAGATTACTCTCAATGTTTTATCCTCAAGCTCGAGAGGCATCTCTCGCTACTAATGATATTATCCATTCTAAACTTTGTCATATCCACTTCATTTATGGTAAACCTAATAGTAGCTTAAGACAAGCCTTCAGGGATAATCAATGTCAAAGTCTATCCACACCTCTAGATGAATTTGTTTTCTTTGTAGGTGACTTTAATGCCCTCTTAGGTACTGAGGACAAGAATGGTGGCTTAGAAGTAGTTTTGATTTTTTTTTAAATCTTACATGATCTTGGTTTTTCTGGTCCTAGATTTACTTGGTCTAATATGCAACAAGGTGATGACCTTATTCTTGAAAGATTGGATAGATGTCTTATTAATCAAATTGCTGAAAAATTATTTCCTAAACTTTGTGTTAATAACTTGCCCAGAGACTCCTCTGATCATTGTCATATGCATATTGGCTTTAATTATGATGATATTAGCATGCCTAGGCCTTTCCATTTTATTGCAAAGTGGATTGAAGATCCCACCTGTAGAGACATCATAGCTAATTCTTGGTCTGTTAATGTGGTAGAATCTTCTGCTTTCAAACTGAAAGCTAAACTTCTTAATACTAAAAAAAGGCTTCCGTGAGTGGAAAATATCCTCTTTTGGTAACATTAAGACCAATATCAGAACTGCTAGGGAGGATTTAGTTGATATTCAAACTTCTAACCCAACTGACTCTAATTCCATTTCTAGACTTAGAGCCAAACTGGAGTAATCGTATAACCTAGAAGAGTTATACTGGAAGGACAAGTCTAGGAAAGTTTGGCTCATGGAAGGAGATAGAAACTCTTCTTATTTCCATAGAGTCACTCTTTTCAGAAGAAATAGAAATGCCATCTGTTGGATTTAAATCAACTCTGGAACTAAGAATCTGTAGACAAATTCAGGATATTAACATGTTCAGGCTCATGGAAGGAGACAAAATCTGTAGACAGATTCAGGATATTAACATGTTCAGGCTCTGGAACTAAGAATCTGTAGACAGATTCAGGATATTAACATGCTTTGGCTCATGGAAGGAGACAGATTCAGGATATTAACAGTCTATTAACAACTGTAGACAGATTCAGGATAGACATGTTCAGGTAACTAAGAATCTGATTTTCTGTTAATCTTGGGCAGGGTTTGATTTTTCCGAACACAGAGTCGCACCTAGCCTTCCAAACAAACCAGCAGATGGTAGCACACATGCTTTCCCAAGACCCCCATTGAGTTGGAGGAATTCTTCTAGAGAACCAACTATTACACCATTTAGTTAAATTATTAAAGCCATTACAAGCAATTTCAAGGTTGATGGAGCAGTGAGCCCAAACTGCTTTGGCAAAGCTGCACTGCATTAGGGAATGCTCACCAGGTTCAATGTAATTATTACACAAAGTACAAATAGGATCAACATGATTACTATATCTAGCAAGATGACCACTAAAAGATAACAAATTACTTTTCATTTTCCAGATGAAAAATTGGACTCTAGGAATGACTTTTAGTTCACTGATTTTCTTAGCTAACAGATCACTAGGTTGAACAGCTTTCTTATCAATGAGATTGTATAAAGACTTACTAGTAAAGTTTCCTTGCGGGTTATCAATCCATCGTAACACATCCTCAAAATTCTTATTAGGAGTGATAGTTAGGATTTCGGATATAACATCCCACTCAAACAGTTGGTTTAGGACCGCAATGTTCCAGCCACTATCACTCATTAAATCTCTAACAAGAGTAAACTCACTGTGATTACCTAGACCTTCTAAGCTTATCGGCTTGCCTTCCTCATCAGGCACCCAATTGTTTTTCCAGATATTAACCTGACACCCATTGCTTATTTGCCAGATGTTATAATCTTTTATGATCATTAGCCCTTTATAAACCCCCTTCCAGGCCCAAGAAGATCCATCATTGCATATAGCATGGAAAGGATTGGTAGTAAGGAAGTATTTCCCTTTCATAGTTTAGATAAAACAAAGTTTGGCTGATGGAATAACCTCCAACCATTTTTAGCAATCAAAGATAAGTTCATAAGATCAAGTTTTTTGAGGCCATTGCCTCCTTTTTCCTTAATTTTACATAAACCCCTCCAACCAGTCATATAATAACCTTTTTTTTGGTCCAAGTTTACCCCACAAAAAATACCTTATTATGTTAGTTACTCTCTTGACAGTGGTTTGAGGTAATATAAAAGTAGACATAGAATAGATAGGGACAGACTAAAGCATAGCTTTAGCCATGATACCTCTTCCAGGGGGGACATGGACTCACTCTTCCACCCTTTTAATCTACCCTCCATTTTATCATACAGATTTTCAAAGCAAGCAACTTTAGATTTATTAGTGAAGAGAGGGCCACCTAAATATTTATCATCCAATCTTCTTCTTTTTTTAACCTTAAGAATGTTTATGATGTCTCTTCCCTTATTGTTAGGTATGTGAGGGGTAAAGAAGATGCCAGACTTAAAGAAATTTATCATCTGCCCAGAGGACCTACTATAGTCTTCGAGGATGTTCAACAGATTTTGGCTTTGGGTGGTGTTAGCTTTAGCAAAGATTAAACAGTCGTCTATAAAGAGTAAATGACTTATAGCAGGAAAATTTTTGTTAATTTTGAAGCCATAGATTAGTCCATGTTGCTCTGCATTGGAGAGACTCCTGGAGAAGAACTCCATGCAGAGAATAAAGAGGTAAGGGGACAAAGGGTCCCCTTGTCTTAGGCCACGAGAAGGTTTGAAAGGCTTGCACATAACCCCATTCACTAGAATAGAAGATTGACTAGTACTAATGCACTGGTAAATAAGGTTACACCAATCATCACAAAAACCCATTCTACGAGAAATGACAATAAGAAAATTCCATTCCACACGATAAAAAGCCTTGGACATGTCGATTTTTAACCCCATAAAATCTGTTTTGCTTTTCCTTTTTTTCCTCATAGCATGTATTATCTCATGAGCAACAAGAATGTTGTCTGAGATAAGACAGTGCACAAACGAAGATTGGTATGGAGAGATAAGTCTGTCTAGGAGAGGTTTTATTCTGTTAGATATGACCTTAGAAATGATTTTGTAAACAATGTTGCACAGACTTATAGGCCTATAATCACTAGGGCCAGTAGGATGAAGGACTTTGGGGATTAAGGAGATAAATGTCAAATTCAATTTAGTTAACATGTGACTACTATTGAAAAACGCAAAACAGTCTCAATGACATCATTTTTAACAATGTTCCAATTTTTTTTGAAAAAAACAGGCCGGGAAACCATCAGGTCCAGGGATGGAGTTTGGAGTCATGCCAAACAAGACATCATGAATCTCCAATTCAGTGGGAGGTTCCATTAACTTCTCATTTTCAATATCGATAGAATGATAGAAGGAACAAGATTAATTATGTTTTCATTAATGATAGGGCCATAAGTGGCTAAAAGAGTTTCAAAATGAACATTTAAGCAATTATCTATGTTATCTCTACCCTCAATCCAGATATTGTTATTGTCATATAGGCCATGAATGTTGTTTCTCCTTTGTCTTATAATAGCATTTTGATGGAATTGTAATGTGTATTCCTATCACCTAACTTTATGGTGTTATCTCTACCTTTTATTTTCCAAAGTTCCTCCTCATAATCATGAAGTTTTTGAATTTCAGCCTTAGTAGCAATTAGATTTTGATCATTTAGTTTAACATTTGGATTTTGCATAATAGTATCAAGCTTTCTATTCATATTAGCTAAGTTGTGTTTTATTTTGCCACACTCAAATTTATTCCACAAACTAACTTCCCTTTTGACAGTGGCCAATCTATTGACCAGAACAAAAGCTCTAGAGCCATTGAATTTAGTCTTCCAAGAAGATTTTATAATGTCTTTACACTTCTGATCTTCTTGGTATAAACCAAAGAATTTGAATGGTTTAGAACCATTTTGGCAGGGAATGGAACAGTCTAAAATAATGGCAGAGTGGTCAGACCCTGAGTAGTTTAAATGTCTAAGACTAGCATTTGGGAATTGAGTAATCCATTGCCCATTTTCCATTCCTCTATCAAGTCTTTCTTCAATGTGACAGTCTCCCTCTTGGTGATTATACCAGGTAAATGGAAAACCAATGAAACATATGTCTTTAAGACCAAGATTATTAAACATAGCAGAATATTTTCTAATATCAGCACCATTGGCTGGATTTCCTCCTCTTTTTTCATCTTTGTTAAGAATAACATTAAGGTCACCTAGAACTAACCAATGGTATGTTCATAGTTTCTCACATTGGTTAACTAGTTTCCATGAGTTATCTTTCCTATTGTCGTTATAGGGACTACCAAACATACATGTGAGGATCCACTCAGATTTGGAACTTTCATCCCAGACACCACAGTTAATTTGATTTTATCTATGTAAATGACTCCAAGTTTAGTATCCTTATCACAGGCAACAGCTAGACCACCAGCACTTCCTACAGAGTCATGAAACATCATATTATAGTACAAATATTATTTTTTAAGTTTTCTCAACAAAAGGCTGCAAATTTTTGGTTTCAGAGAGAAACAATATATCAGGATTTTGGGAAATGACAAGTTTTTCTAATTGTTGTCTAGTATTTTTAGGCCCTAGGCCTTGACAATTCCAGGCCAGAATCTTAATAAATTGCCAAAAATAAGATACTGAAGGATAAGTAAAACACAGAAAATTTGAAGTGTTACCACTAGCAATGACTAAGGATCATGGATTTTAGGTTTCTCAATAGTGAAAATCATTCCAGAAATAGAAAAAACAGGTTCGAAAAGGCTAACCTGATTAAGCTCAAACCCCAAATGATTTGGAGGTGAAGATCTCTCCCCATTAGCTGGTAGCAGTATGTAAGACTTGAGGATTAGTGGTGCGCATGGTAAAGTAGAGCTTGGACACACCAGTGCAAGCTCTACTTTATTTTATTAATATTATTATTATTTTCTCTCTTTTCCTTTCCTTATTTGATTATCCTTCCATATCCTCTTTCATTCATGTTTTTGGATGCTATTTGGAGCATTATTACTAAGTACGCCCATGCCTTTTACTCGGGCTTACTCGATGGTGGACCTTATGCCCGAAAGGTAAATAATTCATTATTAATCCACGAAATTCAGCTGAGAAAAGCCATGAATTGACGTAAGTAAATTAGGGTAAATTAGTATATCTTTCTAGGAATTCATCTGATGAATATTCAGCACTAGACTTAATTAATTAGTCGCTCTATCTAGCAGGTAATCTGTTTAGGCTTAGTCCTATGGTGTGCTAATCTAGCAGCTAGATTAGCAGTCCACGTCAGCTAGGACAACCTTCTAAGTCCTATGGCAGTGCTAATCTAGCATGCTAGTCGCAGTATCAGACAGTGCCCAGCGCTGAATGGTTCAACGCAACCAATCTCAGCCGTCAGATCAATAAATAAATCTAGATGTGTTGAATCATTCACCGAAAAAGTGATTTTTGTGGCACTGAATCATTTCGCGCAATTATCTCGCTGCTAGTTCAAATGCGAGCAAATGTTAGGAGAGAGAACTAGTGTTAACAAATAGACAAGACTTTTTTTTTTGAACTGCAACACGTTTTGGCTAATCTAGCCCATAGGACTTAGCCTTAGGAGCATTTAATTGATTCAAATATGAGATGAGATCATCATGTTTGTTCTGAATATTATTCTGGGATGAGTTACAGCACCAGAAACATCTTTCGAATGAATTTCGAATATAGAAAGAAATACTGAGCCGCTCAGCATAAATGATAAAGTACATAGAATATTGAAAGTTCTACCTTAGAGGCTCTAACATTGCCTTCTTGTAATATTGCTTTGATGAGGTTACAGAACTGCAATTCACTTCTCTTGCATAACGTAAAGGTTTGAATTTTTTTATGCTTCTGATGCTGTCGAACATACATAATTTTCCTATGAGATTTTACGAATTTAACCTTCGTCAAAAATCTACCATCAACATTAAGTTCCCTGCTTAGTGTGGACATGTTCCACAGTATGCACTAGATGGTGATATTTACTAACATAAGCAAAACGAATGAACAAGCTTAGTGTCATTAGATACTACCAGAAATTTGGATTCGACATGCTATAGTGATGTTGATCAATCGTTGAATGAGAAATAGTTGACGCAGTAATGCTTGGAGAGTGATAGAGCATCGACTGGGGAGCATACACTGGTGACGCACCGTTGATTTGCATGGTGGAGAGACCAAATTGACCCGTATATAACACGGACGTTGCTTGAAAAGGGGTATCTTGGTTTGACCAAGACTTGGAAACTCAAAATAATTATTATAAAAGGAGTGAAACCCTTTTAACACATTTTTTATTCTTCTTTCACTGACCGACCAGCAATACCTGCTCCTTCTTCTTCCTCTTCCATCAATCAGCAACAACAACAGTTTTAGTTCCCGTTGGACGTCACTAACCGATCTAGCGCCGCGATAATTCCGTCCATAGTCGGTTCCAGTATGGTCATTCATCCATGGAAAATGAAAAATTATTATATACATATACAAGTGAATTAATCACTGTTTTAGGGCAAAAATCAATTTTTTTGATTTTTAATGCTTTGACCCTGCTCAACTAGCCCGACTACCGACAGATGTTGCCGCTAGAATCATCAATATCCATCTACCGCGGACAGAATCAACAGATACAATAGTCTGGCCACACCATAAATCGGGAAAGTACACCACCAGCTCGGGATACAATCAACTAGCTCATCAACTGGAAAACAACCAACCAAACCCACTACCCCATCCAAGTACCTGTGGAAGCTCCCATGCCCACCAAAAATCCGGCTTTTCTTGTGGAAAGCACTAAATGAAGGACTAACAACCTTCAATATTCTGCACCGTATCCACCTCACCCCCTCTTCCCTCTGTCTGTCTTGCACCCTAGACATGGAATCTGGAAGCCACTTACTTCTGCACTGCCGAATCGCAATGGAGGCCTGGCAACTTTGTTTTTCCCAACTAATGGGCGACCCAGAATTCTCCCGTCACAAGCCTCCAGCGGTTAATCACAATTCAACACTTCACTGGCTGTTAACTTCAAAAGTCCCAACTTATGCTACCACGACTTTTTGTTTTCTATTATGGACGCTATGGTTGGCCAGAAACTACTTCGTTTACAGAAGACAACAATAAAGACCAGCTGACATTGTCCGGTTGGCTTTCCAGCTCCAACAAGAGTTCACTTGGGCCAATAGTTTATCAACAACATTCCAACCAAACCCCTCGCAGTTTTCCACAATCATCCCCCACGGCAACAACACAGCAACACTTTACATCTGATGGACACCTCCAGACCCAGACTGGATTAAGATAAATACAGATGGAGCCGCGAGAGGACATCCGGGACATGCAAGGGCAGGTATTATTTGCTGATCCTCGGCGACATCTACTATCAAAGCGATTTCTCAACCCTTAGGAATCATCACTGCTCTCATGGCGGAAACTTAGGCCCTGCTCCTGGCAGTGCGAACTGCAATCGACCATCAGTGGACAAAAGTTTGGTTCGAGACGGAGTCCATCAACCTTGTACAACTCATCAAAACCAAAACGTCACCACCGTGGTACATCCAAGCGATGATAGAAGAAATCCTCCTCTCCCTACAGAGTATTCCACACCATATGATTACTCATATCTACAGAGAAGGCAACCAGGCAGCAGATGAACTTGCGAACAAGGCGGCAGATAGCAACGCAATTAATTTTCTCACCACTTTGATCTGGGAAAATACAATCCCTAGTTTTTTAAATTCCATTATGTTCTGTGATACGCCAGGAATCGCGTATCCCCGTGTAACAAACGTCTAGTTTTCCTTTCGGTTTCTTTTTATTAATGCTTCAAAAAAAAAAAAAAAAATCTTCATAAGTGCTCCAATCATATTTGGTCCAGCAACGAGGAAGTCCTTGAAGCATCAACCCTTGCATCATCACCATTGGTTGCTAGTTGAACCATAAACCCTTGTTTCCCCTCGACAGGTGTAGAACATAAATATGTTCGAATCTCAGAGTACTAAGTTCAGCTTAAAAGGGAACGACGGTATATATTAGTTACGGTTGAATACGTAGGTTCACGACTTTGGGATTGAAATACTAACAAGTTCGAATTTGGTTAAAACACTGTAAGGCAGAGTTTTATTTTTTATTTTTTCCTTAATTTTTTTTAGCCAATAATACATTGTCAAGTGTCCTCACCAAAACTCTCGTTTCACAAGCCTTATTTCTGCCGATAAGAAATGAGAATTTCCTCACCGTTCAACGTGGTAGTTTTTAGTTTTATTTGTTAAGTCTTTAGATAATAATAATAATAAATAATGAAAATTAAAAAACAAAAAAAAAACAAAAAAATCCTATAATAACCGATCCAAAAATCTGAAAATATATGGCATCAACGACCACATGCATGAGATGAAATTATATGTAACAGAATCTTGATTCGAATGGAAAAACTTCAGCCCCCCACACCCTTTCTGGAAAGTGCAAAATGGTGCAAGTATGATCCTTGGTGTTATACGATATACCACAGCAGTTCGGCCTCCCTTTAATCAGTATTATGATACCGTTCGGCAACACAGCACTTTGATCACATGGCCCAACTTCCCGATGGAGTGGTCTCAAGTCCTTGCGGTACTCCCTCTTCCAATTATTAAGCGTAGAAGCACTGTAGTAATTCTGCAACACCCATAGTTCCATATACTCCATGTTACTGATCATTACTCCCATCTTTCCATCGATTAATACTAACAAATACCCAATATATAATTCACTTTCAATGATATCAGGAGGAAGTTGGATGGTTGTAGCCCATGTCTCATGTTCTATGGACAAAACATGGATTTGAAGCTTATTACTGATCCAATGTAAGCACCCATTCATATAAACACCACCAAATACATCACCAAAACCACAAAGAGGATCCACACCGGCCAATCTTCTTCCAAACCCAAGTGTTCGAATCAAATATCTCGCAATGGTAACCCAATCCGCCTCTCGGTTTTGAAAAACGAACTATCTTGTATTGCAACTTAGGGTAAGTTTGTGTCACTACTATTCTCATTCCCAAAGTTCCAAATCTGGTTCTAGGATTTGGTATCTTTCTCCATTCACGAGACGCTGGTTTACATATGTAGAAAACAGGAATACTCTGACTTGTATGTAATTCGTCGACAGTGACAAAACAAAGCAGGGAACCACACGGAGAGGAACCTAAAATCTTAACGTTTGATGGCAGAAATCTGATAGGAGATGGAATGTGCGAGGGACTAGAAAGATCATGGTTCAATGGGACGAATATAATGGAATCAGGTATGCTCTGACTTCAATCGGAGAAGAGTACTAAGGGACACTCTTGTTAAAATCTCAGATACTATAATATCATATGGCAAGCTTACTTGATCACTGAATCTATAAGCTAGAGTAGTCCCGCGTAACAAAGAGCAAGCTTTTACTATGTGCTCTTCATGCCCATCGGTGAGAATATTCTTCAACCCCATTCGATCTTTATGCCCTGGAAAAGCAGTAGCTTTGGATAACAGAACTCTACAATAATCTGTGTGTTTTACTTCTTCGAGACTCTTCTTCAACAATAACTTGTCTTCAAAACTCGTGCAACAGAGATTAATTTTGGTCCAGAAAACTCTACAATAACCTGTGTTCTTCGAGAACTCGTGCAGCTTCAAAAAATAGACTCGCGCTTATAGGAAATAGAAGCCCTCCCGGAAAAAAGGATTCCTTATATCAAAATTCTTTCTGCTTCCTAAACCAG
Source organism: Papaver armeniacum (assembly GCA_023531295.1). Classification (NCBI taxonomy): domain Eukaryota; kingdom Viridiplantae; phylum Streptophyta; class Magnoliopsida; order Ranunculales; family Papaveraceae; genus Papaver; species Papaver armeniacum. The sequence continues at coordinate 996,385 of JAJJWW010008436.1, forward strand.
AATGTGCTGCCCGGTTAAATTGGGTGCACAAAGTCACACTTCTCTTTGCGAGTCGTCATGCACACTGAACTGAAAACAAGTACAGGATGCCAGGACTGCACCAGGAACCCATTTAACCTGCTCTTCCAGTCCAGTAGTTTTTCAAGAAGCTATTGTAATTGTCAGATCCAGTAATTTCCTAATTTACTATGTTATGAATTGTTATACTTTGTGCAAGTGTTCAAAGTGAAAATGCATCTTAATCAAGCTAAGATGAGTTTATAGACTGTATATAAAAATTTCTGCTGGGTGTAAAAAAACACAAAAAGGTACAGAAAAGACGCAGAAGTGTGTCAAGTATCATTCCGATAATACATCAACTACACTGTACATTGAATATGATTGTGGTTTTTCTTTACTGTTCCTGAAAAACTTGATTTGCAAAAAGGACGGGAAGAACCCATATGATGACAAGGAAGAAATTTCTTACCTCCAATATGTTATAGAAATCTTCAAAAAATGAATAAATACTGTTTGGTTTTCAAAGGTCAGTCGACCTGACACTAAGAGAAGATAGAAGGCCGGCTGCCTGGACTGGTAACATGTCACCGAATGTCGACATGGCTGCTGCTGATTTGTCCTTTAGCCTTCCTACTTGTCCATCTGTAAGCATGGATCCCAGTTTCAGTGTGCTCTCACCAAATCTAGTGCCAACCTGTACATTTAGAAGAAGAAGATACACATCCATGTTAAAAGAAAAGAACGAAAGCAGGGCAGTATTTGCATTCAGGGACATATAACTTCCCATCCGTAAAACAAGATATTAAAACAAACTTCGTAAGAGCTACGAAACTCGTTCCCTACACTAAACTAGTAACATCAGATAATTTCTTCATTAACGAAACTTATACATTTTAATACGCGTTCATGATCAGAACATGTTACCAAGAACAAATTGTTATTTTCACCCATATCTTCAAATATGTGATGCTATTCCTACATTGAGGAGCCTTAGCAGATGCTATTATGCGAAATTAGTGTTTAGGAAATAAACTAGGGTATATAATGACAGCTGATCAGCTCATGCTTCCCACTCATCAAATTTTTTCCTCCCAGGCACAATTGACCATCAATTTACCATCATGACGACACAACCACATTTCCTATTAGAGCAGTACTTATGCAAACAAGAAAGCACAATACCTGCATGAAAGACTTAAATAAAGGGGTGGCAACTCCAAAGCTAGAAGCATCGTCATAGTCGAGTTTCGGGGAGCTGTCTCCACTCGGATAGCTTTTCCAGGAGCTTCTGGAAGATATATCTTCAGTGGAACTTGGAAGAGCTGATTTTGCTGTCCCTCTCGAAGACAATGCTGGAGCACTGCATACCAACACATGCAAATTAGTACACAGATGTGTTAACAGAGACTTCAACATCAAAATTAGTAGTGCTTAAAACGCTCAAGCCATCAAACTGAAAATTGAAAAAGAGTATCGTGAAGTTTGTCCCAAATTATATTGCATTCTTGATCAGCCATTAAAACAACTATGAAAACGGAACCAATGTAAGACAATGGAACACCAACCTGATTGGAAGGTATTTGAAGCGTGGGACTATGGAACACCTCATTATGTTTGACTCAGAATTGCTAGGTAATTTCCTCTGGGTGTCAGTGTACATTCGATTAAGCTGCACAAAGAAACCAAAGAGGACAGCATGCCGTAGGTATGCCTGTTTCTCATTCTCCCAGAGATAAGACTCATACCTGTCTTGTCCAAAAATAAAATAATCTCAACCCAGATAATCTAATGAAAGAATAGAAAATTATAAGAAACTGAGATTAGAATTGAAAAGCGCTACATGAATCTAACACTTAGAACTAGACGGACTGAGTATTCCCCTGCATCTACAAGAGTTGGCACAATTGGAACATTGCGCTCTAAAGTTTGCTAACTTCTACTGATACAATGAGATCACTGAATCACTCTTGATCCAATTGACCTCCATGGTAAACACCCCAATGGGTTGGATGGTTACCTTAACAGAAGTTCATTGGGAACTGAAAATACTTACGTTTGCCAATCTATAGGATCCAGCATTTGTGAGAGACTACTTGTCAATTCCAGAACGCGCTTTCTACTGACAGAAGAGTCCTGTTTTTGCACCTGACTTTTCATAGACAGCTTGGACTTGGGAGTTTTAGATAACTCATCGTTCATGTGCAAGTCACCCCCAGATAAAACATCAAAAACGAATCTTAAATCTAATAGAATTTGCAGTACTCCTCTTTCAGTCACCTTAGGACTGCGAGCATCTAAGGTAGAAAGAAAGCTGCCATATATACTCAGCACCTACAACATCATTTTCAAAATCATTATGTATAAATCACCAAGGTCTCGCATAATTTGTAATGCGACGTTTAGATTATTCAAGGTTAAAAACAACAGATCCTTCCTCATCAATAAAATGTAATGAACAAGCTGAGGGTGTTTCCAAGAGAAAAAGTAACTCTGTGTAAGCAATTCTTACAGTCCATCATTATGGTACATATATCCTACTGTTCAGATTTCATAAGCTTTCCAGTCTATCTTAGAGAAGTCAACTGGTAAATACCCAAATCATATGTATTAAGATGGTCAACATATAGAATTTTCTGGTTTCTATGTTTAAACATATACAAGAAGAAATAATATCAAGCAAGATTCAACCAAATTAAGTAGATCAGTGACCAAATGTTCAAACAGAAACCTGCTATTCACAGGTGAATGAAATTACTTACAAATACACAGACACTACTGATATAGTAAAGTAAAAATTTCATTATAAGTAAAAGACAGCATGTAATGATTATGTATAAGAATTAAATTAAGACATAAGGAGCGCATATTTACCCTTTCCAAAAGACCCAGAGCAAATTTCTCCAGAATTAATTTGTCAAGGACGTGCCCTCCAATTCTATGAACCTCTTCACTAGCTTGGTATAAGAAAGATGTAAGATAAAGTGAAGGCATGGAAGGAAGTTCTATCTTCATCTCCACAGGACCCTCACTGGAATTCTCTTGTTTAATGACAGTTTCCTCCCAGCTCTGCACAATAGTCAAATTAGTACATAAACATTATTGAAAAGAACACAAAACCAAATCCAAAAAATATAAGAAAGATATCGTCAACAATGAGGGATAATGATGATAAGCTCTACCACCACACCTCATTGGTCTTTATCCATACTTAACAAGAATGGGTAACTATTTGGACAGATCAAGATAAAGGATTTTCCAGGTAAAACCAACAAGGACATACTGCACAAAAGCTTTTCTGATAGGAGTAAAATGGGTGTATAATTAAATACAGAGAAAACTTCACTTACCCTTGAGGAAGATGTCAATGACAATGCATCGTCGTTATTGATCTCCTTTGATAGAATGGCAGATAATTCATCGGATACCCAAGTTTTCCACAAACTATGAGCCCATATGCATATATCTCGGAATTTCGTGCTAAGTAAATCAAGTTTTGGACTGGCACTGTCAATCACTCCAGACAAGGCAGCTGAAGTCGACGAAGATTGCCTTCTAATGCCATTCAGACTTTGCCTTCTGGGGCTATCACGCATGGGAGAATCAAGAGAAATCCTCGAGTTCACAGGGTGGGACGATGTTCCCTTATCAAACATCATAGAGCTTGTGGCATTCACCCATAACCTTGGAGAACCGAGTATCAACGGTATGTGGCTTGAGTGATTTCGAAATGCAAACAAGAGACGCCCGATGAATAAAGATCTTTCAACCAATATAGCTGGTGGTTCAGAGTCCTCTTTGATATGTTTTAGGGAAGATGAAAGGTGTCGAAGTTCCTCTTCAATTTCTCCCACTATAATTGATAAACTTTCATAACATTCATCCTGCAGATAAGAAGATAACTCTCTCAACCTTGAAGCAGCTCTGGGAGACCCTAAGAAGCACATAAAATCTTCAAGAATTTTCTGGCATCTGCTGTCAACTGCATCTCTAATTTGACCAACTTCTGGACCGAAATACGCATTCAGACAACTATGGAAGTCATTTTCATCTGTTGCCCCTCTAGATGTCAATCCCGTACCAGTCTTTCTAACATTTGGCTCCAAAAACCAAACTCCACCACCTGTAGATGGCCTGTTTAAATACGTTATGAAATCAATGCGACCTACTCCAGGAACCGGCACAATTGCCCTGATCGAATCCCTCACATTAACAACTCTACTTAAATCCTTAAATCCGGAATCTATAATCTCTTTCATCCTCCGAACAAAAGCATCCTCAAAGATACCGTCCCAGAGATCTTCGTCATTTCCCAAGACAAGTTCACAAATCCTATTCCAAGGAGATTCAATTTCAGATCCAAAAACACTCTTAAGCCACTCCAAACTCCCTTCCAACACCTTACGACTATCCAACGACTCTCTGATCAGCTTCTCAGCTGACGCCAACTCATCCCCACTACTAATACTATCAATTAAGTATCTCCCGTTGAATTTACTAACAGTCTCTTCGCCACAAGTCTTCAACCAATTCAAACAAGTTTTCGCAATCAACTCCTTATCCAATACCAGCATTACAGATTCAAGCTTCTCCCTATATAATTTCCACTGCTTCACTTCCTCTTCCGGATTCGGCAACCCACCAAACAACTGCGAACCAGGTGGAGACCCCAATATAGTTTTATAAAACAACGGCATATCATTCAACACTTGCAAAAACATTTCTCCTACCTGCCCTAAACTAACCTGAATTATCTTAACAATATCACAAAAAACCGAAACCACATCCCCAGAACCCCCTAAGTTCATCAAAACCCACGATTTCCTCGACTCCAGAAACAACCTCAACACCTCCTCCGGCCCTAACTCGTCAATAACCGCAACCGCACCCAAGGCATCAGCGTAAGCCCCAATCCCCAAATCACAATCCATCAATCTCTCTCTACTCCTGGCAGATATCTGCCCTTTAAAACTCTCAACAATCTGCCATTGATGCCCTAACAACGGAAAATTCTTCAAAAACTCCTTATTCTCGCTACTGACAACCAAATCATGTACTAATTTTGCCCTAATGTACCTCCCAGATGCCTCTAAAAACATAGATTCATCCAAACAACCCCAGATATTCTCCGGCGTATCAACTAAATATTTAACCCTACAAGCAATCCCATACACCCTTACTCTAACAGGATTACTATGAACCATCCTAGGGGTATTATCGTCATTATTATTGTTATTCGAAAGTGAATGAATGTAATTCTCAATCATGGAAATGTTTGATGATATGGATTGACATGATGATTTCATACATACAATTGAATCAGCTGAATCGATTAGATCACGATAACGATTACCGACTAATTGACGGAGTTCTTCTTTCTTTTCCTCGATTTCTTTCTGCGTTTTGGTCTCGATTGTTCGGATTTCGGAGATTGGTTTTGTCCGGAAGAGTGATTCTGCGTCTCGGAATCCTGATTCGTCATTTGCTGTTGTTGGTGGTGATGCTGTTGATGTCCGAGGTGTTCTCATTGTTTGCTCTCTTAATAAGATCCAACCATGTTTGCTCACACTAAGCCTGCACAAACTAAATGCACTACACGTCAAAGCCAATCATTCATAAGTTCTGATTTCAGTATATATTAGCAATTCAGTACTCGAAAATGAGCCGAAAGGGTATGTGATATTAACAGATGATAGTAATAACAATGATACAGAACTTCAAGAGTGCAAGAAAAGATGCTGAACTAGTGTTCTAATCCTTATCCAGTGAATTAGGATGCAGAATATCAAACCTCTGAATTCTTTAGTAGATACTCTACCCCTAGCCAGCCAACCAGTAGCTAAATAACTATAATATCTCACAAGCATGTATACACAGTATGATGATAGAAGTAAAAATAGTCCAGCAGCAACTGCCTATTTGCATAAAATTATTACCACACAAAATTAGCTATAACGAGAGAAGTCAGTGAACAGGGAATACGTCTATGGTTTCATTCGATGAAACCCATGCTACTAGATTAGCTGGGAAAGGCTAGATGAAGCAAATCAGTTCCAAACAGCATGAGCAAATTATCATTCAGATCAACAATTGAACATAAATAAGTCAGTATGCTAGTCTAAATTGTCAAACACTCAGCCAAATACATGATTTGTTAATCAAGACTTTGAGAGACAACAATAAACAAAACTGGGCCTTCTTTGCATGTGTTCTAGTAATTGCACTAAGCATACAACAAAAGAGAGGCATGGACATTATTAATCTCATTAGCAGTAATCGCCTTATCTAGTAATTGCACTAAGCATACAACAAAAGAGAGGCATGGTCATTATTAATATCATTAGCAATAATCGCCTTATTTGTCAAACAGCTCTTCACCGTCACAGTACAAAGATTCAGATGCAGGATAAGGAAAAGCTTCACTTACCCTCGTTCTTTGTTGGTTTAGCCCTCCAATGGTTGCAAAAAGCAGAGACCAATTCGTCTTGCGCTCACTTACAACACCTAAAATTCATAACAAAATGTGAACACAAAAATACTAAACAACTGAAGAGCAGCAATTGTGTGCATGCAAAGAATATTAAATTCCCATTACTAAGTTAGCTCAAGTATTTTCCATCACAAAAATACTAGAAAACTAAAGACAGAATCCGTTACTAAGTTAGCTCAAGTATTTCCCATTACTTGTGTGCATGCAGAGAATGAAAAAAGATGATAAGTACTTGGGTTTGATAAGTGCTTGGGTTATAAATTGTGATCCTTGTCGTTTTCGTATGATCCATTTCGGATGTTACTACATAACCGGTTGATCTTTACGTCAATCTCCCAATGATACGAAAAGAAGATCGGCAATCTTGCTCTCATATGAAGCAAAATTGTCAGGGGACCTTCAATCAGCCTATTGCCAACTTTATCTGTTCTGTACATTTACTATCAATTTTGTTAACATACAATATTGTTAGTATGATTTCGGATGTTACTACATAACCCTAATTACCTTTATCTGTTCTGTACATTTATTATCAATTTTGTTTCTTAAGTTTCTGATACGTTAGATTTTAATGCGAAGAATGTTAAACCTTAATCTAAACAATGGGTTATAAACAAATTTTATTCGTATCTAAAAGATAATACTGGATTTTAATTTTTAAAAATCCTCTACCCAAAAAAGCTCCGTCTTTGAAAATGTCTTATAAAAATTATAATAATAATTTTCAGAGAGAGAGAGAAATGTACCTTGCTACTGTTCAGATAAAAATTAGCCCTTTTAAGATCAAACTCATTGGTTGTGATCCAACACTGTATCTTCTTAGAGTTGGAGAGATCTGAGAAACGGAGTTTCAGAAAGAGAAGACGAAGAACAAAAACAGCCATTTCTTATGACTGCGAAGTTTTTAAGAAAAAACCGTAAATCATAAAAATATATGTCACGTGACATATACTCGCTATGAGGCTTAGTCCTATGGGCTAGATATCTAGCTGCTAGATTGGTCATCCACGTCAGCCTGGGCAACCTCCTAACCCCTATGGGATGGCCAATCTAGCAGCGAAACGCTGAACTGATCAGCGTCCAAAAAAAACCTGTTGTCTCCTGCTATCATTTCTTCTATGCCTTTTACCTAATGCCACCATGACATGGGATTATTGAACTAGGGGTACAGCTATGGTACTGGTTACATCACGTAATGACATTGAAGTTACATCACGTCTATGGTACAGCTATGGTACTGGTTCATCTTCTTTTTTACCTAATGACATTTTAAAAAAGTACAAATGTACAAATGTACAACATTTTATCAACAGACGAGTGAGTTTTCTACCAAACAGTACAAATGTACAACATTTTATCTCCACACTCAACGCCGCTCCATTCAGCGTTATTCTATGGAATATTCGTACAACGCCGAACCATCCAGCGTTTGCATCACTTTTTGAGCGCCGCACCATTCAGCGTTTCAATCTCGCCGATAGTGCGACTGCGAGCAACTGCTAGGAGAGAGAAATAGCCAGATTGAGTGTTAACTTTTTCCCACACTTTTTTCATGATTTGCAACACGTTTTGGCCAATCTAGCAGTCCAATCTAGCCCATAGGACTTAGCCTGATAAGTTACATCCAACCACACGTTAACAGAAAAACACAATTTTTTTTTTAATCTTTCTATTATTGGATAAAGAGTATTACATTAACTAGATGGAAGCCTAAGAAGCTAAGCTCCAACAACATACTACTACATTAATTGAACTCTACCTTCCATATTAATTTCTGCAATATTACGCCATTGGGGACTCGAACCTGGGACCTCATTGAGCGCATAAAACTTTGGGGAACGGGGATGACCAGCTGAGCTAGGTACCCGTTTTATTAAAAGAACACCAGAAGGGTCCCAACAAGTTACAACCAGCGCAACATCAGAAGTTATCTATGGAGTCCATGAAGGACCTTGGAAATGACCAAAAATAGAAAAACTAAGGAGGGTCGAAAAATTTCGACTTCCAATTACATATTACATCATCGACACTTACATTAGACGACATACAAGCCTTAGAGCTCGACCACGAGAAAATCTTGAGCTTAATTTCGAACGTTATTGTAGCAATAGTTTTCTCTTTTTTGTTGAAGTATCTATCAGTTCTTTCCATCCAAAGAGACCAAAGAACAGCGGCATAAAGTCTGCTCCAGAGCTCTTTTGCAGTACCAGTGAGACTGGAGTAGCCCAATCGGTAATGAAGTTGATAATCGATGAAGCAGCATTGTAGCTCATACCAGCCGCATCGAAGAAATAAGACCATGTGCTCTTAGCATAGAAGCATTCGAGAAAGATATGAGTAGCATTCTCCGGCAATTGATGGCAAAAGGGGCAAATATTTACTATCGGATTTCCACAAGGAGAAAAAAGGCAGTTATTTCTTTTATGGAGGTTATCCAAAGTGAGGAGACTGTCTAACGAAGCTTGCCATAGGAAAAAACCAATTTTGTGAGGCCATTTTTTGCACCAAATCTTCAAGCTAGGAAAGGGAACAGTATTGTTTGAGGGAGTAGCTGCATTGTAAGCATCTTTGGCAGTGAAATAGCCAGACTTGTTGCCTAACCAAAGCAGCACATCATCTTCCTCCGGATTGAACACAATAGAATCCAAGTAATTAATCAGACGTGCCATTTCTTCAATTTCAAAATCATAAAGTCTTTTGCGCATAATCCCAAGCTCCCAGTTCAGACCAGATGCACGAGGAGTGAAGGCAGTTTGAAGTGAGATACCTTTGGTACTTGAAAAAGCATATAAATCATGACACAACAACTCCATGGTGCCATCCCTATGCCATTTATCCTCCCGCAGTGTTATCTTATCTCCATTACCAACCTTGAATAAAGACTTGTTGATGTGATTGTGATAGTGGTAAATAAGGTTGTCGTTCACTCGGACTTGATGAGATTGGTTTAAGACTTAAAAATAAAAACAAAGAAAATATATACAAGATTATCACGAATACGAGAGGTACTGAGACTTAGGATTCCACCAAACTTCACAATCAATTGGTTCATACAATGATTCATAACAATTTTAGCTCTTTTGTAGACTCTATTTCTTTGCCAAAAGTAGATTTTGTAGAAGATTAATTGTAAATCATAAGCATAACGCATCAAAAGCTCTAAGTCTAAGCATACGTCATCAGACAAAATCACAACTAATTAATGATCGCTGTCGTAAGCGACACAAATATAATTACACTTTCTTACTACTCAAAATATAAATATAGCAAGGGCAAGAAAGGATCGATCCCACAGAGAGGTCTAGGTTGTCAAGTTGTTTCGGTTTCCTATATAAAATACCGGGTGTTTTCTGATTATATGAAAGTAAAATAAAAGCAAATAAACAAATAAGCAAACAAATAAAATCAAGGATAAGAAATATTGGTTAAGGATTTCGTTTTCATTCACTAACATGCTTTTCACAATAACTAGAATTGATATTTAATCTCAACTTTTATCAAAGACCCTAGAATACCTTGATCGCAAGAATATCCCGCAAATCTCCTCATGTCATCAACAAACACATTAAAAGATGCGAATATGAATTCTACCTAAAGGAACAACCTAACGTGTAAAAGCACTAATCAAGTTTAATTCCCTAGATGCGTTAAGTTCTATGAAATCAGGCCAATCAAAGCAATTGAACGTGGAAAGCGCACTAATTCAATTTAACAAAGGTTACGATTCACATATGATCATAAGAATATATCACTACAAACTATAATCATATTATGCTACTTGTATCCAAGGAATATCACTTTTGCGTATAATAAACCCTAAACTAGCAATAGATGTGATTAGAAGTTCTACCAATTTGCAACTTGACAAAACAATCAATCAATCATAAAACAATATTTTCAGAGAATTGCAAACGATAAATATGAGACAAAACTAATATATTGAATCAAAGAATCATGCTTTGTGAAATCCAACTATTCCATAACCAATAATAAACTTAGGTACTCATATTCAAGGAGTTCATCACAAGAAGAAAGAGAAAATATTTCATGGTGTAAACCCTAGAACAAAGTAGAAGAGATAATAAAACAAACAAGATCCTTCAAATTGTGCCTAGGCTTCTCTATATATAGAGTTTTGTAACCTCCTCTTGAAGAAAACTAGGAAACCTAGTAAAATTAGGAAAGTGCACATCCTTAATTGTGTCCCGTGCGTCAAATCCCGGACAATTTGCTTGCCAAACTCGCTAAATTTCCAAAGTCACGGCCATGTCCCGCTATGATAGTTTAGAATCGCTAAATAGTCCAATGAGCCCGCAAATTCAGCCCACTCCTTGTCAATGCCTTGTCAGTCCGCTGAACCGATAAAGGCATCTTTTTTCTTCAACCTCAGCAGACAACGATCTCTTCTTCCATGCAATATATCCTTCACAAGAAGCCCCTTCTTCTCGTTATGAGAATCACCAGCAGCTCGAGCTCCACTTCTCAGTGCCATCACCGAACAATGGCATCACCACGCCGAGTTCTTCATTCGCCAACAGCCACGACATCACCATTAACCCCATCTCCGGCTTCACACGATAATGGCAAAGAACCTCCTTCTCTCGTTGCTCCTCTCATCCTCTCGACCGATACTGTCTTCCATTGATCACCGCTCATCACCACCACTCGCCAACAAACTACAGCTCAACTCCATCAATCCACATTCGTATCCATCACAGTGATCATATAGTACAACTACTCCACTGCCAAACTCAGTCCACAGCACCAAGCTCTACTCGGTTCATCTTCATGCCTGACTGCCAAGCTCGACCATCTTCCATTAACATCATCTAACTCCATCTCTCACTCGTTTACTTCTCATCATTCCCGTCACCACTGCTGATAATGAATGGCAGCAACGACCACAATCACTAGCAATATCCGCTACCGAGCTTCTACCCCGTATCTTCCATCACAGATACATCGCATCGACTTCCCTGAACAGCTCCATCAATCTCCAGCAATAAATTCTTCTCTTCTTCCCGTGTTTAGTTACGTATAGATTACTCCACCCGACTATGGAAGCAAACCCTTTCCATCCGTGATCAGCTCTCACTAATCCTTACCGCCAATCTCCAGCCTCCTTTCCCGAGTTCCCTCGATCACCATTGATGATATTAGCAGCTGCCATTCAACTGCCATTGATCCCGACAGTAACCAAATCTTTCCCATCACCGAGCTTCTCCATTACTGACAGCACAAAGCCGAGCTGTTCATTATTCGATGGAAGCAAAAACCCAAACTCGAGCTCTCCATCGCTTGAGCTCGTCATAGACTCGAGCTTCTCAATTGCAACTAATCCACCAAAGACTTGAACTCGCCTCTTGATACACTCCGCTCAACTCGATATTTCCTCTCTTCCTCGCCGCCATAAATGGAAGTAATACTGCAGCTCCATGCAACCACCGAGAATCGCCAGCGGTTTCATCTTCTCTGTTTCTGCTGGTCGTGAAACGTGTTGAAGAAGAAGGTGGTGTGCCCTGATCAAACCCTACAGGTGCCTTTAACAATAGCCTTTCAACTGTCAGTCTTACAAGACCGACAATTCAGTTTTCTCGCATCATTCTTTTTGAACTGTCGGGGCCTGTGGAACCGACAAGCTCAACTCTCGTCTCGCCAATAACTTCTTCATACAACGTCTAATGATTCCGTTCTTTCGCCATCGTCTTCATCTTCTCGTCCTCTACACAATGAAAAGTAGAAATCTTGTATTTGAACGAGTTCCAATTGGTCTTTTTGCTCCAAATGACTCCATTGCACCTAATAAACTCAAAAGCACACATAAGATACATAATTTACAAGAAAACTCGCAAAGAAAGCATAAATACTAAATATTAAATACGTGTATTCTACACCTATCAAATTCCCCACACTTAGACTTTGCTAGTCCTCGAGCAAATCAAACAAAACAATTCTAAAAGATACATACAACTCCGTGTCGCCGAGGATACGGTCACTTTTAGCATGAATAACAAGCCTTTAAACCCCTAGGTGTCCCTAGTGGACGAGTTATAGTCTCGTGAAGGTTTACAAGAGATATACCTACAAAACCTATATTTTCAACCTCCGTCTATTCGTGACAAATCAATGAACGAATCCAAATTGACTACAGAGGAGGTACCTTGCAAATTCAATTCAATTATTAGTAAATAAACTCTAATTAGATAGTTGAACAAGCCACAATACTGAAACTAACAAACCACAATCACAATGAAAAGATTAAGAAAATGGATATAGATGTAGATGTTGGCGAATATTCACAAGTGTTCGATGTTTCCCATATCTCGTCTCAAGGTCACGTTAAGATGAACCTAATCCTATTGATTGAGCTACTTAGTGCCGAATGCTACATCAAATCAATTGGCATATACAAGGGAACCAAAAGTGACTTTATTCAACACAATAATAATTTATTCTTTTTTTTTTTTTATATGATTGGATCAAACTGGATCCAATTTTTTTTTTTTTTTAGACGGCATGATTAGATCTTTTGGATCCAAGCGCATGCTTCTTGTCAGCAAGTACATGATAGTTGCCTTGGATCCCTGCATTCCACGCATGTTTAGGCGACGGAGACAGGGACTACGTTTCACACATACTGCTATTCCCAAGTGTCTTTTTATTCCGTTTTGGTCTAATTGATCGGTCTTTTTTTTTTCTTTTCTTTTTCAAATTTTTTTTTTTTTTTTCTTTTTTTTCAATTTTTTTTTTTCTTTTCTAGTAACTCAACCACTCTATTTCATCCTAGCAAGTAATAACACGTCGATTTTTAGTGACCCACCAAAGCACTTAGAGAACAATAGATAAATATGGAAAAATAAAAATAGAATGCGATATGGTGATATTCCGAGATATGGTAACAACTATCATGTTAATTTGTGATTTCTGAGCTATATTCTTCCCTTTTAGTTAATTGGTTCCTCAACTCCTGCATTCAAAATGGTTCCATCCACTAATGGTGTCAAAAACAAACTACACAAACATATAAATGCTCCCCCACACTTAAACTTCACATTGTCCTCAATGTAAAACCGAAAGTTCTGAATTCTGACGTAACAGCAGATAAAACGCAAAAACTGTGCAAATTGGTAAGGAATTTGGAAAAACTCCATTTCACAAAAGTTGTTCACCTACGTGTTTTCTACACAGTGTCAAAATTTCACAGTGTTGGATAAACGGTCTGACAGTTATGGTCTCTGAAATGAACTACGCGCAGTCTGAAATTTTCTGACGAAAAGGTATTCGGCATAATTCTCTTCTAAGATAGATTACGGACTCAATGAAATTAAACATAGGGCTGCAAATATGATATGAAAACAGTAAAAAAAAAAAAAATAAATAAATAAATAAAAAAAAAAAATGCAAAAGGATAAGAAATACAAAAACCGGTGGGTTGCCTCCCACTAAGCGCTTGTTTTAAAGTCGACGGCCCGACTTAGCTTCTTGTAAGATTCATTCCCCATACACCAATAATCTGAAAAGTTGGGGATCCTTCCATAGAACCTGTTTTTCAAACACTAGCTTCACACAAATATTAGTAAAATAAAGCAAAAGTGAAGCTATGAACCGATAAAAGTTTCCCCCACACTTATTCTTGTCCACACTTGGAAGTGTATAAAGAATATAGGAGTCGGGTACTTCCATGGTTTCTTGTTCCATAACCTGCATAGTATGAGAATCAAATATCTCTAATGGCGGATATCGAGATATAAAATCATTCAACAATATTTTTGAAGCACAAACATTCAAACCAATAAGAGGTAAAGGAGAAGAAATAATAGGCAAAGGGTTAGATAAACCTTGCACAATCTCTTGTATCACGGAATCCTCTTCATCCTTGAAAAACTCAAGTGAATTATTCACCTCTTGTATATCATGGTCCTCTATCAAACCTTGCAACCATTCTTCGTCCGTTTCTGCCGTAACCAAAGTCTCGACATAAACATCATCATTACAATCATGCACAAGCTCAATTGGGTCTTCCACAATATTGGTCATAACGGTTTCATTCTCAACATACTCCTCTTTGTTGTAAGGCACATACTCTTTTGCGGATCCAAATTTTATCATAAGAAACTTTTTAAGAACACTCAAAAATGCATCATCCTCAAGCTCCACCCTTTGAATAGGCTCTTGATCATTATTAAGATCAATGCTTGAGTAATCTACACAAGTGTCGACATATTCCTCTTCATCTTCATCTTGATCCCAAAAAGACTCCTCGGAGATGTCACCATGAGTTGTTTCAAGCAATGTATCATAATCACCGTCACTATCATAGTCAACATAAGATTGTTCCTCGCTGATTTTAGTGTTACTTATCTCTAACTCATCCTTTTGAATAGGTGAATGATCATTATCACGATCAAGAGTTGAGTTAACTACACAATTATCAACAAAAGTCCCCAAAGGTTCGCCTTTTTCAACATTAGCATCAATCAAATATTCATCACAAACCATATGCACATTATAATTATCCATATCTTCCTTGTATTGATCAATGTCTCTTCGCAAGATAGTCATACCTTCACGAAGTTCTTGGAGTTGCTCGTTTGTAGTCTCTTTAGCTTTTCGAAATTCCTCTTGTAAAAAGGTGGAAACTTTATCTATAAAATTAGAGACTTTTTGTTCACAAGCATAAGAATCCTCCCATCCTTGTGGTTGTTCACACACATACCCGCCATAAGGTTGTTGAGGAAAACCATAAGGTTCCATGGAATATTGGTCATAACCAATGAATTGGTTTTGATTATACCCATGGAATTGGTAGTTATCATATTGTTGAGGTTGAAACCCGTATCCGTTGTTCCAATATGCTCCTTCCATGAGAAACAAGCACCTGAAATAAGATTCTCAAACCAAGGTTAGAACCCAGAAAATAAGAAAAATAAAACAAAAACAAAAACTAAATACAAAAATAAGAAACCAAAGACAATTAACAACCGCTGCCTCCCAAGAACGGCGCCAAAATTTGATCGCTGTCGTAAGCGACACAAATATAATTACACTTTCTTACTACTCAAAATATAAATATAGCAAGGGCAAGAAAGGATCGATCCCACAGAGAGGTCTAGGTTGTCAAGTTGTTATGGTTTCCTATATAAAATACCGGTGGATTTTTCTGATTTTATAAAAAGTAAAATAAAAGCAAAGAAACAAATAAGCAAACAAATAAAATCAAGGATAAGAAATATTGGTTAAGGATTTCGTTTTCATTCACTAACATGCTTTTCACAATAACTAGAATTGATATTTAATCTCAACTTTTATCAAAGACCCTAGAATACCTTGATCGCAAGAATATCCCGCAAATCTCCTCATGTCATCAACAAACACATTAAAAGATGCTAATATGAATTCTACCTAAAGGAACAACCTAACGTGTAAAAGCACTAATCAAGTTTAATTCCCTAGATGCGTTAAGTTCTATGAAATCAGGCCAATCAAAGCAATTGAACGTGGAAAGCGCACTAATTCAATTTAACAAAGGTTACGATTCACATATGATCATAAGAATATATCACTACAAACTATAATCATATTATGCTACTTGTATCCAAGGAATATCACTTTTGCGTATAATAAACCCTAAACTAGCAATAGATGTGATTAGAAGTTCTACCAATTTGCAACTTGACAAAACAATCAATCAATCATAAAACAATATTTTCAGAGAATTGCAAACGATAAATATGAGACAAAACTAATATATTGAATCAAAGAATCATGCTTTGTGAAATCCAACTATTCCATAACCAATAATAAACTTAGGTACTCATATTCAAGGAGTTCATCACAAGAAGAAAGAGAAAATATTTCATGGTTCTAAACCCTAGAACAAAGTAGAAGAGATAATAAAACAAACAAGATCCTTCAAATTTTTGCCTAGGCTTCTCTATATATAGAGTTTTGTAACCTCCTCTTGAAGAAAACTAGAAACCTAGTAAAATTAGGAAAGTGCACATCTTAGGAATTGTGTCCCGTGCCAAATCCCTGACAATTTGTTTGCCAAACTCGCCGAATTTCTAAAAGTCACGGCCATGTCCCGCTATGATAGTTTAGAATCGGCTAAATAGTCCAATGAGCCTGCAAATTCAGCCCACTCCTTGTCAATGCCTTGTCGGTCCACTGAACCGACAAGTGCATCTTTTCTTCAACCTCAGCAGACAACGATCTCTTCTTCCATGCAATATATCCTTCACAAAACAAGCCCCTTCTTCTCGTTATGAGAATCACCAGCAGCTCGAGCTCCACTTCGATGCCATCACCGAACAATGGCATCACCACGCTCGAGTTCTTCATTCGCCAACAGCCACGACATCACCATCAACCCCATCTCCGCTTCACACGATAATGGCAAAGAACCTCCTTCTCTCGTTGCTCCTCTCATCCTCTCGACCGATACTCGTCTTCCATTGATCACCGCTCATCACCACCACCGCCAACAAACTACAGCTCAACTCCATCAATCCACATTCGTATCCATCACGCTGATCATATAGTACAACTACTCCACCGCCAAACTCACCATAAAGCACCAAGCTCTACTCGGTTCATCTTCATGCCCGATTGCCAAGCTCGACCATCTTCCATTAACATCATCTAACTCCATCTCTCACTCGTTTACTTCTCATCATTCCCGTCACCATCGCTGATAATGAATGGCAAGCAACGACCACAATCACGGCAATATCCGCTACCGAGCTTCTACCCGTATCTTCCATCACAGATACATCGCATCGACTTCCCCGAACAGCTCCATCAATCTCCACCAATAAATTCTTCTCTTCTTCCCCGTGTTTAGTTACGATAGATTACTCCACCCGACTATGGAAGCAAACCCTTTCCACCCGTGATCGCTCTCACTAATCCTTACCGCCAATCTCCAGACTCCTTTCCCGAGTTCCCTCGATCACCATTGATGATATTAGCAGCTGCCATTCAACCGCCATTGATCCCGACAAGAACCAAATCTTTCCCATCACCGAAGCTTCTCCATTACCGATAAAGACAAAGCCGAGCTGTTCATTATTCGATGGAAGTAAAAACCCAAACTCGAGCTCTCCATCGGTTGAGCTCGTCATAGACTCGAGCTTCTCAATTGCAACCAATCCACCAAAGACTTGAACTCGATCTCTTGATACACTCCCGCTCAACTCGATATTTCCTCTCTTCCTCGCGCCATAAATGGAAGTAATATCGCAGCTCCATGCAACCACCGAGAATCGCCACGGTTTCATCTTCTCTGTTTCGCCGGTCGTGTGAAACGTGTTGAAGAAGAAGGTGGTGTGCCCCGATCAAACCCTACACAGTGCCTTTAACAATAGCCTTTCAACCGTCAGTCTTACAAGATCGACAATTCGTTTTCTCGCATCATTCTTTTTGAACTCGTCGGCCTGTGGAACCGACAAGCTCAACTTCTCGTCTCGCCAATAACTTCTTCATACAACGTCTAATGATTCCGTTCTTTCGCCATCGTCTTCATCTTCTCGTCCTCTACACAATGAAAAGTAGAAATCTTGTATTTGAACGAGTTCCAATTGGTCTTTTTGCTCCAAATGACTCCATTGCACCTAATAAACTCAAAAGCACACATAAGATACATAATTTACAAGAAAACTCGCAAAGAAAGCATAAATACTAGATATTAAATACGGTGTATTATACACCTATCAAAATGCATTTGGAATGTTATACTCTTCGATACGGTCATGAAATAATCTTGACTTTAAATTGTCACCATATATAAATCTTTAAAATCCAATGAGTTTCAATCAACTAAGGGAGATTTACTTTTTTAATTATGAGGGAAACATTTCCCAAAGAGTCCTTGGATGGACATGTCCATCTTTCGTTGATCCAGTGTAAGGCTCCGCGTAAGGAGCATTTAATTTTTATCCTTTTAAGATAATGATGGATAAAAAAGTCTTAAGTCGCATTCTGTGTCAAATCCCTTTATTTATTTTCGTCACTTTCCTTATCCGAAGGAATATTAAAATCGTTTGAATCGTCCTATGTAAAAATCTTCAACATCAATTGATATCTACATGAACAAAGATGTATGCAATTAACCTCGGATTTACTTACGCACAATTCCAAAAGTATTACTAACGAACACTTCGGTAGAGAAGTTATGTCTGAATATACGTTGAAACCAAAATACTTATAAGTAGATCTACAGTCTCGATGATAGAGTCAGAAATCACAACATTATCCGAGTAATTCTTATTTAATCTTCTTAAGTTTCTGGGTACTTGATGATGACAAAGTCTAAGCAGACAACTTGTTCAGATTCTTACTGTATTTCTTAAGACATTGAATCTTTTGAATTGTTAGACGCATCGGTTTAGGCCGAGAGTTTTGTTCATGCAAATAAATTTTGTCAACAATTTAGAAGCAAATAATTTAATGTGTACCATAATGATATGAATATTCAAACTTGATGTTACAGATCAGTGAATGTTTTGCAAATCTTGGAAAGCCGCACACCTCTAATGGGCAATTCATCATTTCTAATATAATAATTTTATAGTGTATTACGAAGAAGAAGATAAAGAGATAGAGAAGGAGAAAGGTTTCTTATTGATATGAGTAACCCTATTACATAGCTATAGTATCCTTTATATACATACACATGGAAACTCTATGTATCAACTTGGGCCGCACATCTATGGGTCGTAGGCCTACAACAAATAATAAATAATAAACATCAAGAAAATTGTAAGAATATGGACACTCGAACTTTAGTACCGCCTTAACAGGACACCAAGAGCAGGAATGAAATTAATATCCCCCTTAAAATCAATATCCCCAAATGTGGGTTCATTTTCAGTCCGGGGAGTGTGGAATTTCTTTGTTTGTCCGTCAAAAATAATTTGACGGACAGACAACAGGTTCATGGACTCTTATTCGTCCCAAAGCCCATATAACTCGTAATTAGTGTGTAATTCTGTACAGTATTAATCAGACGATCATGGGCTAAGACATCTGTTTTGAGGCATACCAAAATTTTTCGAGGCATACGTTCGGCTGAAGTTATCCGCCGAATCTAGGCAAAAAACACAGGTTCGGCTCAAATTGAGTATGCCTCAAAAAAAGTTGGTATGCCTCAAAACAGGTTTCCGTAAGAATCTAATGTTCGCTCATGCATGATCTTAAAAGATATTTTCTCTTATACAGATTCGCCGGAAATCCCAACATCATCCCAGATTAGCCTCCATAAGAACCGTCATTTGGGGCATACTGAAAATTTTTGGGGCATATTGAATAGGACAAAAACAGGGTTGGAAATAGTATTTCTAGAGTACCCCGTATCCATCCATTTTTCATAAAGGCAAAAATACCCTTAAATGATTAGTGTTTAATAAGTGTTAGTTTTGTATGATCAGTTGTTAGTGATTAGAGTTAGTGTTAGTGTTAATTTAGGAGAGTAATTTTCTTTTAGAGAGATTGATTGGGTTATTATAGAAGAAGAAGAAGAAGATGATGATGATAAAGTGGAGAGAAAAAAACCCTTATTTTTTCTTTTTGAGATCTTTGTGATTGTTGATAAATGTGGAAGATGATGTTTAATATCCATTTGCAGGTTGAATTATCCAAAAGATTGAATTTTTACAAGAAGTTCGGTTGTCCAATGTTGGGTTCGTCTTACAATTATCAGCTGAACCTACTTATGATGAACTGTTCGGCTGTTAGTTACTAGCCGAACCTAACTGGTAGATGAATAGTTCGGATCATTCGAAACACAATACTTGTTAGCCGAACTTCTGTTTTGTATATTTTGCGGCAACTTACAAGTTAGAAGTTCGGCTAATAAATGTGCTTTCTTGATCAGCCGAACATGTTTCTGTATTTTTGATAGGTGCATAATTTACATGTTTATAGTGTCAATTCAATCCTTTCTTTAGCTATTATTCTTGCATATTACTTTTCATTACGTTTGTTTTCTATTGTGCGGCCTTTGTTTGGATTAATCGACCAAAAGAAAGTGAAGTCTACTAATGGAAAATATCAAGGTCCAAATTAAACTCATTCAAATCAATGAGATATTATCGTCATCTTCAAGAGAATGAAAAGACGAAAACAACGCAAAATGAGGCCATTCGGACATCGGACAAAGAAGTTATGGCCAAAATAAAATCTTAAAACTTGAGTGTACAGAGATAAGTTCGGGTGATAACTCATCATCACGAGTTAGACGAACCTGGAGCCTACAAATCAAGATTTTCGAAGTGTTTACAGAGATAATTTCGGCTTAAAAGTAATCCAATCGAGTCAGCCGAACTTGACAACCACCCGGGGTAAATTTCACTTGTTAGGTTCTGCCGGGAAAGGTTGGAAAGGTATTAGCTGAACTTGACACTATTCTAGGACATATTTGGACGCAAAATTGACTTCTATCTCAAGGAGAGACGGTTTCGGAAGGATTCTAAAGCCTAACTTTGAGAGCTTTATATAAGAAAACCCCTAAGAAGAGATCTTTCAATCTTTATCATCTCTTTACACCACATTTTCTCATTCATATTATCTTCCACATCATAAAAAATACATCCAAAGCCCTAAAACGACATGCATCAATTTTGAGAAGAAAAATCAAGTTAGACAAGGTGATAAGTAACCCATAGATGGACAAGTTTGCAAAATGACACACCCGTACACAGAATAAAGTTCGGCACACCCGATATTTATCAAACTGAGCCGAACACAGTAAAATAATGGATTAACGACTATCAGTATTGAAGTTCGGCTAAAAAATGCAAAAAAGTACCAAGCCAAGAAATAGTTTAAATGTGAAGTTACATTCTAGTGTAGGAACCCAAAGTTAAATCTGCAGGATCCATGCTAGTGGTATGGTGAGATTCATCAGTACATTGATCTACAATAAAATAACTATTCTTAGATCCCTGGGTGGGTCTGTGAAGACTACAGATTCCACAAAAATAGTTATTCAGATTCTTACCGGATAGTCCGAGACAATACCATCAAACGTATTCTTTGAATAGCATGTGAGTATCCGTTTAGGTTTGGGAATCAAAGAATAGCATGTGAGTATCCGTTTAGGTTTGAGAATCTGCATTAGACGCATGAAAATTCTGTCAAGGACATAATGCAAAATTCACATTGCAAACAATAATAACAGAAGAATCCAGTTTTGACACTATAATCAGCGCCTGACATATACTTCTTTCAAACATCACATTTCGTCGTGCTTGTTGGGCAATCTATTGTTTCTGATACAGCCGTAAACAGAATATTCCTGGATTAACACCCACAGTTTAGTTCAAATATTTGATGGAGACATTTTTGTGTCTGAATTGTCCTCAGTGTCTCTATTATTAGTGCTTGATTTTATACTTATTATGGTGTTTTTTTATGTTTGTGTAGGTGTTTTTGGAGAAATACACTTGTGTGGAAAAAGTTGCTCAAAAAGTGCTATATGGACCCCAGGAGAAAAGTACTAAAGTTACCCACCTTTTGGATAAGGGACACCTCATTTAATAAGGGGCACCTTCTTTACTATTGAACACCCATTGCTATTCACACCTCAGAATTCACTACAGGCACCCCTTTTCTTCCTCACGTATAAACAAAAAATGGCGGGAAAAGTTTATTTGAAATTTCAGAAACAACGAATTCTGCTAGATTGATTTTAGTCGAGATTTTTGGAGATATGGTCTTGGATATGGGTTGGTATTGGTCTTGTACATCAAAACAGGGCCGGTAATGCTTTTAGTTTCGATAAAAAGGGAATGAAACGTGCAATCACACGAAACAGGGGAAGAAGATATTCTCGGTCCTTTTCTGTGCGATTTTGGGAAATTGTTACGTGAGTTGTAGCGTGTTTGATACTATCTGAGAAGATGAAGGAACGCGTAGGATCATGTTTGCCAGAGAAAACAACCTGAGGAGGTAAAATAGGGAAGAAAATATCTTTCTTTACTGCCGAGTTATGAAGATTATTTGAAGTAATGGAGAGGATTTTCTTAGCCCTATTGAGTATAAATAGAGTCTGAGGGTTTCACTGAGAGGGACGGAGAGTTTGGGAAGAGAGAAGAGTGAAGAATCGTCAAGTTACATGATATTTTTTCTGCTGGTGTATAACTGAAGAACACGAAGAACAAACGCTGCCAAAGGCTGTCGTTAAAAACCGTGGTTTATTCTTGGTTTTGCAACAGTCTTTGCGGCAACAGTCAAACAGTAATAACATCACTTTTCAACTATCGTTCACTGTAACGATGTATTTGCAGCGACTCACAAGCGTTGCAATTCCTGATTTTCACCATTTTTGTCTCCTTTTTATCATTTGTAAACACTTTGAGCAATGAAATCATATTTTGAGTGTGTTTCCATGATGAGAAGCTAATCCCATCCTCTGGGGCGATGGAGGAAGCCAAATTTCACAAATGTGGTAATTCTGTCAATTCTTGTTATGACTATTTGCATTGTTATTCAATTAATTTATGAGTTTCATTGAATGGTTGTGATTACAATTGATGGGTCATGCTTAGCTTAGATGTTTTGATGTCTCATGCTTTAGTTTCACACCCATTACTTTCGAAATCTACCTTAGGCAATGAATTAGAGTCAATAAAACTTTATCATGTGAGCTTTAATTGTTTATAATTGATATCTGAACCACATGAGTGCGAAAAATTAGTCTCTCCATAATTTTCACAACACATTTTAATTGAGTTTGTTATTTTTATTTATAAAAATTAAGTCTAAAAAAATCTTCCTTCACAAGTCTCAACGAACCTTTTACTATAACATCATTGAAAAATACCATCAATTTTTGGCGCCGCCGACGCGGACTTGTCTTTAGGCTAGAGTTTTTTTCTTTTTTTTTTCTTTTTTAGGTTTTTATTTGTTTTTGTTCTTCTTTACGTTTTTGGGTTTTTGTCTTTTCCTTACAAAATTTGGAATTTGGACCGAAAGAAAATTTTGCCAAAGCTTTTGGTGAATACTTAAAGACTTGGAGTAAAAGGCAAAGCGAAAGGAGCGAAAGAAGAAGATTTTTTTATTTTATAAAAACAAAGAGAGGAAAAAAAAAAGAGAGACATTTTTTTTTTTTTTAGATATTTTTTTTTTAGACTTTCCTTTTCTTTTGCACTTTATTTTTGGACTTTGGACTTTAAACTTTGGGACATTATTTTTAAACCCTACGGAAGGGTAGTTTAAATATAAACTGTGTGCAGAGAAGGACGGCGATTACGATATCGCCTCGGCCCCTTGAGTTCGTACATGACATAGGAGTCGTGGCCCGAGTCGACTGCAACGGTTCATCCCCCGTCTGGAACGGGAGGTAAGCTTGTCGAAACACTCGCGAATCCCCTGTCAGCGGGGTACTGTATTCCTTCGTTTGCATATATGTCGAGGAACTGAATACGACTGCTTTAATTTCCTAGGAAAGGGCAAGGCCTGGCCATACAAGATAAGGGTTCGGATTTCATCACCGTTCTCTTCTTGCTCGCCTTAGGAAAACGATACTTAATGCGAACCTAAGATTTAAAAATTTGGAATAAAACGAGACCGATAGGGTAACGAGCTTAATAGGAAAGTCATTCGAAAAATATTGGTTACTCTTTTAAGCATACTTCGAAGTTCATGATGGTTTCTGTGAGTTGAATGCATGATTGCGCCGCCTTGTAATGCCGGTGAGGCCTTGGGTATCAAAGCTCCACGCAGCTTCCCTCGTCTCTATTTAACTTACTTTAACTCGGATTGATTCCAGAGAGGTTTGCTCAGATTGTAACGAATTCCTTTTCGAAAGAATAGAAGCTGGTCTAGAAACAATTTAAGTGGAGCCATCATGCTTTTTGTTTGCTAGAAAATTTTAGGTTTGCTTTGGTGGAGTCAGCCTGCTGTGTGTTTGCTTAGAACCCCCCGTCCTTTAGGATTTTTTTTTCTTTCTTTTATTTGTTTTTTCTAGTGTATGCCCGAGGTCATTAGAGAACGGGCTTGGAAAAGAGACAATCTAGGTCGATTGATTAGTGAAAAACCTAGTAGATATTCTTGTGGAAGCGGGGAGCTCGAAGACTCTTCTTTTGAGAGCCCTGTTTTTGGAAACTTCAGTTTTAAGAATTTGTCTCTTCGTGAGGAAAGTACCCCTAGTACTTCAGCTGTGCCAGCGATGGCAACTTTGAAAGATTACATGTTCCCAACTAGGACCAACCGAGCTTCGTGCATTAAATTTCCAGCCAATACGGCTAATTTCGAGATAAACGTGGGACAGTTCGAATAAAAGACCTTACTGATGAAGTTTTGAAACTTAAGATGTTCCCCTTTTCCTTGAAAGATAAAGCCAAGACCTGGCTGAACAACCTACCATCTGAATCCATTGAAACATGGTAGGAACTTATTGCTGCTTTCTATATGAAATTCTACCCTAAGCATAAAACTGCAGTTGTTAGGAAGAAAATTAGTGCTAGTGTGCAACAAGAGGGAGAGTCTCTTTATAGGTTTTTAGAGAGATTCAATGATCTCCTATCCCAGTGTCATCACCATGGATTTGATAAGATGAAACTTGTAGAGATTATTTATGATGGTTTAGACTATTCGACCAAAGCCATGGTCGAGTCTATGTGCGCTGGTGAGTTCACTAGTAAAAATGCTGATGATGCTTTTACCTTATTAGGAGTTGTCATTTGAAAAATCCCAACAGTGGGAGTCTTGTGTTGAACCCCCTAAAAGACTCTTGGTTAATAGAAGTAGCACCAATATGGTAGATACGAGTTTTGCGTCAGATGCTAAGTTTTCTTCTTTGTCTAGAAGGTTAGAATCTTTGGAAATGGGTTAGTCTAAAAATAGGTCCCTTGTTGAACCTAATAGAGCCTCTCAAGTCTCTAGTTGTGGAATAGAGACCGATAACTCATTTTGGGAAGGTCAGGTTAGTGAAGAGAAAGCTCATGCTGTCTATAACAATGCTAGGTTTGAGAACCGTCAGAAGTTTGACCCATACTCAGAGACCTACAACCCCGGTTGGAGAAACTATCCTAATTTTTCTTGGTCTAAGGGCCAGAATCAAGGTCAGTCTAGTAATTCTCAGCCTCCCCCAGGTTTTGGTTATACTCAGAACCCTTGAGGTCAAACCCAGTTTCAGAACACTTCTGAGAAAAAGATCTCTACCTTAGAAGAAGCTCTTACTATGTTAGTAAATAACCATGATATGTTATCAGCTAACCACCTTAGTTTTCAACAAGAAACCAGGCAGAACCATAAGGATAATTCCCAGACTCTTGCTAAATTAGAATTTCAAGTAGGCCAAATAGCTAAGTATTTAAGTGAGAGAGAAAAAGGTAAGTTTCCTAGTCAAACTCAACCCAATCCTAGGGGGGTCCATCAAATATCTTTAGTTGGTGAGGAATCATCAAACCATGTGAACTCGATAAAAACCCTTAGGAGAGGTAAAATAGTAGACAATAAGGTAGCCATGCCTAGTGAACATACTGTAGTTCCACCTTCAACTTCCCAAGAGGAACCCGTAACTGGGGAAAATAAAACAATCCCTAAGGAGTCCCAAGAAATTCCTGATAGGACTACCTTTGTGCCTAGAGCCCCATATCCGCAGTTGTTAGCCCCAACAAAGAAGGAGTCGACATTCAACGAGATAATGAAAACATTTAAACAGGTGAACATCAATATTCTGTTATTAGAAGCAATTAGGCATATGCCTGCTTATGCCAAGTTCCTTAAAGATCTTTGTACACGAAAGCGGAAGCTTAATGTCCAAAAGAAAGCCTTTTTAGCTGGTGATAGGTGTAGAATACACCGTATTTACTATATAGAGTTTATGCTTTCTTTGCTATTTTTCGTGTGAATTATGTATTTTATGTTTGCTTTTGAGTTATTAGGTACTCTGGAGTCGCACGGAGGAAAAGAAGAAGAAAATTACTCTATTGAGCAAAAAGGGCGAAATTGTCATCTCACAGACAAATGATATATGGAGCTGACTCAAGGTTAAGGGGTAACTCTATTAGGAGGAACATTATCTGGAGCCCAGTCATGGTTAAGGGGGTTGATAGTAGGGTGCCCCTTATCACCTACCAGTGGGTGCATTTATTTGTGGGGTGTAACCATCCAACCCAAGCCACACAAACCTGGATCGAAGGCTATCTTTATCTCCCAAATCATTTTCACTTTCCCCAGAAATCAACAGAGAAGCGGTTGCTGCTATTGAATTTGTCCGAGAGATTTAGAGATGAAAGTGGAGGGTGAAATCGATAGAGAAAGAAGATTAAACTCGAGCTGCAGCTGGTGGAAACGAAAGATGAAGAAGAATTGATAGAGTTCTTTGAGTAACGATGGGTGTTTGAATCGAGGATTGAAGAAGAGTCGCCACGGATCGATCTTTGGGTTCTTGAAGATGAGATCGATGATGCTTGGTGGATCAATTAGAGTTCAAATGGAATGGGTGTTGCTGCGGTAGATCGAAACGCGAGAGAAGAATCGATCTCTTGCAATTGATTCGAAGAAGAGCAGATAGGGTTTGAGAAAGAGTTGCTCGATCTGTGATGAGCAAACTTGAGGTTCTGGTGATAAACAAAGATGGGTTTGAAGGAAAATGAATTGGGTTCGATCTTTGAAGATGCAATTGGTGATAGGGATGGTGGCTGTGGTTGAACCGATGGGTTTTTGGAACTGATATTAAAGGGATTAAATGGAGGTGAAGGTGGTTCTGTTATTGTAGGGTTCGCTGGTATCGATTGGTTTGATGATGCTGTTACTCGTGTTGGCAGAAATGGAGACTAATTCGATCGATTGAGTTGCTGCCAGTGTCAAAGCTCGAGAGAAGCATGACAAGCTCGAGCTGGTAAAGAACTAGCTAGTGACGATGAAAGATGAAGCTGAGCTCGAGATAACATTGAATGGTGGTGATGGGTGTAACCGCGGTTACGATGGAATATGAAGTTGCAATGGAGTGTTGGTCTAGGATTGTGTTGTCTGCTGTTCAAATGGGTGGTCTGAGCTACATAGAGCGGTGGATTTCAGAGTTGATGGATGTCGCAATTCTGGACTGAAATGGAGATGGAACTGAGGGTGTTGCTTTGCAGAAGTTGGCTGAGAAGCGCCACAATGGTGCAACACAAAGCAACACACATCTCTGCCATGTGCAAGAGAGGCTACAAAGACTTTGAAGTGCTGCTATGGAGTTGTTACGAGGCATTGAATGAGATATTGGCGAATATAATGGTGATCAAAAGATGGTGTTGCTTTAGTTTGGCGAAGGTGGAGCTATTGAAAGCGTGGTGGTATGAACATGGTGGTAGAAGGTTATTGCAAGCCGTTGTTGGATAGGGAGATAATGGAAGTTGTGTGGTCTTTGTTGAGCTCGGGCATTGGTGGAATGGAGCTTAGGTGAATGTTTAGGTGTTTTGAGTTGGTGAACCGAGTTAGAGCCGAGCAAGACAACTTGCGATTCTGACTCAAGTGGATGAAAGGGTCCGAGATGTCTTGCTTTGAGATCCAGGCTCAAGAACAGTGGAGTTTGTTGGTGTGGCAAGTGGCAATGAAACTCAAATGGAGTTGTGCTGGGAGCTGGGTGACAGTGCAGATGGATAGTATTTTGAGCAGAGGATGGTGCTTGATTGAATGGTCTTAGCAAGAGAGAGTGGAGCTTGCAGCTGAAAAATTGCAGCTGGTTGTAAGCTACAGAAGATGCGGCCAACAGGTAGCGCAGCTGAAATGAAGCTTAAGGAATGATGTGTGTTGTTGAGAATCTGAATGAGCTACAAGGAAGTCGTGGCGAGGAGAAGAGTTATGGGTGTTAAGTCTGTGCATTACATGGAAGTGGTGATATGTTTTTGGAATGAATTGAAGCTACAGATACAGGGCAAGGAAGGGCCATCTTGGCTGTGACACAACTACAGACTGTGCGGGCTTGTGGCACGACAAGTCGGCCCGGTTAGCCTACCAAGACACACGACTCGGAGTCGACTACGAGATGAGTCACCTGACTCTCCCTGACTCGGTGCTTGACCGAGTTGACCCGCCGATTTGACCCGTTGACTCACTGAACCGGTGACCGGGCGGACTTTGCCGGTCACCTGAGATGTTTTCCGGCCACTTCTCCGGCCGATTTCCGGCCACAATACCAGTTTTCCGGCGACGACTTTTTGGACATATTTTCTACATGGGTTTCTCTCTCTCGTGGGCTTGGTGGATTTTCATCTAATGGACTTTGAAGACTTGACCTAATTTTGGAAGGAGAGAAAAGTTATAAAAGAAGAATTCTACAACTTTTGGATATCTTATTTTCTTGGAACTTTGGAGAGCCGTTTTTGGTTACACAACTAGGGTTTGCTTTTGTTCATCTTCTTCTTTATTCCATTGATATTTTTGGTGATGAACTCCATAGCTATGAGTAGCTAAATTCTATATTATTGGTGAAGGATGTAGTCCGATTTCTAAAACTTGTGTTTGCTTTATGTATTAGTTTTCTCTCTTGATTATCGTTCAATTCTCTACTATTTTTATGATCACATGATTGAAGTATTGTGATAGGATTATGATGTTTGATTAGTTAAGTGGCCAATTAATTGAACTTGCATCTTAGTCCATAGCTATTTTAGGGTTTTTCATCAAGCGATAACCTTGAATATAAGTAGCATGATATGTTTACGGTTTGTAGTGATACACTCTCGTAATCATATGTAGAGTTTGACCATTGTCCGAATTGTTATGCGCAACGCATGACAATTGCATTGATTAGCCTATTTCTGAAACTTAATGCTCCTAGGAATTGAACTTAATTAGCGCAAGGCGTTAGGTTATTCTTTAGGTAGAATTCACATACGCAACCCTAATGTGTGTGTTGATGAACTTAGGAAATTAATAGATTATCTTGCTCTCTCGATTCTCTAGGCTTTTGATAACACAAGAGATTAAATCGTAATTCTAATCATATATGCAAGCACATGTCTAAGATTGAAGATGAATTCCTTGACCAATATATTTCTCCATTGATTACTTTCTACAATTTACTTTGCTTTTAATTTACTTTTATTGCTTACATAAAATTCAGAAATCCCCCCAATTGGTTACTTTAAGAAATTGATTACGAAATAACTACAATTGCCTCTCTGTGGAAACGAACTCTTTCTTATCATATACTTTAGGAAAGTGAAATTATTTTTGACGCATACGACAGCGATCAAATTTTGGCGTCGTTGCCGGGGAGGCATACGGCTTGTTATTGAGTTTTTAGTTTCTTTTTACAATTTCTGCTTTTATCTTTGCTTTTTGTTTCTTGTCTTGTTTCTCACTTGTTTGCGAGAATTGTTTGCAGGTACCTAATCTCTGGCTTCTAAGGATTGGAATTATCCAAGGTGCGGGATAGCTACTCGACGCGGCACAATACTCCAACCAAGTCAAGACACAACGGACGAGCACGAGTTGGAAGTAGGAGAAGAGATTTTCCAACAACAAGAAGAAGGAAAAGAGGTTCCATTCGTAGACGAACCACAAGAAGAAGAAGAAGCTATGGGTGATGCAAATCGTTCACTCAAGGAGTTGGCTTCTCATAGGCTTGATACACAACAGGGGTGTATTCAAACGAACTCTACTTTTGAGATAAAGCCGGGGTTGCTTAGAGAATTACCAAAATTCCATGGCATGGTGAATGAAGATCCAAACAAACATCTTTTGGACTTCCACACCATTGTCACGGCTATGCTTCCAGCAAATGTTGAGGCGGATGGTGCAATGTTGAAGGTTTTCCGTTTCTCTTTAATGGATAGTGCTAAGGATTGGTTGTACTATTTACCTCCCGGAAGTGTCACAACATGGAATGGGTTGAAGAAACTCTTTTTAGAGAGATATTTTCCTGCATCCAAGGCTACTCAAATTCGCAAGGAGATTTGTGGGATGAAGCAAAACGTGGGAGAATCCTTATATGAATGTTGGGAACGATACAAGAGATTGGTTGGAAGCTGTCCTCACCACCAATTCAGTGACGCTATGATTATCCAATATTTCTATGAAGGACTCCAATCAAGTGATAGGAATCTCCTCGACGCTGCGGGTGGTGGTGCACTAGTGAACAAGACGGTGGCACAAGCTAGAGAGTTAATTGAAAACATGGCAGCGAACTCACAACAATTCTTGAGTCGTGGGTCGGATGTGATTCTAAGAAGGGTGAGTGAAGTGAGCGAGGTTGAAGAACTTCGTCAACAAATGGGTAACATGAACGCAATGCTTCAACAAGTTGCAGCCGCGGTGATACCAAGTTCCTCTCAATCTTATGAAGACGAGCAAGCTAATGCGATCTTTCCAAATCAACAAAGACGGTATGATCCCTACTCCAACACTTACAATCCGGGATGGAGAGATCACCCCAATTTTAGCTATGCCAATAAGCAAGGAGCGATTCAACAACCTAGTTTCAACAATTCGAGTGGATTTCAACCTCAACAACAACAATTCCAGCCGAGACAACAATTTCAACAACAACAACAACCTCAAACTATGGGGTCCAATATGGAGGAGTTCTTTGAAATCTTTTATGCAAAGAACGGAGAGTTCGGTTAAGGAGTTACAAACTCAAGTTGGTTCTATGGCTATGGAGTTGAATCAATTGAAGGCACAAAATGGTGGGAAACTCCCTTCTCAACCTATCAACCCAAAAGAGGGTGTCAATGCAATTACGTTGAGAAGTGGTACACAACTTGTGCAACCCGAAGTTGCTGATTCGGGCACGGTGGAACCACCTAAGGAACCTGTTTTGGAGGAGAAAACCGAGGATTCTCCCCAAACTTCTGAGGTACCTATTTCTAACTCTAAAACTCCGGTTTCTACTTATGTTCCTCCTTTACCTTTCCCTCGCAGATTTGCAAATTCCAAGAAGGCGGAACTAGAAAGGAGATTTTAGACATTCTTAAGAAGATCCATGTGAACATACCACTCATAGATGCAATCAAGCAAGTTCCAAAGTATGCAAAGGTGTTGAAGGACTTATGTACCAATAAGCAAAGGCTCAAAGGTAATGAAGTGCTTAGTGTGGGGGAGAATGCTTCGGCAATCTTACAACACAAACTCCCACTTAAGTGCAAGGACCCTGGAAGCTTTGACATTCCCGTCACAATTGGTAACACCACATTTAATAAAGCTATGTTGGACTTAGGTGCTTAGTTAATGTCATGCCTGCGTCTATGTACAATTCACTTGATCTTGGTCCTCTTAAAAAGTCTGGAATTGTGTTGCAATTAGCCGATCGTTCTAATGTCTACCCAATGGGTATTGTTGAGGATGTTCTTGTGCAGGTTAATCAACTTGTATTTCCAGCGGACTTTTGCGTGTTAGAGATGGATGAAGGTTCACCGGACTCGTCTCTTCCATTGCTACTTGGGCGTCCCTTCATGAAAACGGCGAAAACCATTATTGATGTTGACAAGGGAACGCTAACTATGGAGTTTGATGGAGAAATAATACGTTTCAACATTTTCAAGACGATGAGATATCCTAGTGATGTCCACTCTTGTTTCTCCATTGATGTGATGGACACATTGGCGCAACAAATGTTTGAGTTGAATGGTGTTGATACTTTGGAAACCGTGCTCACTACACCTATTGACAATGGTTATGCGTATAGTGATGAGATGAAGGAAACCATTGGTTCTCTTGACTCATTACCGGAAAAATCAGCAATTAAGAATATTTCATATGCTTCTTTACCTTGCAATAATGAGAAACTTGTGCCATCTATTGTTAAATCTCCAAGTTTAGAATTGAAACCTCTTCCAAGTCACTTAAAGTACTTGTACTTGGGTGACAATGAAGACTTACCCGTGATTGTTTCTAACGAGCTTAATGAATTACAGGAGCAAAAACTTCTAAGGGTGCTAAGGAAGTACAAGACGGCCATAGGATGGACAATTGCCGATATCAAGGGTATTAGCCCTGCCGTTTGTATGCATAAGATTCGTGTGGAGGATGATACAAAGCCTACAAGGGAAGCGCAACGTCGTTTGAATACTCCCATGATGGAAGTTGTGAAAAAGGAGATACTCAAGCTTTTGGACGTGGGTGTTATCTACCCCATATCCGATAGCAAGTGGGTAAGCCCAGTACAAGTAGTACCAAAGAAATCAGGTGTGACGGTGGTGGAGAATGATAAGAATGAACTTGTCCCAACTCGTGTGCAAACCGGTTGGAGGGTTTGTATTGATTATAGAAAATTGAATGCCACCACTAGAAAAGATCACTTTCCTTTACCTTTTATTGATCAAATGCTTGAACGTTTAGCTGGACACTCTTACTATTGCTTTCTTGATGGCTATTCGAGTTATAATCAGATTGTGATATAGGAGGACCAAGAGAAAACCACTTTCACTTGTCCTTTCGGTACTTTTGCTTATAGAAGGATGCCTTTTGGCTTATGCAATGCTCCAGCTACTTTTCAAAGGTGTATGGTAAGTATCTTTTCGGAATATGTTGAAAACATAATCGAAGTGTTCATGGATGACTTTAGTGTCTTTGGTGATTCATTTGACCTTTGCTTGAACAATTTGTCTTTAATCCTTGAACGATGTGTTGAAACAAATCTTGTGCTAAATTGGGAGAAGTGCCATTTTATGGTAACTCATGGCATAGTTTTAGGCCATATAATATCTTCTAAAGGTTTGGAAGTCGATAAATCTAAGATAGACCTTATTCGTGCTCTAACCCCTCCCACTACGGTGAGGGAGATATGTTCTTTTCTTGGTCATGCAGGTTTTTATCGTAGATTCATCAAGGACTTTTCCAAGATAGCATCACCACTTTGTAACCTATTGCAAAAAGATGTGGTTTTTAACTTTGATGAGAAGTGTGTGGCGGCATTCAATCGTTTGAAAGAACTTTTGATTTCAGCCCCTATCATTAAACCACCGGATTGGAGTAAGCCTTTTGAGCTCATGTGCGATGCTAGTGATTTTGCGGTTGGTGCGGTGCTTGGGCAGCGTGTGGGGAAGATACCTCATGCTATCTATTATGCTTCTAGAACGTTAAATGAGGCCCAACAAAACTACACAACCACTGAAAAAGAGTTATTAGCCATTGTTTTTGCTTTAGAAAAGTTTCGGTCTTATCTAATTGGTACAAAAGTTGT
The DNA here is from genome assembly GCA_023531295.1 of Papaver armeniacum. Taxonomy (NCBI): domain Eukaryota; kingdom Viridiplantae; phylum Streptophyta; class Magnoliopsida; order Ranunculales; family Papaveraceae; genus Papaver; species Papaver armeniacum. The sequence continues at coordinate 1,029,993 of JAJJWW010008436.1, forward strand.
TGTCTTTTATGATCATGCAGCGCTTAAGTACTTGCTTACAAAGAAAGAGGCGAAACCGAGGCTCATACGGTGGATTTTACTCTTGAAAGAGTTTGATATTGAAATCAAAGACAAGAAAGGAATTGAGAACACCGTTGCGGATTATTTGAGCCGACTTGCTGTGGACAAGGAGACTATCCCGTTGCGTGAAAGTTTCCCGGATGAGCAACTATTCTCAATTGCCTTTGGAGAACCATGGTACGCTGATATTGTTAATTACTTAGTGTCTAAACAAATCCCAAAGAACTTGTCTCGTGCTGAGAGGGACAAACTTAAGAAGTTAGGAAACCAATACATATGGGATGATCCATACTTATGGAAGCATTGTAGTGACCAAGTAATACGTAGGTGTGTTCCCGAAATTGAATTTAATTCTATCTTGTCTTTTTGCTACTCATATGCTTGTGGAGGACATTTTGGGAGTAAGAGAACCGCTCTCAAGGTATTGGAATGTGGTTTCTTTTGGCCAACTTTTTTTAAGGATGCACATGCATTTTGTATCACATGTGATAGGTGCCAAAGAACCGGCAATCTAGGTGCTCGAAATCAAATGCCGCAAACTATTATTCAATTTGTGGAGGTTTTTGATGTATGGGGAATTGATTTTATGGGCCCTTTTGTCAATTCTAATGGGAATTATTATATTTTGCTTGCTGTGGATTATGTCTCGAAATGGGTGGAAGCTAAGGCCACCCCAACTAATGATTCTAAAGTTGTTTTAGATTTTGTGCAAGCTAATATATTTGCAAGGTTTGGAATTCCAAGGGCGATAATTAGCGATGGAGGTTCACACTTCAAAAACAGGTTCTTGCAAAGCTTGTTAAAGAAGTACAATGTGTCGCATAGGATTGCAACACCCTACCATCCACAAACAAATGGACAAGCCGAAGTTTCCAACCGAGAGGTGAAATCAATTCTTGAAAAGACGGTGAATCCTACAAGGAAGGATTGGAGTTCGCGACTCAATGATGCTTTGTGGGCGTATAGAACCGCATATAAAACACCTATTGGGATGTCTCCTTTTAGGCTTGTGTATGGTAAACCTTGTCACTTACCCGTGGAAATTGAGCATAAGGCGTTTTGGGCTATTAAGCAATGCAACATGGAGTTGGATGGGGCTGGAAAGCAAAGGAAGTTACAACTTCAAGAGCTAGAGGAGATTCGCAATGATGCATTTGAAAGCTCACGGATTTACAAGGAAAAAACGAAAGCTTTTCATGATAATATGATTACAAAGAAACAATTTTGCATTGGGCAGAAAGTGCTTTTGTTTAATTCTCGTTTGCAATTATTTAGGGTAAATTAAGGTCACGTTGGATTGGACCTTTTATTGTGACTAATGTGTTTTCTCATGGTGCAGTGGAAATTCGTAGTTTAGCTACAGGTAATGAACTTAAAGTGAATGGGCACCGGTTGAAACCATATTATGAGAACTTCTCTTCGGATGTCGTGGAAGGAGTTAATCTTGTGGAAGTGCTCCCTCTGGAGGAGTCATAGAAAGCAAGGAGATAGTCGGGCTGGCGACTTTAAACCAAGCGCTAAATGGGAGGCAACCCATCGGTTTTGTATCTCTTATCTTTTATTTTCTTTTCTTGTCATGCTTTTACTTTTTCTGATTTTTTGTCACTTTTCCGTTAGGATTTCCCACCTTGACTTTCTTTGGACGATTCAATTTACATTGAGGACAATGTAAAGTTTAAGTGTGGGGGAGTGGTTTATGTTGTAAGTTTTTGCAATTTTTCAACTTTTTTTTGTGAATTAGTGAATAAGAAAACTCCAACTTATGGTTAGTTTAGAGTCACATAGTATACATGTCGCTAAGATTACATCGAGAATCTCACAATAGTGACTGAACTTAGAGATGACAGAGAACATGATCGGGTTTCTTAATTGTATGAGAGTTAAAGTTGGATTTAACCATGCCGGTGGCAAATAAGGTGCAGACTGAATTCGGTATTAGAACAGTGATCCCCTATAGTGGAGACTACCCATGTTACATAATGTGAGGCACCAACCTTCAATTCTTTGTACCTGTCTAAATTTGTGCTTTTAGAGTGTGTGTCACCGTACGTAAACTCCGGGCAGAATGGTGAGCTGTCCAATTTCCCACCATATAAGCACTATTTTGATCTCTTGAGTGCTATTTTTATCAACCATGTTGGTGACATCGAATTACTAACTTACATACCACTTGTGATCTTGTTCGCAGTTAGCACCATCCACCTTATCTCTCTCTACACCAACAGGTCCATAGAAACACCATCATCATCAACAAGAGGAGCATCACAAATTCGAAGGAAAGTTGAACACGTTCGAGGTTTACAAGCAACAATACAGAAATGAGCAGATTTCAGATTTGAGTAAAGCAACAAAACAAGGAGCAGAATTTTTTTTTTTATAAGTTGAAGACTATTATACAAGAGTGGAAATTATTAAGGATGAGAATTCGAGAAGTCTAAGATATCAAGACATACAAGTTGTGAAGAATCAAGCGGTAAAGTACTTACACTATGGCATTGTACTTACATTTTTATTTTTTATTTTATTTGTATTTTACTTTCTTTTGTCTCAAAAAAAAAAAATAGAAAAAAAAAATAAAAAGAAAAGAGAAAGAGACAAGAGAAAATGTTTAGGTTTGTTAATAGTTTTTATTTTGTTTTATTTTTATTTTGTATTTGTTTTATTTTTTTATTCAAAAAAAAAAAAAAAAAAATTAATTTGGGTTTGTATAGTTTGTTTTTACTTTTGTATTCTTTCAATAAAGCCTATGGAAAGAAGGAATATCTATAATGAAGTTTCAAGCGACAAGGAATTTGAGGAAAGAATCATATTGTCAAGATTCTACGAAGTTCGAGAGTTATCATCAAGAGTTGAAGACCGAAGACGAAGATGAAGACACCGATAGACGACCGAAGACGTTTCTATGGATCTTTGTGAGAGTGGTGCTAGCTGCACGCCGAACGGATACACGGTAAGTAAGCATATTCCCACCTTCGTTAAATGGTTGATTTCCTTTCGAAGAGATCGTCAGAAAAATGGGTTTTCGAAATTATAAAAGATGTGGGTTTTCAAAACATTCGGAGGGTTAAGCCTTCCTACCATTCAACGTGTCGCAGGATTCTCTCTTCATTCCAACCTGGACACATGTGTGACCCATAAAAAGTTGTTTATTATTGAGAGCAATTTCATAAAACCCTTTCTTGTGAGGCAGAGTCGAGACTTTTGATCATTCCGAACCCGAATTTTAGTCGAGAAGGGATGGTTATATCTCTCTCAACTTTTAAGAATGAGATTGTGTTCATTTATGTGTCTAACTTCTTATCACTAGTGTGCAGAATCTCTATATCTTCTTAGCGCGTTGGATACTATCATTACGGAGAACTAGTAAGTTGGAAAAATAGGTTTTGTGGGTATATCTCTAGTAAACCCTCACGAGACTACAACTCGTCCGCTAGGGACATCTAGGGGTTTAAAGGCTTGTTATTTATGCTAAAAGTGACCGTAGCCTCGACGACACGGAGTTGTTGTATTTTATTGTTTTGTTTGATTTGCTCGAGGACTAGCAAAGTCTAAGTGTGGGGGAATCTGATAGGTGTAGAATACACCGTATTTACTATATAGAGTTTATGCTTTCTTTGCTATTTTTCGTGTGAATTATGTATTTTATGTTTGCTTTTGAGTTATTAGGTACTCTGGAGTCGCACGGAGGAAAAGAAGAAGAAAATTACTCTATTGAGCAAAAAGGGCGAAATTGTCATCTCACAGACAAATGATATATGGAGCTGACTCAAGGTTAAGGGGTAACTCTATTAGGAGGAACATTATCTGGAGCCCAGTCATGGTTAAGGGGGTTGATAGTAGGGTGCCCCTTATCACCTACCAGTGGGTGCATTTATTTGTGGTGTGTAACCATCCAACCCAAGCCACACAAACCTGGATCAAAGGCTATCTTTATCTCCCAAATCATTTTCACTTTCCCCAGAAATCAACAGAGAAGCGGCTGCTGCTATTGAATTTGTCCGAGAGATTTAGAGATGAAAGTGGAGGGTGAAATCGATAGAGAAAGAAGATTAAACTCGAGCTGCAGCTGGTGGAAACGAAAGATGAAGAAGAATTGATAGAGTTCTTTGAGTAACGATGGGTGTTTGAATCGAGGATTGAAGAAGAGTCGCCACGAGATCGATCTTTGGGTTCTTGAAGATGAGATCGATGATCTTTGGTGGATCAATTAGAGTTCAAATGGAATGGGTGTTCTCTGCGGTAGATCGAAACGCGAGAGAAGAATCGATCTTGCAGATTGATTCAGAGAAGAGCAGATAGGGTTTGAGAAAGAGTTGCTCGATCTGTGATGAGCAAACTTGAGGTTCTGGTGATAAACAAAGATGGGTTTGAAGGAAAATGAATTGGGTTCGATCTTTGAAGCTGCAATTGGTGATAGGGATGGTGGCTGTGGTTGAACCGATGGGTTTTTGGAACTGATATTAAAGGGATTAAATGGAGGTGAAGGTGGTTCTGTTATTGTAGGGTTCGCTGGTATCGATTGGTTTGATGATGCTGTTACTCGTGTTTGCGAAATGGAGACTAATTCGATCGATTGAGTTCTTGCCGAGTGTCAAAGCTCGAGAGAAGCATGACAAGCTCGAGCTGGTAAAGAACTAGCTAGTGACGATGAAAGATGAAGCTGAGCTCGAGATAACATTGAATGACTGGTGATGGGTGTAACCGCGGTTACGATGGAATATGAAGTTGCAATGGAGTGTTGGTCTAGGATTGTGTTGTCTGCTGTTCAAATGGGTGGTCTGAGCTACATAGAGCGGTGGATTTCAGAGTTGATGGATGTCGCATTCGGGGTGAAATGGAGATGGGCGAGGGTGTTGCTTTGCGAAGTTGGGCGAGAAGCGCCACAATGGTGCAACACAAAGCAACACACATCTACGCCATGTGCAAGAGAGGCTACGACCTTTGAAGTGCTGCTATGGAGTTGTTACGAGGCATTGAATGAGATATTGGCGAATATAATGGTGATCAAAAGATGGTGTTGCTTTAGTTTGGCAGAAGGTGGAGCTATTGAAACTGTGGTGGTATGAACATGGTGGTAGAAGGTTATTGCAAGTTGTTGTTGGACAGGGAGATAATGGAAGTTGTGTGGTCTTTGTTGAGCTCGGGCATTGGTGGAATGGAGCTTAGGTGAATGTTTAGGTGTTTTGAGTTGGTGAACCGAGTTAGAGTGAGCAAGACAACTTGCGATTCTGACTCAAGTGGATGAAAGGGTGTGAGATGTCTTTGCTTTGAGATCGGGCTCAAGAACAGGTGGAGTCTGTTGGTGTGGCGGTGGCAATGAAACTCAAATGGAGTTGTGCTGGGAATCTGGGTGACAAGTGCGAGATCGGATAGTATTTTGAGCAGAGGATGGTGCTTGATTGAATGGTCTTAGCAAGAGAGAGTGGAGCTTGCAGCTGAGAAATTGCAGCTGGTTGTAAGCTACAGAAGATGCGGCCAACAGGTAGCGCAGCTGAAATGAAGCTTAAGGAATGATGTTGTGTTGCAGAATCTGAATGAGCTACAAGGAAGTCGTGGCGAGGAGAAGAGTTATGGGTGTTAAGTCTGTGCATTACATGGAAGTGGTGATATGTTTTTGGAATGAATTGAAGCTACAGATACAGGGCAAGGAAGGGCCATCTTGGCTGTGACACAACTACAGCCTGTGCAGAACTGTGGCCTGACAAGTCAGCCCAGTTAGCCTACCAGTACACCTGACTCAGATCTGATTCTGAGATGAGTCACCTGACTCTCCCTGACTCAGTGCTTGACCGAGTTGACCCGCCGATTTGACCCGTTGACTCACTGAACCGGTGACCGGGCGGACTTTGCCGGTCACCTGAGATGTTTTCCGGCCACTTCTCCGGCCACAATACCAGTTTTCCGGCGACGACTTTTTGGACATATTTTCTACATGGGTTTCTCTCTCTCGTGGGCTTGGTGGATTTTCATCTAATGGACTTTGAAGACTTGACCTAATTTTGGAAGGAGAGAAAAGCTATAAAAGAAGAATTCTACAACTTTTGGATATCTTATTTTCTTGGAACTTTGGAGAGCCGTTTTTGGTTACACAACTAGGGTTTGCTTTTGTTCATCTTCTTCTTTATTCCATTGATATTTTTGGTGATGAACTCCATAGCTATGAGTAGCTAAATTCTATATTATTGGTTAAGGATGTAGTCCGATTTCTAAAACTTGTGTTTGCTTTATGTATTAGTTTTCTCTCTTGATTATCGTTCAATTCTCTACTATTTTTATGATCACATGATTGAAGTATTGTGATAGGATTATGATGTTTGATTAGTTAAGTGGCCAATTAATTGAACTTGCATCTTAGTCCATAGCTATTTTAGGGTTTTTCATCAAGCGATAACCTTGAATATAAGTAGCATGATATGTTTACGGTTTGTAGTGATACACTCTCGTAATCATATGTAGAGTTTTACCATTGTCCGAATTGTTATGCGCAACGCATGACAATTGCATTGATTAGCCTATTTCTGAAACTTAATGCTCCTAGGAATTGAACTTAATTAGCGCAAGGCGTTAGGTTATTCTTTAGGTAGAATTCACATACGCAGCCCTAATGTGTGTGTTGATGAACTTAGGAAATTAATAGATTATCTTGCTCTCTCGATTCTCTAGGCTTTTGATAACACAAGAGATTAAATCGTAATTCTAATCATATATGCAAGCACATGTCTAAGATTGAAGATGAATTCCTTGACCAATATCTTTCTCCATTGATTACTTTCTACAATTTACTTTGCTTTTAATTTACTTTTATTGCTTACATAAAATTCAGAAATCCCCCCAATTGGTTACTTTAAGAAATTGATTACGAAATAACTACAATTGCCTCTCTGTGGAAACGAACTTTTTCTTATCATATACTTTAGGAAAGTGAAATTATTTTTGACGCATACGACAGCGATCAGCTGGTCAAGTAAGTTCCATTCTTCTGAACCAAACACCCCCTAAGTATAAGGACCCTGGATGCCCCACCATTTCTTGTGCGATTGGTAATCACATGGTCGATAAAGATTTACTTGACTTAGGAGCTAGTGTTAACTTACTCCCGTATCATGTATACACCCAGATAGGTCTTGGTAAGTTGAAATCGACCAAAATAACACTTCAGTTAGCTGATAGGTATGTCAAAGTTCCTCTTGGTGTCATAGAGGATGTTCTGATTGAGGTTGATAAGTTTATTTATCCAGTGGATTTTGTTGTTCTAGACACCCAACCCGTTCAGGACCCAAGTGCTCAAATCCCAGTAATTTTAGGTCGCCCATTTTTGGCCAGAGCTAATACTGTCATCAACTGTAGAACCGGACTTATGAACATATCCTTTGGTAATATGACCACTGAGCTAAATGTCTTTAATGTTACTAGACAACCTTCTGAGAACGATGATTTAGAAGAAGTGAATATGATTAACACTTTAGATCAGGATTTAGTTTAGGATAATTGGCTTGACACTTTACTGGGAGATTCTTTAGATGATTTTGAGGAAATCGTTCTCTTAGATCAGATATGTGATCAATCTTTAGAAGAAGCTCTTGCGTATTTTTCAGACTCCATGGACCCAGAAATTTAGGCAATAGTTTTAGGTCTTTCTGAGAGTAATGATGACCCTAAGTTTGGGGGTAGAGAACTAGAAGAATCTCTTGAGTATTTTAAGGACTCTGAAGATCCGGAAATTCAAGCAATAATTAGAGGTTTGTCTGTGAGTAATGAAAACCCTAAGTTTGGGGGTAGTGATGGTTCTTGTGATTGTCACATATCCCTAATTAGAGTCCCTAACTTGGGACTCGAGCCTTGTGCGTCTGAGATATTACTAGAGTCTATTCAGACTCCGCAACCCGATCCTCTTGATACTATCCAGGAGGTAACCCAGGTATTAGAGACCCGTTTTTCGGATGAATTTATTTATCAAGATACACATATGAAGCTCAATTATGCTACCCAGATAAACCTAGTTGTCTTGACAGAAACCTTAGACGAGGATGTGCTCCTTCTATTCATTTTTCTGAACCAGTACAGTTATCTCATATTTGTGTTAGCTCTATTTGGTCTTGTGGACCCACAATTGTTTCGACTATTGGAATTCGACTTTGGAAGGTGACAATCCTTTTTGAGGTATTTGATGTATGGCTGAAGACTTTAAACTTAGCACTCCTTGGGAGGTATCCCTTGCTCATGCAAAACGGTAATATTTTTCCTCATTTCCTTCTAGTGGTAACGGTTTCTCCTTGTTCATGTTTTTAATTTCATCTTTAGAACATTGAGGACAATGTTAGATTTAAGTTTGGGGGTATAGGAGAAACTTTTTAGTTGCAATAAATAAAACTCTAGAGCCTAGAAATTTATGTTTATTAAGGATGGAACTAACCAATCTAAGTGGATGGAAGCATCTTGGTTATAGGAGTTGAGGAACCAATCTGATTAGATGGAAACATCTAAAGAGTCTATTCATAAAAGCACAGAGCTCAGGTGTTAGAATTAAAAAATATGGTAGTTTCGCCATATCTCGTTGAATCCTTTTCACCTTCTGTTTTTATTTTCTTATAAGTGATAGGGTGAAATAAGTGATTGAGATACCAAAAAAAAAAAAAAAAAAAAAAAATTTGAGACCAGACCAACCTGTTTATGGGTGAAAAATATTTCTGCCGGTTTTGGTAATTTGGGGTGTGTGGATGAGAAATGAATCTAGACCCTAAACAAATGCACTGCACGTGAGTGCTTGTGATTCGAGAAATCAATCTGTACAACTCTGGCCTAAACCAAGAAATGGCCATTCCAGACTTGCTTCGGTCACAAAGTGCATGAGATGGGGTTGATCTTAGGGAGGGAAGCGAAGAAGGTGTTGAGATTGTGAAGGTGTTGGATGTGTATGACTTGTATCAGAAAGCTGAACTGGCTTTTAGGATGTAATCTATCAGTTTCGGTGTTTGAATACGATTGTATCAACACTTTCCTCTGTTGTCTTGACTTGCCTTGTTTCTCTGTTTTTGAAAATAGGGAGGTGAACCTATTTTATACAAGTATTTAAGCCTAACCCTCGTATCTCGTGGGAAGTGGAGAAAGTGGAGTGATGGAGTAGTGGAGTTGTGTGTTTGTGTCACACGACCAGTCTTGCCCACTTATCCCATCATCACTAACCGTCCATGACTTCCTGACACGTTCTTGTGATGGCGCATTGTGCGCTGCACGCTGTAAACCGCCAGACCAATACCCCAGTATGTATCCCCCAGTTTGTGACATGATTGATGTCTCGAGTGTGTAGATCGTGGGACCCACAGAAAGTAGCATGTAATGCTAGATTAAATAACTAAGTTATTTAGGAAGTCGATACTTGTGAAGTATCGTGTGTATTCTATGCTGAGTGCGCATCGAGTATATTCAGCATGTATGAAGCATCACTGTTTGAGCGTCTCAAAATAGCTTCATGTCCATCCTACTTCATGTGATGGTTTGGAGGTTGCGTAAGCAAGTCATCCCTTGGCCGTCCACATGGCGTGGTAGAGTGACGAGTGGTGATCTTCATGACGCCTCACCGACCAATTAACTCCTGACCAGGGTTGTTTAACCAAGCCGGTGAAGTTGGACGGACGAGATGATCTTTGAGACACTCATCTGCGACCGTTGGTGGAATTAGGGTTTTTGAAGAGGTGCGCAAGCATCACTCTTCAGCTTGGTCGAATCCAAGCTTGGGATACAATTTTGGCAGGGCCGATCGTGCATGTGTGTAGACGACATGACGGTGTAGGCGCCCATAACTCATTGTCTCGTGAAAGTGTGATATGGGCCACTCAATTTGTCCGGCGAAGTTGAGTGGTCGAGATCAATTTGCAACAGAAATCTGGTGCCGCAAAAGCCGCGCATCATGCCAACTTCGGGCGCGCGTTTGAAGTCGACCAAGTTTGGTCGGTCTTGGCCGATTAGTCTGGTATACAGACGGCGAGCTGGTGTACACGTCCATACCTTAATATCCCATAGAAACGTGATCTAAGCCACTCAATTTGTCCGGCAAAGTTGAGTGGTCAAGATTAGTTTGCAATCGGGAGGTGTGACCATGCCTAGTTCGGGCGTGCGAATCGAGGCAAGCAGGCATGATATGCCTTGGTTGATCGGGTGTGGAGATAGATAGGCCCACGGTGGTCATGTTGATACGCACCAGACCTGCTTAGTCTAATCCTGGACCCTTCATTCGTGCAGGAGAAAATGGACGCTCATGATTGTTCAAACCCTAATTAGGGTTTCACCGGCCGTGCGTCATTTCTTGTTTGGGCGCATGAACTGGAACGACCAACTATAGTTGGTCCTGACCGATCGGTTATGTATGTAGGCGGGCCCACGTTGTTTGTGTTGACATGCTCTGGGCCCTTTGAATATACATCTACACCCTCCATCTATGCCTGCGAAGATGGTCGGTTGAGACTGTTTTGCCGCAAACCCTAATTTAGGGTTTTTCGTCCATACTGCTTTGGCTTGGACGGTTTGGCAATCTATGCCACCCTTTTGGAGAGGCCGACCATGCGGGGCCTCCGTTGGGTCGGTAGTGAATATTCCAATACCTGCTTGGGGTCATGGATTCAATCTAAGCCATCCAATCATGTTGGTGAAGTTGGATGGTCGTGATCGTTCCTGAGACTGATATGGACAGTCCAGGTTCAAACATGCTCAATCGGGCTAGTATAACACACCGAGAGATGTATGCTCAATCGGGCTAGTATAACACACCGAGAGTTGTATGCTCAATCGGGCTAGTATAACACACCGAGAGTTGTAGTTTGTACGGGTATTTCGTACATGCTTCATTATTAATGCTTGGAGGTTCGTGTTGCTCTGCTGAGAACAACACTCAGTCATCATGCCGCACCGATAATGAGTACAGGAAATACAAGGCTGGTCATGCATTAATTAATAATGTTGTAAATTCACAGGGTATATGGGATTGTTGCCACATGCTCCAACCTGGATGAATTTCGCGTGTTTAATTTCACGAATACGGGATTGTTGCCACATGCTCCATTCTAGGTGAATTAGTAAAGTGAAGAAGTATTCATCACTTTATCAGTGGCTATCCTTTGCAGGATGTCAGCGCATAAATTTGGTTTCACAATTTTAGCCCTGAACTAAAATCCACCATCAACACAACCGGAATAAATTCAATAAAGTCGACCACTTGAGCCCTTGTATATGCTAGTTGTGTTGACCTAGAGTTAGTATTATCACCCGCTGGTTCCCTTGTATATGCCAGCTGTGTTGATATTAGTCAGACCGGTATCTCAGTACATTAGGATAGGTTCACCTTAGTCAACATCAAAACCATCTACATTTTCTCTACATCCATCTTCTTAATCTTTCCATGTGATTGGTTGACTCCGGTTATGATGTACAGAAACTATCTGAGTAGAGCTCTTTCACTTATATATGAGTTTTAGTATGCTTGAGTGCAAAATCGTGTACAACAATTGGAATTTCGCATCAGGGTACTTCCTCCTGTAGTGAATAAGTATGCCAACCAAGGACTTTAGTGCCTTCCAAGGTTCTGCGTAGATAGCTAGGGTCTGGAGTAAAGGTTTTGTGGGTACACCTCTAGTAAACCCTCCCGAGATTATAACTCGGTCACTAGGGCCAACTAGTGAGTTAGAATTTTATTTTCTAGATTAGTTTTGCTCGAGGACTAGCAAATAATAAGTTTGGGGGTATTTGATGGACACATTTTTGTGTCTGAATTGTCCTCAGTGTTTCTATTATTAGTGCTTGATTTTATACTTATTATGGTGTTTTTTATGTTTGTGTAGGTGTTTTTGGAGAAATACACTTGTGTGGAAAAAGTTGCTCAAAAAGTGTTATATGGACCCCAGGAGAAAAGTACTAAAGGCACCCACCTTTTGGATAAGGGGCACCTCATTTAATAAGGGGCACCTTCTTTACTATTGAACACCCATTGCTATTCACACCTCAGAATTCACTACATGCACCCCTTTTCTTCCTCACGTATAAACAAAAAATGGCGGGAAAAGTTTATTTGAAATTTCAGAAACAACGAATTCTGCTGGATTGATTTTAGTCGAGATTTTTGGAGATATGGTCTTGGATATGGGTTGGTATTGGTCTTGTACATCAAAACAAGGCCGATAATGCTTTTAGTTTCGATAAAAAAGGAATAAAACGTGCAATCACACGAAACAGGGGAAGAAAATATTCTCGGTCCTTTTCTGTGCTATTTTGGGAAATTGTTATGTGAGTTGCAGCGTGTTTGATACTATCTGAGAAGATGAAGGAACGTGTAGGATCATGTTTGCCAGAGAAAACAGCGTGAGGAGGTAAAATAGGGAAGAAAATATCTTTCTTTACTGCCGAGTTATGAAGATTATTTGAACTAATGGCGAGGATTTTCTTAGCCCTGTTGAGTATAAATAGAATCTGAGGGTTTCACTGAGAGGGACGGGGAGTTTGGGGAAAGTTACGGAGCCTCAACAAAGCCAGAGAGTCAAGTTAAAGAGAAACACCATTGCTGCTGCTGTGAAGAACACGAAGAACATAAGACGCACACCCATCTGTCGTTCATGCTACAATGATTGCGACAATTTCCGAACAGTCTTATACGCTACCGTTACAACGACACTTTATTTATATCGATCTCGGTAACAGTGGACTTGCAACACCACAAAAGTGTTGCAGTTTCCTGGTTTATTCAATTTCTCTCATTTTTATCATTTGTAAACACTTTTGAGCAATGAAATCAACTTTTGAGCGTGTTTCCATGATGAAGAGCTAAACCCATCCTCTGGGGCGATGGAGGAAGCCATTCTTCCAAAAGTTATGTGGTAAAATTTATTTATGCAATTCTTTTATGATTATTTGCACCGAATGAAATTGAGTAAATGATTTTTATTAATTAGTTATGTATTCTCTTGATGAAGTATGCTTAGTTTAGGGCTTTTGATACTTCATGCTTGCGATTAACAATTGATGTTTTGAAAATCTAATTTAGGAAATGATTAGAATCACAATTTCTTTTGATTGGAGTTATATTATCTAGAATTGCATGATAAACATTAACATTAAATCACATGAATTTTGGTGAATGGTTAAATCCTGAACCCCGGTCTCTCTAATATAGTCAGCTTTAAATTGCTTTATTTTCTTTAGTCTTAAAATTTAAATCTAAAAGCACGGTCTTCACAAGTCTTAACGAACCTTTTACTACAACATAATTGAAAATACCCATCGATATTAAATTAAAAAACCGAAGTACTAAACTCGTTGTTCTTCATAAATTTGGCAAAGAGACCCTTGCTCGACTATTACAGCTTTCACCATATACTACTTCTCCAGACTAATTAATCTACTCGTCCAACACACCTGCTGCAGAGCAGCCTGGGTATGGTAGGATGGAATATCAACTGTGGATGGTGTTGTAACTGCTGGTGCCCCTGATAGACTAAATAATGGAAGCTGAAAATACTATAAGAGAAGATGCAGAAACATAATACAAATATACTGTACATACTATATCTTTCTTGGTTAAATCGATAATTTCGTGGACATGAATGGTTTGATTTGTATAGAAAGTGAAAGTGTGAGAAAGAAAGGTAGGAGTTGATTTAAATCTGTTCAATTCTTGCTGATTGGTCAAAAAATCTAGATGTGTGGATAGCATAAAGTGCATGTAACCAACGTCATTATTTTCTTTTAAGTGAGCCCCAGTCATCTGATCAGAGAAAATCCTACGGGTTAGGAGCAATAAATCACCTGGTTCTCAGATAGCCGTTCTCCTTGACCTCCCTCTTTCTCCTTACACTGTTGTGCTCTCTTCTCTTGCGTGGTGATCGCAATACCTGGCAAGTCAAACGGTAATCAATATTACGTTAGATATGGATATCAATAACACAATAAGAACATGTCTATACCCAAACCACAAAATCATACTTTAGCCCAGAGAGATGAGACATGTAAACTTGCACGCTCATCTTCTACAGGTGTAATGGACTGTTGTGCAATGCAATTAAATAAACTCAATTTTCAAATGCCTAAGATCATCTCATTTCAGTTGACAAACATAAATACTTGAATTAATTAATCTACTTAAATTGGATATCATGGCTCGGAATCCCTAAGAAATAACAAAGGAGTGACTAAATGTAGCTATAAAAGCTTGTGGTTGATCCACGATGTAAAATAAACAAATAAAGAAATCACGCCAGTAATAGATCTGAAATATGAACACATGCTCGACAATTACAAAAACTCGATCCTTAGAAAGATATGTAAGATAGCAATTCTAATTGCATGCTGCAGCAGAAAGGCATTTATCCATAGAGACTGGTAAAATAAACAAATAGTTCTTCACCTTGAGAAGCTACTACTATCAAAGTCATTTTCGCTTCTAATTGACTTGCTCATAAACGCCCACCAATATTTCAGCAATTCCGCTACAGATTCTATATTCTTGGAAATTAATATGAACAGTAAAATCAATCCGTGTAAGAGAAAAAACTTTTAAGAATCAAGCAAAATTTATAAAAATCTATGTTGAGATTCTTGAGAGAATATACATGTAAAAGTGTTAAAGCGAAACCTGTTTAGAGAGGCGGTTACTTGAATCTTTCTGACCATTGAATGATAAAACTCCATCCTATAAGTGAAAGGAAAGAGACAGATAGTGAGAGTGACTCTACAAAGATTATGCATGGGACATGTCCTTATGGAGTAGTGAAGATCCTAAAAATAACATGTACCCACACAGATAACAGAGCACCCCCGAATCATACCTAACGCTTTACTAAAAGACAGAAAACGTAAAACTTTCCAGTGCCATTACTAAAGGAGATAGTTTATAGCAGTAACACTAAACCATACAGCAGGATACTGACTATTGAGTATACTGGCATGAGACTGAAATAAAACATTTATAAATTTCTTATAAGTGAAGACTTTTAAAATTTGAGTATTTTGCACATAGTCATCTATACTTTTACTTCTCGTGAGAGGTTAAAAGTCATCAGCGAACACATAGGTAACGGTAGCCTCACTTTAATAAAGGGCATGCAATAAAAAATGATTATTGTCCAGTTAAGACTATATACAGTAGGTGGATCCAAGGTATGAAACTGAAAAACAGGGGTAAAGTCTGGCTGCACAGCTTCTTTTCTTTTTTCGCATGGCGGTGTAAGGTCAAGGATCATGACCTCCAAACTGTCTGATCCTTTTGTTGTTGTTCATTCGGCTACAACGTTGAAGGGAAAGTTAAATGATGAAACCGAAACTCTCAAACACCTGCAACAAATAGAAATCATCGCAGTAAAACAAAAATGTCTGCTCAGAATTTTTTTTACAACTTTCTAAATTATTTTGATATCTCAGATTATGGTAAAAATAAAACTTTATAAGAATAAATCTAGACTTACACATGCTAATATGAAGAAGATACACTTTCAAGGATTTTCATGACATTGCCAGGTTGTTTACAATAAATAAAGCCATAAAATTTCCTGTCACAATATGAGGAATGGTTAGAAAATAAATGGAAATATTAATAACGAAAACAGAGTTCCATACAAAGTCTTGCTTAGAGAGGAATATATTAAAAGTCAAGGTGTTAAAAGAACTTGACTGCAGAATTAGGGACACCACATGCACAGTTTGTCCCATTTCCTTTGAAAAGTTCTTTGAAACCCTCGGTGTTAATTCACTGCAGTGCGAATCACTTTTAGAAGATCATAATCATCTTCTTAAATCCTAAAAGATCGTATTCTGTATAAGTTGTGTACCATTTCCCATTGGACAGAAAAGGAAAAAAACTAAACGTAGTTTATAAATTAAAATGCAAAGTAACTCTACCGTACAAACCCTTTTTAGTGTATCCCTCACCCTACTTGGGATTAACTTTGAAATCCAAAAGATACCAAGTGTTCTTGGACTAAGTATCATTACCTCAATACATCGAGCTGCTTAAGGAATATAATTACTTGCTCATCTTAACCGATACCAATTAAGTGTTCGCACTTTTTAAGGAATGAAACTACTTGCCCTATTTCCGGTTTTACAGGATATGTTAAGGCGGAAGCTAATAAGACCCAACTCAACTTAATTCGCCATCTTATTTTTTTCATTATAGTTTAATGATGCAAACATTTAGCAAGGATATTGTCACGTTTTTTCCAGTCGGGAAAAGTGAGCCAAATAGCAAGCAAACAACAAATGAGTTGGTTAAAATCATACATTGAGCCAATAACAACACCAGATGGAAACGCTTCTTCTTTTTTTTCAATTGATTAAGCGACATGAAATTCAATTTTTTAACGACATGATGTGATCTCAACAGAGATTAACAACCAAGTTATGCCTTATTTTGCAAGCATGATTAATTTCATCATTCTCTTGAATAGAATATTGTTCCTACCTTCCATCAACCATGCTAGATATTGCAAAAAGAACAACAAAAGTAAAAACCTAGCAAATTCTTACCACTAAAAAGCTTAATAGAGAACCATCCATGCAGTAACAACAAAAGTAATGCAGGAACATATAAATCAGATGAAGCTCATACTCCATTAAATGACTCTAATACATATTCGAAAACAGGATCCTTACCAAACTGGAAGATCGAGACATTTATCGAGTTGCACCACCTAACTTTCGTAGAGGGAAGCATAACACTGTATTATACAGGATCTCTGAAATACATATAATTCACAGATGGTGTATCAATTAAAATTGGATTATGCATGTTCAAATTTTATAACTGAATTCAGTTAGTATATATACTATATGTCTAACTGTACTTGTATGCAAGGGCAACAAAGATCAAACAGACAAAAACTAACAAAGTTCAGTTTGTTCAAGTGGTATCTTTTCCTTTTCGGCACTCATAACACATCTCCAGTAAAATCCAAATGAATACATTTTATATACATTAGATTGAGCTAGTAGTTACATGAATGCAGAATGCATATAACAACATTGGTAAGAACTTGGTCGAACTACCTGATCGGGTACCGGGTACTGTAAAAACCCTGCAGGTTACCTTACCCCACCCTTCATCACATGCACTTCCGGTAGGAACAATAATTGAAATCCAGTTTTTGCTCCCAAAGGCTTTTGATACCTGTCAAATGGATAAAACTAATAAGTTAAAATGAGAAGCTTACGGATGCAAACATATAAGAATTGTAGATGATAAACAGGTGCACCGAATACCTCAATTGAAGTCACTTGCATCATTGGATTGCCACTTCCTACTATTACAAACAAAGAAGCTTATATCCACATTCAGATTCAACTTTAAATTGAAAAAACCTATGTTGCACGGACACGGGACACAGTTACGACACGACACGGTTACGGGGACACGTCAAATCTCAAAAAACGGGTTACGGGGACACGTTATATATATTATTCACATCATTAAAATAAAATATTACTACAATCTACACAACAAAATAATTACTCTTATTTTTAAAATATTTGATTACTAATTATATAAAATTAATAATAATATAATAATAGTAAAGTTTTTCATGAATAATGCTTGGATTTGACTAAAACAAGAATAAATTAGCGTCTCATTTAGTTTATTTTGATTTTCCAAACCAAAATAAATCATTTATGACGTGTCCGAAAGTGTCCAATTGGTGTCCGCAAAGTGTCCAATAAAATATTTTACGCGACACATGATGTGGCGTGTCCATCGAGTGTCGTAACCGTGTCGTGTCCGTTTACGTGTCCGACACGGTTACGGCCTCTTTGTTGGAGTGTCCGTGCAACATAGGAAAAAACAAACCAAAATATCTAAGAAGCAGAAATTTCTAACCATCTAATTCCTGGTAGCAAAAAAAATATGTAACTGAGTTACTTTGGAAGGAATCAAATAGAAGAGGGGCCGATGTTGCAGTTAAAATTACAGTGGCAAATGGTGGAGGAGGAGGAGGAACATTATCTCCAGCTACACGTATGGATGAAAAGGTAAGGTAAAAAGCCCTAGAATTTGCTAAACCGAGAAAACGCCCAATTTGAAGAAAACACTAACTTTTCCTAAACCCAATATCCTAAATTGCAACATAATCTTATTAGAACCCATAAACAACAGAAACTCCATAAGCGAAATTTAAAAACCCTAGAACAACGAATCAAAAGCCCTAGATATCATATACGAAATTCAAAAGCGAGAAATACTGCTGAAAATAATAATAATTGAACCATTTGAAACTAATAAGATTCATAAATCAAACAGAAATTATAAAAATTTGTATTTGAAAGTGATTTCAGAGATGAGAACCCGAGCGTCACCGAGTTTAATAAGTGTGGCCCTGGTTTCGAGATATGCAGTGGAACCATTTCAGCTGGTACGACACAACTCAGTCGTCCATATCAATTGTAAGTGCAAATTTTGGGGTACTTCTATTACTGCTTGTAAGTTGGTGCAAAAGAAGGTAAATAACAAAATGGATACTGTACAAGTTTGAATCTGGTGTGATTCGAACACACAACCTTCTAACTTGATGTCAGATGCACTACCGTTGTGCCACAGACTCATATTCGTAATTCATTAATGAATTTGAACAATAAAAATTTGTTCTAACGGAAATTAAACATGTCAATCAAAAATTTGAACAACACCGTTAGGTATTGTGAATGGTCAATCAAGCAAACAAAATGAAAATCTAAGACACATTGATTACAATGAACAAACAAAGAGTAATAACGTACAAAATTTCCAGGCTAAGCTATTGAAAAACTCTATATTTCTTATTTTTAGGAAAATGGAGCTTTGATCATGGCAGAAAATGAATCCATATTTATGTTACCTGGTTATATTGAGACGCAAACACCAATTAATCTGTCGAGGCTCACAAACTATTGTAGGTAGATGCATCTTACGACTCTGCGTAAGGATAAGTGATGTAGAACAATTTAATTAATACAAAGTATTTACCATGCAGATGATGAATATATACACAGATGAGATCAATGAGAATAAGTTTAAGAATAGAACCTCCCGTATATTGTACTCGAGTATCACAACAAGTATAAACAACGAGTGCGACAATAGACTCGTTGTTATGGCCGCTGATTTTTAAGCCATCTTTTGCATCCGGGGTAAAAGAGTTAGGCTAGATCTTTCTAACTGTTGGAGGTAGCATAGATAGATTTCTGACATTAAAGATCTTCAATGTAGCAAAGAATCGCATTGAAAGCTTGAGACCCTGCCTGTAACACGACTCAGTCTGGCCAAAAGACTTGCTTCTAGATCATTACAATTTTTTAGTAACACTTTATGTTGCACCCTATGGTGATGGAGGTCTCATGTTGGACTTATTTTTATCATTCCAAACCCCACATAACAGCTCCATTAACCTCGCTTCAGTTATGATTTTTTGAACCTCCTCGACCTTGAAAAATCACTTTCTGTTGATTTGATTGCGGATCACTTTGAAAATGACTTTGAGGGGCTTCATCACCAATTCTTGGCAGAGGTCGTACTCGATTGACTACCTCGCTGACATTATGAAGCGGAAGCCTGGCCATGTATACCTGTGAATCAGGCCTATGAAATTTGAGCAGTTTATCTTACAAAAACACTATATATCAGACTGCCAACAATAGCAGTTTTAAGAACACAATTGGACATAATACACACAGAATATTAACACAGAGTGCGGCAAACATGCACTTACCTTCTAGATTCCATAGGATCAGTACGTTGTTGAAGGTTCTTACGGAATTTCTTTCTAGCACACTTGGAATGTAGTTGTTTTTGTAATATGACATCAGAAAGAAAAGTCAGTAGAGCAGCAAATCACATCAATTACACAAATGACATTGAAAATGGTAAATCAACCAACTTATTTAAGTTTAATAATTTTGGATGGAGCAGTTGCTGGTGTTGGTGTTTGGTCGCTCCAATGAAGTCTGTGATCTTTGCTATGGACGATGATTTTCAAGCCGCCTTTGCTGCATCCAGGGGTAAAAGACTTATGATAGATCTTTCTAAATGTTGGAGGTAACTTAATTAGAGAGATGTCTGACATTAGATCTCTTAGCAACTGCATTGAAAGCCGGAGAGCCCGCCTGTAACATGAACTAAAAGACATGCTTCTGGGTCGCTGCAATTTTTCAATATCACTTGATCATGCACCATATGATGATGGAGGTCTCCTGTTGGGCTTATTGGTAGGCTTGGGAATGGGTTTATTTTTATGCCTACATGTTAAACCGCAAGTGCACGGTGTCTACTAAGCAGAACTGGGCAAATACGGGTCGAACCACGAGACTTGTGTTCTTTGTATCTGATCTAAGGCTTTACTACAACTGACTTCAAAGGAATGTAACACAAATATGGGGCTTTGTTGCCGATACGGCTAGCTGATTTTCCAGTGACACGAAATAGAAAAAGAAAATGCTATAGAGCACTAGGGTGTCGACTCCACCACCTAATCTTAGCTAAGTCAGTCCACTTTCAATAATGTTCTTGTCCCTTGTAATGGATGCCGGGCAAGATGCAAGTCTGCCTTTCATCCAGGGTCTCCATGGATGGCTTACTATCAACTAAGGCAATTAAATAACCCCTAGTATTAGCTGTCTTGTCACAGTACAACTAATCACATATCAATTTTCACTACTTAGATGATTAAACCTATCTTAAGATGGATATTCTAATCGCAATTAGGGTATCTTTCCAAAGCACTAACTTGTCTTCTCGGGGCACAGCTAGTCTGAGGATCAATAACATTCAATGAAGCATGAATTGCAATACAGTCAACATAGAATTAATCCAACTACAATGCATACATGGCATACACTGTGAAAGTAAAATGCCGAGTGTTAAGATTATATTTATCCTAAGCAATATAGCACAACAAGAACACAATCAAATTATGAACCACACTTATCAGTTGATTATGGGTTTCATCTAAACCCTAGCAGTTAAACTTAGAACATGGTTGAATGCAAATCAAACTACAATTAAACCTAAATTGGTGCTCTGGCTAGCCCAGGCATACCTTCAAACATACACAGTTCACCTATTTATACATGCAAAATCCCCAAAAACCCTAATTTACTTCAAAAATAGAAATTAAAATCAATACTCTCTCACCCATGCCGAATCAGTTGTCTCTTCTGCTCCTGCGGCTCTGAAATCTCCTCTATTTGATGTTTCCTCTCATCTGTGAAAACCTAACCCTAACCCTAACTCTTTCTATTTCTCACTTAGCCTCTGAGGAAGAAGCTATGAGAGAAATAGAGGGAGATTAGGAGGCGGAGATGGCGGCGCTGTTGCTGCTGTTGCGGATGGTGTCAGGGGAGAAGAAGGTGGTGCGGCTCTGCCATTTTTGGTCGGGAGAGAAAGGTATGGTTTTCTCTGGTTCTGTCGGGTGAAGAGAGAGGGGAAGAAGAAGGGAAATGGGAATTTGGTCGATCGGATAAGGGGTTGATATAGGTGTATGTGGTGTGAAGCGGCCACAGCAAGGATCGATGTGAGGGGTTCAGCGAGCGTTGGATGTAGATGGAGCAGATCTCACGGCTTAGAGTAAAACGGGTCTTGGATTTGGATTATGGGCCGGATCTTGGTTTGCTCAAGCCCATGTCTTGTAAATGGGTTGCTCCTTGTTGGGTTGCAACTGTTGCGCGCGCGGGCTTTGGCTTTCAGCTCCATAGACGCTCGACTCCAATTCTTCGCTCTTTGGCTCCTCAATTTCTCCGAACTTTATTTACTACCTAAAAACACAAAATTAATTAGTACAAATATTTATTCTTGAAAACAAAGAAAATACAGAATCTGGGATAATATCTGATTTCTGGGCACAAAAGATGAGTTAAATGCTAATAAATAGATGTAGAAATATGCAATATTTGGCACTCATCAAATACCCCCAAACCTGAATTTTACTTGTCCTCAAGTGAAACAGAAATTAGGAAATCCTAACTATAACCCTGTCGCAGGTCTCTCGAATGCATTTAGCGTATGCACTAAGCCTTTAAACCCCTAGGTGTCCCTAGTGGACGAGTTGTAGTCTCGTGAGGGTTTACCAGAGGTGTACCCACAAAACCTTCTCCAACTTCGTAGTGTAAAAGAGTCTCAAGCATCCAAGGAGCTATGAGGACATAGAGTTTCTGCATGCTAGTAACACGAAGTTAGAACTATCAAAGAACGCATTCTCATCCTTAAGTCTTTGAGCGAGAAGTAACCATACCATATGAAAGAATTCGGATTCGATTGTGATCATAAGCCTCGACTTCTGCCTCACCATTAGGGTTTTATGATAATTGCACTCAAAAAGATCGCTTTTTTAGTCTCTCATGTGTGCAGGCAGGAATAAAGAGAGAAATCTTGCACACGTTGTAGGTGAGAAGGATAACCTTCCGAAATAATTTCTGGAGATTCCACAGAGATGTGGACAAAAAGAATCTTTTTCTGATGATCTCTAAGAAAGGAAATCAACCATTAGCAAGGGTGGGAGTACTCACTTACCTTCTCACCCGATCGGCAATTAATATCACTCTCTCAGCATTCATAGAAACGTCTTCAATCTTCGGTCTTCAAATGTTGATGATGAACTTCTGAACTTCACAAAAACTTGAAAATTTAATTTAATTTAATTTAATTTTTTTTTCTTTTTTTTTTAACTTAGAATGAAAGTAACAATAAAACAATAAAACTCAATTTTTCACAAACTTCATTAATTCTCATCTTCTTTTCTTTTCTTTCCTTTGTTGCATGTAACCTTGGACTATTTCACTTTTCTTCAAATATTCTGATGATGCTCCGCTTGCTGACGACGATGTGTTTCTATGAAAGTGTTGATGTTGTTGAGAGGGAGAGAGAGTGATGCTAACTGCAAATCGGTATTTAGAAGAAGTTTTCATCTTTAAACGTCAACTCATGATTGATGAAATTAGCACTCAAGAGATCAAAAGTAGTGCTGAAAGTGGTGCGAAGTTGGGTAGCTCACCATTCCTACCCGGAATTGACGTACGGTGACACACACTCTAACAGCTTTTCTAGAAAGTTGCAAAAAATGAAGGTTGGTGCCTCACTTGATGTAAAATGGGTAGTCTCCACTATGGGTGATCACAATTCTACTACCGAATATCTAAACAGCACCTAATTCGCTCTCCGGTATGGTTAAATCCAACTTTAACGCTCGAATCAACTAAGAAACCTGATTGCGTTCTCCAGTACTTCCAAGTTCTGTTATTTCGGTCAGACTCTCTATGTAAACATAGCTAGAAGCATGCTAGTGACTCTAAAATCTCTAAAAGTTGGAGGTTTTTTTATTTGCAAAAAGTTTTGATTTTTTTTTTTTTTTTTTTTTTTTTAAATAAAAGACTAAAAACTCTATATGCAAATGTACCCCCAAACCTAAATCAAACATTGTCCTCAATGTGTCAGTCAACAGATAATAAGAATTCAAAAAGTCACATACCATGAGAACTATGCTGATAAGAGAAAATGGAAGAGATTACCGGTATGTCGGCGGGAGCAAGGTTAGAGCTTCATTTGTCAAGACTAGAATCCAACATTCTCAACGGAGATCATATCGGATTAGCATAATATATGCGCAAGAAGACTCAACCGATTCAAGAAAGAAAAATTTAACAAGTCCTACTGGATTATATACAATGAAAATTCACCATATACCAACAATCTAAAGAGTTGAGGATCAACCCAAAAGACAATATGTACAAACATCAACAGCCTTACACAAATATAACATGAGAGTGCAAGTAAGACTGCATATGTGAATGAGTTTCCCCCAAACCTAAACTTGTCAACAGGTGTGTTTGAGAGCACAAAATCTTGCAATTTTAAAGGTACATCATGCAAAAGGTCTAACTCAAAATGAGTTTTGCTAAGATCGGGCAGATATACACATTCCAACTGTGGCTCCTTAAAAGTGTTATACTTTGATGCAAAATAGTCCAAGAGGACTTGGGAAGCACAAAGCTCTAGGCCTAAATTAGGCATTTTCAGAAAAGTTGGTTTTGCAATTTTGTTACAAACTACACCTAGGTTTGGTGGAGGAGTTTCAATCTGTGCCTTAGGAGAGAGATTAGGTACATCTAAGTTGTTTTCATGTATAAGATCATTTGCACCATCACACACTTTCCTAAGGTCAGAAGAAGGTAAATCATGTTCACCTGCATAGAACAATTCATCAATTTCCATGTCATACTCATCATTATCCAAAATTTCAGTCTCATGCACAAGATGACAAGGAGAGATATCATGATGTAACCTAGGCATGGAATCAGACACATGCATTGAATCATCTGTGTCAACGGACAGTTCAGCTATTCCTAGGTCACAAACAGGTGGTAAAGCATGCTCATTTTCACAGGACAATTGCACAGGTTCCAAATCAGCATCACATGTATGAATATTAGAAGAAGCATCATTCATAGGGTTCACAGAAGAGACACTTGGTAGGAACTTTAAAGTGTATTTCCTATGTCTTAATCTGCAAGTGCACAGAGCCTTTGAAGGCAGTGGCAAGCACAGGTCTTTCCACAGAGAACCAGTGTGTGCTAGGTTACACTAAGGCTTTCTTAACTATTTTCAGGGGTAAGTGACACAATTTTATGCTTTTGTTTATAGTCTTTACGACTGAGATGAAGGTTTCACAGCTTAAGTAGGATGAATTATAAATGTTAAGATTGCAGGCACTAGGATTATCAATCCACCACTAATTCAAGTTATGCAATTCAACTAAATTGAATATTCTTGTTCCTAAGGCAGGTAAGGATAGTGTGTCAACTCTATCATATACCTAAGGGGTTTCACCAATTGAGGTTTCAATTATCATTCGAGTACTACTCAAAGCATTAGATGTCTAGTTAAGTACAACTAATCTAAGAGATAGCAATAACAATTAAAATATGAGCTGAACACACTCAACACAATGTAAACCTAACTACAATGGATGCATGACATTCATTGTGAGAGCAAGGCATTGAGGTGTTAACAATGAAACTCTCTTATCATTTAAAGCATGCCAAGAATAATTCAAATGAAGTTGAACCACAGAACATCAAACTAGGGTTTCATGTTAATCCTAGTAATTAAGTTTAGAACATGATGAACATAAAAACAGATTTAATTAAAATTGCAAACTAAACATGAACCCTAAAATTTACTGCTTTCTCTCACCATAAAAACATCAATTTATATCTCTCAACAATAATTCAAACTTCGTTACACACAAACCCAAACCTGATTTGCGCCTTGTATTCCTCTGAATCGACCATGCGGGGTGGTTGATGAAAACCCTAAGTCTAACTTATCTCTAACCTAGCTTTTAGGTTGAAGAGAAGCTATGAAAGAGATAAATAAGAGCGAGAGGGTTGCGGAGTAGAAGCTGGTAGTGATTGCGATCGAAGAAGGGGATAGAGGTGATGATGGAGCTCGCCATGGGCGTGGGAAGAAGGAGGTGGAGGTATGGTTGGGTAGGGGTTTTCTCTGAGAGATCGTGGGAGAAGAAAGAGAAAGGTGAGGGAGAAATGAGGATTAGCTCGAGTGGTATAGGTGTAGGGTGTTTCGATGTGAAGCAGGCGCAGCGATGGACGATGAGGAAGCTGCAGCGAGTGTAGGATCTAGGGAGTGATATCTGAACAGCTCAGAGAGACTCGGAGTGATCTGGTGTGGAGCGGAGACATCAAGGGTCGATGCGTAGGAGGCAGCGAGCGTAGGATGCAGCAAGATGAGATCTCAACGGCTTGGAGTGTATGGGCTCGGATCCGGGTCGCGGGTCGGGTCTAGCTCAAGCCCATGTCTTGTAGATGAGTTGCTACTTGTTGGGTTGCAAGCGTTGCTTGCGCGCGCGGGCTTTGGCTTTCTGCTCCATAGATGCTCGACTCCAATTCTTCGCTCTTTGGGCTCCTCAGTTTCTCCGAGCTTTATTTATTACCTAAAAACACAAAATTAATTAATACAAATATTTATTCTTGAAAACAAAGAAAATACAGAATCTGGGATAATATCTGATTTATGAGCACAAAAGATGAGTAAAGTGCCAATAAAAAGGTGTATAAATATGCAATATTTGGCACTCATCAAATACCCCCAAACCTGAATTTTACTTGTCCTCAAGTGAAACAGAAATTAAGAAATCCTAACTATACCCCTGTCGCAGGTCTCTCGAATGCATTTAGCGTATGCACTAAGCCTTTAAACCCCTAGGTGTCCCTAGTGGACGAGTTGTAGTCTCGTGAGGGTTTACCAGAGGTGTACCCACAAAACCTTCTCCAACTTCAGAGTGTAAAAGAGTCTCAAGCATCCAAGGAGCTATGAGGACATAGAGTTTCTGCATACTAGTAACAAGAAGTTAGAACTACCAAAGAACGCATTCTCATCCTTAAGTGCTGAGCGAGAAGTAACCATACCATATAAAAGAATTCGGATTCGATTGTGATCATAAGCCTCGACTTCTGCCTCACCATTAGGGTTTTATGATAATTGCACTCAAAAAGATCGCTTTTAGTCTCTCATGTGTGCAGGCGGGAATAAAGAGAGAAATCCTGCACACGTTGTAGGTAAGAAGGATAACCTTCCGAAATAAAATCTGGAGACTCCACAAAAGTGTGGACAAAAAGAATCTTTTTCTGATGATCTCTAAGAAAGGAAATCAACCATTAGCAAGAGGTGGGAGTACTCACTTACCTTCTCACCCGATCGGCAATTAACATCATTCTCTCATAGGAACCATAGAAACGTCTTCACTCTTCGGTCTTCGGTCTTCAATTGTTGATGACGAACTTCTAAACTTCAAAAAAAACTTGACAATTTTTAACTTTTCTACTCAATTTCCTTGTTACTTGGAATTTTCTTCTTTACCATGGTGGTATCAAAACTAAGAAAATAAACTACAATATTTTTTTATTTTTTTTAACATCACTATATACATTAATTGAAAATAAAAACAATAAAACTACTAACTCCATGGATGAAGGACTATATCACACAATTTCCATAACTTGTACTGTCTTGATTTCACAAATTTCATTAATTCTCATCTTCTTTTTCTTTTCTTTGTTGCACGTAACCTTGGACTATATCAACTTTTCTTCAAATATTCTGATGTTGCTCCGCTTGTCGATGATGATGTGTTTCTATGGATCTGCTGATTGAGAGAGAGAGTGATGGTAACTGCAAATCAATATTTAGAAGGAGTTTTCATCTTTAGACGTCACCCTCATGATTGACGGAATTAGCAATCAAGAGAACAAAAGTAGTGCTGAAAGTGGTGCGAAGTTGGGTAGCTCACCATTCCTACCCGGAATTGACGTACGGTGACACACACTCTAAAAGCTTTTCTAGAAAGTCACAAAGAGTGAAGGTCGGTACCTCGCTTGATGTAAAAATGGGTAGTCTCCACTATGGTTGATCACAATTCTACTACCGAATGTCTAAACAACACCTAATTCGCCCTCCGGTATGGTTAAATCCAACTTTAACGCTCTAATCAACTAAGAAACCCGATTGCGTTTTTCAGTACTTCCAAGTTCTTGTTATTTCGGTCAGATTCTCTATGTAAACATAGCTAGAAGCATGCTAGTGACTCTAAAATCTCTAAAAGTTGGAGGTTTTTATGCAAATTTTTGAGTTTTGTCGATTTTTTTTTATTTTTTTTATTTTTTTTTATTTTTTGTAAAAGAAGTAAAACAAAAAGACTAAAAACTCTAAATGCAAATCACACCCCCAAACCTAAATTAAACATTGTCCTCAATGTGTCAACAGATAATAAGAATTTAAAAAGTCACATACCGAGAGAACTATGTTAAATAAAGAAAAGGGAAGAGATTACCGGATGTACAAGGGTGTTGCTAAACCATAGAAAGATGAATGCTTTGAAAGCAAACAATCACGAGCGCAAGACAAAAAGGTTGGTTAGCACACATCAAAATTATGCAAAAAGAAAAAGAAAAGGGAAAGATGATGGATTTTTAGTCCATAAGTATGTACACAAGTGAACTAGATCAGTCCACATAGATGGGGTCTTCCAAGTCAACGGTCTCAACTTCGGTGGAAGATGTTCCGTAAATGGTTTGAGTCTTTGACCATTGACTTTGAAGATGTTCTTGTTTCTTTGGGTTTTCAACTTCTGACTCCATGGGGGAAAAACAGACGTACCAAGTATGATCCTGACCATCGGGAACGTAGCTTTCCCGGAAACAAATGCAATCTAGTGTTGTACAATAAAACTTTCTGTCTTGGGGGGAAAGACTTGCGCAGAATGCGCTTGTCGT
Source organism: Papaver armeniacum (assembly GCA_023531295.1). Lineage (NCBI taxonomy): Eukaryota > Viridiplantae > Streptophyta > Magnoliopsida > Ranunculales > Papaveraceae > Papaver > Papaver armeniacum. The sequence goes on from JAJJWW010008436.1 coordinate 1,058,334, forward strand.
GAAACACCTTCATTCTATGTTTGTACGTTTTGGCACTATCATATGCATCATTTCTCAATTCTTCTAACTCATTGAGTTGAAGTTTCCTACGGGTACCAGCTTTATCAAGATCAAAATTTAATTTCTTCACAGCCCAATATGCACGGTGTTCTAACTCAACAGGTAGATGACATGCTTTTCCGTACACAAGTCTGTAAGGAGACATCCCAATGGGCGTCTTGTATGCAGTCCTATAGGCCCATAAAGCATCATTTAAGCGCAAAGACCAATCTTTCCTAGAAGGATTGACGGTCTTCTCAAGTATATGCTTAATTTCCCTATTAGAAACTTCTACTTGGCCACTGGTTTGAGGATGGTAAGGTGTTGCAACCTTGTGAGTGATTCCATACTTGCGCACTAGTGATTCAAAGGGTCTATTGCAAAAATGACTACCTCCATCACTGATTATTGCCCTAGGGGTTCCAAAACTGGAGAAAATGTTCTCCTTAAGAAAAGAAAGAACAACTTTATGGTCGTTGGTTTTGGATGCAATGGACTCTACCCACTTAGAGACATAATCGACAGCAACAAGAATGTATAACTTACCTTCAGAGTTAGGAAATGGTCCCATGAAATCAATACCCCAAACATCAAACAGCTCAACAATCAAAATAGGTTGTAAGGGCATCATGTTTCTCCTAGAGATACTTCCTAATTTCTGGCATCGGTCACAAGCAACACAAAAAGCATGGCAATCCTTAAACAAAGTGTTGGCCAATAGAAACCGCTTTGCAAGATCTTTGCAGCAGATTTTCTTGGCACTAAAGTGGCCTCCACATGCATGGTCATGAAAGAAAGAGATGACGTCCCTTTGTTTAGAATTGGGGACACATCTCCTAATGATTTGGTCTTGGCAGTACTTAAACAAATATGGGTCGTCCCAAAGGAAGTGTTTAACTTCAGCCAAGAATTTAGAACGGTCTTGTTTAGACCAATGCAAGGGCATTCTACCTGTAGCAAGGTAGTTCACAATATCAGCAAACCAAGGCATCTCGAGACACAAGCATCAATTGCTCATCGGGGAATGATTCCCTAATTAGCAGACTCATCACCAGATTCAACATTCAATCTAGACAAGTGATCGGCAACAACATTTCTCGACCCTTTCTTATCTCGAATTTCGAGGTCAAACTCTTGTAGCAAGAGTATCCATCGAATTAGACGAGCCTTAGCATCTTTCTTAGATTTAAGATATCTCAATGCAAAGCATGATCAGAATAAATGATGACCTTAGACCCTATCAAATAAGATCTAAACTTATCTAATGCAAACACAAAAGCTAGCAACTCCTTCTCAGTAGTGGAATAATTCAGTTGAGCATCATTAAGTGTTTTACTAGCATAGTAGATCACATAAGGGAGTTTGTCTACTCTTTGGCCTAAAACAGCTCCTACAGCATAGTCAGACGCATCACACATAATCTCAAATGGTAATGACCAATCGAAGTCGACTATAGGGAAGATGTAAGGAGAGCCTTCAGTTGCTCCCATGCTTCCTTACAAGCATCATCAAAGACAAATGCAACATTTTTTGCAAGAAGATTGCACAAAGGTCGTGAAATTTTACTAAAGTCTTTGATGAAACGGCGGTAAAAACCCGCATGGCCTAGAAATGATCTGATGTCCCTCACAGAAAGAGGTTGAGGCAAGTGTTGGATGAGATCTACCTTGGCTTTGTCTACTTCTATGCCTTTTTCCGAGATGATATGCCCTAGAACAATGCCCGAGTTAACCATGAAATGACATTTTTCCCAATTCAAGACCAAATTCTTCTCCTTACACCTAATCAGCACACATGTGAGGTGATGCAAACACTCATCAAATGAAGACCCAAACACAGAAAAATCATCCATAAAAATCTCAAGGAACTTATCTACCATGTCGGAAAAAATGCTCATCATGCAACGTTGAAAAGTAGCGGGTGCATTGCACAGCCCAAAAGGCATACGACGATAAGCAAATGTTCCATAAGGACATGTAAATGTGGTCTTTTGTTGGTCTTCGGGTGATATGTGAATTTGGTTGTAGCTTTAATAGCCATCTAAGAAGCGAGTAGTACTTATGTTTGGCTAACCTTTCCAAAGATTTGGTCAATGAAGGGAAGGGGAAAATGGTCTTTCTTGGTTACCGTGTTCGATTTTCTATAATCAATACATACTCGCCACCCGGTGGTCACACGGGTGGGAAGGAGCTCATTCATCTCGTTTTGAACAACGAATGCCGGACTTCTTGGGTACTACCCGAATAGGACCGACCCAGCGGCTATCGTGGACTCGGGTAGATGATACCCGCGTCAAGCGGTTTAATCTCACCCTTGACAACATCTCTCATGTTGGGGTTAAGTCTCCTTTGCATTTCCCTTGATGGTTTAGTGTTCTCCTCAAGGTTTATGTGATGCATGCAAATTGTGGGACTTATACCCTTAAGATCGGAGATGGTCCAACCTAAAGCTCCTTTATGTTCTTTGAGTACTTCTAAGAGTCGACTTTCCTGTTTTGTGTCTAAACATGATGCAATAATCACAGGTAAAGTATCAGAGGGACCTAAGAAGGCATACTTCAAAGTATCGGGTAAAGGTTTCAAATCAAGCTTAGGTGGTGTATCGAGGTGGGGCAGATGTGGTATCAGAGAGTGGAAGAGGTTCCACTGCATTCTGCCATTTGGCAATATCCATGGGTGGCACAGACTCTAGCAAAGAGTGGACTTCACTAATGTACTCAGAACTGAAAAGTTTTAAGTCAAAATTGTCTAAACATGCTTGTACAGGATCAACAGGTAAGATGTCAGACAATGAGTCTTGAATCAGACTCTCAATCATGCTAACCTCATGCAATTCATCATCATCACACTCTATGGGTTGTTGGTTCACATGAAAGACATTCAGTTCTAAAGTCATGTTGCCAAAAGACAAATTCAATATCCCGCTACGACAATTTATGATAGCGTTTGACGTTGCCAAAAAGGGACGTCCTAAGATAACGGGAATATGATTTTCAGGATTTTGCACAGGTTGAGTATCTAACACAATGAAGTCCACGGGGAAATAAAACTTATCAACCTTAATTAGCACATCTTCAACGATTCCCCGAGGGATTCGCACAGATCTGTCCGCTAATTGTAGCGTGACAGGAGTGGGTTGCAATTCCCCAAGTCCTAACTGCACATACACAGAATATGGCAGTAAGTTCACACTAGCTCCTAAATCCAATAAAGCTTTTCTAATTGTATGATCACCTATGGTACAAGAGATAGTTGGGCTACCCGGGTCTTTGAACTTAGGTGGGGTTTTGTTTTGGATTATGGAGCTCACTTGCTCAGTGAGGAAGGCACGCTTATGCACATGAAGCTTTCGCTTTTGTGTGCAAAGGTCCTTCAAAAACTTAGCATAGGCAGGTATTTGCCTAATTGCTTCGAGAAATGGAATGTTTATGTTAACTCTTTTGAATAATTCCAACATCTCGTTGTATTGGGTACCCCCCTTCTGTTGCACCAACCGTTGTGGAAACGGAGCAACAGGAACATAACTTGGCACAGGAACATCTATATTGGTAGGACTCTTGGTTTTATCAATGGGCTAAGATTCTTTCTCTACAGTAGATGTTTTCTGTGGTGATGTGTGTACTTGGGAGTCTGATGTAGACTCGCTTGACGGTGGTACACCTACATGGTTCTCAACAATTCTACCACTTCGGAGAGTGGTGACAGCATTCGCTTGACTATGTGGAGTTTCATTGCAGGTAGAGGAGCCTGCTTGAAACACATTCTTTGGATTTTGTAGGGGTTGACTAGGAAACTTGCCTTTTTCTCTCTCATTCAATGCATCACAGATTTGACCGATCTTAAGATCTAGGTTGGTGAGACGTTGGTCGGTGGTTTTGCGAAGTTCAGCAAGATGTTGGGTTAACAGACCGACACAGTCTTCTAAGCTAGTCTTTTTCTCCGCAGGGTACTGAGTGGGTGGTTGTACTTGGGGGTTTCTAGGATATGAGTATCCTTGGTTGTTATTTGTTGGTCCCCCTTGTACAGGTCCCTTGGACCATGAGAAGTTAGGGTGATTCCTCCACCCTGGGTTGTAGGTTTGAGAATAAGGGTTGTCCTCTTGCCTATGGTATAATGCATTGGCTTGCTCGGTTTGGGACTCTTGAAATGCATGTAAATCTGGACAGCTGTCCACTAAGTGGTCAGAACTATGGCATGCGGCACAAGTGGCCATAGCAATTTGGTCACGGAGAGTATGGGCATTAGATTTTACATTCTTTTCCAACTCTAGCACTTCTATTCTCCGGGCCATAGAAGCCATTTTTGCATTTCCCTCAAAGTCAGACTCGATTCTATGAACATTGTTTGCAGGGGTAGTCCGTTTTGGTTCTCGGATGGACTCCCACTGTTGAGTCTTTTCAGCGACTTCGATTAAGAAATACCAACCGTCGTCGGCACTCTTCTCAATAAATGCACCATTGCACATTGACTCGACTGTGGTTCGGGTTCTAACATCTAGACCCTCATACAAGAATTGCACGAGTCTCCATTTTTCAAAACCATGGTGGGGACATTGGAGTAGTAATTCATTGAATCTTTCCAAGTACCTTGCTAGAGTTTCGTCTTCTAATTGCACAAAACCATTTAGACTTTGGCGAATTGCCGCAGTCTTATGGTTTGGGAAATTTTTTTTGAAAAACTCTTTTGTGAGGTCATCCCAGGTTCTAATGGACTGTGGTTGTAGAGCATGTAGCCAAGACTTGGCTTTGTCTTTCGAGAGAAAAGGAAACAATCTCAATTTGAGGGACTCCTCGGCATTTGGTTAAAACGCAGAGTCCCACAAATATCCTCAAAGTCTCTCACGTGATGGTAGGGGTTCTCATTGACCCCTCTAAACACGGGTAGCATATGAATGGTGCTTGCTTTCAGTTCAAACTGCCCAAAGATCGGGCGGGCGAGAATGATGCAAGAGGGCTGGCTTGCCCTAGTTGGGTACATGTAGTCCTTGAGACTACGGGGTTGGTTAAGTTCCTCACCCATGGTTTCTGATTCGGATGGGCTTTCTGATGGAATTGGGCTTTCGGTTGAAGAACTGGGTATGCTAACGATTTCGTCCGGGCGGATTCTAACTAGTCGATTTGTTTGGTCTCTAAAAGACACAATCATAGCCTAGCTAGCATCTAGCATGTTAACAAACAATCAATCTTAACACAGGAAAGCAAAGACTCAAAATGACCCACCAAAACAAGACTCAAGCCCAAAAGATTGGTTATTGATGTTGTAAATCCCAGCAGAATAGGTTCTAGCCCAAATGATGTGGGCTCAGTTTGGTTTAGTTTGGGTATGCGGGATTTAGCTGTGTATAGAGCCCAGGTTTGGTGACAGGTACACAGCCCAGATTGAGGGGTACAGCCCAGGTTTGGTGACAGTTAAGTGGGCTAGCTGTCAAGGGTTGTTTCAGCCAAGCTATCAGGCACAGGGTTTTGTTGGTGCAGAGTTTGGCAAACTCAAGCACTGGCTGTGTGCACAGCCTGGTTTGTTGCACAGATCAGTGCAACTTTGTGCTTTCAACACAGCACTGGCTGGTCACAGGTTGACAGCCTAGGTGTATGGGCTTCAGCTGTGAGGGTTTAGAGATTGGCAAATCTCTCACAACACAAGTCTAAGAGCAGATCAATCTCATACACAGAGCAAAACAGCATACACAATTTCACACAATTTGAAATAGCCTAATGGTTGTGCAGGCTGATCTAAGCTCAGCACAAGACAGAAATGGTGCAGGGGTGATAGGTTGTGCTCACTCAGTGGTGAAGCAAGTACAGGGTTGTGTTGTTTGAAAAACAAGATGTAACTCAAGCAAATTCTGCTACTCAACAGCTCCTTCAAACACCATAGGTCACACACAAATTCAGAGCATGCACAATGATCAACAACAAATGAATATAATCAGCTGTTCACAACATGCTCAGCAAGGCAGCAAGTTTTAGTTCAATTATCAACAGGGCATGCTCAGGTGCAAAGATGAGATTGTCAACTGGCTCAGTTGAGTTTGTGGCATCAACTCACTCAGATACCAAAAGTCCGAGTTGATGTCAAACTCAGAGCTCAGGGGTTTTGTGGCTCAAATGTTCACAATTGGCTCAACAGGCTAAGCTCACAGCTTGCAGCTTCAGGGAGCTAGCAAGGGTAGCTAGCTCACAGGGTTCAAAGTCTGGCAATAACTCATGCATACACACAGGGTAGAAATAGGGTTAAGAAATACAATACTGCCAGTATTAACTGGGTTTAGGCAATTCCACTCTGGTTTTGCTGCTCCTTGTTCTTTCCTTGAGTCGTATAGCAGCTCCTCAAGTACCTGGTAACTTAACAAAGAGAAAACTCAGTTCTCAAACTTGCAAAGTTTAAGCAAGCACATCAAGATACTTATGCTGAAATTTCAGAAACAAAGATTCTTGGCAAAGCAACAGATGAGTATGCTCAATGTACATGGATGAAATTGACAGCAAGTATACAAGGCTAAGAATGGAATTCAGTGATGATTCAAGGCAACAAAAGACAGCACTTATGATTTAAAGCAATTATGTATAGGGCAGGGTTGAAAACAGTGAAATTAAGCTCTAATGAACAAGTAGCATACTACCAGTTCCCCGGCAGCGGCGCCAAAAACTTGATAGGAACTTTAAAGTGTATTTCCTATGTCTTAATCTGCAAGTGCACAGAGCCTTTGAAGGCAGTGGCAAGCACAGGTCTTTCCACAGAGAACCAGTGTGTGCTAGGTTACACTAAGGCTTTCTCAACTATTTTCAGGGGTAAGTGACACAATTTTATGCTTTTGTTTATAGTCTTTACGACTGAGATGAAGGTTTCACAGCTTAAGTAGGATGAATTATAAATGTTAAGATTGCAGGCACTAGGATTATCAATCCACCACTAATTCAAGTTAAGCAATTCAACTAAATTGAATATTCTTGTTCCTAAGGCAGGTAAGGATAGTGTGTCAACTCTATCATATATCTAAGGGGTTTCACCAATTGAGGTTTCAATTATCAGCTCAGAGTACTACTCAAAGCATTAGATGTCTAGTTAAGTACAACTAATCTAAGAGATAGCAATAACAATTAAAATATGAGCTGAACACACTCAACACAATGTAAACCTAACTACAATGGATGCATGACATTCATTGTGAGAGCAGGGCATTGAGGTGTTAACAATGAAACTCTCTTATCATTTAAAGCATGCCAAGAATAATTCAAATGAAGTTGAACCACAGAACATCAAACTAGGGTTTCATGTCAATCCTAGTAATTAAGTTTAGAACATGATGAACATAAAAACAGATTTAATTAAAATTGCAAACTAAACATGAACCCTAAAATTTACTGCTTTCTCTCACCATAAAAACATCAATTTATATCTCTCAACAATAATTCAAACTTCGTTACACACAAACCCAAACCTGATTTGCGCCTTGTCTTCCTCTGAATCGACCATGCGGGGTGGTTGATGAAAACCCTAAGTCTAACTTATCTCTAACCTAGCTTCTAGGTTGAAGAGAAGCTATGAAAGAGATAAATAAGAAGAGAGGGTTGCGGAGTAGAAGTTTGGTAGTGATTGCGACTGAAGAAGGGGATAGAGGTGATGATGGAGCTCTGCCATGGGCGTGGGAAGAAGGAGGTGGAGGTATGGTTGGGTAGGGGTTTTCTCTGAGAGATCGTGGGAGAAGAAAGAGAAAGGTGAGGGAGAAATGAGGATTAGCTCGAGTGGTATAGGTGTAGGGTGTTTCGATGTGAAGCAGGCGCAGCGATGGACGATGAGGAAGCTGCAGCGAGTGTAGGATCTAGGGAGTGATATCTGAACGGCTCAGGGAGACTCGGAGTGATCTAGTGTGGAGCGGAGACATCAAGGGTCGATGCGTAGGAGGCAGCGAGCGTAGGATGCAGCAAGATGAGATCTCAACGGCTTGGAGTGTACGGGCTCGGATCCGGGTCGCGGGTCGGGTCTAGCTCAAGCCCATGTCTTGTAGATGAGTTGCTACTTGTTGGGTTGCAACTGTTGCGCGCGCGGGCTTTGGCTTTCTGCTCCATAGATGCTCGACTCCAATTCTTCGCTCTTTGGGCTCCTCAGTTTCTCCGAGCTTTATTTATTACCTAAAAACACAAAATTAATTAATACAAATATTTATTCTTGAAAACAAAGAAAATACAGAATCTGGGATAATATCTGATTTATGAGCACAAAAGATGAGTAAAGTGCCAATAAAAAGGTGTATAAATATGCAATATTTGGCACTCATCAACACTTAATGTCTCTGAACCTAATTCCACTACATTTTCAAAATACACATGCTCTTCATATTTATCATCATCATCATCATAACAAAAAGTCATCTCCCCATTCAAAATTTGAGTTCCAGTGTACTCATCTACCTCTAGATTAGGTTCATATTCAGTGTTAGTTGCATGAGTAGGCCTAGAAGGGGAGTCTCCACTACTGGGTATGCATGTTTCATATGAATGATCATTACATGGTTGTGCACATGGTTCACTAGAGAAGGGATGATTATGCATTTTCCATCCAAGTATATCATTGTTTTGCTCTATGAGCTTTTCCATTAGTGACTGCATACAAGGGGTTGGGGGAGTATAACATTGTTCATCCTCCCACTGTGATGGATGATGCATGTGTGCATGGTTATAAGGGTTCTTAGAATTCTGATCGCAACCTTTGAAAGGTTGATTATGGTCCCAATGATCACCAGTATAGTCACTTCTAGACAATTCGTACATTGGATTATCATGGCTTTCCCTAGACTGCCTAGAATCATGCAAAATATAGCAGTTCTCAGCAAGGTGGCCGAAGCTACCACATAAGGTACAAGCATACATTTCATATTTCCTAGGGGAATTAGATTCGACAGATTTCTCATGTAATTTCCTTTCTAAAGCAGATACTTGAGCTTCTAATTGATCTAAAAGTGATGATTGGGTATGAGAAAGTTGTTCATTTTCAACCTGTGGTGGATGATACATGTGCTCATAATGATTAGGGTATGGATATTCAAGGTCAGGGCCTTGAGAAGGTCCATAGTACTCCCTAAAATTACTATGGTATATGGGGAGTTCATACTGTGAAGCATGCCCGTAAGCAAGCTCTCTAATGGATTTGTTTGTATCACCAGTTGCAGACCAAAATCCTGACATGATTTAGCAACTCAATTTGAACTCAAAAAGAAGCATAGCTTAGTACACATCAAGCATACTAAGTCCAGATGCAAGCCCAAGTTATGCAAATGCACAGCTGTTGTGGGTTCAGTTTTGGTTTAAGTGGGTTTTGGTTTATGTGAGATTTGGTTTTTGTGGGCTGGTTTGGTTTTTGTACAGCCCAGCAGCTGAACGGCCCAGCTATGCAGGCCAAGTTACGTGGGTTGAAGGTTGTATGAAAATGCACAGCCCAGGTTGATTGCAAAGCCTAGTTGGTTCACTTTATGCAGCCCAGGTTATATGATTTTCAGTTTGTGCAAAGCTTAGTGGAACTGGGTTTCAGCCCAGTTTATGTGGGCTTCAGGTGGTGCAGAGCCCAGTGAGTTACAACTCACAAAACTACTCAAAATTAAGCACAAAGAAGTGCTTGCTGTTGGAGAGTTTACAGCTTTGCTTGGCAAGCTTATGCACAGGTTAGCTCAGGCTGATATTAAGTAAAACACAGCTCAAACACAGCACAGATGTAGCACAAGCTTATGCACTGGTTAACAAAGGCAAAACTTATGTGAACAGCACAGCACAAGGGAAAGGCACAGCCCAGTGGTTGGGCTTTCTATTTATTTGCTTCAGCCCAGCAGTTGGCAGAAGCAGAGCCCGGGTTGGCTGCAGGGTTTATGCACAGGTCTAAGTGCAGTGCAGCTTATGCACTGGTCAGGCCAAGCACAGATTGCGTGAATGCTGACAGCTCAAGCGCGGATTGGCTAGCTTGCACAACACAGGTTGTGTGCACAAATGATACTTCAGAGGATAGACAGACAGATACAGGGGTTCATGGTCATTCAAGTGCGGCACAACAAATAACAAATTCAATCAACCAATGCCTACTCACAGGTCACAGGACTGTGACTTTGCACATAAATGCAAGGATGCAGTGCTGGTCAGCTAAGATACAAACTGCACACTCAGAGAACTAGTGCTGATAAAGAAAAATGACGACCCTTGGTCTCAGGCAATACAGGTTGACAATTCTCAAGGGATTTGAAAGTCTAGCCCTAGAATTTGTGTATACAGAGTCAAGCACTCATGGCAATTAGCCAAGGCAGAGCAACTAGATTCAATGGGTCAGCATGCGACTCAAATTTCACAAACCATGTGCGAAGATGCAGGGCAGATGCACAGATGATATGATGCACAGATCAGCAAGCTACTCAGACATGACACAGAGTGCATAGGTCTTCATACATTAACATGGTTTCTCATTCGCAATATCATGTAGGTTAACAGATTAGCTCAATGTAAGTAGGAAACTTCACATATGTAGCTTAATCAGCAAATACACAATGCCTGCACTCTACAGAAAGCTCAGCAAGGCCAGTTGAGCTCAAAATTCAAGGATTATTCACAATGAGTAATTACACCAGTTTGCACAGGGGAATGAGCATGCAAGGGTTCAACAGCTGGTCACACAAGGGTGTAGATGGCTCAACAGGGTCTGTGGCAGACTTGGCTATCCAAGTTGCAACTCGACTCACAGCTTCAGGGGCTGGAGTTGGGCATAGGGCAATGCAAGGTTAGGAGCTACAACACATAACACCCAATGGAAGTTAAGGGAAGATGGAAACTAAGCACAGAGATTCAGGGCTTTACAAGGCTCAAGTTAGTATGCAATCAGGGTAGTGCTCAGTTATCACAGATTCATATGCGCAAACCCTAGATATTGCAGGGTTGGATGCTCAACAGGGTATCTAGCTTATTTTCATGCATTCATGCCAATAAATTCATGTGTATGCCCAGCTTAGATCTATGTTGCAGGTTGTTATGCATAGCAACTTAATTCAGCAAGCAAGAATTCAAATTGGATTTCACAGATTATGCTATTGTTTTTCTCAAACTCACAGCTTCAGGGGCTGGAGTTAAACTCAAGTGTTGTTAAAAGCCCAGACTACACAGTAAAAAGATGGCTAGTTCAGCCAATTTTCAATGCACAGAACACACACAACACCAGTTTTCAGCTAACACAGATTTTTCAAGTGCCACTGAGATATGCAGGAAATTAGTTCAACAGACAATTAGAGATGGTTGCCTAGCAGGGTGGCTATGCTGTCATGTGAACAAGGACTGGCATTCAACACAGGTGCTAAGTAACAAAATATGCATACACAGGTTGAGCAATATTCAGCAGGGCTAAAAACAAACTGTGTACATGAGGATGCACAACTCAGAGGACAATGCCTTGAGTTTACACAGCCTTGTGGTGATCCAAGACACAAATGCATGCACAACTCAGGGGCTGATTGGTCAAGCAAGGTAACTAAGTTATCATGCAGTCAGATGTCACAGATGCACACACAGATCATTCATGCAGGTATAGAATATAACCGGATTTGAGAATGACCAACCGGTTTAAGCCACAATGGTTGTGTTGCTATGCTCCTTGTCTTTCCTTGGATTGGCTCAGCTGTACCACATGCACCTGTTAGCTCAACAAAGATTTTTAGTCCTCTGGGATGTGCAGGTTAAGGCAAAGATAAAGAGTATTAATACAAGCTTGAGAGCAATTTGGATTGACACAGGGAAAGAATACTAGCTGTTATGCTTTCTAGGACTGACACACTATGCAGCTAAGGATATCCAAAATTCTAGTATATACAGGCTACTAGAGAATGCAAATGATGAATCTTGCGAATGAGAAATTATACTAACAGCTAAGTTACAGCTAAATTATGCTATAATGCAAGTGTAGCTAAGCAAGATGAGATGACTACAATGCAACTCTATATTTCCTATTTTTAGGAAAATGGAGCTTTGATCATGGTAGAAAATGAATCCATATTTATGTTACCTGGTTATATTGAGACGCAAACACCAATTAATCTGTCAGGCTCACAGCTATTGTAGGTAGATGCATCTTACAGCTCCTGCGTAAGGATAAATGATGTAGAACAATTTAATTAATACAAAGTATTTACCATGCAGATGATGAATATATACACAGATGAGATCAATGAGAATAAGTTTAAGAATAGAACCTCCCTGTATATTGTACTCAGTATCACAACAGTATAAACAACAGAGTGCGACAATAGACTGCTGTTATGGCCGCTGATTTTCAAGCCATCTTTGCTGCATCCAGGGGTAAAAGAGTTAGGCTAGATCTTTCTAACTGTTGGAGGTAGCATAGATAGATTTATGACATTAAAGATCTTCAATGTAGCAGCAACTGCATTGAAAGCTTGAGACCCTGCCTGTAACACGACTCAGTCTGGCCAAAAGACTTGCTTCTAGATCATTACAATTTTTTAGTAACACTTTATGTTGCACCCTATGGTGATGGAGATCTCATGCTGGACTTATTTTTATCATTCCAAACCCCACATAACAGCTCCGTTAACCTCGCTTCAGTTATGATTTTTTGAACCTCCTCGACCTTGAAAAATCACTTTCTGTTGATTTGATTGCGGATCACTTTGAAAATGACTTTGAGGGGCTTCATCACCAATTCTTGGCAGAGGTCGTACTCGATTGACTACCTCGCTGACATTATGAAGCGGAAGCCTGACCATGTATACCTGTGAATCAGGCCTATGAAATTTGAGCAGTTTATCTTACAAAAACACTATATATCAGACTGCCAACAATAGCAGTTTTAAGAACAAAATTGGACATAATACACACAGAATATTAACACAGAGTGCGGCAAACATGCACTTACCTTCTAGATTCCATAGGATCAGTACGTTGTTGAAGGTTCTTACGGAATTTCTTTCTAGCACACTTGGAATGTAGCTATTTTTGTAATATGGCATCAGAAAGAAAAGTCAGTAGAGCAGCAAATCACATCAATTACACAAATGACATTGAAAATGGTAAATCAACCAACTTATTTAAGTTTAACAATTTTGGATGGAGCACTTGCTGGTGTTGGTGCTGGTTGCTCCAATGAAGCTGTGACTGCTACTATGGACGATGATTTTCAAGCCAGCTTTGCTGCATCCAGGGGTAAAAGACTTATGATAGATCTTTCTAAATGTTGGAGGTAACTTAATTAGAGAGATGTCTGACATTAGATCTCTTAGCAACTGCATTGAAAGCCGGAGAGCCCGCCTGTAACATGAACTAAAAGATATGCTTCTGGATCACTACGATTTTTCAATATCACTTGATCATGCACCATATGATGATGGAGGTCTCCTGTTGGGCTTATTGGTAGGCTTGGGAATGGGTTTATTTTTATGCCTACATGTTAAACCGCAAGTGCACGGTGTCTACTAAGTAGAACTGTGCAAATACGGGTCGAACCACAGAGACTTGTGGTGTTGTATGCTGATCTAAGGATTTACTACAACTGACTTCAAAGGAATGTAACACAAATATGAGGCTTTGTTGCCGATACGGCTAGCTGATTTTCCAGTGACATGAAATAGAAAAAGAAAATGCTATAGAGCACTAGGGTGTCGACTCCACCACCTAATCTTAGCTAAGTCAGTCCACTTTCAATAATGTTCTTGTCCCTTGTAATGGATGCCGGGCAAGATGCAAGTCTTCCTTTCATCCAGGGTCTCCATGGATGGCTTACTATCAACTAAGGCAATTAAATAACCCCTAGTATTAGCTGTCTTGTCACAGTACAACTAATCACAGATCAATTTTCACTACTTAGATGATTAAACCTATCTTAAGATGGATATTCTAATCGCAATTAGGGTATCTTTCCAAAGCACTAACTGTCTTCTCAGGGCACAGCTAGTCTGAGGATCAATAACATTCAATGAAGCATGAATTGCAATACAGTCAACATAGAATTAATCCAACTACAATGCATACATGGCATACACTGTGAAAGTAAAATGCTGAGTGTTAAGATTATATTTATCCTAAGCAATATAGCACAATAAGAACACAATCAAATTATGAACCACACTTATCAGTTGATTATGGGTTTCATCTAAACCCTAGCAGTTAAACTTAGAACATGGTTGAATACAAATCAAACTACAATTAAACCTAAATTGGTGCTCTGGCTAGCCCAGGCATACCTTCAAACATACACAGTTCACCTATTTATACATGCAAAATCCCCAAAAACCCTAATTTACTTCAAAAATAGAAATTAAAATCAATACTCTCTCACCCATGCCGAATCAGTTGTCTCTTCTGCTCCTGCGGCTCTGAAATCTCCTTTATTTGATGTTTCCTCTCATCTGAGAAAACCTAACCCTAACCCTAACTCTTTCTATTTCTCACTTAGCCTCTGAGGAAGAAGCTATGAGAGAAATAGAGGGAGATTAGGAGGCGGAGATGGCGGCGCTGTTGCTGCTGTTGCGGATGGTGTCAGGGGAGAAGAAGGTGGTGCGGCTCTGCCATTTTTGGTCGAGAGAGAAAGGTATGGTTTTCTCTGGTTCTGCCGGGTGAAGAGAGAGGGGAAGAAGAAGGGAAATGGGAATTTGGTCGATCGGATAAGGGGTTGATATAGGTGTATGTGGTGTGAAGTGGCCACAGCAAGGATCGATGTGAGGGGTTCAGCGAGCGTTGGATGTAGATGGAGCAGATCTCACGGCTTAGAGTAAAACGGGTCTTGGATTTGGATTATGGGCCGGATCTTGGTTTGCTCAAGCCCATGTCTTGTAAATGGGTTGCTCCTTGTTGGGTTGCAACTGTTGCGCGCGCGGGCTTTGGCTTTCTGCTCCATAGACGCTCGACTCCAATTATTCGCGCTTTGGCTCCTCAATTTCTCCGAACTTTATTTACTACCTAAAAACACAAAATTAATTAGTACAAATATTTATTCTTGAAAACAAAGAAAATACAGAATCTGGGATAATATCTGATTTCTGGGCACAAAAGATGAGTTAAATGCCAATAAATAGATGTAGAAATATGCAATATTTGGCACTCATCACTTATCACATAGCAAATCTCAGATTAAATTCATATAGTTTCTTACATAACTATTACCACAATGTTCAAGATCGTACTAATAATAATAAATGCAAGAAAATCATGAATCTTCGTGCTTAGTACTCATTATTCCATAGGTATATTGGAGTCCATATGAATAACAATCAATTATAACACGAAAATGTAAGAGAGGAAAGTTATATTTAGGACTCCTGTAGAAAGGCTCAAACTGAGTAAAAAATGATTCACTAATAAACCTCTCTCCAGGCAAACTCATATTTTATCCACCTACACTAAAAGGCATCTACCAAAACAGGCTCAAACCGAGTAAACAATGATTCGCTAATATTCCTCTCTCCCGGTAATCTCAAGTTCTATCACCTTGTTTATGGGTGAAAACTACTCCTGTAGAATTTGATAATTTGGGGTGTGGATGAGGAATGAATTTAAACCTTAAACAAATAAACTGCGCGGTGAGTGCTTGTAGATTCGAGAGATCAATCTGTGCAAGTCCGGCCTAAACCAAGAAATGGCCGTTCCAGACTTGTTTCGGTCACAAAGTGAAGGAGATGGGGTTGATCTTAGGGAGGGAAGCGAAGAAGGTGTTGAGATTGTGAAGGTGTTGGCTTGCTTATGACTTGTAACAAAAGGTGAGCAGGCTTGTGATTGATGCAAGCAAGCTCTGGGTGTTGGAATACGTTTTTGTATTAACACTTGGTTTTCTGTCTCGTCTGGACTTGTGTTGTTGTTTGAAATAGGGCGGAGAACCTATTTATACAAGTCATTGAGCCTTATTCACGTCTCTCGTGGGATGTGGAGGAAGTGGAGTGATGGAGTAGTGGAGTTGTGCGTCGGTGCCACACGACCAGTCTTGCCCACTTCTCCTATTCATCTCTAACCGTCCATGACTTCCTGACACGTTCTTGTGATGGCGCGTTGCACGCCGCACGCGTAAACCGCAGACCAATACCCCGGTATGTATCCCCGTTTGTGACATGATTGATGTCCGGAATGTGTGGATCGTGGATCCACGAAAGATAGCATGTAATCTTGAATTGAATAATTGTGTTATTCGGGAAGTCGATACTTGTGAAGTATCGTGTGTATTTTATGCAGTCTTGCATTATAGTGTGGTAAAGTGATGGGTAATGACGCCTCACCGACCAAATAACTCCGACCGGGGTTGTATAACCAAGCTGGTGAAGTTGGACGGATGAGATGATCTTTGAGACACTCATCTGCGACCGTTAATGAATATTAGGGTTTTTGAAGAGGTGCGCAAGCATCACTCTTGACTTGGTCGAAACCAAGCATGGAAAGGGATTTTGAGAGGACCGACCGGGCATGTGTATAGACAAACATGCCGGTGTACATGTCCATGTCTCACTTTGTCCCATGAAGGTGCGATCTAGGCCACTCAATTTGACCGGCAAAGAGGAGTGGTTGAGATCGATTTTGCAATAGGAAATTGATGCCGCAAAAGGCCGCGCATCATGCTTTTTCGGCGCGCGTTCCAAGACGACCTAATTTGGTCGGTCTTGGTCGATGGGTTTGACGGGAAGATGGCAGGCTGGTGATCATGCCTATACCTGAATATCCCATGAAAACGTGATCTAAGCCATTCAAATCATCCGGTGAAGTTGAGCGGTCGAGATCAGTTTGTGGTTTGGGAGGCGTGGCCATGCTAGTTTGGACGCACGTTTTGGATTGACCAGGCATGATATGCCTTGGCCGAACACATGAGGAGGTAGATGGGCCCACGGTGGTCATGCTTTGGTATGACCGGTATGACCGACTTGCTTAATCTAATCCGTGACCCTCCATTTGTGCCGGAGAAGATGGACGCGCGTGATGGCCTGAAACCCTAATTTTGGCTTTCAAAGCCGTGTGCCGTCTCTTGTTTGGGTCACGGCCAAACATTGTTGGTCTTGACCGATTGGTCAAGTGTGTAGGCGGTCCCACGGTGATCGTGTTGACATGCTCTGGGCCCTTTGAGTCTACATCTACACCCTCCATCTATACCTGCGAAGATGGATGGTTGAGACTGTTTTGCGACATATGTAATATGCCGCAAACCCTAATTTAGGGTTTTCCGTTCATAATGCTTGGTATGAACGGTTTCTTGGGAAGCTAGGCCAATGACCGACCATGCGGGGTCGGCCGTGGGTATTCCATACCTGCTTGGGGGTGATGGAATTGATGCGGGGTCATCCAATCATGCTTGTGGAGTTGGATGATCTGCGATCGAGATCATATCCGGACCGATATGGTCAGTCCAGGATGCTCAATCGGGCTAGTATAACACACCGAGAGGGGCTCAATCGGGCTAGTATAACACACCGAGAGTCGGCACTGTACGGGTATTTCGTACATGGTTTCATTATAGTGCTTGGAGGTTCGTGTTACTCGTAAGAGTAACACTCGATCGTCATGCCACACTGATAATGAATACTGGAAATACAAGGCTGATATGAAATTCACAGGAAGGGATTGTTGCCACATGCTCCAACCTAGAGGAATTTCATGTATTCACAGAATGGGATTGTTGCTACATGCTCCATTCTTGGTGAATTAAGTGAGGGAGTATCTAACACTTATAAATGGCTTTATCTTTTACAAGATGTCAACGCATGATTTTTTCTGGTTTTTTACAAATTTAACCTTAAACGAAAATCCACCATCAACATTAAGTCCCCTGCCTAGCACACAATGGTTACACTATTGTGGGGTAGGCATGAGATGGTGACATATACAAACGTAAGGAAACAAAATAAAGGAAGTCTACCTGGAGGGATTCTGGCCGTGGGCAATCCTCCATGCGTGTGTGACTACAGGCCTTGATGAGCCGGCTTTTCTTAGGTGTTGGAGTCAGAGATAGGATTCTGTTGGGATCCTGGGCGTGGGTGCTTGCACGCTGCTGGTTGAATCGTTCGTATCCAGGTACTCTTCTGATTCTTGATTAGGGTTCAACAGAAAGCATGACTTGGTCGATGTTGAATCCTCATATATCGGGCGCCGTAATCGTTTTAGGGTATATGTAGGTGTAGAGGTTTTGAACCATTTTTGCGATTTTTTAACAGGGCTTTCCCACAGAAACTCCGTTTCCTCATCATGTCGAACAACAGTGGATCGTCTTCTTCATACCATCCAGGATCTTCCGTTAAACGTGCACGACCTGCGTGTGAGCTTCATGATCAATCCTCTGCTCGTGTTCTCCGAGTCAAAAAGATCATACCGGTTTGTCCCTTTTTCCTTTTCTGAACCATTGCTTGTTCGTCGTAATGCTCAATTAAATAATCCCTTCATTCTTGCAGAGATACCCTACTGGAACATGTGTCACGGTTATTGATGATGATGAGTTAACCACTCCTCTTCCTTCAAACTCAAACACGCTTACCCCTGTGAACCTCGAAGACGCTGACCTGGGTATCTCATCTTATGAATATCCAAATGCAGGTCTTTCATTCGATGTTCGCATGAAATGCTTATCCTCCAGCTACCAAGATGTCGGTGGATTCCTGGTGCGGAAGGAGTTTGTGCCTTTGTACACCAGGTTGTGGAGGAAGTACGGCCATATCGCAACCAGGAACGTGGTCCGACACTGTTCCTCTGCTTTGGTTACCACGGTAAACTGCCTTCTTCCCATGATTGCTGAGATGGAGAGTATTTCTATCCGCAACGTTGCTGAATCAAGTCTTGAAAAGTGGGAGAATATGGTATCTACCTGTGAATCCATGGAGTTCAACGTGGGCTGGTTGCGGCAGCGTCTTGATATCATCAAGGTTGATCGAGCTGGTATCCTTGTAAATGTTGTTCCTGCTGCGAAGGCTATTTTGGAAGAGGAGAAGGCTCTGGCTGCAGAATCGGAGAAGGTAGAGCGGGCATGCGGGACTTGAAGAAAAGAACAGAAAGATATCACGCTAGACTGGAGATGATGCTCTCAAGGAACTATAATCTTCTAGACGGCCTCTTCTAAACTTCATTCCTTTATTGTTAATGACGTTCATGTCAAAAGTTTTTAAACGTCTTTGCGGAATAAACTGCATTGTTTTTTGATTGGTGAAACAGGTTTTTTCATTGACACATCTCTGAATATAATTGATGATTCAAACATGTAATGAAAATAAATGCATGTATTGTTGACACAGTAGACAGTGGTCAGGCATGATATGCCTTGAGCCACTTTCCATTGATAACTGCTTCCATCTCGCCTCCGTCTACCTTAATGATCTTGTAGTAGCCGGTATTGTAAGCCTTGGTGACTGCGTAGGGACCTTCCCATTTTGGTGAGAATTTCGGTGCAGACATGTCTTGTTGGATGTGCTTGGCCGTTTTCAAAACCAAATCTCCCACTTTGAAAACGCGTGGTTTCACAATTTTGTTGTATGCCCTGGAAATTCGATTCCTGTACACCTGAGCGCGTTCTTCTGCTTTATTCCTTCTAAAATCCAGAGTGTCTAACTCTGCTATTCTAGAGTCAGAGACTTCAGCCTCGTTCCAATGGATCTCGATTGCTGCTACAATCCTGGCTGATGGGATTCTGATCTCTGCTGGGAGAATTGCATCCGCTCCGTAGACAAGTGAGTACGGCGAAACCCCAATGGAGCTTCGGGTGACGTACAATACGCCCATAGTGCCATTGGCAACTGATCATGCCATTCCCTAGGATTGTCGTGTACCGTTCGACTGATGATCCGGATCAATGTCTTGTTGGTACTCTCAGCTTGCCCGTTCCCTTGAGGATAGTAGACGGTGGAGAAGACCTGTTTAATGCCATACTCCTCAAGTAATTCCCGTACCTGCTTGTTGGCAAAGGGAGTGCCATTATCAGTGATGATATGCTTGGGCACGCCAAAACGACAAATGATGTATTCTTTAATGAAAGCCGCAATTGTTCTTGCCTGTGGTTCCTCGTAGGGGAATGGCCTCTACCCATTTGGTGAAGTATTCCGTCGCGGTTATGATGTACTCGTCTTTGCTTCGATGACGGTGGATTGATTTTCCGATAATGTCCAGTCCCCAGCTGTAAAACGGCCATGGGCTGCTTATAGAGTGCAGAGGGGTAGAAGGCGCATGAACAAGGTTCCCATGGATTTGACATTTGTGACAGCTTTGAACAAAAAACGGCTGCGTCATCCTCCATGGTCGGCCAATAGTATTTCTCGTGTATTTGGAGAAACAGTTTCCTCTTCCCTTGATGTTCTCCTTCGTGTGTCTGTTTCAGCATGACTGGGATTTCTTCTCCAGCCAGGCATCGTAGCAGATAACCCCCGAAGCTCTTGCGATACAGGATCCCTTCATGAAATATGAACCGCTTGGCTCTTTGCTTCATCTTAATGGCGTCCTTTTGACCGGTAGGAATTATCCCATCACGGAGATAGCTAATGTAGGGTTCTCTCTAGTCCCCAATGCGGTTCACATTAAAAATCTCCAATTGGTGTGGTGGTGCCTGGCAATTTGAGCAGGACTTCAAGTAGTGTGGATTGAGCCTCCATCTCTCGGCCGTAATAACCCGAGCGTTGAAGTCGCCGGTAAAGCGTTACCACCAGTGATTGTCCACAAATTTCATTGTGAATACGATCCAGTTGTAGTTGTGCTTCGTCACCTACTAGACATCTTGACAGGGAGCCATCTGGATTCCGATAATACAACATACCATGAAGCATGAAGAAGTTTTGCAGGGTTTTGAGACTGACCTTTCCTTGGGAGAGTGAGTTGTTGAGCTCTCGAATGATCGGAGTTTGCCAATCGTCGGTCTTGGTGTCTTTGTATTGCGGTAGCCACGTCGATTCTATGGTTCTCCTCTTCACTGTCAGGGTTTCTTCCGCCCCTTCAAACTTCAGTTTGGAAGCCAATGTGGCTAGGCAATCGGCTTGTTTGTTGTTGCTGCGACCAACATGGGTTATGGTTGCATCGGCAAAGTAGTTTAGTAACCTCTGTGCTTCTAATCGGTACGGGGCTAGTGTTACTTCTTTCAATGCATATACTCCATTCATTTGATTCACCAGTAACTTGGAGTCACCTCTTATCTCCAGACGTGTGACTCCTGCTTGTTTAGCTATTGAAAGCCCTATGAGGAAAGCTTCATATTCTGCGGAGTTGTTGGTGCATTCGAAGTCTAACTTGAAGGAATGTGAAAATACTTCTCCGGTTGGAGAGACTAACACCACGCCTGCTCCTCCAGTATTACTGCTAGGGGTAGCGGAGCCGTCAAAATACAAGAGCCACACTTCTTCTTCCAGAATAGAGACGTCCGGAAATTCTCCAGGGAGTTCTTCATGTAGTCCCGTAGTGCCTTCTCCAGGAAATGCTGCCAGTAAGTCTGCAACTGCTTGGCCCTTGATAGCTCTAGGCGATGCACACGTTATGTCTAGCTCTGACATTTGGAGAAGCCATTTGCCTGTCCTCCCAGTCAGGACAGGCTTTGAAAGTAAAAACTTTGCAGGATCGGATTTAGACACGAGTATCACCCTATTAGATAGCAGGTAATGTCTAAACTTCTGAATGGAATGGATTAAGGCTAAACACGCTTTTTACGCTCAGGGGTATCTGAGTTTAGCGTCTCTCAATATTCGGCTGAAATAGTATATGGGCCGTTCGATTCCCTCATCGTCTTCCTGAGCGAGTAAAGCCCCTACGGCGGTGTCACTGAAGGCGGTGTAGAGGACCAGTGGCTTCCCTTGTACGGGAGACTTCATGACGGTTGGAGATGATAGTATTCGTTGAATTTTCCGAAAAGCTTCTGTTGGGTTGCGGTCCAAACAAAACTGGCTCCTTTCTTCAAAGAAGGTGGTGAATGAGGCGATAAGTTGGGCTAGACCAGGTATAAAACGTCGAATGTAGTTCACCTTGCCCATGAAACTCGGGAGTTCTTTCACGGTTCGGGGAGGTGGCATTGTGAGGATAGCTTTGAGTTTTGGACGGGTCTACCTTTATTCCTTTTGCGGTCACTTGGAATCCCAGAAATTTACCTGAAGAGACACCGAAAGCACATTTCAAAGGATTCATCTTCAACTTGTATTCTCGACACCTCTCAAACACTTGCCTCAAGACATTTGTGTGTTCTGCTCGAGCTTTTGACTTGACCACGATATCATCCACATAGTCTTCTACTTGTTTATGCATCATGTCGTGGAAGATTGCCGTCATAGCACGTTGATACGTTGCGCCGCATTCTTTAAACCGAATGGCATAACGGTATAATAAAAATTTCCAAGAGGGGTTTGGAAAGTTTGTCTTACTCGCATCGTGCTCATACATCCTTATCCGATTGTATCCGCTATAACCATCCATGAAGGAGAACATGCCGTGTCCCATTTGGTGGCGTCCACTAACATGTCGATGTTAGGTAGAGGAAAGTCGTCCTTGGGGCAGCACTTGTTCAAGTCTCTCGAAATCTACGCAAAGACCGGATCTGTCCGTTTTTCTTCTTTATTGGGACCACATTGGCTAACGGGTTGGATGATGAATAGGCTCGATGAAGCCAAAGAGCTAGCGCTTCCCGAATTTCGTTCTTAATTTGATCCTCTACTTCATGTCCGAATTGCCTCGGAGATTGCTTGATTGGCTTGGATCCGGGTATGACATGTAAGTGATGGGTGACCAATTTTTCATCAGACCGAGGCATTTCCTCGTATGTCCAGGCAAACACATCTTGGTACTCCTTGAGTAGTTGAACAAGACTCGTTCGTTCGTCTGTGGATAGAGTCGAATTGATAGAGACCGGCCTGGGAGATTCTTCATTCCCGATGTTAACAGTCTCGAGCTCGTCAGTTGTGGAAATGGTTCCATCTTGTAGTTCTTCGCGGGCGTCTGGTACCTCATCTTGCGTTTCATCATTCTTGCAGCATTCAATTGGGCGGAGAGGATGGGTTCCAGTCTCTCCTGCTAATTGCTAACAGCGGCGCCGGTATATTGTTCTCCCCTTCTGATCACGTTTCACCTCGAAAGTGCGTCCCCTTTTGGTGTGAGCATGAGTTGGAGTCTCACCGGATAGAAATGGACGCCTCGTTACAGAACGTGTGCTGTAGTGTTTGGCCTCCAGTGGTGTAAGTCGGTCTCCTTCCTTGATTGAAGCCCACGTGGGTAGTGGGGTGCACATGACTTGGTCTGATCCTCCCTGTGTGGTACCTTTTGGCTCGAACAGCTCCACTCCGCATATTGGTGCATACGGAGACAATGATGCGGGAATGCGGATGACTTTCTCGTTTAGCATGGTCTTCAGGCACTGGTGATACGTCGAGGGAATGACCTTGTTTTCATGAAGCCATGGTCTCCCTAGTATCATATGGTAGTCCGGCTCCCTTTCTATGACTTCAAATCTTGATTTTGATCGGACAGGTCCTACTGATAAATTCAGATTGACATACCCGTATGTGCTGGTCTGGTTTCCTTCGAAGTCCGTCATCGTGGTAGGCTGCCGTACAATCTTGCATGGGTTAACCTTGGCTGTCCTGAGAGTCTTGAGAGTGATTACGTTCGAAGATGCTTCTGTGTCGACGAGGGCTCTCCTGAACTCTGAACCCTTGATGTGCGCGGTAACATGTAAGGCCCGGTTGTGACCTTCCTCTGCCATCATGTCGTCTTCTGTAAATGTAACATTGTTTATAGATGCTTCCGGCGCAGTTAGAATTTCTGGACAAGAAGGAGCCAGGTGTACATCCAAAGCTATTTTATTAATTGCGCCGAACGTCGCCCGTTGATTCCGGAGAGGTGTAGGAGTTCGTACAATCTTTCCACTAGAGATGCCGCTTCCGGTCCACTGGTCTCTCGGTTCACAAGAAAACTGTTGACCCGAGGGGAATCGATCCCGGTGTAAAGGTCTCTCGGTACACTCATTTCTGACGTCATCTTGATGAGGAGATCAAGTATATTGTTTACCTCTTTTTTGATAAGCTCCATGTTCCTCGTGTGAATCTCCTGTACCCGAGCTAACTCGATTATCGTTGGGATTCTTCCTGTTGCGCCAGCAGGTACACCGTTGGGAAGGGGGTATCTTCATTGGAGGAACTTCGACCGGGATTTGAATTTGTTGGGGAAGTCCTAAGACCAACCATCTCGGAACTTAGCCAAACAGGATAGGGTATTGAAGAAATTGATTTCACAACCGAGAGATTAATCTCCCACTGTGGTCGCCAATTGTTTATGGGTGAAAACTACTCCTGCAGAATTTGGTAATTTGGGGTGTGGATGAGGAATGAATTTAAACCTTAAACAAATGCACTGCGCGGTGAGTGCTTGTAGATTCGAGAGATCAATCTGTGCAAGTCCGGCCTAAACCAAGAAATGGCCGTTCCAGACTTGTTTCGGTCACAAAGTGAAGGAGATGGGGTTGATCTTAGGGAGGGAGCGAAGAAGGTGTTGAGATTGTGAAGGTGTTGGCTTGCTTATGACTTGTATGAAAGGTGAGCAGGCTTGTGATTGATGCAAGCAAGCTCGGGGTGTTGGAATACGTTTTTGTATTAACACTTGGTTTTTGTCTCGTCTGGACTTGTGTTGTTGTTTGAAATAGGGCGGAGAACCTATTTATACAAGTCATTGAGCCTTATTCACGTCTCTCGTGGGAAGTGGAGGAAGTGGAGTGATGGAGTAGTGGAGTTGTGCGTCGGTGCCACACGACCAGTCTTGCCCACTTCTCTTGTTCATCTCTAACCGTCCATGACTTCCTGACACGTTCTTGTGATGGCGCGTTGCACGCTGCACGCTGTAAACCGCCAGACCAATACCCCAAGAGTATGTATCCCCAGTTTGTGACATGATTTATGTCCGGAATGTGTGGATCGTGGATCCACGAAAGATAGCATGTAATCTTTGAATTGAATAACTGTGTTATTCAGAAGTTGATACTTGTGAAGTATCGTGTGTATTTTATGCAGTATCGCATTATAGTGTGGTAAAGTGATGGGTAATGACGCCTCACCGACCAAATAACTCCCGACAGGGTTGTATAACCAAGTTTGGTGAAGTTGGACGGATGAGATGATCTTTGAGACACTCATCTGCGACCGTTAATGAATATTAGGGTTTTTGAAGAGGTGCACAAGCATCACTCTTCAGCTTGGTCGAAACCAAGCATGGAAAGGGATTTTGAGAGGACCGACCGGGCATGTGTATAGACAGCATGCCGGTGTACATGTACATGTCTCACTGTCCCATGAAGGTGCGATCTAGGCCACTCAATTTGACCGGCAAAGAGGAGTGGTTGAGATCGATTTTGCAATAGGAAATTGATGCCGCAAAAGGCCGCGCATCATGCTTTTTTCGGCGCGCGTTCCAAGACGACCTAATTTGGTCGGTCTTGGTCGATGGGTTTGACGGGAAGATGGCAGGCTGGTGATCATGCCTATACCTGAATATCCCATGAAAACGTGATCTAAGCCATTCAAATAATCCGGTGAAGTTGAGCGGTCGAGATCAGTTTGTGGTTTGGGAGGCGTGGCCATGCTAGTTTGGACGCACGTTTTGGATTGACCAGGCATGATATGCCTTGGCCGAACTCATGAGGAGGTAGATGGGCCCACGGTGGTCATCTTTGGTATGACCGGCCCTTGCTTAATCTAATCTGTGACCCTCCATTTGTGCCGGAGAAGATGGACGCGCGTGATGGCCTGAAACCCTAATTTTGGCTTTCAAAGCCGTGCGTCGTCTCTTGTTTGGGTCACGGCCAAACATTGTTGGTCTTGACCGATTAGTCAAGTGTGTAGGCGGTCCCATGGTGATCGTGTTGACATGCTCTGGGCCCTTTGAGTCTACATCTACACCCTCCATCTATACCTGCGAAGATGAATGGTTGAGACTGTTTTGCGACATATGTAATATGCCGCAAACCCTAATTTAGGGTTTTCCGTTCATAATGCTTGGTATGAACGGTTTCTTGGCAAGCTAGGCCAATGACCGACCATCCGGGGTCGGCCGTGGGTATTCCATACCTGCTTGGGGGTGATGGAATTGATCTGGGGTCATCCAATCATGCTTGTGGAGTTGGATGACTGCGATCAGATCATATCCGGACCGATATGGTCAGTCCGGATGCTCAATCGGGCTAGTATAACACACCGAGAGGGGCTCAATCGGGCTAGTATAACACACCGAGAGTCAGCCTGTACGGGTATTTCGTACATGGTTTCATTATAGTGCTTGGAGGTTCGTGTTACTCGTAAGAGTAACACTCAGTCGTCATGCCACACTGATAATGAGTACTGGAACTACAAGGCTGATATGAAATTCACGGGAAGGGATTGTTGCCACATGCTCCAACCGGGAGGAATTTCATGTATTCACGAGAATGGGATTGTTGCTACATGCTCCATTCTTGGTGAATTAAGTGAGGGAGTATCCAACACTTATAAATGGCTTTATCTTTTACAAGATGTCAGCGCATGATTTTTTCTGGTTTTTTACAAATTTAACCTTATACGAAAATCCACCATCAACACACCTACACTATTAGGCATCTACCAAGATGTTCCATAGTATCCACCTACACTGAAAGGCATCTACCAAGATGTTCATAGCATCCACCTACACTAAAAGGCATCTACCAAGATGTTCATAGTTAAGTAGAATGCAATAAGAAAACCCCTAATTATAAAGACAATCACCTGTTATGAAAAATAAACTATCAGCAACATATGCAACAAACCTACATTCAAAAACCTTCTTATCCATCACCCTATAATCAGATGTTGGATTGCAATTGCAATAACAGATGGTGTGTCTGTCAAAGAAAATCCAGTAAATCCAAAAGAGAACTACCTTGAGAAAAAAATAAAGTAAGTTATCACAATCTAAACAGAGCACTAACGTTACTTAAATCTAAAAAGAGCACTAAGCTAAATTTGCAATTACAAATACTCTTCATTTATAGCTAATTATTTCAACATCTACTCTTTTGAAAACAATTGTTAGCTTCCAATTGTCGCTACCAAGTCGTCGCTACCAAGTCATACAAAGGAAAATTCAATCCTGTAAGTGAAAGGATGAAACATTGACATGTAGAGAGTTTAGTTTCCTACAACAAAATATTTGTTATAAAATGACCTACAAAACAGAATTATTTTAAAAATTTAGCTTTCTCGAACTGCATGCAGAATACAGAACAAAAAGTATGGATTACACATATCATGTATCGTTTGTTGCATCTCTACATTATCCTGAGATCAAGAACAACATGAACTTAATTATCAGCAACACTAGGTCAAATCACTACCTACCTGATAGGTGTCTAAAACACCTTAATATTTATCTATTGTTTATGCTTTCTTTGCTCAGTTTTCTTGTAAAATATGTATCTTATGGTTGTTTTTGAGTATTTAGGTACTTTGGAGTCATTTGGAATAAATGAAGAAGAAACAACATAAAAGTCTCATCTCATGTGCAACTTCTCTTGAAGACGGATTATATCTCATTATTTGCTTTTATTTCTTCATCTCTGTCTGAAAAGTATGTCGGCTTTAGTGATGCAAACTTTCTGTCTGAAAAGCACGACTGCTTTAGTGATGAAGAGACATTGAAGAGAAGAAGTGAATATGAGATGTAAGAGACGACTGTTGTTGGTGGAAGAATTCGAATAAGAGCAGAAGCGTCATTTCATTGCAAGCAAGCATTATCGGGAGCACGATGGAGAATACGGGACAGTCGACATCACCAATACAAGTGACATAGGGGCTGCCATTTGGTTGGCCCTTGTCATATTCATGGGTGCCTAGAGTCATTCTGGTCACCTCCTATCTACTTCACCTAAGTGGGTATAGCCATCCCCATTCCTACACTAAAGTTGTTGGTGATACTACAGTTCAGATGCCATTTAGGGATGGAGTTGATGCTACTGTTGTTTACTTCAGGTGGTGCTGGTAAAGATACAGATGGAGCTGAAGTAATGCTTGTGTGCAGTGAAGGCCTGAGTATGAGAGGTGGAACTGGCAAGCAGACAAGATGGGTATGAGCTGCAGTGAAGTTGATGCCGAGAAACAAGGGTCTGGTGGTGTTCTGTCTGCTATAAGAAGGAAGTGGAAGTGATGCATAGATGAAGTTGTTGTTGCAGAGCTGTTACTGAGTGGAAATTGCAGTTGGTGGAGTTCCAACTGATGGCATTGAAAGTCCGTTGTAGGTGATACTGGTGGTATGGGAGCAGAATGAGGTTTAGGTAGTTGGATGCTGAGATGCTGTTCATGGTGGTGATTGCAGGTGTTGAGTTTGTTGGCCTCTGCAGCAGACTGAGGTTTCAGCTCAGATGGAGGAATTGGTGGTACTGAAATGCAGTTACAGCTGTGTGGTTATGGAATGAGCTGCAGCTGCGATTGCAAGTGAATGAGCAATCCAGAGAGAAGTTGTAAATGGACTAATAGGTTCAGGCAAGAGGAATGATTGTTGATGATGATGATGATGTTGCTACAGAAATTGAGTTAAGAAGAAGCAACAATGACTAGGATTGATACTGCAGGTGGAATTGTTGGTGCTAATGTTGCAGTTGAGATGAACTGAGAATGCAGAATTGAGCTACAAATGTATGAGATGATGTAGAACTGAAGTCGACTATGAGTTGAAGCGGTAGCATTTGTAGCGCAGGGAAGGAAATGCTTATACAGAGCCATCATGGTACAGTGCAGAGGTTGGCTCATGCAACACACAACTCTGGCCTGTGCAAATGCCAAAGCAACTCAGCTCAATCAGATTCTGACTCGTTTCTGACTTGTGACATCACTAAGTCGAGTTAGCTGACTTGGTCTGACTTTCCGAGTTGACTTGGTTGACTTAACTGTGACCGGTGATTGTTGACTTTCCAGTCATTTGAGCTGCTTTATGGCGACTTCTCCGGCCAATTTCCCGCCAACCTTTGGGACTTCAACAACATATTTCTGGGTGTATTTCACACATGGGCTTGGTGGACTCTTATCTATTGGATTTTTGAAGACTAGACCTAATTTTGGAACAAGAAGAGATATAAAAGAGGAGACTTCTATAACTAGAGTATGACGTATTTTACTTGGAGTTTCTGGGAGAGAGCCGCAGCTAGGGTTTGCTTTCGTTTTTATATTTTCATCTTCTTTATTTTATCTCAATTATTATTATGATGATGAACTCCATACTTATGAGTAACTAAAACTATTTTTGATTAAGGGTGATTTCAAAGCCTGAAATATGAACCTATAATTGATATGCAATAGATCGTTTTCTTGCAAGTTTAGTTATTGTTTGATTTCTACAATGCTAATAATGCTTATGGATTGTTCCTTAATTGTTTAAGTTCGAAATTAAATAGTTATGTCACAATCTTATTGCTAGTTTAGATTTTCTTCGACCCGTAATTGTCTAGAGAATTAAACACAAGTAGCAATATGTGGGTATTGATGATGGGACTTTGTTAAATGCCCATATGTAGAAATTGACACTAGTACGTGATTCATGCTTTTGAATTCATCACTAGGAGCAACCTTATCTCATAAAACTTAGAGCATTTGTTTAAGTCACACCTAGAGAGCGTACTTCTAGGAAACTCGGCAAGTAGAATCCGGTAGTCGAGCGCTTCCGTATCCGGTGAGCTTAGGGGATAATAACGGGATAGTTGAGCGTACTAATTATCCTAGGGTTGTTAGTAACAAGATAATGCGAAGAACGTGTTATATATCGATTTGGTTTATGTTTCTTGGTCGAGAATGATTCCTTAATCAATTCCATCTCATATTTGAATACAACTTTACAATTTTCAGAATTTCTATAACAAAAATCCTCTTTGCTAAGAATATTTGCATAACAACTATTACTTCATACCTCCCTTGGGACGAATCTGCTTTCATATATTACTTGCTAGTGTAAAGAGAAGTAGAAAATATTATTTGCGAGTCTGACACCTCGTCAAAATTGGCGCCGCTGTCGGGGGAGGCAGTTGCAAGTTTAGTTGTTATTTTTATTCTTAGTTGTTACTTTTGCTTTTATTTTCAATTTCTATTTACTTATTCAACCTCTTAGAATCTGATTTTCAGGTACTATTCTTTGGTGAATGCGTGGAGAGGGCAGACCAAGTCCAATTGGTATACGTCTTCGTTCGGGCACTTTACTTAAAGACTTCATTCGAGCAGTGAACACTCCACTTCCTCCTAGTTCTTCACCTAACGAATTCTCGGATTCGGATAAAGAGGAAGATAACACAATGGGAGATCGACCACCTGCTCCAAGAACACTGAAGGAGCTCACTTCTCCAAACATTGACCAGCAGCCTTTATGTATTCAGCTGAATGGAACCATTGAGTTGAAGCCGCAATTGATTCACTTGTTGCCCAAATTCAGAGGTTTAGCTGGAGAGGATCCTAATCGTCACTTACAACAATTTCATCATGTTGTGACTAGTTTGAAGCAAGCAACTGCAGATGCCGATATGGCTATGATGATAGCTTTTCCTTTCTCCCTTATAGATGCTGCAGGAGAGTGGTTCTTTTGCTTACCTCCTAGGAGTATAACCACATGGAATGGGATGAATAAGTTATTCCTTGAGAAGTACTTCCTGGCATCAAAAGCAGCTGTGATTCGCAAGGAGATTTGTGGTATTAGACAAGTATCGGGGGAGACTCTCTATGAGTATTGGGAGCGCTACAAGAAGCTTTTAGCTAGCTGTCCACACCACCAAATCAGCGATCAACTCATTATTCAATACTTCTACGAGGGGCTGCTTTCTACTGATAGAAATTTGATCGATGCCGCAAGTGGTGGTGCACTCACCAACAAAACCATTCTTTGAAGCTACAAGATTGTTAGAGAATATGGCTGCAAACACTCAACAATTCTACACTAGGGGTGAACAGATGGTAAGGAAAGTGAATGAAGTTGGCGATTCTCCACACATGGAACAGAGGATGGGTAATATGGAGGGGATGATGCAACAAATAGCAGCCGCCGTCATACCATCATCACACACCGAAGATGTTGAGCAAGCAAGTTCTATGTACCAAAATCAACAAAGGCATAGGTATGATCCGTACTCCAACACATACAATCCAGGTTGGCGAGATCATCCGAATTTCAGCTACGCCAACAAGCAAGCTGCAACAAATCCTACTTTTAATCAACAAGGAGGGTACCAATTCATGCAAAGACCACAACAAGAAACTCAAGGTAAAAGTGTGGATGACAAGTTTACTTTTATGATGCAAAGTATGCAAGAGATTTCAAAGACAATGCAAGGGTTCAATCAATTCCAGCAGAAATCCGAGATGGCTATGAGAGATGTGCAGAACCAAGTTAGTCAATTGTCTAATGATATGAATCAACTCAAGGCACAAGGATCTGGAAAACTCCCTTCGCAATCACTAAAACATAAAGAGAATGCCAATGCTATTGAGCTGCGAAGTGGGAAGCAAGTAGAGAAACCGGCAACATCACCGGTGTCCCATGAACATGATTTGGAGAAAGAAGTGGGTGAAACAGCCCCTAAAAAGGCTGAACCGGTAACAAATTCTAACTCTAAAACTCATGTTTCTACTTATGCTACCCCTCCGCCTTTTCCTAGCAGGTTTGCAAAGTCGAACAAGGAGACATTGTACCAAGAGATTTGGGAGATCTGTAAGAAGATTGAAGTGAACATTCCACTCATTGAGGCGATAAGGCAGGTTCCTCGCTATGCAAAGTTCTTGAAAGAATTATGCACTAACAATCACAAATTGACCGGTAATGAGGTAATGAGTGTGGGGGAAAATGCTTCGGCATATCTTCAAAAGAAACTTCCACCGAAGTTGAAAGATCCCGGTAGTTTCACCATACCATGTTCTATTGGTAAAATCAGGTTTGAATGTGCTTTGCTAGATTTAGGAGCATCCATAAATGTTATGCCTGCTTCCATTTATGAATCCTTGAAACTTGGTCCTCTTAAGAATACCGGTATTGTTATACAACTTGCTGATAGATCTAATACTTACCCGAAAGGGGTTATTGAAGATGTTTTGGTGCGCAGTTAATCAACTCATATTTTCCGGCGGATTTTTATGTTCTTGACATGATGGATGAAGATTCACCATCGTCTACTCCCTTGCTGTTGGGTAGACCATTCATGAGAACCGCTAGAACAAAGATAGATATTTTTAAAGGCGCCTTAACTATGGAATTTGATGACGAAGTCATAAGTTTCAATATCTTTGAGGTTATGAGATATCCTAGTGATGTGCATTCCTGTTTTTCAATTGATATTATTGATTCTCTAGCTCAATAGATTTTTGAATTGAATGGAGAAGATGCTTTAGAAAACACCATAGTGGAAGGTTTGGGTTATGGAAAATACAAAGACCTTGAAAGTGAATTGTCTGATGAGCTTAAAGAGGTTGTTTTAGCTCTTAACTCATTAAAAGAAGTTCCACAAAAGTATAATGCGTCTTATGTTTCTTTGCCGCTTACTAATGAGAAACTTTTACCATCGATTGTGCAGGCACCTATTCTTGAGTTGAAACCTCTTCCGGATCACCTCAAATACGTATATTTGGGTGATAAGGAAGAGTTACCGGTGATCATTTCAAAGGCCTTACCAATGTGCAAGAGGAAAAACTTGTTCGAGTGCTAAGAGAGTACAAGTCTGCCATTGGGTGGACCATTGCCGATATCAAAGGAATCAGTCCTTCCACATGTATGCACCGAATACTTCTTGAGGAGGGGGTAAAACCAACAAGAGAAGCTCAACGTCACTTGAACCCTCCGATGATGGAAGTAGTCAAGAAAGAAATCCTGAAGTTGTTCGATGTCGGGGTTATCTATCCCATATCCGATGGCAAATGGGTGAGCCCGGTTCAAGTCGTTCCAAAGAAGTCCGGAATCAAGGTTGTGAAAAACGATGATAATGACTTGGTTCCAACAAGAATTCAGACCGGTTGGAGAGTTTGCATTGACTACCGAAAGCTCAACTCTACCACCCGAAAGGACCATTTTTCCTTACCATTCATTGATCAAATGCTGGAAATGTTGGCTGGACACTCTCATTATTGCTTTCTTGACGGTTTTTCAGGTTAAAACCAGATTGTAATAGTTCCGGAAGATCAAGAAAAGACGACGTTTACTTGTTCTTTTGGCACTTTTGCGTATATACGTATGCCATTTGGCTTGTGCAATTCCCCAGCCACTTTTCAACGTTGTATGGTAAGTATATTTTCAGATTATGTGGAAAGCATCATAGAAGTGTTTATGGATGATTTTAGCGTGTATAGTGATTCTTTTGACAAGTGCTTAAATAACCTTACACTTATTCTTAAACGATGCGTAGAAACTAATCTTGTGCTTAATTGGGAAAAGTGTCACTTTATGGTGAATCATGGGATTGTACTAGGCCATGTTATATCCTCCAAGGGGTTAGAAGTGGACAAGGCTAAGATAGATTTGATTCGAAACTTATAATACCCCACAACTGTGAGGGAGGTTCGCTTTTTTCTTGGTCATGCAGGTTTTTATAGGAGATTCATCAAGGATTTCTCCAAGATTGCAATGCCCCTGTGTAGACTTTTGCAGAAAGATGTGGCCTTTGATTGTGATAAGGAATGCAAGGAAGCTTTTGACACCTTGAAAGAGTTGTTGACTACCGCACCAATCATCAAACTACCGGACTGGAGCAAGCCATTTGAGTTGATGTGCGATGCAAGTGATTATGCCGTTGGAGCCGTGTTGGGATAGCGAGATGGTAAAGTTCCGTATGCCATTTATTATGCTTCTAGAACTCTCAACGGTGCACAAATCAACTACTCCACTACTGAAAAGGAGCTCTTGGCCATAGTATTTGCACTAGAGAAGTTTCGATCTTATTTGGTGGGTACAAAGGTGGTGGTTTTTTCCGACCATGCTGCACTTCGATACTTGCTCACAAAGAAGGATACTAAGCCAAGGCTCATAAGGTGGATTCTTCTTCTTCAAGAGTTCAAATTGCAAATCAAGGACAAGAAGGGTAGTTAGAATACTGTAGCGGATCATTTAAGCAGATTGGTTGTGTCCAAAGAAGCGATTCCTTTGCATGATAGCTTCCCGGATGAACAACTCTTTGCGGTTGTTGGCACAACTCCATGGTACACTGATATTGTTAACTTCTTGGTGACGGGACAAGTACCTAGTTCCATGTCTACATTTCAAAAACACAAGCTCAAGAAGATTTCCAAGCAATATATATGGGATGAACCTTATTTGTGGAAGCATTGCTCCGATCAAATGATCCGCAGGTGCGTACTCGAATCCGAGTTCCAATCAATTCTGAATTTTTGTCATTCATATGCTTGTGGTGGTCATTTCGGAGCCAAGAGGACAGCCCTCAAGGTTCTCGAAAGTGGTTTTTATTGGCCTACATTGTTTAAGGATGCATATTTATTTTGCAAGGCTTGTGATAGGTGTCAAAGGACAGGCAATCTAGGTGCTAGAAACCAAATGCCGCAAACACCAATTCTCGCTGTTGAGATTTTTGATGTTTGGGGTATCGATTTTATGGGGCCTTTTGTGAATTCAAATGGGAAATTTTATATACTTCTTGCTGTAGATTATGTTTCTAAGTGTGTGGAAGCTAAAGCCACCCCTACTAATGATTCTCAAGTGGTTTGTGAGTTTGTGAAGGAACATATCTTTTCTAGATTTGGTACACCTCAAGTGGTGATTAGTGATGGAGGTTCGCACTTCAAGAGATCCTTTCACGCTCTTCTAAAGAAGTATAATATTTCTCATAAAGTTGGCACACCGTATCATCCACAAACGAGCGGTCAAGCTGAAATTTCCAACCGGGAGATTAAGTCCATCTTAGAGAAGACGGTGAACATCACAAGGAAGGATTGGAGTTATATACTCAATGACGCTTTGTGGGCATATAGGACAGCTTACAAGACTCCCATCGGTATGTCTCCTTTTAGGCTTGTCTATGGTAAACCTTGCCATCTTCCGGTGGAACTTGAACACAAAGCTTATTGGGCTATCAAGGTATGTAATATGGAATTGGATGCAGCTGGTGAACATAGGAAACTTCAACTCAATGAGTTAGAAGAGATACGTAATGATACATATGAAAGTTCACGCATTTACAAAGAAAAGACCAAGGCTTTCCATGATAAAATGATTTCCCGAAAGAGTTTTGAAGTAGGGCAGAAAGTTCTTTTGTTCCATTCTCGTCTTAAATTGTTTCCAAGTAAACTTAGGTGCAGATGGATTGGACCATTTGTTGTTACTAATGTGTTTGCGCATGGTGCAGTTGAAATTAGTAGTCCCAAAACAGGGCTGGTTTCCAAGGTCAACGGCCATCGTTTGAAACCATACTATGAGCAATTTGTGACGGAGAATCAGGATATGGTCACATTGAGTGATCCACTCCCTCTGGAGGAGTAATTGGAGCTGAAAGTCGGGCTGACGACTTTAAAACCAAGCGCTAAGTGGGAGGCAACCCACCGATTTTGTATCTTTATCTTTTTATTTTTAAGCGTTTTATCTTTATTTTCTTGTTTTGCATATCATTTGCGGAATTTCCCACCTTGAACTTTACTTTGAATGACTAAATTTTACATTGAGGACAATGTAAAGTTTAAGTTTGGGGGAGCATTTATATGTTTTTAGAGTTTGTTGCCTTTAGTTTAAAAAAAAAATTGCTTTATAAACTCCGAAATCTAGAAACTTGTGCCTTTAGGATGACACTGCCAATATAAGTGGATGGAACCATCTTGGTTGCAGGAGTTGAGGAACCTATTAACTAAAAGGACGTACAAAGCTCATGTGTTAGAAATAATATGATAGTTGTTACCATATCTCGGAATGTCACCATATAACCTTCTGTTTTTATTTTTTGCAATCTTTTTGTTTCTCTAAGTGATTTGGTGGGTCACTAACATCGAATTGTTATTACTGTTAGGATGAAATAGAGTGATTGAGTTACTAAAAAAAAACCAATTAGATCAACCGGAGTATTTATTAAAAAAAATAAAAATGAATGACACTTGGATATAGCAATATGTGTGTGTTATCCCTGTCTCCGTCTCCTAAACAAGCGTGGAATGCAGGATCCATGGGAACTATCATGTAATATGCTGACAAGAAGCATGCGCTTGGATCCAAAAGATCTAATCATGATGTCAATTCAAAAAAAAAAGTGAAAAAGTGAAAAAAGAAAAAAAGAAAAAGTTTATTATTGTTAAATTAATAAATCGACCGCTGGTTCCCTTGTATTTGCCAGTTGAGTTGATCTAGAATTAAGATTGTCGACTGCGGTTCCCTTGTATATGCCAGGTGAGTTGATATTAGAATTCAGACCAGTATCTCAATCCATTAGGTCATAGGTTCATCTTGGCAGTGACCTTCAGACAGATATGGGAAACACCGTTCACTTAGTCAACATTCGCAAACATCTATTTCTATATCCATCTTCTTGATCTCTTCATGTGTGATTGTGGTTAGTTAGATTCCGAGTATTGTGGTTTGTTCAACTTTCTAAGTAGAGCTTTGTTATATATGAATTGGATTTGCATCAAGGTACCTCCTCCTGTAGGGATTTTGGATTCGTTCATAGACTCTTCACAGGTAGTTGGAATTTGGAGTAAAAGGTTTTGTAGGTACACCTCTTGTAAACCTTCACGAGACTAAAACTCGTCCACTAGGGACACCTAGGGGTTCAAAGGCTTGTTATTTATGCTAAGAGCAACCGTAGCCTCAACGAAACAGAGTTGTATGTATGTCTTAAAATTATTTTGTTTGATTTGCTCGAGGACTAGCAAAGTCTAAGTGTGGGGGAATTTGATAGGTGTCTAAAACACCTTAATATTTATCTATTGTTTATGCTTTATTTGCTCAGTTTTCTTGTAAAATATGTATCTTATGGTTGTTTTTGAGTATTTAGGTACTTTGGAGTCATTTGGAATAAAAGAAGAAGAAATAGCGCAAAAGTCTCATCTCATGTGCAACTTCTCTTGAAGACGGATTATATCTCATTATTTGCTTTTATTTCTTCATCTTTGTCTGAAAAGTATGTCGACTTTAGTGATGCAAACTTTCTGTCTGAAAAGCACGACTGCTTTAGTGATGAAGAGACATTGAAGAGAAGAAGTGAATATGAGATGTAAGAGACGACTGATGTTGGTGGAAGAATTCGAAGAAGAGCAGAAGCGTCATTTCATTGCAAGCAAGCATTATCGGGAGCACGATGGAGAATTCGGGACAGTCGACATCACCAATACAAGTGACATAGGGGATGTCATTTGGTTGGCCCTTTTCCTATTCATGGGTGCCTAGAGTTATTCTGGTCACCTCCTATCTACTTTACCTAAGTGGGTATAGCCATCCCCATTCCTACACTAAAGTTGTTGGTGATACTGCAGTTCAGAGGCCATTTAGGGATGGAGTTGATGCTACTGTTGTTTACTTTAGGTAGTGCTGGTAAAGATACAGATGGAGCTGAAATAATGCTTGTGTGCAGTGAAGGCCTGAGTATGAGAGGTGGAACTGGCAAGAAGACAAGATGGGTATGAGCTGCAGTGAAGTTGATGCCGAGAAACAAGGGTCTGGTGGTGTTCTGTCTGCTATAAGAAGGAAGTGGAAGTGATGCATAGATGAATTTGCTGTTGCAGAGATGTTACTGAATGGAAATTGCAGTTGGTGGAGTTCCAACTGATGGCATTGAAAGTCCGTTGCAGGTGATACTGGTGGTATGGGAGCAGAATGAGGTTTAGGTAGTTGGATGCTGAGATGTTGTTCATGGTGGTGATTGCAGGTGTTAAGTTTGTTGGCCTCTGCTGCGTGGGATCGAGGTTTCAGCTCATATGGAGGAATTGGTGGTACTGAAATGCAGTTACAGCTGTATGGTTATGGAATGAGCTACAGCTGCGATTGTAAGTGAATGAGCAAGCCAGAGAGAAGCTGTAAATGGACTAATGGGTTCATGCAAGAGGAATGATTGTTGCTGATGATGATGTTGTTGCTACAGAAATTGAGTTAAGAAGCGAGAAATGATTGGGATTGATACTTTGCGGCAGTGGAATTCTTTGGTGCTAATCTTGCAGATTGAGATGAACCGAGAATGCGAATTGAGCTACAGATGTATGAGAT
This sequence comes from Papaver armeniacum, assembly GCA_023531295.1. Taxonomy (NCBI): domain Eukaryota; kingdom Viridiplantae; phylum Streptophyta; class Magnoliopsida; order Ranunculales; family Papaveraceae; genus Papaver; species Papaver armeniacum. The sequence goes on from JAJJWW010008436.1 coordinate 1,096,474, forward strand.
GATGTAGAACTGAAGTCGACTCTGAGTTGAAGCGGTAGCATTTTTAGTGCAGGGAAGGAAATGCTTATACAGAGCCATCATGGTGCAGTGTAGAGGTTGGCTCATGCAACACTCAGCTCTGGCCTGTGCAAATGCCAAAGCAACTCAGCTCAGTCAGATTCTGACTCATTTCTGACTTGTGACATCACTGAGTCGAGTTAGCTGACTCGGTCTGACTTTCCAAGTTGAATCGGTTGACTTAACTATGACCGGTGATTGTTGACTTTCCAGTCATCTGAGCTGCTTTATGGCGACTTCTCCGGCCAATTTCCCGCCAAACTTTGGGACTTCAGCAACATATTTCTGGGTGTATTTTCCACATGGGTTTTTTTTCACACATGGGCTTGGTGGACTCTTATCTATTGGATCTTTGAAGACTAGACCTAATTTTGGAACAAGAAGAGATATAAAAGAGGAGACTTCTACAACTAGAATATGACGTATTTTACTTGGAGTTTTTGGGAGAGAGCCGCAGCTAGGGTTTGCTTTCGTTTTTATATTTTCATCTTCTTTATTTTATCTCAATTATTATTATGATGATGAACTCCATAGTTATGAGTAACTAAAACTATTTTTGATTAAGGGTGATTTCAAAGCCCGAAATATGAACCTATAATTGATATGCAATAGATCGTTTTCTCGCAAGTTTAGTTATTGTTTGATTTCTACCATGCTAATAATGCTTATGGATTGTTCATTAATTGTTTAAGTTCGAAATTAAATAGTTATGTCACAATCTTATTGCTAGTTTAGATTTTCTTCGACCCGTAATTGTCTAGAGAATTAAACACAAGTAGCAATATGTGGGTATTGATGATGGGACTTTGTTAAATGCCCATATGTAGAAATTGACACTAGTACGTGATTCATGCTTTTGAATTCATCACTAGGAGCAACCTTATCTCACAAAACTTAGAGCATTTGTTTAAGTCACACCTAGAGAGCGTACTTCTTGGAAACTTGGCAAGTAGAATTCGGTAGTCGAGCGCTTCCGTATCCGGTGAGCTTAGGGGATAATAACGGGATAGTTGAGCGTACTAATTATCCTAGGGTTGTTAGTAACAAGATAATGCGAAGAACGTGTTATATATCGATTTGGTTTATGTTTCGTGGTCGAGAATGATTCCTTAATCAATTCCATCTCATATTTGAATACAACTTTACAATTTTCAGAATTTCTATAACAAAAATCCTCTTTGCTAAGAATATTTGCATAACAACTATTACTTCATACCTCCCTTGGGACGAATCTGCTTTCATATATTACTTGCTAGTGTAAAGAGAAGTAGAAAATATTATTTGCGAGTCTGACACCTCGTCAAAATTGGCGCCGCTGCCGGGGAGGCAGTTGCAAGTTTAGTTGTTATTTTTATTCTTAGTTGTTACTTTTGCTTTTATTTTCAATTTCTGTTTACTTATTCAACCTCTTAGAATCTGATTTTCAGGTACTATTCTTTGGTGAATGCGTGGAGAGGGCAGACCAAGTCCAATTGGTATACGTCTTCGTTAGGGCACTTTACTTAAAGACTTCATTCGAGCAGTGAACACTCCACTTCCTCCTAGTTCTTCACCTAACGAATTCTCGGATTCGGACAAAGAGGAAAATAACACAATGGGAGATCGACCACCTGCTCCAAGAACACTGAAGGAGCTCACTTCTCCAAACATTGACCAGCAGCCTTTATGTATTCAGCTGAATGGAACCATTGAGTTGAAGCCGCAATTGATTCACTTGCTGCCCAAATTCGGAGGTTTAGCCGGAGAGGATCCTAATCGTCACTTACAACAATTTCATCATGTTGTGACTAGTTTGAAGCAAGCAAGCTGCAGATGCCGATATGGCTATGATGACAACTTTTCCTTTCTCCCTTATAGATCTTTGCAGAGAGTGGTTCTTTTGCTTACCTCCTAGGAGTATAACCACATGGAATGGGATGAAGAAGTTATTCCTTGAGAAGTACTTCCTGGCATCAAAAGCAGCTGTGATTCGCAAGGAGATTTGTGGTATTAGACAAGTATCGGGGGAGACTTTCTATGAGTATTGGGAGCGCTACAAGAAGCTTTTAGCTAGCTGTCCACACCACCAAATCAGCGATCAACTCATTATTCAATACTTCTACGAGGGGCTGCTTTCTACTGATAGAAATTTGATCGATGCCGCAAGTGGTGGTGCACTCACCAACAAAACCATTGCTGAAGCTACAAGATTGTTAGAGAATATGGCTGCAAACACTCAACAATTCTACACTAGGGGTGAACAGATGGTAAGGAAAGTGAATGAAGTTGGCGATTCTCCACACATGGAACAGAGGATGGGTAATATGGAGGGGATGATGCAACAAATAGCAGCCGCCGTCATACCATCATCACACACCGAAGATGTTGAGCAAGCAAGTTCTATGTACCAAAATCAACAAAGGCATAGGTATGATCCGTACTCCAACACATACAATCCAGGTTGGCGAGATCATCCGAATTTCAGCTACGCCAACAAGCAAGCTGCAACAAATCCTACTTTTAATCAACAAGGAGGGTACCAATTCATGCAAAGACCACAACAAGAAACTCAAGGTAAAAGTGTGGATGACAAGTTTACTTTTATGATGCAAAGTATGCAAGAGATTTCAAAGACAATGCAAGGGTTCAATCAATTCCAGCAGAAATCCGAGATGGCTATGAGAGATGTGCAGAACCAAGTTAGTCAATTGTCTAATGATATGAATAAACTCAAGGCACAAGGATCTGGAAAACTCCCTTTGCAATCACTAAAACATAAAGAGAATGCCAATGCTATTGAGCTGCGAAGTAGGAAGCAAGTAGAGAAACCGGCAACATCACCGGTGTCCCATGAACATGATTTGGAGAAAGAAGTGGGTGAAACAGCCCCTAAAAAGGCTGAACCGGTAACAAATTCTAACTCTAAAACTCATGTTTCTACTTATGCTACCCCTCCGCCTTTTCCTAGCAGGTTTGCAAAGTCGAACAAGGAGATATTGTACCAAGAGATTTGGGAGATCTTTAAGAAGATTGAAGTGAACATTCCACTCATTGAGGCGATAAGGCAGGTTCCTCGCTATGCAAAGTTCTTGAAAGAATTGTGCACTAACAATCACAAATTGACCGGTAATGAGGTAATGAGTGTGGGGGAAAATGCTTCGGCATATCTTCAAAAGAAACTTCCACCGAAGTTGAAAGATCCCGGTAGTTTCACCATACCATGTACTATTGGTAAAATCAGGTTTGAATGTGCTTTGCTAGATTTAGGAGCATCCATAAATGTTATGCCTGCTTCCATTTATGAATCCTTGAAACTTGGTCCTCTTAAGAATACCGGTATTGTTATACAACTTGCTGATAGATCTAATACTTACCCGAAAGGGGTTATTGAAGATGTTTTGGTGCAGGTTAATCAACTCATATTTCCGGCGGATTTTTATGTTCTTGACATGATGGATGAAGATTCACCATCGTCTACTCCCTTGCTATTGGGTAGACCATTCATGAGAACCGCTAGAACAAAGATAGATATTTTTAAAGGCGCCTTAACTATGGAATTTGATGACGAAGTCATAAGTTTCAATATCTTTGAGGCTATGAGATATCCTAGTGATGTGCATTCCTGTTTTTCAATTGATATTATTGATTCTCTAGCTCAATAGATTTTTGAATTGAATGGTGAAGATGCTTTAGAAAACACCATAGTGGAAGGTTTGGGTTATGGAAAATACAAAGACCTTGAAAGTGAATTGTCTGATGAGCTTAAAGAGGTTGTTTTAGCTCTTAACTCATTAAAAGAAGTTCCACAAAAGTATAATGCGTCTTATGTTTCTTTGCCGCTTACTAATGAGAAACTTTTACCATCGATTGTGCAGGCACCTATTCTTGAGTTGAAACCTCTTCCGGATCACCTTAAATACGTATATTTGGGTGATAAGGAAGAGTTACCGGTGATCATTTCCAAAGGCCTTACCAAGGTGCAAGAGGAGAAACTTGTTCGAGTGCTAAGAGAGTACAAGTCTGCCATTGGGTGGACCATTGCCGATATCAAAGGAATCAGTCCTTCCACATGTATGCACCGAATACTTCTTGAGGAGGGGGTAAAACCAACAAGAGAAGCTCAACGTCACTTGAACCCTCCGATGATGGAAGTAGTCAAGAAAGAAATCCTAAAGTTGTTGGAAGTAGGGGTGATCTATCCCATATCCGATAGCAAATGGGTGAGCCCGATTCAAGTCGTTCCAAAGAATTCCAGAATCAAGGTTGTGAAAAACGATGATAATGACTTGGTTCCAACAAGAATTCAGACCGGTTGGAGAGTTTGCATTGACTACCGAAAGCTCAACTCTACCACCCGAAAGGACCATTTTTCCTTACCATTCATTGATCAAATGCTGGAAATGTTGGTTGGACACTCTCATTATTGCTTTCTTGACGGTTTTTCAGGTTATAACCAGATTGTAATAGCTCCGGAAGATCAAGAAAAGACGATGTTTACTTGTCCTTTTGGCACTTTTGCGTATAGACGTATGCCATTTGGCTTGTGCAATTCCCCAGCCACTTTTCAACGTTGTGTGGTAAGTATATTTTCAGATTATGTGGAAAGCATCATAGAAGTGTTTATGGATGATTTTAGCGTGTATGGTGATTCTTTTGACAAGTGCTTAAATAACCTTACACTTATTCTTAAACGATGCGTAGAAACTAATCTTGTGCTTAATTGGGAAAAGTGTCACTTTATGGTGAATCATGGGATTGTACTAGGCCATGTTATATCCTCCAAGGGGTTAGAAGTGGACAAGGCTAAGATAGATTTGATTCGAAACTTACAATACCCCACAACTGTGAGGGAGGTTCGCTTTTTTCTTGGTCATGCAGGTTTTTATAGGAGATTCATCAAGGATTTCTCCAAGATTGCAATGCCCCTGTGTAGACTTTTGCAGAAAGATGTGGCCTTTGATTGTGATAAGGAATGCAAGGAAGCTTTTGACACCTTGAAAGAGTTGTTGACTACCGCACCAATCATCAAACCACCGGACTGGAGCAAGCCATTTGAGTTGATGTGTGATGCAAGTGATTATGCCGTTGGAGCCGTGTTGGGATAGCGAGATGGTAAATTTCCGTATGCCATTTATTATGCTTCTAGAACTCTCAACGGTGCACAAATCAACTACTCCACTACTGAAAAGGAGCTCTTGGCCATAGTATTTGCACTAGAGAAGTTTCGATCTTATTTGGTGGGTACAAAGGTGGTGGTTTTTTCCGACCATGCTGCACTTCGATACTTGCTCACAAAGAAGGATACTAAGCCAAGGCTCATAAGGTGGATTCTTCTTCTTCAAGAGTTCAACTTGCAAATCAAGGACAAGAAGGGCAGTTAGAATACTGTAACGGATCATTTAAGCAGATTGGTTGTGTCCAAAGAAGCGATTCCTTTGCATGATAGCTTCCCGGATGAACAACTCTTTGCGGTTGTTGGCACAACTCCATGGTACGCTGATATTGTTAACTTCTTGGTGACGGGACAAGTACCTAGTTCCATGTCTACATTTCAAAAACACAAGCTCAAGAAGATTTCCAAGCAATATATATGGGATGAACCTTATTTGTGGAAGCATTGATCCGATCAAATGATCCGCAGGTGCGTACTCGAATACGAGTTCCAATCAATTCTGAATTTTTGTCATTCATATGCTTGTGGTGGTCATTTCGGAGCCAAGTGGACAGCCCTCAAGGTTCTCGAAAGTGGTTTTTATTGGCTTACATTGTTTAAGGATGCATATTTATTTTGCAAGGCTTGTGATAGGTGTCAAAGGACAGGCAATCTAGGTGCTAGAAACCAAATGCCGCAAACACCGATTCTCGCTGTTGAGATTTTTGATGTTTGGGGTATCGATTTTATGGGGCCTTTTGTGAATTCAAATGGGAAATTTTATATACTTCTTGCTGTAGATTATGTTTCTAAGTGTGTGGAAGTTAAAGCCACCCCTACTAATGATTCTCAAGTGGTTTATGAGTTTGTGAAGGAAAATATCTTTTCTAGATTTGGTACACCTCGAGTGGTGATTAGTGATGGAGGTTCGCACTTCAAGAGATCCTTTCACGCTCTTCTAAAGAAGTATAATATTTCTCATAAAGTTGGCACACCGTATCATCCACAAACGAGCGGTCAAGCTGAAATTTCCAACCGGGAGATTAAGTCCATCTTAGAGAAGACGGTGAACGTCACAAGGAAGGATTGGAGTTATATACTCAATGACTCTTTGTGGGCATATAGGACAGCTTACAAGACACCCATCGGTATGTCTCCTTTTAGGCTTGTCTATGGTAAACCTTGCCATCTTCCGGTGGAACTTGAACACAAAGCTTATTGGGCTATCAAGGTATGTAATATGGAATTGGATGCAGCTGGTGAACATAGGAAACTTCAACTCAATGAGTTAGAATAGATACGTAATGATACATATGAAATTTCACGCATTTACAAAGAAAAGACCAAGGCTTTCCATGATAAAATGATTTCCCGAAAGAGTTTTGAAGTAGGGCAGAAAGTTCTTTTGTTCCATTCTCGTCTTAAATTGTTTCCAGGTAAACTTAGGTCCAGATGGATTGGACCATTTGTTGTTACTAATGTGTTTGCGCATGGTGCAGTTGAAATTAGTAGTCCCAAAACAGGGCTGGTTTCCAAGGTCAACGGCCATCGTTTGAAACCATACTATGAGCAATTTGTGACGGAGAATCAGGATATGGTCACATTGAGTGATCCACTCCCTCTGGAGGAGTAATTGGAGCTGAAAGTCGGGCTGACGACTTTAAAACCAAGCGCTAAGTGGGAGGCAACCCACCGATTTTGTATCTTTATCTTTTTATTTTTAAGCGTTTTATCTTTATTTTCTTGTTTTGCATATCATTTGCGGAATTTCCCACCTTGAACTTTACTTTGAATGACTAAATTTTACATTGAGGACAATGTAAAGTTTAAGTTTGGGGGAGCATTTATATGTTTTTAGAGTTTGTTGCCTTTAGTAACAAAAAGAATTAAAAAAAAATACAAAAATTGCTTTATAAACTCCGAAATCTAGAAACTTGTGCCTTTAGGATGACACTGCCAATATAAGTGGATGGAACCATCTTGGTTGCAGGAGTTGAGGAACCTATTAACTAAAAGGACGTACAAAGCTCATGTGTTAGAAATAATATGATAGTTGTTACCATATCTCGGAATGTCACCATATAACCTTCTGTTTTTATTTTTTGCAATCTTTTTGTTTCTCTAAGTGATTTGGTGGGTCACTAACATCGAATTGTTATTACTGTTAGGATGAAATAGAGTGATTGAGTTACTAAAAAAAACCAATTAGATCAACCGGAGTATATATGAAAAAAAAAAAAATGAATGACACTTGGATATAGCAATATGTGTGTGTTATCCCTGTCTCCGTCGCCTAAACAAGCGTGGAATGCAGGATCCATGGGAACTATCATGTAATATGCTGACAAGAAGCATGCGCTTGGATCCAAAAGATCTAATCATGATGTAAATTCAAAAAAGAAAGTGAAAAAAGTGAAAAAAGAAAAAAAGAAAAAGTTTATTATTGTTCAATTAATAAATCGACCGCTGGTTCCCTTGTATTTGCCAGTTGAGTTGATCTAGAATTAAGATTGTCGACTGTCGGTTCCCTTGTATATGCCAGGTGAGTTGATATTAGAATTCAGACCAGTATCTCAATCCATTAGGTCATAGGTTCATCTTGGCAGTGACCTTCAGACAGATATGGGAAACACCGTTCACTTAGTCAACATTCGCAAACATCTATTTCTATATCCATCTTCTTGATCTCTTCATGTGTGATTTTGGTTAGTTAGATTCCGAGTATTGTGGTTTGTTCAACTTTCTAAGTTGAGCTTTGTTATATATGAATTGGATTTGCATCAAGGTACCTCCTTCTGTAGGCATTTTGGATTCATTCATAGACTCTTCACATGTAGTTGGAATTTGGAGTAAAAGGTTTTGTAGGTACACCTCTTGTAAACCTTCACGAGACTAAAACTCGTCCACTAGGGACACCTAGGGGTTCAAAGGCTTGTTATTTATTCTAAGAGTAACCGTAGCCTCAACGAAACGGAGTTGTATGTATGTCTTAAAATTATTTTGTTTGATTTGCTCGAGGACTAGCAAAGTCTAAGTGTGGGGGAATTTGATAGGTGTCTAAAACACCTTAATATTTATCTATTGTTTATGCTTTATTTGCTCAGTTTTCTTGTAAAATATGTATCTTATGGTTGTTTTTGAGTATTTAGGTACTTTGGAGTCATTTGGAATAAAAGAAGAAGAAATAGCGCAAAAGTCTCATCTCATGTGCAACTTCTCTTGAAGACGGATTATATCTCATTATTTGCTTTTATTTCTTCATCTCTGTCTGAAAAGTATGTCGACTTTAGTGATGCAAACTTTCTGTCTGAAAAGCACGACTGCTTTAGTGATGAAGAGACATTGAAGAGAAGAAGTGAATATGAGATGTAAGAGACGACTGATGTTGGTGGAAGAATTCGAAGAAGAGCAGAAGCGTCATTTCATTACAAGCAAGCATTATCGGGAGCACGATGGAGAATTCGGGACACTCGACATCACCAATACAAGTGACATAGGGGATGTCATTTGGTTGGCCCTTTTCCTATTCATGGGTGCCTAGAGTTATTCTGGTCACCTCCTATCTACTTTACCTAAGTGGGTATAGCCATCCCCATTCCTACACTAAAGTTGTTGGTGATACTGCAGTTCAGAGGCCATTTAGGGATGGAGTTGATGCTACTGTTGTTTACTTTAGGTGGTCTTTGGTAAAGATACGAGATGGAGCTGAAATAATGCTTGTGTGCGGTGAAGGCCGAGTATGAGAGGTGGGGCGGCAGCGGACAAGATGGGTATGAGTGCAGGTGAAGTTGATGCCGAGAAACAAGGGTCTGGTGGTGTTTTGTCTGCTATAAGAAGGAAGTGGAAGTGATGCATAGATGAATTTGATGTTGCAGAGCTGTTACTGAATGGAAATTGCAGTTGATGGAGTTCCAACTGATGGCATTGAAAGTCCGTTGCAGGTGATACTGGTGGTATGGGAGCAGAATAAGGTTTAGGTAGTTGGATGCTGAGATGTTGTTCATGGTGGTGATTGCAGGTGTTGAGTTTGTTGGCCTCTGCAGCAGACTGAGGTTTCAGCTCATATGGAGGAATTGGTGGTACTGAAATGCAGTTACAGCTATATGGTTATGGAATGAGCTACAGCTGCGATTGTAAGTGAATGAGCAAGCCAGAGAGAAGCTGTAAATGGACTAATGGGTTCATGCAAGAGGAATGATTGTTGCTGATGATGATGTTGTTGCTACATAAATTGAGTTAAGAAGAAGCAGCAATGATTGGGATTGATACTGCAGGTGGAATTGCTGGTGCTAATGCTGCAGTTGAGATGAACTGAGAATGCAGAATTGAGCTACAGATGTATGAGATGATGTAGAACTAAAGTCGACTCTGAGTTGAAGCGGTAGCATTTTTAGTGCAGGGAAGGAAATGCTTAGACAGAGCCATCATGGTGCAGTGTAGAGGTTGGCTCATGCAACACACAGCTCTGGCCTGTGAAAATGCCAAAGCAACTCAGCTCAGTCAGATTCTGACTCATTTCTGACTTGTGACATCACTGAGTCGAGTTAGCTGACTCGGTCTGACTTTCCGAGTTGAATCGGTTGACTTAACTGTGACCGGTGATTGTTGACTTTCCAGTCATCTGAGCTGCTTTATGGCGACTTCTCCGGCCAATTTCCCGCCAAACTTTGGGACTTCAACAACATATTTCTGGGTGTATTTTCCACATGGTTTTTTTTTCACACATGGGCTTGGTGGACTCTTATCTATTGGATCTTTGAAGACTAGACCTAATTTTGGAACAAGAAGAGATGTAAAAGAGGAGACTTCTACAACTAGAATATGACGTATTTTACTTGGAGTTTTTGGGAGAGAGCCGCAGCTAGGGTTTGCTTTCGTTTTTATATTTTCATCTTCTTTATTTTATCTCAATTATTATTATGATGATGAACTCCATAGTTATGAGTAACTAAAACTATTTTTGATTAAGGGTGATTTCAAAGCCCGAAATATGAACCTATAATTGATATGCAATAGATCGTTTTCTCGCAAGTTTAGTTATTGTTTGATTTCTACCATGCTAATAATGCTTATGGATTGTTCCTTAATTGTTTAAGTTCGAAATTAAATAGTTATGTCACAATCTTATTGCTAGTTTAGATTTTCTTCGACCCGTAATTGTCTAGAGAATTAAACACAAGTAGCAATATGTGGGTATTGATGATGGGACTTTGTTAAATGCCCATATGTAGAAATTGACACTAGTACGTGATTCATGCTTTTGAATTCATCACTAGGAGCAACCTTATCTCACAAAACTTAGAGCATTTGTTTAAGTCACACCTAGAGAGCGTACTTCTTGGAAACTTGGCAAGTAGAATTCGGTAGTCGAGCGCTTCCGTATCCGGTGAGCTTAGGGGATAATAACGGGATAGTTGAGCGTACTAATTATCCTAGGGTTGTTAGTAACAAGATAATGCGAAGAACGTGTTATATATCGATTTGGTTTATGTTTCGTGGTCGAGAATGATTCCTTAATCAATTCCATCTCATATTTGAATACAACTTTACAATTTTCAGAATTTCTATAACAAAAATCCTCTTTGCTGAGAATATTTGCATAACAACTATTACTTCATACCTCCCTTGGGACAAATCTGCTTTCATATATTACTTGCTAGTGTAAAGAGAAGTAGAAAATATTATTTGCGAGTCTGACACCTCGTCACTACCAGAACCATCACTGGTGACAGTTGTGGTCGCTTGCAAGATTTTAGTAAAAGTGAAATCCGAGAGAAAATGAGAGATTGCTTTTTGGTTTATAGCAACCCCTGCAAGTGAGTTTCAAAGTATCGAATCAATTTCACTGTAGTTTACATGTTATTAATGTTGTATTAATGTTGTATGAACTAAGAATATCCTGATGACTGAGAGGTATTGTATTTTGTATCCTGCATGGCCAAACTCGAGAGCCAGATTTTCGAGAGAGTTGACCATCAACCGAAAAATCAATTATACAAAGCAACAGGACAAATCAAGAAGAATAATTTCTAGGGCTTGAATTCTCATAGAACTAAAAGCATAAGTAAGAAATCCAGAGAGGTTTCCCAGTTCTAATTACGAACGAATTGCTCACCTACTCTCTTTTTCCACACCATGGCTCGAAGTTTGAAGCTTGTGCAGGCTTTGAGAAAGTTAATGTAGGATTGTAGATGCTAACCGAAGCTCGTAATCGTACGTTATATCTGGAAAGAAACTGTTATAGCGTTAGGACACCTTAATAGAATCGACATCTGTGTTTCATATATTTATAACAGGAAACTGTAGTATCAAGATCCAAGGCCACATCACGACTTGTTTCTCTTTTAACAGAAGCTTCCTCAGGTGTGGGAGATAAAGATCACTCCGTGAATCAACGTTGATCTCTGGAAAAAACAAACAAAGTTAATCAGACTATGGTGCAATTGAAACACATAGACGGGGAGTAGGGAGAGGAAAGAGGCAGCTCGAAACCTAATCAAGGAGAATAGGTTTGATAGCTTCAGCTCTAATGACCTCATTAGAAAAAGCATTATATGGGAAAACGAAGTTTATATCAGGTTGATTCGTACTTAGCTTCCGCTTCGATTCACAGTCGTCTATCTACAAAGATGTCTGAGAACATTCAACTTTACGTGAGCACTCAAGTAAATCCAGAGTAGCCACCATAGAATCAAATTAAGCAAAAAATTGGCTTGCTTACCTTGAAAAAAAGAGTTGAAAAACTTAATAGGATACACAGAATCACATAGAGACTTTTCTGGTATCCCATAATCCATTATTGATGAATAAGAAACACGTTTTTTCTTTATAACCAAAAAAAATTAATCCAAGATAAAACCCATACTTCATAACCTACAGATAAACTAAAAAAATTGATTCGAGACAAAATATTTGGAAGTATTGAATTATTTACCCTTGATAGTGTATAATCTGTCCCCATAAGATAATCTTTATCTTCATCAAGTGATTGATCTCTAAAGACTGCAAAAAACCGTAGGATTTTAAAGCCTATGATTAATCGAGCATGAAAAAAAATATAATATTGTTTCTTATATAGTTTCTTAAGAAAAAGAACCCTATGGTAGATGTTGTTAATGTCAATCTTTTGAAAAGGATTAGAAAACATGTATTAACCAATAAACCTAAAACCCTAACCAAACAAAAAAGAAAAGATAAGAAAGATAATTACCTGTTGTGGGTTGAAATTGAGGTTAGATTCGTTATTAAGCTGGCTATTAGAATAACAACAACAGAAAATCGACGGCCCCGAATCATGATTTGATCTTCTCAAACTTCTTTAGCTCTGTCTCGATACTTCTTCTCGCCCTATCAAATTTCAAAAATTGGAATGCAATAAGAAAACCCCTAATTATAAACCTGGCATTTTTAGGGGCGACCCCAAACGAATTAGGGGCGACTTTTTTATTCCCAACCCATATACACCGTTAAGGGATGTCCGAAAATGCGGAGAATACGTTAATGCCCTTACATAATCGGAAGCTATTTTGTGCCCGATTATTATAAAGCAATCGGAAGCTTAGCAACGATATTATACTACCGATTAATATCGATTTTGTGCCAAACTCGCATCTGGCTTCTATAACAATCGGTAGGAAAAACAACCTCACGAGACTATCGATTGTTAAAGTATAGAAATAAGAAATCTTAAGAATTTTGCAATGGTGAAATTTGGGGCTCCTATATAATCGGACGAATAAAAAAATATCTAAGCTAACGATTTAGGGCTTCCCATAATCGGGATGGTAAAAGTAAACATTCCTACCGATTATGGTAGATTTCAAATTTCCTACAATGAAGGATTTTAGAAAAAACTCATTTTGGGGCAACATATAATCGGAAGGTTGGGTAATATATTTATCTTCCGATTATGGCTACATCCACAGCTCAAGCCAAGTAGTTATGGTCGGCCCTGTACCTTCGAAACTATGGAATTTGCAAAGGTTCAATTTGGGGCTTCCAATAATCGGTAGGTTATAAATAACCCCCTCTACCGATTTTGGGCTACTCAACAATCGGTAGCTAATTAGGTGGTATTACCTACCGATTAATAACCGTTTGACAGATAAAACCAAACTCAACCTAAATTCATTTTATTTCAGTTTCTTTTCAACTTCCGCTTCAACTTCTCTTCTCCTCTTTCCTTCCGATTGCAGAGAGGAAAACTCTCCCCCTCTCCGCGCTATATATCGTTAATCGTCGAATCGAATCATCGTCGATTATTCTCTATAAAGATGAAAGAAAAGGAACGTAAGAAAACTCGAACCAAAAACGTAGTGCGCGGTGAGGATCCGAATATTGGATTGCATGCCCGTAATAAAGAGGTTTTAACTCACGAACCCGAAGAAAACGAAGAAGATGAAGTCCCTAATGTAGGCGATACTAATAGCCAACCTCTCAGGCAACTTGAAATGGCGCCGATTAGGTAAGATTCTACCATTAATTAGGTTTATATTGCTTCAATTCGACGAATCCATGTTGTTTTTTTTTAGGGTTTTCGGTTATTACCCAGATTCGGTAGGTTAGGTATTGTTTTAAGCTTACGATTGTGGCCGAATTCTTCATTTCACGAGAACATTTGTCATATTCGAGTGGTAAATATTTAGGTTGCCTACCGATTATAGAACGTTTTCATTACTGAGGCCTAAATCGATCATAATCGAAAGTTAATTGTGTTTTTGCCTTCCGAATATACTAGGGAAGAACAAGTATTAGAGACGCAATAATCGGGTGCTATCTTTTGTAATTTCCTTCCGATTGTTTAGGCTGAACCACTTGAGTAATTTCTTGATACAAAGTGATGCATATTCGGTAGAAAGTAGTTTTGTGAGGCTTTCGATTGTGATTCATTCGAAAGGGTGGATTTTTTATGCCTTTCGATTATTAGTATTCGGAGGGGTATGTTGAAATTTAGATTCCGATTATTGTGTGTAGATAAACACATTCGAACACCAAAAAATTTATTTTGTTTCCGATTATATGTATTCGGTAGCTTTAAGTGAACTGATATTTACGATTGCGAGTAATCGTAGGCAATTGGTTAAATCAACCAACCGAATATATAGATTAATAACCTGTTGTACTTTATTTTGTTGTTTAGGGATAGGCGAGGTAAAAACATCGAAGATGCAATTATCTCGGCTAGTGCAAGGAAGGATAGGCGTCAGAACCTGACAGCTAGTGCAAGGAGAGCTAGGACTGCTAAAGCCGCTTCAAGTGCTCAAGATGGAACTCAACAAGCAAGCCAAGAAGCTGTTCAACCTAGTGCCCCTCAATCAGAACCGGTTCAAGAAGGTGTTCAACCAAGTGCCTCTCAATCACGACCAATCCAAGAAGGTGTTCAACCAAGTGCCTCTCAATCACAACCAATTCAAGAAGATGTTCAACCAAGTGCTCCACCATCACAACCAGAACTAGGACAACCTAGTGGTGCTCAAGAAGAAGAAGAAGCCGAAAAGAAAAATCCTCCTCGAAAGAAAGCGAAACACCTTGTCCCAGATGAACTGAAGGTGAAGGATATTCCAAAAGGTGTAATCCTTGGGTTTCCGGAGGATGGAGGAGAATTGTTATTTGGATACAAAGAATCCTGGGCCAGAGAAATATATGAAACTGAGGTAATGATCGTATCCATTTTATTAACCTATTATGTTTTTCTTCGTAATACACTTAAGGGTTATAGTTTTAGGTTATTCTAATTTTATTTTTTAACTTGTCATGTGTTTAATAGTATCATTCCGATGCGGTTCGTTTACTCAAAGCGACCACCGCACCAACAAAAATGCTAGATTGGCTTTTGAAGGATGAATGTGAAAGGTTCAAGACCACTATTACAAATTCAGGGTTGGCTGATGCTGCGGAGAACTCAATGTTGGAACAAGACCGGTTGGCTATATCGGCGTTTGTGGAGAGACTTTATCCTGATACCGACACCTTTCATATGCCGTTTGGGGAGATGACGATAACCCCAGATGATGTTGTGCAGATTCTTAAACTCCCCGTCCATGGCAAGGGTGTTAGGGCTGAGTTCACTAAGCAGTTAGAATGGAGGAAACTTTATGATCTGACTAAGAAGTGTTTGGGTTGGGATGAAGAAACATCAACAACTGAGTTCAACAGATGCATGAAGTATAGAACTAGACAGTTCAACATGGGTACTCTGATGGATATGTTCAAGGGCACCAAGGAAAAAGAAGACAAATGAACTTTAACCGATGAGCAAGTCAACCACGCGGCCACCGCATATCTCCTATGTGTATTGGGATGTGTCATTTTCCCCAATGCCAGTGGCAATCGGGTCGACGCCAACCTTTTACAACTTCTGGATCCTCTCGATAAAGTGCATGAGTACTCATGGGGCACGGCATGCCATGCGTGGTTGATGGAAGAGTTGAGAAAGGCGTCGAGGCTTGGAATTATCCAAGTGGCCGGGAACGTGAGTCTACTACAGGTATTGTTTATTAACTCTACATACTTGTGTTTATGGGTGAAAACTATTCCTGCCGGATTTGGTAATTTGGGGTGTGTGGATGAGGAATGAATCTAAACCCTAAACAAATGCACTGCGCGGTGAATGCTTGTAGATTCGTAAATCAATCTGTGCAAGTCCGGCCTAAACCAAGAAATGGCCGTTCCAGACTTGTTTCGGTCACAAAGTGAAGGAGATGGGGTTGATCTTAGGGAGGGAAGCGAAGAAGGTGTTGAGATTGTGAAGGTGTTGGCTTGCTTATGACTTGTAACAGAAAGGTGAGCAGGCTTACGATTGATGCAAGCAGGCCCTGGGTGTTTGAATACGTTTTGTATTAACACTTGGTTTCTGTCTCGTCTGGACTTGTGTTGTTTTTCTCCTGTCTGGAAAATAGGGAGGAGAACCTATTTATACAAGTCATTTGAGCCTTATTCACGTCTCTCGTGGGAAGTGGAGGAAGTGGAGTGATGGAGTAGTGGAGGTGTGTGTTGGTGTTACACGACAAGTCTTGCCCACTTCTCATGTCATCTCTAACCATCCATGACTTCCTGACACGTTCTTGTGATGGCGCGTTGCACGCTGCACGCTGTAAACCGCCAGACCAATACCCCAGTATGTATCCCCCGTTTGTGACATGATTGATGTCCTGAATGTGTGGATTGTGGGACCCACAAAAGGTAGCATGTAATGCTAAATTGAATAACTGCGTTATTCAGGAAGTTGATACTTGTGAAGTATCATGTGTATTTTATGCAGGTACTGTATCATGGTGTGGTAGAGTGATGGGTGGTAATTACCATGACGCCTCACTGACCAATTAACTCCTGACCATGGTTGTATAACCAAGCCGGTGAAGTTGGACGGACGAGATGATCTTTGAGACACTCATCTGCGACCGTTGATGGAATTAGGGTTTTGAAGAGGAGCGCATGCATCATTCTTCATCTTGGTAGAATCCAAGCTTGGGAGACGATTTTGGCCAGGCCGATCGTACATGCGTGTAGACGGCATAACGGTACAGGCGACCATAACCCATTACCTCACGAAAGTATGATCTGGGACACTCAATTCGTCCGGTGAAGTTGAGTGGTCGAGATCAATTTGTGACAGAAAACTAGTGCCGCAAGAGCCGCACATCACGCCATCTTCAGGCGCGCGTTCCAAGACAACCAATTCTTGGTCGGTCTTGGTCGATCGCTCTGGAGTGTATGTGGTAGGCTAGTGTTCACGCCTATACCTGACTGTCCCATGAAAACGTGATCTAAGCCACTCAAATCGTCCGGTGAAGTTGAGTGGTCGAGATCGATTTGCAATTTGGGAAGTGTGACCACGCAAGTTTGGACGCGCGTTTTGGGATAGCCTGCATGATATGCCTTGGCCGATCAAGTGAGGGGATAGACGGGCCCACGGTGGTCATGCTGGTATGACCGGACCTGCTTAATCTAATCTGGGACCCTTCATTCGTGCCGGAGAAGATGGACGCTCGTGATGCTCAAAACCCTAATTTTTGGGTTTCACTACTGCGTGCGTCATGCTATGTTCGGGCGCACGAATTGGGATGACCAACCATGGTTGGTCCTGACCGATTGGTCAGGTATGTAGGCGGGCCACGGTGATTGTGTTAACATGCTCTGGGCCCTCTGAATCTACATCTACACCCTCCATCTATACCTGCGAAGATGGATGGTTGAGACTGTTTTGCGACACATGTAATATGCCGCAAACCCTAATTTAGGGTTTTCCGTCCATACGTTCGGTTTGGACGTTTTGGCAAGCTATGCCCATATTTTTGGGAGGCCGACCATGCGGGGTCCGCGTTGGTTGGCAGTGAATATTCCATACCCGCTGGGGGTTATGGAATTGATCTGGGCCATCCAATCATGCTGGTGAGGTTGGATGAACGAGATCATATCCAGACTGAAACGGACAGTCCGGATACTCAATCGTGCTAGTATAACACACCGAGAGTTCTCAATCGGGCTAGTATAACACACCGAGAGTTGCAACCAATACGGGTATTTCGTACATGCTTTCATTATAATGCTTGGAGGTTCGTGTTGCTCTGCTGAGAGCAACACTCAGTCGTCATGCCGCACTGATAATGAGTACAGGAAATACAAGGATGCTCACGCATTAATTAATAATGCTATAAATTCACATGGTATATGGGATTGTTGCTACATGCTCCAACCTGGATGAATTTCATGTATTCACAGAATGGGATTGTTTCCACATGCTCCATTCTAGGTGAATTAGTAAAGTGAAGGAGTATCCAACACTTATTAATGGCTTTATCTTTTACAAGATGTCAGCGCATGATTTTCTGGTTTTTACAATTTTAACCTTAAATGAAAATCCACCATCAACATTAAGTCCCCTGCCTAGCACATAATGGTTACACTATTGTGGGGTAGGCATGAGATGGTGACATACATATGTGAGAAAGACGGGATAAAGGAAGTTTACCCAGGAGAGTATTGACCGACTGCTAGTTATCCATGCCGTCACGCTTGTATGGAATCCTTTGGTGAGACCGGTTTCCTTCCTTAGGTGCTCGAGTTGGGGATAAGGTTCTTCTTCTATTGTGATTCCGGGCGTGGGTGCTTACACACTGCTGGTTGAATCGCTCGCGTATCCAGATGCTCTTCTGATTCTTGATTAGGGCTCAAAAGAAAGCCTGACTTGGTCGGTGTCGTATCCCCATATATCGGGCGCCGTAATCGTTTTAGGGTTTCCTCAGCATATATGCAGGTGTAAGATTCTGAACCACTTTTATGATTTTACAATAGGGCTTTCTCGCAGAAACTCCGTTTCCTTATCATGTCGAACACCAGTGGATCGTCTTCTTCATACCGTCAAGGATCTTCCATTCAACGTGCGCGACCTGCGTCTGAGCTTCATGATGGATCCTCTGCTCGTGTTCTCCGAGTCAAGAAGATAATACCGGTTCGTCTCTCTTCTTTTTTTTCTGAACAATTGCTTGTTCTTCATAATGATCAGGTGAATAATCTTCTCATTATTGCAGAGATACCCTACCGGAACATGTGTGACGGTTATCGATGATGATGACTTAAACAGTCCTCTTCCTTCAAATCAAACACGCCTACCCCTGTCGACCTCGAAGATGCTGATCTGGGTGTCTCATCTTATGAATACCCCAATGCAGGTCTTTCATTCGATGTTTGCATGAAATGTTTATCCTCCAGCTACCGAGACGTCGGTGGATTCTTAGTGCGGAAGGAGTTCGTGCCTCTGTACACGAAGTTATGGAGAAAGTACGGCCATATCGCAACCAGGAATGTGGTCCGGCACTGTTCATCTGCTTTGGTCACCACGTTAAACTGTCTTCTTCCCATGATTGCTGAGATGGAGAACATTTCTATCCGCAACGTTGCCGAATCAAGCCTTGAAAAGTGGGAGAATATGGTATCTACCTGCGAATCCATGGAGTTCAACGTGGGCTGGCTGCGGCAGCGCCTTGATATCATCAAGGTTGATCGAGCTGGTATCCTCGTAAACGTTGTTCCTGCTGCGAAAGCTATCTTGGAAGAGGAAAAGGCTCTGGCTGCGGAATCACAGAAGGTAGAGCAGGCAGTACAGGATTTGAAGAAAAGGACAGAGATATATCAGGCTAGAATGGAGATGATGCTCTCAAGGAACTATAATCTACTAGATGGCCTCCTCTAAGTCGCATTCAGCTGCATTCGTTTATGCCAAAAGTTTTTGAACATCTTTGTGGAATAAATTGTATTGGTTTTCGATTGGTGAAACGGGTTTTTTCATTGGTACATCTCTGAATATAATTGGTGATTCAAACATGTAATGAAAATAAATGCATGTATTGTTGACAGAGCAGATAGTGGTCAGGCATGATATGCCTTGAGACACTTTCCATTGATGACTGCTTCCAATTTGCCTCCATCCACAATAATGATCTTGTAGTAGCCAGTATTGTAAGCCTTGGTGACTGTGTAAGGACCTTCCCATTTCGGTGAGAACTTTGGTGCGGACATGTCTTGTTGGATGTGTTTGGCCGTTTTCAAAACCAAATCTCCCACTTTGAAAACACGTGATTTCACAGTTTTGTTGTATGCCCTGGAAATTCTATTCTTGTATACCTGAGTGCGTTCTTCTGCTTTGCTTCTTCTGAAATCCAGAGTGTCTAACTCCGCTACTCTAGAGTTAGAGGTTTCAGCTTCGTTCCAGTAGATCTCGGTTGTTGCTGCAATCCTGGTGTTTATGGGTGAAAACTCCTCCTGCAGAATTTGGTAATTTGGGGTGTGGATGAGGAATGAATTTAAACCTTTAAACAAATGCACCGCGCGGTGAGTGCTTGTAGATTCGAGAGATCAATCTGTGCAAGTCCGGCCTAAACCAAGAAATGGCCGTTCTAGACTTGTTTCGGTCACAAAGTGAAGGAGATGGGGTTGATCTTAGGGAGGGAAGCGAAGAAGGTGTTGAGATTGTGAAGGTGTTGGCTTGCTTATGACTTGTGTGAGAAAAGTGAGCAGAGGCTTACGGTTAATGTAAGGAGGCTCTGGGTGTTGATTTTCTGTCTTGTTTGAACTTGTGTTGTTGTTTGAAATAGGGCGGAGAACCTATTTATACAAGTCATTGAGCCTCATTCACGTCTCTCGTGGGAAGTGGAGGAAGTGGAGTGATGGAGTAGTGGAGTTGTGCGTCGACCAGTCTTGCCCACTTCTCTGTTCATCTCTAACCGTCCATGACTTCCTAACACGTTCTTGTGATGGCGCGTTGCACGCTGCACGCTGTAAACCGCCAGACCAATACCCCAGTATGTATCCCCCCAGTTTGTGACATGATTGATGTCTGGAATGTGCGGATCGTGGATCCACGAAAGATAGCATGCAATGCTGAATTGAATAACTGCGTTATTCAGAAAGTCGATACTTGTGAAGTATCGTGTGTATTTTATGCAGGTACTGCATTGTGGTGTGGTAAAGTGATGGGTAATGACGCCTCACTAACCAAATAACTCCTGACCAGGGTTGTATAACCAAGCTGGTGAAGTTGAACGGATGAGATGATGTTTGAGACACTCATCTGCGACCGTTAATGAATACTAGGGTTTTTGAAGAGGTACGCAAGCATCACTCTTCAGCTTGGTCGAAACCAAGCATGGGAAGGGCTTTGGAGAGGACCGACCGGTCATGCATGTTGATGGCATGCCGGTGTACACGTCCATGTCTCACTTTCCCAAGAAGGCGCGATCTAGGCCACTCAAATTGACCGGCACAGTTGAGTGGTTGAGATCGGTTTGCGGCAGAAATTTCTTACCGCAAAGGAGTTGATAACCGCGTGATATTCCCGCACGCGTTCCAAGACAACCGTCCTTGGTCGGTCTTGGTCGATCACTCCAGCGTGTAGGTGGTAGGTTGATGTTCACACTTATACCTGATTATCCCATGAAAACGTGATCTAAGCCATTCAAATCATCCGGTGAAGTTGAGCGGTCGAGATCAATTTGCAATTTGGGAAGTGTAACCACGCATGTTTGGGCGGGCGTTTTGGATTAGCGGGCATGATATGCCTTGGCCGACCGCATGAGGAGATAGATGGGCCCACGGTGATCATGCTTGGTATGACTTGGACTGTTTAATCTAATCTGTGACCCTCCATTCGCACGGAGAAGATGGATGCGCGTGATGGCTTGAAACCCTAATTTGGCTTTCAAAGCCGTGCGCCACCTCTTGTTTGGGTGACGATTTTGTCACGGCCAAACATTGTTGGTCTTGACCGACTGGTCAAGTGTGTAGGCGGTCTCACGGTGATCGTGTTGACATGCTCGGGCCCTTTAAGTCTACATCTACACCCTCCATCTATACTGCGAAGATGGATGGTTGAGACTATTTTGCGACACATGTAATATGCCGCAAACCATTATTTAGGGTTTTCCATCCAAAATGCTTGGTATGAACGTCTTTTTGGCAAGCGAAGGCCAATGGCCGACCATGCGGGGTCGGCCGTGGGTATTCCATACCTGCTTGGGGGTGATGGAATTGATCTGGGGTCATCCAATCATGCTTACGGAGTTGGATGATCTGCGATCGGATCATATCCGAGACCGATACGATCAAGTCCGGATGCTCAATCGGGCTAGTATAACACACCGAGAGGGGCTCAATCGGGCTAGTATAACACACCGAGAGGGGCTCAATCGGGCTAGTATAACACACCGAGAGGGCTCGGGCTAGTATAACACACCGAGAATCGGCACATGCGACACGGGTATTTCGTACATGGTTTCATTATAGTGCTTGGAGGTTCGTGTTACTCTATATATGAGTTACACTCAGTCTCATGCCACACTGATAATGATTCATTATAGTGCTTGGAGGTTCGTGTTACTCTATAAGAGTAACACTCAGTCATCATGCCACACTGATAATGAGTACGGAAATACAAGGTGATATGAAATTCACAAGAAGGGATTGTTGCTACATGATCCATTCTTGGTGAATTAAGTGAGGGAATATCCAACACTTATAAATGGCTTTATCTTTTACAAGATGTCGGCGCATGATTTTTCTGGTTTTTTTACAAATTTAACCTTGAACGAAAATCCACCATCAACATTAAGTCCCCTGCCTAGCACACAATGGTTACACTATTGCGTGGTAGGCATGAGATGGTGACATACATATGTGAGAAAGACAGGATAAAAGGAGTTTACCCGGAAGAGTGCTGGCCGACCGCTAATTTCTCATGCCGTCACGCTTGTATGGAATCCTTTGGCGGGGCCGGTTTCTTTCTTTGGGTATTTGAATCAAAAGAGGAAACCAAATAAGAGAGGAATCCTTCTTCTATTAGGATTCTTCTAATTTTTGTCTATAAAAGAGACAAAAACCCCTTTCTTTTCCCACGATTTTTTTTTTTTGTTGGCTGCTCTCGTCCGCAACCTTGCTGCTGCCGCCAATCTTGCTGCCGGAGCCGTCGCTGCCCATTGCTAGAGTTGCTCCCGTACGACCGTCCAAGGTAGGTTTCGCTCCCTTTTTTTTTTTTTTTTTTAACGGTCAAACCCTAGTTTGTTAGGTAAATACCTTTTGTAAGACATGTATATGCTTAGCTTTTCCGCCATTGCATGCAAGACCTAGCTTTTGGGTTGTATCTTGAAAAGGAAAAACCTTGGCTTGAATCTCGCGTACACGATTCTCATGAATAAGGAAAATCGTGTTATGATGCGTGAGAATGAACGTGGGTCCGCCGTGCATGCTTGATTGACCGTGGGTCTCACCCACACACGATTGACTGAAATTTGTGCCGAACTTGAAACTTGTACCGGATTTGAAATTTATGCCAGACTTGAAAACTTGAGTTATACCGAAGCTTGATCAATACCAGACTTGAATGATGTTTGGGCCGGCCATTGTATGCTCCGATGTGAGTTGTGTCTTGCCGTGTGTGACTATATTTCTTCCGTGCTTTCATACAAGTTCTAACTCCTGTCTTTTATTTCATTGCGGTAGAAAGAAAAGAACTCTGTCGATATGTCTTCCGGAGATAATGCGGTGCCAAGTCGGGAGGTGTTGATGCTTCAAAGATATGCCGAACATTGATGATGAGTTGTTCATCTTGCCTTTTCCAAACATTAGGAGACATCCTTCTCATAAGATAGTCTTGCTTTAGGTTCGAGAAAATATGGACGATGATCCATTCTCTTCTTCAAGACTTGTGATGAGATTTTGTCTCAGAGAAACGAATATCCGCCTTCTCCTATTGACTTCAAGACTTGCCATACTCCACTGGGTTCTTACGAAGGATGGATGAGACGCATGTTGAGTAATAAGGGCATTAAGGAAAATTTGACCAAAGCACAAATCCTCAATGCGGTCATGGCATCTGCTGCCCTCGAAATTAGGAAAGACGCCGCGGGTTTGATTACCTTCATTTCTCGGTGGCGTATTTCTACTCACACAGCCATATCTAGATGGGGAGAGATGACTATTACTTTGGAGAGTGTAGCTGCTTTAATGAACCTGCCTGTTCTTTGGAAGTCTTTCTTATGAACTCTCCGATCATCGAAAAGAGTAACTATCCGCTATACTTCAAAAAGTGGCGGAATTCGACACTGGACAAGGAGGAGAAAAAGGATGCGAGATGCTTTTACACTTGGTGGGTGTGAGAGTGGTCTCCCTGAGACCCCAGCCAATAGGATCAAGAGTTGGAAAATGAGCTTAGCGTGATTGCGTTCTGTCTTTATGGCTATCCGGGGATATATTTGATGATGGTTCGGAAAGAAGACCATAAGAGATGAGCTTGTTAGGATTGCTATAAGGTGGCGAAGGGTGAAGTTCTTCCTCCGGGCTCATTGTTCCTTGGATCTTTGTATTCTCATTTGGACGCTTTAGCAATGGACATGCATGTTTCTAACGGGTACAAGAAGGTGGAATCGCACGTTCACTTCGCTTTTCTTGAGCATTCTTATGGGAACACTTCAAAAGCTATGCTCCCGCCCCTACAAATTTGCTCACCAACTTGTATGGTGGCTAGAGAATACTCCATTTGGAATAAGAAGCGCCCCAGAGCCGGTGCGAGACTTGTGGACGTATTTGACAATGTGTCTTCTGTAGATTTCCGTCCATGGGGGCCGGTCCATCCTTCCGTTGTTCAGCCAAAGACTTTTGCTATTGCTTCTGATGGCCCTGATGTTGTACTGCGTGCATCGATGTTAAGACTATGAGATCCGGGAAGTTGTTTACATGCGCAGTTTGCATCCCAGATATGTCCCGTCTCTATTTAACGAAGAATTTCTTTGTGACTCCGTACAATATTGACAGGCTGCTCGTCAAATGGGATTTGATCAGGGTGTTCCATTCATCCGTCCACCGGTGGTTTCAAAGGAATTTCTCCTGAATAATCTTGATGCTGACGTGTTCTTAGAGCGGGTGAGCCTTCCCTTCTGGCCTATTGGGAGAAAACCAGTGGTGACCGATAAGTACAAGGAATTTTGGAGGAGGCAACTGTTGGTTTTTCAGGGATTCTCGGAGAGTATTGTGACAGATCCCCGTGGTGAACCATCTTCTGACGTCTTGACGAAGCATTTCCGGTTGAAGCCACTTCCAGCCAAACGGACCAGAGCTGAGGATTGCAGTCCCCAAGTAGGAGAGAGACCTAAGAGGCAAGCATGCGGTCCGGTAGTCCTCAATTCTTCCAAGATGCAGGTATTTAAATCTCTTTCCGTTGATTTCTTCATTCCCCAGTGTAAATTCTTCTAAAAAGCGATCTTTACTTGAAATCAGGGAATTCCGAAAGAGAATGTCTTCACAAGGTTGGCGCGCATTCAAAATGAGAAGGCTGGTAATGTTGGCCTTCGAATTCTGACGCATCTTGACCTTCATCTTTGAGAAATGCAGATCGACCTTCATGCCGAGAAGTCCGCGCATCGACCTTCATCCGAGAAGTCCGGCGATCGACCTTCATCTCTGAGAAGTCTGGCGGTACTGACCTTCATGCTGAGAAGTCTGGCGGTACTGACCTTCATGCTGAGAAGTCTGGAGAAACCGCTCCTTTTTCCGACCACGACAGAGATGATGCAAGCTCGGTTGAACAAGGCGCTTTCCTTAGTGATCTTGTCGACGGGGTCGTGATGGAAATCAGCACCCAGAGTAAAATAGATGCCGGAAGGGATGTAAGAGAGACAGTGCCTGCTGTAGTTGAGACGGCTCCCCTTGAAATCCGTCCCGAACTGGTTCAGGACAATATGGCTATTGTGGTGACTCCTTCCGAAAGGCCTCACCGCAACCGACAAGGCTCTTGCGGTTGGTGAATTACCGGTGATGCAGCCTGGGGCTTTGTTCGATCCTCCTTTTACTACTCCTTATCCAGGACATGTGTTGGTTGGTGGATTCAGCGTGCCGATTCAGTTCAAAGAGTTGTACACAGCGATGTGGGAGAAACACGGTCACATTGCTACCACCACGAAACTCAAAAGTCGTCTTGCGTTGGTCAACCGCGTCCAAGAAGCTTTAGTTTCTATCAGTGGGATGAGCGTCACGACTGGTCGAACAGTTTCCGAGGAGATGATTGAAGATTGGAGGTGCCATCGGGACGTGTTTGTGCAGTACAGCTTCAATGCTCCTTGGTTCCTTGAAGGTTTCTCCAAGATTCAGGAGCTCCAGAAATTACAGGATGACGTCCCTTCCGTGGACTGTGTTGCTCGTCAGGAAGAAGAGGTTGAGAAGTTGTCTAAGGAACTGGAGCTGAAGCAGGCTGTGCTTCAAAGGATGAAAGTCTCTCTCGTCCAGAAGGACGAGTTGTTGCTGAAGGATTTTCCTTGAAGTATTCATGTTATATACTTGTCTCTTCTTTTAGATGTTTTTTCTTTTTGAGTGATAGTGAGGATTTTCTTTGATCTCCGGTTTTGGATTGATAGGTGATTGAATTGGCTTATTTTGAGATAGTTTTGTGAACAACCTTTTTGAAAGAGATTATGTTAAATGAAATCTGCATCTTGGTCATGAATGATTGCACATATCGCATGAAATTGCAAATGTTATGCAAAAAGGGAGGTACGGATGGAAACAAATATGATATTTGATCACTGAGCCTCTTTCTCCACGTGCGGGATGCCAAGTCCCCAGTGAATTCTAAACTATCTTTCTTGTAAAATTGTTGAGTAAAACTTACTTGCTTTTGAAGCCTCACTTGTATTAAACCGGAGTAGCCTCTCTAAGAAAATTCTCCGCACCACCTCCTCGGAGCTATCCTTCTGAACCAAGTTTCTCCTGAACAATACGCTTCAAAGCGTTGCATTCACTGGTGGGGTGATGAAGGGACCGGTGGTAATGACAGTACCTCGGGTCCATTACTTCTTGATCAGTAGGTGGGCGTCGTACCGGGGGTAGCTTCATCTCTCCGTTTCGCACCCATGTCTCCAGTAGCTCCAGAATCTTCTTCATTGGGAAAGGGAAATGTAAGTACCTTGTGTCTAGCTTTTCCTGCGTTAGCGGTTGTTGCAATGTCTCCCCGTGGCTTTGATGTGGAACAGGAGATGAGGTTGGAAGACTTGCGAGTGCCATCATATCTGCGGATTGCCTTCCTAAGTAGAGGGATGTGGAAGGTGTCGCAATGTCACTGCTGAGTGGCCGGATTGAACGCTCCCATCCTATGTATTTAGGCATTTCTTGATTGATTTCTCCTTCCTCAAGCGTTTCTCTAGTTGGTTGGAAGGCCGACGCGGATTGGACAGTCTTCCGGGCTTCGACAAGAGTTTTGAGGTATAAATCCTCTAGCAAGGCTCCATAGGCTACAGGTTCCCCTTCTTCATCTGGCAGACATTGTAGTATTCCGGATAAGTCTCTTTTCCTGTGGAGTTGCATCGGGTCTCCGTTGTTGACCGGACCATGTTGTTCATCTTCCCTGAGTCTCCTGCGGTTACGCGCCCTTTTTGCTTCTCCACCGGTAAAGGTGTG
Organism: Papaver armeniacum; assembly: GCA_023531295.1. Taxonomy (NCBI): domain Eukaryota; kingdom Viridiplantae; phylum Streptophyta; class Magnoliopsida; order Ranunculales; family Papaveraceae; genus Papaver; species Papaver armeniacum. The sequence continues at coordinate 1,123,598 of JAJJWW010008436.1, forward strand.
ATTCCTGGTTAAAGTTTCAACGTTTCTTGCGCTGCCTGAGTGGAAGCATCCTTCTTGTAATTGTGCTGCCATATCATTCAAAAGGCGAAATGTCTTGCCCTGCCTTCTGGTGATACCAGCTTGATTTGCCAAGACATCCTCCAACATTCCAGCTATGCTTCCTATGATATCTGAACCACCTCCGGACTCCGGGTGAGGATACATCGTGAGATGAAAATCGAAAAATTGAGAATTCGATTTTTTGTAACCGAGAGATCAACCTCCCACTGTGGTCGCCAATTGTTTATGGGTGAAAACTCCTCCTGCAGAATTTGGTAATTTGGGGTGTGGATGAGGAATGAATTTAAACCTTTAAACAAATGCACTGCGCGGTGAGTGCTTGTAGATTCGAGAGATCAACCTCCCACTGTGGTCGCCAATTGTTTATGGGTGAAAACTCCTCCTGCAGAATTTGGTAATTTGGGGTGTGGATGAGGAATGAATTTAAACCTTTAAACAAATGCACTGCGCGGTGAGTGCTTGTAGATTCGAGAGATCAATGTGCAAGTCCGGCCTAAACCAAGAAATGGCCGTTCCAGACTTGTTTCGGTCACAAAGTGAAGGAGATGGGGTTGATCTTAGGGAGGGAAGCGAAGAAGGTGTTGAGATTGTGAAGGTGTTGGCTTGCTTATGACTTGTGACAGAAAAGTGAGCAGGCTTACGGTTAATGTAAGGAGGCTCTGGGTGTTGATTTTCTGTCTTGTTTGAACTTGTGTTGTTGTTTGAAATAGGGCGGAGAACCTATTTATACAAGTCATTGAGCCTCATTCACGTCTCTCGTGGGAAGTGGAGGAAGTGGAGTGATGGAGTAGTGGAGTTGTGCGTCGACCAGTCTTGCCCACTTCTCCTGTTCATCTCTAACCGTCCATGACTTCCTAACACGTTCTTGTGATGGCGCGTTGCACGCTGCACGCTGTAAACCGCCAGACCAATACCCCAGTATGTATCCCCCAGTTTGTGACATGATTGATGTCTGGAATGTGTGAATTGTGGATCCACGAAAGATAGCATGCAATTGAATTGAATAATCGCGTTATTCGAGAAAGTCGATACTTGTGAAGTATCGTGTGTATTTTATGCGTGTGCGCATTGTGGTGTGGTAAAGTGATGCGTGTATCTAGTTGTAAAAATTGTCACGAAAGGGGGTGTAAAAAGCAAAAGAAAATAAACAAAGCAATTAAAAGATAAAGTTGAAAGCAATAAGAGAGACAAGATCAAGGAATCCTTCTTCGTTACGAAACAATGAATCAAGTTATGTTCTTTTCTACTTGTTATTAGTCACAAATTATCACCAACCGTAGGATAGCAGTCCGCTTAGCTAGCCCCAAAATCCCTAATTTCACCGAGTAACAGTCCGCTTTAGTCGATTCTATTCAAAAGAACCACCTTGAGGTTCGCTTTACAAGATGTAATTCCCAGAATGCATTAAGATTTATGAATTTAGGTTTAGTACTAGTAGTTAAACTCGGTTCGCTTGGTTCACTTTCTAGCGTTGTTTCTACACACAATTGCTCCACGGAATCCCTCCGCAAGGTCTCGTGTTTGCTACTTATATAAAGAGTCAAGAAACGATTACTTATCTCCTAACTTTCACTAGCTTTAGATCAAATTAACAAATCAATTTAGTTGGCCACCTAAACAATCTATCAATCAATCATGAATGTCTTTAAGATCATTCCTATTAGTAAAAACAAACGATAATCATGTGAAAAACTTCAAGATAGAATTGAAACAAAAACTCAAATCATATGTTTAAAAACTAGGAATTCATCCTCAATCAATAAAATTAGCTACTCATGTTAAAAGTTCACACAAAGAATAAGAAAAGAAAAGAATTGTGTGTGTAAAGATATGTAGAAGTTGTAGAAAACTTCTCTATTTATAGGCTTCAATATTCTCCAAATCTTCTAAGGAGTAGAATCCTTTTTCTTTTGCAATTCAATTTCCAAATCCAAGCTCTTCTCAACTCTTCCACCTTCTCTTTCCAAATTTGAGTCCAATTCTCCATCCAATTCCTAGCCCAAGTCTTCACACCCATGAGAGAAGTCCATAGAAAATTCTGGAATTTTTGCTCGCCGGAAAACTGGGATTGTGGCCGGAATCCGGCCGGAATAGTCGCCGGAAAACTATTTCAGGTGACCGGCAAAGTCCACCCGGTCACCGGTCAACGGGTCAAAACGGTCGATTCAACTCGGGTCAAGGCACTGAGTCAAAACGGGTCAAGTCAGGTTAGTGAGTCAGGCATGAGTCAGTGATCCATTCTGAGTTAGTCATGTGAGTCAGGTTCTAACTCAGCTAAGCTTAGGCCATGTTGCACAGGCCAGTTCTGTTGCACCAAGATGGTGCATCACTGTTCCAGCCAAGATGGCTGTGCATACTGCATTTTAGCTTCTGCAAATTCATCAAGCCCTGCACCAGAGACTGCCATTTCAGTGCACAAATCCTAACTGGCATAGGCCATATTCTACAGCAGCACATTGTCTCACTACCACCAGCAACCCCAGCTGCTCCATTGCAGCCATTCATACACACTCATTCAAGCAACATCTCACCTGCCAGCATACATAATCACCATCACCTCCTACTTCCATTCATAGCTCCAACAAAGTCAGTTACTTCCCTGCAACTATGTTCATACAGCTTCAACTATTCATTCCCCTGAGCAACACCACTACAGCCACAGCCAAACCTTGAGCTCAAATCTTATCTTGCAACCAATGGCACAGCTCTTTGCCTCACACCCAAGCTGCCATACCACCTGCAATTCAATGTGGCCTGCATCTGAGACTCAGGACATTGCCACTGCAGCTCCATCAGGCCAGCCATCTTCTGTTTCAACTCATAACCACCTCACTGCCACAGCACAACAGCATGTCAAGCCAACCACCAGCACAGCCATTTTGGACTGCAACTCCATTGCTCTGTAGGACTGCACATTACAGCTCCTAAACATTCATCTAGCTTTAATTCTTCCAGCTCCATCCTAAGCTGCAACCACATATTACTTGAATACCACCAAGATCAATTTCATCTCAAATTGCATCTCATAACCCTTTGAATCAGTATCATGACAATCACCAGCTCTTTCGAAATGAAATGTTAACTTCTGACTCCACCGAGCCGCAATTTGAGCAACATAAGTTCACAGCTCCAACTTCCACCAAACTCTCAATAGCAGTTGCAGATGCAATCATCGAACCCCATTTCTGCTTTTCCTCTGTCACTGCAATTCCAACCCATTTCCCTGGCTTCAAACCCTTATAACACCTCCTTCTCCTCATCCAAAACATAGTACACATCACCTATTTCCTGCAACAATGCCACCAACAAGCTCCATCTCAACAGCCTGCACTTCAACATCAACACCAAGGCTATCTGACACCAAATCCTGGCACTCATTTGTCTTGTTTTCCAGCTCCTCCTCAGCCTGTATCACAATACTGCCACTGCATCTACCAGAGCCTGAGCTCAATCAACACCAGATGGATCCATGGCTAATACCCACAAATCAGACATGATTTCCAACACAGACCCAACTCTAATTCTTCACAAATGCAAAGATTTCCAATTTCCAGTCTCAGCTCAGAGAAACCCTAACAACAAACCCTAGTTTGAATTCCTGCTCATTAACCCCAAACAGCACATTAGATTCAACCACACAACCCTGTAATTTCCATGAGCAACTCAGTCTAACCATGATTCTTCTCTGATTCGAACACAAACACCACTATTGTCACCAGATCCCCTTCCTTCTCATAACCCATTCTCCATTACTCCACCGATTCCACTTCTCGAGTTGCCATACTTATTTCAGACAAAAACCCCTTGATAATCTCCTTCCCACTAATCGATTGGAAGTAACAACCTAAACCCGCACGCTTCTTCCTCAAATTCGACAAGAACTTGACCATTAATCCTCCGAATTCCATTCAAACCGTGCCTCCTCTCAAACCCTACTCGCGTGATTGATTCGTCTTCCAATCCATCATCTTAGCTCTCGGCTTCAGATCCATACTCAATTTCTGCTCGATCGTCTCTTGATTTAGCAGCAGGAATCGCCGTTTTTCTCTCTTATTTTCTTAAAGTGATGGGTAATGACGCCTCACTAACCAAATAACTCCGACTGTGGTTGTATAACCAAGTGGTGAAGTTGAACGGATGAGATGATGTTTGAGACACTCATCTGCGACCGTTAATGAATACTAGGGTTTTTGAAGAGGTGCGCAAGCATCACTCTTGACTTGGTCGAAACCAAGCATGGGAAGGGCTTTGGAGAGGACCGACCGGTCATGCATGTTGATGGCATGCCGGTGTACACGTCCATGTCTCACTTTCCCAAGAAGGCGCGATCTAGGCCACTCAAATTGACCAAGCACGGTTGAGTGGTTGAGATCGGTTTGCGGCAGAAATTTCTTACCGCAAAGGAGTTGATAACCGCGTGATATTCCCGCACGCGTTCCAAGACAACCGTCCTTGGTCGGTCTTGGTCGATCACTCCCGTGTAGGTGGTAGGTTGATGTTCACACCTATACCGATTATCCCATGAAAACGTGATCTAAGCCATTCAAATCATCCGGTGAAGTTGAGCGGTCGAGATCAATTTGCAATTTGGGAAGTGTAACCACGCATGTTTGGGCGGGCGGTTTGGGTTAGCCGGGCATGATATGCCTTGGCCGACCGCATGAGGAGATAGATGGGCCCACGGTGATCATGCTTTGGTATGACTGGACTGTTTAATCTAATGTGACCCTCCATTCGCACAGGAGGAGAAGATGGACGCGCGTGATGGCTTGAAACCCTAATTTGGCTTTCAAAGCCGTGCGCCACCTCTTATTTGGGTGACGATTTTGTCACGGCCAAACATTGTTGATCTTGACCGACTGGTCAAGTGTGTAGGCGGTCTCGCGGTGATCGTGTTGACATGCTCTAGGCCCTTTAAGTCTACATCTACACCCTCCATCTATACCTGCGAAGATGGATGGTTGAGACTATTTTGCGACACATGTAATATGCCGCAAACCCTTATTTAGGGTTTTCCGTCCAAAATGCTTGGTATGAACGTCTTTTTGGCAAGCGAAGGCCAATGGCCGACCATGCGGGGTCGGCCGTGGGTATTCCATACCTGCTTGGGGGTGATGGAATTGATCTGGGGTCATCCAATCATGCTTACGGAGTTGGATGATCGCGATCGAGATCATATCAGGAGACCGATACAGTCAAGTCCGGATGCTCAATCCTCGCTAGTATAACACACCGAGAGGGCTCTCGGGCTAGTATAACACACCGAGATCAATCGGGCTAGTATAACACACCGAGAGGGCTCGGGCTAGTATAACACACCGAGAATCACCACACGGGTATTTCGTACATGGTTTCATTATAGTGCTTGGAGGTTCGTGTTACTCTATATATGAGTAACACTCAGTCTCATGCCACACTGATAATGATTCATTATAGTGCTTGGAGGTTCGTGTTACTCTATAAGAGTAACACTCAGTCATCATGCCACACTGATAATGAGTACAGGAAATACAAGGCTGATATGAAATTCACAAGAAGGGATTGTTGCTACATGATCCATTCTTTGTGAATTAAGTGAGGGAATACACAACACTTATAAATGGCTTTATCTTTTACAAGATGTCAGCGCATGATTTTTTTGGTTTTTTTACAAATTTAACCTTGAACGAAAATCCACCATCAACACCTGGCTGATGGGATTTTGATCTCTGCTGGCAGAATTGCATCTGCTCCGTAAACAAGTGAGTATGGGGAAACTCCAATGGAGCTTCTGGGTGATGTCCGGTATGCCCATAGCGCCATTGGTAACTGGTCATGCCATTCCCTAGGGTTATCGTGTACTGTTCGACTGATGATCCGGATCAATGTCTTGTTGGTACTTTCAGCTTGTCCGTTCCCTTGAGGATAATAGATGGTGGAGAAGACCTGTTTAATGCCATACTCTTCAAGTAACTCTCTTACCTGTTTATTGGCGAAGGGAGTGCCATTATCAGTTTTGATATGCTTAGGCACACCAAAACGACAAATGATATGTTCTTTAATGAAAGCCGCAATCGTTGTTCCTGTAGTCCCTCGCAGGGAATGGCTTCTACCCATTTGGTGAAGTATTACATCGCAGATTATGATGTACTCGTGTTGCTTTGATGATGGAGGGTTGATTTTCCCGATAATGTCCAGTCCCCAGTTGTAAAATGGCCATGGACTGCTTATCGAGTGCAGAGGGGTGGAAGGCGCATGAACAAGGTTCCCATGAATTTGGCACTTGTGACATCTTTGAACAAAAGCGGCTGCGTCATCCTCCATGGTCGGCCAATAGTATTTCTCGTGTATCTGGAGAAACAGTTTCTTCTTCCCTTGATGTTCTCCTTCGTGTGTCTCCTTCAGCATGACTGGGACTTCTTCCCCAACCAGGCATCGTAGTAGATCACCTCCGAAGATCTTGCGATACAGGATCCCTTCATGCAATACGAACCGCTTGGCCTTTTGTTTTATCTTGATAGCATCCTTTTGATTGGCAGGAGTTGTTCCGTCACGGAGATAACTAATGTATGGCTCTCTCCAGTCCCCAGTGTGATTCACGTTAAAAATTTCCAATTGATGTGGCGGTGCTTGGCAATTTGAGCAGGACTTCTGAAGTAGTCTGGATTGAGTCTCCATCCCTGGCCAGTAATAGCCCAGACGTTGGAGTCGTCGGTAAAGCGTTACCACCAGTGATTGTCCACAAATTTCGTTGTGAACATGATTCAGCTGTAGTTGTGATTCGTCATCCCCAAGACATCTTAACAGGGAACCATCCGGGTTCCTATAATATAGCATACCATGAAGCATGAAGAAGTTCTGCAGGGTTTTAAGACTGACCTTTCCTTGGGAGAGTGAGCTGTTGAGCTCTTGAATGATCGGAGTTCGCCAATCATCGGTCTTGGTGTCTTTGTATTGTGATAACCATGTCGATTCTATGGTTATCCTCTTAACTGTCAGGGTTTCTTCCAAACCTTAGAACTTCAATTTGGAAGCCAGTGTTGCTAGAAAATTGGCGTGTTTGTTGTTGCTGCGACTTACATGGGTTAGGTTGCATCAGCAAAATAATTCAGTAACCTCTGTGCTTCTGATCGATATGGAGCTAGCGTTACTACCTTTAGTGCGTATACCCCATTCATCTGATTCACCAGTAACTTGGAGTCACCTCTTATCTCCAGGCGCGTGACTCCCGCTTGCTTGGCTATTGACAGCCCTATGAGGAAGGCTTCATACTCTGCTGATTTGTTGGTGCATTCGAAGTCCATCTTGAAAGAGTGTGAGAATACTTACCCAGTTGGAGATACTAATACCACGCCCGCTCCTCCAGTATTACTGCTAGGGGTAGCAGAGCCATAAAAATACAAGAGCCACACTTCTTCTTCCAAAACAGAGACGTCTGGAAATTCTCCAGGGAGATCTTCGTGTAGCCCTGTAGTGCCTTCTCCAGGAAATGCTGCCAGTAAGTCTGCAACTGCTTGACCCTTGATAGCTCTAGGTGACGCACACGTTATGTCCAGCTCTGACATTTGGAGAAGCCACTTGCCTGTCCTTCCAGTCAGGACAGGCTTTGAAAGTAAAAACTTTGCAGGATCAGATTTAGACACGAGTATCACCCTATTAGACAGTAGGTAATGCCTGAACTTTTGAATGGAATTAATCAAGGCTAAACATGCTTTTTCCGCTCTGGGGTATCTGAGTTCAGCGTCTCTCAATATTCGGTTGAAGTAGTATATGGGACGTTCGATTCCCTCGTCGTCTTCCTGAGCGAGTAGAGCTCCTACGGAGGTGTCACTGAAGGCAGTGTAGAGATGTAGTGGCTTTCCTTGTGCAGGAGACTTCATAATGGCTGGAGATGACAGTATTCGTTGAATCTTTCGAAAAGCCTCCTGCTGGGTTGTGGTCCAAATGAAGCTAGCTCCTTTCTTTAGCAAGGGAGTGAATGAGGCGGCAAGTTGGGCTAGACCCGGTATAAAATGTCGGATGTAGTTTACCTTGCCCATGAAACTTTGGAGTTCCTTCACAGTTCGTGGAGGTGGCATTGTGAGGATAGCTTGAGTTTTGGACGGGTCTACCTTGATCCCTTCCGCGGTTACTTGGAATCCCAGAAATTTGCCTGAAGAGACACCGAAAGCGCATTTCAAAGGATTCATCTTCAACTTGTATTCTCGACACCTCTCGAACACTTGCCGTAAGAAGTTGGTGTGATCTGCTCGAGCCCTTGACTTGACCACAATATCATCTACGTAGTCTTCTACTTGTTTATGCATCATGTCATGGAAGATTTCCGTTATAGCACGTTGATACGTTGCGCCGGCGTTCTTTAAACCGAATGGCATAACAGTATAGTAAAAATTGCCAAGAGGGGTTCGGAAGGCTGTCTTACTTGCATCGTGCTCATACATCCTTATCGATTGTAGCCATTTGTAACCATCCATGAAGGAAAACATGACGTGTCCGCTAGTGGCGTCTACTAACATGTCGATGTTAGGCAGGGGAAAGTCATCCTTGGGGCAGCACTTGTTCAAGTCTCTGAAATCCATGCAGCACCGAATCTGTCCATTTTTCTTCTTTACTGGGACCACATTAGCTAACCAGGTCGGATGATGAATAGGTCTGATGAAGCCAGCAGCTAGTAACTTCTGAATTTCGTTTTTGATTTGTTCTTCTACCTCATGTCTGAATTGCCTCGGAGATTGCTTGATTGGCTTGGATCCAGGTATGACATGTAAGTGATGGGTGACCAATTTTTCATCTAAACCAGGCATTTCCTCGTATGTCCAGGCGAACACATCTTGGTACTCCTTGAGTAGTTGAACAAGACTCGTACGTTCGTCTGTGGACAGAGTCGAACTGATAGAGACCAGCCTGGGAGATTCTTCATTCCCGATGTTAACAGTCTCGAGCTCGTAAGTCGTGGAATTGGTTCCATCTTGTAGTTGTCGAGGGGCGTCCAATACCTCCTCTTGTATTCCGTCGTTCTTGTAGCATTCAATTGGGCGGAGAGACTGGGTGCCAGTCTCTCCTGCTAATTGCTAACAGCGGTGCCAGTATATTGTCTTCCCCTTCTGGTCACGTTTCGCTTCAAAAGTGCGTTCCCTTTTGGTGTGAACGTGGGTTGAAGCTTCACTGGATAAAGATGGAAGCCTCGTCAGAGAAGGCGTGTCGTGGTGCTTGGCCCTCAGTGATGCAAGTCGGTCTTCTTCCTGGATTGAAGCCCACGTGGGTAGTGGGGTGCACAGGAATTTGTCTGATCTTCCCTGCGAGATACCTTTTGGCTCTAACAGCTCCACTCCGCATATTGGTGCGTACGGAGACAATGATGCAAGAATGCGGATGACTTTCTCATTTAGCATGGTCTTCAGTCACTGGTGATACGTTGAGGGAATGACCGTGTTGTCGTGAATCCATGGTCTCCCCAGTATCATATGGTAGTCCGGCTCCTTTTCTATGACTTCAAACTTTTCTCTTGACTAAAGGGGTCCTACCGATAAATTCATATTGACATACCCGTATGTGCTGGTCTGATTTCCTTCGAAGTTCGTCATCGTGGTGGGCTGTCGTACAATCTTGCATAGGCTAACCTTGGATGTCTTGAGAGTCTTGAGAGTAATCACATTTGAAGATGCTCCTGTGTCGACGAGGGCCCTCATAAACTCTGAACCCTTGATGTGAGCGGTAACATGTAGGGCCCGGTTGTGACCTTCCTTTGCCATCATGTCGTCTTCTGTGAATGTAACATTATTTACAGATGTTTCCGATGCAGTTAATACTTACGGGACGAGAAGGAGTCGGGGTGTACGTCCAGAGCTATTTTATTAACTGCAGCAAACGTCTCTGCCCGTTGATTCTTCGAGAGGTGCAAGAGTTCACACAATTCCACCAGAGATGTCGCTTCCTGATCCATTGGCCTCTGGTTCGTAATAAAACTGTTGATCTGAGGGGAACTAGTCCCCGGTGTAAAGGTCTCCGGAACACTCATCTCTGATGTCATCTTGATGAGGAGATCGAGTATGCCGTTTACCGCTTCTTTGATTAGCTCCATGTTCTTCGTGTGAATTTCTTGAACCCGTGCTAGTTCGCTTAATGTTGGAAATCTCCTGATCATGTCGTCAAATACGCCGTTAGGAGCAGGGGTATCTCCGTTGGAGGAACCATCGGGATTGGAGGCTGTCGAGGCGGTCCTAAGACCAACCATCTCGAAATTGATTGAATGGTATTGAAGAAATTGACTTTACAACCGAGAGATTAACCTCCCGCTGTGGTCGCCAATTGTTTATGGGTGAAAACTATTCCTGCCGGATTTGGTAATTTGGGGTGTGTGGATGAGGAATGAATCTAAACCCTAAACAAATGCACTTATTTGTGAGTGCTTGTAGATTCGGAAATCAATCTGTGCAAGTCCGGCCTAAACCAAGAAATGGCCGTTCCAGGACTTGTTTCGGTCACAAAGTGAAGGAGATGGGGTTGATCTTAGGGAGGGAAGCGAAGAAGGTGTTGAGATTGTGAAGGTGTTGGCTTGCTTATGACTTGTAACATAAAGGTGAGCGAGGCTTACGATTGATGCAAGCAGGCCCTGGGTGTTTGAATACGTTTTTATTAACACTTGGTTTTGTCTAAATGCCCTGGACTTGTGTTGTTTTTCTCTGTCACGGAAAATAGGGAGGAGAACCTATTTATACAAGTCATTTGAGCCTTATTCACGTCTCTCGTGGGAAGTGGAAGAAGTGGAGTAATGGAGTAGTGGAGGTGTGTGTTGGTGTTACACGACCCGGTCTTGCCCACTTCTCCTGTCATCTCTAACCATCCATGACTTCCGACACATTCTTGTGATGGCGCGTTGCACGCCGCACGCTGTAAACCGCCGAGACCAATACCCCGATATGTATCCCCCAGATTTGTGACATGATTGATGTCTGGAATGTGTGGATCGTGGGACCCACAAAAGGTAGCATGTAATGCTAAATTGAATAAGCTGCGTTATTCGGGAAGTTGATACTTGTGAAGTATCATGTGTATTTTATGAAGGTATCTTGCATCATGGTGTGGTAGAGTGATGGGTGGTGATTACCATGACGCCTCACTGACCAATTAACTCCTGACCATGGTTGTATAACCAAGCCGGTGAAGTTGGACGGACGAGATGATCTTTGAGACACTCATCTGCGACCGTTGATGGAATTAGGGTTTTGAAGAGGTGCGCGGGCATCATTCTTCAGCTTGGTCGAATCCAAGCTTGGGAGACGATTTTGGCCAGGCCGATCGTACATGCGTGTAGACGACATGACGGTGCAGGCGCCCATACCCCATTACCTCACGAAAGTATGATATGGGCCACTCAATTCGTCTGGTGAAGTTGAGTGGTCGAGATCAATTTGTTACTGAAAACTAGTGCCGCAAGAGCCGCACATCACGCCATCTTCAGGCGCGCGTTCCAAGACAACCAATTCTTGGTCGGTCTTGGTCGATCGCTCCGGGAGTGTAGGTGGTAGGATGGTGTTCACGCCTATACTTGATTGTCCCATGAAAACGTGATCTAAGCCACTCAAATCGTCAGGTGAAGTTGAGTGGTCGAGATCGGTTGCAATTTGGGAAGTGTGACCACGCAAGTTTGGACGCGCGTTTTGGGATAGCCGGGCATGATATGCCTTGGCCGATCAGTGAGGGGATAGACGGGCCCACGGTGGTCATCTTGGTATGACCGGACTGCTTAATCTAATGGGACCCTCCATTCGTCTTAGGAGAAGATGGACTCTCGTGATGCTCAAAACCCTAATTTTTGGGTTTCACGGCCGTGCGTCATGCTATGTCCGGCGCACGGTGGGATGACCAACCATGGTTGGTCCCGACCGATTGGTCGAGGTATGTAGGCGGGCCACGGTGATTGCGTTGACATGCTCTGGGCCCTTTGAATCTACATCTACACCCTCCATCTATACTGCGAAGATGGATGGTTGAGACTATTTTGCGACACATGTAATATGCCGCAAACCCTAATTTAGGGTTTTCCGTCCATACGCTCTGGTTTGGACGTTTTGGAAAGCTATGCCAATATTTTTGGGAGGCCGAACATGCGGGGTCCGCGTTGGTTCGGCAGTGAATATTCCATACCTGCTTGGGGGTTATGGAATTGATCTGGGCCATCCAATCATGCTAGTGAGGTTGGATGAACGAGATCATATCCAGACTGATACGGAAAGTCCGGATGCTCAATCGGGCTAGTATAACACACCGAGAGTTCTCAATCGGGCTAGTATAACACACCGAGAGTTGCAAACTGTACGTGTATTTCGTACATGCTTTCATTATAATGCTTGGAGGTTCGTGTTGCTCGCTAAGAGCAACACTCGATCGTCATGCCGCACCGATAATGAGTACAGAAATACAAGGCTGCTCACGCATTAATTAATAATGCTATAAATTCACTGGGGTATATGGGATTGTTGCTACATGCTCCAACCTCGGATGAATTTCATGTATTCACTGAGAATGGGATTGTTGCCACATGCTCCATTCTAGGTGAATTAGTAAAGTGAAGGAGTATCCAACACTTATTAATGGCTTTATCTTTTACAAGATGTCGGCGCATGATTTTCTCGGGTTTTTACAATTTTAACCTTAAATGAAAATCCACCATCAACATTAAGTCCCCTTCCTAGCACATAATGGTTACACTATTGTGGGGTAGGCATGAGATGGTGACATACATATGTGAGAAAGACGGGATAAAGGAAGTTTACCCAGGAGAGTATTGACCGACTGCTAGTTATCCATGCCATCACGCTTGTATGGAATCCTTTGGTGAGACCGGTTTCCTTCCTTAGGTGCTCGAGTTGGGGATAAGGTTCTTCTTCTATTGGGATTCCGGGCGTGGGTGCTTACGCACTTCTGGTTGAATCGCTCGCGTATCCAGATGCTCTTCTGATTCTTGATTAGGGCTCAAAAGAAAGCCTGACTTGGTCGGTGTCGTATCCCCATATATCGGGCGCCGTAATCGTTTTAGGGTTTCCTCAGCATATATGCAGGTGTAAGATTCTGAACCACTTTTATGATTTTACAATAGGGCTTTCTCGCAGAAACTCCGTTTCCTTATCATGTCGAACACCAGTGGATCGTCTTCTCATACCGTCAAGGATCTTCCATTCAACGTGCGCGACCTGCGTCTGAGCTTCATGATGGATCCTCTGCTCGTGTTCTCCGAGTCAAGAAGATAATACCGGTTCGTCTCTCTTTTTTTTTTTCTGAACAATTGCTTGTTCTTCATAATGATTAGGTGAATAATCTTCGAAGATGCTGATCTGGGTGTCTCATCTTATGAATACCCTAATGCAGGTCTTTCATTCGATGTTCGCATGAAATGTTTATCCTCCAGCTACCGAGACGTCGGTGGATTCTTAGTGCGGAAGGAGTTCGTGCCTCTGTACACGAAGTTATGGAGAAAGTACGGCCATATCGCAACCAGGAATGTGGTCCGGCACTATTCATCTTCTTTGGTCACCACGGTAAACTGTCTTCTTCCCATGATTGCTGAGATGGAGAACATTTCTATCCGCAACGTTGCCGAATCAAGCCTTGAAAAGTGGGAGAATATGGTATCTACCTGCGAATCCATGGAGTTCAACGTGGGATGGCTGCGGCAGCGTCTTGATATCATCAAGGTTGATCGAGCTGGTATCCTCGTAAACGTTGTTCCTGCTGCGAAAGCTATCTTGGAAGAGGAAAAGGCTCTGGCTGCGGAATCACAGAAGGTAGAGCAGGCAGTACAGGATTTGAAGAAAATGACAGAGAGATATCAGGCTAGACTGGAGATGATGCTCTCAAGGAACTATAATCTACTAGATGGCCTCCTCTAAGTCGCATTCAGCTGCATTCGTTTATGCCAAAAGTTTTTGAACATCTTTGTGGAATAAATTGTATTGGTTTTTGATTGGTGAAACGGGTTTTTTCATTGGTACATCTCTGAATATAATTGGTGATTCAAACATGTAATGAAAATAAATGCCTGTATTGTTGACAGAGCATATAGTGGTCAGGCATGATATGCCTTGAGCCACTTTCTATTGATGACTGCTTCCAATTTGCCTCTGTCCACCTTAATGATCTTGTAGTAGCCAGTATTGTAAGCCTTGGTGAGTGTGTAAGGACCTTCCCATTTCGGTGAGAACTTTGGTGCGGACATGTCTTGTTGGATGTGTTTGGCCGTTTTCAAAACCAAATCTCCCACTTTGAAAACACGTGATTTCACAGTTTTGTTGTATGCCACTGGAAATTCTATTCCGTATACCCGAGTGCGTTCTTCCGCTTTGCTTCTTCCGAAATCTAGAGTGTCTAACTCCGCTACTCTAGAGTTAGAGGTTTCGACTTCGTTCAATAGATCCCGGTTCTTCGCCGCAATCTCGGTGATGGGATTTTGATCTCTATTTGGCGAGAATTGCATCCGCTCCGTAAACAAGTGAGTATGGGGAAACTCCAATGGAGCTTACGGGTGATGTCAGGTATGCCCATAGCGCCATTGGTAACTGGTCATGCCATTCCCTAGGGTTATCGTGTCTTGTTCGTCGATGATCCGGATCAATGTCTTGTTGGTACTTTCAGCTTGTTCGTTCCCTTGAGGATAATAGATGGTGGAGAAGACCTGTTTAATGCCATACTCTTCAAGTAACTCTCGTACTTGTTTATTGGCGAAGGGAGTGCCATTATCAGTGATGATATGCTTAGGCACACCAAAAGGACAAATGATATGTTCTTTAATGAAAGCCGCAATCGTTTCTCCTGTAGTCCCTCGCAGATGAATGGCTTCTACCCATTTGGTGAAGTATTATGTCGCAGTTATAATGTACTCGTGTTGCTTTGATGACGGAGGGTTGATTTTCCCGATAATTTCCAGTCCCCAGTTGTAAAATGGCCATGGACTGCTTATCGAGTGCAGAGGGGTGGAAGGCGCATGAAAAAGGTTCCCATGAATTTGGCACTTGTGACAGCTTTGAACAAAAGCGGCTGCGTCATCCTCCATGGTCGGCCAATAGTATTTCTCGTGTATCTGGAGAAACAGTTTCTTCTTCCCTTGATGTTCTCCTTCGTGTGTCTCCTTCAGCATGACTGGGACTTCTTCCCCAACCAGGCATCGTAGTAGATCACCTCCGAAGCTCTTGCGATACAGGATCCCTTCATGTAATACGAACCGCTTGGCCTTTTGTTTTATCTTGATAGCATCCTTTTGATTGGCAGGAGTTGTTCCGTCACGGAGATAACTAATGTATGGCTCTCTCCAGTCCCCAGTGTGATTCACGTTAAAAATTTCCAATTGATGTAGCGGTGCTTGGAAATTTGAGCAGGACTTCTGAAGTAGTCTGGATTGAGTCTCCATCCCTGGCCAGTAATAGCCCAGACGTTGGAGTCGTCGGTAAAGCGTTACTACCAGTGATTGTCCACAAATTTCGTTGTGAACATGATTCAGTTGTAGTTGTGATTCGTCATCCCCAAGACATCTTGACAGGGAACCATCCGGGTTCCGATAATACAGTATACCATGAAGCATGAAGAAGTTTTGCATGGTTTTAAGACTGACCTTTCCTTGGGAGAGTGAGCTGTTGAGCTCTTGAATGATCGGAGTTCGCCAATCATCGGTCTTGGTGTCTTTGTATTGTGATAACCATGTCTCTATGGTTATCCTTTTAACTGTCAGGGTTTCTTCCAAACATTCGAACTTCAATTTGGAAGCCAGTGTTGCTAAACAATCGGCGTGTTTGTTGTTGTTGCGACTGACATGGGTTATGGTTGCATCAGCAAAATAATTCAGTAACCTCTGTGCTTCGGATCGATATGGAGCTAGCGTTACTACCTTTAGTGTGTATACCCCATTCATCTGATTCACCAATAACTTGGAGTCACCTCTTATCTCCAGGTGCGTGACTCCCGCTTACTTGGCTATTGACAGCCCTATGAGGAAGGCTTCATACTTTGCTGAGTTGTTGGTGCATTCGAAGTCCAGCTTGAAGGAGTGTGAGAATACTTCCCCAGTTGGAGATACTAATACCACGCCCGCTCCTCCAAAGATACTCGCTAGGGGTAGCAGAGCCATCAAAATACTAGAGCCACACTTCTTCTTCCAAAATAGAGACGTCTGGAAATTCTCCAGGGAGATCTTCGTGTAGCCCTGTAGTGCCTTCTCCAGGAAATGCTGCCAGTAAGTCTGCAACTTCTTGACCCTCGATAGCTCTAGGTGACGCACACGTTATGTCCAGCTCTGACATTTGGAGAAGCCACTTGCTTGTCATTCCAGTCAGGACAGGCTTTGAAAGTAAAAACTTTGCAGGATCAGATTTAGACACGAGTATCACCCTATTAGACAGTAGGTAATGCCTGAACTTTTGAATGGAATGGATCAAGGCTAAACATGCTTTTTCCGCTCTGGGGTATCTGAGTTCAGCGTCTCTCAATATTCGGCTGAAGTAGTATATGGGACGTTCGATTCCCTCGTCGTCTTCCTAAGCGAGTAGAGCTCCTACGGCGGTGTCACTGAAGGCAGTGTAGAGATGTAGCGGCTTTCCTTGTGCAGGAGACTTCATAATGGCTGGAGATGATAGTATTCGTTGAATCTTTCGAAAAGCCTCCTGCTGGGTTGTGGTCCAAATGAAGCTAGCTCCTTTCTTTAGCAATGGAGTGAATGAGGCGGCAAGTTGGGCTAGACCCGGTATAAAACGTCGGATGTAGTTTACCTTGACCATGAAACTTTGGAGTTCCTTCACAGTTCATGGAGGTGGCATTGTGAGGGTAGCTTGAGTCTTGGACGGGTCTACCTTGATCCCTTCCGCGGTTACTTGGAATCCCAGAAATTTGCCCGAAGAGACACCGAAAGCGCATTTCAAAGGATTCATCTTCAACTTGTATTCTCGACACCTCTCGAACACTTGCCGTAAGACGTTGGTGTGATCTGCTCGAGCCCTTGACTTGACCACAATATCATCTACGTAGTCTTCTACTTGTTTATGCATCATGTCATGGAAGATTACCGTCATAGCACGTTGATACGTTGCGCCGGCGTTCTTTAAACCGAATGGCATAACAGTATAGTAAAAATTGCCAAGAGGGGTTCGGAAGGTTGTCTTACTTGCATCATGATCATACATCCTTATCTGATTGTAGCCGCTGTAACCATCCATGAAGGAAAACATGCCGTGTCCGCTAGTGGCGTCTACTAACATGTCGATGTTAGGCAGGGGAAAGTCGTCCTTGGGGCAGCACTTGTTCAAGTTTCTGAAATACACGCATCACCGAATCTGTCCGTTTTCCTTCTTTACTGGGACCACATTAGCTAACCAGGTCGGATGATGAATAGGTCTGATGAAGCCAGCAGCTAGTAACTTCTGAATTTCGTTCTTGATTTGTTCTTCTACCTCATGTCTGAATTGCCTCGGAGATTGCTTGATTGGCTTGGATCCAGGTATGACATGTAAGTGATGGGTGACCAATTTTTCATCCAGACCAGGCATTTCCTCGTATGTCCAGGCGAACACATCTTGGTACTCCTTGAGTAGTTGAACAAGACTCGTACGTTCGTCTCGTGGACGAGTCGAACCGATAGAGACCGGCACGGGAAATTCTTCATTCCCGATGTTAACAGTCTCGAGCTCATCAGTCGTGGAATTGGTTCCATCTTGTAGTTGTCGCGGGGCGTCCAATACCTCCTCTTGTATTCCGTCGTTCTTGCAGCATTCAATTGGGCGCCGAGACGGGTGCCGTCTCTCTCCGCTAATTGATAACAAGCTGGCGCCGGTATATTGTCTTCCCCTTCTGGTCACGTTTCGCTTCAAAAGTGCGTTCTCTATTGGTGTGAACGTGGATTGAAGCTTCACTGGATAAAGATGGACGCCTCTTCAGAGAAGGCGTGTCGTGGTGCTTGGCCCTTAGTGATGCAAGTAGGTCTTCTTCCTGGATTGAAGCCCACGTGGGTAGTGGGGTGCACAGGACTTTGTTTGATCTTCCCTGCGAGGTACCTTTTGGCTCGAACAGCTCCACTCCGCATATTGGTGCGTACGGAGACAATGATGCAGGAATGCGGATGACTTTCTCATTTAGCATGGTCTTGAGGCACTGGTGATACGTTGACGGAATGACCTTGTTGTCGTGAAGCCATGGTCTCCCCAGTATCATATGGTAGTCCGGCTCCTTTTCTATGACTTCAAACTTTGCTCTTGACTAAACGGGTCCTACCGATAAATTCAGATTGACATACCCGTATGTGTTGGTCTGATTTCCTTCGAAGTCCGTTATCGTGGTGGGATGTCGTACAATCTTGCATATGCTAACATTGGCTGTCTTGAGAGTCTTGAGAGTAATCACATTCGAAGATGCTCCTGTGTCGACGAGGGCCCTCCTAAACTCTGAATCCTTGATGTGAGAGGTAACATGTAGGGCCCGGTTGTGACCTTCCTCTGCCATAATGTCGTCTTCTGTGAATGTAATATTATTTACAGATGTTTCCGATGCAGTTAAGACTTCTGGACGAGAAGGAGTCAGGTGTACGTCCAGAGCTATTTTATTAACTGCAGCAAACGTCTCTGCCCGTTGATTCTTCGAGAGGTGCAAGATTTCACACAATTCCACCAGAGATGCCGCTTCCTGATCCACTGGCCTCTGGTTCGTAGAAAAACTGTTGATCTGAGGGGAACTAGTCCCCGGTGTAAAGGTCTCCCGAACGCTCATCTCTGATGTCATCTTGATGAGGAGATCGAGTATGCCGTTTACCGCTTCTTTGATTAGCTCCATGTTCTTCGTGTGAATTTCTTGTACCCGTGCTAGTTCGCTTAATGTTGGAAATCTCCTGATCATGCCATCAAATACGCCGTTAGGAGGAGGGGTATCTCCGTTGGAGGAACCATCGGGATTGGAGGCTGTCGAGGCGGTCCTAAGACCAACCATCTCGAAATTGATTGAATGGTATTGAAGAAATTGACTTTACAACCGAGAGATTAACCTCCCGCTGTGGTCGCCAATTGTTTATGGGTGAAAACTATTCCTGCCGTATTTGGTAATTTTGGGTGTGTGGATGAGGAATGAATCTAAACCCTAAACAAATGCACTGCGCGGTGAGTGCTTGTAGATTCGGAAATCAATCTGTGCAAGTCCGGCCTAAACCAAGAAATGGCCGTTCCCGGACTTGTTTCGGTCACAAAGTGAAGGAGATGGGGTTGATCTTAGGGAGGGAAGCGAAGAAGGTGTTGAGATTGTGAAGGTGTTGGCTTGCTTATGACTTGTAACAAGTTAGTGCGAAGAGAGCATTCACAAAAGGTGAGCAGGCTTACGATTGATGCAAGAATGTGGCTTGTAAATGGTTAAATGATGTGATTGTGGCCCCGGGTGTTTGAATACGTTTTGTATTAACACTTGGTTTTTGTCTCTATCGTCTAGACTTGTATTGTTTTTCTCCTGTCTGGAAAATAGGGAGGAGAACCTATTTATACAAGTCATTTGAGCCTTATTCACGTCTCTCGTGGGAAGTGGAGGAAGTGGAGTGATGGAGTAGTAGAGGTGTGTGTTGGTGTTACATTTCTCCATTCACCTTGGTCTTGCCCACTTCTCCTGTCATCTCTAACCATCCATGACTTCGACACGTTCTTGTGATGACAATAGCGCGTTGCACGATGTAAACCGCCGAATATTCATTCTCGCGACCAATACCCCGTTATTCATCGCGTCGCTTATTTTAGCATGTATCCCCAGGTTGTGACATGATTGATGTCTAGAATGTGTGGATCGTGGGACCCACAAAAGGTAGCATGTAATGCTAAATTGAATAATTGCTGCGTTATTCGGGAAGTTGATACTTGTGAAGTATCATGTGTATTTTATGCGTGTACTTGCATGATGGGTGGTAGGGTGATGGGTGGTGATTACCATGACGCCTCACCGACCAATTAACTCCCGACTGGGTTGTATAACCAAGCGGTGAAGTTGGACGGACGAGATGATCTTTGAGACACTCATCTGCGACCGTTGATGGAATTAGGGTTTTGAAGAGGTGCGCAGCATCATTCTTGACTTGGTCGAATCCAAGCTTGGGAGACGATTTTGGCCGGGCCGATCGTACATGCGTGTAGACGGCATGACGGTGCAGGTGCGCCCATACCCCATTACCTCACGAAAGTATGATCCGGGCCACTCAATTCGTCCCGGTGAAGTTGAGTGGTCGAGATCAATTTGTGACAGAAAACTAGTGCCGCAAGAGCCGCACATCACGCTATCTTCAGGCGCGCGTTCCAAGACAACCAATTCTTGGTCGGTCTTGGTCGATCGCTCTGGAGTGTAGGTGGTAGGATGGTGTTCACGCCTATACCTGACTGTCCCATGAAAACGTGATCTAAGCCACTCAAATCGTCCAGGGTGAAGTTGAGTGGTCGAGATCGATTTGCAATTTGGGAAGTGTGACCACGCAAGTTTGGACGCGCGTTTTGGGATAGCCAGCCATGATATGCCTTGGCCGATCAGGTAAGGGGATAGATGGGCCCATGGTGGTCATGCTGGTATGACCGTACCTGCTTAATCTAATTTGGGACCCTCCATTCGTGCCGGAGAAGATGGACGCTCGTGATGTTCAAAACCCTAATTTTTGGGTTTCACGGCCGTGCGTCATGCTATGTTCGGGCGCACGAATTGGGATGACCAACCATGGTTGGTCCTGACCGATTGGTTAGGTATGTAGGCAGGCCCACGGTGATTGTGTTGACATGCTCTGGGCCCTTTGAATCTACATCTACACCCTCCATCTATACCTGCGAAGATGGATGGTTGAGACTGTTTTGCGACACATGTAATATGCCGCAAACCTTAATTTAGGGTTTTCCGTCCATACGCTCTGGTTTGGACGTTTTGGCAAGCTATGCCAATATTTTGGGAGGCCGACCATGCGGGGTCCGCGTTGGTTGGCATGAATATTCCATACCGCTTGGGGGTTATGGAATTGATCCGGGCCATCCAATCATCTTTGGTGAGGTTGGATGAACGAGATCATATCCAAACTGATACGGACAGTCCGGATGCTCAATCGGGCTAGTATAACACACCGAGAGTTCTCAATCGGGCTAGTATAACACACCGAAAGTTGCAACCTGTACGAGTATTTCGTACATGCTTTCATTATAATGCTTGGAGGTTCGTGTTGCTCTGCTGAGAGCAACACTCAGTCGTCATGCCGCACTGATAATGAGTACAGGAAATACAAGGCCGCTCACGCATTAATTAATAATGCTATAAGTTCACAGGGTATATGGGATTATTGCTACATGCTCCAACCTGGATGAATTTCATGTATTCACATAATGGGATTGTTGCCACATGCTCCATTCTAGGTGAATTAGTAAAGTGAAGGAGTATCCAACACTTATTAATGGCTTTATCTTTTACAAGATGTCAGCGCATGATTTTCTGGTTTTTACAATTTTAACCTTAAATGAAAATCCACCATCAACATTAAGTCCCCTGCCTAGCACATAATGGTTACACTATTGTGGGGTAGGCATGAGATGGTGACATACATATGTGAGAAAGACAGGATAAAGGAAGTTTACCCGGGAGAGTATTGACCGACTGCTAGTTATCCATGCCGTCACGCTTGTATGGAATCCTTTGGTGAGACCGGTTTCCTTCCTTAGGTGATCGAGTTGGGGATAAGGTTCTTCTTCTATTGGGATTCCGGGCGTGGGTGCTTACACACTGCTGGTTGAATCGCTCGCGTATCCAGATGCTCTTCTGATTCTTGATTAGGGCTCAAAAGAAAGCCTGACTTGGTCGGTGTCGTATCCCCATATATCGGGCGCCGTAA
This sequence comes from Papaver armeniacum, assembly GCA_023531295.1. NCBI lineage: Eukaryota > Viridiplantae > Streptophyta > Magnoliopsida > Ranunculales > Papaveraceae > Papaver > Papaver armeniacum. The sequence goes on from JAJJWW010008436.1 coordinate 1,145,493, forward strand.
TCGTTTTAGGGTTTCCTCAGCATATATGCAGGTGTAAGATTCTGAACCACTTTTATGATTTTACAATAGGGCTTTCTCGCAGAAACTCCGTTTCCTTATCATGTCGAACACCAGTGGATCGTCTTCTTCATACCGTCAAGGATCTTCCATTCAACGTGCGCGACCTGCGTCTGAGCTTCATGATGGATCCTCTGCTCGTGTTCTCCGAGTCAAGAATATAATACCGGTTCGTCTCTCTTTTTTTTTCTGAACAATTGCTTGTTCTTCATAATGATCAGGTGAATAATCTTCTCATTCTTTCAGAGATACCCTACCGGAACATGTGTGACGGTTATCGATGATGATGACTTAAACAGTCCTCTTCCTTCAAAATCAAACACGCCTACCCCTGTCGACCTCGAAGATGCTGATCTGGGTGTCTCATCTTATGAATACCCTAATGCAGGTCTTTCATTCGATGTTCGCATGAAATGTTTATCCTCCAGATACCGAGACGTCGGTAGATTCTTAGTGCGGAAGGAGTTCGTGCCTCTGTACACGAAGTTATGGAGAAAGTACGGCCATATCGCAACCAGGAATGTGGTCCGGCACTGTTCATCTGCTTTGGTCACCACGGTAAACTGTCTTCTTCCCATGATTGCTGAGATGGAGAACATTTCTATCCGCAACGTTGCCGAATCAAGCCTTGAAAAGTGGGAGAATATGGTATCTACCTGCGAATCCATGGAGTTCAACGTGGGCTGGCTGCGGCAGCGTCTTGATATCATCAAGGTTGATCGAGTTGGTATCCTCGTAAACGTTGTTCCTTCTGCGAAAGCTATCTTGGAAGAGGAAAAGGCTCTGGCTGCGGAATCACAGAAGGTAGAGCAGGCAGTACAGGATTTGAAGAAAAGGACAGAGAGATATCAGGCTAGACTGGAGATGATTCTCTCAAGGAACTATAATCTACTAGATGGCCTCCTCTAAGTCGCATTCAGCTGCATTCGTTTATGCCAAAAGTTTTTGAACATCTTTGTGGAATAAATTGTATTGGTTTTTGATTGGTGAAACGAGTTTTTTCATTGGTACATCTCTGAATATAATTGGTGATTTGGTAGTCTTTAGAAGTGGTTTGATTTTGCCTACTTGTTATAAACCGCAAGTGCACGGTGTCTACAATGCAGCACTGAGCAAATACGGGTCGATCCACAGAGACTTGTGGTGCTATAGTTGATCTCTAGGCTTACTTAACTGATTTCTATGAAATGTAACATAAATATGGGGTTTTTGGTGTCGATACACGACTGAGTTGGAGTTGTGACTCTAAAATAAGGTAAAAATGACTTGTAAACAAGTTGTTGAGTTACTAGGATGGTTGATTCCACCACCTGACCCTAAGCTAAGGCAATATCTACTCAATTTATGCTCTTGATTCCTTTCAGGGAAGGATAAAATGGAAGATGTATTATCTATTCTTGCTAACTCACTCCTAGTATAGCTTATCTTCTTACAGTACAAACTATCACAAGTTAATTAGTTTCAACTCAATAATTCATTCATCCTAAGACATTAAAGCACTCCAAGAACACAAATATGAATAAGGATTAACTCAACATATGATCAGGGGTTTCATCAAACACCCTAGATGATGGAATTAGAACATGATACAAACACAATACAAATTAAACTAGAGTGGTGCTCTGGCTAGCCCAGGCATACCTTCAAACCTCCATAGTTCCTCTATTTATACATGCAAAGAAAACCAAACCCTAAATTCACTTTAAAATAGAAATTAAATGAAAACCTCTCACCCATACTCTCTGCATCAGCCGTCTCTTCTATCAATTCGGCTATTGATTGATGTTTGGTGAAACCCTAGCTCTAGTTTTCTCTAAGTTAGCTTCTAGGGTTGGGAGAAGCTAAGAGAGAGAAAACTAGACCTAGAGAGGTGGAGCAGGCTCTGATGGAGAAGCTGTTGTGGTTGTGCGGCTGTGGCAGGGTATGGAGGTGGTGGTGATGGCTGCTGGTCGGGTGAAGGAGGTATGGGAGAGAGAGGTGAAGTTGCTCTGCAACTGTCGGGGGAAGAAAGAGAAGGAGAAGAAGAGAAATGGGGTGATGGTCGATGGTGTAGGGGTATGGGTTGATTCGGTGTGGAGCAGGAGTGGCGAGAGATGATGCGCCAGCTGTAGCGACCGTCGGATGAGGAGTAGATGATCTGAACGACTGAGGGAGAATCGGGGTGATTTGGTGTTGAGTGGGAGCAGCAATCTTCGATGCGCGTGGAAGCAGCGACCGTTGGATGTGGGAGATAGAAATCTCAACGACTCAGGGTGAACGGGCTCGGATCCGGGTCGCGGGTCTTGGATAGCTTGGGTCCATGTCTTGTAAATGGTTTGCTCCTGATGCGCGCGCGGGCTTTGGCTTTTTGTTCCATAGACGCTTGCCTCCAATTCTTCGCTCTTTTGGTTCCTCAATTTCTCCGAGCTTTATTTATTACCTAAAAACACAAAATTAATTAATACAAATATTTATTCTTGAAAACAAAGAAAACACAGAATTTGGGATAATATCTGATTTCTGAACACAAAAGATGAGTTAAATGCCAATAAATAGGTGTATAAATATGCAATATTTGGCACTCATCAAATACCCCCAAACCTGAATTTTACTTGTCCTCAAGTGAAACAGAAATTAAGAAATCCTAACTATACCCCTGTCGCAGGTCTCTCGAATGCATTTAGCGTATGCACTAAGCCTTTAAACCGCTAGGTGTCCCTAGTGGACGAGTTGTAGTCTCGTGAGGGTTTACCAGAGGTGTACCCACAAAACCTTCTCCAACTTCAGAGTGTAAAAGAGTCTCAAGCCTCCAAGAAGCTATGAGGACATAGGGTTTCTGCATGCTAGTAACAGAAGTTAGAACTACCAAAGAACGCATTCTCATCCTTAAGTGCTGAGCGAGAAGTAACCATACCATATGAAAGAATTCGGATTCGATTGTGATCATAAGCCTCGACTTCTGCCTCACTAGTAGGGTTTTATGATAATTGCAGTCAAAAAGATCGTTTTTTTAGTCTCTCATGTGTGCAGGCAGAAATAAAGAGAGAAATCCTGCACACGCTGTAGGTAAGAAGGATAACCTTCCGAAATAATTTCTGGAGACTCCACAAGAGTGTGGACAAAAAGAATCTTTTCTGAAGATCTCTAAGAAAGGAAATCAACCATTAGCAAGGATGGGAGTACTCACTTACCTTCTCACCCGATCGGCAATTAATATCACTCTCTCAAAGATTCATAGAAACGTCTTCAATCTTCGGTCTTCGGTCTTCAAATGCTGATGATGAACTTCTGAACTTTACAAAAACTTGACAAACATACAATTTTTTTTTTTTTTTTTTTTTTTGATAAAATAATAATAACTTGGTGGTAACTAGACACATAAAATAAACTACATTTTTTTTTTTTTTTTTTTTTTTTTTTAAACTTAGTACATGAAATGGAAATAACAATAAAACTCAATTTTTCACAAACTTCATTAATTCTCATCTTCTTTTCTTTTCTTTCCTTTGTTGCACATAAACCTTGGACTATATCAACTTTTCTTTCAAATATTCTGATGATGCTCCGCTTGCTGACGATGATGTGTTTCTATGGGTCCGTTGATGTTGTTGAGAGGGAGAGAGTGATGCTAACTGCAAATCGGTATTTAGAAGAAGTTTTCATCTTTAAACGCCACCCTCATGATTGACAAAAATTAGCACTCAAGAGATCAAAAATAGTGCTGAAAGTGGTGCGAAGTTGGGTAGCTCACCATTCCTACCCGGAATTGACGTACGGTGACACACACTCTAATGACTTTTTCTAGAAAGTTGCAAAAAATTGAAGGTTGGTGCCTCACTTGATGTAAAATGGGTAGTCTCCACTATGGTTGATCACAATTCTACTACCGAATATCTAAACAAAGACCTAATTCGCCCTCCGGCATGGTTAAATCCAACTTTAACGCTCTAATCAACTAAGAAACCCGATTGTGTTCTCCAGTACTTCCAAGTTTTGTTATTTCGGTCAGACTCTCTATGTAAACATAGCTAGAAGCATGCTAGTGACTCTAAAATCTCTAAAAGTTGGAGTTTTTTATGCAAATTTTTGAATTTTTAGAATTTTTTTTTTTTTTTTTTTTTTTTAAATAAAAGACTAAAAACAAAGATTAAAAACTCTACATGCAAATGCACCCCCAAACCTAAATCAAACATTGTCCTCAATGTGTCAACAAATAATAAGAATTTAAACAGTCACATACCATGAGAACTATGTTGATAAGAGAAAAGGGAAGAGATTACCGGTATGTCGGCGGGAGCAAGGTTAGAGCTTCATTTGTCAAGGCTAGAATCCAACATTCTCAGTGGAGATCATATCGGATTAGCACAATATATGTACAAGAAGACTCAACCGATTCAAGAAAAGAAAATTTAACAAGTCCTACTGGATTATATACAATGAAAATTCACCATACACCAACAATCTAAAGAGTTGAGGATCAACCCAAAAGACAATATGTACAAACATAAACAGCCTTACACAAATATAACATGAGAGTGCAGGAAAGATTGCATACGTGAACAAGTTACCCCCAAACCTAAACTTGTCAACAGATGTGTTTTTGAGCACAAAATCTTGCAATTTTAAAGGTACATCATGCAAAAGGTCTAACTCAAAATGAGTTTTGCTAAGAACAGGCAGATATACACATTCCAACTGTGGCTCTTTAAAAGTGTTATACTTTGATGCAAAATAGTCCAAGAGGACTTGGGAAGCACAAAGCTCTAGGCCTAAGTTAGGCATTTTCAGAAAAGTTGGTTTTGCAATTTTGTTACAAACTACACCTAGGTTTGGTGGAGGAGTTTCAATCTGTGACTTAGGAGAGAAAGTAGGTACATCTAAGTTGTTTTCATGCATAAGATCATTTGTACCATCACACACTTTCCAAAGGTCAGAAGAGGGTAAATCATGTTCACCTGCATAGAACAATTCATCAATCTCCATGTCATAATCATCAGAGGAGGCAACATATTGTGACATGGGTAGGGAATCAGACACAAAAATAATATCATGATCCAAAAGAACATTAGTGTCAACAGAAGATTCATCCTTTCCTAAGTCACAAACAAGTTGTGCAGCATGCTCACTTTCACTGAAAAATTTCACAAACCCAAACTCAGAGTCAACATCACATGTATGAATGTTAGAAGAAGTATCATTCATAGGGTTCACATAAGAGACGCTTAACGTCTCTGAACCTAAAGATTCCACTACATTTTCAAAATACACATGCTCCTCATATTCATCATCATCATCATCATAACAAAAATTCATCTCCCCATTCAAAATTTGAGTTCCAGTGTACTCATCTACCTCTAGATTAGGTTCATATTCAGTGTTAGTTGCATGAGTAGGCATAGAAGGGGAGTCTTCACTAGTGGGTATGCATGTTTCATATGAATGATGATTACATGGTTGTGCACATGGTTCACTAGAGAAGGGATGCTCATGCAATGCTTCCCATCCAAGTATATCATTGTTTTGCTCTATGAGCTTTTCCATTAGTGATTGCATACAAGGGGTTGGGGGAGTATAACATTGTTCAACTTCCCACTGTGATGGATGATGCATGTGTGCATGGTCATAGTCACTTCTAGACAATTCGTACCTTGGATTATCATGGCTTTCCCTAGACTGCCTAAAATCATGCAAAATATAGCAGTTCTCAGTAGGGTGGTCTAAGCTACCACATAAGGTACAAGCATGCATTTTAGATTGCCTAGGGAAATTAGATTCGACAGATTTCTCATGTAATTGCCTTTCTAAAGCAGATACTTGAGCTTCTAATTGATCTAAAAGTGATGACTGGGTATGAGAAAAGTGTTCATTTTCAACCAGTGGTGGATGATACATGTGCTCATAATGATTAGGGTATGTGTATTCAAGGTCAGGGCCCTGAGAAGGTTCATAGTACTCCCTAAAATCACTATGGTATGTGGGGGGTTCATATTGTGAAGCATGCCCATAAGCAAGCTCTCTAATGGATTTGTTTATATCCCCAGTTGCAGACCAAAATCCTGACATGATCTAGCAACTCAAATAGCCTAGCACACAACAAGCATGTAAAATTAATGATGTCTCAAAACAGGGAAGCTAAGCCCAAGTGATGCAAAGCCCAGCCCAAAGGTTATGCAAAAGCCAAGTGGTTGTGGGCTTCAGATTTGGTTTTGTGGATTTCTTTGGTTTTGTGGGCTTGTTGTTTGTTTGGGCTTTGGTTTGTTTGGGAATGTACAGCTTGGTTTACAGCCCAGGTCTTGTGCAAATGCACAGCCCTGTTGTGGGAAGGCTAGTGGAACTGGGTTCTAGCCCAGTTTTTGCAGATCAAAATGGTATAGCTCAGTGGTTGGGCTTCAGGCAGGTGCAAAGCCCAGTGGTTGTGTGTTCAGCTGTTGTGCGAAGCCCAGTGCACAGTGGGCTAAGTTTGGTTTTTGTGGGCTGTTTTGGTTTATGTGGGCTTAATTTGGTTGCAGCCCAGGTTTATGTTCAGCCCAGCAGTTTGCAAAGCCTAGTTTGGATTAAATTGCACAGGCCAGTTACAGAACCAGCTTATGTTGGACTACTCTGCTCAGTCTTATGCAAGCTTCAGCTTGTGCACAGATTGGCAAGTTCACACAGCACAAGTTAGGCTGATTTATGTTCAGCACAGGTTGTGTGAGGGTTATGCCTGTGTGTGTGCATAGGCCAAGTTTTTGTGCGGGGTTAAAGAACAAATTGAGTTGCCCGTGAGCAAGGACAAAGACAAGAAAACCCGAGCGGCTTATGCAATGTTTGTGCTCACAAATTGGCAAATGAGCACACACAGGTCTGAGTGCAGGTTCACAAGATCTATCAGCAATTTCAAGCACATATTACACAGCACAGCAGAGATGATGCAGAGCCTCTCAAACTTAGACACATGATTCAAAGGCTGACAGGATAGCTCATTCACAGCAAGAAGAGGGTCTCTCAGGTGAGCATGGGATGTTATTCAAAGCATCAAGGGTTCATCATGCCAGCCACAAGTTAAATACACACTTTCGGTATTTTTGACCTACCACGAGAATGTGTCAACGGGGTTTGCGGATATCTGGTTTTATCCGGGTTGTTGCTCGTGCTCGACCGGTAAATGAACACAACAGAGGGCAACAAAACTCACACACAATGCCACCTAATTGGCAGGGCTACACACACAGTGGTGCTGGTAGCTGCTAGGTAGAGATTACACAGCACAGCTGTGTCATGCACAGATTATGCAGCACAAGGTCAAGGTTGAAAGCAGCCACAGGGTATGCAAGGTTCACTGGGTCATACAACATATGCAGATAACACAAGGTATAGGTTGAGCACCACTGGCAATCAGCCAAGGCAAGGCAGCATCAGGGGCTGAGTTATGCTCAGGGTTGTTGGAGTCAACTAGCTCAGTTGATATCAACTCTGGGTTTGCGGCTACAGCTACTTGGCCTTCCAAGTTGTATCTCAAAACCTGCAGCTTCAGGGGCTAGCAAGGTGGTAGGTGGCTCACAAGGTCACACAAGGCAAAGGCAGATGAGATGAGCTGGCAACAACCTAGCTCAATAGGGTCTCAGTTTAAGCTCGGGGCAGATGACAACTAGGTTTTAAAGCACAGGCCTTGGGTTTGTGGCTACAGCTAACCTAGGCTAACCAGGCTGCACTCAAGCTCAACAGCTACAGGGGATGGAGCTGGTGCTTGTGAAGGTAAAGAATTTAATGCACAAATCACAAATCACAGATGCAAAAGATCAACAACAAATGAACAAGGTCAGCTTGGTTTCCACAGGCTATGCTCTTACAACTCAGATATAGATGGTTCACAGGTCATGCTCATAATGCACAGATGGTTCACAAGTATAGATGCTCATACAACTCAGCACAAAGTCACAGCATACTCAGCTAACATGTGTCCAATTCAAATACCGAGGAGCCACTCACATGAACATTATAGATAGCAGGGGCAGCAGAAGGTTGGCTCAGCTGCACCACAGACACCTGGTTTAGCCCAAATAGCACTGTGTTCTGCTCCTTATTGCTTTCCTTGCTTCAGCATCAGTGTAGCATGCACCTGCTGGCTCAACTGAGCTGGTCAGTACTCAGAAGTATGCAATTCCCAAACAAACAATGAAGATAGGGCTAAGATGCTCACTAAGTTACAGCTACAGATAAAAATGCAGATGATAAAAGTTACACTAACAGCTGATGTGCAATTATGATAACAAAGAAAAGTTTAACTAACAGCTGACTAACACTAAGGTGAGCTGACTAACAGCTGAAGATGCAAAATACTGAAGATGCAAACAGTTAAGCTAAGTTGAAAAAAATACACAACTAAGTTACTCTAAGACAGGGTAATGATGCAAGATGCAAAGGTTGTGAATGTAAGCTATGGATGATGTAAACAAGATTAAAAAGAAAAACTAGCAGATGTATGATGCAATAACAGATGGAATGACAGGTGCAGAGATGTAGATATACAGCTAAGATTAACACTAGCAGAAAAAAATATGAAGAAAAAGAAAAAAAAGAGCACTAGCAGCTAAGTTATACTAACACATGGCTAAAGATAACAATGCAAGGTGAGTATATACAGGGAGAAAATTCAGTGAAGTGCTAGCCAAGAATCAGCACAGCACACGCCAAGTCCCCGGCAACGGCGCCAAAAACTTGGTAGGCTTGGGAGGTGGTCTGATTTTGCCTACTTGTTATAAACCGCAAGTGCACGGTGTCTACAATGCAAAGACCGAGCAGCAACGGGTCGATCCACAGAGACTTGTGGTGTTATAGTTGATCTCTAGGCTTACTTAACTGATTTCTATGATATGTAACATAAATATGGGGCTTTTGGTGTCGATACACGACTGAGTTGGAGTTGTGACTCTAAACTAAGGTAAAAATGACTTGTAAACAAGTTGTTGAGTTACTAGGATGGCTGATTCCACCACCTGACCCTAAGCTAAGGCAATATCTACTCAATTTATGCTCTTGATTCCTTTCAGGGAAGGATAAAATGGAAGATGTATTATCTATTCTTGCTAACTCACTCCTAGTATAGCTTGTCTTCTTACAGTACAAACTATCACAAGTTAATTAGTTTCAACTCAATAATTCATTCATCCTAAGACATTAAAGCACTCCAAGAACACAAATATGAATAAGGATTAACTCAACATATGATCAGGGGTTTCATCAAACACCCTAGCTGATGGAATTAGAACATGATACAAACACAATACAAATTAAACTAGAGTGGTGCTCTGGCTAGCCCAGGCATACCTTCAAACCTCCACAGTTCCTCTATTTATACATGCAAAGAAAACCAAACCCTAAATTCACTTTAAAATAGAAATTAAATGAAAACCTCTCACCCATACTCTCTGCATCAGCCGTCTCTTCTATCAATTCGGCTATTGATTGATGTTTGGTGAAACCCTAGCTCTAGTTTTCTCTAAGTTAGCTTCTAGGGTTGGGAGAAGCTAAGAGAGAGAAAACTAGACCTAGAGAGGTGGAGCAGGCTCTGATGGAGAAGCTGTTGTGGGTGTGCGGGCTGTGGTGGGTATGGAGGTGGTGGTGATGGCTGCTGGTCGGGTGAAGGAGGTATGGGAGAGAGAGGTGAAGTTGCTCTGCAACTGTCAGGGGAAGAAAGAGAAGGAGAAGAAGAGAAATGGGGTGATGGTCGATGGTGTATGGGTATGGGTTGATTCGGTGTGGAGCAGGAGTGGCGAGAGATGATGCGCCAGTTGTAGCGACCGTCGGATGAGGAGTAGATGATCTGAACGGCTAAGGGAGAATCGGGTTGATTTGGTGTTGAGTGGGAGCAGCAATCTTCGATGCGCGTGGAAGCAGCGACCGTTGGATGTGGGAGATAGAAATCTCAACGACTCAGGGTGAACGGGCTCGGATCCGGGTCGCGGGTCTTGGATAGCTTGGGTCCATATCTTGTAAATGGTTTGCTCCTGATGCGCGCACGGGCTTTGGCTTTTTGTTCCATAGACGCTTGCCTCTAATTCTTCGCTCTTTTGGTTCCTCAATTTCTCCGAGATTTATTTATTACCTAAAAACACAAAATTAATTAATACAAATATTTATTCTTGAAAACAAAGAAAACACAGAATTTGGGATAATATCTGATTTCTGAACACAAAAGATGAGTTAAATGCCAATAAATAGGTGTATAAATATGCAATATTTGGCACTCATCATGATTCAAACATGTAATGAAAATAAATGCCTGTATTGTTGACAGAGCAGATAGTGGTCAGGCATGATATGCCTTGAGCCACTTTCCATTGATGACTGCTTCCAATTTGCCTCCGTCCACCTTAATGATCTTGTAGTAGCCAGTATTGTAAGCCTTGGTGAGTGTGTAAGGACCTTCCCATTTCGGTGAGAACTTTGGTGCGGACATGTCTTGTTGGATGTGTTTGGACGTTTTTTAAACCAAATCTCCCACTTTGAAAACACGTGATTTCACAGTTTTGTTGTATGCCCTGGAAATTCTATTCATGTATACCTGAGTGCGTTCTTCTGCTTTGCTTCTTCTGAAATCCAGAGTGTCTAACTCTGTTACTCTAGATTTAGAGGTTTCAGCTTCGTTCCAGTAGATCCCGGTTTGCCGCCGCAATCTCGGGCCGATGGGATTTTGATCTCTATTTTGGCAGAATTGCATCCGCTCCGTAAACAAGTAAGTATGGGGAAACTCCAATGGAGATTCTGGGTGATGTCCGGTATGCCCATAGCGCCATTGGGACGTTGGTGTGATCTCTCGAGCCCTTGACTTGACCACAATATCATCTACGTAGTCTTCTACTTGTTTATGCATCATGTCATGGAAGATTACCGTCATAGCACGTTGATACGTTGCGCCGGGCGTTCTTTAAACCGAATGGCATAACAAAGATAGTAAAAATTGCTAAGAGGGGTTCGGAAGGTCTGTCTTACTTGCATCGTGCTCATACATCCTTATCTCGATTGTAGCCGATGTAACCATCCATGAAGGAAAACATGCCGTGTCCGCTAGTGGCGTCTACTAACATGTCGATGTTAGGCGGGGAAAGTCGTCCTTGGGGAAGCACTTGTTCAAGTCTCGAAATCCACGCAGACCGACCCGTCCGTTTTTTCCTCTTTACTGGGACCACATTAGCTAACCAGTCGGATGATGAATAGGTCTGATGAAGCTTCGCAGCTAGTAACTTCTAAATTTCGTTCTTGATTTGTTCTTCTACCTCATGTCTGAATTGCCTCGGATGTAGTTGCAGGAAATCCCACAATACACCCCTCACTATATTTTGTTTAACTAATCCATTCAAAAGATAATAGATGAACAATTATGAATATTTATTAATAATTTTCTTAAAAATGTTTACACAAAGAAAATGGAATTACACTTAAGATCTTACAAACATTCGCTCTGTTTCTCTCTCCTAATGACTTGCTTTCCAATCCAAAAAGAAACCTCCCTCCAACAAATTCACTCATCCCTTTATATAGGGTAATACATAGTGAATGACAGCCTAAGCTGTCCTTTATTTTCGGGAATGTCTCGCGAAGTGTCGCAGCGCACAAATATTCGTATTCGCGACACTTCTTAACTTTCGCTAGATTTCATATCTTCCTATCGTCATCCAAAGGCGTCATTCATATTAATCTTCTCGCGACTTACTCGCAATGATGTTATCGGTTGCCTTTGCGAATTGTTGTTGTCGCGATATTCTGATCCTACATCTTGCCTCTTTTTTCTTGAATATTGCTTGAAGAGCGATCTTTAAGAAAAATACGTTGTTGTAATAGTCTCTGATTTTTATTGATGAAGGAACGAGCGAAAGAATACTCGGACTTGAAAAGTACGTACTTGCCTCTATTCTTTGGCGAAGTTCAAGTTTTTAGAAGTATGTATGAAATATCATTTCTTGCCTCATGGGTTATGGAAAATAATGGATCTCGCAATCTCTTCTCGCGAGTTAGGAAAATAATTGAATCTCATATGATAAGAAAATATGTTGTGCAATACCCGAATACTACATCTTCTCGCTCTCCTTATGTTTCCTTACGTTGTGCGATATCCGAATTCTTTGTCGCAACCGCTCATTTTCCATTAAAAATCTTCTTCAAAGATAGCTCCATGAATCTAGGAATGACCGTTTACACGTGTTTAAAACCATTCTTTTTACCGGTAAGACATTTAATGTTATCCGGTCATAACACTTTCTTGCCTATTTATAGGAGAGTCTTTTGTGAAGAACATTTCTTTCCTTCTATTTCATCTCCTTTATCGTCTCGAATCGTTCTTCTCGTTATTCTTCTTCACCATCGTCTTCATCATCCTTCGCTATTTCTTATTTGCTATCACTTCCATGGCATCCGTGTTTGTTAATCTTGCTAGATTCGATTGATTCTATGATTGATTGATTTTGTGATTAACTTCCCTTTTGAGATTATCTTATTCCTTTTAATCTTTTTCTCGCCATTTTTGTTTCAAAGAAGAACAAACCCATCACCAAGTTCACCGTGAAGAACCCCTTCTTTCTTTGGATTCACAAATAAACCAACTTCTCAACAAGAATCCACCTTGCCACCAAAGTCCTCTTCGCAAGCTAAACATACCGTTTCTAAAAGAAAGCCTCATGAGTGATAAGGTATTTTAAGAAGCATTTACCTTTTAATAACAACGTACTTGCCTCTCGTTTCTTACTTAATTTATCATTCACAGGATGACAAAACTATTGACAAAACTCCCAAAAGATCTCGCCACTCTAAACCCGTTACTCCCGATGTCCCTTTTCCCTCATTTACACCTTCTTCTCCCCGCTCGCGAAATCATCGCAGATAATCTTGTCGCAAGTGACAATATTCCGATGCCTCAACTCCTCATAGATCAAGTTCCTCATAATAGTCCTACTACAAATGAACTTACTCCTTCTCCTACCATCAATGTCCCCGTCATTCCTCCCATCACTACCTTTCCCGAAATCTCCTCTTCTCATGATGTTCCTTTGGCGAAGAATGATTCGTCTCTTCCTTCTTTGCCCGAGCAAATCCCTCTTACCGCAGAAAATTTGGAAGGAATAGACGTGGCTTTCAAAGTTCTCTGACCTTGTGAATGATGCCAAAAAGACTTCGTCGATCCCGCTCAAGTTCGATGTCCGCGAGATTTTAAGTAAACATCTCTGGTTCCGATAGATCTCGCAAGCATCCTTAGTTCAAGAAATTAATGTACCGAAAAATGATCTTCAAGCTATGATCGCTAAATGCAATAATCTCCATCTTGAAAATCAAAATTTCACAACCTCTCACTAGATCGTGATAATCTTCGCAAGAAGAATGAAGAGTTAAAAGGTAAACTCTTTCCCCTTAAGCCCCCCCCCCCCCCTTTTTTTTTTTTTTTTTTTTACAACTTAAATTCTTGTTCGCCCTTCAAGCTCTAAACCGTAAAACGAATAATGGAGATATATCGCTTGGAATCAATTGTTGAAGAGGTTCGAGTTGAAAGAGACGCTTGGATGGAGCAATATAACTTCTTAAATAATCTTCATACATATGTTGTTGATCAAATAGATAATTTGTCTAAAGAAAACTTTGATTTAGCTCAAGAAAGCAAGATTCATTAAGTAAAGACTTATCTCGCCTTTCTTACTCTTTGACTAAGGCTAATTTGGAGTTGGAAACTTTATCGATGAGAATGGGACTCTTTCTCAGAGAAGCGATCTCTCGCTAAACAAGGTCGCGACTTATTCGCAAGAATATGATGCTTGTCAAAAATTACGTGAAGAACAAGAACAATTTATTCATACTTTGAAAAACCAACTTGAAGAAATTATCGCCGAGAGAGATAAACTTATTCAGTGGTAGAATAACCTTGAGTCTAAAAGCAAACCAATTCAAGGATCAATGTTCCAAATTAGAAAATCCAACTCTACCCTTGTGATCGAGAATTCCATACTTGTTTCGAATGAAAAAGCTTGCGAGCTCGATTGAAAGGCCTAGTTGGAGATACATTTGATGATGCCATGGACTGTTTGGGGAATAATTTTGCAGCTTTTAATTCAAGATCTTACTTCTCGTAAGGAAGGTAGTCATATTATTTGACTATCTTAATACATTAATTTATTTCCAAAAATCTTTAATTATCCCTAAAATTCCAAAAATATTCCGTAAAAGCTTTCTTTAATCTTGTGCACTTGTTATGCAGACTCGAGAAAAGCTTCGCTCGTTATCTCCACCTCGATCGATTATTCTAAGATTCGCAAAGAAAATGGGTTACTCGCCGCTTCTCTTGCTCGTTCTCGCGACCGTGCGTAACTAAGATTTGATTATATGTCTTATCAGTAAAGACATAGATAGCAAGAATCGTCAAAAGGCGTTGCTTCACAATTCCCCTCAAAGTCAAGTCCTTGTGAATGAGATTTTATTGTCTAAGTCCCTTGATCCTATTCATGTTGATCCTTTGGAAGTAAGTGATGATGAAGTCCCCGATTCTCCCGATAGTGATTATGACTATGAAAGCGGCGAAGATATCGCTAATATTGAAGTTGTCAACAAAGATCCGATGAAAAAATTTCTCGATGAAAATCCACCACCTGGCGAAAATGAAGGTGAAAACATTTCGATGAAAAACGGAAATTCTTTGAAAACATTTCGATGAAAATCCACCAACCGTGAAGGTGAAGCCGATAAAGGCAATGAAAGATCTCGACCATCCTCTATGGTTGATAATATTGATGTAGAGAATTAAACTTTCTTTGTAATTTGTCAAAACTTCTTTTTGTTTGTAAGGATTAAGTCTTTGATCGAGTAATCCCCTTATTTTCTCCCTTTTCCTTATTTAAGGTGTTTGAACATAATCTCGCGAGCATGTTCGCTTATTGAATCTTTTATTAAGTAAAACCATCCCAATTAGGAATTTCACTTTATTTCTTCTCATTGCGACAAGATCGCAGGCCGCCTTTACATTTTCATGTAATGACCCATTGACCTTGCCTTATCATCTTTGATGGTCTTCTAAGTTTGACCTTCCTATTTAAAGGTCTTACTCGCCACCTTTATTGCGACAAGGTCGCAGGACGTCTTTACACTTGCATGTAAAAACCCATTGACCTTGTCTTATCATTTTTCAAGTATTTTTGCCTCTCGCAGATATTTTGCTTGCGACAATATGACAGCCTAAATTTTCTTGCGAAAGTAAAGCCCCATGACATTTGTCGCCTTGCGACGAAATCGCAGGACGACGTCTTTACACTTGCATGTAAGGACCCATTGATCTCGCCTTACCCTCGCGTTAGTATTATTGCCTCTCGCAGATCATTGCACAAATATGACAAGCCTAAGTTTCCTTGCGAAAACAAAGCCTCGTGACATTTGCGTCTTTGGCACTTATCAGCCTCCCTAATGGAGGGTGCCGCCCTTATCATCTCCCCGGTTGCCCTTCAAGGAGGCGTACATCGGCCATACAAGGCTAGCTCCTCCCATCCGGTCTTAACAACAACCAGCTTGTTTTCGCAGCCTCTTATCCCTTATACCTATAGAGTTTATGGTTACAAGGCTGCACCCTAAGTGGAGTTTTCTTCGGGCCGAGTGCAAGATGCGCCAAGACTTGTCAAGAGTGGTAAGGAAGTTCCATGCTCCCCGCACTCTTGACTCAACCGGGTACCTCGGCGCCTTGATCATACGCCGACTCCTTGAAAGAGACCCTGGTCGCCCAACCAGGGTATAACCTACATATATAGTTGGGAATCCAAGGTACCTCTTCCGGATAGGCTTTCATGGGCCCCAAATCTGCATGACCCAGTTCCAGTGGGCGGTGTAACCTTTTCCCCGAGCCATGTTAAGAGATACCCCTTATATGACGCACTTTAGGTCTTACATTTGCCTCTTACGAAGTATAATTCGCGAACTAGGTGTACGCCATAAAGGTTCGTCCCATTCATTCAATCATGTTTATTCATTCATTCATTCGTTATTTCTTGCCATTCTCGCTCGCGAGACATTCGCCGATATCTTGGTCTGTATTTTATTGAATTTTGCAAATATCTTGCATTAAAGTACTTCATCTAACCCATTTTTACGGGTAGTATTTCTTTAGATATAACTGCTCCACGGCCCGCCTAATCTTTGTCCCATATCTTTGCCTTCGTGGATCCATCAATCTATAAGCCCCCGTACCAACTACTTCTTTGATAATATAAGGTCCATCCCATTTTCTCGCCAACTTGCCTCCATTTTCTCGCTGATATATTGGTGTCTCTCGCAGTACCAAGTCTCCCGGTTGAAATTCACGTATCTTCACACGCTTGTTATATTCTCTCGCGCCTTCGTTGATAATTCTCCATGTGTCGTAACGCCTTCTCCCTTTTTCTTCTAATTGGTCCAACTTGATTAGAATGTTACCGCACTAAGATTTTTCTCCCAAACTTCTTTCTTAGTTGTTGGGATCATAACTTCGTTGGGAGCACAGCCTTCAACTCCATATGTTAAGCAAAAGGTGACATTCAAAGTAGCTTCTCTTCTCGGTTGTATTGTATGCCCATACCGCACCGGGTACTTGTTCGCACCATCCTCTATTGTGTCCTTCTAACTTCTTCTTCAATATATCCGCGATTGTTTTATTTGTTGCCTCCGCCTCGACCGTTAGCTTCATGGATATAGTGGAGTCGATTTCCCACATTTTATTTGAAATGCATTAAGTAACAACTCTATGTTTTGCCCTTCAAATTGTTTCCCATTATCGATACCAATCGCATGGGATCCCAAATCTGCATATAATATTCTCGAATATGAAAGTAAAAACGTCTTTGTCGCGAATGTGTTGTACCGCTTTCACTTCGCCCATTTGGTGAAATAATCCGTTGCGACAATTAAGTATCTTCTCCGCCCTGTTCTCGGTAAAAAAGGTCCCACAATATCTAGACCCCACTTTCCAAAAGGCCACACACTTGTAGAAGAATTTAATGGTGCCCTGTGCATGTATTTTCTTCCCATGCCTTTGACAATCTTCGCAGCAGCCTTGACATTGCTCTCGTCTTCATGCATATATGGATAATATCCTTGCATTTTTGCTTTATATGCTAGAGATCTTCCACCGCTATGATTTCCAAAGATTCCACTATGCAACATCTTCAATATGATTTCTCCCTCTTCCTCGTTAAGCATCGAAGTGAAGGTCCATCAAAAGATCGTCGATAAAGTACACCATCTCTTAATTCATAATTGCTGCACGGCTTTTCAATTTGTGTGCTTCTAATCTATTTCTTGGGACCTTCACTTTCATCAGGTAAGCGTGAAGTTCTGTTCTCCAATCTTTATCGCGACATTGTGGTATGTCTTCTACTAACATTGCATCCGCTTCTTGTTCTTCTTCTTTATTGATTGATGGTGCCAAAAGTGTTTGTATTTTGATATTCCTCGCAGTGGGGTCTGTCATCATACTTGATATAAAGGCAAAAGCATCTGCGAGTCTGTTATTTCTCCTTGATATATGCCTCCACCTCATTTTTGGTATCTGTGCTGACAATTCTTCGACAAGCTTTCTCGTATTTTTTGCAAAGATGGCTCATTCGTAGCGTATTTTCGTTATCCGGCGAATTGCTAATTGCGAATCACCGGTAATCCTCACATTTTCTAACTTCATTTCTATTGCGAATCGCAGAGCATGTATTATAGCTTCATACTCCGTTTCATTATTGGTGGATTCAAACTCCAATCTAAAAGAGAAAGCTAATTTATTGCCTTTTGGCGAAATCACAACAATTCCCACTCCATTACCTTCTCCATTTGATGATCCGTCTACCAATATTTCCCACCTATCTCGGTTCAGCTTAACAAATCATTTGGGTCTCCATGCTCTTCTTCTACATCCATCATTTCATCCACCGCTTCATCTTCTTCCAAAGGAAATTTCGCCAAAAAAGTCTGCGACTACCCGTGACTTGGTTGAGGATAATATTTCATATTTGAGTTTATAATGGCTTATTTGGGCATTCCACCTTTCTACTCTTCCCGATCTTTTTGAATTTTTCATTACCGATTCGATTGGTACTTTTGTTACCACCGACAAGATGTGCTTGAAAATATATGCGAAGCTTAAATGTTGCATAGACTAACGCCAGATTAGTTTTTCAATCTTTGAATAATTCCTTTTCGCGGCATTAAAAGTCTTACCGATATAGTAAATCGGTTTTTCTACTCCAGCGTCTATTATTCAGCAATATCGCGCTTAACGCTGTGACGTTGTCGCAAGATATACCAACAATTCCTCTCCCCGGCTCGCTTTTTGCATAATGGATACTTCCATTAGATGTTCTTTAATTCCCCGTAAAGCCTTTTCACATTCGTCTCATCCATTTAAACTTCGATCCCTTTTTCAGATGCCGAAAAAATGTTTACACTTATCGATGACCGCGAAATGAATCTTCCTAGTGATGCTAATAATCCATTTAGCTTTTGAACATCCTTTATTGTCGCAGTGTTGGCATATCGCGAATCGCTTTCACTTTCTCCGGGTCGACTTGTATTCCTTCCTTTGATACTATATAACCCAAAAATTTTCCCGATGCCACTCCGAAGGTACATTTTTCCCGGATTTACTTTGATGTTGAATCGCCTCATCTCTGCTCAAAGATTTCTCTCGAGATCTTGTACATGGTTTTCTCGCTTTCTTACTTTTTACGAGCATATCATCTACGTATACTTCCGTTGTTTTATGTATCCATTCTGCGAACACTTCTTCTACCATTCTTTGGTATGTTGCTCCAAAGATTTCGTAAACCAAACGGCATTTTTGTATAACAATATAACCCTCTTGGAGCGAAAAAAAGATGCTCTTGGTCTTCCTCGGCGAGAGGAATCTGGTTGTAACCTTTATACCCGTCCGTAGAGATGATATTCTTTCATTTCCCCGTCGCCGATTCAACTAGTTGTGGGATATCTGGCAATGGAAAACTATCTTTAGGACAAGCTTTGTTTAAATCAGTGAAATCTATGCAAATTCTTATCCCCTTTTTCTTCTTTGGGACTATAACCATATTTGCTATCCATTCAGGATACTTTGCTGGCCTGATGATTCCAGCATCTAGCATTTTCTGCAATTCTTCTTCTATTTGGGGGTGATAAGCTGTTGTGATTTTTCTAATTCTCTGCTTGAACGGCTTCACCTTTTTATCTATTTCAGTTTGTGACAAGCTATCGATGGATCTATACTGCATATCATCCATGTTCCACGCGAAGATATCCTTATAGTCTCGCAAAGAACTCTACAGTCCTTTTTCCTCATCCGCTTCCATACTAGTCCCAATCTTCAACATTTTGGGCTCTTCATTAGTTCCGACATTCACTTCTTTCGCTTTGCTCGCCGCGACGTAACTAGCTTGCGATTCTCCCATAGGGGTTGGTCCTTTCAACTCTTTCGCGAGTTCATTTTCTTCTCCCGAAATTTCGCTAGGTATCCCTTTTCCTTCCTTTGCTCTTATCATGTAAACTCTAAATTCTTCTTCTTTTTAGTCGCTTTCGCCAGCTTTTCTGCGATACTTTCGCTTCTTTGCTTGCTCTTCATGATATTTTATTTCAATTTGATAACATATTCTTCCTTTATCCACATCTCCTTTAATCTCGCCGATTCCAGTTGGTGTGGGAAATTTAATACATTGATGAAATGTTGATGCTATCTTTTATTGCATGTACCCATGGTCTCCCTAGCAATACGTTGTATGGCGATTCCATATCTACTACACACAGGGTTACTCGTGTCTCGATGTCTCCCAACAGAATTCGTATTTTTATTTCTCCTTTAACCTTTGTTATGGATTTACCAAAACCGTGAATATTGTAAGCCGTGGAAATCATCTCTTCATCTTTATATCCCATTTTCTTGCAAGCATGATAAAACATGATATTCACCAAGCTTCCTGTATCAATTAAAGTTCTATTTACCGTCCATGTTCTCGTTGCCTTTGCTAATTCTTCTCCTTCGCACGCGTTTATTGTGATTACCAATGGAGATGTGTGATTCAAATTTTCTTTAGATATTTCTGCTGCTGTGAATGTTATCCTTTGCTTTTTCCATTCTTCTAAAGGCAACGTCACCTCTCTATCTGTGATTTTCTTTCCTTCAAAATCCCGCTTGTGTATTCTTCCTTTGATATTTTCATGAAACTCATCAATCATTGTCTTTGTGTCCAAACCTGCACTCCATATCTTTCTCCTTTGTCTCATCTAATTTAACATTTTCTTTTTCTTTCATTTTCTTGATTTGAATGATTCTCGATTGCCTTCTTTCTTTCTTGATCCCTGTTTTAGCGCCAATATGTAGTTACGTGAAATCCCACAATACACCCCTCACTATATTTTGTATAACTAATGATGAGTGCCAAATAGTGCATATTTATACACCTTTTTATTGGCATTTTACTCATCTTTTGCGCTTAGAAATCAGATATTATCCCATATTCTGTGTTTTCCTTGTTTTCAAGAATAAATATTTGTATTAATTAATTTTGTGTTTTTAGGTAATAAATAAAGCTCGGAGAAACTGAGGAGCCAAAAGAGCGAAGACTCAGAGGCAAGTGTCTATGGAGCAGATAGCCAAAGCCCACGCGCGAATCAGTTGCAACCCAACAAGTAGCAACTCATCTACAAGACATGGGCTTGAGCTAGACCTGACCCGCGACCCGGATCCGAGCCCATCCATCCCCGACCGTTCAGATCTTCCCCAGTCGCATCCAACGGTCGCTGCCTCCATTCCATCAAAGACCGATGCTCCCGTTTCACACCAGATCGCTCCAAAACCGCTTACCATCCTCGACCGTTCAGATCGTAGCCGCCTCATCCAACGCTCGCTCGGCCTGTCGCATCGTCCGTTGATGTTCGTGCCTCACAGCAAAATTACCTACCCTATACCCTCGATCGACCATACCCATTCTCTTCTTCCTTTTCTCTTTCATCTCTGCAGAACCCATCCCTCACCTCAACCACCATCTCCTTCCCCGACGAGCAAAGCTCCGCTTTTCTCCTCCCTCTCCCTGACACAACAACCACCACACCACCTCCATCACCCAGCTACTTCTTTCCGCCACTCTAGGTTCACCCATCTCCATCTTAGCTTCTCTCATAACCTAGAAGCTAGGGTTTAGATGATTGAACTTAGGTTTCTCCAACAACCTAGCAGAGAGCTCTGAAGACGATTAGACAAGAAAGGAGTGCGTTTCAGAGTATGGGTGCGATTGTTTTTGCTTATTTTATCTTTAATTTCAATTTTGAGAATTAGGGTTAGGTATTTTGGTTGCATGTATAAATAGAAGCTGTGGAAGATGATTTTGGACACGCCTGGATTAGCCAGAGTGTCAATTAGGTTTAATTTTGTTCTTTGTTATTTTAATTTGATGTTTTAATTTAGTGTTAGGGTTTCAATGAAACCCTGATTCCAATTTGTGCTTAAACTCTGTTGGAGTGATCTTGTATGCTTAATATTATCAATTGTCTTCAATTACAAATACCCAATGCTTCTTTCACATTGTATACCAACGCCATGGATACACTGTAGTCAGGTCATAAATGTGTTGAGTGTATTGCAGCTCAACCTTAGATATAAATGCTAATTCCTTTGATTAGTTATACTTGATTAGATAACTAATGCTCTGGGTTAGTACCCTTAGCTGGTAATTGAAGTTTTACATGGAGAAACCCCTTAGATAGGTGGTGGGTTTGACACCCCCGCCCTTATCGGTCACTGGGGCAAGAATGCCTCAACTCAGTGAGCACACAAGAGGAGTTAGAGGTGAATTTGAATACCTTAGCAACCTTTTTGTCACTGTTTATACCTTAGTTTAGGTTTATCTCATTACAGCTCAGCCGTATCGGCAAAACATCTTATTTACCACCTGTTTGTCACAATGTCACTGGGATTCAGTTGAAGAAAGCCTTAGATCACCTTAGAGCACCACAAGTCCTTGTGGGATCGACCCGTACTTGCCGCGTCTCCAATAGACGCCGTGCACTTACGGTATAACCCGTAGGCCATATAATTCATCACTTTCCGGGCCTACCAAGTTTTTGGCGCCGTTGCCGGGGACTTGGCGCGTGCCTTGCTGATTCATTGGCTCGCTTCACTGTTTTTCAATCATCCCTGTATATACATGTTTTGTTTTGTTTCTTGTAACTCTTTGAATATTATAACTTTGCATCTATCATCTCAAGATATCATCTCAAAGATATCATCGCATTGGTATAACTTAGCATTGGTATAACTCAAAGATTTTTAACTTGCATCTCAAAGATATCATTTGTAGCTTAGTGTTAGTGTAACTTATTTTGTTTAATCCATTGCATAGTTAATCCATACTTCTCTTCCCGCATTTTGTAGTTTATTACAACTATACATCTTGCATCTTAGTGTCATTAGTGACTTTTGTTCCCCTGTGTCGGTCCAAGTTCATCTCAAATTTGGTCATCTGCCGGTGCAAGGAAAAGCTTGAACCTTGCAATCGAGCTATAACTTGCAAGGAAAAGCTAGTCATTAGTGATATGCATCTTCTCCGCTATAACTTGCACCTTCTCCGGGACTGATATTTATTTGCTGAGTAAACAGTGTACCGTCGTTGTACTGTGAGCACCCGAGCCAACCCCTGTGGTGAGACAAGGAGCCGAGCACCGCCTTTGTGCTAAAACAAGTTAGTATCATTCTCTAACTATGCTCGTGATTGATGAATGTATGGGCGACAATCCATGAATGCATGCTAAACATATTTGGTAGTGATAACCCATGTTAGGCTAGCATCTACACTCGAGTTGTATGAATATAACAAATTGTATGAGCTTGACTCGAGGTAATCATTCACATGAGTTATATGAGTTTGTTTGCGCACCCTAATGTAACCTCGTTGAGCCTGGTGATAGACCGTGAATTTGTGTAACATGTTGAGCCAACCCGAGCATGACCTCGTGATTGTGTGCAACCCGTGCATGACCCTGTGACAACCTATTTTGCATACCTTGGCTTCAATGCATGAAACCTAGCTATCTTCCCAACATTGCTCAACCCTGTAACCACCGAAACTTTTTGTTCTTGAGTACCGTGACTTGTAGGTAACCCATGATCACCATCCTCGGCTCCATTCTTGTGTCTTTTGTGACTTGTAGCCATCCTCACTCCATCCCTGAGAAGTGTGAGCTTGAGCAACAACCCAGTCTTGTTTGTCTTGCTCTCGTGGCCGAGCCGCACTTAGAGTCGTCTTTGTGAGTTGCTCTAAATTGTCCTGTGCTGTGAATGAGTTTCTTGTGTTGTGTTCAAGTTTGGGAAATTGGGTCATTTCTTTTATGAGTTTGTGTTTCTCTTGTGCTTGGCCTGACCAACCCGCACATAGCTTACCAAGCCGTGTCTCAAAGACATAACCAAGGCACACACACCAAGCTCACACAACTGAGCTGCAAAAACCTAAACTGAGAACTGGGTTTTGAAAAACCAAACATAAACCCACACACACTGGGCCATCAACCTAAGCTGCAAAACAACTGAGCCCACAAAAACTCAAACTGGGCTAACTGAAACTGGGCAACTCACTGAGCTGCTGAGCTTCATAAGCTAAAGCCCACAACCACCAAGCCATACTGCTGGGCTGACTGACCACACCAGTTGGGCTATACATTTTTCAGCCTAATCTGGGCTGTGGCCAAACTGGGCCAGACCATCTAGGCAGAACCCAAACATGGGCTGTAAAATAAATCAGCCCACTTAAACCAAGCTGCTGGGCTGTGCACTTTCAACTGAAGCCCAACTGCTGGGCTGAGCTTTCTCACTAGGCTGCACATGTTAACCTAACTTGGGCTTACACCAAAACTCAGCCCAACTCAATTCATTTTTGGGCTATACTTTTTCAAACACAACCTGGACTGTGCACACAACTGGGCTGTGCAGTTTCACAAAACCTGGGCTTCCCACATAAACCAAAGCTCCCAACAAAACCAAATGAATCCCATTGAAACCAAATCCCAATAAACCAAATCCAAAGCCCAATAAACCAAATTCCCACATAAACCAAAGCCCATTTTCATGTTATATTTGTTAATGTTTGTACATATTTTCTATTGGGTTGACCCTCAACTCTTTAGACTGTTAGTAAATTTTTGTAGGACTTGTTAATTTTTTCTTTCTTGAATCGGTTGAGTCTTCTTGTGCATTTTTTTTTGTGCTAATCCGATATAATCACCACTGAGAATGTTGGATTTTGCCTTGACGAATGAAGCTCAACCTTGCTCCCGCCGACATCCGGTAATCTCTTCCCTTTTCTCTTATCAGCATAGTTCTCTCGGTATGTGACTGTTTAAATTTTTTCTATGAAGACACATTGAGGACAATGTTTGATTTAGGTTTGGGGGTGCATTTGCATATTTTTGCATTTAGAGTTTTTAGTCTTTTATTTTACCTTTTATTTTCATCTTAAAAAAAAAAATAAATAAATAAATAAAAAAATTCAAAAAATTCAAAAACTTTTTGCAAATAAAAACCTCCAACTTTTAGAGATTTTAGAGTCACTAGCATGCTTTTAGCTATGTTTACATAGAGAATCTGACCGAAATAACAGAACTTGGAAGTACCGGAGAACGCAATCGGGTTCCTTAGTTGATTAGAGCGTTAAAGTTGGATTTAACCATCTGGGAGGGCGAATTAGGTCTTTGTTTAGATATTCGGTAGTAGAATTGTGATCACCCATAGTGGAGACTACCCAATTTACATCAAGTGAGGCACCAACCTTCAAATTTTTGCAACTTTCTAGAAAAGTCATGTTAGAGTGTGTGTCACCTTACGTAAATTAGGGTAGGAATGGTGAGCTACCCAACTTCGCACCAATTTCAGCACTACTTTTGATCTCTTGAGTGCTAGTTTTTGTCAATCATGAGGGTGACGTCTAAAGATGAAAACTCCTTCTAAATACCGATTTGTAGTTAGCATCATTCTCTCTCTCAATCAGCAAGACCCATAGAAACACATCATCGTCGCCAGAACCTGGAGCGAGAATCGAATATTGAAAGAAAAATTGATATAGTCCAAGGTTTATGTGCAACAAAGAAAAGAAAATAAGATGAGAATTAATAAAATTTATAAAATCAAGACAATACAAGTTGTGGGAAAATTGAGTGATAAAATCCTTTGTCCATGGAGTTAGTTGTGTCATTACTTGTATTTTTATTTTCACTTATTAAAAAAAAAAAAAAAAAAAAAAAGATTGTAGTTTATTTTCTTATTTTTGCTACCACCATGGTAAAGAAGAATTTAAAAAGAAAAATCCAAACAACAAGGAATTTGAGTAGAAAAGTTAAAAAATTGTCAAGTTTTGTGAAGTTTAGAAGTTCGTCATCAACAATTGAAGACCGAAGACCGAAGATTGAAGACGTTTCTATGGTTTCTTATGAGAGAGTGATATTAATTGCCGATCGGGTGAGAAGTGAGTGAGTACTCCCACCCCTTACTAATGGTTGATTTTCCTTCTTAGAGATCATTAGAAAAAGATTCTTTTTGTCCACACTTTTGTGGAGTCTCCATTTTATTTCGGAAGGTTATCCTTCTTACCTACAACGTGTGCAGATTTCTCTCTTTACTCCGCTGCACACATGAGAGACTAAAAAAGCGATCTTTTTGAGTGCAATTATCATAAAACCCTAATGGTGAGGCAGAAGTCGAGGCTTATGATCACAATCGAATCCGAGTTCTTTCATATGGTATGGTTATTTCTCGCATTCAAGACTTAAGGATGAGAATGCGTTCTTCGATAGTTCTAACTTCGTTACTAGCATGCGTAAACTCTATGTCCTCATAGCTTCTTGGAGGCTTGAGAATCTTTTACACTCGAAGTTGGAGAAGGTTTTGTGGGTACACCTCTTGTAAACCCTCACGAGACTACAACTCGTCCACTAGGGACACCTAGGGGTTTAAAGGCTTAGTGCATACGCTAAATGCATTCGAGAGACCTACGACGATTGGTATAGTTAGGATTTCTTCATTTCTGTTTCACTTGAGGACAAGTAAAATTCAGGTTTGGGGTATTTGATGAGTGCCAAATAGTGCATATTTATACACCTTTTTATTGGCATTTTACTCATCTTTTGCGCTTAGAAATCAGATATTATCCCATATTCTGTGTTTTCCTTGTTTTCAAGAATAAATATTTGTATTAATTAATTTTGTGTTTTTAGGTAATAAATAAAGCTCGGAGAAACTGAGGAGACAAAAGAGCGAAGACTCAGAGGCAAGTGTCTATGGAGCGAGATAGCCAAAGTTCACGCGGAATCGGTTGCAACCCAACAAGTAGCAACTCATCTACAAGACATGGGATTGAGCTAGACCCGACCCGCGACCGGATCCGAGCCCATCCATCCCCGACCGTTCGATCTTCCCTGGGCCGCATCCAACGGTCGGGCCGCCTCCATTCCATCAAAGACCGATGCTCCCGTTTCACACCAGATCGCTCCAAAACCGCTTACCATCCTCGACCGTTCAGATCGTAGCCGCCTCATCCAACGCCGCTCGGCCCTGTCGCATCGTCAGTTGATGTTCGTGCCTCACAGCAAAATTACCTACCCTATACCCTCGTCGACCATACCCATTCTCTTCTTCCTTTTTCTTTCATCTCTCGCAGAACCCATCCTCACCTCAACCACCATCTCCTTCCCCCCGACACGAGCAAAGCTCCTTTTTCTCCTCCTCTCCCCGACACAACAACCACCACACCACCTCCATCACCCAGCCTACTTCTTTCCGCCACTCTAGGTTCACCCATCTCCATCTTAGCTTCTCTCATAACCTAGAAGCTAGGGTTTAGATGATTGAACTTAGGGTTTCTCCAACAACCCTAGCAGAGAGCTCTGAAGACGATTAGACAAGAAAGGAGTGCGTTTGAGTATGGGTGCGATTGTTTTTGCTTTGTAGGATCATAATATCGCAACATACAGGGCTCATGGGTTAATAAACAACGATGTCGCGAGGCAGTCGCAGAGAGCTAAAATAAACGACGCAATGAATAACGACAAGCAAAACATAAAGGAGACGTAAAACTTGGCGAGGGTTAAGGAGTGTCGCGAGAACGAATGTTTGTGCACTTGCGACACTTCGCGGGACATTCCCGAAAATAAAGGATAGCATAGCTGTCATCCACTATGTATTACCCTATATAAAGGGCTAAATGAGTCTGTTGAAAGGGGGGATCTCTTGGAAGTTGTTAGGCAAATCATTAGGAGAGAGAAAGTTTAAGAGAGTATTAATTTCTAAGTGTAATTCTATTTCTTTGTGTAAACCATTCATGAATTCAATCAATAAATACTCTTGATCTTACATCTTTCAATGGACTAATTAAGCAAAATCGAGTAAGGGGTGTAGTGTGGGAAATCCTGCTACTACATATGCGCTAGAAACAGGGAAGAGCAGGATTGACGCAGCAGTCGAAAGGAATTTGGATTAATAGAGAAAAGATTTGGAGTGATACTCAAGAATTCAGTGAAAAAGAAAAATGGCTAGAAGAAGAAATGTACAAGGGCAACCAACGATTGTAAGAAGAAGTGGGAGACTTGCTGGAGAAAGGAGGAATGAAACAGGAGAATCATCAAGGATGAATATGAGAAATGATGGAGAAGGTCAAAACCAGCCACCAATCTCCCCAGTAGCAAACGCGGCTGTGGATTATGATAGAGTGAGTGTACATACATGGAGGTCTGATTCTCAAGACGAGAGAGAAGAGGAGCAAAAGTGGTGGTGAACAATGGACAAGGAGAGCAAGGGATGAATGGAGAAATGAATCCAGGAAACGAAGAAATGGCAGCGTTAGAAAGATTGAGACAAACAATACACGAAGAGAGACGATTAGAAGCAGAGGAGCGAGCAAACTTGACAAGACAAAATCATGAATTGAGGATGGAAAATATGAGATTGCAAAGTAGGAGATCTAGAAGTAGCGTGAGATCAAGTTCTAGATCGAACAGAGAAGAAAGAAGGAGAGTTTTACCAACAGAAAGTACCGAGGAAGAAACACAAAATCCGAATACAGAGCATGGCGAGAGAACTGGGGAAATAGAAGATCGTTATATTCCCCAGCCCGAAAATCTTCAAGATGAGCGGAATAGGGAAAATCAAGGAAATATGCAACTCCAAGAACTGAATAACCCAGCTGCTGAGGGGAGAATAATCTTGCACGGGAGAGAAGAATTGAGAAGAAACCGAGAGATCGAGGATGACATTGAGAGACACTACATTGAACAAGCGCGACTAGCTCGCGAAAGAGAAAGAATAAGAGCAGAAATGGAAAATCAAGAGATGGAAGAAGCAATCCGGCAGAATAACCATGACAACCGCGAGAGAAGGAGGGAACAAAATCGTACCAATAGAAATATTAACGAAGAATATGAGAGGGTGCAGATGATGAGAGCTGAGAGGCAACCAAGAAGAGAGAACAACCGATATAATGGTGTGCGAATTGACGAAAGAAACGAAGAAGAGCATCGCGAGGAAAGAAGAGGAGAAAATAACGAGCAGGAAGGTCAAAATAGGCACGAGCGAAGAAGGAGAGAGGCAGAGCTAAAAAGACCAGTAGAATCAAATTCTGAGGCAAATGAACAAATCTTAAGAGAACTGGCTGAAATGAGAGGATTACTGAATAATAGAAGGGAAGGAGGAAGGAGACAGTTAGACGAAGCCATCGCAGAAGCCGCGAAGAATCCCTTCACACTAGAAGTACAGATGGGAGGAATACCTCCTAAGTGCAATCTACCTGCATTAACCAACATCTTTGATGGAACAACCTGTGCGATACAACATATTAAGGCTTATATGAGATGTATGTTACAATGGGAGAATCATGATGCCATATTGTGCAAATATTTCGCGTCAAGCTTAATAGGAGAAGCACTAAAGTGGTTTGAAGGTCTGCCAAGGAACACAATCACATCATTTAACCATTTACAAGCCACATTCCTGGGAGCATACATAAGTAATAACACTTCGCGACCAGGTATTGAAGATGTATTCGGGTTGAAACAAAGGGTTGGCGAGAGCTTAAGGCAGTTGACAGTAAGATGGAGGACCATGTGTAGCGAAATGGCAGGACGGGTTGAGGAGAGATATCTCATACTCTCATTTGTGAATGCTCTCTTCGCGACTAACTTGTTATACATTCAAATTTTTAGAATCAAAAATACAATCACGATGGCAGAACTGCGAGAATTACAGGAAGAATATATTGCCTTAGAAGAAAGACAAAATGAAATGAATTCTTACCCAGTCGCGAACACAAACTCGAATGCTGCGAACGCAAGCTTGTTACCTCAATTCATAAATACAGTGGCGAGCACTTCGCAAGGACAGCAAGCAAGGAAAGCTGATGAGGGACAACAGAAGATAGTAGCTATGGGAAGCCACGATCAAGAAGAGTTTGAACGTGAAAGGAACTACTACAACCGTAATGTAAAGAATAATAAGATTCAGAGGCTAGATCATGTGCAAGAAACTTATGGTGGACGAAGGCAAAATAACCGTGGAGGGCAGAGAAATCACAGAATAATATGGGAGCAGATTAAGATGCCTCCACTGAATGCTAGCGTTGAAAAGATCTCGGGAAGCTATACTTGTGATGGAAAATGTACCAAAGACCTTGGAACGTTGGAATGGAACCACCGCCGGGCGATAGAAGTCATGAGTTTTGTTCTTACCATCGCTTCCATGGGCATCAAACAAACGATTGTAGAAACATAAAGAGAATTATTCTCGGGATGATTGATCGGGAAGTGAATCACTTTCTAAAGGGAGAAGAAACAGTCGACATTACCACCACCACCAGAGATGCAATGTAATGTGTCGGTGAAAGGAAAGGAAACATTTGTGATAGAAGTAGGAACAAAAGCTAAGAATTTGAACTGCAACTCTATCGTCCACTCCTATCGCACCATCGAAGATTTTCATGACAACGTGCTAAGTAGAGTCTTTGCGAGAGATGCTAATGATAAAGAAATAATGAGTCTGGCGAGAACGACGCAGTTAGAAAAGTGGCAGCTGAAGACTATTTCTTTCTCTGCAGATGA
Source organism: Papaver armeniacum (assembly GCA_023531295.1). Lineage (NCBI taxonomy): Eukaryota > Viridiplantae > Streptophyta > Magnoliopsida > Ranunculales > Papaveraceae > Papaver > Papaver armeniacum. The sequence continues at coordinate 1,175,604 of JAJJWW010008436.1, forward strand.
AGTACCAAAAGGAAGAGAAACACACGATAGCCCGTTGGTTGTGAAACTAGAGATTAACCCGAAACCAATCGATGGAGAAGATGATGAGGCGAAGCTTGCATTCGGGCGATCAACCGAATTCTAATCGACACCGGAAGTTCGGTGAATATTCTCTTCTACCATACTTACAAGACGATGGGAGGAAAAGATGAGGATTTGATTCCCTCGACATACAAGATATATGGCTTTAATGGCACTGCAAACAAACCAAAGGGAGAAGTTCACATGAGAATACCTCTACAAGGATTATCAACTGATATTTTATTCTGTGTGGTTGATGTGGAATCCCCGTATAATGCACTGATTGGGAGGCCATGGCTTCATGAAATCTTGGGGGTCGCGTCAACATACCATCAATGTATAAAATTTCCACATCCAAGCGGCATTGGTATCATACAGGGAGACTGGAAGGAGTCGCAACAGTGTCATGAGGTCGATATAGAAAGCTGCGAAGAAAGAAATGCCAAAAGAAAGGGTTGGAAGCAACATGTGAGAAATGAACAGAGAAAGGAAAAACTGATGGTAGATGCTATAGAAGTGAGGGCTGAACATATCTCGCGAGGTGAATGCCTGGAGACAGACCAATATTATGACAATAAAGAAGCAAAAGATATGAGGAACAAAAGGCATAAGAAGTGAATAATCAATAAAAGCAGGATGCAAAGTAACAGCTGAAGTAATGATGCGCGAGAATCTCGCAGCCAAGAGTAAAATGAGAATTCGACTAAGAAAGAAAAGTGAAATACAACAAGTGAAACAGAACTGTGCGAATACTTCGCAAACAAATATCAGCAAATAATGAAACATGAATGATTGAATGATTTAACAAATATGAATGCGCAAAAGAATGGGACGAACCTTTATGGCGTACACCCTAGTTCGCGAATAACATTTCGTAAGAGGCAAATGTAAGACCTAAAGTGCGTCATATAAGGGGGGTATCTCTCGCCATGGTTCAGGGGGGAAGGTTACACCGCTCCTGAAGCCTGAACCATGAAAATTTGGGGCCCATGAAAGCCTATCCTGGAGAGGTACCTTGGATTCCCAACTATATAAGGTTATACCTCGGTTGGGCGACCGAGGGTCTCTTCCTAGGAGTCGGTGTATGCTCAAGGCGCCGAGGTACACGGTTGAGCTAGAGTGCCCTGGATGGATGAACCTACCCCGGCCATTCTTGGCAAGTCTTGGCATGCGTTGCACTCGCCCGAAGAAAACTCCACTTAGGTGCAGTCTCGTAACCATAAACCATATAGGTATAAGGGATAAGAGGCTGCGAAAACAACTGGTTGTTGTTAAGACCGGATGGGAGGAGCTAGTCTTGTATGGCCGATGTTTCGCCTCCTTGAAGGGGCAACCAGGGAGATGATAAGGGCGACACTCTCCGTTAGGGGGGGTGTCAAAACAGACGCAAATGTCATAAGGCTATGTTTTCGCAAGAAAATTTAGGCTCGTCATATTTGTGCAATGATCCTGCAGAGGCAATAATACTAACGCGAGGGTAAGGCGAGATCAATGGGTCTTTACATGAAAGTGTACGGACGTCCTGCGATTTCGTCGCACGACGGCAATGTCATGGGGCTTTATGTTCGCAAGGATATTTAGGCCTGTCATATTGTCGCAACTAAAACATCCTGCAGAGGCAAAAATACTTGGAAAATGATAAGACAAGATCAATGGGTCTTTACATGCAAGTGTAAAGACGTCCTGCGATTTTGTCGCAATAAAAGGTGGCAGGGGAAGACCTCTAAGTAGGGAGGTCTAACTCGGAAGACCACACAAAAATGATAAAACGGTCTGCGATCTTGTCGCAACAAAAAGAGATAGAATTCTCAATACATGAAGATACACGTGACTTCGTCGCGACGATCCATTTCAATAACAATAAAATTATTATTTAACAAAATGCATGATGACAACTAAAATCTTCCATCTGAAGATAAATAACAGAGGCAAGTATGGGAATGGAAAAGATGGAATATTGTTATTCACCTTCCGATGAAAGAATTATACATCAATAATGCTAGCTAATTATATTACAAGGAAGAACTGCCGAAAAAGGGGGAGTGAAGATTGAATTTATGAACAACAGTTCAAGAAGTACACTACAATAAAGATACAGAAATATACAGATATTACAAAGTAAATAAAGAAACAAAAAGAGTTATTTCTTGGATGATTCTTCTCCTTCATCTGATTCTTCAGTTCTATTATTTTCATCGCCAAAAGCTTCTCCTTCGCTAGCCTCACTATCAGAAACATCTGAGACAGGCAGATTCTCAGGGACCTTTTCGAGGAGCCAGGGATATGAATGAAGAGGGATTTTGTGGTCTTTACAAACATACTCCATGGCTCCATTGCGATAACGAACTGCATCGTTATTAAAATTCGCCTGATCGTTTCAAATTGTTTCTTCAACTTGGAATACTTGTTATTGCGAAGGAGAGACTCTTTTCGAAATGTTGTTTTTCGTATTCAAGTTCTTCAATTCTCATTTGGAAAATTCTGGCGAGTTGTTCTTTCTCGATTCAAGCTCTCTAATTCTAATCAAGCCTCTTCTCGCATTCTCGCAAATAAGTAACAACAAGTTAATAATTTACAAGCAATACTACGTAAGTAAGAAGCAAGAAGGTATAATAAGTAACCTTCTCTATCGATATCATATCTTTAATCAAGGAAGTATGCTCAAGCATGAAGACTAACATCAACACCTAGGTTATTCCTGGCATTATCTAACACTTTCGCAGCCCAGGCGAATTCATCATCACTATTAATAACAAGAAGAGAACGAACTTGCTCTTCTCGCTGTTTAAGTATAGTATTTTGATGAAGAAGTTCATCTCGTTCAATTTGCACACCAAGAAGAGATTTGTGGAATTCTGCTAACGCCTGTGCACCTCTGTTAGTAATGCGATCGTTCTCATCTATGAGATCACTAATTTTCTTCCTTAAAGTCTTGATTTTCTTCTCGGAATCAAGGTACATTCGTTTAAAGCGGTTAGTTAAATTTAAACTAGATCTGTGTTCGATCTCTAAAAGCTGATATTTGGATTGAAGATCCTTTAATGAAAGAAGATTAATTTTATCTGAGGAACTACTTAGAGATTGATTAAGGTGAGCGAGAAGAAGGTCATTATCCATAGGTTCAGGAAATGTATGGAGAAGAATAGCCTCATCGGTGAGATTATATACATCTGCGAAGGTAATAAGTTAGGTGGCAATATGCGATCGATAAAATAGAAGTAGTAAAAAGAAGGAAAAATCTTATACCATAAAGTTGCTGATTAGCGTTCTGAAGAGTGGACACCCTATCTTTTTGGGAGTCAAGTTCAGTATTTAACTTTTGAATTCTCTCATCTTTATCGCGAGATGACGCAGCTTCAGTCTCTAATTCTCGAATCTTCTTGCTCAATTGCGAATTCTTCTTCTCAAGATTGTTGCGTCTTCTCTCGAGATCTGAGGCAACTACAAAGGAAGTTCTTCCAACCTATGAAAGAAGATAGAAGAATCATTAATATACATATATTTAAAAATGTAAAAAGGGAAATGTGACTGCATACGTACCAGAGATCCAAGCGCATTCAACAAGTCAGGAGACACGACTCTAGAAGCTCCATTGAAAGAATCATTGCCTTCTAATAAAGCAGCATTACACACATTTGCGAGAGTCCCGCAAAGAGAAGCCAGAGGAGCATCTCCCATTCCTTGGAAAGAGTCTGAGAAGATGCTAGATAACCGATCCATAGGAGAACCGGCCGGTGGAGTTTCTTTAGCGAGAGAAAAATTCGAATCATGGTCATCTTCATCAGAAGATTCAGAGCTTGAGTTAGGGCGAGAAGAAGATTGAACCTTTCGCTTCTTAGTTAATGGAGCAGAAGATTTAGTTTTGCGAGCGACAGTTTTGCCCTTACTTTTACTCTTCGCGGCTACAGCTTCTTCAACTCCAACCTTCGCATACGTGTAAAGATAAGAAACAGAGGCAACAATATTGTTTTAAATAAAAAGAAAGGAAGTGTTTCTTACTTCACTCGTAAGCGATCGAAGCAATGTCAGAGTATCCTCCGACGGATCCTTTTTGTAGCTTCTTCTCAACCTGGCTATCTGAAAGATTTCACAAACTCAGCAATTATAGAAAGAAAGTTGCGAAAGCAAAAATTTGAAGTAGGAAACATACCTCTTTCTTCTTCTCAGGCCATTTGAATTCCCAAGGATGATATCCTGCGAGATTCGCAGGAAGAATATGCGAGCCCGCGATGTAAGGGCCGTTTAAGATCAAGGGTACAACCCACCACTTCTCATCTTTGGAATAACGAGGAGAAGTATTATTGCCTGGGTGCCAATCGATGTCTTGCATGAGTAATTTATCTTCGGGGACATTATCTTTTTCTTCGTGCGAATGCCCCAAATGAGATTTCACATTCACCATAGTTATCACCGCGTAATTTTCAAAAAAGTTTTCCACAGTGTACTTCTCAAAGAACTATTTCTAAGTCTGCGAATTTGGGATTTCTGACAGAATTAGAGTATAAAGATCCTTTGCCAGCCCCGCGGTTCGCGAACTCCAGCATCAGGCGAATGCAATCGCCACTCAATTGATAAATAGCCCGAGAGAATTTTTCATGGGCCAAGATTTCATAAAATAGAGGCAACTCTGGATCGTATAAGGGAATGGGAAGTCCCGCGAGAAGCTGACCTAGCGAGACTATAATCCTTTGATCATCACATTGATGATCAGAAAATAACTTTGCAGAAAGAATGGATGAAGGTTCTTGATCGGGAATGGTCGATAGAGTGAAACCCTTCTCGAGCAACTTCTGTTGAACTTCATCAAAAGAAGCTTTGTATGCACGACTAATGGCAGCCATTATCAGTATGGGAATGGATGGGAGGTTAAAGGTTAAGATCGATGCTAGAAAGGACGAAGAAGAGATTTGCAGTAGCAGGAGCGCAAATTGCGGAAGGAGAAAATCAAAGAAGTTGCAGAGAGAAACTAAAGAATGAAAAGGAGGGGAAAAGAAAACTATATATAGGGAAAAAGATCCTCGAGAAAAACGAGGTCATTTAATGCGAGAAGAGACATGAATGGTCAAGAATAAGCGGTTGAAAGAGACGTGTCAAGAAAAGACATTAATAATCAAAATCCGTGTAAAAATACAAAATTGAAAGAGATAAAGATAAGCAGTCGCGGCAAATCAAAAGAATCACTCTCATGATACTACTCCCTTCGCAGAAGAAATATGAGGAAAGACAAGAAGCGATACTAAATGTACATCTCAAAGAAGCTTCGGAACTTCACAAAAGAATAGAGGCAAGTACGTACTTTTCAAGAACAGTATTCTTCTGCTTGTTCCTTCATCAGCGAAGACCAAAGATTATTACAACAACAGATTTTTCCTTAAAGATCGCTCTTCAAGCAATATTCAAGGAAAAAGAGACAAGATGTAGGATCATAATATCGCAACATACAGGGCTCGCGGGGTTAATAAACAACGATGTCGCGAGGCAGTCGCAGAGAGCTAAAATAAACGACGCAATGAATAACGACAAGCAAAACATAAAGGAGACGTAAAACTTGGCGAGGGTTAAGGAGTGTCGCGAGAACGAATGTTTGTGCACTTGCGACACTTCGCGGGACATTCCCGAAAATAAAGGATAGCTTAGCTGTCATCCACTATGTATTACCCTATATAAAGGGCTAAATGAGTCTGTTGAAGGGAGAGATCTCTTGGAAGTTGTTAGGCAAATCATTAGGAGAGAGAAAGTTTAAGAGAGTATTAATTTCTAAGTGTAATTCTATTTCTTTGTGTAAACCATTCATGAATTCAATCAATAAATACTCTTGATCTTACATCTTTCAATGGACTAATTAAGCAAAATCGAGTAAGGGGTGTAGTGTGGGAAATCCCGCTACTACAATAGATAACTAATGCTCGGGTTAGTACCCTTAGCTGGTAATTGAAGTTTTACATGGAGAAACCCCTTAGATATGTGGTGGGTTTGACACCCTGCCCTTATCAGTCACAGGGCAAGAATGCCTCAACTCAGTGAGCACACAAGAGGAGTTAGAGGTGAATTTGAATACCTTAGCAACCTTTTTGTCACTGTTTATACCTTAGTTTAGGTTTATCTCATTACAAACTCACTAACGTATCGGCAAAACATCTTATTTACCACCTGTTTGTCACAATGTCACCGGGATTGGCTTGAAGAAAGCCTTAGATCACCTTAGAGCACCACAAGTCCTTGTGGGATCGACCCGTACTTGCCGCGTCTCCAATAGACGCCGTGCACTTGCGGTATAACCCGTAGGCCATATAATTCATACATATTCCGGGCCTACCAACTAATCCATTCAAAAGATAATAGATGAACAATTATGAATGTTTATTAATAATTTTCTTAAAAATGTTTACACAGGATAATGGAATTACACTTAAGATCTCATTACATTCGCTCTGTTTCTCTCTCCTAATGACTTGCTTTCCAATCCAAAAAGAACCCTCCCTCCAACAAATTCACTCATCCCTTTATATAGGGTAATACATAGTGAATGACAGCTAAGCTGTCCTTTATTTTCGGGAATGTCTCGCGAAGTGTCGCAGACGTACAAATATTCATACTCGCGACACTTCTTAACTTTCGCTAGATTTCATATCTTCATATCGTCATCCAGTGCGTCATTCATATTAATCTTCTGCGACTTACTCGCAATGATGTTGTCGGTTGCCTTTGCGAATTGTTGTTGTCGCGATATTCTAATCCTACACCCGGTCTCTCCCCGCTAATTGCTAACAAGCGCAGGTATATTGTCTTCCCCTTCAGGTCACGTTTCGCTTCAAAAGTGCGTTCCCTTTTGGTGTGAACGTGGGTTGAAGCTTCACTGGATAAAGATGGAAGCCTCGTCAGAGAAGGCGTGTCGTGGTGCTTGGCCCTCAGTGATGCAAGTCGGTCTTCTTCCTGGATTGAAGCCCACGTGGGTAGTGGGGTGCACAGGACTTTGTCTGATCTTCCCTGCGAGGTACCTTTTGGCTCGAACAGCTCCACTCCGCATATTGGTGCGTACGGAGACAATGATGCAGGAATGCGGATGACTTTCTCATTTAGCATGGTCTTCGAGCACCTGGTGATACGTTGAGGGAATGACCTTGTTGTCGTGAAGCCATGGTCTCCCCAGTATCATATGGTAGTCCGGCTCCTTTTCTATGACTTCAAACTTTGCTCTTGACTAAACGGGTCCTACCGATAAATTCAGATTGACATACCCGTATGTGCTGGTCTGATTTCCTTCGAAGTCCGTCATCGTGGTGGGCTGTCGTACAATCTTGCATAGGCTAACCTTGGCTCTTGAGAGTCTTGAGAGTAATCACATTCCAAGATGCTCCTGTGTCGACGAGGGCCCTCCTAAACTCTGAACCCTTGATGTGAGCGGTAACATGTAGGGCCCGGTTGTGACCTTCCTCTGCCATCATGTCGTCTTCTGTGAATGTAACATTATTTACAGATGTTTCCGATGCAGTTAAGACTTCTGGACGAGAAGGAGTCAGGTGTACGTCCAGAGCTATTTTATTAACTGTAGCAAACGTCTCTGCCCGTTGATTCTTCGAGAGGTGCAAGAGTTCACACAATTCCACCAGAGATGCCGCTTCCTGATCCACTGGCCTCTGGTTCGTAGTAAAATCTGTTGATCTGAGGGGAACTAGTCCCCGGTGTAAAGGTCTCCGGACGCTCATCTCTCGATGTCATCTTGATGAGGAGATCGAGTATGCCGTTTACCGCTTCTTTGATTATCTCCATGTTCTTCGTGTGAATTTCGTACCGTGCTAGTTCGCTTAATGTTGGAAATCTCCTGATCATGCCGTCAGATACGCCGTTAGGAGGAGGGGTATCTCCGTTGGAGGAACCATCGGGATTAGAGGCTGTCGAGGCGGTCCTAAGACCAACCATCTCGAAATTGATTGAATGGTATTGAAGAAATTGACTTTACAACCGAGAGATTAACCTCCCGCTGTGGTCGCCAATTGTTTATGGGTGAAAACTATTCCTGCCGGATTTGGTAATTTGGGGTGTGTGGATGAGGAATGAATCTAAACCCTAAACAAATGCCTTCGCGCGGTGAGTTCTTGTAGATTCGGAAATCAATCTGTGCAAGTCCGGCCTAAACCAAGAAATGGCCGTTCCAGACTTGTTTCGGTCACAAAGTGAAGGAGATGGGGTTGATATTAGGGAGGGAAGCGAAGAAGGTGTTGAGATTGTGAAGGTGTTGGCTTGCTTATGACTTGTAATGTAAAGGTGAGCAAAGCTTACGATTGATGCAAGCATGCCCGGGTGTTTGAATACGTTTTGTATTAACACTTGGTTTCGTCTAAATCTGGACTTGTGTTGTTTTTCTCCCTGTCTGGAAAATAGGGAGGAGAACCTATTTATACAAGTCATTTGAGCCTTATTCACGTCTCTCGTGGGAAGTGGAGGAAGTGGAGTGATGGAGTAGTGGAGGTGTGTGTTGGTGTTACACGACCAGTCTTGCCCACTTCTCCTGTCATCTCTAACCATCCATGATTTCCTGACACGTTCTTGTGATGGAGCGTTGCACGATGTAAACCGCCTGACCAATACCCCAGTATGTATCCCCCAGTTTGTGACATGATTGATGTCTGGAATGTGTGGATCTTGGGACCCACAAAAGGTAGCATGTAATGCTAAATTGAATAACTGTGTTATTCAGGAAGTTGATACTTGTGAAGTATCATGTGTATTTTATGCAGGTATTGCATCATGGTGTGGTAGAGTTATGGGTGGTGATTACCATGACGCCTCACTGACCAATTAACTCCTGACCAGGGTTGTATAACCAAGCCGGTGAAGTTGGACGGACGAGATGATCTTTGAGACACTCATCTGCGACCGTTGATGGAATTAGGGTTTTGAAGAGGTGCGCAGGCATCATTCTTCAGCTTGGTCGAATCCAAGCTTGGGAGACGATTTTGGCCAGGCCGATCGTACATGCGTGTAGACGGCATGACGGTGCAGGCGCCCATACCCTATTACCTCACGAAAAAATGATATGGGCCACTCAATTCGTCCGGTGAAGTTGAGTGGTCGAGATCAATTTGTGACAGAAAACTAGTGCCGCAAGAGACGCACATCACGCCATCTTCAGGCGCGCGTTCCAAGACAACCACTTCTTGGTCGGTCTTGGTCGATCGCTCTGGAGTGTAGGTGGTAGGCTAGTGTTCACGCCTATACCTGACTGTCCCATGAAAACGTGATCTAAGCCACTCAAATCGTCCGGTGAAGTTGAATGGTCGAGATCAGTTTGCAATTTGGGAAGTTGGCCACGCAAGTTTGGACGCGCGTTTTGGGATAGCCAGGCATGATATGCCTTGGCCAATCAGGTGAGGGGATAAACGGGCCCACGGTGGTCATGATATTATGACCGGACCTGCTTAATCTAATCTGGGACCCTCCATTCGTGCCGGAGAAGATGGACGCTCGTGATGCTCAAAACCCTAATTTTTGGGTTTCACGGCCGTGCGTCATGCTATGTTCGGGCGCACGAATTGGGATGTCCAACCATGGTTGGTCCTGACCGATTAGTCAGGTATGTAGGCGGGCCCACGGTGATTGTGTTGACATGCTCTGGGCCCTTTGAATATACATCTACACCCTCCATCTATACCTGCGAAGATGGATGGTTGATACTGTTTTGCGACACATGTAATATGCCGCAAACCCTAATTTAGGGTTTTCCGTCCATACGCTCTGGTTTGGACTTTTTGGCAAGCTATGCCAATATTTTGGGGAGGCCGACCATGAGGGGTCCGCGTTGGTTCGGCAGTGAATATTCCATACCTGCTTGGGGGTTATGGAATTGATCTGGGCCATCCAATCACGCTGGTGAGGTTGGATGAACGAGATCATATCCAGACCGATACGGACAGTCCGGATGCTCAATCGGGCTAGTATAACACACCGAGAGTTCTCAATCGGGCTAGTATAACACACCGAGAGTTGCAACCTATACATGTATTTCGTACATGTTTTCATTATAATGCTTGAAGGTTCGTGTTGCTCTGCTGAGACCAACACTCAGTCGTCATGCCGCACTGATAATGAGTACAAGAAATACAAGGCTGCTCACGCATTAATTAATAATGCTATAAATTCACAGGGTATATGGGATTGTTGCTACATGCTCCAACCTGGATGAATTTCATGTATTCACAGAATGGGATTGTTACCACATGCTCCATTCTAGGTGAATTAGTAAAGTGAAGGAGTATCCAACACTTATTAATGGCTTTATCTTTTACAAGATGTCAGCGCATGATTTTCTGGTTTTTACAATTTTAACCTTAAATGAAAATCCACCATCAACAACTTGGTTATTTTTTTTTATTTTTCTACCATTGAAGAATCAATTTCCTAATACTTGCAAAAATGACAATATAGACATGGATCTACGACCACTTCCCTATCTTGGGATTGGCCATTGAAAACCCGGCGTGGGCGCAAGGTGACCCTAGAGGAATAAAGTACGTCTTCGATGACAACCATTCTAGGACGAAGGAGCAGCATCTGATTCGTTTGAGGGAGATTTTGGACTCACTTAATGCCCAAGACGTATGCTTTGATCCATACAAGGAAGACCGAGCTGCTGGACATATCGCGGGTCGGTCCGATTTGGCACTTTATTTTGGACCGTTGTGGCACCCCACAGGATATGTGATGTACAATGCCTCAAGGGTGATGCGACAACACGGTTTTGTACAAGGTATACCAAAGGAGCAAATCCATGGCAATTTCACTTTGGATCTGGAGAACTGCGAGTCTGAAAAAGATTCTATCACGGTGGTTCACAAGGGTTCACCATCCTGTAAATTCCATTGGGATAGAAGGGCGCATTACTTGATCAACCAAGGAAGGGCAGCCAACCAAGGTTTTGAAAATGCGCCCAACTATATGGATTGGTACCGGAATTTTCTCATCTTCGTTTAATCGTGATCTTAAAGCAAAGCCCGATTCGTACAAGAGTATCCTCAAAGAGAAACCTGCGGGTTTTGATAGATTGGTACGTATTGTTTTATTAATTTAGTTTAATATTATGGGTCAAAATAGAGTAATAACCGTTTGATGGTATGCTATGTTTTAAAACAGATGAGCAGGTTCAAGCGTTTGTCCAAATGGTACACTGATTGCATAAAGTCCAGAGAGCCTGTGTCAATTGAGAAGATAAAAAATCACCAACAGTTGATTGATAACGTTGACAATGAGGAGTATGCATCTCAGTTCGGGGAAAATTTGCAAAAGAAACCTACAACCAAGGTGAACAAAAGAACTCGGGCGTCATCGAGCACTCAAGTTGATGAAACCAATGATGATGTTGGTCCAAGTCGTAGAGGTGGTAAAGGTCGCAAAATCCAAGCAAAAAGGAACAAGTAAACTTTCGATGTTGTAAACTCTCGATGTTTTTCGTTAACTTTATGGATAACTTTGTTTATGTTGGATTATGTCGGATTATGTCGTTTTCAAAGTTTGTGTCGGATTATTAGTTGTTACGTTATGTTTATGGATTATGAATGGTTATGTTGCTATGTTTATGCATTTAACGATGACTCGCAAGCGAATCACATGAAGAGACATGAAAGTGTTGAATTTTGGAACACAATCGGAAGATAAGTTTATATATGAACCTACCGATTCTGGGGATGTTGCATTTTTTAGTCAGAATCGGTAGGGTTATACGTTATTAACCTACTGATTCTGGGGATTTTGCAAATATTTTGTCAGAATCGGAAGATTGCTAATATACTTTGCCTTCCGATTATCATGTGTAAAGAAAACTTGTCTTCTATAACCAAACAACACCATAATCGGAAGGTAATTGTGCACCTTGACTTCCGAATATTATTAATCGGTGGTTTTAGGTTTTGTTAATTTCCGATTATTCTACCAAAAAACAACTATGGTTTCTGGAACCAAACAACACCTTAATCGGAAGGTAAATTTTCACCTTGACTTCCGAATAATATTAATCGATAGGTTTAGTTTTTGTTAATTTCCGATTATTCTGTGTGAAAGAACTTATGTTTCCTGGAACCAAATAACACCATAATCGGTAGAGTTAGTTGACACATAAGATAACCGAATATTTTAATCAGGAGTTTGTGTAACAAAATACGCTTCCGTTTCTTTATAATCGGAAAGTTTGTATATTAATAATCCTCCGATTACATCCATTACATAAAGTTCAAACGACCTTAACCTTACAATTTCGTCAAAAGCACCTAAATCCATACTCCTAATTGACCATAAAAGTATTAAAAAAGATCATAACGTTCAAACACCACAGAAATTGTCCCTCTTGATCTTGTAACATCCTTCATGTTCAAATCGTTTCCCGTAGAGGTCCATATAACGACGATCAGCAAGATTTTCTCGAAATTACGAATGAGTAACAAGTTAGTACTAACTTATGTTAATGTGAGTCGGAGTTATAAAGATACTTACTCGTTTTTCATACGTCCACCAAGAAAAAGCGTCCCTAACAAATCGTTCTTCATCTTCAAGTTTGTCAATCTCCTTGTCGACCGCCTTCTTTCTCATCTTAATGTCATTGGATGATCTCGAATTCGATTACCATCTAACGCCTCAAATACCATTAGAATACGGTTCCACAACTGCTCTTCGGATTCCCTTTTGTGGAGCTTGTGAACACGATCATGAGCAGTTACCACAACCCACGCGCTCTATAAATAGCACAATCTTCTTCTTCGGCAAAAGCAATATCCATGTTTTTGGTTTTCAAAATTAGAACTGAAGAGAGGAAAGAGTTTGGTGCAATTGGGTGATAGATACGAGTTTCTTTATATAGGTTTAGGTTCCAACGGCTCTTTTTCTTTTTCCCAAAAACTCCAACGGCTATTTCTGAAATTTGGTTTAAAATGCCAGGCTAATTTGACGAAGGTTGAATGTGGAGAAACCAATAATCGGTAGGTATTTTAGTTAGAATATCTACCGATTATGGTAGCTTTCAAAATTTGAATTTGGGGCAACCTATAATCTGTAGGTTGTGGAACCTATTGGCCTACGATTATGGCTACATCCAAATCACTAACCACATGGTTATGCCTGGCTATGTACACTCAAAACCTATGGAATTTGGCAGGGGTTCGATCTGGGGCTCCTTACAATCGGTAGGTTGTTAAGTTGGATAGACTACCGATTATGGTAGATTTCAAAATTCATCACATGAAGGATTTTGGAAAAAACTCATTTTGGGGCAACCTATAATCGGTAGGTTGTGGAACCTATTTGGCTTACGATTATGGTTACATCCAAATCACAAACCACATGGTTATGCCTGGCTCTGTACACTAAAAACCTATGGAATTTGGCAAGGGTTCGATCCGGGGCTCCTTATAATCGGTAGGTTGTTAAGTTGTTAACTCTACCGATTATGGTATATTTCAAATTCCCTTACATGAAGGATTTTAGAAAAAAACTCATTTTGGGGCAACCTATAATCGGTAGGTTGTGGAACCTATTTGGCTTACGATTATGGCAACATCCAAATCACGAACCACATGGTTATGCCTGGCTCTGTACCCTCAAAACCTATGGAATTTGGCAAGGGTTCGATGTGGGGCTCCTTACAATCGGTAGGTTGTTAAGTTGTTAACGCTACCGATTATGGTATATTTCAAATTCCCTTACATGAAGGATTTTAGAAAAAACTCATTTTGGGGCAACCCATAATCGGATGGTTTGGTAATATATTTAACTCCCAATTAACGCTGCATCCAAAACGCGAACCAAGTGGTTATGGCTAGCTGTTATGATTTTAGAAAAAACTCATTTTGGGGCAACTTATAATCGGTAGTGTATGTAACCTATTAGGCTTCCGATTATGGCTACATCCACAGCTCAAGCCAAGTGGTTATGGTTGGCTCTGCACCCCTCAAAACCTATGGAATTTGGCCAATGTTGAATATGGGGCTCCTTATAATCGGTAGTTTACAAGTTGGACAAGCTACCAATTATGAAAGGGATTATTAGCCGAAGTATCTACACAATAATCGGTAGGTATAGTTTCAATTTAACCTACCGATTCACCTTTAACCTACCGATTATGGTGTAGGCTCCCGATTATATAAGGGCATATTGGACATTTTGAAAAATCGAAGATAAGGGGTAGCTTAGATTTACGTTTGGGTGACCTTTTTTGTCTTTTAGTGTCGCCCCTAATTCTTTTGGGGTCGCCCCTAAAAATGCCTGTATTATAAACTCCAGAGGGTAAGAGAGTTTAAATCTCGTTTTATTTGCTTTTTTTTCTCCCATTGTTTTGAATAAGTGTGGCCCCCTATCATTCCCAGCCGTCCAAGTCATAGCTCGATCAGGATAATTCCGACCGCCGGACAGGGTCCCCTCAAATCCTGTCCGTCTAATGACTCTCAAATCTAAGAGTCAAACACCATCTTTTTTTATTACAGTGACTAGGTATCACCGTCTCAACCTCTCCTTTTAGTTTCAAACATATATACTTTATTCGTATGGCACATATTTTCACGAAAAATGGTTTTTCAAAGGAATAAAGAAGATTATTGCATACTTTAAAATGCATATGATAGCCTTTTAACATCCGTGCATATGATAGCCTTTTAACATCAGGGTGTTAAAAGGCTTGATATGAAGTTAGAATACTTTGAAATTATACGAAAGTATGAACACACATTTTATCATATATTATCCAAATATTTGTTTTCTGAGCAATTGAAAACCCAAAAAAAATCTTGTCTCTTCCGTTGGATTTCGTATAGGGCTTATCATTCAGAAAGGTGTCGGTGCCCATCTTATTGCTAGGATACCCACCAATTCTTTAGAAAACTTATATTTTAAATAGAGATTTAAATAGAATTATATTCGAAATGGTAAATACAATCTTCGATTCATAAAATTATCAAAAACATAATTTATGCCAACACTTTCATTTACACTCATCAATCAATAACATGATGAGAATCAGGAGCAATAAAAATGACGGTGAATCAAAAATGAAGGGTTTCGAGATCAATGGTTTCTGCTGATTGATGATTTTTGGTTGAATACCACAAATACCTTTCGTTAAATTAATCAAAACTATAATCGGTTAGAAAGGGTTAACTGGAAAGTCACACACCATCTTCCTAGTTGTCCCTCACATCCCCATCAAAATTTGCACCATATAAATGAAAAAAATTCAACAATATTGTTCTTTTCTTCCTTGTCGTTAATTAATATTCCAAAGTATTCCAAAATTGATTCTAGAAATAAGGTCCATAATGTTTTCCTAATACATGATTGAGTAAGTTTTCAAGCTCCTCACATCCAGTTCATGTACGAATTTTTTGGCCTACTCCAAGTACGATGAGTCTTTTTTTCCTCATAATTGATACCATGTAACTTGATCTTGTATACATCGTCACTTGTTTGTATTACGGTAATCCTTTCTTTCAGATATTTCGTATCTCCCAATACCTATTTTGTAGGTTGAACACGTGATGTTGTTGATTATATCTAGGAATTTCTTTTTGGATCTTAACAAAACCTCAGTTTCTTCTATGTTAGCACTCATTTTTCAAAACATCATTTGTGCCACCATGTTTACTGTGAATAAAATATAAAATTGAATTTAGTTAAATCCAAGTACCCTATTTACATTCAAATAAAAATTCAGCTCAAGAAAAATATTATTAAAAAGTTATATATTTGAAAGTCTAAGAAAATACCATCACACATTTCAGCAAGCAATCATAGATAGTTTAAGACATCTGAAAGTAAATAAATAATTTTAATTTTTTTAACATCCTTTGACTCCTTTTATGGCATGTATATGTAAAATAAAAAATAAATTATTTCTCCAATTATGTCGATATTAATTGATCCAAATTTATAGTACAACATTTGATGCTTGTTGTCTCCTTGTTCCATCGCCAAGATCCCGCAAGAAATGGGATCTTATACTGCCCTGATTTGCATATTAGGTGAAATTTTTCCCACTTAAAATGATGCCAGCTTCCTAAACTGCCAACTATTTCGCATGTGTATTCATCAATAATACGATTACTTTGTAGATGATATCATTCTTAATACTTGGTATGTCTAGGAATACCACATAGATCGACTTCCCCTCATCTACATTTTTTCTTAAGCATTGTATAACTCTTGCAGTAATACTTGACATATCGTTAATATAACTGGATGTGTAACTGTTATCAAAATGTGACTGTAGAAAGAACAATATCCACATTAGTGTAACAAATAAACATTCAGGACGGGTTGGGTTACTGGCGATGATAAATTGGATATCCACTTTCATCAAATACATATCATCAGCCTGTATCTTTGTATAATCTTTAGTATTTATCTTTTTCATATAGGTAGTTTCTTTTAGGTAATCACAGTACACGTATCTACAATCAAGATAATTGTTGATATTTTAGGTAATCAACATGTTCTTTCACGGTGCATTTCATCAACTTTTTTGTTGTCTTTCCCATTATTATGAATATCTCAATATCTTTGTCATCTTGTACCACATGGACCATGTAACCGACATTTTCTTAGTGTTTGAAAGAGAAATGAGTCATTTTTTCATTTATAAATTTTGGCACAAAAAAATGTGAACTTGTTCCACCATTCAGATTTATTCAAAATTATTGAAGGTTTAAAAATAAAACTCATATATTGTTATCACGCTTTTGGAATTCGATCGTGTACACATATGCGATGGAACAATATAACCAAACATATCTTCTTCTTTCCTTTTTTTTTTTTGATAAATAAGAAGATAACCAAACATATCTCTTTTCAAGCGGAAAACATGATATTATACATGAAGATCAGAAACATATTAATATGGTAGATTCCAATCCCCTCTAATTTTTGGTCAATAGGATTCAATTTCATTGTCAGAAAGATATTTAGGTTATAAATTTGTATAGCCGCTATTAAGTCTTGATATATTTTAAACCTTTATCTACCAAAATTTATTGGGAAAATTTTGTACTTCCAAAATTAGGAAATACTGAGTCGAAATTACATATGTTTTAATTAGCACGCTATTATTTGTTATCCTTTTAATAGTTATAAGTTATTAAATAATTTTAAATTTAATTTATAATCATGATATATGTTCAAAAGTCTAAAATAAAAATAACACGGAAAAAGTGTTTCAACATTTTGTAATCATTTCATTGAGATAATTACAAAGTTATTTAGAGTGCTTTTTGACGTAAATAAAAATTAAAGTCCTATAGATTGCTCCTTAAGTTTTGAACATGGGAAGTGATTGAGCCATGTGGAAACTAAGGATGACAATTTCCTACTCAATTTTAGGAAAATAAGTAGATTAATTAAAAAAATAGATTTTTAAATATTTGTCCCCTCCGATTTCTATGAATTAAGAAAATATTTAGGGATACAAAGAGAATATTAACATTTAGGCTTGATTACATAGGATTTTATATTATTTTCTCAGAACTTTGTAGGCACAAAATGAAAATTATTTAGGACAGAACTCTTAAAAATTTGGGGTGGCCTTTTTTTATACAAAATTTTCCTCTTAAGCGAAAATTCATGGCTCTGTCACTAAGCATGGGAGAGGGCATCTAATTTAGTTGATTTGTATAACCTGGCATGTGAATCTTTATCTTGGCAAGGTTGTGGTAATTTGTGTTGCATTTGTTTACTTTCCTAGATATCTTATTCCTATATTATTAATTCAAATTTATAAACTTGCCAACTATAACTATTGAAATCTCGTCTCCTTGCATTTCAATTATTGCAACGGAATTATATTAGTTTACCGTCAAACCCACGGGATAATATTAGTTTACGTCAAAAAAGAATTATTTTTAGTAACAAATTTTGGATTTATATTTGAAATTAGGTTTTATGTCGACTAATATGTACTATCACATAGTGTTTTTTTAAGTATACATAGTGTTTGTAAACACACGAAGAATAGTCCAAAACCAATGGTCTTTTGAGAAAATGCTGCTTTGTAAATCATTTTGTGTGAAATTAATCAGAAAATATGTATCTGGATGAATTTTTAAATTTTAGTTCTTCGAAGACAGACATGTACCAAATGGTCCATTTTGAATATAACAAATCATCTATGTTCCATTTGGAATATACTTCGAAAAGGTGAGTACGATTGTGGTTGTTTTACTTATAAAGAAGTTAAAATTGCAAACTCATAGATAATTTCCAAAAAGTTAAATTAGGTCCTTGCGTTGCAGTTCGCAAAGTCCTCCTAATCTCTTACATTTATTCATACCTCTATGATTCATGTGTGGCGCCCAGTTCAATAAAACATCGTCGCCTAGGTATACATAAGCAAATTCAAACTACCTTATAAGCTTTCCTAGAACTATTGTTGGCTTGGAAATTTTCTGTAAAGAATGGTTCAGTTATTGTATTGTCGAATTCTATTTTCACTTCAAATGTTTTAGCTCATGTGCTCCCCTTGCCTGCATTTCCTCCACCTCGAATGACCCATGTTCCTTTGATTTCTTCCAGTTGCATAAAAAATGAAGATACTTAATTTTACAGGATCAAGAGTATATAAAGAGGCTTGAAAGAGACGGGAATTTTAATGCATAATTACTATGTCAACTCCGTGAGCATAACTATCTGAAAAGATTGAAACTGTGATCCTAAATAGCTGCAACTGATTGCTTGATACAAAAAAGACCTTTCCCAACAACCAATAATGATCTTAATGAAACAATAAAATGCTCTTTTTGGCATCACAAATTTTCTTGCCTCCAATTTTTGCTTCATGACTTGTAACTAATTCAACCTATAAATAATTCATTTATCACCTGATCACCATAATCAACGAATAAAACCCTAATTTGGAACTATTATTTAAACTACCACAATAATAAGTACATGCATGAATGGGTTTTTGGTACTTAATGGGTTTTTTTTATTGAAGAATCATATTAGGAAAATATAAAAATTGTGTTTGTTCTTCACGTCGTAAAAATGAGCATGCAGAAAATAATGAGAATCTGATATTTGGATACAATTTTTAGGAGTGGCATTTGCATATATAATGGTTTAGAGGAAATGGGTGTACACGTGGAAACCATAAACTTGCGAAAGAATCCACAAAGAAATGGCGCCGTATCACAAACCTTGTCTTGTTGTCGATTGTTATCTTCTTCGTCAAGTTTTAGTGTGAAATCAATATATACGTCACCCCATAAATTATATTTTTGTATGCCTTATATTCCCTTTTAGTGTACATTTGTTAAAATTATATTTTATTTCGAGTTATCTAGATTTATGTGTAAGTTGGTTGAATTCAGTAATTCATATTCAATCGAGGACAAAATCCTGTGAGAAATGCCGGTAGATACAAATCATGTGGGACCCATGGTGGGTAATTCGCACTCCCTGCTAATCCCTGTTAGGGAGCCCACGGGGCTGTTTCTACCGGGATTTTTCACGGTAGAAATCTTGTGTCAACGTAGCATCACTGGGTTGAATTTCCATGCAACATGTATTGTTTTGTTCACATTGTACATCCTTATTGCTTCGGTTGAATTAGATATTGTATCATTGGATTGCATTTTACTTATTAAACAATGTCTTTGTAATCACAACTCACATATAATGCTTGAGATATAAGATAAATTCTTTTTAATATCCATGTGTCGTCTAATTAACCTACTAATTTAGACTTTTTAATACTTTAAATGGATTGGCGCTTCTTTTTATTTGCATCGTACGTATCTTATAAAAAAGTATCGCAAACTAAAGTGCTTAAACTGATGAGCTACTGCTTTTGTAGTTAAAGCTTTTTATCTCAAGAGTTGACGCTATTAACTCTACTGCAAATTGTCAATTTGACACAAATTTTTCGTAAATGATTTCAGATATGTCAATTTTTCTTTTCTTTTTCTCTTTGGGATTATATGTCCTTGTTGTTGGAAAGTGTCTGTTTGACAGACCAAGTTTTGTAGTGAGTTTCTCTTCCTCACCACTGATCAGTTGTGTGGTTTTCGAATGAGAAGTGTCGACGACCCAATGTACGTATTCGTGGTAAAGTTAGACTATATATATACCAACTTGTTCCTCTCTTTTAACAAAGCCTTATGATGCCCAAAGTTATAGCATAATAAAGAGCATATGTGATCCTATTTCATGACCTGATTTTGCTGGTCTGGTTCCACGGCTTTTCCACTCTAATGAGTGATGTACTCACCATACTCAGTATACATTAATACTCTGCGTAGTCTTTTCTAAGACCCGTTCAAGTGTTTCAACTGATAATAGTTGCTTTAGTAATCATCCACTTTAGCAAGTATTGCATGAAGCCATCACTTGTCTTTTACCACTTTTATTTATTTATTTATTTTACAGAAGTGGGGTTATCAGGGCCATGCATATTTTTTTTAATTTTATCTAGATTGAAGAAGATAATTAGTATTTTTGCAATGATAGAAGATCTCAAACTCGGGGATACATAAGGCTTACCTGATAAATTGAATATAATAATATTCCATGAGAAGATAACAACGGTCTCTTTAAGATTGATCATGCTCTTTTGTTGATCTTATTGATTGATTACCCAATTAGTTAGTTTAATTATGCCATTGTCATTCATTGTTTTTGAAATTAGTTAAATTGCATGTTTAGGTATAGGAAAACTTTTATATCATGTAACATAAAAACTGAATATGACATCTATATAAGGGTAGGATCCGTTGACATGGTTATAACGATATAATCTTAGCATTTTAGCGCCATTTTTTCTACCAAACCCAACCGGCGATGAATTTGAAGCTAATTTTTGGATGAAATGTTCTTCTTATAATTCTATATGATCCCACCAAAAATGTGAACATTTCGAGATGTATAAGACCACCATCTACCATTTTGAATATCAATCGTTTAAGTGCCACCATGTCAAGATTATGTCATTATAACCATGTCAATGGATCCTACCCTTTATATAATGTAACTTAAAATCTGAGTGTAATATTTATCAATTTTGTGAGTGATAATACCTCTGCCAAAATATCAGTAAGATGCTTCTTGAGTTTGTTTAAAGTAGGGCCAACTTAAGGGTGTCACCGGAAGAGAACATCAAAGTGACTGTCTAAATCAAGGTTTAGAGAAAAACACCACCGAAGCCACCACAAATTATAAACGTTGGTATTACGAATTCTGGCTTTCTTAGCAACTAAGGCCAGCGGCCAATTGTAACATTTCTATTTATGTATTTATTACTCAGAAAATAAGTTATATTATAATAAAGTTAATATCATGCAAATTATAGAGATACCAACTAATACCATCTGGTACTAATCATACAAATGCAACTTTCGATTATTGAGGGTAATGATTCACCGTTTCCAGTTACTTCGCAAGCATTGAATCAAGAAGGCATTGAATGTATCAGGGAATCTGTAGAACACTAATACATACATACGACATCTTCAATTCATGAAGGAATTGCCTCCACCACATTGATTATGTGCTGGTTTCTATTGTTTAACATATCCAGTAGAGGAAGGATGACGAATGAGAGTACTCAAAGAAGTAACAACGTAGAAACTGGCAATTTAACATACCATGACCTTAGAGGAAAGTATCTTGTAGTTCGGAACAAAATGAATGCACATACAGCTCCAGTCCGAAGCTCATGTCAGTTGATATATTTCTGTTCGTACCTGCCATCATTAACCTTACATTTCAGAATATTTTCTTGGTTCCATAACTCCTTAACGTGTTCAACCAATTCCTGCAGTGTACACTACAACTCGGCTAAATAAACATAGTGGTATCAAGGCAAGGAACGAAGTAGCTCAACACCCACTGAGCCGAAATGTAGAAAAAGTGCTCAATCAGAAAAGCATAAATAGTTCAACATATTATGTGAGAGTTTTGTTTGAGTATAACTGAAATCCATCATGGGTACCTGATGTAGTATTACCGAATAAGTGAATCACAAAACACTTTTTCAGTTGATAGCTCATCTTCCATAAAGGGTGACACCAACTAATTGAAAGACAAAGAACATGCACAAAAAAGTTTCAAATTCTCATAATCAGTCAGTCAATTAGTGCTGCATTTTCCATGTTAATAGAACAAAAAAATCATATACCTGAATTGCATCGAGAAAGAATTAAGCGTAGCGAGTTTTGGAGTTTAGCTGTCGGTAATCGAAACCCTATAGCTTAAAATAATATGAAAACAAAAACAACATTCAAGTATAATAACTTTCCAGCATCACCACTAAAATTGTACCAGTTATACAAAAAAAACCTCCACCCTCCTTGCTGGCGTTTATCTCCAACCTTGATAGTTAAGTTTGGTACCATGATCAAGTAACATGCCCGAATACTACAATTTGTTTCCAACTACATATATGGTCAGGGGAACAAAGTTGTTGTTAGTTGTAATGACAATCGGGAGTGCAACTACCAAAAATTAGGACAAAGTAAATCACCTAGTTTTCTTTTCCAGTTAAGTTTAAGCTTTCTTGTATATTTGGAGAATATAATGTACATGTGTAACTCACAAAAGGTCCAGAACTTTCCCAACTCAGTATCTAATTTATTTTGGTTAAAGATGCAGTGAACCTGACGTGATTCGAACACGCAGCCTTCTGACATGGAGTCAGACGCGCAACCATTGCGCCACAGATTCATACTCGTGCACATAAATCAGAGGTTAGTTTAAACAGTGAAGAAGGTCCAATGCTTACGGAAAGGGAATCGATCTTGGAAGTTCGGATAAGAGCGAGGGGTTAGCCTTGCCAGAATAACCAATGGTTTGTACATAAGATAGAATTACGCATGTCGTGTAGAGTCTGTATACTCGTGTCTGTCTCATTCATGACTGAAAACATGAGAGACCCCAATGACAGAATCTTCCACATTGCAGGATTAAATTGGATAAAAAAAACCCCATAGTAGACTCAGTAAACATTCAATACTAACAATGTTTTCACAGTTTTCATATATCACTTCCTAAAGCATCAAAACTGGACTACATTTTCTAACAAATTGGACCATATAATTATAACCAAAACCACAAAAAATTTGATTGATACGAATGCTCATGGTATGGGTTTGCAAATAAAAGACGAAAGTGTACCTCTTGAAGCTTTCTTTGCAGAAAAAGAAATAGCTGCATTATTGCAGCAGCAGCCTTCAAAGTGACGGTGGCTTTGGTATTAATATGCTCTTTAATATCTGTCAGCCACTTTATCTAACAGTTAGGATTAAGTAACTGAATTAGTTCCAAACTTGACTAAATTACAAAAATTTGACAGTCAATCACCTCAACTAATCTTGGAAACAATTTTTTTATGACAATCTTCAGGATATAATACCCCGCCGCACGCAGTTAATAATGGCGCGATTTGATTACTGAAACTCTCCTTTGCTTAGTTTTGTTTATAGTGAGTCAGTAAGTAATGGTTATAAAGAAACCAATCCATGATAATATCACCTAAGTTAAGGAGACCAAATAATCAAACTTTTCAAATTCTTTATTTAGTTGAGGAGACCAAGTTTACCACTTTAGGGCACCTTCGTTGTCCTTGACCACTGCCGGCTTGCATTCCTTGGAGTACCTCTACGATGATACATAATGAACAAAAAACAACAATTTATATGTGAAAAGTAAAACTTTGTATCCCTTGTTTTGAAGGCCACATAAAATTCTAATGGAAAAAATTATTTGTATGTGAAAATGAAGAGTTGCAGTTGCTCCCCCATAACATCACACTCTTGATACCGTAAAATTTCAGTTCTCACAATTACCAAAGCTCCCTATTTTACAAATCAAGAAAGAGATGTAAAGAAGAGAAGAAAAAATCCAAATTAAGGAGACCAACTTAACCTCCATTTCACTTAATGCTGATAAATTTTGTAGTACGCACCAAATAATGAGTCACTTGAGAAACAATGAACTAAAAGAAAAAAGAACCTACATTATTACCTCCTGTCTGCAATCTCCACATACAGGTGTATTGTACTCCATCATTGGACAAAGCAGCGAACTTATTCTCTCTAATCAATTTATGTATGTGAAGCATGAGAAGAGGCTTTCATCTCAAATGGAAAGGTCGGTAATGACCTAGTTAATCCCAAGTGGTATGAGCAGGTAAAGTATTAGTAACCCAATACTACGGGGTTGAACAACCCGTCATTACGTATCGTATGGAGCACTTTGACTACCGACATGCCTACTAAAAACCTTAATGTTAAATCATTTCAGTCAGCGATCAATCAACTGACCTAAACCCAAACAATTATGAAGTTCTTGGCTATACCATATTACCCCAATTAAGGAAGAAGAGGAAACACAGTTTAGTTCTCTGACGCTTTAACATCTCATAATCTACTAACATCCAAAAAAATTAATTTAATGATTACCTGGCTCTTAATAAGTCCTGTCTGCTTTGCAGGCATCATCTTACACATTTCCTAAAGTTTTTAACATTACCACATATTAACGAAGGAAAGAATACAAATGTCGCTGGACTTAAGCTAATAAATAACGCTGGACTTAAGCTAATAAATAGAAGAAGATGAAATTTAAAAAGCAAAGAAGAAATCACACATCCATATGAAAGAAAGAGGTTCATCAGAGTAGAGTAAATGAAAAGTCAGGGTTCTCTAGGAAGACCTGTTTAAGAAAATTTTGCATCATTGCCAGTTTTTTTTTCTTTCTTTTCATATTCTAATATCAATCAATTTCGAAAAAAATCCTACATAAACATTGATACAATCAATCAGAAACGAAACCCAGATTCCTTAACTCTAATATACCATATTTTTACACTGTCAGTAAGGCAATAGATTTTAAGAGGTCTCACCAAATGAATATAGGTCCCTTTCAAGATTTGGGCCAGCAAAAATGCAATCAAAATCTTTCAACCCCGTAGCAACCTCAGCAAAAGGAATGCGACATATATCCTTCCCTCCCATATCTGGAAATATTAGTTCACACGGAGCATCTTAGAGATAAAAGAGAGCAACAACTTCAAGGATGTTTAAAGTTAAAGTGGCCAAAAAAAAAAAGTTATATTCACATACATTCCGGCTCTATTGGAATTATGGAAACTTTTGGATATCACATTCTTCCCACGCCATACTCTCGATTGTAGGATTTAAAGATGATTGGGAGTTTTATAGCTTCTTGTTTTCTAAGTGCACCTAACATTTCTTTCTTGGCTGATACCAAATACCAACATACAATTTGTCTATTCATAAATGTTGTCTAAATTCGAGTTCAAGTTTCCCATAAATTCACCAGCTCTAACCATAGCACAATATCACAATCCCCAATAACTAAAAGTTTATGTCTAATTACTTAAGAAACTAAAACTGGCTTAAGTTGACGAAAATAAAAGGCAGTCATTCACAACGAACCCAAATACAGTCCTCTAAACAGCAACCATGCATAGAAATTGCCATTCATGCTGATTTTCTCTTACATCAGATCATTGAAATAAACATGCAAATTATCACTTTCTCAGTTGACAGTCAAACGCAAGCAAGATGAATAAACATGTAATATGAATATAAATGGACACTTACTTGAATACTTGCTCTAACTTTCCATGCTCAAAAGAAAGATTTGAACTGCTATGTTCTGAAATGATAACAGTCCCAAATATCCGACCGCAAACCAACCTTGGTATGCTCCATTGTCTTAATGCAGAAAATTATGTGCACAACATTCCCTAAATTCATCCTAACTTAACCAAGTTCCATACCATATCTCGGAATTCACAGTTCCATGTTCTTCAACCCCAAGATGAAACAATGGTACCTTTTGAGGGATGAAATCCTTCCTATCTCCATGACCAATAGCCACGGATGGTCTATCTAACGCGAATGACAGATCCTGAAGCCAAGCCGCGACAAATGTTACGTCTTGGCAGTCTAAGACCTGCCAACTTGCCCATGAACATTCAATCATCCCTTTAAAATTCCTTCGCAAAGACAGTAAAGATTTAGTTGTACCATTTTACATATGACTATATGAGGGTGATCACCCAGCAGTAATGTGAAATCATTAAAGACACTAAAAATTTAGTTTTGGGATGTTCGTTCGACCACAATAGGTAACAAATTAAGACATGAATGGTGGATTCCTAAATTGATCAAAACCTATAAGACCCCACTATGACATAAAATATTGACATGATTAGCTTAGTGTGAGATGATAGTTTCTTAACAAATACGAATGGAAACATACAAAAAAAAAACATTATTACCTGCTACTCGGCATTCATTTATATTTTGTAATGCTATGAGACGATGCCATCCTAGGAAAGAGTCACTCACTGCAATTGAGTCATTAGATTAAAAGGCATAAGTCTTACTATTGATACTAACTGTTGATGGTGGATTTTCGTTTAAGGTTAAATTTGTAAAAAACCAGAAAAAATCATGCGCTGACATCTTGTAAAAGATAAAACCATTTATAAGTGTTGGATACTCCCTTACTTAATTCACCAAGAATGGAGCATGTAGCAACAATCCCATTCTGTGAATACATGAAATTCCTCCAGGTTGGAGCATGTAGCAACAATCCCATCCTATGAATTTCATATCGGCCTTTGTATTTCCAGTACTCATTATCGGTGTGGCATGACGACCGAGTGTTACTCTTACGAGTAACACGAACCTCCAAACACTATAATGAAACCATGTACGAAATACCCGTACATGTGCCGACTCTCGGTGTGTTATACTAGCCCGATTGAGCCCCTCTCGGTGTGTTATACTAGCCCGATTGAGCATCCGGACCGACCGTGATCGGTCCGGATATGATTCGATCGCAGATCATCCAACTCCATAAGCATGATTGGATGACCCCGGATCAATTCCATCACCCCCAGCGGTATGGAATACCCACGGCCGACCCCGCATGGTCGGTCATTGGCCTAGCTTGCCAAGAAACCGTTCATACCAAGCATTATGGACGGAAAACCCTAAATTAGGGTTTGCGGCATATTACATGTGTCGCAAAACAGTCTCAACCATACATCTTCGCAGGTATAGATGGAGGGTGTAGATGTAGACTCAAAGGGCCCAGAGAGCATGTCAACACGATCACCATGGGCCCGCCTACACACTTGACCAATCGGTCAAAACCAACCATGGTTGGTCGTGACAAAATTGTCACTCAAACAAGAGATGGCGCACGGCTTTGAAAGCCAAAATTAGGGGTTCAAGACATCACGCGCGTCCATCTTCTCCGGCACGAATGGAGGGTCACAGATTAGATTAAGCAAGGCCGGTCATACCAGCATGACCACCGTGGGCCCATCTACCTCCTCATGTGTTCGACCAAGGCATATCATGCCTGGTTAATCCAAAACGTGCGTCCAAACTAGCATGGCCACGCCTCCCAAACCACAAACTGATCTCGACCACTCAACTTCGCCGGACGATTTGGATGGCTCGGATCACGTTTTCATGGGATAGTCAGGTATAGGTGTGAACACCAACCTACCACCTACACGCTGGTATGATCGACCAAGGCCGACCAAGATGGGTCGTCTTGAAACGCGTGCCCAAACTAGGGATGTCACGCGGTTTCCAACTCCTTTGCGGCAACGGATTGCTGCAGAAACCGATCTCAACCACTCAACTTTACTGGTCAAATTGAGCGGCTTAGATCGCGCCTTCATGGGATAGTAAGGTATGGACGTGCACACCGGCATGTTTGTCTACACACATGCCCCGGTCGGTCCTCTCCAAATCCCTTTCCATGCTTGGTTTCGACTAAGTCAAGAGTGATGCTTGTGCACCTCTTCAAAAAACCCTAATATTCGTTAACGGTCGCAGATGAGTGTCTCAAAGATCATCTCATCCGTCCAACTTCACCAGCTTGGTTATACAACCCTGGTCAGGAGTTATTTGGTTAGTGAGGCGTCATTACCCATCACTTTACCACACCATAATGCAAATACTCGCATAAAATACACACGATACTTCACAAGTATCGACTTCCTGAATAACACAGTTATTTAATTCAGCATTACATGCTATCTTTCGTGGATCCACGATCCACACATTCCAGACATCAATCATGTCACAAACTGGGGGGATACATACTGGGGTATTGGTCTGGCGGTTTACAGCGTGCAGCGTGCAACGCGCCATCACAAGAACGTGTTAGAAAGTCATGGACGGTTAGAGATGAACAGGAGAAGTGGGCAAGACTGGTCATGTCGTACCGACGCACAACTCCACTACTCCATCACTCCACTTCCTCCACTTCCCACGAGAGACGTGAATAAGGCTCAATGACTTGTATAAATAGGTTCTCCGCCCTATTTCAAACAACAACACAAGTCCAGACGAGACAGAAAACCAAGTGTTAATACAAAACGTATTCCAACACCCAGAGCTTGCTTGCATCAATCACAAGCATGCTCACCTACGTTACAAGTCATAAGCAAGCCAACACCTTCACAATCTCAACACCTTCTTCGCTTCCCTCCCTAAGATCAACCCCATCTCCTTCACTTTGTGACCGAAACAAGTCCTGGAACGGCCATTTCTTGGTTTAGGCCGGACTTGCACAGATTGATCTCTCGAATCTACAAGCACTCACCGCGCAGTGCATTTGTTTAAGGTTTAAATTCAGTCCTCATCCACACCCCAAATTACCAAATTCTGCAGGAGTAGTTTTCACCCATAAACAATTGGCGACCACAGTGGGAGGTTGATCTCTCGGTTACACAAAATTGAATTCTCAATTTTTCGGTCTCCATCTCGCAATGTATCCGGAGACCACAGGTGGTTCAGATATCATGGGAAGTGTAGCTAGAATCTTTGGAGGATGTCTTGGCAAATCAAGCGGGTATCACCGGAAGGCGAGCGAGACATTTCTCCTTTTGATTGATATAGCAGCACGATTACAAGAAGGGTCGGCAGGCATCTACTCAAGCAGTGCAAGAAATGCTGAATCCTTAGTCGAGTCACACCTTTACCGGTGGAGAGGCAAAAAGAGCGCGTAACCGCAGCAGGAGACTCAGGAAAGATGAACAACATGGTCCAGTCAACAATGAAGAACCGAGGCAACTCCACAGAGGAAAGGACTTGTCCGGAGTACTACAACGTCTACCAGATAAAGAAAGGGAGCCTGCAGCCTACGGAGCCCTGCTAGAGGATTTATATCTCAAAACTCTTGTTGAAGTCTGAAAGACTGTCCAATCCGCGTCGACCTTCCAACCAACTGAAGAAATGCATGAGGAAGGAGAGATCAATCAGGAAATGCCTGAATACAGGGGATGGGAGCGTTCAATTCGATCACTCAGTGGTGATATTACGACACCTTCCACATCCCTTTACCTGTGCAAGCGATCCGCAGATATGATGGAACTCGCAAATCTTCCAACTTCATCTCCGAACGTGCTCCACATCAAAGCCACGTAGAGACATCACAACGCCCACTAACGCAGGAAAAGCTAGACTCGAAGTACCTACACTTTCCGTTCCTAATGGAAAGGATTTTGGAGTTGCTGGAGACGTGGGTACGAAACAGAGTGGTGGAACTACCTCCTGTATAGCGTCCACCAACCGATCAAGAAGTAATTGACCCGAGAGAGGCTACTTTGATTGATACAAGTAAAGCTTCGAAAGCAATGGAACTCAGGTCTGGATCAGCAACCAATTCTGATGGAGCTAGTGTAGATAACACTCCCGGTGTCGAGGTACCTATCAGTGGAGCTACCGTGGTCAATACATCTCGTGGAGCCGTCACTTCAATCACCAACGCTAGCGGAGCAGGATATATTCCAGTAGGTGTAACTCCTCCCATCACCAGAGCCAGAGCAGCCGCAAATCCCGGCATCTCCTTAAGTATAACACCTCCGGTAGTCACCAGAGCAACAACTTCCACTCCTTCATCAGGACGAGGAGCCGGAGGGACGAGAGGAGGAACATCTCCCATTACCATTGCAGACTTGATGGATAAGAAGGAAGTTCTTGCTAAGACTCAAATGGATATGGCCGCAACTCAGAAAGAGGTACTCACTTTTCTTATGACATTAACTGATCGATTTCCACAAGACACGCAACAGCCCTCGGAGCCAACAAGGAATGCATTCAACACACCGGAAAAGATACTTGGCGGCGCGGACCTACATGAACTCGATCAAAGAAGCGACATCGATATGAGTGGTCCTGTCATGGAGACTCCTACACTGGGATCGATCCTCACAACGATCCTCCTAGAGTCAATAGTTTCACTATGAACCAGAGGCCGGTGGATCGGGAAGCGCTTTCTCTAGTGGAAAGTTTATGCGAATATTCACACCTCTCGAAGAATCAGCGCACGGAGACATTTTGCTGCAATTAACCAGAGGAAGGTCACAACCGTGCCCTACATGTCACCGCACGCATCAAGGATTCAGAGTTCAATACGGCCCTTACCGACACAAGAGCGTCTTCGAATGTGATTACTCTCAAGACTCTCAGGACATCCAAGGTTCTCCCAAGCAAGGTCGTACGGAAGCCTAGCACAATGACGGACTTCGAGGGAAACCAAACCAGCACATACGGGAGAAGCTCCGTGGAAAGAATCAGACAAGTTCGTTGCATCCCACTCCCCATGTGGGCGTCAATTCAGGAAGAAGACCGACTTGCATCATTGAGGGCTAGTACCCACGATGCATCTTTGCTGACGAAGCATTCTTCTCCATCCTGTGAAGCCACGACCCACGTTCACACGAGGAGGGAACGAACTTTTATGGCGAGTCGTGACCAGAAATGGAAAACGGTATACCGACACTGCCATTATCAGCAGGGGAGACTGTTACCCAGTATTTCCACCTAATGGAACTAGATGCTCCACAACAGCTGCAAGATGGCACCAACTCCACAACTCATGAAATTGAAATCGTTGAGGAATCTCCTAGGCCTATCTCCATCAGCTTAACCTTGTGTACGGATAAACGCACGAAGCCCGTAGAACTTCTCAAAGAGTATCAGGACATGTTCGCTTGGAGATATGAAGAAATGCCGGATTTAGATGAAAATTGGTCATCCATCATCTACATGTCATACCTGGATCCAAGTCGGTTAAAATGGTTTGCGAGTTCGAGACACGAGGAAAATGGATAGATCGAGTCTTTGCATAGACTTCAGAAACTTGAACAGGTGCTGCTCCAAAAAACAATCCTCCTCTACCTGACATCGACATGTTAGTAGATGCAACCAGCGGACACGGCATGTTCTCCTCCATGGATGGATGTAGCGGTTACAACCAAATAAGGATGTACGAGCATGATGCAAGTAAGAGAGCTTTTCGAACCCCTCTCGGAAATTGTTATTATACCATACTGCCATTTTGTTTAAAGAATGCCGGTGCAACGTATCAATGCTCTATCACGGCAATCTTCCACTGGAGCCGATACCTCAAGGGAGCAGCCTCAAGAAGATAACGATGTCCACGCGTCATATTGAGCAAGATCCGGGCGAGTCACTTTATCAGACAGTGGTACATGTCTATCATGCTATGTTGGAGAATCCGCGCTTTTGGTCATCCTCTGGAGCCGTTGAACGCTCATCTACGACAACATATGCCCTGATAGAAAGAAACAGGCATGCCGGTAATGAAGAGCCTCATAATGTTTGTAGGGGCATATATCTCACCAACAGGCGATACAACCTTCAGCCTTCTGTAAGCAGTTCCCTGAAGAAGCAAGAGGAAAACCACCGAGATACAACATCCTGCGCGTCCGTCAACTCCAACTCTAGTACCACATGCACGACTCCCACAATGATGAAACAATGTCCAAGATATTCCATATCTGGCTCGACAACAACCATTACGAACAAACCATGTAAACCACGCTTGGGATCGAGGCTCGCATGAAGTTCCTTCACCGTCGGTCAAGGAATTCTTCAACATGAGAGAGATGGTCGGTCAAGAAGCATGGAATTCGCAAGGGTAAATCGAATCAAGAGGGAAACACTTCAACGCTCCTCTAGCGTAAGCTGCTTCAATGGTCTATTCAAGAGCCGCCTCAACGCTCTCTCCGGACCCACGTTCGCCAGAATCCCGTTTCAACACTCTCTCAAGGATCCACCTCAATGTTCGCACTGTAAGCCACTTTAACATCCTCTCGAGTCGTTTCAACACTCAAGCTACATCAATAATCTGCGCTCCGGTCAAGTTATCTTTGATGTACTCATTGCTCAACATACGTCTCATCCATCCTTCATGAGGACCCAGCGGAGCATGAAAAACCCTGAAGTCGATAGGAGGAGGGTTATCCTGCGGTACGGATATTTTCAAGGGCGCGATGAACAACTCATCATCAATGTTTGGCATATCTTTGAAGCTTTCAAGACCTCCCCGACTTGGCACCAAAGATTATCCCCGAAGACATCTCAACAGGAGTTCTTTTCTTCATTCTACAATAAAAGACAGGAGCAGTACTTGTATAAAAACGCGTGAGATGTGTAGTCACACACGACAGAACACACATTCAGTTTGGAGTACACAAGGCTGGTATTGGGTCCAAACACCGATGTTGATCAAGTCACAAGTCCGGTGTTGATCAAGTCTCAAGACCGGTATTGATCAAGTCACAAGGCTGGTATTGCTCAAGTCACAAGGCTGGTATTGCTCAAGTCGCAAAGGCTGGTGTTAATCAGGACATAAGGCCGGTATAATAGGCGCACACAGCAGGGCCGATTTCAGTCGAAGCATAGGGCCGACGTTTGAAACATGTACATAGTGGACCCACGATCGAACGAAGCAGACGCAATAACCCCTCGACCTAATCAGGCATAGCAAGGTCGATCTGGCAAGACCGACATTCAAACGGAGCAAGCACGGAGCGGGCCCTCGACCAAAGCAGGCATAACAAGGTCGATCGAAGCAGGCAAGACCGATATCATGCTAGGGGAATACTCTCCTGGACGCCTCTTGAACGCTCGCATGCTCCTAGGACAGGATGACCCGTCTCTCCTGGTAACATCTAACTTTGTCTCATAAGTTTTATCTTTAACTGTCACCATCTTATGCCTACCACACAATAGTGTAACCATTATGTGCTAGGAAGGGGACTTAATGTTGATGGTGGATTTTCGTTTAAGGTTAAATTTGTAAGAAACCAGAAAAAATCATGCGCTGACATCTTGTAAAAGATAAAGCCATTTATAAGTGTTGGATACTCCCTCACTTAATTCACCAAGAATGGAGCATGTAGCAACAATCCCATTCGTGAATACATGAAATTCCTCCAGGTTGGAGCATGTAGCAACAATCCCATCCTGTGAATTTCATATCGCCCTTGTATTTCCAGTACTCATTATCGGTGTGGCATGAAGATCGAGTGTTACTCTTACTGAGTAACACGAACCTCCAAACACTATAATGAAACCATGTACGAAATACACGTACAGCCGACTCTCGGTGTGTTATACTAGCCCGATTGAGCATCCGGATCGACCGTATCGGTCAGGATATGATTCGATCATGGTCATCCAACTCCATAAGCATGATTGGATGACCCCAGATCAATTCCATCACCCCCAAGAAGGTATGGAATACCCACGGCCGACCCCGCATGGTCGGTCATTGGCATAGCTTGCCAAGAAACCATTCATACCAAGCATTATGGACGGAAAACCCTAAATTAGGGTTTGCGGCATATTACATGTGTCGCAAAACAGTCTCAACCATCCATCTTTGCAGGTATAGATGGAGGGTGTAGATGTAGACTCAAAGGGCCCAGAGCATGTCAACACGATCACCATGGGCCCGCCTACACACTTGACCAATCGGTCAACCAACCATGGTTGGTCGTGACAAAATTGTCACTCAAACAAGAGATGGCGCACGGCTTTGAAAGCCAAAATTAGGGTTTCAAGCCATCACGCGCGTCCATCTTCTCCTAACACGAATGGAGGGTCACAGATTAGATTAAGCAAGGCCGGTCATACCAGCATAATCACCGTGGGCCCATCTACCTCCTCATGTGTTCGACCAAGGCATATCATGCCTGGTTAATCCAAAACGTGCGTCCAAACTAGCATGGCCACGCCTCCCAAACCACAAACTGATCTCGACCACTCAACTTCGCCGGACGATTTGGATGGCTCGGATCACGTTTTCATGGGATAGTCAGGTATAGGTGTGAACACCAACCTACCACCTACACGCTGGTATGATCGACCAAGGCCGACCAAGATGGGTCGTCTTGAAACGCGTGCCCAAACTAGGGATGTCACGCGGTTTCCAACTCCTTTGCGGCAACGGATTTCTGCCGCAAACCGATCTCAACCACTCAACTTTACCGGTCAAATTGAGCGGCTTAAATCGCGCCTTCATGGGACAGTAAGGTATGGACGTGCACACCGGCATGCTGTCTACACACATGCCCGATCGGTCCTCTCCAAATCCCTTTCCATGCTTGGTTTCGACCAAGCTGAAGAGTGATGCTTGCGCACCTCTTCAAAAAACCCTAATATTCGTTAACGGTCGCGGATGAGTGTCTCAAAGATCATCTCATCCGTCCAACTTCACCAGACTTGGTTATACAACCCCGGTCGGGAGTTATTTGGTTAGTGAGGCGTCATTACCCATCACTTTACCACACCATAATGCAAGACTGCATAAAATACACACGATACTTCACAAGTATCGACTTCCCGAATAACACGTTATTCATTCAAAGATTACATGCTATCTTTCGTGGATCCACGATCCACACATTCCAGACATCAATCATGTCACAAACTGGGGGGATACATACTGGGGTATTGGTCTGGCGGTTTACAGCGTGCAGCGTGCAACGCGCCATCACAAGAACGTGTTAGGAAGTCATGGACGGTTAGAGATGAACATGAGAAGTGGGCAAGACTGGTCATGTCGCACCGACGCACAACTCCACTACTCCATCACTCCACTTCCTCCACTTCCCACGAGAGACGTGAATAAGGCTCAATGACTTGTATAAATAGGTTCTCCGCCCTATTTCAAACAACAACACAAGTCCAGACGAGACAGAAAACCAAGTGTTAATACAAAACGTATTCCAACACCCAGAGCTTGCTTGCATCAATCACAAGCCTGCTCACCTTTCTGTTACAAGTCATAAGCAAGCCAACACCTTCACAATCTCAACACCTTCTTCGCTTCCCTCCCTAAGATCAACCCCATCTCCTTCACTTTGTGACCGAAACAAGTCCTGGAACGGCCATTTCTTGGTTTAGGCCGGACTTGCACAGATTGATCTCTCGAATCTACAAGCACTCACCGCGCAGTGCATTTGTTTAAGGTTTAAATTCATTCCTCATCCACACCCCAAATTACCAAATTCTGCAGGAGTAGTTTTCACCCATAAACACTAACATATATGATTAACTAAAACAAATAATAGCACCCAGTAATATATCATTGCAAGCTGAACTAATACCTAATCACACGCAGTCCAACTAAAGTTGTGTTGCAAAAGCTGCAATCATAGTCAGTACTCCCTGCTCCACAGCAAACTGGATCTGATTCTCATGATAAAATTTTTTATGTTATAGACAAAGTTGTCATTTTATGTTGAATCAAAAGAGCACCCATAAACGCGTAGATGGTAATATTCTGACCTTGTCACATAATCCACTTTTGTAGATAGCTTCGAAGCAAATTAAAATTCGCATATGAATTGTGCACATTAAATGGGAAGTAATCATCAAATATTTGATAAATAAGACTTGCCTTTCCAATTTCCTCCATCGCAGCTTGAGCAACATCAGTCTTTTGTTTAAAGAGGTCGACCTAAACTTCTAGCCTTCTCAAGATGAGTACCTTCTAGAATTAGTGCCAAGACAATAAAAGAAAGAGAAATGATGTAATGAAAACGATAAATAGTACCTTTTACCTGGAACTTATTGTTATCTCAAATTGATTCAAAAAAAATGTTAGAGATCTCATGAAGAGACTAAAAACACTGCCAGCCAGTAACATATGTTTCTAAAGGGTGTAAAACTTTTTTGAGCCCTCGAATTCCATAATGATCCAAATTCAAAATTTCAAATTAACACAGTTATATAGAAAATATGACTTGAAATAGAAGGAGAACTGAAAATTGTCACTACCAAAGTGTCATAATTCGTAAGCTTGAGCTGTGATTCAAGAAATTGTCACATAGACTTCAGAAGAAAACTAAAGGATAATTATAAAGGATCAATTATAAATTATGCATAGAAGTATTTTTGGCATTAACTTAACTGTTCCATGTACTCCCTTCGTCTGATCTGATTCGTACGTTAAACAAACAAACAACTTGGGATTGTTGAGGACACAAAATTACTATGAATAAACCACAGCCACAACCAAAACCCAAACCAAAACCACCGGCACCACCAAACAACTACACCCTTACATGAAGAGGTGTATTGGTGTTTGTGGAGATGAAAATTCTATGGTTGACAAAAACAAATTAGCAAATCAATCAGCCTACATCAATCAAAAAGATAGAAAAAAAATACAAATTAAAAAATTCTAGAGTTTCCACATGTTTACCTTCTACTTCATTCCTTCTGCATCGTCTCTTTTATGAAACTTTGCCTCCTGAATTTCTTGGAAAAAAAGGTTAAATGTGAAACGGATATCTGGACGTTCCAAGTCACCCCAAAGCACAATGCTGAAATTTTCTGGCCGTCGAAGTCAAACTCGATCCGGATTACCATTCAACACCAAAAACACAGGCTGTTAGAGAGATGTACCTGGTTTAACATTCACTCAGAATCTCATGAATAGCTGCAGAAATCTTGAGGAGATCATTCAATAAATTAGAGTTTTAATTAACTCAATTCTCAGGTTTATTCCAGAAATCGAAACAACCCTGCATTATAATCCCCCAAAACAAACACATTGCAAAAGGGTGGTCTGGATGGTGGTGCCTCTTACAATTTAGAGAAGACCAAATAAAACAGGGTTTCCACATGTTCACATTATTCACATGGATTTACTTGCATGTTAGTTATTTGAATGTGTGTAAATAGGGTTTCCACATGTTTACCTTGTTCGTCCTCTCAATTGTTTTTGAAATTAGACTTTGCCTCCTAAATCAATGTTATAAACTTTGCCCCCTAAATTTACACATCAAGCACATAAAGCAAACACAAATCAGAATACATCAAATCAAGAAGAGAATAATAAATAAACACAGATTTAAAATTTCTAGTGTTACCTTCCTCTTCCTCCCCTCTAATTCGTCTTTTTTGACTAAACTAAACATAAATAGCAGAAACATATAAATAAACCAATCATACGATGTCGATTAGTATTCCATGGACAATCAAAATAAATAAATACAGATCTACATATTCTAGGGTTTCTGCATCGTCTGAACTCTGTTCGAGAGAGAATAAGGATCATAGTAGCAGAAAAAGAAGGGGGTATGAACTTAAATACCTATACATTATTGGTTTACTTTTCCAGAATTCCAGGTCTTTAGAATCCTTGCCTTGATCACCTTTTGCCTAGCCTTTCAATCTTTTCCAGACGTTTTCCTACACAATAGAGAACAAAGATGAGAGTAAGACCGTTATACATAAAAAGGAATGATCACAAAACTTGAAGAGTAATATGGACAGTTTTCTGAGACATTTATCCGCAAAGTGTTTGTCTACCCTGTTTACCATGGTATC
Organism: Papaver armeniacum; assembly: GCA_023531295.1. NCBI lineage: Eukaryota > Viridiplantae > Streptophyta > Magnoliopsida > Ranunculales > Papaveraceae > Papaver > Papaver armeniacum. Next base: position 1,213,334 of record JAJJWW010008436.1, read on the forward strand.
AAAACATAGCTCAGAAACAGAAACTTACAGGTAGGTATGTAAAGTAAAAATCTCAGAACTGTATAAAAACTTGCCAAAGTTGTATTAAAATTTATAGGTATATATAAAGTAAAGTGCATACCTCAGAAATGTATTAAAACTCGCAAGAGATATCTAATCCCTTCTTTATTGTAAGAGGTTTGTTGAGATTTTTAGACGCCCAGTGACTGTTCACCATTCCTACACATAGACACAAGATAATTTATGTTTATAAGGATATATATAAGTAGATAGTCTATGGTAAATAAGCTAGGGTCATTTTTCCTCTTATATCGGGTGCTCGTACTCTAGAAGACATCAAGTATGGAACCTTGAGCATCTTGAAGAACAAATTATGTAATCCTTAAACTCACAATCAATAACGCTACTATGCAAAACACCGGAAAATAAACCGAAATAAAATGATAAACTCCAATTTCAATAAGTTGGTATTTCTTCAGGTTATGACACGATCTTCTAAAACAACTAAAAACCCCAAACAGCATCATATAAAATGTTCAACAATCACTGATAATGATGGGTTCATCTTTATAGATGTTACAAAAAATAGGAAGATCTGAACATTTACGGAGATGGTGAAATGAGGATGAAGTCAGATCCTCCTGATCAAAAACTTTATATGTATGTCAGTAAATAGATAAAGGTGATGCTGAGGAATGATAAAGTATCTGTAAAGACACGCCAGTGGGAGAATGAGTCAGGAAGAGACAGAGAAAGTTAGCGTACAACGAAATTTCTTGCTTCTCTGAACCATCTTTAAAAAAAACGTGGAAGTGATTATAGGTCTCGGTGCTCCCTTACCTTTAAATCCATTACTAATGCCAAAGTGTTACTTTTCTTAGAAACACCTCTGGTTGCTCATTTTCTTAATTGGTCATCAATGAAGGGAATGGAATATATATTAACTCCATGAACAAAAACTATCTGAAAATATTAAAACTTTGATTGTAAATACCTGCAACTGAAACAGAAAGACCTTTCCCAGCAACCAATTGTGAATATTTGAGACAATAAGATGCTCTTTTTGACTTCCCACATCCTCAGCTAGAACATCCCATCACCAATTTTTGATTCATCACTTCTTACTCATTCATCCTATTCATGATTCAGCAATACTTTAGGCACAGAACAGAGGCATGGAGGGAAAACCCAGGATTTGATTCATCACTTCTCTATGTCCTGGGATTGAAACCCCAAGCAAATCAAATACATTAAAAAAAAAATCAACGATTTAGGCTCTCTGCATCAAATCTAAACTTAAGTTGGACTACACAAAAGAATGCATCAAATATAATACTGTATTTCTTATCAAGATAACACAACAACCATCAATCAAACTACCTCAATTGTTTGAATTAAACACTACATTGAAAAAACCCGAAATTTACCCCCAAATATATGAAACCCTAGGTTTTAATATCTTGAATCAGGAAAAAAAATCAATTACCATCACCAAAATCTTTCTTACCTAGCAAAACCCTTCAAGCTCAACTGAAATCAACAAAAAGAAGATGAAGATTTTGCAAGCACTTGCTGAAGTATGAGAAATTGATGTCGTGGTTCACTGACCCATTGTTGCTGCTCGAGAAGGAGATGAATCTATAGATTCTAGTGGTGGTGTAGCTGTATGAGAAGATGTGAAGAACCAAAGATAATGTGAAAGAAGAGTATAATGTGAAAGAAGAACTTCTCTTTGCAGCTCTACCACACGGCTGTGGGAGAAGGTATAGATTCCCCACAACACAACCTATCATTCCCAGCCGTCATCAGGGTGATTCCGACCGCCGGATCAGGGTCCCCGTCAAATCTTGTCCGTCTAATGACTCTTTGATCTCAAAATCAAAGACCACCTTTTTTTTAGTATTACATTGATATTAGAAACAGTAAGTTCCATATCCTTCCAATATTGCGGAAAAGGGGTCTTTGTATGTGAGTCACGGCCGCATTTGTCTCCAACTTCTATCTCTACCTTTATCACACTCACGGTGATCTCTCCATCTCTATTTGGAGATAGCAGAAAATATACTGTTAGAAGAACTCAAAGATCGAAGGTCATAAAATGTAAAAACTGATTTACAACAAAGAAGAAAAGAAAAAAAGTTTTGTTAGAAGATTAACTATTCTCCCTTTCTCTACATCTGTAACTTTGAAAGAAATTCAAGATTGATGGTTCCTTTATCATGGTTTTTTGTATTCCTTTAGCCTATTTCCTTATCTTTTACGTAATGAATTAAGCTGCCGTCTTCTAATCGAATTGGGTGTTTCAAAAAAAATTTCTTGTCGTAAATTTGTGGTGAAGTTATGGAACTGGGTCAAAGTTTTGGATCCTGGGTTGCTGGTTCACTGTTTGATCCGTCCGTTTCGACCGTTTTTCCAGGTTTTTAAGGAAATTTATAGGTAGTGTTGAACCAAAGCGGAAATATGACTGGGTCACCATTTACTGGTCCATCCTTCCGATCTGGTCCGGTTTTTAAAACATTTGGAATGTCGAATTCTAATATTATATTATGTTAGTTTTATAAACCTGGCTTGATTGGGGTATACTCAAACTAATTGGGGTATACCCAATAAGACAAAATCTGGTCATCATGAAGTAAAACCAAGCCACCCCTTAACCTTGTATTTTATAAATGGCTAATATGCCCTTGGTTAATTAACACTAAAATTCTGATTAGGTTAATTAATTGAGTTTAGATTAAAATTTTGAAATTATGAATTCAGTAGATTAACCTTTTGATCCGTCTTATGAGTTCGATTTCGATCCAAAAATTTTGGTTTTGAAAATGCATAAAGCCGGCAAGGTCGTGGTTTGAATAAGCTTCCGACCAAACATCCGCTAGGAATGGTCAACTTTGAATAAGGTGCCGATCGCTCTTCCGCCGGCAGTGTCAACTTTGAATAAGTTGCCGACCAGATATCCGTCGGAATGGTCCTCGGATGAAGAACTCGCCGACTATCTTGGGCAGCAATCTTGCGGTCGGCATGTAAATATTTCCTACCCTTCAAGCTATATTAATCTCGGCATGCAAAAAAAATACAACATTGCCGGCTGACATAATATGGAAGATGTAATTTACTTTATTCATTCAATTTTGGTTACTACATTGATTGAAACATAAAACCTAACGAATGCACTTAGCATGTGCATCAAGCCTTTGAACCCCTAGGCGACCCTATTGGACGAGTTATAGTCTCGCGAGGGTTTACATAGAGGTCTACCCACAAAACCTATACAAAAAATTCTAAAGCCATCAATCTTCCTCCTCCGAAGACGATACACCCTCCATCATCTCAGGGGCATACTCCGGGATTTTGGATTCCATGAATTGATAGCTTGCATCGAATGCGAATGCTTTCCCCTTTTCCTCCAAGTAGCGCGCTTTGGCGACTTCATGCTAGAAAAACATAACACAAACTTACTTTGTTAGTGCGGTTTAAGTTGGAAGATCAAACAACATGGATCACGTAAAATAAACCACAAAAATACTTACAAATTGTTCAATTGACAAGTTAAAGTGGGGAGCGTTGAAAATTGGTTTTTGGATAGCTAAATAAGCAAGTATCGCATTTTCAATGACTATGTGCCTATCGTGCACTTGTTGAACACTTCTTGAGTTAGGATTCCCACACTCTTGACTAAAAGTGTTGTGAACCCTAACCCAAAAGGTTGTGGAATCCACCCTTATGGAGGACTGCCTTCGAACTCTAGTCTCCGCATACCAAGCTTTGGTGATTTTCAAATCTTCATTAGAATCAAATGAAGCCATTTCTTGTGTGTAGAGAGCTATTGGGTGAGTTAGATGGAGTGTGTGATGGTATGAGCTTTGGAGAGTATATGCAAATAATTGTGTTGTTTTGTGGAGATAAGTAGTGCATTTATAGGATGGTGCCCAAATTTGGCCGTTATAGTGTCCAAGTACAAGTGAATCAATGCAATTGTACTTGCAAAAATTTGAATTTTGAATTCGCCGGCGGGGTCGTAAATTTGCTAAAATGCCGGGGTCGTAAAACGGCCGGAAATGTATGGGTTCAATATCATGCCGGCCAAAATACCGCCGGCATTTTCTTGTTTTGTTTCCCTCCCGACCTTACATGATTTTAGGCATCAAAAGAATGGTTTTTTTTCAAGATATGGCCGGCAGGGTCTCTATTTTCGTTCCCTTCCGGCTACAAAAACGCCGGCTTAGTAGGAATCGTATTACCTTGCCGGCCCTGGTAACTAAACAACTTTTGTTGACAGGGCCGGCAGTCTGACATTTCACAACCTTGCCGGCCCTGGGACAGCCGACAGGGTAGTTTAAAAAAAGCATGCCGGCATGGTAATACGACACTTTATATAGCTAAACAAACCATTCATTCAACAACTAGAAATCCAACATTTTTTGTCCAAAATACGAAACATGTCCCATAAACCGTAAAAAAACATTTGTACACACCATTATCTTAAACATTTGTCCACCACAACATAAAAAAATGAACTAGGAAAGCATTCATTGGCCACGACCACGACCCCGTTTTGGAACACTACCTTCACCACCACGACCACTGCTGCTACCTTCACCACCAGGACCACTGATGCTACCTTCACCACCACGAGCACTACGAGTCCTCTTTTTATTAGCCTTTATCTTGGCTTGTGCATCCTTAGTAGCTTTTTCTTCCGCCTTTACTTCAGCCTGAAGTTGCTTGAACAATAGGTGGGCATCCTCATTGTCAACATTGCAAGCATAGTCAATGTGCTTGCTTTGCACAGGTTCTCCTCTGTCTTTCGCGCAACACAACACCCTCACAAAGGTCTTCAACTGATCCTTCTATATTCAATTAAACAACAAACAATTAATAGAATGATTCGGTAATGCAATCAATCTTAAAATAGTAAGAGCAACTCTAAAATACTTACAAATATCTTAGGCAATGTTGTTGGGTCTTTCGATTCGATCTTCTTCTTATGAGCCAGTTCTTCAGTAGTCATTGGCCTAATCACAGTAGGACGAGCCCAACCCAAGTACCACGCCATGTATTTCTCAGTAGCTTCATGACCGGTGGTCACCTCGTCCAAAAGACTCACATCGATTTGACCGCGACGCCTATCAGCCCAATGTTTTTGAGTTGGTGCTGGAAGGTAAGAGACGTTCATACCTTTTTGGGAGGTGGTGCAATCACTCATATCCACAGTAAAGGTCGGATTTGCTGCATCGAAATGAGGTTCTTCTTGTACGTAACCTAATTGTCGCATTACACGATATGGATCGTACATTGAAAATCCTTCAAACACAGTCATCAAGGGTCCATAGTATAATACAACAACTTCATTTCTCCTTGGGATTAAACCTTGATTTCTATCCTCTCGATACGGATCAAATATGACCTCTTCCGCAGTCAAATTGTCGATGGCGGCTCGGAGTTTCATAAGATTTTGCGGCATTTCCTTATCCTGAGTACCCTTAAAACTGTACCTTTGCGCTCTTGGCAAATGAACCGGAACACTGTTATCCACTTTGACGTAAGAGTTGTCTTTGAACAAAGAAGGGAAGCGTTCATATATCCAAACCTATGCAAAAAGAAAAAAAAGTTTAGTAAGAACCTTATCTTACGAGAATTTTGCGAATATAAATGTTTTAGACAATAAACTTACCTGGAAGAGACATGTGTTTCCGTTAACTTGCTTAGTGAGTGCCCTAGAAGATTTTGTCAACTCATTGTTCAAGAAGGCGACCACCGCAGTACCCCAAGAATACCCACGCATCTCATGTAAGGGATCCAATAGTTGCAAGTGCTGGCCTCGACTTGGTTTCCGGGCTGTCGGGAAGATACATCCGCCTGTGGGGTGTATAGCAAATAAGCGGCCGCGGTAGCATTGATTCGCACCGGGTGCACCATTCCTTCCCTATCAAGGATTTCCTGAGTCTTCCATAATCCGTCCCTCAACTTCTTCACATTAAACTTCTTGGTTAGTCGACCGTCCTTCTTGTCAAGAACATCATCCGTCTGAACCTGACTCCAACCGAACAATTTCTTACTCAATTCGTAAATCTTCCCGAAAGAAATGGCATTATCGAATCCCTCAGTGACTGATTTTCCATCAACCTCGAGGCCTAGAATTTGTTGAGCATCGTCGGGAGTTATCGCCATCTCACCTAATGGGAATAACATAGTATCAGTCTCTCCGTAGAACCTCTCACAGAATGCAGAGATGGTAACTCTATCATGATTAATATTCGAACTCTCCACCGCAGGCAACAACCCGGAGTTCCTCACAATCACTTTCACCTCCTCACATTCCAAGTCAAGATTCCAAGTATGCATTACTGAACACGAAGCTTGGCGCCTCATGAGACGGATGGCATTCTTGTGATCCTAAATACCAAAAAAAAAATGAAAAGAAATACAAACACTTGAAGGAAATTTAATTAAGATAGTTACACACTTGAATAAATAACAAAGACGGATTAAGATTACTTACGATAGTATTATGGACCGTACATGCCCATGAGTGTTTGTATCCAAAAAGAACAGCTCCACCATCAGTGGGGTCCCTTTTGGAGGCTCACCTTCTTTCGGTGCAACCATCAAGTGTTTGGAAGGCATGTGAGAATCAGCCGGTTTAGTGATCACCCTCTTCTTCGTTCCGGTTGAAGTTGAAGCCGAAGCTTCGGTGGCTTGAACAATAGCTAGAGTTTGTTCTCCTTCTCCATCTCCATCTCCTTCTTCTTCTTGTTCCTCTTCCTCTTCAACAATTTCATCTTCGATGATATTCTTACCTTTATCTCCATTACCATCATCATCATCACCATCATCATTACCTCCTCCAGCCTCAGGCATGTCTTGATCACCATCATCATCATCATCATTGTTACCTCCTCCAAAGAGCCGGATTGGTTTCATCAACATCATCATCATCACCTCTTCTACCAGATGGAATTGATTGGTCTTCATCTGGAGTCTCGTCTGAATCATTGGGTTCAGATAGTGGTTCTAAGGCCTTTGTCGTTCCCGGCACAACATATACCCCTCGATGTTTTGAAGACAAGAGTTTATCACCAACACGAGGAGGGTTTGAAGGAGGACTAAGAGCTGCTTTCAGAGCTGCTTTCTTCTTTGCCATTCACAATCTGAACAAGAACAATTCAGAAAAAAAACATTACAGGCCGGCAGGTTAGACATATACAACATACCCGGCGGAACAATGGCCGGAAAGATCGACCAAAAGATGAGTGCCGGCTAAGACAAAGCCGACAGTGTATCATCAAAATAGCCTTCCGGCGCACAAAAAAAATATGGCATTTTTCACTAAACTGGTCGGAAAGGTCCATTTCCCACACATCGCCGGCTGACAAACAGCCGGAATGGTTTTATATAAATACCCTTCCGGACTCAAAAATTCTAGGCATCAGGAAACATTCTAAACAAGTAGCCAGAAGGGTAAACAATAATAAGATGCCGGCTTCATTAAAAAACAAAAGACGCCGGAATGGTATACAGATGAATAACCTGCCGGCCCTGCTAGTAGCAGTTACAGAAACTATACAGCCGGCAAGTTCTTCAACCTTATACCCTCCCGACCAAACACTAACTATGAAATCCCGGAAAGGTCGATAAAAAAAAACCTTGCCGGCGTCGCAACTGCCAATTCACAAATTCGAATTTTCTGACCTAATTTGACATGCAAACATGAAATCGAAGTACTAGAGTGAGTTTAAACAAGCCCTTACTTTCTTAAGCGCACCATTTCACGTGTTTCAGCGGGTTCAATTTCTTATTCTTCAACCGTTTTTTTCTTCACTTTCTTTGCAACCAAACTTGCAATTCCAGGGTTATATTCATTGGGTTTTCGATTAGTTTCTTTCATACGAGTTGCCTTCTTCCGTGGTGGATCCATTGATGAAGATTAATCGGAGTTTTCGAATCGACGATTTTAACGAATTGATCGACGAGTTTTGGTGGTGGGGGGGTGATGGAGCCGGTAAGGTTGTGGAGGAGAAGAAGAGGAGAAGAAGATGAAATGAAATGAAGAGAATGAAAACTGATTTAGGTAGTAATTAGAGTTATAATGGGAAAGGGTAATTTTGTAACTTTACCCATTGACCTCCCCCTTTGCTCTTAAAAAAGAGTCCCTTTAAAATTGGGTATACCCCAATTAGTTTGAGTATACCCAAATCAAGCCAGGTTTATAAAGGATATAAAGGTTTTCTGCTTCATCAGTGCTATATAGTTTTGCGATTTGTATCTGTTATAGCGTTTGACAAGTCAGGAGGTTCATACCAACATTTCCTATTTAGACTTTATGTTGGTTTGACAACAAATTAGGCTTAGTTTACGTTAATCTGTGATTGTTCTAATCTAGATTGGATTAATTTTATGTCGGTTTAATAAAAGATCAAAGTCAAATCGAGGGATTAAAATTAGCTTAAGGTTAAGGTTAACCACCTTAAAGCGTCCACAGTCATGGAGTTAGGTTGATGTAGTTTTTACAGTGGTAAGAAAAGTGGTTCGTTAAAGACTTGTAGAGATTTGATTTTAGAATTATATTTCAAAGTAGAAAACTTAAGAAGTTGTTATCAAGATTATAAAAAGCACCGAGACTCAGGATTCCACCATTGACCAATTAAGTGATTCAATCTAATCAATATTCATGCAATTCTTTGCGTTTGAAGTGATTCTAATTTATTGCCTCTAGTAGATTTTCGAAGTAACAATTGTATACATCAAGCATGAAACATCAAAAGTCTTAAACTAAGCATGCTCCATCAAAACGAATCACAATCATTCAATAAAAATCAATTTTCCAATATTAGTTCCATGCAAATAATCATAAAAGAAATTGCAAAAAATAATTAAAATAGAAATACGGTATAACTTCTATAAAATAATAGGCTTGGGACCAAGAAAATTTATTATTTTAAAGAGATATTATATTATCGATAATATAATAAATTATTATTTTATAGTTAAATAATATATTATTATTATATAGGATAATTACTAGCTTGGAGGTTAAATAATAATTGTAGTTTGTAAATATAATATGGACTAATTTCTTAGAGATATTATATTACCGACTAATTGCAATAAGAATACAACCACTCCAAGTATCAATCACACTAGCTTCAACACTTCTTCTTGTAACACAACAACGTGGCTCCGGATCTTGTGAGTGCACCACGAACTATTAGGGATGAAATACAACTTGATTTGAATTTTTAAGAAAATCAAACCAATATTGAATCATATTTGGAAAAAATTGTACATGTATGAAATTTATTTTTTATTTTTACAGTAGCATTATTATTTTATATATTATTTGGGACCTATTAATGCTTAAGGGAAACTTATGAAATGTATTATTTTATGATTTTATCGAATTTATTATTTTAGCACTAAGGGCCCGAGTTGGGACCAGAAAATTTTATTATTTTAAAGAAAATTTTATTATTTTAAAGAAAATATTATATTATCGAGTATTACTTTAAAGAAGTTATACTGTATACCACTTTTCATGGAACAATGGCTTCCTCCGTCGCCTCGGCTAAGGGGTTTAGCTCCTCATATTATTCACGTGCTCAAAATAGGTGTTCATAGCTCAAGTGTGAAAAAAAAGAGAAAACTAATAAAGCAGCGAGTTTGTAACAGATATATTTGTTACAGAACTCATTTACAGAGAAACTGTTGCAGAACTGTTGCGAACCCTGAATAATTGTTACAGAAATTGTGACAAACTGATTGAATTTGAAAGAAAAGGCCACGGATTCTGCAACTGTCTCTTACTGCTGTTCTGTGTTCTTCTTCTTCCTCTTGCATGTGAGTTGTGAAATCGTCTCTGCAACCTCCTAAACTTCTCTGCAACTACCCCCAAGGATTCCGTTTCAACCCCCAAAGTCTCGATTCCCCTTCCCTGAACTCTCATAACTCTATATATACACCACAGGATGAGTATCTTCATGAGAAAATTTCTTTTCTTTCACCTAAAGCTATGGAAAAATATTTCCTTTTTCTTCTTCTTACGCGGTGTCTGGGTTCATCCAAATTCTCTAAACTCTCTCCAGGATGGTATCGATTATCATCCCTGTTTTAAACTCAGCAAAATCCCGTGAATAACTCCATGAAAATCTCTCCCAAAAGAACCCGATATTATTCTCCCCTGTTTCGAGAATTCTTTCCTATTTTAACGAGTACCCGATCAACTAACTTCCCTGTTTTGATGTACCGGACAAATACCATTCATATCCAATAATAATTCCGCATAAATCTCGTCCTGAATCGATCCAACAAAACAGGCAGCTGACAAAATAATCTTCCCGCCAAATCTGTTTTGGAAAGGTGAAGAAGGAAAGCCCCTTATCCTCTGTTGGGGTGCCCATAGCAGTGGGGTGTAAATAGCACATCTAGGGTACAAATAGCAGTGAGGTGTCCCTTAGTAATTAAGTGCCCCTTATCCAAATTGAGAGTCCGAATAGTAGGTGTCTTCTGGGGTACAAACACCAATTTTCGAGCCAAATTTGCCGCAAAAACTTATTTCTCCAAAAATACCTACAAAGACATAAAATAACCAAATAAGTACAAAATCGAGCACTAACAATATACATAATTGAGATCAAAATAGACACATAAATGCGTCTATCATAGATCAAATACCAAATCCCCGACCAAAAACTAAAAGTCTGTTGGAATTTTCGAAGGTCAAGCGCAAAAGGTGAAGACTAAACTATTTTCGGAGGTCAAGTACAACGGGAAAAGACTAAGCTTTAATCTTGTTTTTGTAGACTTAGTAAATTATTATTGACTACACGTAGCAACGTAGTAGCACCAACTGTCCGAGACATTACCCCACCATACATTCTAAAAGCATCTCCGATGCTTGGGATCAAGGTCATCCATGTAGAGGACTTATTAACATCTTTTTTTAGCGGGTCATTCATAAAAGAAAAAAAAAAATTGCACCCAAAGTCTATCTCCAATCTTTAAGATCATATCTAAAAACTTTGTTTAAATTTAGAAACAAATGATGATATGGACTTAGGACCCAAGGTCATATAGAAAATCTAATCTACACTTTCTCCTTTACCCCCTCTTAGCCATGCCATCCTTTTTTATGACCCTCACCTTTGTATTGGAGATAAAACTTGGTAAAGGTCTTAAATCTTAGGTGTCATGCAATTTTAAGACTTCCCTTGCATTGGAGATTCTCTAATAGAGTTGGCAGATTATGTTTGATCAAGACCAAGGCATTAAAGATTCAGATCATGACATGTATTGGAGAGAAAATTGCAAAAGTCCTAAACCTTTAAAATCCTAAATCACATAGAGCCTCCACGTTAAACGGTGAGAAAACCCACCTCTACATTCAACGGTGAACAAAACTCACCCTTCATATATAACCTCGCTATATTACAAATTTACAAAACAAAATTTGGCATGGGCTTTCCAGATTTGGTTCCCGATATTGCAAATACTTACTTGGCTTGATAACATTTCAATAACCCTATGACAAAAAATTTCTCATCGCCGACCTTAATAAGTTCTCATAATTCCCCCTTTTCTCAGGAATTCCTCCGCTCTGCTACAGATTTTAACAAGACCGTACTGTTTTTCTCTTCGTACTGTGAGATTTCAAGATGCTCGATTTGTTATTGAAACTTCTCAGAAAGGGTTATTACTTTATTTTCTCATCCTCAAAATAAAAATCCTAATTCATATGAGCCTCTACGTTGAACGACGAGAAAACCAAATTATACATTCAGCTGTGAACAAAACCCAACCTTCATAGTCAGCCTCGCTAAGTTAACACTTTGCTTACATTAAAAATTTACAAAATATATTCGGGATGGGATTTCCAGATTCGATGCCCGATGTTCCAAATACTTACATGGCATGATAACAATCCCATAACCATATAACAAAACTTTCCCCACCACCAACCCTAGCAAGTTCTCATAATCCCCCTTCTCTCTGAAACTCCACCGTCTCATGGCATGATAACAATCTCATAACCTTATGAAAAAACTTTCCCCACCACCAACCCTAGCAAGTTCTCGTAATCCCCCTTCTCTCTTAAACTCCATTGTGATCTGCTACAGATTTTAACAACACCATACTGTTTTTCTCTTCGTACCGTGAGTTCTCAAGATGCTCGATCTATTGCTGAAACTGTCCTGGAAATTTTCCTTATTCTCTCATCCTCCAAATTAAAATCTTAAGTCATATGAGCCCCCAAGTTGAACGGTGAGAAAACCCACCTCTAAATTCAGCGGTGAACAAAACCCACCCTTCATATTCAGCCATGCTAAGTTAACACTCTGCTTACATTGAAAATTTACACAGACAAAAAATCGGCATGGGCTTTCCAGATTCGATGCCCGACATTTCAAATATACTTACTTGGCCTGATAACAACCCCATAAACCTATGACAAAATTTTCCCCACCTCCAACCCTAACAAGTTCTCATAATCCCCCATTCTCTCTGAAACTCCACCGTCTCTGCTACAGATTTTAATAACACCATGATGTTTTTGTCTTCGTACTGTGAGATCTCAAGATGCTCGATATGTTGCTTAAACATCCCATAAATTGGGATTTCCTTATTTACTCATCCTCAAAATTAAAATCCTAAGTCATATGAGCCCCCACGATGAACGGTGAGAAAAGTTAACACTCTACTTACATTAAAAATTTACACACAAAAAGTCGGCATAGGCTTTCCAGATTCGATACCCGATATTTCAAATATACTTACTTGGCCTGATAACAATACCATAACCCTATGACAAAACTTTCCCCACCTCCAACCCTAACAAGTTCTCATAATCCCAATTTTTTCTGGTACTCCACCGTCTCTACTACAGATTTTAACAACACCATACTATTTTTCTCTTCGTTCTTTGAAACCGCTTTAAAATGTTATTTCTTTATTTTTCATCCTCAAAATTAAAATCCTAAGTCATATGAGCCCCCACGTTTTGAATTGTGAAAAAACCCACCTCTACATTCAGCGGTGAACAAAACCCATCCTTCATATTCAGCCTCGCTAAGTTAATACTCTGCTTACATTAAAAATTTACAAGAAAAAAAACAGCATGGGCTTTCCAGATTTGATGGCCGATATTGCAAATACTTATTCTGCATGATAATAATCCCATAACCTTATGACAAAACTTTCCCCACCGCCAAACCTAACCACTTCTCACAACCCCCTATTCTCTCTGAAACTCCACCGTCTCTACTACAGATTTAAAAAATACCATACTGATTTTCTCTTCGTACTGTGAGATCTCAAGATACTCGATTGTTGCTGAAACTGCCCATAAAATGTTATTTCCTTATTTTCTCATCCTCAAAATCAAAATCTTAAGTGATATGATCCCCCACGTCGAACGATGACAAAACCCACCTCTACATTCAGCGGTGAACAAAAACCACCCTTCATATTAAGCTTCGCTAAGTTAACACTCTGCTTACACTAAAAAAAATAAAAAAAAAAAAAAATTGGCATGGGTTTTCCAGATTCGATGCCCGATATTGCAAATACTTACTTGGTCTGATAACAATCCCATAACCCTATGACAAAACTTTTCCACGACCAACCCTAACAAGTTCTCATAATCACCCCTTCTCTCTGAAACTCCACCGTCTCTGCTACAGATTTTAACAACATTATATTGTTTTTCTCTTCGTATTGTGAGATCTCAAGATACTCGACCATTATCGAAACCGCCTGTAAAAATGTTATTTCTTTCTTTTCTCATCCTCAAAATTAAAACCTTAAGTGATATGAGCCCCTCGTCGAACGATGAGAAAACCCACCTCCACATTCAGCGGTGAACAAAACCCACCCTTCATATTAAGCTTCGCTAAGTTAACACTCTGCTTACATTAAAAAATTACAAAAAAAATAAATCGGCATGGGCTTTCCAGATTCGATGCCCGATGATAACAATCCCATAACCCTATGACAAAACTTTCCCTACTGCTAACCCTAACAATTTCTCATAATCCCCCTTCTCCATGAAACTACACCGTCTCTTCGGAATGTAGAGTCTAATAAGAGGAACGTATCATATTTATTTTTGTTCGGGTTTTGCGGAAAAAATGACACGAATCATGTATGATAATGCCCATTTAAGCGTGTCTATGAATTCTCCCTCTATATATATATCTAGATTTATGTTTTGCCAGCTTAGAAACAAAAGCTAGTCATTGTACTTATTCTATTTTGATATGTTTTTAAAATGATTTTGGACAGACAATGGGGTGGGAGTCCTCAAACTGCTCAAACACATGGAGTGGGTCCCGCCACACCCAAAATCAGCTCTTGCCACATTTGGGTGGGTGGTAGGCTGTGTAATGGGGTTTATTTTATGCCTACTTGTAATACTGCAAGTGCACAGTGCCTATTGGAGGCAAGGGCAAGCACAGGTCGATCCACAGAGAAATGGAGTTGCTATGAATGATCTAAAGGCTTCTTAACTGATTTTCTAGAGAAATGACAAAGTTTGTAACACAAATATGGGTTGGTTGTGTATACGACTTGATGAATGTTGTGACAGAGGAGTAAAGATGAAATACAAGCAATGAGAATAAAGGCACTAGGATTGTAAAATCCACCACTAATTCATGTTATGTGTTCAACTAATTTGAGCATTCTTGTTCCTGTGACAGATAAGGACAATGTGTCAAGTCTATCACTTATCTAAGGAGTTTCACCAAGTGATAATTCAATTATCAGCTAGAGTACCAATCCAGAGAACTAATTGTCTAATTAAGCACAACTAGGCAAGGGGTTGGCAACTATCTTTAAGGCCTGAGCTGAGCACAATCAACACAGTTTTATCCTAACTACAATGGATACATGGCATTCATTGTGAAAGTAAAGCATTGAAATGCAAGAATTGAAATTATCTTATGACTTAAGCATTCAAGAACAACTCAAACAAAGTTGAATAACATAACAGAGAGTTAGGGTTTCATTTAAATCCTATCAAATTAAATTAGAACATACTAAACATAATGAAAACAGACTTAAAATTGAAATACAAATTAAACCCTAAAAACTGACTGAGTTCTCTCTCATGAAGAACAAGTGATTTTATACCTCACAATTGCTCAGACTTACAATTAATGAGCACCTTAACTTGTCTCCTCTGCTAATTCGGCTCTGGTAGCCATGCAAGAGCTGTAGGTGAAAACCCTAATTTCGTTCATCTCCAACATAGCCTCTAGGGTTAAGAGAGAAGCTAGGTGAGAGATAACTAGAACTAGGGGCGGCGAAGATGGCTGTGGTGGTTGTGCTGCTACTGTTGGTGTCGGGGAAGGAGATGGTGGTGGCGACTCGGCTCTGCAACTGCCATGGTCGGGAGAGAAAAGAGGTAAGGGGTGGTGTCGGGTTCTGTCGGGTGAAGGAGAAGAGAAAGAGAATAAGGTGTGTTTGGTTTGGTCGATGGGAGAATATATAAGTGGTGTGGTGTTGAGCGGGAGCATCAAGAGTTGATGTGAAGGTTGGAGCGAGCGTCGGATCTAAGGTAATCCGATGCGTGTGCCGATGCGACTGTAGGATGAAGAATAGATCAAATCTGACGGCTCGGAAGGGACGGGCTCGGATCCGGGTCGTGGGTCGGGTCTTGGACTGTTCAAGCCCATGTCTTGTAAATGGGTTGCTCCTTGTTGGGTTGCAACTGATGCGCGCGCGGGCTTTGGCTTTCTGCTCCATAGACGCTTGCCTCCAATTTTCTGCTCTTTTGGCTCCTCAATTTCTCCGAACTTTATTTACTACCTAAAAACATAAAATTAATTAGTACAGATATCTATTCTTGAAAACAAAGAAAATACAGAATCTGGGATAATATCTGATTTCTGAGCATAAAAGATGAGTTAAATGCCAATAAAAAGGTATAGAAATATGCAATATTTGGCACTCATCAGTGGGGTAGGTCCCATCCAGGTGTGTGAGCGGTTTTAGAAGAGTTCCACCGAGGGTCTGTAACGAATTTTTTATGTTTTTATTTCTTTGAACTGAACTGATATGGTGCTTCGAAGCTTGGATCTCGTTGATATGTTTATCTTACCTAATTCAGAAGTAGTAAAGGTACTTACAATCATATTGATGTTGTACGTAAATCAGAACTTACTTCATGAACATTTCCAGTTTGGTATGAATTAGTAATTTGTATGATGAATGTTTTTAGCTTGGTATGATATTTTTTTTTAAAGTTAATTTGGTATGAATCGAATAGATGTATATATGTGTTATCTAATTTACAGAATATGTTGATAGGGTCAAGAATGTTTCAATACAAGGTATAGTTTAGCATGATAATTTGGTATGAACTGAATAGTTGTATATATATTATCTAATTTACAGAATATGGTATACAGTATAACCCCTATAAAATAATAGCGTCGGGACCAGCAAAATTTATCAATTAATCGTGATATTAAATAATCGCATAAATTAATAATTATTAAATTATATATTAATTAGTTTATCAAACTATTTTTTAGTTCTAAAAAAAAAATCAACAAAATGAATCAATACACCTTATTCCATTGCTAATTGTTTTCGTCATTGTAAGATTCGTCCAATGGATGACACCGTATCAAAGAATCTAAGTGAAGCGTTAGATAATAAAGGAACTAGAGAATTGCAAAATTTAATCAATGGATTGAATTATCACAGTGGAGTGGATGTTGAATTTCTTTTAAACTGCCGACAAAAGGATATTATTTCAGATTTGTTGACGGACGAAGAAATAATTGAGAGTGTCATGGGAAAAGACGAAAGTGATGATATGGAAGTCGAAGATGAAACTGTAGTTGCAGAGCCACCTTCCCGTAAAGAAGCTATCAAAGCTGCAAAGATATTGAATAGGCTTTTATTGCATCAAGAAACGACAACACCAAAAACTCTTCTAATGTTAAGAAAAATCCAAGATGAAATTCAATGTGACTCAATATTAAGAAAAAACCAAGTCACAATTGAATCATTCCTTACCAAATTAACATAAATGTAAAACCAAATTTATATAAATTGGAGAGTTATTAATTTATATATTCGAAGGGACCTATTGAAAGCTAAAAAAAGTTATTATTTTATAAATTTAGCGAATTAATAATGATTTTTGTTAAAGGGAGAGCAAAAAGTGATCCGAGGAGCGCAAAAATCGTTGTCGACTCACCAACTAGGACCTAGTTGATATATTTATTTAGTTTGGACCAAATTATCCTATTCAATACACCCACTAACAACACATGAGTCGCACACCCTTTCCCCAAATCACCAACCCGAATAATTCTGGCCGACTACATCTGCACCTGTCTTCCTCCGTTTATATTTGTGTTCTTTTGGTCCTTGAATGTGGTTCTCTAACAAAATAGGGTTCCTCCATCAAATATGGTAATATGGGTTTTTCTGTAGTTTTGGAGTTGGACAGATGAAACTAGAGATTCATCTGATATCTATTTTTCCATATAAAAAAAACATGATGATGATCGAAAAGATAAAGATATATAGATCCCCGTTAAAAAATCTTCTCCTCGTTATCGATCATTAAAAACTTCTCTGTATGCAAGGTCCTCTTTCTCCTTTATCATACCGAATCACAAAAGCCAAGGTGATCTCGATAGTAATGATGTGGATACAGACATTGGTTCGGAAATCAATCGATTGTCATAAATTGGAAACATCTCAACTTGAAAAATCAGAGCATCATGTGTAAGAAATTAAGAAACTAGAGAAATTCTATAAAAAGATTGTATACATAGAGTATGTTGTTTTTGATGAGCAAACATAATCAAATATTGGTTCCCAGAAGAGGCATTCGATTTATCGAATCTCTGAGAAGAGTGATCGGATCCCCGTAGGTTTGATTGTGGAGTCAAAGGTGCAGGTGGCGTTCGTTTGGAATTTGGAGAATGGGTGCAATTTTACGATCTTACCAGTGGGTGTAATTAGTAGGGGTAGTTTTGTCCGAGTCATCAAAATATATTGACTAGGTCCCAATCAACGAGTCAACCACAATTTTTGTACTCCTCGAATCACTTTTTGCTCTCCCTCTAACAAAAATCTTATTAATTTAGCACGTTGGTCCCGACTTGGAACCGGCAAAATTTATTAATTTATCATGATTATTAATTTATCGCGGATTAAATTATAGGGGTTATATTGTAGTTAGCATGATGTTTCGGTTAGGCACACCTATAAACCAGCATAAAGCTAAAATTCCAACATTTCCCACAAAAGATACTTACGAGCAGCTTAAGCCAAGACATCAGCTGTTTTACTACCACACCTATAAACCAACATCCAAGACCAACAAGAGTTAATCCAGGTTGCTTTGCATATGCTTGGACCTAAACCGTTCTAACACAATGCCATACATCTTTCTGAATCTTGCCTACATTTGTGATCACAAAGATGAGGACATGTTCCTTGGGAAGCTGCTTTTTAAAAATGACACTATTTTTTTCCTTCGATTGTCAGTATATTTAGTAATATTCACATTTACAGACGAACAAAATTTGGTGAGTAAAGACCCAACTGCTTATGTACCAACCGTGAAGGAGGGGTTCCTAATCTAAGTATGATACGAGATCTCCAAACATGAGGAGACTTTTCCTTCTTTTCTTTCGTATTGCGGATCTAAACTAAAATTTCACCCCAAGTTACAGATGAACAAAAAAAATCTACTACCATCTACACTTTCTCCTCCTTTAACATATCCATCAGTTTAGATTCGGCCAACAGTTGTTCGTACTCGAGCTCAACTTTATCTAGTTCA
The DNA here is from genome assembly GCA_023531295.1 of Papaver armeniacum. Taxonomy (NCBI): domain Eukaryota; kingdom Viridiplantae; phylum Streptophyta; class Magnoliopsida; order Ranunculales; family Papaveraceae; genus Papaver; species Papaver armeniacum. Next base: position 1,232,142 of record JAJJWW010008436.1, read on the forward strand.
TTTTTGAGACCTTCTACCTGAAAAGAAAATTGCATTGATTGTTAAAAAAAGATGTCTATAGATGTTTTTTTAAGCTCCTGAAGTACTCTGATCAAATATATTTCAGGAAAGTTGAAGTTAGATGCCTTGAAATTAAGCTCTTCCTCGCTCTTCTCAAACTCCAAGCACCTGAAAGGGCACAAGTAAGATTTTACGTAAGTCCATTTGATGTTCAGCGTTGGATGGAGTGGACATAGTGTGCAGACTGATCATTTAATGTGCTGGATGACAGGCAAGTGTGAGCAAATCTAACAAAAGACTTACTGTTCACGGAGCCTCTTGTTTTCTTTAATTAGGATTCTGGCCTCTTCACTTTGCAACCCATTTTGAGTGTCATTAGCAAGCTACCAAATAAAGAAGGAAAAAGGTTAGTAATGGATTAGATTTTTCTCCAGGTAGTCAAATTTCAAGTTACCTTAAGAAGGGCAGATAGAAACAAAATAATAATTCAAATCTGTGGTTACTACATTTAGAAAATGGAAGATATCAACATAATAGCCATTAGAGAGATTTGTTTCAGGATACAGAAACAAGAAAATCACTGGACAGACTTTGTATATATCTGTACATCTTACCTGTTTATCTGGATGGAGTGGGCTATCAGTTGCATTTTCTGCCGAGCTTGCCTGCCTTTTCCTGGTTTCTGGTTCTATGAGGTGATCATGTTCCTTCCTCTTCGTCGATAGTTCTGCAAGTGTGTACACATAGATCATTAGAAGTGAACCTAGTGATAAACATTAACGAACAAAAACAGTTCTCGATCAGAGGCCGATGCTTTAAACTGACCTGGTTCGGTGCCAAGTTGATCGTTGGCAATACTATTTGTTTGTCTTCCTCCTGAAAATGCAGACGGGGATATCGCATGATCTTGAAAGAGACCACCTTCAGAACCTACTCTTGAACTATCATATGTAGGAAATCGACTCATTTTGTTAGATATTTTTTCATTAGATGCTTTCGGAAGCTTTGGTGTCTGAGGCTTCTTCCTGAGTTGTTGATACCCAATTAATCCACAATGGAAATCCCTGTAGAAGTTTAACATAGAACATACCCACAAGGTAATGCATTATATGTATGATACTCATAAATTTGTATTTAATAATGTGTCTCCATATGATAGCTATAGCTAAGAGAAGTATAGAGCTAACATAACTAAACCGAGTTTGTAGACTACTAGGATCTCAAAGATGATACGTATGGCGTGTCGCTTACCAATACTCCAAGGTCATTTCTTTCAAACGGATTTCAAGCTTTTGAAAAACTGTAGTCTTCTCAAAATCTTGCTTGTTGTGAGTAGGTTCAATAAAATTTGCCTCCAGAACACCTACAGAAACAGATCATATTTGGGGAAGGACTTAAAAAGAAGTTCATTTCAGATGGAACAACATATATGAGAGATAACAAAACAAAATACTACATATTTTTATTTCCAAGAATTTCTCACCTACTACACCCCTGCCCCTACTGTTGTTCTGACTGAGAACACGCCAAAACGGCTGTCAAGGAACGTGTTAGAAATAGAGAACAGAAGAAATGTATCATGCAAGTGGAAGTAAATTACAAGGACATTTAACTTCAATAGATCCTACAATCCAGTTTTACCAGTAAAATGAATTACGAAGCAATTAAACATGGGTGGTCTAGAGAAGTGAAGTGAAAGAAAATACTACCATTATAAGCCTGTTTTTATGGTAAACACTGAATCCATGGATGTTCACATGTGGAGCTTCCTTTAGGAACCCTATTGTGGTAACTACTACACCCTGCAGATCAACAAGATAGCTAGTATCATTTAAGAAGAGCTCAAAGTCCACCCAGACCTGTACACAGCAGCAAGCTACTTTCTGTAGGGGCAAAAAATAAAATTAACTTCAAGAATGAAACGAACCTCCGAATTTGGACCTATTTGAGGTTTGTACAAGATGAACTCAGGATGCTTGAGATCGTCGGCAATATTGTGATGTTTAACAACTTGTCCACGCAGAATTATTCTGAAATGCTCAGGTACTCTCAGATATAGGATAGATAAGTACTCCTGTGGTGTAATTAAAAAAGATAAAATAAACTAATTAGATCTAGCGGGTACGAACGTCATCGAGTAATGAACTACCAAAACCCCAGACTCACACGAAGAGAATAGTGGAGCTGGTTGGCGATATGTTGTTGGCCTATAGCTTGTAAACTGCCTTGTTTAGCCACTTTTGGGGCTCCAGGTAATCGGATATCCTGCAAACAAGTAAGACATGCATAATGAGACCAGGGATAGGAAAACTAGAAGAGACACCTATACAGGAAAAGAAGAAGAAATGACAGTTACAGCATCATCAACAAACCTCCACATCCGCCTCAAAATCAAGTTCCATTTCCCCATCATCGGTGAACCAGAGATTGTAGATAATAACTTTTGTGCCATGTTGTCCTATGTCATCGAACTGCTCAGCAAATCCAACAGAGAGATAAATTTAAGAAAGAAAAGCAAAAGCGATTACAAAAATCAATTAACCAGAGCCGTCTTAATATTAATAGCTTGTATTAGAACAGTATCCTCTGAACCCGAAACAATAAACTTCTGACAATTATGAGAAGTGAGACAGTGAGACTTACTTGTTTCATCAACTCGGTTTTTGTTTTATAAGGAGACCACTGCAGGAGCATTGAAAGATTGAGCGAAAAGTGCTCCTCCGTAGAACGTAATAGGTTTTTAAATTTGCGAACTGATGTGTTGTATTCAAAATCCACCTATATCCATGCACACAATATAATGAGATCCCAAGTAAATATTGCCAATCTAGAACAGTACAAGATATTAAAGGCAACAACAATATGAGAAGCATGACTATTTATGATTAACGTAACACCGACCAGAAGAGTAACACGCATAGAACGGGGCAAAAAATAAGCCAGCACGTGGAAACAAATTTTCGTACTGAAATCTGTATTTTCTGATCTTTGGGAGTACCACAGAGATAAAAAATCTGTATTTCCGTATTAGGTGATAGTAATCACCCCTGTAAGTTTTCAAAGCTGCGTGCATGGGCATATTTTGTATATAGTAGCAACAAAAAGATAAAAATCCATCTACTATCAAATTACTGATTCCAGACTCACCATAGGAACAACTATTCTGTCATGACCTGTTTGTCTCAAAAAGGTGTAAGAAAGGAGACCAACACTTTGAGTAAATGACCTGCTCACAAAGGTAGTCACCAATTAGATTCCCGAAGCTTAATCGGGATATCAGTATAAAATAAACGAGTTCAGCATTTGAACATCATTATGAATCTTATTAAATGCAGGTATAGAGAGTGATATTGGCTTCAAATGCCTCAATGGGAGGTTAGGCACTGAATCTGCAATTGTTTTTATATAGAGAATTTTTGTTCTTTTCCAAAAGATGATTAAGATAAAACATCAAACTGCAATAGAGTTTTAAGCAGAAATAAACCAAAAGATCAAACAGATAAGCTAATAAAAACAATCTACAGGAATCACATGCCACGTTATAAATCAGGAGTTCCCTACCAAACTGCATAAGTCATTTACTTTGAATTCAGAGCTCAGATAGAGATGGATTTTCCATGTGCCTATGTTGTAAAGGCGCTCGCCTAGGCGCCAAAGGCGCACTAAGCGTAGGTCCAGCGCCCGGGGAATCCAAATATACACTATTTCCCTCGCTTGGGCGCCTTAGGCAAGCGCCTAGAGGAAGTGTTAGGCGCTAGCCTAAGCGCCAAAGGCGCCAAATTTTGATAAAGATCTTGAATATATTGGTAATAGATTTAAAGCTGTCCAACAGCTAGAAGATTCGACAACTCGGGATATCCTGCCAAATATATCGCAACAAACAAGGGAAGAATATATATGCAAAAGATGTCAGCTACAACCAAGTTTGGAAAGCAACTCAACACCGAGGATTTTTAGCTAACGGTCTTGCATATTTTGTGCACTAAATTGATCTTCCTTTATTCTTTGTAAAATCCATAAATAGTGTAATGCTTACTTTATGTAAAACAACCAAGAAATATATGGAAACATCATTAATATTATGATGATAATATTGCTACTATCGACTTTTTCCTCAATTAGTGATTGGAATATGGAAATTTCACCTCAGTATAGTGAGATATATTATCACGGGAATAACGTGATTGACAATCACCATCGACAATCAATGATCTAAGTATGGAAACTTCATATATATAGTGAAAAATCAATCAATCACCATCGACAATCAAAAATATAGAAACAAATAATAATCACGTTTTAAGGGAATAATAACGTGATTGATTTAGTTTTAAGGCAAGATAGTTTAAGAGGCATTGCTTCTGAAATTTCAAGGGGTCTGTGTTCTTTTCCTTTATCTACAATTCAGCGGTATAGAAATATATCATGGAAGTCCAAAGAGCATAAAATGTATTAGTGATCGCCTAGGGCGCCTTAGGGCGCGCCTAGGCGCTAGGGCGACGGGCTTGGCGCCTCGCCTCGCCTAGCGCCTAACACAACATAGCCATGTGCCACTACAAACATTAAAGAATGACGTCTCTAAAAAAACAAGTATACCACCAAGGTTGCTGCTCTTGAAATATTCTTTTCTAACAAATAAATGCCTTCTCCTGTTAACACTAAACCAGGTCGTCCATTCCTTAAGCTAGAGAGCTGAAACAATAGAGTTTCACTTCCCTATTGTAAGTCCAGTAATTCAGCTAACCTAAACGCAGTGTTTACAGTTAATGGTGCAAACAAGACCAAACACACAGTGAATAGGGAAATTCATGTGTGTTTCCCTGTTTGTTTACATGGGAATTAAAATAGTTTGGTGGATGTTCTGGATAGTGGCAAGAAAGAATGTTACAGACTTGAGGGAAATTCACCCAAGTTGGGATATATCCTGTAGCAAAACTGTGTTCATGGAGTCCACCACCCTGGATGAAGAATCTAAGTAAGAGTACTGGAGTCGTGTAAACCAACAAGGTTGTCCTCTGGCTAAAACAATATTTCAGGGCAAGATAAGAAGGTCCTACACAAAAATAATGGAGTATGGAGTTTGTAGCTGGAAGGTTTTAGACATGTAATGAAGCATAGGAATAAAAAAAATCCAACATACAGCTGTGGTAGGTGCATATCCCCAAACTTTAGAGGAGAAAAAAAGTTGGCAACATTTTTACACCAACCCCTTTTTTGCCTTCATGCAGCCATGAACCTCAGTCACCGCAATTACATACAGAGCAAGTTATGTACCCGTGTATAAACCAACAACATTGGTCCCTCGCATAATAATTTCCCTACTTCTCACAACATACCAGCACAAATGCCAAATCCAAAAGATATAAGGTAGAACTAGATGGGCTATCATGATGTTAGAATTAGAACCAAACCTCTGCTCTTGGCGGCGGCTAAATACTATCACATCTGCCCCAAGCCTCATCGTGCTTGTCTTGAACCCATTTCCATCTGAAAAGCTACAAGCAACCCATAAATATGCCGCAAGGTAAAATCAGAAAGTGTAGTGAGTGGCAAAAAAAAATTTACATTGTCCAATGGCAAGATTTGATTTCTTATCCGAGAATCCAAAGCTCATACAGCGTCGCATTGCTTCAGGGTCCATACCACCTCCATCATCTTCAAATTGCCATCCCAAAATTCATATGACAATCCAGATAAACTCAGTAGGCTTGAACAATGAGAAATGTGAGAAAAATCATAAGCGCAGATCTGTACTTGAAGATGAAAAAAATACCTTGGATTAGCAAAGCTGGACTTCCATCATGAGGCGTTTGAATTTTATCTACCAAGACAAAGGTAGCTCCATTTTGAATCTAAATCGTGAATCAACATGACATTAAAAATTGAGGTCAGAAACAAATTAAAAACTAGATAGCAGGATTTGACGAGATAAAGACAAAGAACGATGCAGGAAAAAGGATCAAGGGCTCATGCAAGTGGGGTTTGTTGCATAAAATAAGATAAGAAATTATATTTTGCAAACCTCTATTTAATACAGCAATAGAAAGAAATTACCTCATCGACAGCATTGTCAAGCAGCTCGGCAACGGCTGCAAAAAAAAAAAAGAATGATGTTTGTAAATTGGAGAGCATGGGAAGTGAAAATATTGATTCAGTGATAATAATGACAACTTATGGAAATACGGTGACATCAATACAACTGTTCTTACCACCAAAAGCCCACTTGTGTGAAGTAGCATTTGAGTGAAGAAACTTGGGATGAACTCGCAAATGATTTTGCCCATCTGTTACACAAGGCCAAAACAACTCATTTCATATCAGTCAGTAGCTCACATGAAAGAACAAAGCACATGCTATTGTTACATAGGCGGTAATCAGGCATACTTTGGGTGGCAGATTCAGAAGGTCGTTCGTCCGTATAGGTCCCAGCTTTCCAGAATTGACGAGTAAGTGGAGCAGGAGGCAAAGAAGACGCATATGTTGGGCCACCAATAGCCATGTGATTCCCTTGATTCAAGGCACTAGAGCTACTTTGAGTCCCATTCACAGAATTCACATGTCCATTCTGCAGAGGAAACTTTTCAGATTTCATCTGCTTCTTCAACAGCACATCACCTGGTAGATTTTTCTCCTGTTTAACATACTTCACTTTTGGGTCTTCTGTCTCATCATCACTTGACAATTCCACAACATCCGTGTAGCTCATCTCAAGCCTGAAATGCAGTAACATAATATGAGCAATAAGTTTAAAAAAGAAAAACACAATGGAAACTGAATCATAATGGTCTCAGATTAGCATTAAGATTCAAGAATGAGTTCCTTGACAATCCAAAAGTTCACTGAGGCCCCGTAAAATTGAAGTCATACTCAAGAGTTTAAAGACATGAGAAACTTAATGTGTAAGCAATAAATTCACACCTCCCACCTATTAAATGGGTAAAAATTAAATTTACAAGAACCTCCATGAATGTATGCATTATTAGTAGCAAACCCACATAATACGGATTAATCAGAACCCACATCTAGCATGTATGTGCCCTAAATCATGTAATAATACTGTACAAACTCTATATTTTCTATACACAAAAACTAACACAGGCTTGACTAATTTCACACAAAACATGCGCCCTAACAATATCTGAGAAATGGGTTTGTGAAACAATTTTAGCAAAAAAAAAGCGAAAACAATGTAAATAAGCTGTGACTTAAATGACTAAAAAGAGAAATTTCCATATCAGTAGTACTAGTTGTTGCAACTCAAAATCCACTTTGATGAAATACCTCGACAATTACTTCGCATTGCCTCTTAATTCTTCCGAAACCCACATACAAGAAGAAGGTGAAGAAGAAGAGACGAACACCACCAACAGTAAATCAGATAACCACAAACCCACTTTATAAAAACCTAAAACACCCAAATAACCATTTATGGAAAATTATCAAAACCCACCCACAAAAACATTATTAAAACCATGTGATTACAATTAAAGCCAAAACTCAAGGGAAAAAAAAAAAGAAGGTCACTTTAACTTAAAAATAATCAAACCCAATTCAAAAATTTGATCAAAAGAAACTCATACCTAAAACCTCAAAATATCTTGAGAAGAGGAGGAGGAGGAGAGAGAAACACAAGTCTAAAACAAAAGGGCACTAAAAAGTTCAATTGGAAAAACAAGAGTCCCCCATAAGTACTATAACAATCTCACGTGACCACCAAGATAATGGATCACGTGACTTAGTGTATGACAGATGTCATTTAAAGCTATAGAAACTAATTACTCCAAACCTGTTGGACACAGGTTCGGGGTGAGGCTCGTCACTAGATGTCAATAAGTAGAAATTGACGTTTAGTCCCAAAATTACAGGGCTTGTGACGCTTTAGTCCACTCATCTCAGGCCTAGTACTCTCTAGTCCAAAAATTCCCCGCCTCAAACAGTTCAGTCCAAATATGGACGAGTCGGTCCTTTACTCCACCGATCCGATTATTTTTGGTATCCGAAATGTCCTTGAATCATAATAATATGTTACAGTAGTTTTGGAAGAGAAAAATCAGATTAGAGAAATGAAAGGGAGACGCAGAGAGGCGATTTCAAGCTGGAGATTCAGAAACATTTGATTCATCTCGATTTGATTTGAAATAAGCCCGAAAAACCTAAAAATTATCATCAACAACGCTTGTTTTGGAGATCTACTTGAAACCAATGATGAAAAATTGATGAGCATAATCATGAACAATTGAATCTAAAGATTTTCGTCACCCAAAATGATTATGAAGATAAGTTTCATCTTCTCTTATCACTTATCTATATCTTGAACATTCGATTTAGAGTTATTAGGTTTACCGTTTTCAAAATAGAATTTCGTTTAATTTTTTTTAGGGTTTTTATATGACTAAAGTAAAGATTTCTTTTGATTAACATTTCTGATTTGAAATTATAAATCTTTTTTTTATTGTTATTATTATTTTTTAGACTAGATCTGAGAGGTTCGATTTTAGATGAGATTCATAAAGAGATAGACAATTTATTCGATGAAGAAGAAATTTGTGAAGATAATCTGGTAGAATTCTTATGTGCGTTGGTTTTATTGTCCCGGTTGTACGAGGTGTACTTTTTACTACACCAGTTGTACGCAGTGTACTTTTTAGTACACTGTTTTCGAAATGACTAAACTTTTTTAATGAGTCTTAGTTGTAGCCTTTTTTGCTTCAGGTTTGTTATTGAAACCGTAATGGGTTAATTAAGTTTTCACCAGAGTGGCATTTTGCTATTGAATTCTTAATATGTATGTAATTGTACACATGTTGATTCCTAATATATACATAGTTGTACACCTTTTGATCCTAGGTAGCTCTCCTGGTCTTAGCTTATGGACTTTTGATCAACTTATTGTTTTTATAAATTTTTGATTGGTGATGACAGGTTAACACGCACTATATACGATGGATCTGGCAAGGTCATAGGCAGGGATTGCAAGGAAGATCAGGTAATGGTGTTTCATTTTGTTTATTAATTCGTTGTTTGCTTTCATACTGGTTTAGTTGATGCCTTTATTTTGTTTTCTTCCTACCAAACTTTTTTTAATACATTTCCAAAGACCAAATCTATGTTGTTTTTCGTTTTTATCTTCCAAGGTTCTTTGTTTCTGTTGATTGGAGTTACTGATGATTACTTAACCAATTTAAGTTCTAAACACTTACTTTCATTTTATGTTTTTGTTTTTTTGGTGTATAGTATTTTTAAGGATTGTCCTCATCCAGATGAGAAACAAAGGACGCAATTAAGTAGAGATTTAGGTCTCGAACCTTGCCAGCTTAATTATGGTTTCAGAACATAAGGACTCAGATGAAGGTAAACCATGCTCACTCAGTTTGATACAAATTTTCTTCTTTCACTTTTTAGCTAAGAATTACTGAATCTTAAGTTCCCATTATAAGGCACAACATGAATATATAATAGTGTACATAATTGTACGTAAGAATTAACCGTTGTATTTTCTTGTACACTAGTTAGATGGGTGCATATAAAAGTGCACTTCTTCTTTTTGTACTTGTTATACCAGGTGTATATGCTTGCACACCTTGCTCTTTCTCTTAGAGCTTCGATGGATGAAGAGAGGGCAAGACAGGACGCTGCTGCAAGGGCTGCAGAAGAAAAATGAGGTGGACATGCGTCAAGTTCACATGATACAACTATGACTGAAAACGCTAGCATTATGTATGATGGGATAATACAGGTTATTTGATGGTAGGTCTCATGCTTTTGATATTTGTATCGTTTGATTTTCTTACTGTGAATGTGAATTACATGATATTAAAAAATGAGGATATTATATCCTTGAGGTCCACATCTATGCATTTATTCCTTGTGAAATATGTGAAGATATTTTTTTGAAAGGTTAAAGACTGGTAGAATCTTTATGTGCATTTTTTTATTATACCCGTTATACAAGGTGCACTTGTTTGTACACCAATTATGCGCAGTGTACTTTTTAGTGCACTAGGTTATCAGACGTACTTGTAAGTCGTGCACTTCATTTCTGCATTGATTATGAACCTGAAATCTAATAAACTATTACTTTCATTTAGACTTTTCTATACACAACAAACATAGAATTCTTCCAATGTCGGGTATCATCACACCAAGTCTTAGTTAGGTAGTAAAATTTAGTGACTTATAAGCATCAAAGGGCTTAGTGGTGTGTACATAGAGTGCACTTATAATTTATGTATACAAACCAAATATTAGGGAAAGCACTAATGTGTACAGGTGTTGGAATTTTTGTAGGTGTGTACATAGTTGTACACCATTATCCTCTCTCATTATTTTATGGATTTTTTTTGGTATGTATGCTAAAAAAATTTTGGTTTTTGTAGGTGTGTACATAGTTGCACACCATGTACAATCTCAGCAATATATATGAGTTGTTTGTGGGTATGGATGTTTGTTTGTTTTAAATTTTTTATAGGTGTGCACATAGTTGTACACCACTGTGCTATCTCAACACTATATGCATGTTTTGTGAGTATATGTGATGGATTTTTGTAAGCATGTATATTGTTGTACACCATTATGCTCTTTCATGATTTTATGGTCTTTTTTTGTGGGTATGTATGTTGGATTTGTTGATTTTTTGTAGGTGTGTACACCATTGTACAATCTCAATATTATATATGACCAGTTTTGTGTGTATGGATGTTGGATTAGTTGGATTTTTTTTATGTGCGTACATAGCTACACATCATTGTAATATATGGTCTGTTTTGTGGGTATGAATGTTAGAGTTTTGTAGGTTTGTACATCATTGTGCTCTCTCAAAAATAAAAAATAAAAAAACTAATTCTTGATGAAACCCTAAGTTATTGTTTTTCGATATCATGAGGTGATTTTAATAGCATGCTTGCTATGTGTGTAGGTACTTTTCGAGGGAGCTTAAGAAAGTATAGAAGAACAATGGACAAGTTCTTTAGATGGACGCTTTTCTGGATTTGAATAGCATACTTACTATGTGTTTAGGAACTTGTTATGTGTTAGATTTTAATAGCATGTTCCTTAGTGATGCTTAGGTGGAAAAATGTATGTGGTGTACAAACTGTTACACCTTGTCTTGTCTTTGGATTTTTTGGATTTTTGTAGTGTTTGTGTTTGTACACCAATGTAAACTAAGATTTTTTTTAAAAATGAAAATTATATAGTCATATGGGTACTATTTTTGTAACTTTCGGAAAGAGCTTTCCGAATATATAAAGTTTGTGAATTTTGGATGAGAGGTTCGAAAGATAAATCATTTTAAAATTATTTAAAATTAGTGACGTCATCATAAGTCACCATGGATTAGACTGAAAATATTTGGACTAAATTGTAAATATTAAGGGTTATTAATGTACTTTCCATATTTCAAATTAATAAAGGACTAATTTGTACCTAGTTGAATGGGTGTGGACTAACTAGTATATTTGGATGAGATTTTGGACTAAACCGTATTTTTCCCTATCAATAATTCACCTACGCTCGTATGGTATAAAATTTAACGAGGCCTCTTTTTATCAGTCATATATTCTAATTTGATTTGTTATTTTTTTATCTATTTATATGGTCATATTTTATTTTATTTTGATGCAATTTTATCTTAATTTATTTGTATATTTTAATAAAAATACAAAGTTTTAAGCTGGTAGCCGAGCAACAAGCTGAGCACCAACTCCTTTTTGAATTGCGACACCCAATCTATGAAAAATAAAACTACCTAAACCACTACCAGCGTCATGGTTGACTAAACAATTCTTCAGACGCTTGAAAAAACAAATAGTATCCTCACTAAGTTCCTCTAAGGTAGTAAAAGCTAAAACACCCAAACCATAACCATGCGAGGTACACTCATCCAAATATTTAGAGTGTTTACGCGAAATTGCTCTAGAGATAGCTTGGCCTGGGACGAAAGAACGAACACCATCACCAGTAAAGGGTGAAACCCTTGTGACATCCATACATACATCTTGGCCATTTTCCCAATTGATAACAAGAATATCCGCCAGACGTAAATCCTTGTTACTATCTGTCATAAGACCCAAATTCACCTCCTTGCGTGCATGGCAACCAGCTTTGTAACAAATATTCGCAATTACATCACGTACTAAGTCATGTCGGAATTTTAGTCCAACCTCGTTAGCACAGTGAAGCGCGTGATCACCAAAGATATCCATGGACCTATTGCAACATGAGCATAACCTGCCATCAACAAATAAAGGGATACCAAGACGATAGCAAACCACTGCTCTAAATTGTCTGGGGCCAAGACATTGATCTAAACCACTGATCGGAACAGCCAAAAGGTAATCTTGAGCATGTTTGATCTGGTTACATTTCCAAAGAATGGAGTCTCTTGCAGATAAGGTAAATTGGTCGGGGATTTGCTTCTTGATTGCATCAAAATAAGTGACTGCCAGGGAGTGCATAGAAGAGGGGGCAGTGTTATCGACGCAAAAAGTGGAAGGCAAACCGCATACCTGAATGAATTTCTGAAGAGCCAATCGGTAGGCGACCCCAAAGTCGCTGGTGAAAGAATTACCAAGAATCGCCTTTCGCACCGAAGCAGTCTGACTCTGAGAAGCAAGATAACAATAAGTGCGAGTGTCAGCCATGGTATATATGCCAAGTCCGCCGTCCTTGATAGGAAGAGTAGCCAGTCTCTGTTGCAAAGGCCCAAAACCAGGACCATCTCCGGTGATTAAGAGCCTTAAATATTGGAGCAAGTGGTCATCAAAAAGGTCAGAGGCCTGTTGAAGAGCTTCCGGGTTAGTAGTACGCATAGCAAAATATAATCTTGATACACCGACACAGTTTCGGAGTAGCAACATCTCACTTTGGGGATCCCTGAGCTTTTTGATAGCAGACATGAGCTGAATAGTTTTAAACTATCAAATATATCATTTATTTTTTATAATCATATGAGCATCTCCAATAGCGGAGTTAAAAATCCTATGCTAGAAATTTTTATAAGACTCTTATTTAGGAGGATCTGCATATATATATATATATATTAAAAATAGGATCCCATGACTAATAAACCATCTCCAATAGTATAGAGGTTTGACGCTTAATTAGAAAACCTTATATGATGAAATCTTCACCGTTTGATTGTATTTTAATTAATTATTAAAAATAAAAAATATGACATGGAGGTCATTCCGAAGGTCAAGATAAGACTTTCTTCAAAACTTTTAAAATTAGTATTTCATCCCTCATGTTTTGTAGGACCTTCTATTGGAGATGTTAAAATCTAGTAATATAAACTCAATTCAAAATCTTAAATGGTATCACCATATATAAGGGAAAAAAATATATTCGATATCTTTCATATTAATCATTCCCTTTTAAATAAAAATATTTATAGACAATAAAATTTTCTTAATAAAGCTTTTAATTATGGATTCCATAATAAAACCAAAATATCTTTGTTTTTATTTTCTTAAAACATTTCCCAAAATAATAATGTTACCCATTTATATTTTCTAATATATTATTTTTAATTTTAGTAATAATATAACATTTAATAGGGTTAGTAAAAGACGTAACATTTCTGATGACCCTTAATATTTAATAGGGTTAGTAAAAGACGTAACATTTAATAGGGTTAGTCATAACATTTCTGATGACCCTTAATATCTTAACTTTGTCAACTAGGACAGTTAATAAAAGACGTAAGGGGTATCATTTTTGCCTTGTATTTGTAAATATTTTGGGGAATCACGTTAATTCTTGGTTAAGCAAATCTTTCGTAAGAAAAACATTCTTTCCTATTTTACCCTTGGTTAAGCAAATATTTTGGTGAATCACTTTAATCTCTTCGCCTTCCCATCTCAAAAATTATCATTATTTTCGGTTTCTTTATTCCTGTAAAATTAATAGAAAATTCTATTATTATATCAAATGATTTCAAGATTAAGACGATTTCTTACGTGATTTGTAGATTTTGGGTTTAATTAGTTACAACATGCTAAACCAAAAACTAGAATCATACACACTTAAGGTTTTGATTAGAATCATTAATCATGCATCCATAACTAACAACAGCTGGAAAAAAAATCATATAAATTTGGATTCCATAAATTGTGATACCAGAATTTTTTTAAAAACAAAACAAAACTCAAAACTAACTGCCAAACTCTAAGTACAAGAATCCACTTATTTTTCTAAGGTCTTACATATTTAAGGGAATTTGTCTGAGTCTCCAAATTAATTTCTATTTTAATTTTATTTCTTTATGAATGTTGGGAAGAATTGAGATGAGATACTTTAAAGTAAGAGAAGAGAAGAAACGGGGAGGAGTGGAGAGAAAAACAAATCAAAATCTACTCTCTCATCAAGGTCATTAACTACTGTGACAAAGTTATTGCCAGAAAAACTCAATGGGTATATGATAAGTGCATATTTATATTTTTAGTGTCCATTCCATGCTAGTATTTGCTATATGTTCTTGCGAATTATTGTATATTACTCTTGTTTTCTCTTATTTATGTTTTATTAAGTGAATCATCCAAAAGAAGCGAATTGGCACTTAATTGTGCAATAAAAGAAGTTAGCCGCAAGCGGAGAAGGGCCAAAGACCAAGTGGAACTCTTTCAAACCTAGGCGTCCTTGATATCATCTCGAAGAGGACGAAAAGATGACGCCAACGGCGAAAGAACGGAGTCGTTCCGACGTCATATGAAGATTTTACGGGTGTTTGAAGCAAGTCAAAGTGCGCGAAGATGTCGCAGCACAGAATTTATGAAGGCACCTGCCTGAATTACTCAAGGCAGACAACAAAATGAATTGAGTTGTCGGTCTTACATGGGGATGCCACAATCATATTATTCCTTACCATTCAGGCGACCGGTTCAGGGAACTGAGGTTAATGCCATTGGTCATTGACGGAGATGTTGTTGTTCATAAAGTCAGTGAAGGATGGTGATTGATGGAGTTCAATTTAAAGCAAAAAAAGGAGCATCTCAGGGTTTGATGTTGTGGTTGCGATGAAGCTGTGATGGAGGAGATGTTGCATTGGCAGTGATGTTGTCGAGAAGCAATGGAGGAGTTGGCTCGTTCATGGATTTGAGCTCAAGTGGCTAGTGATAGAGCTCGAGAAGATCATTGGGTTTCTGATTAGAGTTGAAAAAATCGATTAAAGTTGCTGCTGGTGATCGTCATCATCAATGAGGCATTAATATCTATTCTCGAGCTCAGTTGAAGAATGGAGTGTTGTAGGTGTTGTTTGGAAGTGACGATGGTTTGTTGCTGATAGACACAATTTTGTATCTAAGTTGTCCTCAATTTTCTGTATTGTTGGTACTCCATTTTGTACTTATTATGGTGTTTTATGTGTTTGTAGGTATTTTCGGGAAATAAACATTTTTAGAAAATTCGGCTCGAAAAATTACTCGGGGCACCCTCGGGGGACATTTGCTAAGCGGACTCCCACTTTGGCTAAGGGGCACCATAATATTATTTGCACCCAGAACATGATTGGGGCACTCCACCTTCTTCACCTGGTTTTTGGCGGGAAATTAGTTTGAAAATTCTGGTAAACCGCATATTTGTCTGGGATGATTTTTGGACGTAATTTCATGCAACTTTCTCGTGGATTCAGTTTGCTTTGGGCCTGTTAAGGGTAGACAGGCTTGGTAGTGGTCTTTGATTCGAAAATGGAGGGTTGTAATCACGTGTGGGAGAAAACATGGAATACGTGCAGAGAAGATATTCTCCATTAAACCCGAGCAGAGTTGGTGAGATTTTCTTGCCGTTTTTGTTTGAGAACAAGCTGTCATGGTCAACATAAGGTGGTAATTGCTTTAGATTCTATAATTAAGGGATGATTTTTCGGTTGGAACAAAACAGGGCAAGTGTTTGTCTACGTGAAGATAACTCGGGATTTGGTTGAGACTGAGTGTGGCAAGTGAGTGTTTCACGAGTTTGCTGGAGTTCGATAGAAAGTGACATCATGTAGAAGATATTCGACAGCAGCAGAAGCTAAAGAAGGAAAGAAAATCTCAAGTTTTCCCGAGAGAAATAATGAGAAGATATTTGCTTTTAATCGGAGGATTTGAAGGTGTTATGAGTATAAATAGGTTTCACAGGATATCGAGTGATCACGGAGAGTTTGGGAGAGGTACATAGCATCAACAGAGCCGGCAGTTAAGTTACATAGAATCGCCATTGCTGCTGCTGTGAAGAACATAAGACGCACGCCGAACAGTCGTAATTGCTACAGTAAAAGTGACAATTATCATTTATCGTTCTTTGCAACAGTTCGGTTTGTAACAAATATATTGTTACAAACCTGGTTTTAATCATTTTCTCCCATTTTCATCATTTGTAAACACTTTGAGCAATGAAATCAACTTTTGAGCGTGTTTCCAACATGATGAGAGGCTAAAATACCCAGTGATCAAGGCAAAGGAGGAAACTATTCACTCATGCTTGATTGGTAATCTCTTTTATAATTTCTTTAATTTTGCAGTGGAAATGTAGGGAGGGCAAAGAGGCAGAGAGTTTTCTATTAATTAACATCAGTCTTTTACATAGCTACAGTATCCTTTATATACATGGAAAGTTAAACCCTAACTATATAGATGGGTCGCACATCTATGGGCCATAGGCCCTAAAACACTCCCCCTTGTGCGGTCCAATAGAACTTCATACGCAGTGCTTCACATATAGTGCTTCGAATGTAGTTCTTCAAATGTCGTCCTCTCCTTGATGACTTGCGTCGAAATCAATTGCCTCATTAAAACTTTGACAAGGAAAAACCCAGTGGGATAAAACCTTGGTAAACTCTTCACATGTAGTACTTCACATGTTGTCTCTTACTTTACATGTAGTTCATCACATGCAATACGATCTTCACAGAACGATGAGTCTAAGTTAATTGCCTCATTAAAACTTTGCCAGGAAACCCAGAGGGACAAAACCTGAACTAAATAAAAAGAGTACAATATTAAGCAAACTTATAACATAGTTGGACTCGAATATGTTGCCTCATTAAAACCTTGACAAGGAAACCCAGTGGGATAAAACCTTGACGAAGGGAAAAGAGTACAACGTGACATATGCAAGTAAAGGTGATCTGTTGCAGATGATAACTTTGTTCGGTTGAAGTTGACTAGTTGCTTTACAACTCCTAAGGCAGAAAATCCTTGTGGGAAAGACAATAGCCTTAGTTGGGAAATTACTTCCCGGTGTTCGTTGTTGTCTCATTAAAAACCTTGTCGAGTAACAAAACCCTGTGGGAAAAAGCAACCTCGGTGAAGGAAGATAGTTCAACACACCGTTAGATGCTCCCCCTGATGTTAGACAATTTTCATTAGTCTAATGCAATCAAAAGGAGTTTATCACACTTTACTTTGGTGACTTGAATGTTTATAAGACCCTGTTGTTGATTCTGGAAGTTACATTGCTTAACATACTATCACGCTTCATTTCTTTGATTCAGATATTTTCAGTAATATCAACGCGATCTTTATGTCTTCAATGTTCAACATACTTGATGTTTTTAGTGTTGTCTCGCTAAAAACCTTGTCGAGTAACAAAACCCTTTGGGGAAACTATTCTCGATCGAAGGGAAAAAGAGTACAACACAACTTCAATTTCGAAGTAAAATATGTCGACATCATATCCTTGGATCCTCCCCCTGATGTCGGCATCTCCCCCTGATTACTTTCAGAGTTGTTCCAGACAGTTCCTTTAGTCATGTACTTTTCGAAATTGAATATCGGTAATGACTTAGAAAATAGTCTACCATATCTCCCCCTGATTACTTTCGTTGGAGAAGATATTATTTTTCCAACATAATCAACAACCTTTGGATTGCAGTTCCTTTAGCATTCCTTTTTTATGTCTTTGCAGGGATAAAACAAACTCATGTCAATGGTTACTTTTGAGTATATGATTACGTTCATTATACCATTCCAATGACGTTGCGTTGGCGCTGAGCTATATCTAGCTAACAAGTTCACCGAGGATGTAATATTTGGTCAAGTACATTATGTTAAGTACAACAATGAGTCTATTGCACTTAGATAGGGGAATTTCATATCCCAACACATCTTCATCATCTTCCTTTAGACGAAATGGTCACTTACTTACATTTGAACCTCGACTAATCATGGGAGTGCTATCAGGATGCATGTCTTTGTTAAATTGCTTGACAACTTTAGACATATGCAAACTGGTGGAATAATATACCACAAGCTCAGTATTCGGTCGAGCTTTCCCCAGATTTTTCATCTCAAATTCGGATTTCAGATAGCTTTTAAGGTCTCTTATTCCATTAAGAGTACTAATCATGTTCATACCATCGACATAGATAACTATAATTCTGAATCAGGAACTTATTTAATATGCATGGCACAAAACCTAACTTGTTTATCCCTTCCTAATCAAATAGTCACTTAGACGGGTATACCACGTCCGCCTGTTTGTTTAAATCAATAAGTGAGTGTTCCAGCGTAACTGCAAACACACTCCGTGGTTTAGAGTCATTCGACTTGGGAAGCAAAAGGACATCATGCACTTTTGTAAATATCTTTTATCTCTTGATTCTTTCAGAGATACATAACAACCACATAAATATGCTGCATTTCAAGTCCTTTTGAAATTACAAAGCTAACTAAGTAGAGGAACGATATAACGTTCATTACAAGAGGACAATTCCAGGGCTTTGTGAGAAACCTCGCGCCACAAGGAGAGTCTTTATAGTTTAAGACTGCTTTCTTCTCATTATGCTTTGTGACAAATTAATCATGTATGTCCAATAGGCTTTACACTTGGTTGCTTAGCACTACCACACCAAATACCTGTATATTTGTCAAAGAACCAAGTTCTACTTGGATTGTATAGGCCAAATACGCTCGTCGTTGAAATTAAGAAAAAAGGAGCTTAGTTCGATCTCATCTTGCTTTATTTCCTTAAGCAAATGTATATGAAATTAATCATCAATATGCTCGCATGATCTTTCCAGTGACTCGTGCGCATTCTCATAATCCACTTAGGATGTCATTGTTCTCTGGAATCTTTAAACTTTGGAGCGTCCTCCAGTTTGATTCATGGATATATTCAGAGACAATCTTATGAGTTCTGATGATATAAATAAGTTGTGCCTTACTCACCTAATTCATTTTTAGGTGAGGATTGACCGAACTAAGTGGTATCTCCAACTTCCTTTATGGAGCCACGGCCTCAACCACACTTCCACTGAGTGTAGTTGCAACAACTTAGTCTAGTGTATATCCCTTATTAAGGATTTGTAACCTTGCAAAAATATTTGCAGCTGGTATGTGTGATCTTGTCACTTTAACGACATCAGTGTATATTCTGAAAATCGATTATTCTTTATCACTTCACATTTACATTTGTGGAGTACAAGAATCAATATGAGACACAATGGGAACACACCATGACAATTCCTGTCGTTCCCTTAGAAAATACGTTTTCTTATCTCCCCCTAACGACGGGAAGACTGTCTCATTAAAATGACAACCCGCAAATCTAGCGGTAAGAGATCTCCTGCCAAAGGTTTAAAAAATGCGGATAATTATTTGGAACTCATTTCCAACATAACTACTTAACAGTTTTGAAGACCCATCATAGTACGATGTGGAGTCGTAATGGCACATATATAGTGCAACCAAATATGCGTAAGAACACGAATGTCAAGCTTAAATCCAGTTACCAACTGGTCCGCAGAAAAGGTTGACTGATATTGGGTTCTAAAAACGAATTAAGTAAGATGCGTGTAATATTGCATATCCCCAAAGCAATAAAAGATAGGTTGGTACGCATAACTTATTCCTTAGGCACCATTTGTTACCTTTGATGGTAGCCTCTGCGAGACCATTGGGTATAAGATGCTCTATATTGATCTTATTAAACATGCAATATTCATCAAGTCCTTTTGATGTAAATTCTCTAGCATTAATAAGGGTGGTGAGCCTTTGCACTTTGTATTGTGTAATATGTACTAGGAGTTTTTAAATGCAAATTTCTTGGGAACTATAACTAGTCCAAGATGTCAAAACTTTCACCAGAGCCATAAGTCACTTTAATGGTCCACATTCTGGATGAATATTTTTCTAAATTTCACCTTGTTATCTTTGTAATATGGATTGCTTACCATTTGCATCTTAGGATTGTATCGATCCTGTTTTACTGAAGACTTTGTAAAATGAGTGATATGCTCTCCTACTTAAAAGCATAATAGGAGGGAGGAGGGGGTTGTGCATCTGGTACTTTAGAAAACACTTATTGAGAGATATGTCGTTACTTCGCATTCTGTTAATCTTTTTCCCATTGTCTCGTCCACTGAAACACATCGATGTACGTACGAGTCCTTTCAAAACGAAACATCATGTCACAACCAAAGTGCCTTTATGGGTTATGTCAAAGTCTGTATGAGTCAATTTCCAACATTTCATCGTCGGAGTCAATATGGATTCAATAATCCAAATATTATAGTGAATTACATTGCACTAAATTGACTCATTAGTTTCTCTAAAATATATTTCCTTCCAAATATATTAGAGACTATAAAAGATGCAATCAATTACATTCTCATCATTGTGATGTTCCACATGATATCCATTTGCACGGGTTACTTGAGAATTTTACAAGGTGTGATTATCTCTCGGTACATCTAGAGATTTTGCGACGTCTTTGTTCTATCTTGAAAACAAATTTTGAGCAGTGTTGTGCTCGATGATCCAATCCTCGTAGTCACATTATAAGGAAATAGTTCAACAACTAGTTTAAATTCCTTAAATTAGTGGAATAAAACCAACTATCAGGTACACATTTGGGTCTTGAGAGTTTTAATAAGTGGTGTGGCCTTATTACGTAACAAAAGTGGGATTCAACTCAAGCACTTTAGAGTGAATATATATTACGTTTCACCCAATATATATCAAGTGCTTTAGAGAATTTATGTCTCGTGTTTTCATTCCATAACTGCATACATTGGATCTAGTTCAACTGAATAAGTTAGTCAATTGGCCAGGCAAAGTTCTTGTTGCCATTAAAGTTGATGTGAAAATTGGTTGCTACTATGTTACACACATTATATTGTATATACCAACACCTATAACCAGGTGCATTTCCAACTCTTGCATTTATGATGGAAGCTAGAAATACATTTTAGCTTCATCCCATGATATATATGTCCCTTTTCTCATGCTTTATATGAGTCATTACGTCTAACCCTTATTACTTCGGGGTTCTTTCCATTTTCAATTTTGCTACATTTAGCTTAATTTGAGAAGTTTCTTTATCTCAGTAGGCCAAGAGAATCTCACTACACATGTCAACCAATTACTTTAGGTTGAATAAATTACTAAAGATAGTTCTCTTGTTGTCATACTTCAAGATATACTGGTTCGTTAGTATCATAGATGAAGTAGAGAAATGAAAATTTTCTGACTCATATCATCTTTTGTGAGTTCCTCCACAAAAAATTGGAAAACATGTGATTTTATTTGAACATATCATTTGAAACTACTGACAGATTAATAGTCGAGCAAGTGGACTACATTCCACAAAACATTTAAATTTTGGGAAGAAAATATCAAGTACGCAATAATGGTGTTCAAGTACTTTTAAACCCCAAACGAATACACTGTAATCAAGTTGGTACAACCAATTGAACAATAGACCACATGCAACTATAGCCAATATTATACTCAAGAGAACAAAATAACAAGACCAAAATTCTTAATGGCCAAGATCAACATGGAAAAATAGAACTAGGCATGTTCTAAAAACAAACAAATAAACCCAACAAATATCCAACCTTAAAACCCACAAATAGTTACATACCTCATGCCAAGCTTTGGTTCCATCTACACATACGCAGAATTGGTGCCTGCTCTGACATGCACGGACAACCACCAGAACGGAACAGAATAGGGCTGGGCTGGACCGGACTGGGTTGGAACGGACAGATTGGTCGAAAAAGTTCATAATCGGACAGATTGGTCGGAATAGGACAGCTAAACCGGACAGGAACTTTGGATCCAGTCGGGTCGATTGATGGATCGGGACATGACCCTCTATATTTTCTGTTTCTACCCATCTCTTAGGCTGCCCTAGGAAACAACAGCACCTCCTCCGCATTGTAGATAAGAAAAACACCCAAATAAAAAAAATCAACGACCATCAATTGGTACAATTGGATTTAAAATTAAAATCAACATATAATCATCAATCTAATAACTGACAAAGCATATAATGATCAAAGATTAATAAGTTTATTTGATAGTATAAGACAAAATACATAGCATAGGGTCATGACAAATGATGGAGCTAATGATAAACAAAGATGAATACCCCTAAACAGAAACCATTTACCCTTCTGACATTAACACGCATATTATAATAGTGATCACAATCAAGACAAAACATACCATAGGACAAGGACAAGGACATGTGTATCTTAGATTGCATTTGTAAAACACAATAGAAAAATAAAGAGGGATTTAGGAGTACCTTCTGAGTTTTGATGTCTGATTGGAAAAGAAAAATAAAATAAAGAAAAGGGTTGCGGCAGGAACTAGGTCCCCATTTCATACAAGCGATCTCACTGATTCGGGATGGGAATGCAAACAGACCAGTTTTCCCTGTTGGACAGGAACGGACCAGCCGAGTTGGACAGGAACGGACCATACAGGATCGACTGGGGTCGGAGCACTTTTCCATCTCCTCTTTTCCAGGGGATTCCAAGCCACGGATCATTGTGGGATGCATAGATATAGAACAGATCTCGAACAGACATCAAATTAATTTTCACCACGAATTTAATATTGGATATGCGGAAATCAAAAACGGGGGAAGGAGAAAAAAATAAAATAAGAGAAAATAGATTTAATTTATCTGATTGATTTGATTCGAACGGAAAGAATAAAAAATATCAATCGATCCAATAGCATCGTGCTGATAACGTTTTGCAGTGGAAATGTAGGGAGGGCAAAGATGCAGAGAGTTTTCTATTGATTAACATCAGTCTTATTACATAGCTACAGTATCCTTTATATACATGGAAAGGTAAACCCTAACTATATAGATGGGCCGCACATCTATGGGCCATAGGCCCTACAACATTTAATTATTTATTTTATTTAATTCACTAAGATTGACATAAAGATAAAAATGGTTTTCTTAATTAATTGTGAATCAATTTGATGTATGATGCTTAGAATACATTATTTGATAATTCATGCTTAATAAAAGGTGTAGAATACACCGTATTTATTATCTATGGTTTATGCTTTCTTTGTTATTTTTCTTGTAAATTATGTATTTTACGCTTGTTTTGAGTTTTATAGTTACTCTGGAGTCGCACGGAGGAAAAGAAGAAGAAAATACCCAATTTGAACAAGAAGAGAATAATTGTTATTTCTATGGAGAACACTGTCTGGAGCCCAGCCACGATTAAGGGGATACTCTCTATTGGAGGAGCACTAAAGACAAGCCAATGAGGTTAAGGGGCGTCTACCTGTTATTCACCTATGGGATTGCCAACTGGGTAGCCCTTATCAGGTGACGGGTGCTGAATACTAACCCTACTCCGATAAACCTAAACCTAGACTTTTCTCGTTTTCAATCATCACTTCTCATTCTTTCACCTGGAGCTGAAATTGAGAAATAAAACAGCGGCTGCGCTGTGTTTCCGAGAGATTGAGAAGAACACTACGAAATGGGGATCGATGTTCAACCAAGAAGACGAGGAAGAATTAATAAAAACTGGGTATGTATTGAATAGATGTTGTTGTTGAGACGAATTTATAGATCTCAAAAGTGTGGGTTTGATATGAATTTGTGTTTGAAGATGAATCTGAGTTTAGAAGGAGTAATGGGTTTTGCTATAAATCAGATCGAGAAATTAAAGATGGTGGTGTTGTTGAGAAGCAAAGCAACCAAATGGAGACGAAATTGGAAGTTGGGTTTTGTATTAGATAGTGTAGGTCAAGTCAACATTAGTTGACTTGACTCTGTATTGTATTGTGTCTGTGTGAGATATACGTGTGCTTGTAATACATCTATAATGATAGTCTATTTAAGACTAATCATATCTCTGTAATAACTATCTCTTTTATCAATACAATTACCTGTTTCTCATGGCATCATTCGGTTCGATCCGGAGACCATAATTTTTCTTCCGCAAAAACAACTTTTCATCAATAATCTTTCATAGAAGATTCATTGAATCCTTTATACAATTTTTCATACAAAATTTTAATTAACTACCAATTCAATTTTTCATAAACATCAAAATTAGGTCAAGAACAACATCTCAGTTCTTGTTTTCAATTCATTAATTCTTTGAAGAATCTCTTTCATGTCCTTGATTTTTTACAAAAGACGACGAAATATGGCATCAACTTCCGCTGCTTCTGATGGTAACTTTACTTTGCCTTTCTCTAATATTGGAAATTTTGTTTCAACAAAACTCGATTCAACAAATTTTCTCTTATGGCGCGATCAATTTGAGTCGATTTTATACTCTACATCCTTGTTTGGGTATGTTAATGGAGAAGAAATAGAGCCTCCTAAACAAATTTTTATTAATGGAAATCTTAGTACTAATCCCAAGTGGGTTTACTGGAAGAAGGTTGATTCTTTTGTTATGAGCTGTTTGAAGGCTACTTTTACTCCTTCTGTTTCTGGGGATGTGTTGGGCTTGTCGACTGCACATCAGATATGGTCTTGTCTTGAAGTTAGTTTCAAGAATCAATTAATGGTTAGAAAAGGGATGTTGCGAAATCAATTACATGGTTGCAAGAAAGGTAATTCAACTATTCTTGTCTATCTTCAAAATTTAAAGTCAATTGTTGATTCTTTAGCTGCCATTGGAGAGAAAGTTTGTGAATCAGATTTAGTCATGTATGTCTTGAATGACTTAGGAAGGGAGTATGATAACTTTGTTATCTCTGCACAAAATCGTGAAGTTCCTTTCACTTTTGCTGAGATTAATCCTAGATTACTCAGTCATGAGTAATGGCTCATTGACCAACAACAAGACTCTGGCTTAGTTTTTGATGCTCTAATCCCACTGGCTTTTATTCTAAGAATGGTAATTTTGGGAATGGCAATGGTAAGGGAAGAGGAAAGAATTCAGGAAATGGCTATAACAATAACAAGAATAATGGAAATGGCAACTTTAACAATAATAAGGCTATGACAAATTCTAGGTCAAATGGCTGGTCAAATGGTTATTTTGATGGTAATTCTCGTGCTGGGAATATGAGAAGAGATTATTCACAGGTGGAGTGTCAGATTTGTCGAAAGAAAGGTCACTTTGCTAGCAGGTGCCATTTCAGATATTATCCACCACAGTTTGCATCAAGTTCTAATTCAGGTCATGGGTCAGCTAATGTGGTACAACAACAATCTGCTTTTAATTCAATGGGTGAAGATATAGGTTTTTCTGGTGCATCTACTTCTGAGGCTCCTCAATGGCTTGCTGATTCTGGTGCTACTGCACATATGACAGGGGATGAAACTCTACTTCAAAATACTTCTGGTTATAGAGGCAAGGAGAAGGTGCAAGTAGGAAATGATAAGTCCCTTATTATTACTTCTACTGGAACTTCTACTATTCAGATGCCTAAAACTAGTTTTAGGTTAAACACTGTTTTACTAGTTCCCGACATGAAGCATAATTTGCTTTCCATAGCTAAGTTTACAAGGGATAATCACCGTTATTTAAGCTTACTCCTACTGGCTATGAAATTAGGGATTTAAGGTCTCATGTTTTGCTTGCTAGAGGTATTGTAGTTAATAATCTATATCCCATTCATAATTTTATTTTACCATCTTCTGCTTTTTGCTTGTCTACTGCTATTTATGCTCCTTCTTATATATGGCATAGTAGACTAGGTCACCCTTCTAATCAAATAGTTCAAAAGTTGTGCTCTACAAAACAGATTATTTCAACTACTCCTCAATCTTTATCTCTTTGTCATCCTTGTCAGCTTGCTAAGAGTAAAAGATTACCTTTTCAGTTATCTGACTCTCATGAACATAAACCATTATCTCTCATTCATTGTGATGTGTGGGGACCAATAATACCTTATTTAAATGGTTATAGATATTATATTGTTTTTATAGATGATTATAGTAGATTTAATTGGATTTATCCAATGGAGTTAAAATCAGATGCTCCTCAATGTTTTACTCATTTTCAAACTCATACTGAAAATTTGTTTTCTACAAAAATCATATCTTTTCAAGTAGATGGTGCTGCTGAGTTAGTTAAGGGACAGTTTAAAGTTATTCTTGAGAAAAGTGGAATCAATATTAGAATTTCTTGTCCACAAACCCCTCAACAAAATGGTCTAGCTGAAAGGAAGCATAGACACATTGTTGAGATGGGGAATACTTTGTTGTTTAATTCTTTTTGTCCCAAAGATTTTTGGTATGATGCCTTTTTAACATCAACTTATCTTATTAATAGGACTCCTACAAAATTTTTGAATTTTAAGTCTCCTTTCGAGGTTTTGTTTGGCTTTGTTCCAGATTATGCTTTTCTCAAAGTATTTGGTTCTATTTGTTATCCTCATTTAGCTCATGCCAGAATTGATAAATTGTCTCCTAAAACTGTCAAATGTGTCTTTGTAGGTTATAGCACCTTACATAAGGGTTATAAATGCTATAATCCTATTACTAAAAAGTCTTATATTTCCAGAAATGTAATTTTTGATGAATCTCAGTTTTACTTCCATGATTCATCATGTTCTGTTTTTACCTCCAATGCTTTACCTATTGAAATTTCTTCAAGTACTGATACTGTTGCTCCATCTTCTACTATGATTACAAGATCTCAAAAAGGTATTTCAAAACCAAAACCTTTTCCAGACCATGTTTCTCATGTTTCTGTCAAATATCATATTTCTACTTCTTATGCTTCATTATTAACTACAGTTACTAAACCTAAAACCTTTAAGCAAGCAATGCAATATCCTAAGTGGCAAGTGTCTATGAAGGATGAGTATGTAGATTTAAGGAATAATGATACTTGGGAGTATGTAGCTCCAGAGCCACACATGAATATTTTGGGGTCTAAATGGGTTTACAAGATCAAACAGAAGCCAGATGGAACTATTGACAGATTAAAGCCTAGATCAATAGGATGGCATTGATTATAATGAGACATTTAGTCCTGTAGTTAAGTCCAATACTGTTAGAGTTGTTCTTTGAATGTCCTTAGCTTATAATTGACAGATAAAACAATTAGATGTAAGTAATACTTTCTTACATGGATTTTTAGATGAAGATGTTTATATGTCAGAGCCTCAGGGTTTTATAAATCCAGATTATCCTTCAAATTATGTTTGTCGTCTAAAGAAGAGATTATATGGTTTGAAACAAGCACCAAGAGCTTGGTTTCATAGGTTCAACTCATTTCTTCTTGCTTATGGTTTCAAGAAAGCAATTTCAGATAATTCAATGTTTGTTTTCTACTCTCAGCATGGGATGATTGTTCTTCTACTATATGTTGATGATATTTTCTTTCTTGGGTAGTTCTTCCGCACTTGTTGATAATTTGATTTCTTCTCTTAAGCAATAATTTGCAACGAAAGAGTTAGGGGAGTTAGGATATTTTTTGGGTATTGAAGCTGTTAGGTCTTCCGATTCCATTATCCTAACACATAAGAAATACACTTTAGAGTTGTTATCTAAAGCCAAGATGCTCGATTGTAATCCTTGTGATACCTCAGTTACAAAATGTGCTAGAGTTTCTTTGCATGATGGTACTAAGTTGGAGAATGTCAGTGATTATAGAACTATTGTTGGTAGTTTGAAATATTTAACAGTTACAAGGCCAGATATTTGTTTTGGTGTGAATTATGTGTCACAATTCATGTATTCACCCACTGATATTCATTTCCAGTTAGTTAAGAGAATTCTTAGATATTTGAAAGGTACTATTGGTCTTGGTGTGACTTTGAAAAAGGGTAATTTGAACATGTTAAAGGCATATACAGACTCAGATTGGGCAGGTTGTCCAGATACAAGGAGATCCACATCAGGACATGCAGTCTTTTTGGGTTCAAATTTGATTTCTTGGTCTTCAAAGAAATAACCAACTGTTTCAAAGTCTTCTGCTGAAGCAGAATATAAATGCATGTCTGTTGCCTCTGCTGAGTTAAAATGGCTTGCAGATTTATTATCTGAATTACATATTAAAGTCTCTACTCCTCTTTGCTTCTCTGTGACAATACTAGTGCTCTGTCCTTAGCATCTAATCCTGTTTTTCATGCTAGGACAAAGCACATAGAGATACAGTACCATACTATCAGGGAGTTGGTAGAGAATGGCTTTCTTAAACTTCAGCACATATCCAGTGAAGAGCAGCTAGCTGACATCTTTACAAAAGGACTCTGTTTTCGTACTTTCTCAAGATTGTTGCAGTCTTTAATGGATATCAGTCATTCTTCTGGGACTTCTACAGCTACTTGACAGTCTGCTACTTCTACACACTTTTGGAAGACTTTACTTCTTTACTTGTTTTTCATCAGTTTTACTTCTTTACTTGTTTTCTGATTTTTTAGTTCAAACTGTTCTGTCTGATAGCCCTTAACATTTTGAGGGGGTGTATTAGATAGTGTAGGTCAAGTCAACATTAGTTGACTTGACTCTGTATTATATTGTGTCTGTGTGAGATATACGTTTGCTTGTAATGTTCCTACATAATTTCTAATGATATTCTATTTAAGACTAATCATATCTTTGTAATAACTATCTCTTTTATCAATACAATTACATGTTTCTCATTTTGGTCTTTTGAAGATTCAAAAGGATTTTTGCGTAGAAATTGGAAAAGAGAAGCAAAAATGGCTTATGTGGTTGAAGTTGAGTTGAAGACAATGAACATGGGTTTGTGGTGGTGTTGTAATTACAGGAAAGATCAATTGATCAGGTGTCGTGTGTTGGTGGTTACTGCAACAGAGATAGAGATGAATTCAAGACTAAATGGAGATGCTCATATGCTGTGAAGATGGGTTTTCACTACAACTAGTAGTTGAGTTGTGAGATGCAGAAATTTTGCTGGTTGTATGAATTTGAAGAGGCTGTGAAGAAGTTGAGTTAAATCTCAGGGAAGTGTTGGTGGTGCTGTGTGATTGAATTACAAAGATGTTACAAGAATTGAAGAGCTGATGAACAAGTGAACCTCTGCTGCTGTACATGGAAAAAATGCTTAAAATTAGATGTATGTTAGGTGTGCAGGAATTGAAGAAAAATGAGGCTTGAATTCGGTCGGGAATGTCCAGAAAACAAACGAAACTCTGTCGGATTTTCATCCCGACGAGTTAACTCAATACCGGCCGATGACCGATCCAACTCAGCTGAGTAAGACTAGTTAACCGAGTAAGATGCTGACTCGGTGTCTGACTTCCTCTTCCTTGACCCGGTTGACTAACGAAGACTGTTAGTTTGACAGTTATACTTAACGGGATCTGACAGAATATTGGGCCGACGGCGACAGAACTTAGGTGGCCGGTGGTGGCTTTTCTGGCCGAATTCCGGTGATCCCGAGTACTTTTCAGGCGGCCAAAAATACAGATATTTGTGCGTAATTTTCTAGACTCATGGGTTTGAAGAATTGAGCTTGAACTTGGAAAGAAGACTTATAATAGAAAAGGTATTCTATTCTTAAGAGGATTGCAAGGAAATTGAAGCCTATAAATAGAGAAGTTCTCTATTTTTCTCTATACACTTTTACACCTTTACACATACAACACTTCTCTTTTCTTTATTCTTTGTGTGAACTTCTTAGCATGAGTAGGTAATTTTATTATTGATTGGGGATGAATTCCTAGCTCTTAACATGCTTTGAGTTTTGTTTTAAATCTACTTTGAATTTTTCACATGATTATTGTTTGTTTTTGCTAATAAGAATGTTTATGCTTGATTGATAGATTGTTTAGGTGGCCAACTAAATTAATTTGTTAATTGATCTAAAGCTAGTGAAAGTTAGGGGATAAGTAATCGTTTCTTGACTATTTACATAAGTAGAAAACACGAGACCTTGCGGAGGGATTCCGTGGAGCAATTGTGTGTGAAAACAACGTTAGCAAGTAGACCTTGATCTAAGAGTCTAACTACTAATATCAACCTAATAAATTCATAAATCTTAATGCGTTTAACTTAATTACAACTTGAGTGATCTACTACTAGGTGGTTTGGTAAATAGAATCCGGTAGTCGAGAACTTCCGTGTCCGGTGATATAAGGGATTTAAGGTTAGCACTGATCTAGTTGTTATACCTACGGTTGGTGATATTTTGTGACTAATAAAAAGTGGAAAAGAACATAACTTGATTCATTGTTTCGCAACGAAGAACGATTCCTTGATCTTGTCTCTCTTATTGATTTCAACTTTATATTTTTAATTGCTTTATTTACTTTCTTTTACTTTTAAAATCTAAACCAAAGCCCCCTTTTTGTGACATTATAAGACAACTAAAACCTCTTGCTCCTCGTGAGAACGAACTTGACTACACTATATACTTGTTAATTAGGTGGAAAAATATTCATTAATTTGTTGTGGTTACGACACGCATCACTTAAGGATTACAATCTAATATTTGGACACCTTATAGATTAATAGTGAATTAATGAGAAAAGAGCTTAATAATAATTCTTGAAATATCATTATAAACCAATCAACTAGAAGGAATAGTGGAATCTGGAGCCTTGGTCTATTTTTAATATCTTGAAATCAAAATTTGAATTAAGTTTTCTTTATTTTTAGTTTTATTAAGTCTAAAATCTATTGCTTTCACAAGTCTCAACGAACCTATTACTATAACATTATTGAAAACCACATCAGCTGCCAGAGATTAATAATGTTGCACGAGATCGGAACTCGAGCGGGGATTCGAATTGAGTTGAGCTGGTGAGGGCAGATAACGATGATGGCAATGACGAGACTGAATGATGGACATCAGAGACGAGTTTTGGTGCTCTCGTTTAGCCGAGATCGATGAAGGAAAGAGATGGACAGAAA
Source organism: Papaver armeniacum (assembly GCA_023531295.1). Taxonomy (NCBI): domain Eukaryota; kingdom Viridiplantae; phylum Streptophyta; class Magnoliopsida; order Ranunculales; family Papaveraceae; genus Papaver; species Papaver armeniacum. The sequence goes on from JAJJWW010008436.1 coordinate 1,263,177, forward strand.
GGAAGTTGATTTACTGAGATAGGTATTGTTGCATTAGAAGTGATGATGAAACAATGGTAGTGAGAAGATGAAGCTGAGTTTGAGCTTGAGTTGGAGAGAGAGTGCAGAGAACTCTAAGCTGAGATGTGGATAGGGAGAAGATATAATGGTGCTACTTTAAGATGCAAAAGTTGCTGCTCAGTATAACGGAGATGGAGTCTTGACAAATTCAGATGGTTTTCACGGATGGCCTGGTATAAGTGAGTTGATGCCAGAAAAGAAACAAAATCCAGGGAAGAAAAATACTCACTTATAGATGAGTGTCCGAGGGAAAAATAGACATGAATTGAAATCCCGTAACTTTGAAAATCTGTCCGTGAATCTGAAGAGAGGAAAGTGAAAATCCAGGGGAAAACAAAACTCACGGAGACATGACTATCTGCGGCTGGAAGAAAGCAAACTGTGTTGTCAGTTCCATGGAACTGACAAGACATTGATACTAACGGGCTGGGCATTATGCTGGTTTTTACGCGGTCCATTGGCTGTGTGTACATATTTTATACGAGAGTGAGCTGATTTTGGGAATTTGGCAACATTTTGGCAAGTTGCCATATGATTTCGACCGGTGCATAGGTGCAACTACAATTTGGATACCTATAAAAAGATAATTCGTATCACAAACCTCTTAATCTTTAATCAAGCCATTGGAGAGAAGAACACAAGAGAAGAAAGCTAGGGTTTTGGGAGCAATTTCATCACCGTAACTATTTCTTTTCCATTTTGTCATATATATATCATGGGTTTTACTAATCCCATGAGTAGCTAAATTTCTTATTGATTGGGGATGAATTCTAAGTTCTAGACATGATTTGAGTTATTATATAAATCTATTTTGAAGTTGTTCACATGATTATTGATTGTTTATACTAATTAGAATATTTGTGACTGATTGATAGATTGTTTAGGTGGCCAACTGAATTAATTTGTTGATTCAATCAAATGCTAGTATTGAGTTAGGAGATAAGTAATAGTCGAATAATTCATACAAAATTAGTGAACACAAGACCTTGCAGAGGGATTCTGTGTAGCAATTGTGTGTATAAACAACACTAGAAAGTGGACCTTGAGCTAAGACTCTAACTACTAGGATCAATCTATAATTCACAAAAGATAAAGCATTCGACCAAATTACACCTTGAGTGAGCTACTACTAGGTGGTTTAGACGAATATAATCTGATATTGGAGACCTTCCGTACTCAGTGATTTAAGGAATTTAGGCGATAGCACTGAGCTAGCTGCTATTTCACGGTTGGTAATAATCTGTGATTAATTGTATTAATGGATGAATATAATAACTTGATAACAGTTTAGTAACAAAGAAGTATTCCCTGATCATATTTCTCTCCATTGCTTGCAATCTCAATTACTTTTCATTGCTTTATTATTTATTTAGCGATAAAATCTAAAACAAAAACCCCCATTGTGACACTTTTGACAACTAAAACTCCCGGCTCTTCGTGGGAACGAATCTTATTTGCTACTATATTATTCATTAGTAAAGTAGAATATAAGTGAATTAATTTGTGCACCTACGACACGTATCAGTATATATGGAAATTGATCTCTATATTTAATGATATAGTTATTCTATCAAGAAGTTACAAAAACAACAACAAAAAATACCATATATACACTTCTTAACTTGTGCATCCATGCACAAGTTAACTAAACCCAAATTTAATTTATGGTGGGTTTGGATGTATAATTTTAAAGGTGGAATTTATGGGTCCAGGGGATTTGGTAAAATTACGTTTCCCTTTGTATGTTTGGTTGCCCAAATCCTTGGAATCACGTTTCCTACGGGATTCAGTTTTCAAGCAAATCCTCCATATGGATTCCGACCCCTCCCCCATAGGATTTGCTAGGAAACTTATTGTTAGAGCACTGCTCGGTCGAACTCGCAACCGTTTCTATCTCAAGCTTGTTTGTCAAGTTTAGTTGATCAAAACTATATACTTGATTTATAGTCTACTTATAGCTATGTCTCGGATTAGGATAAAATGTGTAGTTGAGATTTAGACGTCACATCGTTCACCAATTGAAGACGAAGATCTACTTAGGAGCTTGGAGGAACTTCATCAACAAAAGGTATGTGGATACTAAAACTTATATATCACTCAGAAGTCTATTCTATTGTATCTTCTAATGAGACTAAGTCGTATAGCTATATAGACTTTTAAATTATACACATTTGATATTTCGAGCCGAGTTTATCTCGCTTATCTATTTCTCGAAATATGTGTTGGAAGCTTTTTGATATAGCTATGTTCATCATATTCTTGACGAGTTTAGTTGGAAACAATTTATTTGTTGGAAACTAAATATTAAGTCAAAAGATGATCATGTGAAAATTACCTTGAACATCTTACATGGTTTATGTGAGATAGTCATTTGATGTTAGCTCGGGAAGTTTCGTATTAATCATTCGATCACTTGAAAATTACTTGAAGCTAATGGTATGTGTGAGATTACCATTGTCGTCTTCTAAGGATGTTTCAATGATTGAAATGAGAGTTTAGAACGATTACCCATGTCTAGATACAACATGGTATGCATCCCTAGTATGCGTACTGCATTATGATGATTCAGGTTCGGAACTCTTGTTTGCGTACCTAGTATGCGAACGGATTTACCTGAGAAAGTCTGGAACTATTGTTTGCGTACCTAGTATGCAAACTGGTTTACCTGAGTTGGATCCGTAACAGTTGTTTGCAAACAGGGTTTGCGAACGGCTTGACTAGGCCAAGGTCCGGAGTTGATGTTCACGTACCTAGTTTGCGAACAGAGTGGTTAAGTTCTAAAATCGGTCATGTATGATTTTCATACTCATGAACTAAAACATTTATGATTTAAGGAATGCAAATTAACCTTGCAAACCGTGGCTTAATGTTCATGAATTGATTCTTGTATAAGTACTTTGTACGATTACGAATCAATCTGATTTTGTTTCAATTTGTTCATATATATTTCTATGAGATAGTGAACAATTGAACAACTCTATTTGAAACACAATTAGATTCATTTGATTATCTTTCATGATTGATTGATAATCATATTTGATCTAGAAGTGCTAGATGAATATGGTTAAGACAAAAGTGTTCATATGGCTAACTTCGGTTAACTGTTATTGAGCCAACCCAATATACACGTTTAGGTCCATATCTAAATATAAGTATATTTCATTTGTGTGTAACAAGCTAAGACCATCTAACGGTGGAGATTGATTGCTTAATTTCTAAGCAGATTTAGCTTGAATCTTAAATCAGGAGTTCATCTAACGGTGAATATTGAATGCTTTGTTACTAAGCTATCTTAGCTTTGATTGTAATTAAGCAACCCTGATTTGAAAGGCTATATAAGGGAGAACTCTAGCAACTGGAAAACCTAATCCCAGCACTTTCATGTGTCCTAGTTGCAAACTAGAGTCGATTCTCCTTTAACCTAGGCTTTTCCAAAACCATTATTGGGTTAACGACTTGAAGACTTCATCTGGGATTCGTGAAGACAAATCTAACTAATTTATTTGTAGTTGCATATTCTAATCTTACTTGTTCTATCGTATTGAGTTTTATCTTCTCTAAGATTTACTCGAGATTTATCTCCGATAGGTAAGATATAAAAAGTAATCACAACAGTTATTCGTCCCACACTCTTGTGATTCCGCAATAAATTCTTTTGTTAATCAGTTAGGTTATTGTGAGGTGACTGGACCGAATTATTAGTTGGTTCATGTTCACATTGATCTTTGTATCAAAAGATGGAACAAAAACAGAATAAAAAATAGACATATCTGCGGGAGACAGATTTGTTTATAAGTCTTCGACTTTGGGTCGTAACAACTCTTAGTTGTGGGTGAGATTGTTAAGTGCATATTTTGCATACATTTAGTGTCGAATCCATGCTAGTATTTGCTATATTTTCTTGTGAATTATTGTATATTACGTTTGTTTTTCTCTATTTGTGTTTTATTAGGTGAATCATCCAAAAGAAGTGAATTTGCACTTTTATTGTGCAATAAAAGAAGCTAGCTACAAATGGAGAAAGGCCAAAGGCCAAGTGGAACTTGTTGAAGTTTGGGAGTTCTTGGTATCATCTTGAAGAGGACGAAAAGACGAAGTCAACGGCGAAAGAACGAATGCATTCCGACATGGTACGAAGATTTTATGGGCATTTGAAAGGCAAGGAATAGGGATTGCTCTGTCAGTCTTCCAAAACTGACAGGCTAAGGAGGATCACTAAAGGCACACGGATGATTTACTACGGGCTATCATCATCTTATCAGTTCACACGAGTTACGGTTTTGGGTTAAAATTCTCAAGCGAGAATCCGAGTGAAGACATGAGCCTGAAGAAGTAATAGAGGCAGAGAAGGCGGTTGTTGCAACTGCCATCGAAGGAGTTTCTGCTGACATGGAACGAGCATGAAAATAGTTCATGGAGGTTGGGTTGCTGCTTGTTTTTGTTAGGAGCTCGAGGCTGTAATGATCACGAGGAGCTGCTGGTGATGCATGGTAGTTGGTGATCGATGAAGACTGGTCATTGGCGAAGAACATGGTGCTGCTGATTATCAATGGAGCTCAGGTATGTGGTGGTGATTAAATGGAGTTGTACGACAGATTTGATGGAAGTGAAGAAGTCAGCTGTGATGATGGTAATGGGTTGCTGCCGAGAGTTCATGGTGATGGCAGTAATGGCGAGAGAGGACGATGGAATCTGCATGGCTGCTGCCAACGGAGAATGGGTGGTCGATACTGTTAATGGCATTGCTGCCATGGTCATTTCCAGGTCAGGAAGAGAATATGGAGTTGGATTTTGCTGCCAGCGATGAAGATATGATGCTGTTGAACGAGCTTGATGACTATAGAGAAGAATGGTTCGAGTCTGTGATCAAATATAGAGTTATGGAGCTCGAGATTTGGAGAAGTCAGGAAATGGAGATGATAAAGATATCTAGCTCGAGTTTGAAACTTGGCAGTGGCATGAAGATGCTGAGATTGGAAGGAAGACGAAATGGTGACGATGGAGATGGTTTCTGTTGGATGTTATCGTTGCTGCTGACAGGAGTTGATGGTTGGCTGGAGTTGTGAGCAGTGATGAAAACTCGAGTCTGCCATGGAAGCCGAGAATGGCAGGAAGGAGTTGATTGGGTTCTGTAGAATCAATGAGAGGTTTATGTGCCGCAGTAATGGTGTTGATCGGTGTTGAATAATAATGGAGAGCCTCTGAGATATTGAGCTCGAGCTTTGTTTGAGAATTATGAAAGAAGACGACTGAGCTTTGATGCAGTGAGAGTTTGAGTTACGAACATGAATTGGAGTTGGGTAGAGAGAAATATAGAAACAAGTTTGAGAAGTCAGGGAAGTGGATTTTTCACGGATAGGCTGGTATACGTGAGTAACTGCTGGAAAATTAAAAACTTCAGGAACTTTTAAAAGTCACGGAGAGTCTGGTGATCGAGGGTTGAATGATTAAGTTTGCAAAATTCAGGGAGATTAGGTTTTCACGGAGGGATGTATATCCGCGGTGCAACAATGAAATTCAGGGAAATATAAAACTCACGGCTAGGTGAGTATCCGTGATTCCAGCGGAGTAATTTGAAAATCCAGGGGAAAATATTTTTCTCTAAGGGAATCAAGTGCGTTGAATTCGGCGTGGTTCTAGAGGCATAAGGAACGTGATTGTACCTTAATTGGTGTGAGACTTGGTTAGGGCTCAACTACATTCCAATCTGAAGTTAACTTGTAGTAGGCTAGTGTCTGTAGCGGCTTAATACAGTGTGGTGTTCAAAACTGGACTAGGTCCCGAGGATTTTCTTCATTTGCGGTTTCCTCGTTAACAAAATTTCTGGTGTGTGTGTTATTTCTTTTCCACATTATATTTGTTTATATAATTGAAATATCACAAGTTGTGCGTAGTTCAATCAGTTGATAAATCCGACCTTGATTGTTGGATAGAACTTGATTGACACTTGGGTATTGGTCTTAGATTGTACCGTCTCTTTGATATATTTCTTGATTGTTATTTCTCATATCAATCGAACAAATTATTAGGTGTGGTTGTTATACCACCGCTCACAGTTATGGACCCACTTTTTTTAAACTCTAAATTTCTATCTATTCGATTTTGCTCAATTAATCCCTTGAAAGATTGTATTGATTGAAAGAGAGATTAAAGCTCTTTGATATATTTCTTGATTGAGTCTCACCCTTTATTTTTTAAAGTTGGTGCTCTCGGAATTATATTGTCGAGTTTAATCCATACAGTTTATTAATCGCGAGCCAACAAATTATTAGGTTTTCCTTGAATATTGTTATACCACCGCTTTTCATCTTAAAGGAACGAGCGGAAGAATATTTATGGACCCATTCTTTTTTAAACTCTAAATTCTTATCTCTCTCATATTTCTCTCTAGTATCATGAGATTTTTATATATGCTTATCTTTATCTGTTTAGTTTTGTACTTTACACGGATTTTGATTATTAATTTCTTGACACGTTTCACTTATTTTTGACCATTCATGTCTCTTCGCATTTGACCTCGTTTTTGATCTTTTTCCTATATAATTAATCCTTTGAAAGATGCAAATATTTTCTTCGTCCTTTAAGATCAAGAATATTTATTGATAAATTCAGGGAAATATAAAACTCACGGCTAGGTGAGTATCCAAGTGATTCCAAATGTGATGATCAAAGTAATTTGAAAATCCCGGGAAAATATTTTTCTCTAAGGGAATCAAGTGCGTTGAATTCGGCGTGGTTCTAGAGGCATAAGGAACGTGATTGTACCTTAATTGGTGTGAGACTTGGTTAGGGCTCAACTACATTCAAACTGAAGAAACACTTCCTTTCTTCTTATTTAACTTGTAGTAGGCTGCGAAGGTTGGAGTGTGCGAAGATTAAAAGTAAGGGGCTCGCAAAGATAAGTCTTCCGCTCCATTATGTGGTGTTCAAAGCTCAAGGACTAGGTCATGAGGATTTTCTCGCATTTGGACGGTTTCCTCGTTAACAAAATTCCACTAGGTGTGTGTGTTATTTCTTTTCCACATTATATTTGTTTATATAATTGAAATATCACAAGTTGTGAACATAGATCTGGTTTAAGTAGTTCAATCGAGATGAATTGCTTCGCCGGGTTGATAAATCTTCCTTGATTAAAGATATGATATACGATAGACCTTGATTGTTGGATAGAACTTGATTGACACTTGGGTATTGGTCTTTGGTATCCTTATTATAGTGTATTTCTTGGATTTTTCCCCTCTGAATTCAATCTTCACTCCCCTTTTTGGTAGTTCTTCCTTGTAATATAATTGGCTAACATTAGTTATTTCTCATATCAATCGTAGCTCACGGATTTCTATCTATTCGCCTTACCTTCGCGTTAGATTTGACAAGCCTAAATTCTCTTGCGATTGTATTGAGAAAGAGAGATAAAGCTCTTTGATATATTTCTTGATTGAGTCTAACTGCGTCGTTCTCTGCTCATTATTTCTTTCTCATTAGCATCTCTCGCAAAGACTCTACTGAGCACGTTGTCATGAAAATCTTCGATTGTGCGATAGGAGTGGACGATAGAGTTGCAATTCAAATTTTTAGCTTTTTGTTCCAACTTCTATAACAAATGTTCATCGTTCGTGCATCTCTGGTGGTGGTGGTAATGTCGCTGTTTCTTCTCCCTTTAGAAAGTGATTTAGTCCCCCGATCAATCATCCTAAGAATAATTCTCTTTATGTTTCTACAATCATTTGTTTGATGTCCATGGAAGCGATGATAAGAACAAAATTCATGACTTTATCGCTGGCGGTGGTTCCATTCCCACGTTCCAAGGTCTTTGGTACATTTTCCATCACAAGTATAATCTTTTCCACACTAGCATTCAATGGAGGCATCTTAATTGGTTTCCATATTATTCTGCGACTTCTCTTGCCCTCCATGGTTATATTGCTTTAGGCCCACCGTAAGTTTCTTGCACATGATCTAGTCTTTGAATCTTATTATTTGTTGTAATAGTTCCTTTCTTGTTCAAACTCCTCTGGTCATGACTTCCCATAGCTCACTTTTAAAGTTACACCTCATATAGGCCTTGATATGTCGACCTGCACAAAAGTTGTTCCGTCGAAGATGTTTGTTAATGGGAGATTGCACTTAGGAGGTATTCCTCCCATCGTCTCTAGCGTGAAGGGATTCTTCGCAGCCTAGCGCGAGAGTTCAACAATCCTCTCATTTTGACCAGTTCTCTTAAGATTTGTTCATTTGCCTCCGAACTTGATTCTACGGTCTTTTTAGCCTCTTCTCTCCTTCTTAAACTCTACTGTGTTCAATGTAGTGTTTTATCCTCGATTTCTTGGTTCTTCTCAATTCTTCTCTTCAAGATTATTCTCCGCCGGCAGCTGGGTCATTCGGTTCTTGGAGTTGATGTTTCCTTGATTTTTCCTTTATTGCTCTCGTTATTTTCTTCGCCATGCTCTCGGTCTTTGCGATTTCTTCGTTTTCTCCATTCATTCCTTGCTCTCCTTGTCCATTGTTCACAGTTCTGCTCATCTTCTATCTCGTCTTATTCTTCTATTAATACCGCGTTTTTTGGGGAGATGGGGTGGTTGGTTTTGATCTTCTTTTGTCACAGCGATTCTCTGTTTCATTCCTCCTTTCTCAAGTCTCCCACTTCTTCTTACAGTTGGTTGCCCTTGTTGTACCATTTTTCTTTTCAATGAGTTCATTCTCCAAATTTGGAGTTTAATCCATACAGATTGTCGAACAAATTATTAGGTGTGGTTGTTATACCACCGCTTTTTCACTTATCAGATTTATGGACCCACTTTTTTTAAACTCTAAATTCTCTCTCTCTCTCTCTCTATATATATATATATATATATATATATATATGCGATTTTAAGATTTGAGGGTAATGCCAAACGGTACAAAGACTTTAATACAAAAAAAAAACTCTATAAATCCTATAAATTTTAATTGAGTTATCAAACACACAAGGAATTTACATGAATCCCAGAATTTATAATCCCATGGGATTATAAATTCCTGGAAACGGTGAATTCTGCAAACAAACCCACCATTAGGGGAATTTGATAAAGTACACATGATACCCACTAAAATACTACCCCCGTTTTTTTCATCTTTTCTAAAGTACCTTCACCTCGAGTTGGCAAGTGGCAGCTACATAAAGTCTTAAAAGTCCCTTGTTGAGTTGGCAAATCTTGAGTGAATCGTCGACTCAACTCAGTGCTAAGTTAATTTGATCCCATGTGTTCTTCCCCAAATCCTTATGAACCGTAAATCTCATGAAGATGAGAAACCCCAAAAATCCACTAAATGAACACTAAATCTAACATAGACACATATTGATAGACTAATACATCCATCACCATTATATCATTCATACACCCAGCCCAATCACCATTATATTCATCAAAATACTTCAATCATAATCACAATCATCAAATATTTCAAAATCGGAGAAAATAATCAACTAATAAAATCAGAAAACCCCAAATTAAGTCATCCAAAACCTAATTAATCAATTGATTCAATTCCAACTCAAAACAAATGTTCATAAACAATTTAACACAAACTCATATCTTGAATTTCATTTATAAAAAAACTTACATGCACAAAATTTTTAAAAATCCCCAATTCAATTTTTCACGCCTTCTTCTTTCATCAAATCAGATTCAGTGGAAACTTACAGATTCGATAAAAATTAAACCAAAATCGTCCACAAACCCTATCTCATGATTACATATTAAACCCTTCAAATCTTTTCCCATCAATATCATAATCAAAAGCAAACCCTAACTCAAATCTCCAATAGAAAAACAAGTTATTGTAGTTATATGGGATTTCAAAGAAGAAAATGAAAAAAGAAAAGAGAAAGAAAACGAGTTGTTGTTGTTATTGTTGTATGAGATTTCAAAGAAGAAGATTAAACAAGAACAGAGAAAGGAACCGTGAAAAGAAGAATAAAGAAGGAAGAAAAGGAAGCGCAAGTTATGTGTGGGACTATTAGGGTTTTGGGTTAAATAAGGTAGGGTAGTTAAGTAATTTCAATGGATATCTTGACCAGGTAAACGAGAATTGACCAAGTTTCATGGTCCAGGCAGAAAATATAATTAGGGCACTTTAGAAAAATGTAACATTTCGGGGGTACTATTTTAGTGGGGGTCAATAAAACGGGGTATTTTATCAAAATTCCCTTTAATTTATCATACCACATTCACTTCTCCACTATGATTAAATTGGCAAATTTGAATTAAAAAAATATTTTTTAGTTATGTTGGTGAGATCTTAACTAAAAAATATTAAATATTCTCTCCGTTTAAAAAAAAAGATGCTATCCCTTTTTCAATTTGGCATATTTTTAAGTTAAAATGAAGTATCTCTTTTTCAAAAAACGGAGGTAGCATATGTTTTGTGGGGTCCATACGAGATATTTGGTACTACAATATGTACAGTGAAACCCTTTATATATAAAAAGAAATTTGAATAATCAAAAAGCAGGAGAGAAGCGGATGCGGTATTGTTGATGGTGGATTTTGAACAAAGGGTAAAATTGTAAAACCCCAAATAACCTAATGTCACCAATGACACATTTATTAAAACATTTAATGCATGTAGTCAGTAATTAATAGGGGGTATTTTTTTCAAATTAGGGTTACAACGAACAAAACCCTAATTCCCCTTCGTGCCAATGGCAAATCATGCCAACCACACCTAGCCCAAGCTAGCCGCGCCATGCCAAACGCACATGCCAACACGCTCGCTGGTAGCTTTTCCTACCAGGGCGCTACCCAAATTGGCCACACATGCCATTGGCACATGCCAACACGCTCGCTGGTAGCTTTTCCTACCAGGTCGTGACCCAAGTTGGCCACGCATGCCATTGGCACATGCCAACATGCATCGCTGGTAGCTTTTCTTACCAGGACATAACCCTAATGGCCATGCACGCCATTGGCACTTGCCATGCACGCCACTAGCAGCTCTGGCATTGCCACTTACACTCAACGTACAAGCATTCCGCACATGCCACACACGCCACTAGCAGCTCTGGCATTGCCACTTGCACTCAAGGTGCAACCCACAACAAAGGCATTCCGCACATGCCAGTGGCACATGCCACACGCGCCTCTAGCAGCGCCACTTGCACTCAAGATGCAACCAACACTCGAGACATCAACACAAACTGGGGATGCTTTCTAGGGTTTTGGTTTGGCGGTCACAGCATGCAGCGTACACTACGCTCACATTAAGAAAGCGTGAATAGGAATAAAGCGGTCAAATAAATGAGGAAATAAAGGTGAAAACGTTTTCACCCATAAACACCTTGCGGTTACCACCTCCTCCCATTATTTCACCCTTTACTCTCTTCCTTCATGAGGCCAGGGTACGTTTCAGCCTCGACTTGTATAAATAGGTCTTACCTATTTCCACCGGACAACAAGTCTCGGTCAGGAGAAAAATACAACACTCTCAGAAAAGGCAACTTTGCAAGATCTCCAAAAAGCTTTCATCTCTTGCAAGCTTCCGAAGCTTTCACTTTCTGATACAAGTCGAGACACTACTCTCCCAGAATTATTCTGGTCTCAACACCTTTCTTTGCTTCCCTCCCCAAATCAACCCTTCTCCTCCACTTTGTGACCGAAGCAAGTCTGGAACGGCCATTTCTTGGTTTAGGCCGGACTTGTATAGATTGATCTCTCGAATATAGAAAGTGCTCACGTGCAGCACATTTGTTTAGGGTTTAAACCAGTTTCTCACTCACCTACCGAATTTACCGAAATCGGCGGAAACGATTTTTACCCATAAACATGTATATATAAAATAACCCAGAGATAAACTCTCAATTGAGCATTTTTATTTTATTTTGGACAATCAACATATTTTAATTCATTCAAATCAAAATCGTGATTACATTTTATTTTGGAAAATCAACATATTTTTATTTTAGGGTTTAAACCAGTTTCTCACTCACCTACCGAATTTATCGAAATCGGCGGAAACGATTTTTACCCACAAACAATTGGCGACCACAGCGGGAGGATTGATCTATCGGCTACAATGTCAGACTGTCGATCTCGTTCTTCGACCCAGATGTCAAGATGGTAGGGGAAGGCGACTCAATCCGACTCAATCGCCGGACAACCTTGGTTTACAGTTGTAAAAACTACACCAGAAAACTGGGGACTCGCTAAAGATGCTACCAGCGATTTGGGACTTGCGACTCAATCCGACTCAACTGCCAGACAACCTGTTACCAGTTGTTAAAACTACACCAGAAAACTAGGGACTCGCTGAAGATGCTACCAGCGATTGGGGACTTGCTGGCGATGCTACCAACAAAGCCGCCTTTTACATGGAGAGGGGCGTGTTCGCAAAAAACCTCTGGAGTGAGTAAATTTAGACCGGGCAAGATATACGATATGTTTTTAGGTTCTTAATAAAACCGTCATACTACTGCGTCTTGTGCCTATTGCTAGCACACACTTTCATAAAAGCAATATTCCTTTCACAAAACATAATCAGAGTTATATTATCAAGACCATTCATCCCAGAAATAATCCAATATCCTCAAAAGCTACTAGTTGTCTATCAAAACCGGTCGAACTTTGAACCAGACATCCAGTATGTTTTTTCAAAAAAAAAAAGAAAAAAAGAAGAACCTAAACGAAAGTTTAACAGAGAAACATTCAAGGAAAATCATCCAACAGAGGTCTGCTTTTCTTGGAGAAAGTCAACTTTGCATCTTCAAGAGCCGCTCTCTTCATAGTTAACATCTTGGAAAGCTTTTCGAGTTCTACCTCCTGTCGTGCAATCTCCTCTGCAGAAAGGCTTTCGATTGTTTGCATCTTTCGACTTCTCGGATCTCAGCAAGGCCTTCGACAAACCACGAAGTGTTGAACTCCTTTTCTACGCACACGTCGCGATGGTGCTCCCAGTCGGCAATAACGTCTTGAAAAAGTGTGGCCAGTCACCTTACGCATATCCTAGATGGAAGATAAAGCCTCTTCCACACGCTTAACCAGAGAAAATCGACTAGTGACCTTCTTGGTTGTGGCCATATGTCCGTACTTCTCCCAGATTCTGGTGTACAACGCCTCATACTTAGCCAGCACAAGACCTGGATAAGGAACCAAGTATGGGGGATCAAAAATGGCGCCTGCAACTGGCCTCACGACTCGCAAAGGGTCTTCTTCCATGTCTACGGCAGCAACCATCAGAGAATCATCCACCGTTTGAACCACATCTGTGCCCGGCAATTGGCTAACTCCCATCTCCAAGTCACCAGCGGTGGTCACCAAAGGCAAGTTTTCGTGTGGCTCCACCCCAGAATCGTCCTTCGAACCGGATTCCTCCTGCGAACTTGAGTTAGACATTTTTCAAAAGAAGAAACGAAAAAAAAAAGGAAGCGCGAAACTCACCGAACCACTTCCCGAAAAAGAACCAGTGCTGCCAGAGGAATCACTCTCACTTGTCGAACTTTCTTCTTTCTCTGACTCATCACCGCTATGAGGAGGCTCAGTGCCGCCGGGATCCTTCGAAGAAATTGCCGTCTCCTGGCAACGTGCAAGGGCAGCGAAGGCATTAACACTACCGAAGCCCTGGAAGAAACAAGACACATGTTTTCAGCAGAAATTCACGTGTTTTGAGACAAACCAACAAGGAGACGACACATACCTGGTTATTGGAAGAACTGAAAGACACGAGAGCTGCGGCAGGATCTTTTGAAACCACCCGGAACCCGCCAGCACGATTCTTCGTTCTCTGTTCCTTTGCCTGGGGACTTTCCGAGTTGCCGGGCAACTTTGGCTTGGGATCTCTCAACATTGGATACTTCTTTAAAACTGCTGGGGAAGGTTTACAACGAATATTCTCCACCACGTTATTTACAAAATCTTGGATCATAGTGAACTCATCGTACCAGAACTCATTATAGACAAAAGTCGTCGAAGTTACTCTTCCCGTCTGAAAGAAGGGAAGGCGGATACCCGGCTCAAGGGCACTAGCATTGAGGGCGGCATGCAATTAATCCTTAGGAACCACCAATTTGGTAAGAAAGAGGCACCCCTTGATCGAAACCCATGTGACGAGCAAAGACGGTCAATATTGTAAGCAGCTATTCGGAAAGACCCCATGAAGAAAGACGGCATATAGCGGGACATGCAGCTTTGAATAAACAAGTTTTCACCAACACTCAAGTTGCCGTCGGAAGATAAAGACATGATCGGAGCGAAGCAAAGGTGTCAATTTGAGTCACCGACCTATGGACCGGCTCCCATGGGCGGCGATTTCATGCGACTTATCGAGAAAACTAACCAAGCTCATGCCAATTCTTGGACGCTTGTTCACCCATCGAAGAATTCGGGAGCCGCCCAACTCGCGGGAATCGAAGGCAACGGTTTTGGAGCATACTTCTCAAAGTGCTCCCATAGCCTTTCATGAAACCATTCGAAACTCGCATGTTCGCAACTAGGTGATCCAGATGCACATACAGGGAACCAAGGAATATCTTGCCAATGGGAAGAACTTCACTTTTGCTAACTTCACATCACTCACTAGCAACTCTGGTCTTATTTCCTTCTTGCCAGAACCGTCATCAAAAATGTCTCTAGACAACCAGAGAGCCAAAAATACCGCAACATGAAGATCACTGCTTTTCTGTTTAGGTTCCAGCTCGTCCGGAAACCATTGAGATATCCACCAGCTGTAAAAGCACCTTTCATCCTCTTCCGGACAGAATCCTTCGACTTCGCAGTGGAGTCTTTTCGAGCGTAATCTCCCAACTTAGCGGCAAGGTCTTCCCGCATCTTCTCCTCACCTTCAGACAATCATATATTAAGATTCCCGGTTACCGGAAGATTCAGCAAGAGAGCCACACTCTCCAAGGAGAAATTTATTTCACCCCATCTACATATGATCGTATGGGTGTCCGAACACCATCTGGAGATGAAAGAAACCAAGCCCAGAATATCCTTCCTAATCTGGAGATTTCTTGAAGCTCGACAAACATCAATAATCTGCGCTCGAGTCAAGTTGGTATTTATATGCTCCCTACTCACCATGAACTCAACCCATTTATCAAAAGAACGCAATGGGCTTTGACACATCCTGAAATCAATGTTGGAAGAAGAATATACCCCTTTATGAAGACAGAACCGTATGGTGTTCTCTGGGCGAACCGAACGTGTCTTCTTTTCATCTTCACCACCGGTTAACAAAATTGGCACGAAACCTGGGTGATTCTTCCGAGAAGGGGCGAGGGGTATAGCAAAGAATTCATCATCCGTGTTTGGTTTGGAACTATGAGCATCCTTCGATGAGGCAAAATTTTGTTCAGGTAACATCTTGTCGGATTTCTTCATAACAACTTAGTAACGAGATATCTGCACACGGAGAAAGACGAAATTATCTCCCTGACACATAACCGCACCCAACAAAAGGAAAACCTAAAAAAAAAAAAAAAAAAAAAAAAAAAAGAGGGTGTATTCTCTACGGGTTCAAAACTGCACACGCAGTATTTTCTTCAGGGTTCAAAATTATATACGCAGTATTTTCTACGGGCTCGAATGCGTCTATGGTATCCTTCTTCAGGTTCAAAATTATATATGGAGCATTTTTCTACGGGTTCAAAACTGCCCGTGCAGTATTTTCTTCAAGTCCGAAATTCATATATGTAGTATTTCCTATGGGTTCGAAGTCATATGAAGCATATATCTGATTATTCTCTACGGGTTCGAAAATGCACACGCAATATCTTCTTCAGGGTTCAAAAAATTATATACGCAGTATTTTATACGGGCTCAAGTGCGTCTGCAGTATTTTCTTCAGGGTTCAAAATTATATACGCAGTATTTTCTACGGGCTCGAATGCGTCTATGGTATCCTTCTTCAGGTTCAAAATTATATATGGAGCATTTTTCTACGGGTTCAAAACTGCCCATGTGATATTTTCTTCAAGTCCGAAATTCATATATGTAATATTTCCTATGGGTTCGAAGTCATATGAAGCACATATACAGTATTCTCTACGAGTTCGAAAATGCACACGCAATATCTTCTTCAGGGTTCAAAAAAATTATATACGCAGTATTTTATACGGGCTCAAGTGCGTCTGCAGTATCCTTCTTCGGGTTCAAGACTATATACGCAGTATTTTCTACGGTCTCGGATGCGTCTATGGTATCCTTCTTCGGGTTAAAAATTATATATGGAGCGTTTTTCTACGGGTTCGAATCATATATACAGTATTTCCCTTGGGTGCATGTATACAATATTTTCTACAAGAAGCACGCCAAGAAATATCAACATCATTGCAAGGATTATAAAAAACATCATTTGCGTGAAAAGGAAACAAAAAGATGGAAGACATACCGGAAACCGGTTTTTCTTTACGACTCTGCCGCTAGTATGAAAAGATGAAAGAACAAAGATGGGAGAAAGGGATTTTATATATATGGGCGTAGAGATCCTGAAATAGGGAAGGATTTCCCTATACCAAAAATTGTGCATATAAGTAACGGGCCCACAAGGGCGCCCAACTTTCCAACGTTGCCCAAGTTTCACCGGTCCCACCAATTGCGCACAACTTCCCAACGCCGCCCAAGTCACGCCAGCTAGCACGATCAGCTTCCTACTTTGCGCCGGTCCCGCCAGCTAGCACGCTCAGCTTCCCCACCTTGCGCCGGTCCCGCCAGCTAGCGATTAGCTTCCCACTTTGCGCCGGTCCCGCTAGCTAGCACGCTCGATTTCCCAACTCGTGTCAACTTCTCAATGCCGCCTGACTTCCTACCTCTCAATGACGCCGACTTCCCAATTGTGCCAGACCTCCGATTTCGCAAAGCGCCGGAGAGGCAAGGATTCCAAATCCTATTTATAAAAAGGTCAGACAAGCCTCTTCAATTCTCTTTACGATTTACTGTTGATAGTTTGACACCATCTTATGCTTACCTCGCAACAAAGCTCCTGTTCCGAGCTAAGCAGGGGACTTAATGTTGATGGTGGATTTTGAACAAAGGGTAAAATCGTAAAACCCCAAATAACCTAATGTCACCAATGACACATTTATTAAAACATTTAATGCATGTAGTCAGTAATTAATAGGGGGTATTTTTTCAAATTAGGGTTACAACGAACAAAACCCTAATTCCCCTCTGTGCCAATGGAAAATCATGCCAACCACACCTAGCCCAAGCTAGCCGCGCCATGCCAAACGCACTCTGCCTTGGCCCTAGCTATGCTAGTCACACCAAACCCGCCAAAGCATGCCAACCATGCTATCCGCACCTCCATGCCAATGGCAAATCATGCCAGCCACACCTAGCCTAAGCTAGCCGCACCTCTATGCCAATGGCAAATCATGCCAGCCATACCAAACGCGCCGAAGCATGCCAACCATGCTAGCCGCACCTTTATGCCAATGGCAAATCATGCCAGCCACACCAAAACGCGCCAAAGCATGCCAACCATGCTAGCCGCACCTCCGTGCCAATGGCAAATCATGCCAGCCACACCTAGCCTAAGCTAGCCGCGCCATGCCAAACACACTCTGCCTTGGCCCTAGCTATGCTAGTCACACCAAACGCGCCAAAGCATGCCAACCATGCTAGCCGCACCTCCGTGCCAATGGCAAATCATGCCAGCCACACTTAGCCCGAGCTAGCCGCGCCATGCCAAACACACTCTGCCTTGGCCCTAGCTACGCTAGTCTAGCCGCGCCATGCCAAACACACTCTGCCTTGGCCGTAGCTATGCTAGTCACACCAAACGCGCCAAAGCATGCCAACCATGCTAGCCGCACCTCCGTGCCAATGGCAAATCATGCCAGCCACACTTAGCCCGAGCTAGCCGCGCCATGCCAAACACACTATGCCTTGGCCATAGCTACGCTAGTCACGCCACGCCAAGCCAAGCACTCTGCCTAGGCCCTAGCTACGCTAGTCACGCCACGCCAATCCAAGCACCCTTACCTTGGCCCTAGCCACGCCATGCCAAAATGGCGCCCGCGCCTAGGCTTGCAAACCATGCAACCTAGGCCAAATTGGCCACGCATGCCATTGGCACATGCCAACACGCTCATTTGGTAGCTTTTCCTACCGGACGCGACCCAAATTGGCCACGCATGCCATTGGCACATGCCAACACGCTCATTTGTTAGCTTTTCCTACCGGGGCGCGACCCAAATTGGCCACGCATGCCATTGGCACATGCCAACACGCTCGTTGGTAGCTTTTCCTACCAGGGCGCGACCCAAATTGGCCACGCATGCCATTGGCACATGCCAACACGCTCGCTGGTAGCTTTTCCTACCATGGCGCGACCCAAATTGGCCACGCATGCCATTGGCACATGCCAACACGCTCGCTGGTAGCTTTTCCTACCCGGGCGCGACCCAAATTGGCCACGCATGCCATTGGCACATGCCAACACGCTCGCTGGTAGCTTTTCCTACCGTGGCGCGACCCAAATTGGCCACGCATGCCATTGGCACATGCCAACACGCTCACCGGTAGCTTTTCCTACCGGGCGCGACCCAAATTGGCCACGCATGCCATTGGCACATGCCAACACGCTCGCTGGTAGCTTTTCCTACCGGGCGCGACCCAAATTGGCCACGCATGCCATTGACACATGCCAACACGCTCGCTGGTAGCTTTTCCTACCAGGGCGCGACCCAAATTGGCCACGCATGCCATTGGCACATGCCAACACGCTTGTCGGTAGCTTTTCCTACTGGGCGTGACCCAAATTGGCCACGCATGCCATTGGCACATGCCAACACGCTCGCTGGTAGCTTTTCCTACCAGGTCGTGACCCAAGTTGGCCACGCATGCCATTGGCACATGCCAACATGCTTCGCTGGTAGCTTTTCTTACCAGGACATAGCCTTAATGGCCATGCACGCCATTGGAACTTGCCATACACGCCACTAGCAGCTCTGGCATTGCCACTTACACTCAACGTACAAGCATTCCGCACATGCCACACACGCCACTAGCAGCTCTGGCATTGCCACTTGCACTCAAGGTGCAACCCACAACAAAGGCATTCCGCATATGCCAGTGGCACATGCCACACGCGCCTCTAGCAGCGCCACTTGCACTCAAGATGCAACCAACACTCGAGACATCAACACAAACTGGGGGATGCTTTCTAGGGTTTTGGTTTGGCGGTCACAACATGCAGCGTACACTACGCTCACATTAAGAAAGCGTGAATAGGAATAAAGCGGTCAAATAAATGAGGAAATAATGGTGAAAACATTTTCACCCATAAACACCTTGCGGTTACCACCTCCTCCCATTATTTCACCCTTTACTCTCTTCCTTCATGAGGCCAGGGTACGTTTCATCCTCGACTTGTATAAATAGGTCTTACCTATTTCCACCGGAAAACAAGTCTCGGTCAGGAGAAAAATACAACACTCTCAGAAAAGGCAACTTTGCAAGCTCTCCAAAAATCTTTCATCTCTTGCAAGCTTCCGAAGCTTTCACTTTCGATACAAGTCGAGACACTACTCTCCTGCACTATTCTCGGTCTCAACACCTTTCTTTGCTTCCCTCCCCAAATCAACCCTTCTCCTCCACTTTGTGACCGAAGCAAGTCTGGAACGGCCATTTCTTGGTTTAGGCCGGACTTGTACAGATTGATCTCTCGAATCTAGAAAATGCTCACGTGCAGCATATTTGTTTAGGGTTTAAACCAGTTTCTCACTCACCTACCGAATTTACCGAAATCGGCGGAAACGATTTTTACCCATAAACATGTATATATAAAATAACCCAGAGATAAACTCTCAATTGAGCATTTTTATTTTATTTTGGACAATCAACATATTTTAATTAATTCAAATCAAAATCGTGATTACATGTTCGCTTACAAGAATAACAAAAACATCAAAATACAAAATAATCAAAACCCTAATACAAATAAGGACATCAATTACAAGTAGATCGTGAAGAGAAAGAGCGATAAACAACAAAGATATCCAAAAGAATTTTATGTATAAGGGAGAGATGATGGTGTATCCGGAAATAAAATCCGACCATTTAATCTGATTGTATTCTTCTTCTTCGATAAGAGATGCTCCTAACACAAAGGAGTACTTTTCCCATAAATGTGTCGATCCACACGAACACAGATGCCGATTCAAAGCGATGTCGTGATAAATCGTTGATGTTTTTGAATCAAGAATAGCAAGCCACGAAGCAGCCATTAAAATTTGAAGAACTCGCACCACAACGACGAAGAAAAATCGTCCGAAAACGACGAAGAAATATGTCAATATACACCAAAAAACGATGTAAAAACATCTTATTCAATTACTTACTACCAAAAACTTTAAAAGAAAACAAATCCTTGCTCAGATCTGGTCCAAAAGGACCAAATCTGAGCAAGACGACTCTAAGTCTTTTTTTTTTTTTTTAGAAAGGAAAGAGGAAGAGGAATAGAGAAGGAAAAGGAACAGTTCACTCAATTGAGCATATACTAAAGAACGCGCAATTAGAGGATATGAAAAACTATTCCCATCCTTAGTATCTTGCAGAGTGGTGTCTTAAAAGAGGAAAAATTCCAAATTACCCCCTTCAATATTATTAAATAATTATTTCTTTTAACTTTTTATTTTTTTTTTTGTTTCTTCTTAAAAAAATTTGTTTCTTTCTAAATTTTTTTGTTTCTTTTTAAAAAAAAAAAATTTTTTCTTAAAAGAAAAGGTTAAAGCTTGTTATCAATTTTCTTATATTAATTTTTTAATAAAATAGAAAAAAATTATATTTTTTTTCTTTATTAAAATAAGTTTTTTATTAAAAATACAAGGGAAATTTAAGAATTATAAAAAATATGGACAAGGGGTTATGTTCCGATTTTGTTTTATTGTCATATCCCCAATTAAAATGGGTATATCCCAATTGATCTCGAAAAGCGCAAAGTACAAGTCCAACTCACATCGTAAAATTATGATGAAGCCTGAATATTATAGGTTGATGTTGATACGAAGGGAAAAAAGAGTAATATATGCATTGTAAGTGTGTTAGGACTTAGGAGTGTTTCCTGTTGAACTCCATGATTGGTTCTGTAAAACTAAAATATTCTCCTAATATTGATATATTAGGAAGTCCCTGAACGAATCAAATTACACTTACTTACAAGTGGTTGGTGACTACAGTATATCTGAATCCCCGAAGATTCGAGTTTCTAACCCAAACATCCATCTAACTTCATGAACTAAGTCGGGCTTGAAACTTGGTCATAATCACCATTTCGATATGTGGATTTTGTGAATAATCCTTTGTGTGTTTATCATTCTCAGTACGAGATCAAAATCCGGATAAATTGATGATATCATCTTTAGGTTCTTCAAGAATTCTATTGTAAGGCTAAAATCCATGCTCGAACAAAACTGTAAGGTCTCGTTGAAAATGGAAATATTTTGTCGACCTATAAGTGCTTAATTCTTACATATTTACTACTCAAATTTACATTTATTTAGTTCTTAATTTGAACATATTTAATGGCTTTTATTTGGTTTGCAATTTTTAGAGAATAAAGCTCTATGAACTAAAATGCGGAATTTTGCTGGCGAAATAAAGTGATTTAATGGGCTTGATAGACACATTTTTGTGTCTAAGTTGTCCTCAATTTTCTGTATTGTCGGTACTCGATTTTGTACTTATTATGGTTTTGTGTGTTTGTAGGTATTTTTGGGCAATAAACATTTTTGGAAAATTGGGCTCGAAAAGTTGTTAAAGGGACCCCGGAGGACAACTGCGATAAGGGACACCTCAATTACTAAGGGGCACCTTCTTTACTATTCATCACCCATTGTTATTCACACATCGGACCTGGTTAAGGGCTGTCCACCTATCTTCATCGTTTAAAAACTGAAAAATGGCGGGAAATTGACTTGGCAGCTGCGGAAATTTCGGTGACAGAATTGGACGTAATATTTGCCGAGTTTCTCTCGGATTTGAATTGGAGTGATTCTGTTACGCGGAAACCGGAAAGGCTTGTGTCCTAGAATCGAAAAGTAAGAGTAGATTATGTGCACACACGATAAAACAAGGCATTATATATTCTCGGGTATCTTCTGGCTATATTTGGTAGGTGGCGTGTGGATAGAAAGAGTTTTACTTCATGAAGAACGTGAACTCAATGGGAGTGTGTCAACATCAGCAAAACACGTGATGAGGCAATGGAAGGAAAATATTCCCGTAAATGGCTGTAAAACTGTTTCTGCTGGTGCAATAAAGAATAACGAAGAACATTAGACACCAGGAAATAGTCGCAAAGCTACAGCCACAATGACACTTTCTTTGTATCGTTCCTTGTAACAGTTCTTTGTAACAATTATAAGTGTTACAAAACCCGTTTTTAATCATTTTACTCCTTTTCAATATTTGTGAACACCTTTTGAGCAATGAAATCATATTTTGAGTGCATTTCCATAATGAGGAGCTAAACCCAATCTCCGAGACGACAGAGGAAGCTATTTTGCCAATGAAAAAGTGGTAATTCTTAATTATTTATATTTATGCAATTTTTATTTATGATTAATTGCCTAGATTGAAAATAGATTTTATGATTTTTGTTAAACAATTGTATTTTCTATTGATGCAACATGCTTAGCCTAGGATTTTGATGTCCCATGCTTTGGATTAACATTAGTTGTTTCTAAAAATCTACTTTTGCCAAAGTTGAGAATCAAATTGTGCGCGTGAAATTGCATGGTTATAAATATTATCACTTTGGAATCGGTAAATAGTGAAATCCTTAGCCCCGGTCTCTCTAATATAATCTTCACATCAACTTTTATTTGCTTTATTTTCTTTGCTTTAAAATTAAGTCTAAAAATCAAAATCTCTACAAGTCTTGAACGAACCATATTACTTACCACTGTAAAAATACCATCAGGGCTAGGCCCAAAAAGAAACACGAAGAATTATTGGTCCAATTATTTTGATATGGGAACGTGGTAATTATGCCACTGCTTGTTTAGAAGTGTGACACGACGTGTGTAGAAATGTGGAGACCATGTGCAAGATATCAATTATGATCAAGAATATTTGAAAATATTTTGGTTAATGATGAAAATATTTCTTTATGAATATGGAGTAACGAAATATATGAAGATTTGGAAAGAATATTATTTTTTATGGTTGGAAATAATAAAGAAAATATTGATTGCAGTATTTGACACATGACATATTTTGATTGGAGGAATTTTTATTATTTGACACGTGGCATACTTTCATTGGATGATGATGCAGTGGTGGAAATGGTAAAGGAAAGTGGTTCCTTTGAAAACTATATAAATCGTGGTGGAAGCAGATGAAAAAAAAGGGGGAGTCATGAGTCTGAGCATAGCAGAGTTTTAGGATTTTTGTTTTCTTTGTTTTGATTTTTAGTTCTTTTTCTTTTTGGTAAGGAATAATTAATTCTACGTACCAGGGCTATGAGGAATCCCGATGATGTATACTAGAGAGTTTAATTGATTCTCCATAATAATTATTTTGGTCATATATTTTCGTTTTGTCACGATAACAACTTTTCTTTATGTGTCCTTGTGATTTGATCAATGAATTTAATATTATTGTATAAATACCAGGACCCTAAAGTGAAGAAAATTGTTAATATCCTGAAATTACAATTAGTTGGTTTAAATATTTTATCTTCTGAGGCGTCAAATGTGTCATAAATCGTCTTGAAGTCATTAAAGGAAGTTTAAAGGGAATTGGTTAAGTTATCTGGTGTGCACAACTGTGGAGGAGTCGGAATCCCTGGTATTTTTTCTCATTTATTTCATTTATTAGTTATAATTTATTTTCTTAAAAACATTTTTAATATTCTTGGTATTTTGTTTAATTAGAAGTTGAAAGTAACATTTTTAGTCCCTGTGGAACGAACCGCTTTGTATACTGTCCAATAGATAGCCGTAAGCTTGCAACATATAAATTTAATCCTATCATAAAGTTCAAGAACTTGCTAGAAGAAGACCTATATGTGTAGACTAGAGTATTTAAGTTCGATACTCATGATAGTTTTTTTACGCAAAATATCAACATTGTTATGATCCCTTAGATAATGAGATTAAAATCATTTTTTTTTTTGAAGCATGCATTTTATTAAGTTAAACTGAGATTACACGTGGGTATGTTATACCCATAGAGTCTGCTATTACAATAGAACTTATAGGTGGGGGGATTACATTGTCCCATACTGTTGTTCCGAGCTTTCCTATAGAGCAATCATCTGCCGCCCGATTTTCCAGACCGTCCGCCGCTTGATTTCCTTCTCTGTAGACATGCTTAATAGTATATTGCTGAATTTGGGAAAACCTATATTTGATTTCTATAATCTGGTTAGAAATATACCATGGAGTGTCAGCGTCCGAGGTTAGAAATCTTGTTAAGTTCTCTAGTTGTTTTTCTTGTTGAATCCAATTTTACAGTTCCGTACCAGTTTGTGTCGCACATTGATGTTGAGCTGCTTTGATTTTCGCGGTCGATTTTTTAATCAATGTGGGAAGGTGGCCGAAGTTGATCTTGTTCCATTCTGTGAGGGCTTCGCTGGTTGATATGAGTTTGAGTTAGAGATTTAAGGGTGGATCCGATTCATGTAGCTTATCCCATGCCGAATTGACTACTTGATGAAGTTGAGGATGAGATAGCCATAGGTGCTCAAATTGGTAATTCTTGATCCCTTGCCAGTCTAAAGCTTTGGTTTGAATAGGATATGAGCATGATCTGACGCTATTCGCGGAAGATGAGTGACTCCAGCGTGAGGGTTGCCAGTTCTCCAGTGTTGGTTTGCTATTGATCGAGCGAGTCTTTCCTGGATGTTGTCTTGGCTTTGTTGATTGTTTGTTCATGTGAATGGGTCCCCTCTGAAACCAAGATTAATGGATCCCATCTAATCCATTAAATTGAGAAAAAGTTGCGTTTGTGCATAGGTGGCTGACCTGCCACCTTTTTTCTCCGATTGGTCTAACACTTCATTAAAGTCTCCCAGGAGCAGCCAAGATGTTGAAGTGTTGGGAAAAATTCCCAAAATATTTTCCTTGGGTCTGGGTGTGGAGGCTCATACATACCTTTGCAAAGCCAAGGGTGGGATGGAACAGAGGGTGTGACGAGTGCATGGATGTAGTTCTGGGACTTCAAGATGATTTGGACATTGACATCATTTTTCCACAATAGGCATAAGCCCCCTTTCTACCTATTTTAGGAACGAAGCATTGGTTTTGAAATTGTAGTGTTTGCGCGATGCGCAACATTTAAATTTCATTGGCTAATGTTTATGCAAGGAATAAGATAGTTGGTTTATACATCAAGATAAGTCCACGAAGGTGTTGAATTGTTGTTGGTTGGTTGAAACCCTGAGAATTCCAAGCGAGCGTGGACATAATTTATGTGTTGGAATGATATGGGAATTGGAGAAAAAAAGTTGGGTAATAGTTGGTTTACATGAGAAGCTTTAATTGGTCGGTTGAAAAGATTTATTTTAGGACAATTGGTTAAATTAATGACGCTAGATATTATGACAGGACTTGTTAATATAACAGAAACTATAAACGCTTGACTGAAACGTAAACAGAAACATTGATAAAAATAATAAGGAACGCTGAGGTACCATAACTGAGCCAAGAGCGAGACCAGAGACAATTCTGAAATGATTAAAGTACGTCGAAATGTGCAATAAGATGGATAAGGCGCCAAAATTAGATTGATTCTTTCCATGGACGAGAAAATACCTCCTAGAAATAAGATTTTAGTATAAATTCCCTCACGCAAAATACGCCTATTAAATAAGATTTATGGAAGGGTCAACCTCGCCAGAAAAAGTCCAACGACTGAAATAGTTTTTTTTTTTTTTTAAGGTTAAAATAAATAAAAGGGGAGCACGATTAGCAAAAAGTTTATTTTTATAAAAAAACAAACATAAGACGGCTCACAAAGGGACAGTGCCCATAGGAACCCCTCCTAGATTTTTTTTTTTTTGAAGCATGCATATATTAAAAAGCAACTAAACTGTTATTACACGAGGGAATGTGATTCCCCTAGAATCGCCTAATAGGATATGGTTCAGAAAAGCCGGGTTCGTCTGGTCCCATATTGAGGTTGAGTAGTTTCCAGCTTGGCTACGTCCGCCGCATAGTTCGCTAGACCATCTATTGCTTGGTTTCCTTCTCTGTAATTGTGCTAAATAACACAACATGGAATTTGGCGCATCCGGTGTTTAATTTCTGTCACCATTTCTGAAATATACCAAGGGGCTTATGTTGGAGTTTTAATGAAGTGTATGAGACTTTCAGAATCTGCCTCAAATAACACTTAAGACCATCCTCTTTCCATGGCAGTTCTGGTTTCTAATATTGTTGCCCATGTTTCTGCTGTGAGCGATGAGGTTAATCCTAGAGGTTGAGCAAGAGCCATTATCGTTTGCGCATTCGAGTCCATGCAAATGAAACCTGCTCCCGCCATACTTGGGTGGCCTCTAGCAGCTCCATCAATGTTGACTTTAATCCAGTCTGGTGCTAGGTTGCACCAACCTACTTGAATGGTAATGGTTGATTTGGTTATGTTTGTAGAAGTTCGAGGCGGCGGTTCTCCCGGAAGAACTGGAGGGGAGATTGTTAGAGCCCATTCAAATTCATGTTGTTGTGCCAAAGATCTTTTCATAATGTCTGCGAGAGTGGATGGTGCTTGATTGAACACGGGTTCATTTTTTTTCGTCTTAAGTGACCAGAATAGAAAATAACATGCTGTGATAGAAGATGTATTTCCCCGAGTTTGGAGAATTTGTGAAATTGTTGTTTGGGGGGTTACGGTAATTGATTGGTTGTTTCCTTGGTGTTGGGTTGTTGATATGCGGTTTGAAAGGCTGGCCCAAGTGGATATTGCTACCGGGCATTGAATAAGCATGTGTTCAGATGTTTCTGGTGCGGAATTGCATCGGGGGCAAAGATTGGTATTGGAAAGGTTGATGTGATGTAGCTTAGATAAGGTTGGTAAACCTTCATTGATAGCTTTCTGCAAGAAAAGCTGAATTTTTGGAGGACATGGTAAGGTCCATAAAAAGTTGGTTGGTGGGAGGAGGTTTGGGTGTGAGAGGTTATCTTGTTGGATTAGACAACTATACCCGGATGCAGTGGTGTATTTTCCTGATTTAGTGTGGGGCCAGATTATTTTATCCGGGGTGCTGACATTAGGAAGGTGGATTTTATAATGTATTGGATGACATTAGGTGGGAGGTTGTTTAGCTGATCATGGCTCCAATTATGAGAAAAGGGATCAATTAACTCAGCTACAGTTTGTATAGGGGAGCATTGGGTGGGATCGAGATTTTGAAAGTGTGGTATCCAATTAGCTTGGATAGGGGTATCTAAACCATTTCCTATTTGGTGAAATAAATGTTGACTACAAACCTATATTTTATCGACAGCATCACCACGTGGTTACTACCTCTCTAAATTCCACTCTAACAACATATATTGCTTTATGGTCTCGAAGTACCATCAAGGCATCTTATTTTCACTATTATGCTTAAAGCAAAAATGACAATCTGAAACTGTTGTGCAACAAATGAATGATCTAGCCGCGAGGTGCACAATTTTGGTTATGCACAGTTTTCTGAAAGTGATATATAATTGCACCGCCAACTATTTTGAAAAAGTTTTTCCTCAGGAGGAGTAATTATGCAGGATTTACTAGACTTAAATGCATTTTACCATTTTATTTTAAATTTTGTTTTTTCCTTTTGGGTTTTCCTTGTCAAAGTTTTAATAAGGCAGGTGAATCTAATGCTATCCGTAATTCGAAATATTGTACTATTCCTTTTTCATCTTGGTTTTTGTCCTTATGGGTTTTTCTAGGCAAGGTTTTAACGAGGCAAGGTTCTAGTTATCAATTCGGCGTATAATTCATGAATTATTCAGATACGCGCATTTTACGAAATAATACCTTGTCCATGGTACGAGAGTTTTATGGGCTCTCCACATAATACGCGAACTATTCACATTCATAAATTATTTGTTCGATTCATACGTCCAGCTACTTTTAATCCTTTGACCCCACTCATTGACCTCGATTCAATCACTTTATCTTCTTTATTTCTTTTCAAAAATTTCACATGGAAAAAATCGATCCCACCGTATACAGAACCTATGTCTTACACCTAAACCACTGGACCAACTGTTTATTATTGGTATTTTTTATGATATTAAATTAAATATATGATAAATTTAAACCACAAATCATATATCGCACCCCTAAAATCATACATTATTATTTTATAATACACGTCAAATTTCTTCAAGCTAATTCATATTTAAAAAACGAATTATACACGTACGTATACCGTTCTAATACTTCCTAATCACGAAGCGTTGACCGGATTGTTGAATGAATTCGATTTTCATGAATCCGAATAATACTCGTATGCTTGACGTTCTGTATGTTTCCCGAATCCCAAATTGCTAACTAGAGGCAAGATAAGTGTTCAACTATTTTTTTAATCACTTTATAATTGTAATTTTTTCTCTCGCTATCAGGTTTTTTCCCTTTGGGGATTTCTGGACGAGGTTTTGATGAGGCAAGCAGTTTAGAAATGTTACAAAGAGAATAATTGAAGAGTTGTTCAGAGAAGTCATTTGCAGACGAACATCCTATTTTTAACAAAGATAGCTAGTATATGTGATCTACTCAAACATCAACATTGAATGACTAGTTTTAGAATGCATCATGGGAATCTATAATCAAATCACTAAAATAACCACATTCAAGAAGTTGTTCACGAGATCTAAATGAGGCAAATCAAGTACTTGTCAAGCCAAATATATTATGAAAGTTGTGAAGAGGGGAGAAAACTTTAAAACTACACTATTTTCCCTCAACTATTGTTTTCATAGCAAAGTCTTAATGTGGAAAGGTAGTTCTCTCTGTTTGACCACATACTACACTATTTTTCTTTCGCTTTGATTTTTTACAACATTTTTTCCTATGCAAAGTTTAACAAGACAATGTTTTTACGTGGCGGACATCTAGGAGAGTGTTATGAAATACTTAAGGAGATAAATCACCACTCCACTAACCCACTAACCACTTAGTAGGTGTTAATTTTGTAAGTCTTGTAACCCCATATTCGTGGTATAATTAGTGTTGTAATTAGCTTCATGGTGGAAGGCATATACAAGAAACATCTCTCTACATTGTATATATACACAAAAACCTTCACAAAGTTTTTCTTCTATTTTCTACTATAATGCTCTTATTTTGGTTTTCTAGTTAGTTTTATTTCATATTTGTTGTATATAATGTTAATATTGTTGATGGTAGGTTTTTTCCAAAGGCCAAAATCGTAAAATTGGTTCTTCCCTGTACCAGAAGTATAAACTTTATGTTGTCCATGTATCAGAAATATATAATATGTATATTTAAAACCATGGTATGTTGAAGGTGGTCTTGTTAACACAAGAATGCATGTGATGAATAGAGCCTTACTTATGAAACTTTGGTAGAATATTCAGACTTCTGATAAAGTTTGTGCTCGTTATCTTAAAGCAAGATTCTTAAAGAGAAATGGCTAGGTAAAAAGATTATTGTGTTAAACACAAAATTATTAATTGGAGATGGTAGGTCACTTCCTCGTATTTTGATATTTGGTACGCTAAAACATGTATCGCCGATATTACTAGGTCTCAGGGGATAGAAATATTGGTAGAGGTCAGCGAAGTGGTAATTGAGTAATCTTGGATAAATATTTATTACGTATGGTCAGTGCAGGTATGGACTTGGAAACTTTGCCGAAGCCTCAAGATGGAATTGACTATCAAGTTTGGATGTCAATATTAGTTGCACAAAATTATATCTTGATTTGTAGTCTACTAAAGTCAAATCTCGAACTAGGATTAGAGCATGGTAGTTGAGTATCATAATTAACTGAACAACCCTTGAATATTAAGGACCAAAAACAACGAAAACATCCGGGAGAACTTCATCAAAAAAGGTATATTCGTGAAGACTGAATATCCTATTTACTCATTATTTGTACCATCTATCTACTGACACAATATTGTATGGCTTTAGTATAATTGATGAATTTCAAAGAAGAAGTTTCGATTTCAAGCTTGTTCTTTATTAATCTCGAAATATATATATATTGTTAGAGCATAGCTCGGTTGAACCCACCAAGCGTTGGTATGTCAAGTTTGGTTGTCATATTTTAGTGAATCCAAACTCATTTAAGAGTCGCTTGATTATGTACTAGAGACAACTTCATATATGTTAGACTAGAAAGTATAGGATTATGAGACATACAAGTATTACTGCACCAAATATGGGTTTTAGCAACTCAGATTCGCAACAGAAATGTAGTTGTTGCAAATTTTCGGTTGCGAATTTCTGTTGCTAAATATTTGCAACATCGGACTGCTATTGCGAATTTCGCAACTGCTATCGCTGAGTTGCTATTTGCAACTGTTTTGCTTTCATGCATGCCAGTTACGCGTGTGGCAGCAAACACATGCAAACACTTTTTTTTTCGAGCATGCGAATTTCCCGTGTGTGCTACGCGATTATCCTTAGAAAAAATCTCTCTGTCATTACAACCACTCGTCCTCTCTCTCACTCTCTCAGACAGAGATCTGAAGAAAAAAATATCACGCCATTGAAACTCTCCAATTCACTCCACAACTACAATCTTGAGCACAACCACATGTCACTATACCACCCTACCTTCTTATTCTCCTTCTCATTCATCTTCTTAGATCAGTTCTTCGTAAAACTTGGTCTCTTGTTTAATCTCTATAGCTTAAAATCTAAAATCTAAATTCGGTATTTTTATTTCTAATCTAGGGTTTCAATCATAAAGATGAGCAGGAGATTACTTTGATTGATTTATAGAAGGATGAAAATTAAAAAATACGGTAACGAATCTCTTTCACCATTTTTTGGGTTTTTTTCCTAAGAGAAATAGAGATAGAGATTTGATTTTGATGTTAGGGTTTTAATATTTCCTTCATTTGTTTTTGATGTTGCAGTTGTGTAGAAGACAAAGCAAGCACAAGTTGATTTCTTAATTTGTTTTTGATGTTAGGGTTGTAATATTTTCTTAATTTGTTTTTGATGTTGTAGTTGTGTAGAAGACAATGCAAGCACAAGTTGATTTCTTAATTTGTTCTCCTGTTTTGTATACGAATTGATTTTGTTCACCTTTGATTTTTCAAGCTTCTTCCTTTGAGTATCCAATTCTGACTTAATCATGTCCTGTTCTATACTAGGATATGACCCGTGCCCGTGCCGTAACGGCACGGGCTATGGTCTCTTTTAGAACGTAAAGATGCAATTTTAACATGTCATAGATTCGTCAAAGATTAACTTAAATTCTTAGCAAAAAGGGGACAAAAAAAACGAAAATGATAAAACCGAACCACTATCAAATAAGTGGGTATGAAATTTCCAAATTGATATGATTCAGGCCCAACTCGTGTTAGGCAGCTTAAATTTTCTCTCCATTTGAAGAATAACCAACAAACTGGAAAGTGAATTTTAGTTGCATATACAAAATGATTGAACCACAAATTACTTACTAAAATAGATCCGAGACATAATTGCACATAATACATGTAACGATAGATTTAGGATCTTCAGACATGCTACTTGTCATGTATTTTTGTACACCGCTATCAAAATTCAAAGGTGTATCATTGTTACAAATTTCCTTTAAATATCCAGTAGAAAGAAGCATCGCGTGTCCGATTTTAGATGACTTTGATTTTTGTAGCTTCTGCTGCACCAGACTTCATGTGCTTCCGTGGTTCTGTTTATTGTGGCATGCCAATCTTGAATGCTGTAACCAAAGAAACACAAAGAGCAGTTTTAAAATTTTAGATTATTACATGCCACTGTTTGTTGTTACTTGTAAATATGAAAATCATGGCTAGCCAACATTATCTAATTTGGGTCATGGAAGGACATGTATTTTCTGTCCGACCTATAAATATATTTGTCAGAGCTAGTATCCTATAGCTGTAGGAAAAGTGGTAAGGCTTAATGTTTAAGCATATGCATAACCAATTTATGAATGAAAATTAATTAGTTGCATTGCACTTAATATTTTCATATATATACAGTAATAGCAAAGTATTAATTGTGCTCACGGTAAAACACTGCAGAAACACCAGAGAATATACTTAAGTGCGAGAAAGAGAATAACAAATATCAAATTTTATCAACTACTGATCCAACCTAGAAAAAAGTTATTATCGAACCTCGTCATCTATGAAAGACAACAGTAGCAGATCTTGTATGAAATTTCGAGCAATGGTGGTATCCTACCACTCCCAACGAAGTGGATCTCAACAAACTTGCGAAAACGACTGCATACAACAAAAAAACATCATAAAAAAGGCCTTCGTATAGATAAATATACGAACAACAACATATGAATTAGGAACCCAGTAAGATGCAAACACCAAAAATCTCCACACACAAAAAACTTGTCGAGTTATCATTCATAACCGTTCTTGCATCACCGGATGCTTCCATGAGCAGATTTGACTAACATCAAACAGTAAGAAACAGAGAACAATTAACCCACTAATATGATAAAAGGTTGTTGCTAACATAATATGAAATTCATTTTCTTAAAGCAAATCCTTATTCATTATTACTTCAAGGATTTGTTGTTCAGCAGTATACTCATCCCCATCTGCTCGACCAAACATAAGTAATCTATTGCTCTAATTTAACTACTAATTATAGACTGGCTTCGACTTTCATTCATCATTGCACTGAATTTCAAAAGGTATGCAAAAACAACTCACAATCCGATAGTCAGTTGTGAAACATTTTGATTTACACGCATTTGTAAGATGCATCCTGTCGCGAAAATGTGAAGACTTAGCTCACATGGTGGAGTTAATTTGATACGCACATTATATAAATGAGGAAGCAGGAAGGGTTGCGAACTGATTTACAATGACCAAGATGCTTCCCGTAGCCAGATATCATTGAATTCAAAGCAACAATAATTTTTGCACGCACTGTACCAAACCCCTTCTTTGCAAGTTGCAACAACTAAATCACCATATTTCCCATAAAATAAAACTAAATCGGGATATACGATTCTATAATTACTATAATTGAAGTATTTCAGATGATTACATAACTAAATACGAATTTTCACATATAAGTAGTCAGCCGAGGTAAGTATCTGCATAAATTCTTAAAAAAACAGCAGTAATGGTCTTATTCATAGCTTTTCTATTAACACCATGAAACTTTCCAGTCCCTCCAATATGAGATTCATGATTAGGGGTGAGCATCAATACCAAACTAAAAGGAACACAGAGATGATAGAACCTGTTCTGTGTGACAATTGTGTATGCACCAATTGTATTTTTAATCTCGCTCCTGGGAGTATTTCCGGTTGAGAAAATGTTGTGCACATGTTTCTAAGAAATTTCACGAAAGAAGTTGATTGTGTCTTACAACCATCCTCACCCTGCTGCTGCTAGTGCAGACTCCATCCTCAAGGAAACACGCTACAACCTATACTACTTCTCAAACAGGATGAAAGAGGTCACGGGCCAAGTGGTGAATACAACTAAATTTTCCAATGCAGATTAATTAGGTGCCTTAACAGACTCCAAGAACTTCATACCGATGATACTTGACTTTTCTTTGTGGATGCTATTTCAGATCAATCCTCGGAGCAGCAATGGCGTTTTCCCTTGATGAACCAATTATTATTATATGAACTATGATGATTCGAAGTCCTGCTAATCTTCGCTGCAAAAAACAAAGAACAACATCTTCATTGGAACCCAAATAACAGAATTGTGGATTAAATGAACCATTCAATTGGTCAAGATCCTAAAGCAGAAATTTTAATTGGAGTTCGAGATATCTATAAACTTCCAACTCGAAAGTAGCTTACCAATTTTAATCTTTTGTACATGAAAAATAAACATTCTTCAGCATTCTACTATTGAAAATTAAAAATTAATGCGGAAAAAAATTACTGTAATAAATAGATAAACTTAACTGTTAGGGGAGAACTAAAATCTTCAATCAAACTTTTGTCTTGTGACCTGCGAATTTTTATGAATAATTATCGATATTAAGAAAAACAGAAACATAGATTTAAAATCCCAACTGATTATGAAAAAGTAATTGCTAACCTGAATCAACCAAAATCAGAGTGAGAAATACCTTTTCTTTCTTTGGAAAATGGCCTGAATCCTAATTTCTTAACTTTCTACCTGGACGAACCCAATGATCTTCTAAGCGAAATAGGAACCCTAACCCCGAATCAACCAAAATAAGAGTAAAAATCAACCTTCTTTATCTAAAATTTGATTTGAGATTGACTACGGAAAGAGAACACATCCAGGTATTGATAAATGTGAAGAGTAATGGGAAGGAAATCAGAAACGGCTGACACTCCGATGAATCCTAATTCCAAACCTGAATCAACCAAAATCAGAGTGAGAAATACCTTTTCTTTCTTTGGAAAATGGCCTGAATCATCTTTGTCTTTTCCGATTCATAAAATGAGTTTTGATGAACATTCACTGCCTGAGCGTAACGCCTATATGACATCGATTGGAAGTAACGGAAGAGGAGTATTTGCATGACTCGCATGAGTAAGAGATGGGCGAGTCTGAGATGAGTGTAAATATCGATATTGGGTGAATCTTGACCATCGTTTATGTCTCCAAATTGTGGATCTCCATCCAACGTGAAAATCCAAAGAGGAGACTGTAAACACATCTTATTGGCGCGATCTCTTCCCTTCTTTATGTGTCCGAACTGTAGATAACCGTCGATGTGGGAAAACACCGTTATCCCTTATAATATATAATATATAATAAAATAATAATAATACTACCTCCGTTTCAGGAAAAGTATTAATTTCACTTTTTCGATTTGGCCTATTTTAGGCCAAAGTGAAAAAGTGAAAGTAACACTTTTCCAGAAACGGAGGGAGTAGATTCTTAACTCTCCTAAACACAAAGCAAGCACATGTTATTATGAGTTAAGGAATTGATTGGATTTTCAAACTCTACTGTCACCCTTGCCTCTCTTCTGGAAGTTGACACCCTATGAAGAAATATGCATTCCTTCTTCACCTAATTCAAATCTTCATGTAAGTAATATACTTATTTTGTGGTTAGACTTCTCATTTGGGTGCTTATTTTTGTTTTCATAAGATTTAAGATTTGTATTTGTTTGTAATGCATGTGGTGTGCAACCTCAGGAGAAGGTCCGTATGAGGATTTGGACTACCTTTCCAACAACATCGCTAACAAGGTGTTGTATATTTGTGTGATATATTGCATAAGTTTGATGTTACTTGAATAATGACTATTAGTGGCTACTCTCCTTGGTTTTGGTTTTATTGTTTGGATGTAAGTCTTAAATGATTACTGTTTACAGTTAGACAACTTGGACATTTAGTCTTTGGACAAGATACTACATTTTGACATAATAGGCCTTAATTTGTGGACAATACTTTCGGTAATTTCAGTTTGGCATAGAGAATAGAAAAGTCAGGGTGGTTGATATTGACAAAAATACAATATGAGTTCTCTTTAATTTGCTGTATGACTCATGTTTAGAATATTATACAGCTCAAGCAAGAAAGAAAGCACAGGCCTACAGAACGAATCATGTTCAAGTAGTTCTGAAAATAGTTTTTTTCAGGATCAGCAGTAGCATGTCTACTGGTGGTGAATATATGTTTCTGTGAGTTTAAGATGATAGTTAGGTGTTTAATTCTGCTCTCTAACTTTTTATAGGCTTGAAAATACTGCTGACGTAGATGTTTAAAGTCTTATGTGAGTCTGGTGCAGGGCGACTTGAAATACAAGGTAATGCCCAACTGCATATACATATATGTCTTAACCACATCTCTTAACGTCTTAACCACATCTCTTAACGTATGTAATTGTAGCATGGTGTCACCATTAATAGGATGAATCTGAATTTGGTTGGTTAGCATATACTTGGTGGTTGATATTCATTGCTATTTTCACCGTCTCGCCCAGGCTGCAAAGATGCAATTTTCTGAAATAAAATGATCTCAATGCTCGAAGGCTGTGTTCCTTATATCTTCTGGATATAATGGTTGAGCATTTCATTGCGGGGAATTCACATTCTAAAATGTTTTGATGGTTGAGCATTTCATTGAACCAGGTAACACGAGTGGTGGTTGCTGATATTTAGTAGTGAATGGCCGAGATTGAGATTGTTTAATTTTTTTGTAAATGATTAATATTGTTGGGTTTGTATTACCACTCGAAATTGCAGTGAAGGAGATGTAAGGAAAGGGTTAAAAATCAACAACCAAGGGATTTTTTCACCAATAACAAGACCCCCACAAGCTGTTCGATAAAAATTCCGAGCAAAAAGAAAAATGGTAAATGTTCTTATTCGTCTCTTTACTTATTTCAGTAGTGTAATGCTTAAATGGAAACAAGTTTTCTGATGTGTGCAAAATGTGTTGTTGAGTTTACATTAAGATCTCTTTATTGAGTATGATGATACCATCCATAAATTTCTATTGCATACGTGATATGTGTTGGACTATCAATCATATCTAGTTTCGTTTTAATGGCTAACAAATGAGATTCAAGAAATGACCACAGATGAGAGTTACTACCTGTTTTTAATAGTGTTTTACGTGTAGTCTATGTCACGCTTCAAATTTGGGAAACAACTGAAGTTAATGAATTTTCTTTAGTTAAACGAATTTACGTGTGCAAGTTGGCTTCAGCATTATCTTCTCTTAGGTGAGTGCCACCTTATATATGTACTAAGCTATTAGAGAGTAGCTAACTAATTAGCTATGCACATTGGAGGTATATTAACCAGTGTGGAGGTGTTAGTGATTTTATTAGTTAGAAAGCAATCTATTTGTCTACAAAATGTTGCTATTTAGCCTCAGTTTAAAATTGTATACTTAAATTAATATGTGAGCTTGGTTGTGCCTAATTGCTTGACACAAAACCAAATCCTACTTATGCTCCTAGTCATTCCTATCTATGAGCAAGTCTTTTGGCTATACAATTATTTATGGAGTTGCTTTTCTTTAGTACTTCATTGTGGTCATTTTGCTGCTTGCTTACTCTTAGTTCAATTACACATAAACCACTGGAAAATATTATCATTTGGTTATTATTTATCATTTTATTGTACTTTAAATGCTATCAAGTTCAGGTTTGGGTATATGCCCGTTTTACCGGTTTCCTTGGAACTTGCTGTATTTCCTTTTTGCTAGCCTACTTAGACGTAAATTATAGGACTTGCTCAAAGTAATTTTGTTGGATCTATGGAATGAGGAAGTGCAAATTTTACTTCTATAATAATAATGGCTTCTTACTTTCTTGTTAATTTATTTATGTACTCCATTACTATGTGCACTTGGACTGTATATGTTATACCCAATTATGTGTTGATGACGATTAACAATGCTCATCTGTTGTGTACCTTAGTGCATCGGGTATCTTTGGCCTACTAAGAGCAGTTCTCTAATTGTAATTCATTATGTGAACTGCAAGTGGAATACGTTTACTTGATATTTGTTAAGAGATAATTGCTACTATTGAGGGTAGTTCATATTGTCGACTTGAAATGCTTACTGAATTTTTCTTTCAGGTAGGGTGGCGAGTGTGATTGAAAAAAGATTGAGGATGCTTGCAAGTTTGGATGGAATGGTGTTGATGTTATGGATAATGTAGCTTTTGCTAGAGCCTATAATGTTGATCATCAGTCGATACTTCTTCTTGAAGCAGCTTCTTAAATGCGGCAGAAACAAGGTATGGTTACTCTCTTGATCAAGAAGATAAGTTTGCAAATCTGATCATTGTATTATTATCTTACTTTTTGTTTGATCTTCATCCTTATATATCTACCTTACATTAATTGCCTGTCATAACTTTGCAAATCTGATCAATGTCTTACTATCTTGCTGTCAACATCATATGAATAGCAAATTTCAATTGTGCAGCTTGAACTTTAACTACATCTAAACTGTGCAGGAGAGCTACATTAGTTAGCTATTGAACTACAACTGATCAACCAGTTCACTATGTAACATGAAGAATCCAAGGAGAGATGCAATTTAACTACCTTTATAAGTCTCATAGTACTAAGTTAAGTTTTCTTCTTCTTTTCGACTTGGACTTAATTTTTATTACATTGTCATTTTACTTGTGGTAGTTGAAATTGGTTGATTGCAGAGGAACAACTTCCATTTTTTGAGGTGTGATAACATAGGACCTACCTTGTCATATATAGTATTCGACCGATTTCTTCCCGTTCCAGCAAATCTTTGGAGCATACGCATAATCTTTCAGAAGGTTATCTCCTCATCTGAGAGATAATGTATATGCTACAACGGTTTATTGGAATTTAACTATGTCAAAGATAAAGTAAGTGATGTGAAGGAGATTGAAAGGCGTGGAATTGAACCAAGTGATGGAGCAAAATTAGTAAGTTATTGACCTCAATATGTGCATATTTTATAACATAGAAATCGTAATTGAACTCCACTATCATGTTATCATTTCATAACACAGAAATTTAGAAGTGGCATAACACTTGTTTGTATTATTGTTTAATCGAAATGTTTATGTTGTCAGATGCCTTGATAGATTGCAAAGCAAGGCTACTCTAGATATTTTTTTTTTGTTATGTATGTCAATAATGAGATATTGTAGTTCAATTTTATTCTGATTGTATGTTGAATATGATTTATTGGACAAGAATTGTTGAATCAGGGTAGTTGCTGGTAAGAACTAGCTGTATGCAGGAAAAATGGGGGGATTGATTTTGACTAACTCAATGACTGACTCTCTTTTTTTTTTTCTGTTGCAACAATATAGCAACAGTTGAATGCTGTTGCTAATTTTTTACTGCGACTTTTTGAGGTCATTCTTCGTTGACTTAGTCAAGAATTCGCAACTAATAGTAAAAAATTCGGAACTGCGGATAGGCTGTCGCTAATTTTTTGCATCGCAACAGCTCATAACTGTTGCGAAAACAGTTGCGACTCAAAATTCGCAACATCTACATTTTCATTGCGAAAATTCGAGTCGCCCCCTGTCGCAACAGCTGAGTGCAGTTGCGACCCCGATTTGCA
This sequence comes from Papaver armeniacum, assembly GCA_023531295.1. Lineage (NCBI taxonomy): Eukaryota > Viridiplantae > Streptophyta > Magnoliopsida > Ranunculales > Papaveraceae > Papaver > Papaver armeniacum. The sequence continues at coordinate 1,302,366 of JAJJWW010008436.1, forward strand.
ACAACGGGAGCCAGTTGCTAAAGTCCATTTTTGGTGTAGTCGAAGACCTGAAGAATGTGAAGAAGTAACAAGCTACAACGATGACATCATCCTTCCTCTTGAGGTTAGTAATATTGACTTGAACTATTTCATTCCTAACGTATCTTTCAAGTCGTGCTATATTGAAAACATAACTGCGAAGCTGTGAATGATTATACTCTAGTAGTGAGACATGATCAAAGATCATAGTGTTAAGGAATTAGAATACAAAATATAACACTTATCTTTTGAACTTCGTATATATGTGTTGATGGTGGTTTTTAAACAAAGGGTAAAATCGTAAAACCCCAAATAACCTAATGTCACCGGTGACACATTTATTAGAACATTTAATGCATATAGTCAGTAATTAATAGGAGGTATTTTTTTCAAATTAGGGTTACAACGAACAAAACCCTAATTCCCCTCCGTGCCAATGGCAAATCATGCCAGCCACACCTAGCCCAAGCTAGCCGCACCTCTGTGCCAATGGCAAATCATGCCAGCCACACCAAACGCGCCAAAGCATGCCAACCATGCTAGCCGCACCTCCGTGCCAATGGCAAATCATGCCAGCCACACCTAGCCCGAGCTAGCCGCACCTCTGTGCCAATGGCAAATTATACCAGCCACACCTAGCCCAAGCTAGCCGCACCTCTGTGCCAATGGCAAATCATGCCAGCCACACCAAACGCGCCAAAGCATGCCAACCATGCTAGCCGCACCTCCGTGCCAATGGCAAATCATGCCAGCCAAACCTAGCCCGAGCTAGCCGCACCTCTGTGCCAATGGCAAATCATGCCAGCCACACCAAACGCGCCAAAGCATGCCAACCATGCTAGCCACACCTAGCCCAAGCTAGCCGCACCTCTGTGCCAATGGCAAATCATGACAGCCACACCTAGCCCAAGCTAGCCGCGCCATGCCAAACGCACTCTGCCTTGGCCCTAGCTATGCTAGTCACACCAAACGTGCCAAAGCAAGCCAGCCATGCTAGCCGCACCTCCGTGCCAATGGCAAATCATGCCAGCCACACCTAGCCCAAGCTAGCCGCACCTCTGTGCCAATGGCAAATCATGCCAGCCACACCAAAACGCGTCAAAGCATGCCAACCATTCTAGCCGCACCTCCGTGCCAATGTCAAATCATGCCAGCCACACCAAACGCGCCAAAGCATGCCAACCATGCTAGCCGCACCTCTGTGCCAATGGCAAATCATGCCAGCCACACCTATCCCAAGCTAGCCGCGCCACGCCAAACGTACTCTGCCTTGGCCCTAGATATGCTAGTCACACGAAACGCGCCAAAGCATGCCAACCATGCTAGCCGCACCTCCGTGCCAATGGCAAATCATGCCAGCCACACCTAGCCCAAGCTAGCCGCGCCATGCCAAACACACTCTGCCTTGGCCCTAGCTACGCTGGTCACGCCACGCCAAGCCAAACACCTTTACCTTGGCCCTAGCCGCGCCATGCCAATGTAGCGCCCGCACCTAGGCTTGCAAACCGTGAAACCTAGACCAAATTGGCCACGCATGCCATTGGCACATGCCAACACGCTCGCTGGTAGCTTTTCTCACCAAGGCCGTGGCCCTAATGGCCTAGCATGCCATTGGCACATACCAACACGCTCGCTGGTAGCTTTTCTTACCAGGCCGTGGCCCTAATGGCCGAGCATGCCATTGGCACATGCCAACACGCTCGCTGGTAGCTTTTCTTACCAGGCCACGATCCGAATTGGCCACGCATGCCATTGGCACATGCCAAACACGCACGCTGGTAGCTCAACTTGCAAGCCGTGCAACCTAGGCCAACTTGGCCGTACGCGCCATTGGCACATGCCAAAACCCACGCTGGTAGCCTAACTTGCAAACCGTGTAACATACCGCCAAGGCATTCCACACATGCCATTGGCACATGCCACACACGCCACTAGCAGCTCTATGCATTGCCACTTACACTCAACGTACAACCTACCACCAAGGCATTCCACACATGCTATTGGCACATGCCACACACGCCACTAGCAGCTCCGGCATTGCCACTTGCGCTCGAGGTGCAACCCGCAACAAAAGGCATTTCGCACATGCCACACGCGCCCCTAGCAGCGGCACTTGCACTCAAGGTGCAACCAACACTCGAGACATCAACACAAACTGGAAGATGCTTTCCAGGGTCTTGGTTTGGCGGTCACGACTTGCGGCGTACACTACGCTCACATTAAGAAAGCGTGAATAGGAATAAAGCGGTCAAATAAATGAGGAAATAATGGTGAAAACGTTTTCACCCATAAACACCTTGCGGTTACCACCTCCTCCCATTATTTCACCCTTTACTCTCTTCCTTCATGAGGCCAAAGGTACGTTTCAATCTCGACTTGTATAAATAGGTCTTACCTATTTCCACCAGACACAAGTCTCGGTCAAGAGAAAAATACAACACTCTCAGAAAAGGCAACTTTGCAAGCTCTCCAAAAAGCTTTCATCTCTTGCAAGCTTCCTAAGCTTTCACTTTCTGATACAAGTCGAGACACTACTCTCCTGCAGTATTCTGGTCTCAACACCTTTCTTTGCTTCCCTCCCCAAATCAACCCTTCTCCTCCACTTTGTGACCGAAGCAAGTATGGAACGACCATTTCTTGGTTTAGGCCGGACTTGTACAGATTGATCTCTCGAATCTAGAAAGTGCTCACGTGCAGCACATTTGTTTAGGGTTTAAACCAGTTTCTCACTCACCTACCGAATTTACCAAAATCGGCGGAAACAATTTTTACCCATAAACAATTGGCGACCACAGCGGGAGGATTGATCTATCGGCTACAATGTCAGACTGTCGATCTCGTTCTTCGACCCAGATGTCAAGATGGTAGGGGAAGGCGACTCAATCCGACTCAACTGCCAGACAACCCGGTTACCAGTTGTAAAAACTACACCAGAAAACTGGGGACTCGCCGAAGATGCTACCAGCGATTGGGGACTTGCTGGCGATGCTACCAGCAAAGCCGCCTTTTACATGGAGAGGGGCGTGTTCGCAAAAACTTATGGAGTGAGTAAATTTAGACTGGGAAAGATATACGATCTGTTTTTAGGTTCTTAATAAAACCGTCATACTACTGCGTCTTGTGCCTATTGCTAGCACACACTTTCATAAAAGCAATATTCCTTTCACAAAACATAATCAGAGTTATATTATCAGAACCATTCATCCCAGAAATAATCCAATATCCTCAAAAGCTACCATTTGTCTATCAAAACCGGTTGAACTTTGAACCAGACATCCAGTATGTTTTTCAAAAAAAAAGAAGAAGAAGAACCTAAATGAAAGTTTAACAGAGAAACATTCAAGGAAAATCATACAACACAGGTCTGCTCTTCTTGGAGAAAGTCAACTTTGCATCTTCAAGAGCCGCTCTCTTCATAGTTAACATCTTGGAAAGCTTTTCGAGTTCTACCTCCGTCCTGCAATCTCCTCTGCAGAAAGGCTTTCGATTCTTTGCATCTTTCGACTTCTGGATCTCAGCAAGGCCTTTGACAAACCACGAAGCGTTGAACTCCTTTTCTACACACACGTCGCGATGGTGCTCCCAGTCGTCAATAACATCTTCAGAAACGGTGTGGCCAGTCACCTCACGCATGTCCTCTATGGAAGATAAAGCCTCTTCCACACGCTTAACCAGCGCAAATCGACTAGTGACCTTCTTGGTTGTGGCCATATGTCCATACTTCTCCCAGATTCTGGTGTACAACGCCTCATACTTAGCGAAGACGCTGAAACCGCCAACCAAAGACATGACCTGGATAAGGAACCAAGTACGGGGGATCGAAAATGGCGCCTGCAACTGGCCTCACGGCTCGCAAAGGGTCTTTTTCCATGTCTACGGCAGCAACCATCAGAGAATCATCCACCGTTTGAACCACATCTGTGCCCGGCAATTGGCTAACTCCCATCTCCAAGTAACCGGCGGTGGTCACCAAAGGCAAGTTTTCGTGTGGCTCCACCCCAGAATCGTCCTCCGAACCGGATTCCTCCTGCGAACTTGAGTTAGACATTTTTCAAAAGAAGAAACGAGAGAAGGAAGAAAGAGAAGCGCGAAACTCACCGAACCACTTCCCGAAAAAGAACCAGTGCTGCCAGAGGAATCACTCTCACTTGTCGAACTTTCTTCTTTCCCTGACTCATCACCGCTATGAGAAGGCTCAGTGCCGCCGGAATTTTTCGAAGAAATTTCCGTCTCCTGGCAACGTGCAAGGGCAGCGAAAGCAGTAACACTACCGAAGCCCTGGAAGAAACAAGACACATGTTTTCAGCAGAAATTTACGTGTTTTGAGACAAACCAACAAGGAGGCGACACATACCTGTTATTGTAAGAACTGAAAGACACGAGAGCTGCGGGAGGATCTTTTGAAACCGCCGGAACCCGCCGGCCACGATTCTTCGTTCTCTGTTCCTTTGCACGGGGACTTTCCGAGTTGCCGGTAACTTTCGCTTGGGATCTCTCAACATTGGATACTTCTTCAAAATTCTTTGGGGAAGGTTTACAACGAACATTCTCCACCACGTTATTTACAAAATCTTGGATCATAATGAACTCATCGTACCAGAACTCATTATAGCCAAAAGTCGTCGAAGTTACTCTTCCCGTTTGAAAGAAGGGAAAGCGGATACCCGGCTCAAGGGAACTGGCATTGAGGGCGGCATGCAATGAATCCTTAGGAACCACCAGTTGGTAATCAAGAGGCATCCCTTGATCGAAACCCATGTGACGAGCAGCACGGTCAATATTGTAAGTAGCTATTCGGAAAGACCTCATGAAGAAAGACGGCATATAGCCGGACATGCAGCTTTGAATAAACAAGTTTTCACCAACACTCAAATTTCAATCAGAAGATAAAGACATGGTCGGAGCAGAAGCAAAGGTGTCAATTTGAGTCACCGACCTATGGACCGGCTCCCATGGGCGAAAACTGATTTCATGCGACTTATCGAGAAGACTAACCAAGCTCATGCCAACTCTTGGACGCCTGTTCACCCATCGAAGAATTCGGGATCCGCCCCAACTCGCGGGAATCGAAGGCAACGGTTTCGGAGCATACTTCTCAAAGTGCTCCCATAACCAGCTTGCGAGAAAAGCAACGTGCACATATGAATCCACTTTCATGAAACCATTCGAAACTCGCATGTTCGCAACTAGGTGATCCAGATGCACATACAGGGAACCAAGGAATAGCTTGCCAATGGGAAGAACTTTACCTTTTACTAACTTCACAAACAATCACTAGCAACTCCGGTCTTATTTCCTTCTTGCCAGAACCGTCATCAAAAATGTCTCTAGACAACCAGAGAGCCAAAAATGCTGCAACATGAAGATCACTGCTTTTCTGTTTAGGTTCTAGCTCGTCCGGAAACCATTGAGATATCCCCCAGCTGTAAAAGCACCTTTCATCCTCTTTCCGGACAGAATCCTTCGACTTCGCAGTGGAGTCTTTTCGAGCGTAATCTCCCAACTTAGCGGCAAGGTCATCCCGCATCTTCGCCTCACCTTGAGACAATCGGATATTAAGATTCCCGGTTCTGGGAAGATTGACAAGAGAGCCACACTCTCCAAGGAGAAAGTTATTTCACCCCATCTACATATGATTGTATGGGTGTCCAAACACCATCCGGAGATGAAAGCAACCAAGCCCGGGATATCCTTCCTAACGGAGATTTCTTGAAGCTCGACAAAGCATCAATAATCTGCGCTCGAGTCAAGTTGGTATTTATGTGCTCCTTACTCACCATGAACTCAACCCATTTATCAAAAGAACGTAATGGGCTCTGACACATCCTGAAATCAATGTTGGAAGAAGAATATACCCCTTTATGAAGACAGAACCGTATGGTGTTCTCTGGGCGAACCGAACGTGTCTTCTTTTCATCTTCACCACCGGTTAACAAAATTGGAACGAAACCTGGGTGATTCTTCCGAGCAGGGGCGTGGGGTTTATCAAAGAATTCATCATCCGTGTTTGGTATGGAACTATGAACGTCCTTCGATGAGGCGAAATTTTGTTCAGGTAACATCTTGTCGGATTTCTTCATAACAACTTAGTAACAAGATATCTGCACACGGAGAAAGACGAAATTATCTCCCTGACACATAACCGCACCCAACAAAAGGAAAACCTGGAAAACAAAAAAAAAGAGGGTGTATTCTCTACGGATTCGAAAATGCACACGCAGTATCTTCTTCAGGATTCAAAATTATATACGCAGTATTTTATACGGGCTCAAGTGCGTCTGCAGTATCCTTCTTCGGGTTCAAAATTATATATGGAGCATTTTTCTATGGGTTCAATACTGCCCGCGCAGTATTTTCTTCAGGTCCGAAATTCATATATGCAATATTTCCTATGGGTTCGAAGTCATATGAAGCACATATACAGTATTCTCTATGGGTTCAAAAATGCACACGCAGTATCTTCTTCAGGGTTCAAAATTATATACGCAGTATTTTATACGGGCTCAAGTGCGTCTGCATTATCCTTCTTCGGGTTCAAAACTATATACGTAGTATTTTCTACGGGCTCGAATGCGTCTATGGTATCCTTCTTCGGGTTCAAAATTATATATGGAGCGTTTTTCTACGGGTTCGAATCATATATTCAGTATTTCCCTTGGGTGCATATATACAATATTTTCTACAAGAAGCACGCCAAGAAATCATATGTGCAATATCATTGCAAGGATTATGAAAGAAAAAACGCCTACTTTTAGGGTTTGCACCTACATGAAAAGGGAAACAAGAGAAGTACTGGAAGACATACCTGGAAGCCGGTTTTTCTTTATGACTCTGCCGCTAGTATGAAAAGATGAAAGAACAAAGATGAGAGAAAGGGATTTTATATATATGGGCGTGGAGATTCGGAAATAGGGAAGGATCTCCCTATACCAAAAATCGTGCATATAAGGAACGGTCCCACCAATTGCGCCCAACTTCCCAACGTCGCTCAAGTTGCACCGGTCCCACCAATTGCGCCCAACTTCCCAACGTTGCCCAAGTTGCACCGGTCCCACCAATTGCGCCCAACTTCCCAACGTCGCCCAAGTTGCACCGGTCCCACCAATTGCGCCCAACTTCCCAACGTCACCCAAGCTGCACCGGTCCCACCAATTGCGCCCAACTTCCCAACGTCGCCCAAGTCACGCCAGCTAACACGCTCAGCTTCCCCACCTTGCACCAGTACCGCCAGCTAGCGCGATCAGCTTCCCACTTTGCGCCGGTCCCGCCATCTAGCACGCTCCGTTTCCCAACTCGCGTCAACTTCTCAATGCCGCCCAGCTTCCTGTCTCTCAATGACGCTGACTTCCCAATTGTGCCAGCCTCCAGATTTGTGCAAAACTGCCAGAGGCAAGGATTCCAAATCATATTTATAAAAAGGTCAGACAAGCCTCCTCAATTCTCTTTACGATTTGTTGCTGATAGTTTGTCACCATCTTATGCTTACCTCGCAACAAAGCTCATCCGAGCTAGCGGGGGACTTAATGTTGATGGTGGTTTTTAAACAAAGGGTAAAATCGTAAAACCCCAAATAACCTAATGTCACCGGTGACACATTTATTAGAACATTTAATGCATATAGTCAGTAGTTAATAGGGGGTATTTTTTCAAATTAGGGTTACAACGAACAAAACCCTAATTCCCCTCCGTGCCAATGGCAAATCATGCCAGCCACACCTAGCCCAAGCTAGCCGCACCTCTGTGCCAATGGAAAATCATGCCAACCACACCAAACGCGCCAAAGCATGCCAACCATGCTAGCCGCACCTCCGTGCCAATGGCAAATCATGCCAGCCAAACCTAGCCCGAGCTAGCCGCACCTCCGTGCCAATGGGAAATTATGCCAGCCACACCTAGCCCAAGCTAGCCGCACCTCTGTGCCAATGGCAAATCATGCCAGCCACACCAAAACGCGCCAAAGCATGCCAACCATGCTAGCCGCACCTCCGTGCCAATGGCAAATCATGCCAGCCACACCTAGCCCAAGCTAGCCGTGCCATGCCAAACGCACTCTGCCTTGGCCCTAGCTATGCTAGTCACACCAAACGCGCCAAAGCATTCCAACCATGCTAGCCGCACCTCCGTGCCAATGGCAAATCATGCCAGCCACACCTAGCCCAAGCTAGCCGCACCTCTGTGCCAATGGCAAATCATGCCACCTCCGTGCCAATGGCAAATCAAATCAACACGCCAAAAAACGCGCCAAAGCATGCCAACCATGCTAGCCGCACCTCTGTGCCAATGGCAAATCATGCCAGCCACACCAAACGCGCCAAAGCATGCCAACCATGCTAGCCGCACCTCCGTGCCAATGGAAAATCATGCCAGCCACACCTAGCCCAAGCTAGCCGCGCCACGCCAAACGCACTCTGCCTTGGCCCTAGCTATGATAATCACACCAAACGCGCCAAAGCATGCCAACCATGCTAGCCGCACCTCCGTGCCAATGGCAAATCATGCCAGCCCACACCTAGCCCAAGCTAGCCGCGCCATGCCAAACACACGGCAGCGTACGTGCAACGTAACGCGCCTTGGCCCTAGCTACCCCGGGTCACGCCACGCCAAGCCAAACACCCTTAGCTTGGCCCTAGCCGCGCCATAGACAAAAATTAGAAGAATCCCGGTATGAAGAAGGATTCCTCCCTTACTCTTTTGATTCGAATACCCAAAGAAAGAAACCTAGGCCCCCACCATAGATTCCATACAAGCGCCCGGTCGGCCAACACTCTTCCCGGGTAAACTCCTTTTATCCCGCCTTTCTCATATATGTCTGTCCACCCATCTCATGCCTACCACACAATAATAGTGTAACCATTATGGCCCTTAATGTTGATGGTGGATTTTCGTTCAAGGTTAAATTTGTAAAACCTGAATAATCAATGACATCTTGTAAAGATAAAGCCGTTTGTAAGTGACGGATACTCCTCACTTAATTCACCAAGAATGGAGCATGTAGCAACAATCCCACCGTGAATACATGAAATTCCTCCAGGTTGGAGCATGTAGCAACAATCCCTTCCCGTGAATTTCATATCAGCCTTGGCCCATTATCGGTGTGGCACATCGAGTGTTTCCAACCATGCTATAATGAATCCATGTACGAAATACCCGCACGATTCTCGGTGTGTTATACTAGCCAATGGCAAATCATGCCAGCATCCGGACCACACCTAGCCAAGCATGATTGGATGACTAGCCGCGGTATGGAATACACACGGCCTTAGCTTGCCAAATATGGTCATCCAACTCCACAAGCATGATTGGATGGCAAATCATGCCACGGCCACACCAAAACGACGCATCAATTCCATCACCCCCAAAGCATGCCAACCATGCTAGCCGCTAAAACCTCCGTGCCAATGGACTCAAAAATCAATGCACACTTGACCAATCGGTCAAAACCAACCACACCAAACGCTTTGAAAGACCAAAGCATGCCAACCATGCTAGACCGCACCTCCGTGCAAGGCATATCATGGCCAATCCAAAAAAATCATGCCTGGAGAGTGGGTGGCTTAGACATGAGACCTGAGAGCCGTGAACAAGCTAGCCGCGCCACGCCAAACGCACTCTTATCGCAAATCGCCTTGGCATTCCTAGCTACACACATGCCGGTCGGTCCTCTTAACCTTTCACACCAAACGCGCCAAAGTCACGCCACGCCAAGCCAAACACCCTTAGCTTGGCCCTAGCCGCGCCATGCCATGCCAAAGTTAGCGCCCGCACCTAGGCTTGCAAACCGTGCAACCTAGACCAAATTGGCCACGCATGCCATTGGCACATGCCAACATGCTCGCTGGTAGCTTTTCTCACCAAGGCGTGGCCCTAATGGCCGAGCATGCCATTGGCACATGCCAACACGCTCGTTGGTAGCTTTTCTCACCAGGGCGTGGCCCTAATGGCCGAGCATGCCATTGGCACATGCCAACACGCTCGCTGGTAGCTTTTCTCACCAAGGCTGTGGCCCTAATGGCCGAGCATGCCATTGGCACATGCCAACACGCTCGCTGGTAGCTTTTCTTACCAGGCCGTGGCCCTAATGGCCGAGCATGCCATTGGCACATGCCAACACGCACGTTGGTAGCTTTTCTTACCAGGCCATGATCCGAATTGGCCACGCATGCCATTGGCACATGCCAAACACGCACGCTGGTAGCTCAACATGCAAGCCGTGAAACCTAGGCCAACTTGGCCGTACGCGCCATTGGCACATGCCAAAACCCACGCTGGTAGCCTAACTTGCAAACCGTGTAACCTACCGCCAAGGCATTCCACACATGCCATTGGCACATGCCACACACGCCACTAGCAGCTCTATGCATTGCCACTTACACTCAACGTACAACCTACCACCAAGGCATTCCACACATGCCATTGGCACATGCCACACACGCCACTAGCAGCTCTGGCATTGCCACTTGCGCTCGAGGTGCAACCCGCAACAAAGGCATTCCGCACATGCCACACGCGCCCCTAGCAGCGCCACTTGCACTCAAGGTGCAACCAACACTCGAGACATCAACACAAGGCGGGGATGCTTTCCGGGGTCTTGGTTTGGCGGTCACGCTTGCGGCGTACACTACGCTCACATTAAGAAAGCGTGAATAGGAATAAAGCGGTCAAATAAATGAGGAAATAATGGTGAAAACGTTTTCACCCATAAACACCTTGCGGTTCACCTCCTCCCATTATTTCACCCTTTACTCTCTTCCTTCATGAGACCAGGGTACGTTTCAATCTCGACTTGTATAAATAGGTCTTACCTATTTCCACCAGACACAAGTCTCGGTCAGGATAAAAATACAACACCCTCAGAAAAGGCAACTTTAATTGCAAGTTCTCCAAAAAGCTTTCATCTCTTGCAAGCTTCCTAAGCTTTCACTTTCTAATACAAGTCGAGACACTACTCTCCCAGAATTATTCTGGTCTCAACACCTTTCTTTGCTTCCCTCCCCAAATCAACCCTTCTCCTTCACTTTGTGACCAAAGCAAGTCTGGAACGGCAATTTCTTGGTTTAGGCCGGACTTGTACAGATTGATCTCTCGAATCTAGAAAGTGCTCACGTGCAGCACATTTGTTTAGGGTTTAAACCAGTTTCTCACTCACCTACCGAATTTACCAAAATCGGCGGAAATGATTTTTACCCATAAACAATATGATATCGACATAATCGTATGAATGCTATTGTGATTATGTGTATGGGTAAAGGTGAAGATTTAATCCTAGGAAACAATGTTTACATTTGTTTAAAGGAAGTACATTCATGAACTTGTTTAATGAATCGAAAAGGAAATCACTAGGCTTATTGGTATTGTTATTCATTGCATATCTTTGGATTACCAATATGTGTGAGTTAGTAGAACTGATCATAACTTGTTATGTATCTTGGTATAACTGATCACAGTGCCTGACTTATGATTTGGTATGACTTCTTTTAGTGTAACCGATCTTAAGTAATCACCTGAGATGGTATGATCGATATTTGTAATTGGTGTGACCGATCACAAAAGAGTTGTGTAATCGATCCTTGTAATTGGTGTAACCGGTCCTAGTAATTGGTGTAACCGATCCTGGTAATTGGTGTAACCGATCCTAGTGCTTGAGTAACCGATCACAAGTAATACCATGAGTATATGGTAACCGGTCCTGGTAATTGACGTAACTGATCCTGGTAACTGATGTAACCAGTCCTAGTAACTTGTGTGTTCGACCACAAGCAAACCGTATTGAGGTAGAATCGATCCTTGTATTTGGTAAAACCGTGAACCCATGATTAGTGATTTGATATTTGATCAATCACATAGTTGTCTTGGAATACAGATGAACCAATTCTAAACTTGTTTGGAAGTGTGGTAGAATCGATTCCAAAATTGTAAATATGAAAGAGGATTTACAAAGAAAAGATGTCAACATACTCTGAACATGAAAAATAACTCTTATCTTTTCTTGTTCAAAGATATTCCTTAATAACTCAAGGAGATCCCGGTCTGAAATAAATTAAGAATCTTTTAATTAAGGCTGTTAGTTTTATATGCTTTAATTACCAGCAATTAAATGCATATCTCTAGTAAATAAAAATTGGTAATGTGCATTTACTAATTGGAGATTTTATATTGAGAAATTTCGGAAATATTGGACAAAGCATTTCCAAGAATTATGAAAACCGATTTTGGGCATTTAATGCATATCTTGAAAATATTCGGTTTTGGAAATTCCTTGGTGTCCAAACATCCTTGGTCTATAAATACCCAAGTTTGCATTTTTATCAAACCATCCTAAGATCCAGGAAAACTTCATCTTTTTGTTGTTTCTGGTGGAGCCGTCTATCCGGAGAGGAAAGTACCCTAATTAGGCGAAATCTCTTACGACTGCTCGTTTAAAGACTTCTGTGGGATCAAGAAGCTCTACGAGTACCGCTGGTGGGAAACTAGATAATTGCAGTTTTATTAGTTTTTGATTTGATTTGATTGACTAAAGGTTGTGAACTTTGATTGCACCTAGTTTGTTTATTCTTGAGAATCTTCTCTTCTGATATAAGATTCACTCAAACTAGATCGAAGTGTCGACGGGATCTTTAGAACCGTTTGTAGATCTAAAGACATCTTGAGATAATCTATTGTTAACAGACCCCGTTCTGTGCATGATTGATCACAATAAATTCAAGTGGTGTTGTGCAGGTGTTTATTGAAGATTAAAAAAGATTTGAAGACAAATAAGATTTCTTATTTGGTTTCTATATCTTTGGGTGTGCACAAACCTTGATCGGCTGGGATCCACCTAGAATTAGAATTATTCGGTTGATTAGTTGTGTAAGATCGGCATCATCTTATAGTTTCTTGTTGGAATTTATATTGATTGATTGCAAATCTAAACTCTGCTACTTCGGTAGTTGTTGAATAGATTGATCTAACCAGGCAAAGGAGTTTATTAGTCAAACGTAAGAGCCTTTGCATATGACTTGAGATATCTTCATCTAAAAGAATTAAGAGAGTTGTTACCAAACAGATTTGTTGTTCCTTTACTGTTTGGAATACGATCCAAAAGAATTGTTCCAGTGCGTGCACTTATTGAATGTCAGAAGCGCATGGATACTGAATAAACTAAGTGAACTAGGTTTAGTTTCTTGGTCTTAACTATAAGAATTGATTTAGATTTTTTATAGCGGCTTAATTCTGGACTAGGTCCCGGGGTTTTTCTGCATTTGCGGTTTCCTCGTTAACAAAATCTTGTTGTGTCATTTACTTTTCCTTTCCGCAATTATAATTGTTGTTATTATAATTTAAAGTAAATTACACAAACGTCAACTCCGTATTACTTGATAGTGATCCTATAGAGTTTGGTTAAGTCCGAACCTATTATCAAGTAATCACACTCTGATTGTTGTATTGTCTCGATCTAGTATCCATATGTTAGAGCATATATCGGTTGAACCCACCAAGCGTTGGTATGTCAAGTTTGGTTGTCATATTTTAGTGAATCAAAACTCAATTAAAGAGCCGCTTGATTATGTACTAGAGACAAATTCGTATAAGTTAGGCTAGAAAGATTAGGATAATGAGACATACAAGTATTACTCGAAGGCTTGAAGAATGTGAAGAAGTAACAAGCTACATCGACGACATCATCCTTCCTCTTGAGGTTAGTAATATTGTGACTTGAACTGTTTTATTCATAACGTATCTTTCAAGTCGTGCTATATTGAAAACATAACTGCGAAGCTGTGAATGATTATACTCTAGTAGACATAGTGTTAAGGAATTAGAATACGAAGTATAATGCTTATCTTTTGAACTTCTTATATAAGGCATCGACATAATCGTATGAATGATATTGTGATTATGTGTATGGGTATGGGTGAAGATTTCGTCCTAGGAAACAATGTTTACATTCGTTTAAAGAAAGTACATTCATGAACTTGTTTTATGAATCGAAAGGGAAATCTCTAGGCTTATTGGTATTGTTATGCATTGCATATCTTTGGATTAACAATATGTGTGAGTTAGTAGAACCGATCATAACTTGTTATGTATCTTGGTAAAACTCGTCACAATGCCTGACTTATGTATTGGTATGACTTTTATTAGTGTAACCGATCCTAAGTAATCACCTAAGATGGTATGATCGATATTTGTAATTGGTGTGACCGATCCTAGTAATTGGTGTAACCGATCCTAGTAATTGGTGTGACCGATCACAAAAGAATGTGTAATCGATCCTTGTAATTGGTGTAACCGATCCTGGTAACTGGTATGACCGATCACAAGTAATACCATGAGAATATGGTAATCGGTCCTGGTAATTGACGTAACCGATTTGGTAACTGATGTAACCGGTCCCACTAACCATATTAAGGTAGAACCGATCCTTGTGTTTGGTAGAACCGTAAACCCATGATTAGTGTGTTGATTTGATCAATCACATAGTTCTTAGAAATCAGATGAACCAGTTCTAAACTTGTTTGGAAGTGTGGTATAATCGGTTCCAAGATTGTAAATATGAAAAAGGATTTACAAAGAAATAAGTTGTCGACATACTTTGAACATGTTTAGTAATTCTTATCTTTCATTGTTCAAAGATATTCCTTAATAACTCAAGGAGATCCCGAACCAAAATAAGTTGAGAATCTTTTAATTAAGGTTGTTAATTTTATATGCTTTTAATTACCGGCAATTAAAATGCATATCTCTGGAAAATAAAAATTGGTAATGTGCATTTACTAATTGGAGATTTTCTAGTAGGATTTCGGTTAATTTTGGACAGAGCATTTCTAGGAATTATGAAAACCGAATTTGGAATTTATTGCATATCTTAAGAATATTCGATTTTGGAAATTCCTTGGTGTATAAATACCCAAGTTTGCATTTCGATCAAACTATCTTAAGAGCCATAAAAACTACCTTGTTGTGTTATTACTAGTGGAGCCGTCTATTCGGAGAGGAAAGTACCGTAATTAGGCGAAATCTCTTACGACCGCTCGTTTAAAGACTCATGTGGGATCAAGAAGCTCTACGAGTACCGTTGGTGGGAAACTAGATAATTGCAGTATTATTAGTTTTCGAGTTGATTTGATTGACTAACGGTTGTTGAACTTTGATTGCACCTAGTTTGTTTATTCCTGAGAATCTTCTCTTCTGATATAAGATTCACTTAAACTAGATCGAAGTGTCGACGGGATATTTAGAACTGTTTGTAGATCTAAAGACGTCTTGTGATAATCCATTGTTAACAGACTCCGTTCTGTGCGTGATTGATCACAAGAGATTCAAGTTGTGGTGTGCAGGTGATTATCGAAGATTTAAGAAGATTTGAAGACGAAGAAGATTTCTTATTTGGGTACATAATATTTGGTGTGCACAAAACTTGATCGGCTGGGATCCAACTATAATCGGTTTATCTTTGATAGATTTGATTGATTAATTGCATAGATCGGCATCATTATATAGTATCTTGGAAGATCTTATTTTTGTTTGCGAAATCTAAACTCTGCTACTTTGGTAGTTGTTGGATAGATAGATCTAAACCCGACAAAGGAGTTTATTGGATTAAACAGAAGAGCCTTTGTCTAACTCATATCACTAAGATTGAATAGAGTTGTTACCAAACAGATTTGTTGTTCCTTTACTGTTTGGAATACGAACCAAAGGAATTGTTCCAGTGTGTGCACTTATTGAATGTCGGAAGCGCAGGGATACTGAAGAAACTAGGTGAGCTATAGGTTTAGTTTCTTGGTCTCAACTATACGAAGTTGGTGTGATTTTGTATAACAGCTTAATTCTGAGAGTATTCAATTCTGGACTAGGTCACGGGGTTTTTCTGCATTTTCGGTTTCCTCGTTAACAAAATCTTGTTGTGACATTTACTTTTGTTTTCCGCAATTATAATTGTTGTTATTATAATTTAAAGTAAATTACACAAACGTTAACTCCGTATTACTTTATAGTGATCCTATAGAGTTTGGTTAAGTCCAAACCTATTATCAAGTAATCACACTTTGATTGTTGTATTGGCTCGATCTCGTATCCATAGACGAACACACAAAGTGTGAATACCGATTCGTTGTATTGTCTCGACTCAGTCCATAGACAATCACTTTCGGTAAGAGGACTTATAGGTGGAAAAGTTTAAGATTGTGGTATATTTGGGTACCCTCGTCTTTTCAATTGGTATCAGAGTAGGCAAACACAAAAATATCTAACAATCTGTGTTTGGTGCGATCCATCATATAAGAAAAGAACTCGAGTTCACATGAATCGATTTTAGTTAACGTACCGCCAAGATTTGACAGAACAAACTATCTATGGTGGAAATATGCTATGAGATCTTTTCTTCAATCAAGATACTTTAATACTTGGCTATTAGTTGTCGATGGTTATAATCACCCGAAAATCGAAAATTCGGAAACTGAGTTTAAACGCTTAGTAGATTATTCTAACGAAGAAAAGGCTTTTGCAAAGCAGATCAGATGGTTTGAATGCTATTATACATGATGTAAGTCGTGATCTACAACATCATGTATCATCATGCCAAACTTCAAAGGAAGCTTGGGATAATCTTCAGATCGTATTCGAAGGAAATACATCAGAGAAAGAAGCTAAACTTCAAACTCTTACGTCTGATTGGGAGACCCTTCGAATGGATGACAACGATACTTTTGAAGAGTTTCATATTAAACTCTCTGAGATAGTTAATGCTTCTTTCTCACTTGGAATGACTATTTTTGAAAAAGATATAGTATGCGAAATTCTCAGATCATTGCCATCTAGATACGAATCTAAGAAGCATGCAATCATAGAAGCAAATGATCTTTCAACTCTTTCACGAAGCACTCTTGTTGGAAAATTGAAGATATTTGATCATGAATCACATTCTATTCAAGCTAAAGGAATTGCTTTTAAAGCTGCAAAATTTCGAAAAGCACCACTGGAAAAGGATAGATTAATGGATGATTCTGATGAACGGATTGCGGAAAATTCTGATGATGAAGTTGAACAATCATTATCATTGATCACCAGACAATTTCGAGATCTCTTAAAGAAAAGAAACAAGAGATTCATAAAAGATACTCATCGATCTTCTCGACCCCATGATCGAGTTCCTGTCAAGAACAAGAAAGATCAAGAAAAAGATGATGAATATCAACCTCAGTGCTTTAAGTGTAAAGGTTTTGGTAATATTTCTAAATACTGTCCTAATCCTATGAAACACAGTGGAAGCAAGGCATTGGCTGTAACTCTAGACGAGACCTATGATTCATATGATTCTGAAGAAGAGGAAACAGCTAATATTGCATTAGTTGTCAATATTCCTTCATCCTCTATTAGTGATTTAACCATTTTAAGAATGGACATGTCTTCTGATATTAATAAATCATCTAATGGCAAAGGGAAGTATAATACTAATTGCAGGACCGTCTCAAAGAGCAAAATAGCTAAAAGTTGCATATGCAACATCAGTCAATCTCAAGATACTTCGTTATTTCTAGGTAATACAATACTAGATCAAGAACACACTGTTTGTTCTAATTCCCTTAATGAGAGAAAATCTCACACTAATACCACCTAATATAAATTTACATCCTCACCTTGTGTGCCGAATCTGTGTGTGAGGAAGTAAAAATTCAAGGCACTTATGTGTAGAATATGGGAATTAAAGATCTAAAAATATGAAAATATATTTAAGATATTCGTATTCATAGAAATATTATATTTTCGGAAGTATGGAAAATATAAAAAGATCCCTCTCATTCTTTGGTCATTCCTTGTCCGAACTATGAGTCAGGATCCGATGTCTTCTCTTGTTAAAGTACTGGATCTGAAAGACCACTCTAAGAATAAGTTTTTACCTTCTCTTGATATTGAGAATTCAAAGAGAAAAATTAAAAAAAGAGATTGGCTTAGCAAGAAGGAAAGAGAGAATATGCTGAAGAAAGATCAGTGTATTGAAGCATTGACACATTTTTGAGTTCAATCAAAGACAGAATTACATGTTCTTGCATAATCCTTCACTAAAACTTCTCAACTGCAAGAAATACTGGTCAAGCAACAAGGTTATTTACTAGAAGAAATTCACAAGTTGAAGACTGAAAGTAATAATCTGCCTTCCTCTACCTCTGATACGAAGGACTAAGTTGCAACAAAATAGACACCAGTTTTTGATTTCTTTCAATTATTGTGTAAGGTCTACTGCTGAATAAAACTATCTATTATTTATGAATAAAATTATTATTTTATAATTTTTCTTGTGATAGTTTTTCGATTACATAGCCTGTGCTTGAATGCTTTATATTATTGCTATGTGTATGGGATGTTTGATTTCGGTTTCTTAACCTTGATATTCGATCTCATATGATGTGTGAACCCTTATGGTTTGTGTGGCTTTTTGATTTAGCGGGATTAAGTTCTAGCCCATGTTGGTAGGCTTTATCAAAGGATCATAAGGTGTTCCGATTGAAACTCATATGTGAAAAAGTCACAATATGTTGAAGTTTTGTGTTTAACATAAAAGCATATGTGTTTCGGGTTTTCAACTCTTGCTATTTGCATTAGTTAAAACCGATTCAACCTTTCTCTGGTAAAGGTTGCTGTTGTTGTTGTTCTTTTGTTCTTGCGAGAGGATGATAACATAATGGGGGAGAGTTCTAACTTGAACTTGCGTTTAATGATATATCTTTCTGAGGAGAAGAGGATGCGGAATTTGAGGTAACGAATTTGTTAGTTAATCGTTTTCCTGTTTAAGAAAAGGTTGAGTTTATTGCATATATTTTGCTTTTGCTTAACAAAATTCGGTACAATTGATGTTTATTCCATTATGTGTGTATGTGTGTATGGATGTATGTGTATGCGTGATTCAATTGTTTCCGGTTAAGAAAAACTGGTTTGATATATTTCTTTATTGTTTGGTATCAATTGTTTTAGACTTAACGAAATTCGGTGCAATTGCAGTGATTTAATGTCTATGTTTGTTTCAATTGCTTCCGGTTAAGAGAAATAATTATGCAAGTCAATTTAATTGGTTTGTATGTATTGTTTATGGCTTAACAAAATACGGGATCATTTATTTAGTCTAATTCGATTCCGGATAAGAGAAACTAAGTTAATTCTGATCTTAGTTAGACTTATCAAAAGTAAAGTATTCGGTTATTCAAGTCTAATCGAATGCCTTGACAAGAAATATTAACTAACCTAGTATT
Organism: Papaver armeniacum; assembly: GCA_023531295.1. Lineage (NCBI taxonomy): Eukaryota > Viridiplantae > Streptophyta > Magnoliopsida > Ranunculales > Papaveraceae > Papaver > Papaver armeniacum. The sequence continues at coordinate 1,321,613 of JAJJWW010008436.1, forward strand.
TGTCTTGTCTAAAGTGTAAGGTCTAAGTTATTGTCTGAATAATTAGTGTCTGATGAGAAAAATAAAGTTAATTCTGATCTTTATTTTGGTCTTATCGAAATAAGCGATTGTATTTGTGCAATCGGTTTAGCAAGGGAACTAAGTTTCTTAGTCAATTTGTTAAACTATTAGGGAAAATTGCTTCGGGCAATTATTTCCTTGATAACATATTAAAACCAAATTACTTTTAGTTTCGGTTTTGATATTTGTTATCTAAAGTGGTATGTCAAACCTTCGTGCTTAACTCTTATAGGTTGTACAATTCTTTTAGATTGTAAGATCCTTTCGGTTTTGGTATTTGCTCGGATCTTTGTCATTTTGTGACAAAAAGGGGGAGAAATATATGGAGTAAACAAGTGATTTGTAATCACTAAGGAAAGGACATTGTGCTTAAACGTTATATCTAACGAAAGAGTAAAGCATTGACTAAGGGGGACAAACATACCATATGATGATTGTAGTTATTTGGACTACAAAGGGAAATAACAAAGATGTGCGGATTGAAAATCTACCTATCTTACCTTTAGGGGGAGTATTAGCTTTGTTATTTAAATGTTAATAGCGGCATTTATGGATTGAATATATGCAGGGTATTGTGTTGTTGGAACTTGGAATCAAGCGTATGTATAATGAATTTTTGTAATTTGTTTATCTATATGATTGTAAGAGTTTTGTCACTAAAATTGACAAAGGGGGAGATTGTTAGAGCATAGCTCGGTTGAACCCACCAAGCGTTGGTATGTCAAGTTTGGTTTTCATATTTTAGTGAATCAAAACTCAATTAAAGAGTCGCTTGATTATGTACTAGGGACAAATTCGTATAAGTTAGGCTAGAAAGATTAGGATAATGATACATACAAGTATTACTCAAAGACTTGAAGAATGTGAAGAAGTAACAAGCTACATCGACGACATCATCCTTCCTCTTGAGGTTAGTAATATTGTGACTTGAACTGTTTCATTCCTAACGTATCTTTCAAGTCGTGCTATATTGAAAACATAACTGCGAAGATGTGAATGATTATATTCTAGTAGACATAGTGTTAAGGAATTATAATACAAAGTATAATGCTTATCTTTTGAACTTCGTATATAAGACATCGACATAATCGTATGAATGATATTGTGATTATGTGTATGGGTATGGGTGAAGATTTCGTCCTAGGAAACAATGTTTACATTCGTTTAAAGAAAGTACATTCATGAACTTGTTTTATGAATCGAAAGGGAAATCTCTAGGCTTATTGGTATTGTTATTCATTGCATATCTTTGGATTAACAATATGTGTGAGTTAGTAGAACCGATCATAACTTGTTATGTATCTTGGTAAAACTCGTCACAATGCCTGACTTATGTATTGGTATGACTTTTATTAGTGTAACCGATCCTAAGTAATCACCTAAGATGCTATGATCGATATTTGTAACTGGTGTGACCGATCCTAGTAATTGGTTTTTGTTTACCTTGATTTATCAAAATACGGAACAAAACTCATAGGTATTTCTGTGGGAGACAGATTTATCTATTCAATAGACTTTTCTGTGTGAGACGGATTTTTTTATCAAGTCTTCGACTTTGGGTCGTAGCAACTCTTAGTTGTTGGTGAGATCAGCTAAGGGAATCAAGTACGTAGAGTCTTGATGGGATTCAGAGGCGTAAGGAATGCGACCGTACCTTGATCAGTGTGAGATTGGTTAGGGCTCAACTACATTTCATTCCGAAGTTAACTTGCAGTAGGCTAGTGTCTGTAGCGGCTTAATACAATGTGGTCTTCAGACCTGGACTAGGTCCTGAGGTTTTTCTGTATTTGCAGTTTCTTCGTTAACAAAATTTATGGTGTCTGTGTTATTTATTTTCCGCATTATATTTGTTTACATAATTGAAATATTACAGGTTGTGCGTAGTTCAATCAATTAGATAATCCAACCTTTGGTTGTTGATATAAATTGATTGACACTTGAACATTGGTCTTTGGTACCGTTCAAGTTGTTTCTCATAATAATCAGGCTCATGGATTCTATATGTTTGATTTGATGATTACATTAAGAAACAAAGATACAACTCTTAAATATATTTCCATTGATTGAGTCTGACTGTCTAGTTGATTCTCTTGGAATTATATTGGATTTTGTCCATACAAATTGCCTAAACGAAATATTGGGTGTGGTTGTTAGACCCCCTATTTTTCACTATCCATCACCAACTGACTACAAAACTGTAAGTCTAGGCTAACCGGTGCACCAAGGAGTTTGAAGCCATCCAGTGGTCTGCCAATGTTATCAGAGAAGACACCCAAAGCAACACTATGTAGGTCAAATGTGGGGCAGAACAACTCAGTTTTAGAAACATCAAGGTGAAACCCCCCTAAGATGTCATTCCGTTCGAATAATTGCAAGATCTTTAGAGACCTCAGTGGTATCGCCAATAAGTGTGCCATCATCTAAATACCATGTATGAAGGTCTAAACACACATGCTATCAATTCTTTTCACAAGAGGATGCAAAGCAAGATCAAATAGGAGAGGACCTAGAGGGTCACCTTGTTGAACATCCTGAGAAGATGATAGGGTAATGTCCCTGTAGTACAGGCGTACTAGTTTGGTATAGCAAAATTCGACCCACCTGGAGATTGTTGGGCAGCTACCTGTCGCTTCGAGGATTAATGTCGTTCTATCCACCAAATTGAAAGTATTGCCGAAGTCCACAAGAACCATGGACATGTTGTCTTGATGCACTTTAACTTCCAAGAGTCTATTAGCTGAATGAAAAATACCCTCTTCGCCACAAGGTATACCCACACCAAACTGAAAATATCCGAGGTAGATTGCCATCTCTTTACCAACAGCAGAAGCGGCCAATTTTGAAACAAATCTTCTCCATATAGTCCCAACAGCAATGGGTCAAATCCCACCCCCTGGTTTTAACCAAGGTGTGAGAGGGGCGCTTGCTACAAACTCACCTAGGATATCAGGGCATTGCCCATCAAGACAAAGGTTGATTAAGCATGTGATGGATGTGTCATCTGCAACGGCAGCTGCATGACCACTTAGAGCGTCGACTAGGTGTTGCGCTCTTAAACCATCCCTACCACAAGATGTCCCCTTCGGAAAGCTTATCAAACCACTAAGGACAACAATATTATTGACAATGACGACGTGAGTATTAATGACATCATCTGGAATGGTTGGATGTGTAGCGTAAGGGTGTTTGAATTGCAATTTAGCGGGAGTCTAAGGGTTGTTAGGTGCAATACCGCTCGAATTAAGCACACGAATCGCAGCCGTATTACAACTGATTTTCTTGCGCACGACAATCAAATTGGTATTTTTTTCTTCTTGCTTGGTAGAAACCCTATCATATTGGGACGAAATTTCCAGCAACTTGTGATCTAAGGAAACATAATTGTTGGTTTCTCTCTACATCAACAGAGCCTGGTTAATACTTGCAATCTGTAACTTTTTACAATTTCCTGATGTTTGCGGGTAAAAACGACTCACGGGTTTTCTGGTAAAAAGTGGTGGAGGAGGCAAGTGCTCACTGAAGCATGTGCTCGAAGTTGCAAATCGTCTGAACCTTTAAACAAATGTACTGCACGGGAGTACTTTGAGTTCGAGAGACTAATCTATAGGACCCAGGAAGACAATGGTCGTTTCAGGTTCAATTCGGTCACAAGAGGAGGAAAAGGGTCGGTCTGTAGGGAGAGGGGACCTGAGATTGTGTGGAGATCAATGGAGATTGATCTTTAAGTGATGTGATGTGTTGAACTTCTTTGAAGATGATTCTCTGTGTAGACGAGAGAAATCTTCAGAAAGTGTTTGATAACTTGATAGTGATGAGTCTTAGTTGTTGTTATCAGATCATAAGTTTAGAAACCTATTTATAGAATCACATCAATCTTCTGTAAGTGGTGACAGTTGAAGGTACTGGAAGAATGGGGAAGTGGGAGATCGTGTAAAAACCATTTCCACTTTGCACGGAAGACTATGTTGATCGACCATCCACTATTCCATTTACTACTTAACTGTCAGCACGACTTACCACAACTCTCATCGTGGATGTACCTCACATAGAACGTGTTGTAGGCCGCCAGACCAAAACCCTAGTGATATCCCCCCATGTGACGTGAATTGATGTCTCATGTGTGAGTGGTCAATATTTGACCTAAGACTATGAGTCTTATGAACTGAACCGACGAAGTTCAAGATTATGATGGATGAAGCATGGAATATTGAAACAGTAACATGCTCTGCAGACCATGAATGTTGAATTAGGTCATTGATGACCGTGTCATGCTAGTTGAAGCAGTAATGATAGTCGAATGACTTAGTGATGGTTTTATGAGATTGCTAGATCGATCATAAACCATTATATGTTGGTGCACTGAGCACTTGTGAAAATGATCATTGTTGAATGATCATAGAAGACCTTTCTCGATCCATGTGTCATGAGTCAATCGAATGACGATGAGAGATTATAATATTAAAATAATGGTTGATAGACGAACCAAATATTGGTCGATGAACCAATAAAATACTGATAGCTGGATCATTGTTAAATTCTCAAATATTGATAGCTGAATCAACATGAGAAATGCTGCAACTCGAATATTGATAGTTGAATCAATATGAGGAATATTGCTCTGAGCAATTAAATATTGGTAGTCGAATCAATATTGCCAGAAATGACGGTTCTGAACCTTGTTGGCCGTGACCCATTGATAGCTGAAGCAATTAGGTATTGCCACATGGAGAATTGATGATTAGAGCAAGTATTGCTAGTCAGAGCAAATACAGCTAGGTCCATGAATAATTGGTAGCACGACCAAATAAAATATTAATCAAAAATATTAACCGAATATTACTTTATTAATTAACTGAAATATTGATTGTTGGATCAATATTAAAATATAAGTGTTTGAACATGTTCAAAATTATGCTAGACAGAGCATTCAGTTCAAAACCCTAATTATGATCAATGGATGATTGACTGAGAGTCAACCAATGGATGAGAGAGGGACCGCCTTTACTAGTGATGGACCAACCATATAGTATTTGGATGCTAGATTGAGCATTTACCAAACTCCTTTGCAAAGCAGTTGGTGAAAAGATGATTAATTGTTGTTTAATCATTATTTAATTGTGCTTGATTGAGCAATAAGTAGTAGAACCTAATCATGAGAGAGGAGAAACCGACCAAGAGGTGTAAAACCGTCCCTTGGTGGTCATGGGACCATCTGATGGTGAGTGGATCATCATTCCCAGTTGCAGGAAGGAGTTTGAACCAAATATGGACTCGGATGATTAATTAGGTCAAAAATCATCAAGAGAGGTGCCAAAGGGCCGACCATGACCGATCATGGTGGCGTGCCGTGTCGCCATGCTCTTCGCTGACCAATCCTGAGAATATTGGTATTTTCTGATGGTCCTCCGAGCATTATTTCATCCTTGTATGAAGAATTTGAGTTTAACTGACACTCTTAATAGTGATGGAAGGATCACTATTAAGAAAAATATTATTTTAATATTTCTCATGATGGTAGAAAGACAAGTAATGATGTTTGCGGGATCAATTGCTTTGCTAACCACATGGTTCATGGAAAAAATGGAAGTTTCATGAGTTTTGATCGAAAGAGGAAACACCAAAATAATGAGTTTTCATAATAAAATATTAAGGAAAGGGAGAAGGGACCGACCAAACAGGTGGCATGCCTAGCCGTCCGGTCGGTGGGCCCACCCACACGATTTCCTTTATTTTATTATTATTTATCTCTCTTCATTTTCCTTCTTTGATCAGGCTTCCCCATGGATGCTCCTTTGAGCATTATTACTAAATACACCCGTGCCTCTTGCTCGGGGCTTACTTGTGGTGCCCCAAATGCCCAAAAGGTAAATATCCATTACTTTCCAGGAATTCGATCGGGAAAAGCCATGGATCATGAGTAGGTGAATATTTAGGGTTTAATTAGTGTATAATTTCTAGGAACTCAATCCGATGAATACTGCGACTAAATTTAATTAATATGTTGTTATATACTAGCATGCAGTATGTCTAGGAGCATTTAGATATGATGTAATCAACATCATATATTGTTTTGGGTTAATTTAGACACCAGAGATGAGTTCTGAATTCAATAAAAATGTGATGAGTCTTTCAACTTTAATCATGAAATACATGGAATATTAAAAATTCTGCCTCAGTAACCCTAATATTGCTATCATACATTATTACCGCCATGGTATTACCAAACTGCGATTCACCTTGTGAAGATACAAATTTCTTATGATTCCGATACCGATTAGAGATACATAATTTTTTGATGTGATTTCACGAATATGACCTTCGTCAAAAATCCACCATCAACATCTGACCTCTCATCTTTAGCACTAGTAGGAGTATAGATACCAAGGTTACAAATAGGAAGAAGGAGAAGTTGAATCCAAGAGGTCAGTTCTAGAGGATACAAAAGCACTTTGTCGATGGCAGACTTCAACGTGCGAGAGAAGTTGAGCCGGCAAGGGACATGTATACTAGATACCGTGCGGAACTACTCTAGTACATCTAATAGAGTAACTCAAGAGTGAGAATTGCATGTCTATCTTCAACAACCATAACAGTAGTCAAGGTTAAAACATTGGTGTTGCAAGGTCTGCCAATCCCGTGAATAAGAATCCCATCAGAAGGCCCTTGAATGGCATCCCCGGTATGTGACCTACAAGATCTGCTCAAAGCATGTAGGTGCATGCAGTTGGTCTGCAACTGAACTAAGACCTCCATCAAAGCATCATAGACCTATGCATTCTCTGTAATCCTCTCCCTACAAATAGTTTTACCCCCACCTGAAGAAAAATACTGATGGTGGAAGTGTCCAAGCAGAGAACCTCTGGCAAAACCCCGACCTCCAACGCCATTCTGACATCCATCATAGTCTCTAAAATGACATTGAAGGATCAAATCTCACTGTGAATCAAGAGTAAGGTCCTAAGAGCAAGAGGGTGAATTGGTTATAGGCATGGTGGTGTCTGAAAATAAAACCGAGACTCTACAAACCCTAAACCCAATGAAAAATCATAAAAAGGGTATGAAAAGATTGGTATTCGAAAGAGGGATCATGAAAGGATCGATGGGGAGAGGATGCCACAAAGAAGATCACGAAACGAAGTTTTCAATCGCCCAACATCGCACTTCATTTTTTTTCGAAATTGGTTTTAAGAACTGAGAATTTTTTTTCTTTTTCTTTTAAAATCAAAATATGGCACGGACTACGTGCCATCAATATATATTCACTTAATGCCTATCTTATCTTATCTTATCTTATCTTATACTAATATAAAGAAAAGAGGGGTTTTCTCCGGTTTCACATGAACTGACTAACATGCCCTTCCGTATTTATTCTCCTTTGCCTTCGTCTTCTTCATTTTTTCGTTAAGTTCATCAAATCGATGGGCATTTTCTGTTTGCCTCTTCAAAAACACATCGAACAGAAAACGAAGAACTCAGCAAATCAAGCTGATGCTTCTCAAATTATTTTCCATCTGATCATAGAATTCAACTCAAATTTTTTCACCGAAGAACAAATTATGTCACCCAAATTTGTATCGTTACACGAAGAACGGAACCGTAATTCTGGAGCTGATTCCTCAATTTCATTAGTTGGCTGAAACTCAATGTCAAAATCACATTATCAAAATCAAATCTTCTTCTTCTCTCGAAGTTACTTTACACTCCCCGTATCCATTTGTATATAAACCCATCAATCACATTGCACAGCCCTAAATCTACGCCAATTATTATCTTCAAAAGTAGTTCGCGTATTCGGTGTTAGAATTTAGATCAGGTAAATTTGTTAAGGAAGGAAGAACAATACTGTGATTCTGAAGCTGATTCGAGCTTACACAAATCACCATGTATGTTAAATTCAATCCATTTTTTTGATGAAATCCCTCCGGATGTATTCATATTGTAATTTGCTTCCGTGGTTTTGATGAACATTAGTAGACGATTCATGCAGCGTCGTTAGTTGAAATTATTTTATTGAACTCTATCTGTTTGCAAAAATGCTTGAGTAACGATATTCAATTGTTAATTTTGTCTTGATTTCTTGCTAATTTCATGCTAACCAAACATTAGTATGATTGCAGAGAGCTGCAATGTGATTCTAGGGAAGCTAAAAGTATCATAGGATGACTAATTGTTCTTTTTATTTTTGCTAATTTGTCATAAACTTGAGTTTATTCAAGCCAAATATGATTATATGCAAGTGTTATCCTCCTTTAAGGCAGTAGCGAGAAAAGGATGAGCATCACACTGTAAGTATAATCGATGACTTGAGATTGCTTCATTAGCTAGCCACAATATCGACAGCTTGGTTACAGTACTCCCTATTTGCATGCACATTTTGTGAAACCAACTTACAATCCAAGATTATGTTGTTTACTAACAACATTATGATCACCTATCTCACGTTCTATCACATTTTTACAGTCACCTCTATAAGGATAATAGAGGACTGACGCTTGATGACTCCATCGAGAAGCATCAAGGAGAGCTTGAGCCTCTGTGTAAACTGGATATAGGCTCACAATCTCAATCCCCTTCTTGCCAAGCAGTTACCTGCATGATCTCTCAATATCAAACCAATACCAGCAATATGACATTTTCAACCAAAGAAGAGGAGGATATATGCCAATGCAAATGAGAAGAGGCTGAAAATCTAACTGGATGAACATTAGCCATGTCGAAAATGCAATATATTGTTTCTTATTATTGGGGACCAGAGAGTTTGAAGTCTTTGGACCAGTTCATTGTTACTGAAAAACAGAAAAATTGCTTACAACTGCAAGATTAATAATAGAGCAGATTTGAAGTTGACTGAAGCCTTTAAATGCTGCCAAGAAGAAAGCCACGAAGACATAAAATGTGCATATTGAAAAGAAATAATAGGTTGAGGAAGTAATGAAGACCGAACTGCTCGAACGAAGACTTAACTTGCTTTCTAATTAGGTGAGATGAGACTAAGTAGTGGGGCTCTTTATGATGGAGAAAGAAAGGGTGAGTGAGAAGTCATGGCCCTAAAATAAAAAGGGATTATTTTTTCTTATGAGCTCAGAATTTGGAAGTGCCTAATTATAGAATGATGTATTGTTAAATGATCTTTAGTCGGTTAGCATTTGGAAGTGGCGTATGGATATTATCTTTTGGTTTTTGTTTAACATTTTTGTACCATTAGATATTATCAAATTCAGATTTTTGAGGATAATGCCCGACTATAGTTTGTATGTGGGACTGTATCGGAAATATTTTGTTGAATGTGATTCTGTTGGGAATCATGATGCGTGTCGTAGGTGCAATCAAATTAATCAATATTTCCACTCAATTAAAAATAATATAATGGAAGTCAAGTTCGTTCCCACGAGGAGCAAGAGATTCTAGTTGTAAAAATTGTCACGAAAGGGGTGTGTAAAAAGCAAAAAAAAATAAACAAAGCAATTAAAATCGAAAGTTGAAAGCAATAAGAGAGACAAGATCAAGGAATCCTTCTTCGTTACGAAACAATGAATCAAGTTATGTTCTTTTCTACTTGTTATTAGTCACAAATTATCACCAACCGTAGGTAAAGCGACTAGATCGGTGCTAAACCCCTAAATCCCTTGTATCACCGGACACGGAAGTTCTCGACTACCGGATTCTATTTACCAAACCACCTAGTAGTAGATCACTCTAGATGTAATTTAAAATAAACGCATTAAGATTTATGAATTTATTAGGTTGATATCAGTAGTTAGACTCTTAGATCAAGGTCTACTTGCTAACGTTGTTTTCACACACAATTGCTCCACGGAATCCCTCCGCAAGGTCTCGTGTTTGCTACTTATGTAAAGTGTCGAGAACGATTACTTATTCCCTAACTTATACTAGCTTTAGATCAAATTAACAAATCAATTTAGCGTGCACTCTAAACAATCTATCAATCAATCATGAATGTCATTGAGATCATTCCTATTAGTAAAAACAAACGATAATCATGTGAAAAACCTCAAGATAGAATTGAAAACAAAAACTTAAATCATATGTTAAGAACTAGGAATTCATCCTCAATCAATAATAAAATTAGCTACTCATGTTAAGGAGTTCACACAAAGAATAAGAAAAGAAAAGTGTTGTGTAGAGAGGTATGTAAAAGATGTAGAAAACTTCTCTATTTATAGGCTTCAATATTCTCCAAATCTTCCAAGGAATAGAATCCTTTTCCTTTAGCCATTCAATTTCCAAATTCAAGTCTTCCTCAACTCTTCATCTTCTCTTTCCAAATTTGAGCCAAATTCTCCATCCAATTCCAAGCCCAAGTCTTCACACCCATGAGAGAGGTCCATAGAAAATTCTGGAATTTTTGCTCGCGGAAAATCGGTATTGTGGTCGGAATTTGACCGAATCCGTCACCGCCAAAGCAACTGAAAATTTCTCCGTCGGTGGAATATTCGACGGAATATTCCGTCAGTCCACTAGTTAGAGATAACGGTCAAAAGTCAAACCGTTAGTCAACGATCCAACTCGGGTCAACTGCCGAGTCAAAACGAGTCAATGATCCAACTCAGTCCAGACCAGGCCACTGCAATTTTGCACATGCCTTGCAGTTCACAGCCAAGATGGATGTAGTTGTGTTTCCGCAGCTTACGGCCAAGATGTCCCTGTCTGTTGCACCTTCTGCATTTCATTCCCAGCCATGAGGGTTGTACAAATGCCAACTCTACACACCACACCGCCATATTTATCAGCTTCTAGCCAACACAACCATTGCTTATACATTCTCCCCCTGCAGTTCCCATCTCTCTGCCATAGAAGCAACACCCACCAGGCTTAGGCCATCTCTTTGCATACATTTCAACCACCACCTGCAACAGCTCACACTGTACCAACTTAACGGAACCAGCAAAAAGTTGCTTGCTTCAGCCGCAGCGACTCTTCCCTTTGTCAATCACCACAAACCTGCACTCTTGAGCCATAGTCTCATTGCACTTGCATTCCCCTGCAGTTCCCACTCTGCAATTACATCTCAGGCAACCACTTCAGCTCAACATGACCTGAGCTCACTGCCAATCAACACCCTCTCGATTTAAGCCATTGCCTGCAAATACATCTTAGCTGCATCATTATCACCACATCCTTGAAGTCACTCGCCAAGCGCTCGACTTCCACAGATTAACAGCACCACCAGGACCATCAAGCTTGCCATTCTTCATTAATGCAATCCACCAATTCAAAAACCCATTCAATCATCAGTTCTATGTCCATTTGCATCTCTCAATTCATGACCAAATCTTCTCTGAAATCTCCATCACAGCATTAGTACCAGAACCCTATATTTCAAGCCTTTTCAGACCTGGCATTACATTGTAGCCCTGTACAAGCATCCAGCTGCAGCTCAATCAAACAACCCAACTTCAGTTCATCCAGCTGCCTCTCGACCTGCAACATTCATTTATGGCAGCTTGTGGCTTCTCCATAAGCTTACACTCCATAGCTGTTAGCTCCAGCCATACAAATACATACCACCACCATTTGCTTTCTCACTGAAACCCACGTCGATCGCAACTTCAATTCTGCAGCTCTCGGTTAATCTTCCATGACTCATAGCACCTCAGGCCAACATTCAACCCATCTGAAATTTGCTCTTCAATCTCAGATTCTCAAATCCCATCTCACCAGAACGCATATAAAACCCTAATTTCGCAACTTCATCCATCTCAGTTGTAGAGACCGCCAACAATATCAACATCTCAGCCATTATCAGATCCCTTTGAGCAGCACCACCTTTTCAAATTGGTTTCAATCTATCAATTCGTCACCAACCCATGTCTGTTCTTCATATAACTCATCCATTTCATCATGAATCCATATATAGCAACAGTGCTGCAAATCCATGGTAGCTCTCATCATCTTCTCTGATTTCTCTACAGATCGAACCTCGTGAAATCAATCACAATGGCAAAAACCAATCCCCTGATGTCGATTACGATTTCCTCCATCTGCCTGGCTGCACCTCTATTTCTCTTTCTCAATTTCATCAAATGGGAAGAACTAAATGAGTGTACACAATCGACCCCAATTGAGTTTTATGTGGGGATGGCTATTCGCACCCACAGTGCTAATGATGTGAACCCCCCAGAATAGCCCCATAACCTTAGCTGGTTGTCTTTAACACTCCTCCTAAAGAGAGTTGCCCCTTAACCGTGGCTGGGCTCCAAATAGTATTAAGCCTGCGAAATAATTACTTTGCCCTTTTCGCCTCAATTTGGGTGATTTCCGCTTCTTTCGCTCCGTGCGACTCCAGAGTACCTAATAACTCAAAAACACGCGTAAAGTACATAATTCACAAGAAAAATAGCAAAGAAAGCGTAACTACTAAATAGTAAATACGGTGTATTCTACACCTATCAGATTCCCCCACACTTAGACTTTGCTAGTCCTCAAGCAAATTAAACTAAAAACTCACAACTTCAAAGTGTTCAAGCGTCCCAAGCATCCAAAGAGTTATGAGGACATAGAGTTTCTGCATTCTAGTAATAAGAAGTTAGAAATACTAAAGAACATATTCTCATTCTTAAATGTCGAGTGAGAAATAACCACACCATAATGAGAGAACGCGTGTTTGAGAAACGATCAATAAGCATTTCGCCTCGACTTCTGCCTCACCAAATAGGATTTTATGATAATTGCACTCAAAAAGACGGCTTTTTTATGGTTCTCACATGTGTGCAGGTAGGAATGAAGAGAGAATTCCTGCAACACGTTGAATGGTGGGAAAGATAACTTCCGAAATTTTGAAAAACCCACATCTTTTAATATTTTGAAAAACCATTTTTCTGACGATCTCTAAGAAAGGAAATCAACCATTTATTATTGAGGATGAGATTACTTACTCACCTTCACATCCGATCGCCAATTATGATAACACCACTCTCACGGCATCCAATAGAAACGTCTTCCGCTCCTCGTCTTTAACTTCTTGGTCTTCGGTTTCAACTATTGATGATAAACCCTCGAATTTCATAAATCCTTGACAATTTATAACTCTTTTACCTTAAAACCTTGTCGCTTGAAACTTTCTTATAAATTTTCCTTCCCCACAGCTCATTAAATAAAAATAATAAAAAATATTTTCTTGTTTTTTTTTCTTTTTTTTTTTTTTTTTTTTTTTTTTGAAAACAAAAACTTAAATACAAAATAAACCATGGCCGTGGAAGAAGTATTTTACCACTTGATTCTTCACAACTTGTATCGTCTTGAAATCATAAACTTTCAAAAATTCTCACCTTTTAATTTTCTTCGCTTTTATGAATAAGTCTTCATACTTGTATGTATAATTATGCTCATTGTATTGTAAGTCTTCAACATATATGTGAAATCCGCTCGTTGTATGTTGCTTTACTTGAATTTGAAATTTGCTCTTTTTCTTCTCGTTCCGTTGCTTGTAAACCTTGAACTTTTTTTTTTCAACTTTCCTTGTAGATTTTGATGTCGCTCCTTGTTGATGATGAATGTGTTTCTATGGATCCGTTGTTGTCGAGAGAGAGAATGGTGCTAACTGCAAATCGAACTACAAGAAGGAGGCTTTCATCTATAGACGTCACCCTCATGATTGACAAAATTAGCACTCAAGAGATCAAAGAGTAGTGCTTCTATTGGTGGGAGGTTGGGTAGCTCACCATTCTACCCGGAATTGACATACGGTGACACACACTCAAAAGAAGGCTCTTTAGTAGATGGAAAATTTCTGGTCGGTGCCTCACATGATATGAATACGGGTAGTCTGCACTAATGATTGATCAGCAACTCTAATAACGCATTTCTCCCTGCACCAAATTCGCATCACCGGCATGATTAAATCCATTATTTAACACTCAAACAAGCAAGAAATCCGAATGTAGTTCTCTAACATTTCCAAGTTCAATTATGTCGGTCAAAAATCTCTATGTAAACATACCTAGAAGTATGCTAGTGACTCTAAAATCTCTAAAAGTTGGAGTTTTTATGTAAAACTTTTTTTTTTTTTTTTTCAAAATTTTTTAATTTTTTTGTAATTTTTTGTTTTAAAAACATGCTTAACCACTCCCCCACACTTAAACCTTACATTGTCCTCAATGTAATTGAATCCTCCTAGTAAAGTCAAGGTGGGAGATTTTAACATGATAAGGAACAAGAAAAAGAAATAACAAAAAGCAAAAAAGATAAGAAATACAAAACCTATGGGTTGCCTCCCATTAAGCGCTTGTTTTAAAGTCGACGGCCCGACTTAGCTCTTGCGGCACATTACTCCTCCAGAGGGAGTGCATCTCCAAATGAAAGTTCATCAAAATTCACATAAGCGATGTTCTCATAGTATGGCTTCAATCTATGGCCGTTGACTTTGGAAACCGAATTGTCTCTAAGACTAGTAATTTCAACTGCACCATGAGGAAAAACATTAGTAACAACATATGGTCCAATCCATCGGGACCTTAACTTTCCAGGAAATAGTTTAAGGCGAGAATGATATAAAATGACTTTTTGTCCCACAATAAAGCTTTTACGAGAAATCATCTTGTCATGAAAAAGCTTGGTCTTTTCTTTGTAAATACGGGCACTCTCGTAAGCATCATTACGTATCTCCTCTAACTCATGTAGTTGTAACTTCCTTTGTTTCCCCGCTTCATCATACTCCATGTTGAATTTCTTTATCGCCCAATAAGCCTTATGTTCAAGTTCAACCGGAAGATGACAAGCCTTGCCATAAACCAACCTATATGGATACATACCAATTGGTGTCTTATACGCCGTTCTATACGCCCAAAGTGCATCATTGAGCTTAAAGCTCCAATCTTTCCTTGTGGTATTCACCGTTTTCTCAAGAATGGACTTGATCTCACGATTTGAAATTTCCGCTTGTCCACTAGTTTGTGGATGATAAGGCGTACCAATTTTGTGTGTTATGTTGTACTTCTTGAGGAGGGCGTGGAAAGCCCTCTTGAAATGTGAGCCTCCATCGCTTATCACCACTCTTGGTGTTCCATGCCTATTGAATATGTTTTCCCTTACAAAATCACAAACAACTTGAGAGTCATTAGTTTTGGTGGCTCTAGCCTCCACCCATTTCGAAACATAATCTACGGCAAGAAGTATATAAAAGTTCCCATTCGAATTGACAAAAGGGCCCATAAAATCAATACCCCACACATCAAAAATCTCAACGGCGAGAATTGGTGTGAGTGGCATTTGATTTCGAGCACCTAGATTGCCCGTTCGTTGACATCTATCACACGATTTACAAAAAAACATATGAATCTTCAAACAAGGTGGCCAATAAAATCCACTCTCGAAAACTTTGAGAGCGGTACGTTTCGAACCAAAGTGGCCACCACAAGCAAAAGTGTGGCAAAAGGAGAGAATGGATTGAAATTCGGAATTAGGCACGCACCTTCGCATTATTTGATCAACCCCATATTTCCATAAGTATGGTTCATCCCACACATATTGCTTAGATACCTTCTTAAGTTTCATATTTTGGAAGTTGGACATTGTACTAGGTACTTTCCTTGTCACCAAGTAATTCACTATATCCGCATACCAAGGTGTTGATTCTTCCATGGAGAAAAGTTGTTCATCCGGAAAGCGGTCATGTAATGGAAGTTCCTCTTGAGACATAACAAGTCTACTAAGATGATCCGCAACGGTATTCTCCACACCCCTCTTATCACGAATTTCTATGTCGAACTCTTGTAACAATAGGATCCACCGGATTAATCTTGGCTTAGCTTCTTTCTTCTTTATTAAGTGTCTTAGTGCGGCATGATCGGAATACACAATAACCTTTGTACCCACCAAGTATGATCGAAATTTTTCCAAAGCAAAAACTATAGCCAATAACTCCTTTTCCGTGGTAGAATAATTGATTTGTGCATCATTAAGGGTCCTAGATGCTAATAGATAACATGGGACAACTTGTCCACTCTTTGACCCAAAACGGCTCCAACCGCATAATCACTAGCATCACACATTAATTCAAATGGAAGATTCCAATCCGGTGATTTGATAATTGGCGCACTTGTCAACATTTCCTTCAATTTGTCAAAAGCATCCTCGCATTCCTTGTTGAAGTCGAAAGGTACCTCCTTTTGTAATAACTTGCACATCGGCATGGAGATTTTGGAGAAATCCTTGATAAACCGCCTATAGAAACCTGCATGGCCAAGAAAAGAACGGATTTCCCTCACCGAAGTGGGATATTGTAAGTTTCTTATTAAATCTATCTTTGACTTGTCCACTTCGAGCCCTCGAGAGGACACAATGTGACCAAGTACTATGCCGTGGTTTACCATAAAGTGACATTTCTCCCAATTAAGGACAAGGTTTGTGTCTATGCATCGTTTAAGAACTAGTTCAAGGTTATTTAAACAACCATCAAAAGAATTGCCATAAACACTAAAGTCATCCATAAATACCTCGATGATGCGCTCCACATAATCCGAGAATATACTCACCATGCATCTTTGAAAAGTAGCCGGCGCATTGCAAAGGCCGAACGGCATCCGTCTATATGCAAACGTTCCAAACGGACAAGTGAAAGTGGTCTTCTCTTGGTCCTCCGGTGCGATAACAATTTGGTTGTATCCCGAATAACCATCCAAGAAACAATAATAAGAATGCCCCGCTAACCGCTCCAACATTTGATCAATGAAAGGTAAAGGAAAGTGATCCTTTCGGGTTGCGGAATTAAGCTTTCTATAGTCAATGCACACTCTCCAACCGGTTTGAACTCTTGTAGGAACAAGTTCATCGTCTTGATTTCGAACAACCGTGACTCCGGACTTCTTTGGTACCACTTGTACCGGACTTACCCACTTGCTATCGGAAATTGGGTAGATTACCCCCACACTTAGCAATTTGAGTATCTCTTTTTTTCACAACCTCCATCATGGGAGGATTAAGCCGACGTTGAGCATCACGTACCGGCTTCACGTTTTCTTCCATTAGAATCCTATGCATGCACATGGATGGACTAATACCTTTGATGTCCGCAATTGTCCACCCAATAGCCGTTTTGTGCTCTCTCAAGACTCTAAGCAAACGGTCTTCTTGTACCGGCGTGAGATTCTTTGAAATAATCACCGGAAGCTCATCTCCATCTCCCAAGAAAGCATACTTCAAATGGTCCGGAAGCGGCTTCAATTCTAGTTTGGGCGCCTTCACAATAGATGGTACAAGTATTTCATCATTCACGGGTAAAGAAATATAAGAAACATTACCCTTTTTAGCTTCTTGCAATGTCGCCAAAGCACCACACATCTCCACCAATTCATTGGAGATTTCAACATCCAAGTTAGACAAGCCGTGGATATCCAATTCAATGCTCTTTTGCAACACCACATCAAGTCCATCCTCTCGATTCAATTCCACCATTTGTTGCGCTAATGAATCAACCACATCAATGGAGTAAACGGAATGCACATCACTTGGGTAGCGCATGGCTTCAAATATGTTAAAGTGTATTATCTCCTTGTCGAATTCCATAGTGAGTGTACCCTTATCAACATCAATCTTCGTCTTTGCGGTCTTCATGAATGGCCTCCCAAGAAGTAAAGAAGTAGATGAACGGTTCTCATTGTTGTCCATATCCACCACGAAGAAGTCCACCGGAAAAATAAGCTCATTTACTTGCACTAGCACGTCTTCTACAAGCCCCTTAGGATATATGTTAGACTTGTTCGCTAATTGGATAATAACTCTTGTCTCTTTCAAAGGTCCAAGATTCAAGGAGTCATATATTTCGGCCGACATCACACTAATGGAAGCACCCAAGTCAAGTAAAGCATGTTCAAACCTTTGCTTACCAATAGTAATTGGCACCGTGAAACCACCGGGATCCGTGCACTTTGTAGGCATCTTCTTCAATAGCATAGCCGACGCACTCTCACCAACTTTAGTAATTTCATTATCAAGCAACCTATCCTTCTTTGTGCATAATTCCTTCATGAACTTCGCATACCGTGGCATTGTCTTGATGGCCTCAATGAATGGGATGTTGATTTCAATTTTCTTGAAAATATCCATGAGTGCCTTGTCTTGAGCCTCTTTCTTGGATTTAGCAAAACGACTAGGAAAAGGAGGTGGAGTAATGAAAGTAGGAACCGGTTCCTTGGATTGGTCGGTTGGTGTTGAATTCTCCTTTGGTGCGGTTTCCTCCTTGTCTTTGACTACCTCTTCAATAGCTTCTTCATGATGACTTGGACCATCCACTTGTCTTCCACTTCTTAAAGTAACCGCATTAACATTCTCTCTTGGATTCACAAATGGTTGTGAAGGAAGTTTTGTGGATGCTTGAGATTTTAATAAGTTCACATCGGTCGCCAATTGTCCCATTTGAGTTTGTAAGTCCTTGATGGCCGAATCGGTCTTTTGTTGGCTTTGTTGGAACATAGAAGTAAGACCTTGCACACCTTGCATTAATGCATTGAGCTTGTCATCATTCAAAGAATCACGCTCCTTGACTTGTTGTGGTTGGAATTGTTGAGAACCACCTTGTTGTTGAGGTTGGAAACGTGATTGTTGAAAACCTCCTTGTTGCGCATATGGATTAGGAGCCGCCGCTTGCTTGTTTGCATAACTAAAGTTAGGATGATCCTTCCACCCGGGATTATAGGTATTGGAGTATGGATCGTACCTTGGCCTTTGATTTGGATATAAAGCATTCACTTGTTCGGTCTCATCATCCGGAATAATTACCGCGGCCATCCTTTGCATCATTATCTCCATGTTACTCATCCTTTGATCAAGATGTGATGATGAATCACTAACTTCATGCACTCGCCTAACCATTGGTTCATCCCTTGTGTAGAATTGTTGCGAGTTTGCCGCCATACTTTCAATCAACTCTCTAGCTTCGGTCAAAGTCTTGTTCATTAGTGCACCACCACCCGCGGCGTCAAGAAGAGACCTATCACTTGGGTGGAGAGCTTCGTAGAAGTATTGGAGTATCATAACATCACTAAATTGATGGTGTGGACAGCTTGCCACCAACCTCTTGTATCGCTCCCAACATTCATACAATGATTCTCCCACTTGTTGTTTCAATCCACAAATCTCCTTGCGAATTTGAGTAGCTTTGGATGCGGGAAAATATCTCTCGAGGAAAAGTTTCTTCATCCCATTCCATGTTGTGATACTTCCGGAAGGTAAATAATATAACCATTCCTTAGCATTGCCCGCCAAAGAAAACGGGAAAGCTTTCAACATTGCTCCATCCGCATTAGTCTCCGGTGGAAGCATGGCCATAACTATGGCATAGAAGTCCATAAGATGTTTGTTTGGGTCCTCATTCACCATGCCATGGAACTTTGGTAACTCTCTAATCAACCCCGGCTTGATCTCGAAGGTTGAGTTAGTTTGGATACACCATTGTTGTGTATCGAGCTTGTGAGAAGCTAGGTCCTTGAGTGTACGTTCAGCCATTGTTTCTTCCTCTTTGTCCGAATCACTTGATGAAAAAGGAGGAAGTGGAGTGTTAATCGCACGAATGAAATCCTTTAGTTGAGTGCCGGATCGAAGACGTATTGGACTCGGTCTGCCCTCTTTAAGCATTCACCAAAGGTATAACACCTGAAACAAGATTCTCAAAAACTAAGTTAGATACGGTAAAGAATCTAACAAAGCAAGAATAAAGCAAAAAGAAAAATAAAATCAACTAAAAAATCGCCCGTTGCTCCCCGGCAGCGGCGCCAAAATTTGATGCGTGTCGTAGGTGCAATCAAATTAATCAATATTTCCACTCAATTAAAAATAATATAATGGAAGTCAAGTTCGTTCCCACGAGGAGCAAGAGATTCTAGTTGTAAAAATTTTCACGAAAGGGGGGTGTAAAAAGCAAAAGAAAATAAACAAAGCAATTAAAATCGAAAGTTGAAAGCAATAAGAGAGACAAGATCAAGGAATCCTTCTTCGTTACGAAACAATGAATCAAGTTATGTTCTTTTCTACTTGTTATTAGTCACAGATTATCACCAACCGTAGGTAAAGCAGCTAGATCAGTGCTAAACCCCTAAATCCCTTGTATCACCAGGACACGGAAGTTCTCGACTACCGGATTCTATTTACCAAACCACCTAGTAGTATATCACTCTAGATGTAATTTAAAATAAACGCATTAAGATTTATGAATTTATTAGGTTGATATCAGTAGTTAGACTCTTAGATCAAGGTCTACTTGCTAACGTTGTTTTCACACACAATTGCTCCACGGAATCCCTCCGCAAGGTCTCGTGTTTGCTACTTATGTAAAGTGTCGAGAACGATTACTTATTCCCTAACTTATACTCCCTAACTTATACTAGCTTTAGATCAAATTAACAAATCAATTTAGCGTGCACTCTAAACAATCTATCAATCAATCATGAATGTCATTGAGATCATTCCTATTAGTAAAAACAAACGATAATCATGTGAAAAACCTCAAGATAGAATTGAAAACAAAAACTTAAATCATATGTTAAGAACTAGGAATTCATCCTCAATCAATAATAAAATTAGCTACTCATGTTAAGGAGTTCACACAAAGAATAAGAAAAGAAAAGTGTTGTGTAGAGAGGTATGTAAAAGATGTAGAAAACTTCTCTATTTATAGGCTTCAATATTCTCCAAATCTTCCAAGGAATAGAATCCTTTTCCTTTAGCCATTCAATTTCCAAATTCAAGTCTTCCTCAACTCTTCATCTTCTCTTTCCAAATTTGAGCCAAATTCTCCATCCAATTCCAAGCCCAAGTCTTCACACCCATGAGAGAGGTCCATAGAAAATTCTGGAATTTTTGCTCGCCGGAAAACTGGTATTGTGGCCGGAATTTGACCGGAATCCGTCACCGCCGGCAACCTGAAAATTTCTCCGTCAGTGGAATATTCGACGGAATATTCCGTCAGTCCACCGTTAGAGATAACGGTCAAAAGTCAAACCGTTAGTCAACGATCCAACTCGGGTCAACTGCCGAGTCAAAACGAGTCAATGATCCAACTCGGTCCCAGACTGTGCCACCGCAATTTTGCACATGCCTTGCGAGTTCACGACCAAGATGGTCGTAGTTGTGTTTCCATGACTTACGGCCAAGATGTCCCCGTCTGTTGCACCTTTCGCATTTCATTCCCGGCCATGAGGGTTGTACAAATGCCAACTCTACACACCACCCCGCCATATTTATCGCCTTCTAGCCAACACAACCATTGCTTATACATTCTCCCCTGCAGTTCCCATCTCTCGCCATAGAAGCAACACCCACCAGGCTTAGGCCATCTCTTTGCATACATTTCAACCACCACCTGCAACAGCTCACACTGTACCAACTTAACGGAACCAGCAAAAAGTTGCTTGCTTCAGCCGCAGCGACTCTTCCCTTTGTCAATCACCACAAACCTGCACTCTTGAGCCATAGTCTCATTGCACTTGCATTCCCCTGCAGTTCCCACTCTGCAATTACATCTCAGGCAACCACTTCAGCTCAACATGACCTGAGCTCACTGCCAATCAACACCCTCTCGATTTAAGCCATTGCCTGCAAATACATCTTAGCTGCATCATTATCACCATATCCTTGAAGTCACTCTGCCAAGCGCTCGACTTCCACAGATTAACAGCACCACCAGGACCATCAAGCTTGCCATTCTTCATTAATGCAATCCACCAATTCAAAAACCCATTCAATCATCAGTTCTATGTCCATTTGCATCTCTCAATTCATGACCAAATCTTCTCTGAAATCTCCATCACAGCATTAGTACCAGAACCCTATATTTCAAGCCTTTTCAGACCTGGCATTACATTGTAGCCCTGTACAAGCATCCAGCTGCAGCTCAATCAAACAACCCAACTTCAGTTCATCCAGCTGCCTCTCGACCTGCAACATTCATTTGTGGCAGCTTGTGGCTTCTCCATAAGCTTACACTCCATAGCTGTTAGCTCCAGCCATACAAATACATACCACCACCAGCTGCTTTCTCACCTGAAACCCACAGTCAGACTGCAACTTCAATTCTGCAGCTCTCAGTTAATCTTCCATGACTCATAACACCTCAGGCCAACATTCAACCCATCTGAAATTTGCTCTTCAATCTCAGATTCTCAAATCCCATCTCACCAGAACGCATATAAAACCCTAATTTCGCAACTTCATCCATCTCAGTTGTAGAGACCGCCAACAATATCAACATCTCAGCCATTATCAGATCCCTTTGAGCATCACCACCTTTTCAAATTGGTTTCAATCTATCAATTCGTCACCAACCCATGTTTGTTCTTCATATAACTCATCCATTTCATCATGAATCCATATATAGCAACAGTGCTGCAAATCCATGGTAGCTCTCATCATCTTCTCTGATTTCTCTACAGATCGAACCTCGTGAAATCAATCACAATGGCAAAAACCAATCCCCTGATGTCGATTACGATTTCCTCCATCTGCCTGGCTGCACCTCTATTTCTCTTTCTCAATTTCATCAAATGGGAAGAACTAAATGAGTGTACACAATCGACCCCAATTGAGTTTTATGTGGGGATGGCTATTCGCACCCACAGTGCTAATGATGTGAAGCCCCAGAATAGCCCCATAACCTTAGCTGGTTGTCTTTAACACTCCTCCTAAAGAGAGTTGCCCCTTAACCGTGGCTGGGCTCCAAATAGTATTAAGCCTGCGAAATAATTACTTTGCCCTTTTCGCCTCAATTTGGGTGATTTCCGCTTCTTTCGCTCCGTTCGACTCCAGAGTACCTAATAACTCAAAAACACGCGTAAAGTACATAATTCACAAGAAAAATAGCAAAGAAAGCGTAACTACTAAATAGTAAATACGGTGTATTCTACACCTATCAAATCACTAAACAATTGGTGGTGTACTGGTGTTGATCCAAGTGTGTACATGGCTTCCATTGGCAAAAGTGTTAAAATTAGTTCATGAAACCTGCATTACAGGTCTTGAAATGGAAAGGCAGGCGCATCGCGCGTGCGTGTTATACTAGTTTCTGGAGAAAGGAAACAATATGCAAACGTATCCAACAATGCCCAACCTACTTCTCTTGAATGGTGATGACTGACAAAGTTAGGAGTGCATTAATTCAACATTTTACGTTGATTTTTTTTTATGAATTTTGGTACACCACAAACAATCGGTAACCCAGGGTATCAATCTTTGAAAATTCTGGTACATCCCAAGCAATATATCTAACGGTTGTACCTACTTGCACAAGGAAACTGTAGTACCGAGAAAACCAGTGCCGAACTGAGTCGAGAACAACGACTTAGGTAATGGTTTCAAACATTCATAACCATTGATTCTCAGCTAAGGTAATAGTTTTAGCTTGAGCATCGACCAAACCGAGACGAAAAACCGATCAATATAAACATAAAACTAATAAAATCCTAGCCATCCATTATTGATACGTATTGATCTCTATACCTTGGTAACTATTACTATAAAAGCGGAATTCAGAATAATAATAGACGAGAAACTTATAAAACAGAACACAAGCAGTAATTCGAAGAAAATATCTTCTCTTAGATTATGAACAAGAAAACGATTACAATTCTCTCTTTGTTACGCTCACAATCTTCTCTAAACAGTGGATTAACCTTAAACTATTTGCTAAGCTTGCACAAGTATTGTCGTAAGCTTTCTATAGGTTTTCTGTGCCTAGTATCTGTCCTTAGCTATTAGCCAAAGCCCTCTTTTTATAGCCTTCATCGTACTCAGCCGACCAAGGACTTCTATTAGGAATCTATTTCCTAAACTAAGAGTATTGCCTAAAACAAAACTCTTCCCTAACTAGGAATTCTGCCTAAACAAGGATTCATGCCTAGAATAGGTTTCTTCCCTCAACTTAGCTTGAGGTTAACTAAGTTCCCTAAAGGAGTACGGATACACCTGTATCATGGGTCCCCCCTTTTAAGAACTTGAACTCCTGTGAGAGTTAAAAATGAAGGTTAGGGAACTCGAGAGTCCCTTCTTCCTTGTTAAACCACTTAGCCTTGCTAGGAACTTGACCTTTACATCCAATTAAAAAAGCTTCTTTCTCTCCTTGTCGTGTTTTAGTCACTCTTCGCTCCAATATGCAGTCTTCCTTGAGTGGTTCCTCTCTATCAAACCATAAGTCTTCTACTCGTGGTAAGATCATAGTGTCATCGCCGTCATCATCAAGTAATGGTGGTTCAAACAACTTCAAGTATTCAGCATTTATTACCGAGTACATTCCTAGATAAGGTAGCAGATCTAGACGAAGGGCATTGTCACCAATCTGATCGAGAATACGAAATGGTCCATACCTCAATGGTTTCAACTTCTTACCTTCCCCCTTCAGTCGTTCCTTACCTAATTTTAACCATACCAAGTCACCAACACCGAAATTACAAGGTACAAGTTGTCATGTTTTGCTTTGTATTTGGCTTGTGACTTCTTTAATTGTGCTTCAACAGTCGCATGAATCTGAGATATCTTCTCCAAGAACTTTTGTGCCTTTTGCCTTTCACTTCCTTCCTTTCCCCCTATTGAGGATTAACTAGAAAATACTAGATCGAAAGGAATAGGTGGTAAGTAACCATAGCACGTCTCGAAAGGAGATTTCCCTGAAGAACTGTGAATTGCTCTATTGAAAGCAAACTGTAGATACGGTAAACTCTCATCCCAAGTTTTAGGATGCTTAGAATTATATCCCCTTAACATGTGAACCATAGTCCTATTGACCACTTCTGTTTGTCCGTCTGTTTGTGGATGAAAAGTTGTACTCTTCTTCAACCTAGTGTCCATCATCTTCCACAAAGAATCCCAAAAGTGACTAAGGAATCGACTATCTCTATCAGAAATAATCGAAGTAGGTAAACCAAAATGCTTCCACACGTGCTCAAAGAAGAGCTTTGCTACACCGGCTCCTGTTACCGTCTTTGTACATGGAATTAATGAAATCATCTTGCTGAATCGGTCGACCACAACGAACAAGTAATCATGACCAGACTTGGTCTTCGGTAACCCACCAAGAAAATCCATAGAAATACTCTCCCAAGGCCTTGATGGTACTGGTAATGGTAGATATAACCCACGTTTTCTGTTGGAAGGTTTGGATGTGCTGCACAACTTACACCCTCTAACTAACTGGTAGGCTGGGAAAAGAGGTTTTGCCTACGGTTAACTGCAAGTGCACAGTGCCTATTGGAGGCAGGGCAAGTACAGGTCGAATCCACAGGGAGATGGAGTGTGTAAGGTTGATCTAAAGCTTTACTAAACTGATTTTCTAACAAAGGGCTACCAAAGAGTGAGATTTTGTGTCGATACGACAAGATGGAATTGTTGTGAATGTAACGTAAGTTGTAGAAACAAATTATAACAAGATTGGAGAGCACTAGGGTAGTGAATCCACCTTCTAATCTCATGCTAAGGTAATGTAGCTCAGGTTATGTTCTTGTGCCTTCCACTGAAGGTCTTAAGTAGATATTCATTAACTAATTTTTACTAACTCACCCCTAGTATGAGTTGTCTTCTTACAGTACAACTCATCACAGGCTCATAATTTTATCAGTTAATTACTAATCCTAACACATTATAACACAGCCAGAATACAACCTAAGATAGATATGCTTGACATGAAAATTAGGGGTTTCATCAACACCCTAGCAATTTTACTTAGAACATAATTAAAACAATCAAAATACAATTTAAACTAAGCTTGGTGCACTGGCTAATCCAGGCCTAAGTTTTACAAACACTGCTCATCCTCTATTTATACATGCAAACCCTAACTCACTTCAAATCAGAAATTAAGTGAAGACCCTCTCACCCAAAACCGCTGAATCAGTTGTCCCCTCTGTCAATTCGGCTCTGCACTCCATTAAATCGATGTTGGAGAAAACCCTAACCCTAATTCTTTCTATCTCAAACTTAGCTTCTAGGGGGAAGAAGCTATTGAAGAGATAGAGAGAAACTAGGTGGTGAAGGCGGCTGTTGTTGTTGGTGGCTGTGGTGTCGGGGAAGAAGATGGTGATGGCTGCTCTGCCATGGTCAGGGAAGAAGAGAAATGGGTTTCTCTGAAACTGTCGGGGAGAAAGAGAAAAGGGAAGTGAGAAATGGGGGAAGGTGTGTTTGGCTCGATGGGTAAGGTATAGGTGGTTTTGGTGTGGAGCGGGAGCAGCAACGGACGATGTGCATGGTGGAGCGACCGTTGGATCTAGGGGACCCGATGCGTGGGTTGATGCGACCGTCGGATGTAAATGGATCAAATCTAACGACTCAGATGGGACGGGCTTGGATCCGGGTTATGGGCCGGGTCTTGGACTGCTCAAGCCCATGTCTTGTAAATGGGTTGCTACTTGTTGGGTTGAAACTGATGCGCACGCGGGCTTTGGCTTTCTGCTCCATAGACGCTCGTCTCCAATTCTTTGCTCTTTTGGCTCCTAAATTTCTCCGAGCTTTATTTACTACCTAAAAACACAAAATTAATTAGTACAAATATTTATTCTTGAAAACAAAGAAAATATAAGAACCGGGATAATATCGATTTACGAGCACAAAAGATGAGTTAAATGCCAATAAATAGATGTAGAAATATGCAATATTTGGCACTCATCAAATACCCCCAAACCTGAATTTTACTTGTCCTCAAGTGAAACAGAAATTAAGAAATCCTAACTATACCACTGTCGCTGGTTTCTCGAATGCATTTAGCGTATGTACTAAGCCTTTAAACCCCTAGGTGTCCCTAGTGGACGAGTTGTAGTCTCGTGAGGGTTTACCAGAGGTGTACCCACAAAACCTTCTCCAACTTCAAAGCGTAAAAGAGTCTCAAGCATCCAAGGAGCTATGAGGACATAGAGTTTCTGCATGCTAGTAACACGAAGTTAGAACTACCAAAGAACGCATTCTCATCCTTAAGAGTTGAGCGAGAAGTAACCATACCATATGAAAGAATTCGGGTTCGAGAGTGATCACAAGCCTCGACTTCTGCCTCACCAATAGGGTTTTATAATAATTGCACTCAAAAAGACCGCTTTTTTAGTCTCTCATGTGTGCGAGCAGGAATAAAGAGAGAAATCCCGCACACGTTGAAGATGAGAAGGATAACCTTCCGAAATAATTTCGGAGACTCCACGAGTTGTGGACAAAAAGAATCTTTTCTTGATGATCTCTAAGAAAGGAAATCAACCATTAGCAAGGATGGGAGTACTCACTTACCTTCTCACCCGATCGTCAATTAATATCACTCTCTCAGCATTCATAGAAACGTCTTCAATCTTCGGTCTTCGGTCTTCAATTGCTGATGATGAACTTCATAAAAACTTGACAAACATTTTTTTTTTTTTTTTTTTAAATATAGAATGAAAATAACAATAAAACAATAAAACTCAATTTTTCACAACTTGTATTGTCTTGATTTCATAAACTTCACTAATTCTCATCTTGTTTTCTTATGTAAACCTTGGATTATTTCAACTTTTCTTCAAATATTCTGATGATGCTCCGCTTGCTGACGATGATGTGTTTCTATGAATATGTTGATGTTGTTGAGAGGGAGAGAGTGATGCTAACTGCAAATCGAACTACAAGAAGGAGTTTTCATCTTTAAACGTCACCCTCATGATTGACAAAATTAGCACTCAAGAGATCAAAAATAGTGCTGAAAGTGGTGCGAAGTTGGGTAGCTCACCATTCCTACCCGGAATTGACGTACGGTGACACACACTCTAATGATTTTTTAGAAAGTCACAAAAATGAAGGTCGGTGCCTCGCTTGATGTAAAAATGGGTAGTCTCCACTATGGGTGATCACAATTCTACTACCGAATATCTATACAACACCTAATTCGCCCTCCGGCATGGTTAAATCCAACTTTAACGCTATAATCAACTAAGAAACCCGATTGTGTTCTCCAGTACTTCCAAGTTCTGTTATTTCGGTTAGACTCTCTATGTAAACATAGCTAGAAGCATGCTAGTGACTCTAAGATCTCTAAAAGTTGGAGGTTTTTATGTACATATTTACAAAGAGTTTTGAGTTTTTGAATTTTTTTTTTTTTTTTTTGAAATAAAAGACTAAAAACTCTATATGCAAATGCACCCCCAAACCTAAATCAAACATTGTCCTCAATGTGTCAACAGATGATAAGAAATTAAATAGTCACATACCATGAGAACTATGTTGAGTAGAGAAAAGGGAAGAGATTACCGGATGTACAATGATGTTGCTAAACCAAAGGAGGATGAATGCTTTGAAAGCAAACAACCAGAGCGCAAGACAAAAAGGTTGGTTAGCACACATAAAAATTATGCAAAAAGAAAAGAAAAGGGAAAGAAAATGGATTTTTAGTCCATAAGTATGTACACAAGTGAACTAGTTTAGTCCACATAGATGGGGTCTTCCAAGTCTACGGTCTCAACCACGGTGGAAGATGCTCCGAAATGGTTTCAATCTCGACCATTGACTTTGAAGATGTTCTTGGTTGCTGGGTTTTCAATTTCAACAGCTCCATGGGGAAAACGGACGTACCAAGAATGGTCCCGACCATCGAGAACGTAGCTTTCACGGAAACAAATGCAAACGAGTGTTGTACAATAAAACTTTCGACCTGGTGTGAAGGACTTGAGCAGAATGCGCTTGTCGTGAAACACTTTCATTCTTTGTTTGTACATTTTGGCACTATCATATGCATCATTTCTCAATTCTTCTAACTCATTGAGTTGAAGTTTTCTTTGGGTACCAGCTTTATCAAGATCAAAATTCAGTTTCTTTACAGCCAAGTATGCACGGTGTTCTAACTCTACGGGTAGATGACAAGCTTTAACGTACACAAGTCTGTAAGGTGACATCCCAATGGGAGTCTTGTATGCAGTTCTATAGGCCCACAAAGCATCATTTAAACGCAAAGACCAATCTTTCCTAGAAGGATTGACAGTCTTCTCAAGAATATGCTTAATTTCCCTATTAGAAACTTCTACTTGGCCACTGGTTTGAGGATGGTAAGGTGTTGCTACCTTATGAGTGATTCCATACTTGCGCACAAGTGATTCAAAGGGTCTATTGCAAAAATGACTACCTCCTTGCTCTAGGTGTTCCAAAACGGGAGAAAATGTTTTCCTTAAGAAAAGAAAGAACAACTTTATGATCATTTGTTTTGGATGCAATGGCCTCTACCCACTTAGAGACATAATCAACAACAATAAGAATGTACAACTTACCTTCAGAGTTAGGAAATGGACCCATGAAATCAATACCCCACACATCAAACAGCTCAACAATCAAAATGGGTTGTAAGGGCACCATGTTTCTCTTAGAGATACTTCCTAATTTCTGGCATCGGTCACAAGCAACACAAAAAGCATGGCTATCCTTAAACAATGTTGGCCAATAGAAACCGCTCTGCAAGATCTTTGCAGCAGTCTTCTTGGCACTAAAGTGGCCTCCACATGCATGGTCATGACAGAAAGAGATGACGTCCCTTTGTTCAGAATTGGGGACACACCTCCTAATGATTTGGTCTTGGCAGTACTTAAACAGATATGGGTCATCCCAAAGGAAATGTTTAACTTCAGCCAAGAACTTAGAATGGTCTTGTTTAGACCAATGCAAAGGCATCCTACCTGTAGCAAGGTAGTTCACAATATCAGCAAACCACGGCATTTCAGACACAAGCATCAATTGTTCATCAGGGAATGACTCTCTAATCAGCACGGATTCATCAGCAGATTCAAAATTCAACCTAGACAAGTGATCAACAACAACATTTTCTGACCCTTTCTTATCTCGAATTTCGAGGTCAAACTCTTGTAACAAGAGTATCCATCGAATTAGACGAGCCTTAGCATCTTTTTTAGACAAAAGATATTTCAATGCAACATGGTCGAATATATGATGACTTTAGACCCTATCAAATAAGATCTAAACTTATCTAATGCAAACACAACAGACTAGCAACTCTTTCTCGGTTGTGGAATAATTCAGTTGAGCATCATTAAGTGTTTTACTAGCATAGTAGATCACATAAGGGAGTTTGTCTACTCGCTGGCCCAAAATAGCTCCTACATCATAGTCAGACGCATCACACATAATTTCAAATGGTAAGGTCCACTCAGGTGGTCTGACTATAGGGGCAGATGTAAGGAGAGCCTTCAGTTGCTCCCATGCTTCCTTACAAGCATCATCAAAGACAAATGCAACATCTTTTGCAAGAAGATTACACAAAGGTCTTGAAATTTTACTAAAGTCTTTGATGAATCGGCGGTAAAAACCCGCATGGCCTAAGAATGATCTTATGTCCCTCACAGAACGAGGTTGAGGCAAGTGTTGAATGAGATCAACCTTGGCTTTGTCTACTTCTATGCCTTTTTCCGAGATGATATGCCCTAAAACAATGCCTGAGTTAACCATGAAATGACATTTTTCCCAATTCAAAACCAAATTCTTTTCCGTACACCTAATCAGCACACAAGTAAGATGATGCAAACATTCATCAAAATAAGACCCAAACACAGAAAAATCATCCATGAAAATTTCAAGAAACTTATCTACCATGTCAGAAAATATGCTCATCATACAACGTTGAAAAGTAGCGGGTGCATTACACAACCCAAAAGGCATACGAAGATAAGCAAATGTTCCATAAGGACATGTAAATGTGGTCTTTTGTTGGTCTTCGGATGCTATGTGAATTTGGTTGTAGCCCGAATAGCCATCTAAGAAACAATAGTGACTATGTTTTGCCAACCTTTCTAACATTTGGTCAATGAAGGGAAGGGGAAAATGGTCTTTCTTTGTTACTGATGAGTGCCAAATATTGCATATTTCTACACCTTTTTATTGGCATTTAACTCATCTTTTGTGCTCAGAAATCAGATATTATCCCAAATTCTGTATTTTCCCTGTTTTCAAGAATAAATATTTGTACTAATTAATTTTGTGTTTTTAGGTAGTAAATAAAGCTCGGAGACATTAAGGAGCCAAAAGAGCAGAAAATTGGAGGCAAGCGTCTATGGAGCAGAAAGCCAAAGCCCGCGCGCGCATCAGTTGCAACCCAACAAGAGGCAACCCAACTTACAAAACATGGGCTTGAGCAGTCCAAGACCCGACCCACGACCCGGATCCAAGCCCGTCTCTTCTGAGCCGTTAGATTTGATCCATTTTCATCCTACGGCCGCATCATCCCACGCATCGGTTTCCCTAGATCCAACGGTCGCTCCACCCATCTCATCACCTCTCGCTGCTCCCGCTCCACAGAAAAATCACCTATACCTTATCCATCGAACCAAACACCCATTTCTCATTTCCCTTTCTCTTTCTCCCCCGACAGTTTCAGAGAAAACCATTCTCTTCCCACCCGACCATGGCAGAGCCACCATCACCTTCACCGTCTTCGCCCGACACCACAGCCACCAAAAACAACAGTGCCAGTAGCCGCCTGATCCGCCACCCCTAATTCTACCCATCTCACCTTTAGTTTCTTCCATAACCTAGAAGCTAGGGTTGAGATAGCTGGAATTCTAGGGTTTTCTCCAACATCTCTTGCATGGCTACCAGAGCCGAATTAGCAGAGGAAAGAGGTTTGGGTCTCTCTTGAATTGTCTGTTCGAGTGATTGTGAGGTATAAATTGAGATGTTCTTCATGTGAGAGAAACAAGTCTGTTTTTAGGGTTTAATTTTGTAATTTCAATTTCAATTTCAATTTTGTAATTGAGATGTTCTTCATGTGAGAGAAACAAGCATGATGTTCTAAATTACTCTGCTAGGGTGCAGATGAAACTCTCTTATCTAATGTGAAATTAATCAAATTCTCAGCTTGTTCTTATTGTGTGTAATGTTTAGGAAAATAGTTAGCTAGATAACTAAATTTGCTTGTGATCAATGGTACTGTAAGAAGACCATTGATACTAGGAGTAAGTAAGGGTATTTAGTTATACAATTTTTCATCTTAGGCCTTCAAGGGAAGGCATAAGAACAAAGTGATAATTTACATTACCTTAGCATAGGATTAGAGAGTGAATTCAATCACCCTAGTGCCACTCAACCATCTGTTACAACACCTTTTGTTCATTTGTTGCCTTAAATTAGAGTCACAACAACTTCAACTAGTCGTATCGACACCCAACAGCTCACATTTGTATTACTTCTCTAGAAAATCAGTTCTGTAAAGCCTCGGATTAACTCTACAGCAACCCCATCTCCCTGAGGATCGACCTGTACTTGCCCTGCCTCCAATAGGCATTGTGCACTTGCAGTATAAGTTGTAGGCAAACTCTTTTACCAGCCTACCAAGTTTTTGGCGCAGTTGCCGGGGAATTGGTAGTGTTGTGTTGTTAATCATTTGCTTCATCTTACTGATTTTCAGCTTGGTCTTGTACATATTAGCTTGCACTCTGCATTTTTGCAATCATTGTTAGTATAACTTAGCTGTAACTTGTTATATTTCTGCATCTTTGCATCTTTATCTTTCTGTTTAGGAGCATCATTGTCCTGTATATCTAGCCATCTGTAGTTGTAGCTTAGTTCCGATCAATCTGTATATACTTTTCATCAATTCTCTGTAGTGCTAGCATTAGCATAGTTTGTAATGTAACTTTACCTTTCATCACATGTTTTAGCATAACGTGGATTTAGTTTTCAGCATTTGTAGCTGTAAATTAGTAAGCATCTAATCCCTGTAAATACTAGCTAGTTGCATTTCATATAAACTGCATCCTGCTAGACTGTAGTTTTAATTTTCAGTTATCCTATTTTCTTAATCTTTTTGATAGATAGTTTACGTTGCATTATATCCCTGTTTAGCTTGCATCCAGCCATCATCATCACTCTTTCCTGCCAACTTTTATGGTTTTTCCTTATGTGTTTCATTTGATTAGCAGCACTCTATGTTCAGTCATCATTCACGTAACCTTGCAGTAACCAACATTCACACTGTAAATCTCCATTTCAGCACATCTGCATTTCATCTATTTTCTTTTTGATTCTGCTAATCACATTCTGTTGGTCATAAACAACCAAAGGGGGATCATCTGAAACCATTGTCAAACTGTAGATTCTTTACAGTCAATTAAGTTCAGTGTCGATAATTCTTCATCTGTGCTGATATTGTAAATCTCTGGGTACTAAAATTACTCTTTGAGTTCACCAGGTACCCTTGATACTGAATTGCGAAACAAGGAAAGGAAGGATAAGCAGCTGCACACAATTGGTTATGGTGCCTAAACCCAGTTTTCTACTGGTAGTATTGTATTCCCAAACTCAAAGTCTGTATTGAATATCTGCTGCGACTGCTGAAATAATGCTTACTGATGTTTGTCAACCCTGATATCCACAAGCATAATCCTATGACATCCGAGTAACATTCTGGCATGCTAAAACTGTTAATTTCTGGAAACTCATTGTGTGCTTGTGTGCATACATTTGTGAATCTGTTGCCATTTTCATTCTCGGGTTTATGCATATGGTGTTTGTCTCTAACTGTAACATAAGGTATCTGTGAACAAGACCTTGTAATCTTGTTGTAACCCATTGCACGCTTTCTTAGCTTCATCTTGTTCCATTAATGCTAGCCTGTCACTAGTAGCTTCGCCTGTACTGGTTAACAGTAATGGAGTAACTCAAGTTATTGTATGCTTTAGAATCATCTCAGTTTTTGACATCCAGTAGCGATACTCTCTGTCTTTGCAATAAATTGCAAATTTCTGGGTACTGAGTAATCAGGTACCCGCTATATTGTTGTTCAACCCAAAATAGGAATAGGAAAGGAGCAAAACTGTGGTGTTGGAGCAGCACATACTAGCTGAAGTTGCTATATTCATGTGCTGACCTGTTTGCATATGTGAATTAGCTGCCATTCCCATGAGCCTTGCATGATAAATTAGCTACCTTGATGAGCAATCACCCCTGAGTCGATTGAAAATCTCACAAGCATTACCCTGATTGCCTGTTGAACCAGTTACCTTGCCGCATATTGCTCCATCTCTGGAATTTTTGACTATACTGTGACACTTGAGTGACTGTGGTGAATCTGAAACCTGTGCTTGTATGTAACCTGAGCATAGCCTGTGAAAACTGAAGTCAACTGAACTAGTTGCCCTTTCACTGTGACCTCTTGGCTTCAACAAAGCCTGAGCTCAGCTCCAGCCCCTGTAGCTGTTGAGCTTGAGCTGCAACTTGGTTAGCCAAGTTTGCTGCTAGCCCAGGTTGACATCAACTAAGTTAGTTGGGCCATCTGTCTTGTACCTTGGCATGCTTTATTCTGTCAACCAAGCATGTTGACAGACTTATATGACCACCTATGTCGCATACCCTGCCATAACTCACTTGATATCAACTGAGTTGGTTGACATCAACTGACCCTGTTGAGCTTTCTGCATTGCAATTTTTGTGCATCAATCTGTGAAAAATTGGGATCAACTGACCCTGTTGACATCATTTGTGCATCTGTGCATATCAAGTGTGTTATCAGAGTGCTGAAATTTCGTATCTGAATAGCTGGCTCATCTGTGCATCTGTTGCATTTGTGCATCTGTGAGCCAGTATCTGCAATTTGTGTGTGGCCCTGTGGTGCTTGAATGAGTGTGAGTAACTGAATTTGTATTACCAGCTCACTTGTTGTTTTTCACACATAAGCCCAGCACATGCTTCACCTTGAGTGAGCATAACACAGCCTGCCATGTGCACTCTACACACTGTCTGTTCTTCTTGCGCACCTTTTCTGTGTTGTGCATAAGCTGCCCTGTACCATTGTGCATAACCTGTAAAAACTGAGGTCAACCAAGCATGTTGACATTCTGTGTCATGTCAATATTGATGTAAAGTGCTGAAATTTTGTTAGTTTGAGAAGCCTGCTTACTTGTTGTTTTACTGAGATTGACTCTGTGTGCATAATCTCTGACCTTGGAATCTCACATGCATTGCTTCCCTATTTTGTGAACTGCCTGGCTGTCTGATAGCCATAACATATGGTATTTGTGTGCATGCCCCTGTACTAATTGAGTAGCATATCTGCTAGCTACATTGTTACATCACTGTGAGTCTCCCAAACTCTGCAAAACCCTGTGTCTGCATACATAGTCCCATCCATCTGCTACCTTCTGAGATGTGCAATTGCACCTTGACTGATCAGTGCAACATTTTGAATCTATATGCACAGTTCTGAAAACTAGCCTTTGATTCATATGAGCTTAGCCTCCCTATTTTAAGAAATCATTGGCTGTTTGAGTGCTATAACATGCTTGATGTGTGCTATGCTATGATTGTTTCTTTTTGAGTTCAAATTGATTACCTGGCATGTCAGGATTTTGGGATCGCATTAGGGATGAAGAATCATCACATAGGTCAATTAGAGAGCTTGCTTATGGGCATGCTTCACAATATGAACCCCTCACAGACCATGATGTCAATGATTTTAGGGAGTATTATGAACCTTCTCAGAGTCATGAGCTTGACTACACATACCCTAGTCATTATTCGAACATGTGTCATCAACCGCCATGGGAGGTTGAACAATGTTGTCCTCCAATGAACCCTTGTATGCAGTCAATAATGGAGAATATCAAACTCATAGAGCAAAACAATGCTAGGTTTGAATTACAAGCACTGCATGATCATCCATATAGCAACATGTCTGAATTCCCCTTTGCTAGTGACCCTTGTGCACAGCCATGTACTGAATATCCATATGAAGCGTGCATACCCACTAGTGAAGACTCTCCTTCCATTGAACATCTCAACATGATATTAAAAATGAACATGATTCAACTACAAAGTGAAGAATGGAAGGAATCTCATGATAGGATGTTTGTTGTCCCTAATAAAATAAATTTTGAAAATAGTGTTTCTATTCCTACTCATGCAACTGACACTGAATATGAACCTAATCAAGAGGTAAATGAGTACACTAGAAATGCTACACGATTTTTAATAGGGAAATGCATTTTTGTTGTGATGATGATGATGATGACTATGTTATGATTGAAGAACATGATTATGCTGAACATATTGTGGAGCCTGTGGACTCAGAGACATTAGGCTTTGCTCCGACTTTCATGGATGAGGCTTCTTCTAAATCTGCAGATGCATGCGATGTTAACTATGAATTGGGGTTTGAACAATTGTTCACTGAAAATGATGTAGATGACTTGGGGGATATTGATGTAAGTGATAATGGTACTCTTGATCTCACACATGTGAACAACTTAGACATGCCCATTTGCCGCCTATGTCACAATCTGAGGGTCTTGCA
The DNA here is from genome assembly GCA_023531295.1 of Papaver armeniacum. Taxonomy (NCBI): domain Eukaryota; kingdom Viridiplantae; phylum Streptophyta; class Magnoliopsida; order Ranunculales; family Papaveraceae; genus Papaver; species Papaver armeniacum. The sequence continues at coordinate 1,357,902 of JAJJWW010008436.1, forward strand.
CCTAAACCAACTATTCTGAGAGTTCCTAATCTAGGCCTAGAACTTTGTGCTTCCCAAGTCCTCTTGGACTATTTTGCATCAAAGTATAACACCTTTAAGGAGCCACAGTTGGAATGTGTATATCTGCCTATTCTTAACAAAACTCATTTTGAATTAGACCTTGTGCATGATGTACCTTTAAAAATGCAAGATTTTGTGCTCAAAAACACATCTGTGACAAGTTTAGGTTTGGGGGAAAATCGTTCACATATGCAATCTTACTTGCACTCTCATGTTATATTTGTGTAAGGATGTTCATGTTTCTGCATATCATCTTTTGGGTTGATCCTCAACTCTTTAGATTGTTGGTGTATGGTGAATTTTTCTTGTATATAATCCAAGAGGTCTTGTTAAATCTTCTATCTTGAATCGGTTGAGTCTTCTTTTGTATATATTGTGCTAATCCAATATGATCTCAGGTGAGAATGTTGGATTCTAGCCTTGATTAATGAAGCTCTAACCTTGCTCGCCAACATACCAGGTAATCTCTTCCATTTTCCCTTATCAAAGCATAGTTCTCATGGAATGTGAATATTTAAATTCTTATCATCTGTTGACACATTGAGGACAATGTTTGATTTAGGTTTGGGGGTGCATTTTCATATAGAGTTTTTAGTCTTTTATTTCAAAAAAAAAATCAAAAATCAAAAATTTCAAAAAAATTATTTTCAAAACTCTTTGTAAATATGTACATAAAAACCTCCAACTTTTAGAGATCTTAGAGTCACTAGCATGCTTCTAGCTATGTTTACATAGAGAGTCTGACCGAAATAACTGAATTTGGAAGTACTGGAGAACACAATCGGGTTTCTTAGTTGATTAGAGCGTTAAAGTTGGATTTAACCATGCCGGAGGGCAAATTAGGTGTTGTATAGATATTCGGTAGTAGAATTGTGATCACCCATAGTGGAGACTACCTATTTTTACATCAAGCGAGGCACCGACCTTCATTTTTTGTGACTTTCTAAAAAATCTGTTAGAGTGTCTGTCACCGTACGTCAATTACGGGTAGGAATGGTGAGCTACCCAACTTCGCACCACTTTCAGCACTATTTTTGATCTCTTGAGTGCTAATTTCGTCAATCATGAGGGTGACGTTTAAAGATGAAAACTCCTTCTTGTAGTTCGATTTGCAGTTAGCATCACTCTCTCCCTCTCAACAACATCAACAGATTCATAGAAACACATCATCGTCAGCAAGCGGAGCATCATCAGAATATTTGAAGAAAAGTTGAAATAGTCCAAGGTTTACATAAGAAAACAAGATGAGAATTAGTGAAGTTTATGAAATCAAGACAATACAAGTTGTGAAAAATTGATTTTTATTGTTTTATTGTTATTTTCATTCTATGTAAAAAAAAAAAAAAAAGTTTGTAGTTTATTTATTTTCTGAGTCTTAAAAAAAAAAAAAAAATTCAAGCAACAAGGAAATTTGATTAGAAAGATACAAATTGTCAAGTTTTCGTGAAGTTCAGAAGTTCGTCATCAACAGTTGAAGACCGAAGACCGAAGATTGAAGACGTTTCTATGAATGCTGAGAGAGTGATATTAATTGCCGATCGGGTGAGAAGGTAAGTGAGTACTCCCATCCTTGCTAATGGTTGATTTCCTTTCTTAGAGATCATCAGAAAAAGATTCTTTTTGTCCACAACTTTGTGGAGTCTCCAGAAATTATTTCGGAAGGTTATCCTTCTCATCTTCAACGTGTGCAGGATTTCCTGCCTGCACACATTAGAGACTAAAAAAGCGGTCTTTTTGAGTGCAACTATCATAAAACCCTATTGGTGAGGCATAAGTCGAGGCTTGTGATCACTCTCGAACCCGAATTCTTTCATATGGTATGGTTATTTCTCGCTCAACTCTTAAGGATGAGAATGCGTTCTTTGGTAGTTCTAACTTCGTGTTACTAGCATGCAGAAACTCTATGTCCTCATAGCTCCTTGGATGCTTGAGACTCTTTTACGCTCTGAAGTTGGAGAAGGTTTTGTGGGTACAACTCTGGTAAACCCTCACGAGACTACAACTCGTCCACTAGGGACACTTAGGGGTTTAAAGGCTTAGTGCATACGCTAAATGCATTCGAGAGACCAGCGACAGTGGTATAGTTAGGATTTCTTAATTTCTGTTTCACTTGAGGACAAGTAAAATTCAGGTTTGGGGGTATTTGATGAGTGCCAAATATTGCATATTTCTACACCTTTTTATTGGCATTTAACTTATCTTTGTGCTCAAGAATAAAATCGAGATATTATCCCAAATTCTCGTATTTTCCCTATTTTCAAGAATAAATATTTGTACTAATTAATTTTGTGTTTTTAGGTAGTAAATAAAGCTCGGAGAAATTAAGGAGCCAAAAGAGCAGAAAATTGGAGGCAAGCGTCTATGGAGCAGAGAGCCAAAGCCCGCGCGCGCATCAGTTGGGTACCACTTGAATGGGACTGACCCACTGGCTATCTGGAACCGGGTAAATGATACCCGCATCAAGCAATTTCAAAATCTCACCTTTGACTACATCTCTCATATTGGGGTTAAGTCTCCTTTGCATTTCCCTAGATCGTTTAGTATTCTCTTCAAGGTTTATGTGATGCATGCAAATTGTGGGACTTATACCCTTGAGATCTGAGATGGTCCAACCTAAGGCTCCTTTATGTTCTTTAAGTACTTCTAAGAGTTGACTTTCCTGTTCTGTGTCTAAACATGATGCAATAATCACAGGTAAAGTATCAGAAGGACCTAAGAAAGCATACTTCAAAGTATCAGGTAATGGTTTCAAATCAAGCTTGGGTGGTTCATCAAGAGGTTGGGCAGATTTGGAATCAGAGAGTGGAAGTGGTTCCACAGCATTCTGCCATTTAGCAATATCCATGGGTGGAACAGATTCAAGCAAAGAGTGAATTTCCCCAATGTACTTAGACTCAAAGAGATCTAAGTCAAAGTTATCTAAGCATGCTTGCAAAGGGTCCACTTACAAAATGTCGGGCAATGAGTCTTGGATCAGACTCTCAATCATGTTAATCTCATGCAAATCAGTATCATCACAATCAATGGGTTGTTGACTAGTGTTAAAGACATTCAGCTCTACGGTCATGTTACCAAAAGACAATTTCAACACTCCATTACGACAGTTGATGATGGCATTGGACGTCACCAGGAAAGGACGTCCTAAAATCACAGGAATGTGATTACTTGGGTTTTGCACGGGTTGAGTATCTAAGACGATGAAGTCACAGGAAAGAAAAATTTATCAACCTTGATTAACACATCTTCAACAATACCACGGGGGATTTTCACGGATCTGTCCGCTAATTGTAGCGTAACAGGTGTGGGCTTGACTCCCCAAGGCCCGATTGCACATACACAGTATGGCAATAGATTCACACTTGCTCCTAAGTCTAGCAACGCCTTTTCGACCATATGGTCGCCTATGGTGCATGTAATTGTTGGACTACCTGGGTCTCTAAACCTAGTTGGAATCTTGTTTTGGATTATTGAGCTCACTTGCTCAGTGAGAAAGGCACGCTTATGCACGTGAAGCTTTCGCTTTTGTGTGCAAAAGTCCTTCAAAAACTTAGCATAGGTGGGTATTTGTCTGATTGCTTCGAGAAATGGAATGTTTATGTTAACTCTTTTGAACATTTCCAAAATCTCGTTGTATTGGTTACCCCCTTTCTGCTGCACCAACCTGTGTGGGAATGGATCAACAGGTGCATGACTTGGCAAAAAAACATCTATATGAGTAGGACTCTTAGATTTATCAACATGCTCAGATTATTTCTCTACAGTAGATGTTTTCTGCGGTGTTGTGTGTACTGGTGAGTCTGATTTAGACTCGCTTGACTGTGGTACACCTACATTGTTCTCAAAAACTCTACCACTACGGAGAGTGGTGACAACATTCGCATGACTATGTGAAGTTTCATTGCAGTTTGAAGTTCCTGCTTGAAACACATTCTTTGGATTTTGTTGGGGTTGACTAGGAAGTTTGCCTTTTTCTCTCTCATTCAATGCATCACAGATTTGACCCATCTTAAGTTCTAGACTTGTGAAACGTTGGTCGGTGGTTTTCTGAAGTTGTAAAAGATTTTGGGTCAACAGACCGACACTGTCTTCAAAGCTAGGCTTTTTCTCTACAGGGTACTGAGTGTGTGGTTGTACTTGGGGGTTTATAGGATATGAGTATCCTTGGTTGTTATTTGTTGTTCCCCCTTGTACAGGCCCTTTAGACCATGAGAAGTTAGGGTGATTCCTCCATCCTGGGTTGTAGGTTTGAGAATACGGGTTGTTCTCTTGCCTATGGTATAATGCATTGGCTTGCTCGGTTTTAGACTCTTGAAATGCATGTAGGTCTGGACAGCTGTCCACTAGGTGGTCAGAGCTATGGCATGCGGCACAAGTGGCCATTTAAATTTGGTCACGGAGAGTAGGGGCATTAGATTTCACATTCTTCTGCAACTCAAGCACTTCTATTCTCCGGGCCAAAGATGTCATTTTTGCATTTCCCTCAAAATCAGACTCGATTCTATGAACATTACCTACAAGAGTAGTCCTTTTTGGTTCACGGATGGACTCCCACTGTTGAGTCTTTTCAGCGACTTCAATTAAGAAAGTCCAAGCCTCATCGGCACTTTTGACAATAAATGCACCATTGCACATTGACTCGACTGTGGTTCGAATTCTAACATCTAGACCCTCATACAAAATTTGCACGAGTCTCCATTTTTCAAAGCCATGGTGGGGACATTGGAGCAATAATTCATTGAATCTCTCCAAGTACTTTGCTAGAGTTTCGTCTTCTAATTGCACAAAACCATTTAGACTTTGGCGAATTGTCGCCGTCTTATGGTTTGGGAAAAACTTTTTGAAAAACTCTTTTGTAAGGTCATCCCATGTTCTAATGGACTGTGGTTGTAGGGCATGAAGCCATGACTTGGCTTTGTCTTTCAGAGAAAAAGGAAACAATCTCAATTTGAGGGACTCTTCTGGCATTTGGTTAAAACGCAGAGTCCCACAAATATCCTCAAAATCTCTCACGTGATGGTAGGGGTTTTCAGCATCGACCCCTCTAAACACGGGTAACATGTGAATTTTGCTTGCTTTCAGTTCAAACTGACAAGCATCAGCTGGCAGAATGATGCAAGAGGGCTGGCTTGCCCTAGTTGGATACATGTAGTCCTTGAGACTACGGGGTGGGTTTGGTTCATCACCCATAGTTTCTGATGGGCTTGGGCTTTTTGTTGAAGAACTGGGTACGTTGACAATTTCGTCCGGGCGGATTCTAACTAGTCGATTCGTTTGGTCTCTAAAAGACACGATCATAGCCTAGCTAGCACATCGAGCTAATTAACATGCATACAACCAATTGATTTTCAACACAGAGAAGTAAAAACCACAAAAGATGATACATACCAAGTCTCGGACTCAAGCACAAAGGAGTGATTTTTGTTGTTGTAAGGTACAGCACAGGTTAAAGTGCAGCTCAGCTTATGCACTGGTTATGTGCACAGACAGCTATAGGCACAGCACAGTTTGTACACGGCACTGAGACACACAAACTCTCAAAAAAATGACACAGCACTGGCAGTGCACAATGCTAGGAATGTGCAGCACAGCACAGCTTATGCACAGCCCAGTTGTTGGCAGGTGCACTAGGAAAGAAAAGACTGTGTATGGTGCACAGGGTAATGGGATGTGCTCACTCAGGGTGAAGCATGTCTTTGGGTTTGTGTGTTTGAAAAAACAGGCTAACTGCTAACACGATTTCTGCTACTCAACACTCACTCACATACCATAAGAACACACACAAATTGCAGAAACTATTGCTAACACAGGTATGCAGATAACAATTTTAGCAATCTATAACACACTTGACATGCACAGATTCAATAGATGATGCCAACGGGGTCAGTTGACCTCAATTTTCAGAGATTAGGCACACATGTATACATATATTAGCAGGGTCTACCATTCACAGCATCATGTAGGTTAACAGATCAGTTCAATGTAGATATAAACTCCACAGATGCAGCAGGTGAACATCAACTAAACAATGCTTGCACTTTACAACATACCACAGGGTGTCAACAAGGTCAGTTGACCTCAAAACTCAGAGAGTATGATTCAGTTGAAAGAATGGATATGCTTTACAGAGTATCCACAGGCTACTAGCAAATCAAGTATAGCAGTTCAGTCAATACTAACACCAAATCAGTCACCCAACAGTTCACTCAAGGTCACAGGATTACACACAAGTTGCAGCAGATGCAGGGGTATGGCAACAACTTGGCTCAACAGCTCACACAAGGGTGTAGATGGCTCAATGGGGTCTGCAGCAACTTGGCTATCCAAGTTGTAGCTCACACTCAACGGCCGAGGGATGGAGTTGAGCACAGGGCAGATGGAAGCTAAGGGTTACAGCCCAGAACACACAAGAACAAGGATTTCAGGTGTTGCAGGGTTGATCAATGCTCAACAAGGTATCTAGCTAGAGGTTTTATCATGCAAAGGTGGTAACATGTACATACACAGATGCTCAACAGCTTTTCAGTAATGCACAGGTCAGTTACAGGTTTGGCTAACCTCAAAATTACAGCTCATTCACATATGTGACAGGGGCAATACAATATGCTTGTTGGGTCACAAAGCATTCATGCAGATATCAAGGTCCAGTGAGCATACACGGTATTCATTTCATCAAAAAGTTCAACTATTCAATGCTACTTAGTGAGACTCACACTTTCAAGACAACCATTCAGGGGAGAAATGGGGTTGGAGAGTACAATACCACCAGTATAAAACTGGGTTTAGGCAATTCCACAGTGGTCCTGCTCCTTTGTCTTCTCCTCTTCCTTGGTTGTCACAGACACCACAAGTACACGCTAGCTCAACAAAGCATTTCAGATCTCCAAAATTGCACAGTTAAAGCAAGAGAGCACTAGTGCTATAATGATAAAATTCAAAGCTATGTCTATGGTGAAAATTGAGCCACAGGATAATAATAGCTGACACAATGTTCAGTGATGCTATGGAGCTGACACAAAAACCAATAGCAAATATAACAATGAAGATTTACAGGTTATGATACAAATCAGCAAAGTAAACTGCAGGGATATGGCAACTGAAAGCTACAAGGTGTAGATGAAAGATACAGAGCTAACAATAGAAGATAACATGGATGATTCTAACAATGCAGGTGATGGACAGAGCTTAAAGAAACAGATAGAGCTTAAAGGATTAAGTTATACTAACAATGCAAGACTATTATGCAGTGTACACAGGTTGCTAAATTAACAGCTAAATTACACTGGGAATGCAGATGTGCAGTTAAGATAACTAGCTAAAATGCAATGAACAAGGTGCACTAGAAGAAGCAATGATGCAGAGATATACAGAGTGAAGCTAAGTTACACTATCAACTGATTATGTAATGAAATTGAGGTGCAAATGACAGATTAATTTACAGAGATAAATAAGATTCTAACACATATATACAAATTTTAGAATGAAAACCAGTTGAAGTTAACTCTAAAAAAAACAACACAGCACACTACCAAATCCCCGGCAGCGGCGCCAAAAACTTGGTAGGCTGGGAAAAGAGGTTTTGCCTACGGTTAATTGCAAGTGCACAGTGCCTATTGGAGGCAGGGCAAGTACAGGTCGAATCCACAGGGAGATGGAGTGTGTAAGGTTGATCTAAAGCTTTACTAAACTGATTTTCTAACAAAGGGCTACCAAAGAGTGAGATTTTGTGTCGATACGACAAGATGGAATTGTTGTGAATGTAACGTAAGTTGTAGAAACAAATTATAACAAGATTGGAGAGCACTAGGGTAGTGAATCCACCTTCTAATCTCATGCTAAGGTAATGTAGCTCAGGTTATGTTCTTGTGCCTTCCATTGAAGGTCTTAAGTAGATATTCATTAACTAATTTTTACTAACTCACCCCTAGTATGAGTTGTCTTCTTACAGTAAAACTCATCACAGGCTCATAAGTTTATCAGTTAATTACTAATCCTAACACATTATAACACAGCCAGAATACAACCTAAGATAGATATGCTTGACATGAAAATTAGGGGTTTCATCAACACCCTAGCAATTTTACTTAGAACATAATTAAAACAATCAAAATACAATTTAAACTAAGCTTGGTGCACTGGCTAATCCAGGCCTAAGTTTTACAAACACTGCTCATCCTCTATTTATACATGCAAACCCTAACTCACTTCAAATCAGAAATTAAGTGAAGACCCTCTCACCCAAAACCGCTGAATCAGTTGTCCCCTCTGTCAATTCGGCTATGAACTCCATTAAATCGATGTTGGAGAAAACCCTAACCCTAATTGTTTTTATCTCAAACTTAGCTTCTAGGGGGAAGAAGCTATTGAAGAGATAGAGAGAAACTAGGTGGTGAAGGAGGCTGTTGTTGTTGGTGGCTGTGGTGTCGGGGAAGAAGAAGGTGATGGCTGCTCTGCCATGGTCGGGGAAGAAGAGAAATGGGTTTCTCTGAAACTGTCGGGGAGAAAGAGAAAAGGTAAGTGAGAAATGGGGGAAGGTGTGTTTGGCTCGATGGGTAAGGTATAGGTGGTTTTGGTGTGGAGCGGGAGCAGCGACGGACGATGTGCATGGTGGAGCGACCGTTGGATCTAGGGAGACCCGATGCGTGGGTTGATGCGACCGTCGGATGTAAATGGATCAAATCTAACGACTCAGATGGGACGGGCTTGGATCCTGGTTATGGGCCGGGTCTTGGACTGCTCAAGCCCATGTCTTGTAAATGGGTTGCTACTTGTTGGGTTGCAACTGATGCGCACGCGGGCTTTGGCTTTCTGCTCCATAGACGGTCGTCTCCAATTCTTTGCTCTTTTGGCTCCTTAATTTCTCCGAGCTTTATTTACTACCTAAAAACACAAAATTAATTAGTACAAATATTTATTCTTGAAAACAAAGAAAATACAGAATCTGGGATAATATCTGATTTCTGAGCACAAAAGATGAGTTAAATGCCAATAAATAGATGTAGAAATATGCAAAATTTGGCACTCATCACTAACTTAGCCACATCATCTTGCATCTTCGGCCAAAATACATAACGCCGGAGGTTAAGTAGAGTTTTATTCATCCCAAAGTGTCCAGCAACTCGGGAAGTGTGTGCCTCTCTCAACCACTGTAAACGATCTTCATCTTCCGGTATGCAAAGTAACTGACCTTTGTATAACAATCCATCTCGGAGTTCATACTCGCTTTTCAAACCACTCTTTACACCTTCTAGCACCTTCTTGAAGTCTTTGCTGGATGCGTATGACTCTGCATACTCTTGAGGAACAATTGGCTGAATTCTCATGGCCACCATTAGTGATCGAACTGGAGGTCGAGATAACATATCTGCCAACTTGTTTGTTACTCCCTTCTTGTACCTAATGAGAATATTAAAAGTCATCAAGTAAGACATCCACTTCATGTGTCGGGCTTGTTGTAGTTTCGTCTATGCATGTAGATACTCCAACGGTTTGTGATCTGAATGTACCACTACTTTTTTACCTAAGAGAAACACTCGCCAATGTTTGATACATTGATATAAAGCATAAAATTCTTTGTCATAAGGTGCGTAGTTCTTAATAGCACACGAGAACAATTTGAATGGTACTCCACTGGTTTACCATCCTGTAACAACACTCCTCCCAATGCATAGTTAGAAGCGTCGGTCTCAACTTCAAAAGTACGATGTAGGTTAGGCAATGCCAACACTGGTGCTTCTGAAATGTTTCTTTTTAGTAACTGAAAAGCGTCTTCATGGGTTTGCTGCCATTCAAATTTTTCCTTAGCTCCAGTCAAACCATGTAATGGTCCTGCAATTTTCGAAAAATGCCGGATAAACTTACGCAAGTAGGTGCAAGCCCCAAGAAACTCCCCGATTTCGATTCTGAGTACTAGGTCTAGGCCACTTAGTGATCACTTCAACCTTCCTTGGATCAATCTTCCGTTGTCCACCACCAATAATGAATCCGAGATACACCAACTCCTCCTTCCCAAACTCACACTTCTTTACGTTCAACTTCAGCTGGCCTTCATGTAACACTTTAAACACCTTCTCAACGTGAACGAGATGCTCTTCCCAAGTTCTGTTGTATATTAGGATATCATCCAGGTAAACAATCACAAAATCTTCTATAAAAGGTCGTAAAAAATCATTCATCAAACGCATAAACGTCGCTGGAGCATTACACAAACCAAAAGGCATAACCAACCATTCGAACAAGCCTTGTTTGGTTTTGAAAGCAGTCTTCCATGTATCATCTTCTCGAACTCTCATCTGGTGGTATCCGAATTTGAAATCCAACTTTGTAAAGACTCGAGCTTTTTCCAACTGATCCATCATGTCGTCTATCCTAGGTAGAGGGTAACGATTCTTTATTGTGATCTTGTTCAATGCTCTATAATCAATACACATACGCCAGCCTCCATCTTTCTTTGGCACTAACAACACCGCTGATCCACAAGGTGAAGCACTTGGCACTATCATTCCTAATTCTAGAAGTTCCTGGACTTGTTTCTTGATCTCATTAGATTCCTCTACGGTCGTGCGATAAAGACCTATATTAGGTAGAGAACTCTTGCCGGTCAACATGATTTCATGCTCCACACTCCTCTTTGGCGGTAATCCCGTGATATCTGAAAATAAATCCTTGTACTTCAACTTCAACCTTTCTAGGTCATCTTCTTGTTGTGCAGTCAAGGCTGCCAAACAAACTCTACTCAGCTTCTCCTCAAGAGAACGGATCACAAGGAGAATGAACTTTGTGCTAGCATTCACCAACCACTTAGCCTGAGTGGCTGTGATCAAACTTGCTCCCTCAAGAGGAGAATCAATAGCCCGAATCACAAAACTTTCTCCATCTTTGGTAAAGGTATACTTTTGTTCCCTCCTATGAAGAGTTGCATCTCTATCCCATAGGTAAGGACTACCTAGTACCACCTGACAAACATCCAAAGGAACTACGTCGCATGTAACTTCGTCAATATATGACTCATCTAGAGCAAATTTGAACGTGCACTGCTTTGAAACTTGTAAGCCCCCTTCCTTTTGAAGCCATCCTAAAGGGTATGGTTTTGGATGTGTAAAAGTTTTCAATCCTAACTTCTGCACCAAATAACTTGAAAGTAAATTCTTCCGACTTCCTGGGTTAATAACATCATCAACTAGTGAAGTTTTGACTTGCATCTTCACTGTGGAGAGTCGCTCCCTAAGATCATCTTTTGAAGGTATTTCTTTTGCCCCTGTCATAAGAGAAAGCTTTGAATTGGGTTCCGTTAGTCCGTGGACTTCTTTTGGAGTTTGGGCGACTAGTGTTGCCTTCTTGGCTTCTTTCCTCTGCAACCCTTTAGGCTTTAGATGAGGATTCTTAACCCAACAATTGTCAACAATATGACCTGTTTGCTTGCAATGGGTGCAAGACAAACCTTCCTTGTCACTAGACTTCCCTTCTTCTTTGCTCCTTTCACCTCCTTTCACAGTGGTACCTCCAGATTTCACCTTAGTATTTCCCTTAGAATCAGATTTCGTAAGCCTGCCCTCAATGGCATTAGCTTTTATACTTGATTCGGAGATAGTATCCACAGAAAACATCTTCAACTCCTTCCGTATATACTCATGGAACCCGGAAATATATTTCATGTAGATAACATAATCTCCCAAGTCTAAGTCCAAAATCATAGCTTGATTATGAAATTCCGAAGTATATTCTTGTACGGTTTGGTTGTAAGTCTGCTTCAAGTTGTACCACTTGAACCATCTCTCCTCAAGGTAGCCAACCAGATAAAATTGTTTCCTTACACTGCCTTGAATCTTTTCCACGACAATACTCCTTTACCTAGTTTTGTCTTTGATAAGCTTTCCACCAGGTTAGAGCATGCTTTTGTAGCTTCAATGCCGCGAAAGCAATCTTTTCCTTTGAACCATATTCAAAGAAAGAGAAATACGTCTCTATCGTTCAATCCAATCATCTAATTTTTCTACATCGACACTCCCATCGTAAAGTGAAATATCAACACGAAAATCAATTTTCAGATTCTTACCATGAGTTTTAGTTGATGTAGGATTTTTAAGAAATTCTTTCTTCTTCTTCTTCTTCTTCTTCTTCTTCTTCTGAATCGTCTTCTTCTGAATCATCTTTTTCCGAAGCTTTAGGTGAAGGTGTAACCTTTTTCTTCATCTTCGGTTTGAGTGTATGAGAACGAATACATTCACTTAATTCCTTAAGGGTAACTTGAATTGACTTCATGTATGTTTGCAACATAGACACCTTTTCTTCCATAGTTTGTGGTTCGCCTTCCTTAGGATCACCATCTGACTTTGTCATCCTTGATCCCCTTGTTTTCTTAACATCTTCCAACTTCTCGAGTACCTCACCAAGCTTTATGTAGAGATATCGAGTGAAAACCATAAACCATAGGGATTTACCCTAAAAACTAACCTTGCTCGTGATGCCAACTTGATACGTATTGATCTCTATACCTTGGTAACTATTACTATAAAGGCGGAATTCAGAATAATAATAGACGAGAAACTTAGAAAACGGAACACAAGTAGTAATTCGAAGAAAATATCTTCTCTTAGATTATGAACAAGAAAACGATTACAATTCTCTCTTTGTTACGCTCACAATCTTCTCTAAACAGTGGATTAACCTTAAACTGTTTACTAAGGTTGCACAAGTATTGTCGTAAGCTTTCTCTTGGTTTTCTGTGCCTAGTATCTGTTCTTAGCTATAAGCCAAAGCCCTCTATTTATAGCCTTCATCGTACTCAGCCGACCAAGGACTTATATTAGGAATATATTTCCTAAACTAAGAGTATTTCCTAAAACAAAACTCTTCCCTAACTAGGAATTCTGCCTAAACAAGGATTCATGCCTATAATAGGTTTCTTCCCTCAACTTAGCTTGAGGTTAACTAAGTTCCCTAAAGGAGTACGGATACACATGTATCAATTATAACACAAACTTAACCTTAAACTAAATCACTTCCTTTTTCATTTTTTTTTTCTTTTTCATTTTCTCCGTAGCTACGCCTCTTCTCCTCTTCCTTGCTTTCACCACTTACCACCACAACTCGCAATCATTATATCACTGCCATCATCTCCAACAAAACCACCACAATCATGACCTTTCTCCTCTTCCTCTTCTTTGGTTATTTGTTATTCTCCTTTTTCCTTTCAACCTACATCAATAACACCTGCAACCACTATCACCTGCTACACCATCATCACCAGCGCCACTATCTCCTTGTTCTTTTCTTTCTCATTTTCACTGTAAATTTTTATTTTTAATGAAAAAGACTTTTTATTTATGTAATGTAAGTAAAATCTAAAGAGGGTTTCTTATAATTTCGCTGAATTTCAATAAAAAATGGAAAATAATTTGAGATCTATTTTATTATTTTGAGGTAAAACCGATTCCAAACCGAGTCGGACCAGTCTAAAACTGAACCGAACCTTGATAGGCCCAGCAAAATGAGAACCGGCAGAGGTCTCACAGACTCATGGTTTTGACTAAAACCGAGCCGTACGGAACCGTGTGCACCCCTTCCTGGCTACCTCTACTAATCTTGGAGCAAAGAAAAATACGGAGTATATCATAAGATAAGAGTTTTCTTCTCGGTAATCTTTTTAATTTCAATTGGGGTTAAAACCTCCCCCTCTCTACAAAACCATCAAGAACAAACCTTCCCTGCTCAGATTTAGTCCGTTTTTGGACTAGATCTGAGCAGATTTCTTCATTATTCCTTGTTTTCTAGGTTAGCTAGTAGTTTTTATTATGTTTCCTACTTATCTACACCATTATGGTGGTTTTATCTACTCTTTTGAGGTTTATCTTTGCTTTAATGGCGATTATTGGTTATTGGGTTGGGTTTTAAGATCAATAGTGATGCTCTTCAACGACGAAATCTTCATCTTGGTTGTCTCCGGTGACAGAATCTTCATCATCAACTTATCCGGCGACGGAATCTCCATAGGTGGTCTTTTTGACGACAGAAGCTTCATCACTAGTTACAAGAGATTTGAGCAAATCACTCCTACTTTGGGAGCACATTTTTCTATAGAAGAAAAACAAACTAAATGGTTGGAAGTTAATTCCGAGAAAAACCATCCTTCTTCCGATTTAATCAGATCTTATTCATACTTGTATTTGTCTTACTCCGGTAATCCTTCTCTTTCTCTTGTCGGATTTCTCGGTATTGAACTTTTACGGTATGTTCTTGTTACTTTATATTCTCTTATTTTCGATCTTAAACTCATTGTAACCTTGAATTTTCATTAATGAAAAGGTTCCTTGTTTAAATAAAAAAAAAAAAAAAATCTTCTTTAGTTTGGGAAGTATTTTGCCCTTGTAGCAGCCATCGAACTTTCTCATACAAATTCGAGAAGGATTTTGGGCACCATCAGCAATTCAGCATGAAAACTTTAGCAGGAGTAGTAAGAGATCATCTAAAGCGAACCCATCTGGTTGTTGTATGAATCACTGTTCTCTCAGAGAAAAATTAGTCACTATGGAAATCATAGAATTCAAACTCGGTTGAGCTGAGTTAGTATTCGAGCAATAACCTAACTGTGAAGAGTAATTAATACTTCAAATCAATTCTCTGTCACTATATTTAGGCCAGTCACTGCAAGAAAATTCACCAAGCCGTTTAATGAATTTATGAAGGTTCCATATCCAAGCTAGTTTTATTTTCGCCCATTTACTCTTCTACTTCTCAACCCTTATTTTTTTTTCCAATGAATGAAGTTACACTGCCTACAAACACCAATGCATGGAAGCAAAATCCAGCCAACCCCATGGAAACAATCGTCCCCAAACATCCCACGCCTACTTCTCTTTCCCAAAATTCTAAGAAGCAGCTACGAAGAGAAACATGCAATGTTTTGCATGCTGCAAACACGCCTCTTAAAGCTGTTTTGAATGAGTTTTTTAATGCAAACTCAAATTTGATATCATCTAAAGCTTCATCTTCATACCTTTCTACTGCATTCAGTTTCCATAATAAAAAAGAAACAGAAAAAGATAAAGAAAAGATCACCCATCACCTTGTTGGATCAGAGAAGAAAGTTCCACTCATTCATAAAATTCAACACAAAAGTTACAACAACCTTTTCAGCAAAAAAACATTAACAAACTTTTCAAAAAAGAATCCTTCAATCAAGCTCCAGTAGAAAACTCACACGAACCACACATTTTTCAGTTAACTGAAAGAATGAAAACCTTAATGCATGCCCATCACAGCAGATGTTTATCACTATACGTTCTAGCAGTCAAACCCCCATATTCAACCCTAAAAGTTGTTATCAGGCAACATGTCACCCTCTATCTTATGAGCATATCCAAACTGAAACTCATACGTCAGAGTACAAAGTTATCATGTACCATGAGAGTGATAAGAAGATGATACTTGCTCATCAGCCGTGGATTATTGAGAATATGGTGATGATGTTTGAAGATTACGAGAAGTACCAACTAAACCCAGAGGCTTGCTTTAAGAAAGTGGTATTTTGGATCCAACTCTTGTTCTTGCCGGCATACCTGGAGAACGAAATTGCAATCAAAGAGTTCTTGGCGGCCACATGTAAAGTACTTGAAGTTGATCTTAGCGATAAACCTGCTAGGGCTAAAGTAGAAATGGATCTCACTAAACCCTTTATGCCTGGTATCATGTTAAATATTAGAGTCCCTTGTTGGATCCAATATGCATATGAGTATCTCCCTACCATCTGCTACAGATGTGGGTTTTTAGGACATGTAGCTAAGGATTGCCCTAACTTCTTGAGCTATGAACATGCTCTGCAAGACAGTAAGTTCCCTATGTTCCCATATCATAAGTTGAACGGAAAAATGAGAGCCTCAAACCCTAGGCCAAAACAACTAGTTTTTACACCAGCAACAATATAGTCAAACCCAAACTCTGGTGATACGTCGGCGGGATCTTCTCAGTTCTATCCACAACAAAACATCACCAATGATCAGAACCGACATAAATAACTACAAAGAAAAGGGAAGGAGAAAGTAGTAATCCAAGAACATGAACCATAATTTCAACCTGTTCCAAGTCAAACACCAACTCACTCGGTCCATAAACCGGTGCCAACTTTCTGGCAGAGATTATGACAAATATCGGTTTAATGTGGTCCCCGATACCACAAAATAGGTTGCAAAAGGAGGCTGCATCTGACAACACAACTTACAATACGACGACATCTTCAGTTCCTGCACCTGAGAACACCAGAGCGGCTATGGACAGAAACAATGATACTGACCAATTCCAAAGAATGCCACATCAGATAGAGACTCACAAATCAGCAGAAATTAAGGACTAAACAACAGGCTTCAAATCCGAACCAATTTTGGTGGGCCAGTACACTTTGGGGTGCCCATTACATCAGCAGTGATACCTGATGCAGGACGGTCGCGGCTATTTCCACCCAAACAAACATCTGCCAAGCCAACTGCACCACCTAAGCCAGCACCAGTGGCATCCACACATCCAGATGTGGCAACAAGCAGCATACCACCAACCCATTGCGACATATCTAATTTAGCCAAGTCCAATCCACTGACTCATTTCTTCAATGCAGGGTACATCAAGCTACTTGAATTTTTCCTGCAGGATAAGGACGCACAAGTGAATATAGTGGTAACAAGTAAAGATGGAGAGCCTCATGTTAAAGTTACCCATAACCACTTTCTTGCTCCCACACCTGCAACAACAACCCTTCTTCAAACCTACAAAAGAAAAGAAAAAATACCAAGAAAAAGCCTTCCACACCATCTCAACATACCACCAATACTTGACTTTGCGGATGCACCACCCCCACCAAAAATAAGGAAATATGTCTCGATGGCATCTCTACTCCCCCAACCTGCAAGACCATCTCCGCAAATTGAAGTACCAACACCTAGAACCCGTAAACCCAGATCTACTAAATACCTCCATCCTGATAACACATTTCGACCTTACAAACCATCCCCAATCATCCAAGAAAAACATCCCAACCAAACCAAACCAGCTTGGCACCTTTCTGTGGATAATGAGATTGATGCAGCTGAGGATATCAATGGAAAAGGCAAGCGAGTTTTTGGCTCTGACCAACACTCGCACTCATCATGAATACCTTAGCAAGGAACTGTCAAGGAACCAACAATACCTTGACAGTTCAAAAAGTACGTGAGTATTCACGTATTTTCCATCCTTCTTTGTTGTTTTTATCTGAAACCCTAGATTCTAGTTCTACTATGAAAAACTTGTGTGCTTCTTTTGGTTTTCAAGAATGCTCTGTTATCCCTTGTAATGGTCGACAAGGTGGCTTATGCTTGATGTGGAAAGCTCACCTTAAAGTCCAAGTATTAGTGGTTAATCAAAATATCATCCATGCTTATATTGTGTCTGATTATACTACTCAACCTTGGTTATTTTCTGGGATTTATGCACCACCACATTAACCAGCTCGAAAAGAGTTTTGGAGCAATTTTCAGACAATCATCCCAAACCATTAGTTGCCATGGATGCTGTTAGGCGACTTTAATGATTTACCTGTCAGGAAGAGAAAAAAGGCGGCAACCCAGTCACCTCATCTCAAACACATCACTTCATCAACATGATTAATTTGAATGGGCTTATTGATTTGGGTTACCAGGGCGACCCATTTACTTGGTCAAATAGAGAAGTAGGCGATGATTTTATAACTGAAAGACTCGACCGTGGGCTTTACAACCAACTATGGCTTCACGAACATCCAACTATGGTAGTACGACACTTAACTCGTATTGCCTCAGATCATGCACCCTTGATGCTGACAAAAGAAGCAGTGAAAGTAATCCGAAAACCCTCATTGAGGGTGGAACACCTTTGGTTCTTTCACCCACACTTCAGGGGTACCGTGGCTACAGCTTGGGGCCAAACTCAGCATCCAACACCTCCTATCAATCTGCTGAACAAACTTCAAACTACTGCTGACAACTTAAAGCAATGGGCTAAAATGACTTTTGGTCACCTACCTTCTCTCTTAAAATCCGTAAAGGCGGCAGTCCAACACGCTCAACACCAATGCGCAACTTTAACATGAATGCAATTAATTGAGTGGTTGCAGAAAGAGCAAGAACCTAGAAACACCCATCTTGTACTGGCACATTGTCAAGAAGTGTATTGGAAGCAAAGATCCAGAGTCCAATGGTCGCAACAAGGAGATCTCACCACTATGTACTTCCACGGTCAAGCTTTTATCCACAGACGGTTCAACCACATCTATCATCTCATGAAATCACAAGGTACATGGACCCAAAATGATCATGAATTGACAAATGTAATTGTGGTTTTTTTTTATAACCAATACAAGGCTCATAAAACTACCATAAACGAGACACTTTTTGAAGGGCTCCAATTAAGATTGACAGCTAATCAATGTGAAAGACTGTCTATTGAGGTCTCATATGAAGAGTTCGAAATAGGCCTACACTCTATTGGGTCAGAACAAGCACCATGCCCGGATGGTTTTACAGGCAAATTCTACAACTGGTTCAGCCTTTTAACACTTATCACAACCATCTTCAACACCCACTCAACCACACCCACTGAGCATTGGGAAATGGTAGCATACTTCTTCCATCACAACCATCTTCAACACCCACTCAACCACACCCACATAACCCTCATCCCAAAAATTCCAAATCCCTCAAACCCATCCCATTTCCGACCGATTGGGCTATGTAATGTGGCATATAAAGTGATTGCAAAAATACTGGTGAACCGAATCCGTACCATTCTACAATTCATCATCAACCCATATCAAAGCGCCTTCATACCCAACAGAGCAATCCATGATAACATCTCCATAGCAGCAGAACTCTTTCATCACATTAGAACATCTGCACCAACAAAACACCCAAAGATAGTTCTAAAGTTGGACATCAAAAAGGCTTATGATAGTTTGGATTGGAGTTTTATCGAAGTTGCACTATTGAAATTGGGCTTCCCGAAGAAGTTTGTTGAATACATAATGACATGTATAACCACAATCACTTATGGACTCAACATTAATGGCACAACGCAAGGCAACATCAAACCAACCCGAGGCTTGAGACAAGGTGACCCCTTATCTCCATATGTGTTTATAATCTGTGCAGAGATTCTTTCCACCAACCTTGGGAGACTAGAATTGCAAGGAAAATTGGAAGGACTGAGAATATCAAAAAAAGGCCCAGCAATCCTACACTTGATGTATGCAGATGACTTGTTGATTACATGCAGAGCCAAGCCAGATACGTGTGACACACTCCAACGAATTCTCGAAGCATACTCCACGTCAGCGGGTCAAGAAATCAACAGAACCAAGTCCACCATCATACACCATCCTAAACTCTGGAAAAACAAAGTCCTTGAACTTGAAAATACCTTTCAAATCACAACCAGAACAAAACCACCGAAATATTTGGGGGTAGCTTTCAAGCGAGGACGCAACTCAGCCCATATCCATGTGGAACTATTAAGTAGAATCCAGAGAAAAGCCCAAGGTTGGATTGCTAAATGTGTTAATCAAGCGGGACGAGTGATCATAATCAACACATCCCTCACACCAACAACAAACCATGTGATGCAAACACAAATGATGCCTGAGCACGTGCATAAAAAAATTGATCGCATTACGCAGAATTTTTTCTGGGGCCATGACCTCCAATCAAGGAAAATGCACCCAAACAGATGGGATAAGCTGACAAGAACACGTAAATATGGAGGACTGAGCATTCGGAAGAGCAAAGAACACAATCAGGCACTGCTACTGAAAAGAGTATGGCAGCTGCAGCATGATCAATTGTCCATCTGGAAGAAAATGTGTGATGACAAATACCTTCTAAATCAACCAATCCTGGAACATCAAAATGGCGCACCCGTCAAACCTACTGCAAGCCCATACTGGAAGAATTTAACTAACATAGTTGTTGTTTTGCAGGGAAATTGTTTCAAACAGATTGGTAATGGCCAAGCAACAAGTATATTTGCCAAATGGATTCCACAACAAACAACACCAATCATCACCAACCTTCACTAGCACACACAATTAGAATCCCTCATAAATGTTGATTCCAACACATGGAACCACCAGTTAATCTTTGACTCATTCGATCACACCACAGCTCATAACATTATCAACATACACCTACCCAGGCACCCAATTCCTGATAAGTTCATTTGGCCCTTTGACAAGAGAGGAAACTACACTGCAAAATCTGGATATGCAACCATTACACACCCAAACCCACAAACACACCACCATCCAAACCATCCAACCCACCAAAACCCACCAATCAACACTGTGGACTACAACCAGATCTGGAAACTCCAATGCCCACCGAAAGTCAGACTTTTCTTATGAAAAGTTGCTTTAAAAGGATTACCAACCTTCGTCAAACTCCACAACATCAACATCACACCTACAAACATCTGTCCAGTTTGCAATACCCAAAGAGAAACCGAGCAACATATTTTTTTCGACTGCCATCGAGCTACACAACTATGGACTCTCATCATCTCGCACCTACCAAGAAGTCAAAACCTAAGTTCCATTCCCCCTCAAAAACCAAATAATCTACACCAACTTCTCGACAAAAAGCTACCGGCAACAACACAAGGAGTCTACAGTTTCACACTTTGGCACCTATGGATGGCTAAAAATGCACAGCAGAAAATGCAAGCAATCTCACAACTCAAGGATATAGTTTTTACCATGTTTGCAGAATATGAGTGGGCTCAACAACATATAATACCACTAAGCCCAGAACAACAACCGCACTGCATACAAAGGATTTTTTTTCGAGACATCACACTTCTAGTAGGATGGCAAGCACCAGAAGAACATTGGACTAAGATAATTAAACTCAGACGGAGCAGCTAAAGGACAGCCACGACCCGCAGGAGAAGGATGCGTTTGTCGATCACACACATGAAAGGTCATAATGGCGTTGGCAACCCCATTAGGAATCACAATAACAATAATGGGGGAGACATGGGGGATACTACTAGCAGCAAGAATAGGACGACAACAATTGTGGCCTAGAGTTTGGTTCGAAGCAGACTCAAAAGCTCTCACACAAATGATTCTCAACAAGGCCGACGACAAACCGTGGTACTTACAAGGAATGATAGCAGAGATACAAACACTAATGGAGGAAATACCACAGGTCAAGTTAACTTATGACTATCGAGAAGCCAATCTGGTGGCGGACAAGCTAGCAAACAAGGCGATAGAACATCAACAACAAAACCCAACTACATCGGCAACAAGAATTTGGGACAAAACATGCCCATCTTTTATCTCCAATATTATACTCGATGATAGAAATGGGGTAAAATTCACCCGCACGGTAAGAACTAATGTAATGTAGTTTTATTAATTCAATAAGGTTCCCCCTACCAATTAGGGGGTTCCCCCTTCAAATGGTTTTACTACATCTTTGAGTCATTTTTAGGTTTTTTTTTTTTTTTTTTTTTTTTTAATAAGGCATTGCATTGAAAAAACTAGCACTCCAAAGGAGGCACTAGTACATACAAAGTAGAGCCATCTAATATACGGAGTTGTGTGGTTCTCCTTATATACAAGGCGGAGGGGTCGTACCCCAATCCGTAACAAAAGATAAAATTTTAGCATACTTAGCAAGAGAGTCTGCTACTTCATTTCCAAGTCTAGGCACAAAATGAAAACCCAAAAAATTACTCTCTCCGTCCCTAATTAGATGAGCTACTTGTAGTTTGCACAAATTTTAAGGCAAAGAGGAAAGTGGAGTATATTTAAGTATTTTTTACAATTATATCCTTATGGGCAATAATTAGTAAAATTTAGAAACGATTTATCTCTTAAACTATACCACGGTTTTTTATAAATTTTATACCGTTGAAAAATATTTTAAAACACTTACGCAACAAATATAAACATGACTATCAAATTATACATATTTCTTATAGAAAAAATAATCAATTAAAAGGGTAGTCTTAGAAATATCCCTTTGGTTAGTGAAATAGCTCATCTATTTGTGGACAAAACTAAAAACCAAGTACCTTAGATGGGACGGACGGAGCATGACTTTCTCTAATGATTTTAGAGGCTTCGTCTAGTAGAGTCTTGCTTCTCCATGAAACCTCAGAGATCTTTCCTTGTAAGTAGTTGAAACAGTTTTCGCAATCCCCTTCTATGCTAAATTTTTTGAAATTCTTTTCCTTTGCCCTTACTGCTGCCTGGCACACTCCTACAGCTTGCTTCTTGAGGATCTGTTGAGAGAGATGGTCCTGCTCTGCCTCCTTCTTAGGTATTAAGTTTTTTCCTCGGTTATTAGCTTACTTTCTTTTGCTGTTACCTATAACTCTACAATTCTGGGAACCCCAGTTATTAAATCTCAGAGTTACAATGGGCAGAAGTAGTAGTGTTTTAGAAAGTGAGATTAGAAGAGCAAAAGAGGAAGCTCAACATTGGAAGTTGAGTTGTTTGGTTCTAAAATACCAAAATGCGGAGCTTAAAAATCAGCTTGAAGTTGGTAAAGGTAAATATAATGAGTTATATTTGGAGTCTGAGAAGAAGAAATCGGAGTGTGGTGAAGTTAAGAAAAGGTTTGAAACCCTAATTGTGGATTATAATAGAATGTGTGATAATCTAAACGAACGAATTGAACCGAGTATGATAACCTATAGGAGGAAAAGAAATGTAGGTGATCAAAGGAATAAGTGTGTTAAACCCGACCGGGAAATTGAAACTTTTAAGTGTGGGAAGAAAAGAGCAACCTTGTCGCTAAATCATGAAATTGAATTTGAAGACTGTAAAATCAAGTGTCATGGTTTGGCAGCAGAACTCAAGGGGGAGGAAATGGAGTGTGTTGGGTTTGAGAGTACAGTGAAGAGCCTAATGTTGATCAAGGATGCTCTAGATGAGGAGATTAAGGAATACAGGGTCAGATGTATTGGAATGGAAGAGCAAATCACTGGTTTAGTTGAAGAACGGAAGGGTATGTTTCAAAGAGAGAAGATGGCATTGGAAAGAATTGGTTACTTGGAAGAGGTGGCGAAAAACATGAAGAGTGATAAAACAGAAAGAACAACTTTAAGAGACTTGCGAAATTAAGTTTCTCGTGGGTATATACTGAAGAAATGTGTGAGCAAAAAAACTTGCAGGACAATTGGTAGTAGTGTCACTCACTTAACTAAAGTTGAAATGATTTGTACTTCTGCTTTTCAACCTAGTATCTATCCTTCTCCAGTTCAAGGAAACATAGAAGATATACATGTCTCAGGTAATGATATTCTTCTTGTTAGATATGGTTTACCCAGTTTTTGTTAGTATTATATTACCCATCTTATTCGCTATTTCTCTATGTTCATTTCGACGTAGACTGTGTGCTGCATGGTCTTATCAGTTATTGCATTCATTTAAAGCCACCAGAGCATCTCTTTCTCGCTCTTTCTTTAACTGGTAGTCTGGTACATATGTAGGGGATAACAAGTTGGAGGTTGTAGTAACTAGTAACTTGAAGGTTAACTAGTATAGAAGAGGATGGGTTGGTAAGATAATTGGAGGGACTTCATATACTTGCTCATTTGTTATTTATAAAATCTGTCTGAATTGCGTCAATGAAAACTTGCTGATACAACCGTTGAAGACTTGCTTATATAGATGTATTCGAATTTCGTGTATCTATAATTTTCACGAACTGCACGAGGTTATTCAATTTGTTTGACAGCTAAGGTATTTGCTTCCCTATCTTCGTCATCCAAGATAAGCAGCAAACTCTTATTGCACAGTGTCCTTGTATTGGTACTTGGGTTCATCTATTAACATGGAGAACCTTACTTGTTGGGATTAAAACACCTTATGAGTGTCAGTGTCCACTTTGATTCGAGTGCAGTGTCCGCGACAGAGGCCTCAAAATGACACACCTAGGAATTAAAGGATGTTCGAGACATCTTGCGTGCATAACTGATGGACTTCGGAGCAGAGAAAAACAACCATGATTTAGGAAGAAGACATATCTCTGATTTAGACAGAACCAATGGAAGGGTGAATTTTAGGAAGTATAGTATAGTTCAGTTTACTCTAGGCTTTTATGAAACACTAGTTGCTAATACGGACTGCAGTTTCCATTAGTGTTAGGCATGAGTACCAGTGTTGATATGTGTCGATTCAGCAAATTTTAAGAAACTGCAGTACCCTTGTCACGCGGCAACGATATATCTGTTTATCCCCCCCTGGTGGTAACTTGGGCTTAGGGGTTTCATGTGTGATGTGTTACACTTTTTTGTCATTAATGTACTTGCTGAGCGACCAATCTTTGTTTGAGAAATGGTCTATGGGAATCTTATTTAGTTAATGAGAAATTTGTGAAAAGTTTCTCTTTTCAGGTAATGCTAATTTCATGTTTAAGTATCAGATCTATTTTGTTTTGTCTTCCATGATTAACCACATGTAGAACTCAGGTTCGAGGTTTAAATTTTGTTAGTCTTAGCGGTTCTTTGTATTTTTTCTTTATCTTATGGATAAGGCATGTTTGTGTGTATTCTGTAATCATGTCTTGTAACCATTGAGATTAATTTTTCTCTGGCACTATAATTTCTGGCGAAACCGAGTGACCTGAAACCTAGGGTACGTTCTTTCTGTATTTCTTGCCGGGTATCGATTTCGTAGCTTTACATTGAATTTGTTATCTTCTCAACGACTAGTCCATTTTTAAATCAGAAGCGCTTTTGTGGTTAAAAGATATCATAAGTTCCCTGTATAAGTTGTCCTTTTTTCTTGAATAACAGCAAGGCATGTATTTATCATTTGACGTACATTATTTAATTTATAATTAAACAGAACTTCTTTAGTTGATTCTAACTTCTTAAAGGAACATAATGTACAGGTACTATGGAGATCAGTGACAGTGAGGATACCAAAACATCCTTGTAACATTAAAGGTGCCGAAATAGATCATTTATCAACTGACTAAACCTCAAACTATCCTAGAAGTATTTAAAGAGGCAATTGATAATTCAGAGAGATGCAGTGCAGAATGTGAAAGGCTTTGACAAGGATATCAACTGCCGAAGCTTGAAGAAGCAATGCTCTTCTTCCAATATATCAACAGTTCTAATCCAAGGGTACTATGACATTTACTAGCCCTATAATCCTGACGATATCTGGGGCCCATTGGTTCCCTAGCCAACAGTCTGAAACAAGACGGGGCCATAGAACACGATGGCATTGATTCCTGTATATTGCTGGAATACTTGCATCATTATACCATAACTAGAGGACGTCTACTTGAAGGTTGTGTAAGTTTCTAGAGTCTCTGAGCTTGATGATATTCCTCGTCAACACTTTTTGTTCGTAGTATTTTCTCAAGGATTGATCTTCCTTTTGGTCATGATCATGCTCGATCAAACGTAGGTGTTTCAGCCTTTCAGGTATAATTAAAGAACCATGAGCATTTAAAAGCAGGATTGCCGGCTAAACCTAAAGCTAGTCTCCACCCTCCAGCCCTATAAATGATGCTGAAATGCAAAGTAGGTTATCAAATGTGTATGAAGTATGCCAATAGTCACGGACAGCTGAAAAAGAATATTCACAATTTTAGATAAGAAAAACGGAATAACCTCCAAGTCGTTTATATGCGCTTGGTCACTGAGAAAACAAGTGTATGTATGTATACATGTATAGGATCAAATTAGATAATAGAGATGATGTGATATAAATGTACCTCATTACCAAGTCCAGCACCAAAGCAACATCCTGCCAAAGATGAACAAGATAAAACCATTTGCTGCAGCATTGATGGCAACTCCTACCACACAGAAAATTGAAGCGATTAACATAATATCTTGCGACCATGTTCCATGTTTACTGCAAACTTAAAGAGGCAATGAAGCTCACAGAGAGTGCAGCGACGGACAATGAGGAAGCTAACGTCTGAAAGTACTAATCATCAAATTTGCATTAGTTGTTTCTCATAGTTTCCTTGCGTGTACACGAGGTAAGGATTTCCACTAGAAGTCATCCATCGAAGTCAATCCACCTGCAATATTCTTCACAAAATTGCATCCATTGTATTTTTTTTTTTTTTAGAATAAATCAATTTATATTAATAAATCATCGGCTAAGTGATTAGAACTTGATCATTAAAGGTTGCCCTAGGTAGGGATATGCCTTGAATGTTAGCCAAATCACCAGCACAATAAGAAACACATAGGAAATAAAATTGAAAATTTGGAAAGAAGGACTGGCTTTTGTTGCCTCATTAAAAACCTTGTCAAGGAAAACCCATTGTGGTAAACCCTTGCCTAAGGAAAAGAGTGCAACGCCGAAAGTCCGTAAAACTATAGAAAAAATACCTAGAAAGAAAAAATTACATTTATAATTCCTCAAGTTCATTGAAAATCTTCGTTCTCCATCGGTCCCCAATGAGCTATCTTCTAATGTTGGTCGTATGTATGTCGCTACAAGCAAATTGTGGAAGATGAGTGTCTTCACTCGCGATAAAAACTATCAATGTATGGTCCTGAGCCCTTCTACCAATAACAAGATTAACAGAAGTGTCACGATGGCTTGTGCAGGATAAATAATTCGTCCTCTTGGAGATTGTAGATGCCGTTTTAGGCTTGTAGATGGTGGATTTTCGATAAAGGGTAAAATTGTAAAACTATACTCCGGATCCGGCAATCGGATGAGTATTGAGGCCCATGTCTCTCATTAAAGAATGAAAGCTCATGCCATAAATCTCGATCGAGAATATTTGTCTCTCAGAGTATATGTAGATGTGTAGTCTCCCAGCTGAGGCCACGGCACATCTCATGAATACTGAGCAATTTCAGTAATTACTCCGGATCCGGCAATCGAATGAGTATTGAGACTCATGTCTCTAAGCGTGAAAGCTCATGCCATAAAACCTCTGATCGAGAAAGTCTCTCAGAGAAGATGTAGATGTGTAGTCTCCCAGCTGAGACCATGTCACATCTCATACTATATAGAATCGCAAGATTGGACGACTCCTAGATAGCATGTCTGCTAGTATAGAGCAATAACGTCTTCAGGATGCAACCAGGTTTTCCCTGACTGTACAAGAGGAATATGACACTCCAGCAAGTTCATATTGCTCAACCCTCAGATAATTAATGCTCCTAGATAGGAAGCCCTGCTAGTATAGAGCCATCAGTTAATTATCTCTAATCGCCTGAATATCCAGCAATATTCTACGATTCTTCGTTATATTTCGTCACTTCAATTTGTGGTTCTTCCCAGCAGAATTCCACGAGTTAGTGATAAATATTCAACGAGACAGGCATCTGAGCATCGAATAAGCCCTGACTAAAATGGTGCAAGTGTACTTAGCAATAATGCACAGACCAGCATTTGAATGCGCAACGAGCATTTCAAAAATATGAATGAACGATGAACCTATGCAAAATAGGAAGGAAAAATAATAATAATAAAATATTAGCAAAGGCGTCAGGGGACTGGGCTCATCAGCTGGCTGGTCATGCCGTGAACAGTTCCGCGCCCAATTTTATATTTTGTCATATTTTGATTATTTTTCCCTGATCTCGTGAAAATTCTCTCGTTGGAGCAAATCTCCTTCATTTCAAGGAAATTCTCTAATCTCATGATTTTATCAAAGAAATAATAAAATTAGGGAAAGGTGTCGCGGGACAAAGCACCAGCCGGACGACCATGCCCTAGCCGTGGCCGGTCCCACACCTCACGTCCCATTGTTTTATTATTTCTCTCAAATTATGAAAATTCCCTGATTTCATGAATTTTCCCTAAAACCATGAAAATTCCCTAATTTTATGAATTTTCTCTAAAATCATGAAAAATATTATAAAATTAGGAAAACTCGTGGGACCGGGCCCTAGCCGGCCGGCCATGCCCTAGCCGGTCTCACACACCTATTATTTTATTATTGTTTGTTGTTTTAGTTTCCTGATTCCATGAAAACTCCCTGATTTCAACAACATACCTTGGTTTTAACAAATCTCTCTGATTTTATGAAAATTTCCTTAAATCATGAAAATTACATAAAATTGGGAAGAGTGCTCTGGGACCATGCCCGTTGGCCGGCCGGCCATGCCTTGGCCATTGCCGGTCCCACACTCCACCATTCCCTATATTATTATTATTTTATCTCTCTCATCTCATGGAAATTCCCTAATTTCAGCAAACTCTCCAGTTTCATGGAATTTCCCTCAAATCAGAGAAAATACATAAAATCACATAAAACTGGAAAAGTGTGGGACCGTGCTTGTTAGCCGGCCGGCCGACCATGCCCTAGTCGTGGCCGGTCCCACACCTTGCAATTCCCTGTTTCATTTATTATGTTTCATCATCTCATGTATTTTTCCTAGTTTTAGCAAAAACCCTGGATTCTGCATATTTTCTCAGGATGTTGCTCAAATGCGCATCGGAAAATACTGAAACTCTCATGACTGAGACACGGACACTATGGTGACACGAGCACATCCCCTTGACCGACCAAGGGTGGCTCTAAGGCCTGCAAACAGCCGGCCCCGCATGTTTTAATGATTTTAACCTAATTTGATCAATTGCTCATATTAGGTTCAAACTTCTTCCAAACAATTAAGAGTTTGCTTGAACGACCATCTATTGGTCCCACAACTACCAAGAGCCGGCCCCATGACCTCTTGGTCAGTCCCTCAGTTTATGACCAGGTTTTTATTATTTGTCGCTCACAAGAGCATTATTTCAATAAATGATTAAACCATCATTTAATCATTCTTTCACCAACTGGTCCTCTAAGAGACTTTGGTATTTTGCTCATTCGAGCATCTGGGCGTACATGGTGGACTCGTCATCCCATGTAGCCTAGGTCCTCGCTTCACTTTGTGCATATTGATTTGCAATAAATCATCATTTCGATAAAATTAGGGTTTTGAATCCGAGCTCTCAGTAAACATGATTCTCGAGCAGATTCAAATACTCGATAATTTTATGTTGATTCCATGATCAACGTTTTTATTTATTTTACTCGACCCAAAAATAGTCAATTATCTTAAATTAATATTTATTTTGGTCATGCTACCAACAATTCATCAAACGAGCAATATTTGCTCAAACCGCAATATTTGCTCAAACTAGCAATATTCGCTCAAACTAGCAATATTCGCTCGAACCAGTAATATTTGCTCGGATTCAATAATATTGGTTCAACTATCAATATTATTCGATAATTCAGCAACACAGTTTTGCTCGTCTTAGGTAATCAACATAATAATACCTCGTCTCAGCATACATATTTGATTCATGAGTTTCAGAACATTTGCAAAACATGTTCAACTCAACAATACATGAATTCATCGTCCCACAAAGTCAGCAACTGACTCCACAATCACGAGATATCAATCGTGTCACATGGGGGCATATTAACTAGGGTTTTCGTATGGCGGTCTACGGCACGTGTGTTCACCCACGATGAGAATGTGTGCAAGTCATGCAATCAGTTGGAAGAGTCAGCAAAGTTGTGGGTGGAAAATTAACCAAGTCTCCGCACGATGAGCAACTGGTTTTAACACGATTTCCCACTTCCCCACTCTCCGATTCCAAAGAATTGTCACAATTCATGGGATCATGGTGTTTTCAACTCCGGCATTATAAATGTCTCGAATCGATTGAAAGAACAAGATTCGAACACTCGAACACAAAAACGAGCAATTTCTCATCAAAGTTCATACAGACAATCTTTCGTCTACACGAACTCAGAGAAATCACTCTCAATTGAGCAAAATTCAATTATTCAGAGCGTTTTTACGCTGAATTCACAACAAACCTACAATCTCAGATCGCCATTGATCTCACGCATTTTCTCAGCTTCCCTCCTACAGCTCAACCCATCCTCTCTTGTGATCGAATCGACTGAACGGCCATTGTTCTTGGTTTAGGTCGAGTCTTCAGATTGATCTCTCGAACTTAAAGCACTCCCTTCTTGCGGTGCATTCGTGTGAGGTTCAACATTTCGCTCGGTTCAAGGAGTCTCCGCATTGGCCGACTCTTCAATTCCGTAAAAACCAGCAAATCGTTTTTCCCAATCTACAGATTGGCGACCACAGTGGGAGATTAATCTCTCGGTTGCAATCTCACGATTTCACAAGATGGCTGGTCTTAGTTCCGGGTTAGTTACAGGTTCCAATGCAACCGACGCTAGCACTAGCAACAACAACAACAACAATGAGGATATTCCGGAAACAATTCCAGCCTCTAACACTGGCGGTGGTGATATTACTCCTCCTCACACTAACACGGAAGGTCATCCTCTATCCGATACCCTGAAGAAGTCAGAGGAAACCCACCACCTACCATTGCTGATCTCATCAAAGTGCAAGAGACTCTTGCCAAGAATCAGACTGACATGGCTGCTACACAGAAGGAGCTGTGTAATTATCTCAAAAATCTTACCGACAAGATGTCAGAGAAGACTCAAGGAAAGGGAAAAGAAAAAGAGACATCTCCAGATGCTGATCCTAAAGTAGTTTCAATTCATACAGTGGATGGCAACAAAGTCCGCAAAGCTGCAGACGATCCATCAACAAAGGAATCATCAAATTTCATTACTCGAGTCTTGGAGAACCGTGGAAAAGACAAGACATCACATGTCCATCATCACCAGCCTCCTACCCGCCGCTACGCAAAGCGATTCCTCTTCCAAAGGGCATACCGGGTACAAAAACATCGCACTGTGAACTATCAACAATTGGGGAGAAATGATTAACGCCTTCTACGTAAAGTACTTCTTTGTGTCGAGAAAATTACTCTATCGATCTTGGAAGAATGTTTCGTGAGGAACAATGAACATCCCAATGACTACGTGAAAAGATTCGAGTCCGTGCCCGGACTGTCATGATCCAAACGTCACGAGCAAAAAGAATCGGGTAGACTTGTGTATCAACGGAATGATCCCGGTCTCGAGCTTTATTGGAAAATCTTCGTTTGCACCTTCTCGCGAGCTTCATGAAGAGGCGAAGAGATCGCAACTACATCGCGCCCATTTCATCGGAAAGAACAAAAGCAATGAAGAACCGCGAGACACTCAAGTAGCGAGACGCCCGATCAGAAGAAGTAAAACCTACAACCTTCCACAAACACCGCAGAAGGGAGCAAACGGAAAGCCAAACTGTGCAAGCATACCTCAGCTCCTTCAAAAGCACAAAGCAAGGATAAGCAAGATGAACAAGCCCTCCACCAACGCACAAGAGTTCTTGATCAAGAAGCACACGACTTTCCTTTTTCCATTGAAGAGGTGATCGAACTCCTGGATGTCGGGTCCAATATGGTGCAATCAAGTTGCCATATGTCAAGAAAGAACCAAATGAAGAAGACATGGATAGTCCTCGCACGCGCTTCCACAAAGTTCGTCAATCATCCCACAAGCAATCTGCGCAGTTTTGAAGCACATTTTCAAAGATAAGGTTGATCCACAATAGCTTCAACCGAGGAGGTGAAGGAGTACACAAGAATCCTCTTCCGCCAGAACCTTTACACTCTCTGAACAACCTATCAAAAAGGCGGTTCAATCCTTGGTCGAACGTGAATTGATCTATCTGTCGAAGGCATAAAGGAGAGACATGTTCACAACACTGAACCACATTATGTCAAGAAGTCCATTCCGGAAATAATTCTTGAGCCTCCAGCCACAGACCGAGAGATGTACGACTGGGAACTGCTTACCACAGTCAGAAGAAATGAATTTGGAAGAACGTTGATTGATGCTGGCACCGCCATCAACAACATTCCACTGAAAACCATCGGATCCACATGCATCACTAGACAAGAAGCTACTCATGCTCCCATCTCAATTAGAGACCTTGAAGGAGCGCTCGGAAATACTTATGGCTACATCACTCTCAAAGTGAACATAAGTTCAACCTGGACAAAAACCAAGTTTCACATAATCAAGAAGATCCAGGATATGAAATGTCCTTCAGACGAGCATGGATCCACGCTGAAAAGATGGGTACTTACAAAGCGCCTTTTGTCACACATATTTCCAACGAAGAAAGTTCTGATCCAGAAGATTTGACGGACATTCCATCATCAGAGTACTTTGAGGAATTTCAAACTTTAACGAGGTTGAAGCAAGAACCTGCAAAAGATGCATAGACATTCATCAAGAGGTTCCGCACTCAGGCAAGTCTCATTCCATGTCTATGTCACTTATTTCTCCACATGATATCCTAGCATGGGGACTTAATTATGCTAGCAACTCTACAAGACGTTATGAATGGTAGCTTCACCGTATTAGTATTTTACCAAGTGGTTGAATGGGACGTTTCTCGAATCAAGCAATGAAACATTCATTATCGATGTCCAAACATGGCAAAGAACACTTTGGGCGTTTCTCCTGCAAGTCCATGTGTTCCACAAAATCGAAAGCCTCGATGTCTCGCACAAGTGTCGAATCCCACTACCGCAACGAAGGGATCTTTGAATCAACAAGATACTCGAGTAGAGATAATCAAACCCCTAAGACATTCGATGCTTAAGGAATATACTCTTCAACACTCAAGCATCTAAGAAGCCATCAAATTGTACTCCCAATAAAAGAGTACAACACAAATATCTCGACGATGACACATTGATTCAACACCAAAGCCACGATCAAATTGTAACTAAACTATGATCGATAAGTCTTCATTATCCCATGATAAGACTTAAAGCATATGCAACATTATTCATACATGGATGGCACTAACTCCTTCAACATACACTGGGCAACCTGAGGTGATTCCATGAAACTTCATCAACGGTGTTTCTCTACATCACAAGCCCGTGCATGATTGAGGAACTTTCTCTCTTCACCAATCACATCCAGTATGAAAACTGCTGATGTTATCTACCGCAACAACATCGACTCACTGACAAAGCCAATTCCTGGTAAAGTTATGCTTTCAGGAGCATTCAGGTTGAACTCTCAGTACACCTTCATCTTAGCGACGCTCAACTCATCAACTAGTTCGTGAATGTAAAAGGCTCATTGGATGAAAGAGCAAAGATTATATCTATAATCATGGTTCTAGCCTTTTCGGTCTTTGGAGCAACTTCAACCATGGTATCAACATCAAAAATAATCTCTTGAGGAACACCATCCATGATTTTAGCTAAGTCCTTCATCAAGTCCAACACTCGTGGTTCCGGGATCTCCAGTGCTAGTCAATCATCACAAAAGGAATGCTACCACCGGGACATGCCACCATGGTCATTACATCATCCTCTTGAGAGCAACCTCAGTTATGGTCCCGTGACCAGGGTTTCAGAAGTGATGTTTCTACGACTGACAGAAACAAGATGGCACTGCAAGCACCATGCTCATGTATCAATCAAAAGGTCCTGATATCGAATGAATCAATGAAATTAAATCCTTCAACAACCGTTCAAGACACAAGCGAATGGTCTAAAAGCACAACATGAGTGTTTTACAGCAAGCTCGTCTGAGATGATTTTACACTGTCCTGTACAAACCGACGAGCTGGGAGCAATTGGTGAAGAATCTAGGGATGAGTCATATACCATTCTCTTCGTATGATTGTCCTCTACAACATATCCGAAATTCAAAGCAATTGAAGAAATGAGCAAGGACATGTGGCCGAAACATTGGACAACATACAATCTAAAAAAGTTCTGAAAGTCTCCTGGAAGTTTACTGTTTCGCCTTTTTCAGCAATTTCATACTTCTATGAAGAGATTACAGGAGATATACGTACTGGGGGAGTCTCTAAATCCTTTGAAGGCTCGGCAATGCTGAAATCTCCATTGGCAACGCCGCTATCTCCATTCGGTTCGGGATTTCGGGAATTCTCCATATTCCCATATCCCAAAGAAGAGCACGCTTCATCAACATGATGCTTATCTACAATGATTTATTCCTGGATTCATCAACAACAATTATTATTATTTCATTCAAGGAGATGCCACGATCACCTCGCCACGAAAAAGGATACATACATCGACTTCTTCATCGATTGCTTGATTCATGAGTTGTTTGCCCGGGAACAAGTTGAAGACCGTCAATCGATGGAGCAAAAGTCTGAAAAGAAATAACAAACCTTGGTCTCATGATCCTAATTGCACGGGCAAAGTCATGACACAAGGAGCGCTAACAACCCACCAAAGAAACGGATGGGGACTACACGTCATTTGCTAACATCATGTAGTCCTTACTTCTGGGTTCTCCGCTCCCGTAGACTTTCTACATTTCCGTGGAGTTTACATTGATCCAGGATCTCACTACACGATCATCCTATGGTAAAGCTAATGAAATAACCAGAGTACAACTCAAGATGAAGGATCTCTCACCATCACCCGCAGGTTCCGTAGTACCATTTCTTAAAGTTTCGTCCGTAGAGATGTTATCTCTCGAAACACCATCTTTGGAAGTATCATCATGGGAGTCGGTCATTCTCGCAAAGCGGCTACTTGACACATCGTTCATACAAAGCGCAGCTTCGCCGAGTAACAATGAATCATGGAATAAATGTGCTCACAACAGAGTCTACAAAAATGGTAACCATCCAACTCTTACCTATTTACAATTTCACTAGATGTAGTGATTACAATCTCGAGAATTCTTTCACCATGTATGATTGTCTACTTTCAACAGTTGTTCAAAATCAAAACATTGATTTTACTAAATATATATATATTTAACGTGAAACTCACGTAAATTTGAAAAATGTATCTATTTTTTTTTTGCTCCCTCGCACGAGCATCTGTCTTTGAAGCGAGAGTATATTTTCAAAGATTTCCGAAAGCTCGAAGATAAAAATTTTCATGAAAGCTCATAAACAAAATTTTATTACTAACAGACGCACGTCTGTTCAAAAAAAATTTCTCTCGTATGAGCATCCACCTTTGAAACGAGAGTTTATTCCACTTTGTGAAATCTCTCGTATTTAAAAAATAAAATTTTGTTTTCGTGAAAGCTCATAGACAATTTTTTTATCATTAGACTCAGGTCTATTTTGTTTGTTCCTTAAACTAACGAAAGAACGAGCGTCTATTCCTAAAACAAGGATTTCTTTTCGGTCCCGGCCCTTGAATCCTAAACCGACCAAGGTTCCAACATCGAATCACCGGTTCTACACCAATTTATGCTCATTGGATGATGCTCTATTATGCCACTGGGATTTCCGCTCAAACCATGGTTTGCTCATTCAGTCGAAATCCGGTAATGTCTTATCTTATGACTAAGTTCAATTACTTATTTATGTTTGTACCTGGAAAATCACCATTCAATGCTGACTGAGGAACATGACTGTTCCTCACTAAGCAGGGGACTTAATGTAGATGGTGGATTTTCGACAAAGGGTAAAATTGTAAAACTATACTCCGGATCCGGCAATCGGATGAGTATTGAGGCCCATGTCTGTCATTAAAGAATGAAAGCTCATGCCTTAAATCTCTGACTGAGAAGGCTGTCTCTCAGAGTATATGTAGATGTGTAGTCTCCCAGCTAAGGCCACGGCACATCTCATGAATACTGAGCAATTTTAGTAATTACTCCGGATCCGACAATCAGATGAATATTGAGACTCATGTCTCTAAGCGTGAAAGCTCATGCTATAAAACCTCTGATCGGGAAAGTATCTCAGAGAAGATGAAGATGTGTAGTCTCCTAGCCGAGACCACGGCACATCTCATACTGTATAGAATCGCAAGATTGGACGGCTCCTAGACAGCATGTCTGCTAGTATAGAGCAATAACGTCTTCAGGATGCAACCAGGTTTTCCCTGACTATACAAGAGGAATATGACACTCCAGCAAGTTCATATTAATCAACCCTCAGATAATTAATGCTCATAGATAGGAAGCCCTGCTAGTATAGAGCCATCAGTTAATTATCTCTAACCGCCTGAATATCCAGCAATATTCTACGATTCTTCGTTATATTTCGTCACTTCAATTCGTGGTTCTTCCCAGCAGAATTCCACGGGTTAGTGATAAATATTCAACGAGACAGGCATCTGAGCATCGAATAAGCCCTGACTAAAATGGTGCAAGTGTACTTAGCAATAATGCACAGACCAGCATTTGAATGCGCAAACGAGCATTTCAAAAATATGAATGAACGATGAACCTATGCAAAATAGGAAGGAAAAATAATAATAATAAAATATTAGCAAAGGCGCCAGGGGAATGGCCTCATCAGCTGGCCGGTCATGCCATGACCAGTCCCGCGCCCAATTTTTAAATTTTGTCATATTTTATTATTTTTTCCTGATCTCGTGAAAATTCTCTCGTTCGAGCAAATCTCCTTCATTTCAAGGAAATTCTCTAATCTCATGATTTTATCAAAGAAATAATAAAATTAGGGAAAGGTGTTGCGGGACCGAGCACCAGCCGGACAGCCATGCCCTAGCAGTGGCCGGTCCCACACCTCACGTCCCATTGTTTTATTATTTCTCTCAAATTATGAAAATTCCCTGATTTCATGAATTTTCCCTATAACCATGAAAATTCCCTAATTTTATGAATTTTCTCTAAAATCATGAAAAATATTATAAAATTAGGAAAACTCGTGGGACCGGGCTCTAGCCGGCCGGCCATGCCCTAGCCGGTCCCACACGCCTATTATTTTATTATTGTTTGTTGTTTTAGTTTCTTGATTCCATGAAAACTCCCTGATTTCAACAAAATACCTTGGTTTTAACAAATCTCTCGATTTTATGAAAATTTCCTAAAATCATGAAAATTACATAAAATAGGGAAGAGTGCTCTGGGACCGTGCCCGTTGGCCGTCCGGCCATGCCTTGGCCATTGCCGGTCCCACACTCCACTATTCCCTATTTTATTATTATTTTATCTCTCTCATCTCATGGAAATTCCCTAATTTCAGCAAACTCTCCAGTTTCATGGAATTTCCCTCAAATCAGAGAAAATACATAAAATCACATAAAACTGGGAAAGTGTGGGACCGTGCTTGTTAGCCGTCCGGCCGGCCATGCCCTAGTCGTGGCTGGTCCCACACCTTGCAATTCCCTGTTTCATTTATTATTTTTCATCATCTCATGTATTTTTCCTAGTTTCAGCAAAAACCCGGGATTCTGCATATTTTCTCAGGATGTTGCTCAAATGCGCATCGGAAAATACTGAAACTCTCATGACTGAGACAAGGACACTATGGTGACACGAGCACATCCCCTTGACCTACCAAGGGTGGCTTTTAGGCCTGCAAACAGCCGGTCCCGCATGTTTTAATGATTTTAACCTAATTTGCTCAATTGCTCATATTAGGTTCAAACTTCTTCCAAACAATTAAGAGTTTGCTTGAACGACCATCTATTGGTCCCACGGCTACCAAGAGCCGGCCCCATGACCTCTTGGTCGGTCCCTCAGTTCATGACCAGGTTTTTATTATTTGTCGCTCACACGAGCATTATTTCAATAAATGATTAAACCAGCATTTAATCATTCTTTCACCAACTGGTCCTCTAAGAGACTTTGGTATTTTGCTCATTCGAGCATCTGGGCGTACATGGTGGACTGGTCATCCCATGTAGCCGGTCCCTGCTTCACTCTGCATATTGATTTGCAATAAATCATCATTTCGATAAAATTAGGGTTTTGAATCCGAGCTCGCAGAAACATGATTCTCGAGAAATGATTCAAATACTACGATAATTTTATGTTGATTCCATGATCAACGTTTTTATTTATTTTACTCGACCCAAAGATCAAGTATCTTAAATTAATATTTATTTTGGTCCTGCTACCAATAATTCATCAAACGAGCAATATTTGCTCAAACCGGCAATATTTGCTCAAACTAGCAATATTCGCTCAAACTAGCAATATTCGCTCGAACCAGTAATATTTGCTCGGATTCAATAATATTGGTTCAACTATAAGTATTATTCGACAATTCAGCAACACAGTTTTGCTCGTCTTAGGTAATCAACATAATAATACCTCGTCTCAGCAGACATATTTGATTTATGAGTTTCAGAACAGTTGCAAAACATGTTCAACTCAACAATACATGGACTCATCGTCCCACAAATTCAGCAACTGACTCCACAATCACGAGATATCAATCGTGTCACATGTGGGCATATTAACTAGGGTTTTTGTATAACGGTCTACGGCACGTGTGTTCACCCACGATGAGAATGTGTGCAAGTCGTGCAATCAGTTGGAAGAGTAAGCAAAGTGGTGGGTGGAAAATTAACCAAGTCTCCGCACGATGAGCAACTGGTTTTAACACGATTTCCCACTTCCCCACTCTCTGATTCCAGCAAACTGTCACAATTCATGGGATCATGGTGTTTTCAACTCCGGCATTATAAAATATCTCTGAATCCTGATTGAAAGAACAAGATTCGAACACTCGAACATTCGCAAAAATGAGCAATTTCTCATCAAAGTTCATACAGACAATCTTTCGTCTACACGAACTCAGAGAAATCACTCTCAATTGAGCAAAATTTAATCATTCAGAGCGTTCTTACGCTGAATTCACAACACACCTACAATCTCAGATCGTCATTGATCTCACGCATTTTCTCAGCTTCCCTCCTACAGATCAACCTATCCTCTCTTGTGACCGAATTGACTCTGGAACGACCACTGTTCTTGGTTTTGGCCGGAGTCTTACAGATTGATCTCTCGAACTTAAAGCACTCCCTTTTTGCAGTGCATCTGTGTGAGGTTCAACATTTCGCTCGGTTCAAGGAGTCTCCGCACGGGCGACTCTTCAATTCTGTAAAAACCAGCAAATCGTTTTCCCCATCTATAGATTGGCGACAATAGTGGGAGATTAATCTCTCGGTTGCAATCTCACGGTTTTACAAGATGGCTGGTCTTAGGTCCGGGTTAGTTACAGGTTCCAATGCAAACGACGCTAGCACTAGCAACAACAATAACAACAACAAAGAGGATATTCCGGAAACAATTCCAGCCTCTAACACTGGCGGTGGTGATATTACTCCTCCTCACACCAACACGGAAGGTCATCCTCTATCCGTCTGACACCCTGAAGAAGTCATAGGAAACCACCACCTACCATTGCTGATCTCATCAAAGTGCAAAAGACTCTTGCCAAGAATCGGCCGACATTGCTACGAAGGATCTCGTGTAATTATCTCAAATATCTTCTCGACAAGATGTCAGAGAAGACTCAAGGAAAGGGAAAAGAAAAAGAGACATCTCCAGATGCTTATCCTGAAGTAGTTTCAATTCATACAGTGGATGGAAACAAAGTCCGCAAAGCTGCAGACGATCTATCAACAAAGGAATCATCAAATTTCATTACTCGGGAAGATTTGGAACGAATCTTGGAGAACCGTGTAAAAGACAAGACATCACATGTCCATCGTCACCAGTCTCCGTACCTGTCTGCTACGCAAAGGATTCCTCTTCCAAAAGGGCATACACACAGGTACAATAACATCACACCAGAACTATCAACAATTGGGGAGAAATGATTAACGCCTTCTACAGAAAGTACTTCTTTGTGTTAGAGAAAATTACTCTCTCTGTTCTTGGAAGAATGTTTCAGAGGAACAATGAACATCCCAATGACTACGTGAAAAGATTCAGAGTCCGTGGCCCGGTGTCATGATCCAAACGTCACGGAGCAAAGAACTTGGTAGACTTGTGTATCAACGGCATGATCCCGGTCTACAGAGCTTTATTGGAAAATCTTCGTTTCCAGACCTTCTTAGAGCTTCATGAAGAGGCGAAGAGATCGGCAACTACTGCGCCCGCTTTACTGGAAAGACCAAAAGCTATGAAGAACCGCGAGACACTCGAAGTAGCAGACGTCTGATCAAGAAGCAGTAAAACCTCCAGCCTTCCACAAACACTGTTGCAGAAGGGAGCAAACGGAAATCCAAACATTGCAAGCATACCTCAGCTCTCCTTCAAAAGCACAAAGCAAGGATAAGCAAGATGCACAAGCCTCGACCAACGCACAAGAGTTCTTGATCAAGAAGCACCGACTTTCCTTTTTCCATTGAAGAGGTGATCGAACTCCCGGATGTCTGGGTCCAAGATGGTGCAATCAAGTTGCCATATGTCAAGAAAGAACCAATTGAAGAAGACATGGAAAATCCTCATTCGCCGCTTCTACGGGTTTGTCAATCATCCCACAAGCTAAATCGCGCAGTTTTGAAGCACATTTTCAAAGATAAGGTTGATCCACAATAGCTTCAATTTGGGGTGAAGGAGTACACAAGAATCCTCTCCCAGTTAGAACCTTTACACTCTCTCGAACAACCTATCAAAAGGCGGTTCAATCCTTGGTCGAACGTGAATTGATCTATCTGTCAAAGGCATAAAGGAGATACATGTTCACAACACTCGAACCACATTGTGTCAAGAAGTCCATTAGGAAATAATTCTTGAGCCTCCAGCCTGAGCACCAGAGATGTATTTGTTCGGGGACTGCTTACCACAGTCAGAAGAAATGAATTTGGAAGAACGTTGATTGATGATGGCACCGCCATCAACAACATTCCACTGAAAACCATCGGATCCACATGCATCACCAGACAAGAAGCTACTCATGCTCCCATCTCAATCAGAGACCTTGAAGGAGCGCTCGGAAATACTTATGGCTACATCACTCTCAAAGTGAACATAAGTTCAACCTGGACAAAAACCAAGTTTCACATAATCAGGAAGATCCCGGATATGAAATTTCCTTCAGACGAGCGTGGATCCACGCTGAAAATATGGGTACTTACAAAGCGCCTTTTTTTACACATCTCTCCAACGAAGAAAGTTTTGATCCAAAAGATTTGACGGACATTCCATCATCAGAGTACTTTGAGGAATTTCAAACTTTAACGAGGTTGAAGCAAGAACCTGCAAAAGATGCATAGACATTCATCAAGAGGTTCCGCACTCAGGCAAGTCTCATTAAATGTCTATGTCATTTATTTCCACACATGCTATCCTAGCATGGGGACTTAATTATGCTAGCAACTCTACAAGACGTTATGAATGGTAGCTTCACCGCATTAGTATTTTACCAAGTGGTTGAATCTGACGTTTTGATAGGTGTCTAAAACACCTAATTTACTATTTAGTAGTTACGCTTTCTTTGCTACTTTTCTTGTAAATTATGTATCTTATGAGTGTTTTTGAGTTTATTAGGTGCAATGGAGTCATTTGGAGCAAAAAGACCAATTGGAACTCGTTCAAATACAAGATTTCTACTTTTCATTGTGTAGAGGACGAGAAGATGAAGACAATGGCGAAAGAACGGAGTCATTCTGAGTTCGTATGAAGAAGTTATGAGCAAAACAAGAACTCATAAGCAAAGGGCAAAATGGTCATTTTATCGGAAAGTACTATTGGTAACCCCACCGTACGTTAAGGGGCAGTTATTCTGTTAAGGGGTGGACTGTTTCTAGGGAACTGCTAAAGGCAGTAAGGTCTTTTACTTAGGGGGAAGCCGAAATTCAAATGTTGTTAAAGGCATCCGCCTATTATACTATGGGCACCTTCATCTTCATATTTCCCCAGAAGAACCCGACGGAGGTTTTGGTTTCGGGAAACGATTATTCTTTGGTAATGATGCATGTAGACTAAGGAGAATCTTTGTGGTGATTCTCTCGAGATGGAGCTCTATAGGGAATTCCTCGTGGTGATGGTGGCTGATGGATAAAGATTGCCCGAGCAGTTCGAGAGCTTCCAATGATGAATGGAGATACCAGTGATGATCATGATTGAGCACGGTTGCTCTCGGTGATGCTGATGGGCAGTGATGACGGACTGGTGGTGCTGTTGTTGTGGCATCAAAGGGGAGGTTGTTGATACTGGCAACCATGGCAGTTGATAGCTCGAGAGAAGGGGCTGTTGTGAGGAAAGAAGAAACGAGGATGATGAAGAGAACCCGAGCTTGGTGATGAGCGGTGATCGATGGGAGTTTATGTTGGAGGTAAATGAGGTCAGTAATGAATATGGTGCTGGAGACGAGATAGAATTGAACTGAACAGGGGATTACGTTAGTGTTTCTGTCATCGACGATGGTTGGAGGTCGACTGCAGCCATATGGATTCTCAAGAAGTCGAATGGAGTTTGAAGTTGGTCGTGATGATAACGTACTGCTGCCAGTGATGATGGGATGATGGAGTTTGATGGCAATGATAATGGCAAGAGGATAATGGCATTGTTAGAGAAGTGAGTCTAGGAAATCGATGGAGTCGTTGTTGCCATTGTTAGAGAAGTATAGAGTGGTTTTGAGCTCATAAATCGAAGGCCTATATAAGGGCTTATTGAGAAAAAAAAAAAATGTCTACTTTGTTCTAGGGTTTAGGAAACTTCTCTTCCTTCTTGTTCGAACTCCATGAATAAGAGTTAGTTTTATTATTGGTTATGGAATGATGATTTGGTTTAGAGTTAGTCCGCGATTTCATAGAATAATGCATCTAGAATTAAAGTTCGAATGGGTATTATCGGTTTATCGAGTCCTGTTTTTTAGAAAAATATGGGTATCTGGTTTTCAACAACCTCAACAATATGACAACTACCAATTATTTAATCAAAAACCAATCTTGGTTTTTCTTAGGGTTTTAACCTTGGTTTGAGAATTATTGCTAATGTTACTTGGGCACTTTCGTTGATAATAAAGTTAACTCAACTCTTGATCTTAATAATGATCATTCACCTGGTGCTTATTTCTATGGAAGGAGCATACAACATGGGTGGATACGGTTTTCAACAACCTCAACAATATGACAACTACCAATTCCATGGGTATAATCAAAACCAATTCATTGGTTATGACCAATATTCCATGGAACCTTATGGTTTTCCTCAACAACCTTATCACATTCTATTTTATTTTTCCATATTTATCTATTGGTAGTGTGTGTGAACAACCACAAGGATGGGAGGATTCTTATGCTTGTGAACAAAAAAGTCTCTAATTTTATAGACAAAGTTTCCAACTTTTTACAAGAGG
Organism: Papaver armeniacum; assembly: GCA_023531295.1. Classification (NCBI taxonomy): domain Eukaryota; kingdom Viridiplantae; phylum Streptophyta; class Magnoliopsida; order Ranunculales; family Papaveraceae; genus Papaver; species Papaver armeniacum. The sequence goes on from JAJJWW010008436.1 coordinate 1,400,916, forward strand.
AATTTAAAAGCTAAAGAGACTACAGACTCCCACACGAGAATTCCTTTCAGCCGGTTTTTACGGCTTTGGTGGGGTTTTAACCTTAGGTTTGAAATAGAAACATGAAACTTCTCTTCCTTCTTGTTATGAACTCCATGTGCTTATTTCTATGGAAGGCATATTGGAACAATGGCAACTCAAAACCAATTCCTCAACAACCTTATGGCGGGTATGTGTGTGAACAACCACAAGGATGGGAGGATTCTTAGAACTTAAAAAGTCTAACTCAACAATATAGACCAAGACCAATATTCCATTTCCAACTTTTTACAAGAGGAATTTGTGAACAAAAAGCTAATTTTATAGACAAAGTTTCCAACTTTTTACTAAAAAAAGCTAAAAAAGAGAACAAACGAGCAACTCCAGTTAACTTCGTGAAGGTATTGCTAGCTTGTGAAGAGGCATTGATCAATACAAGGAAGATATGGATACTTCTAATGTGCATATGGTTTGTGATGAATATTTGATTGATGCTAATGTTGAAAAAGGCCAATCCTTGGGCACTTTCGTTGATAATTGTGTAGTTAACTCAACTCTTGATCTTAATAATGATCATTCACCTATTCAAAAGGATGAGTTAGAGATTAACAACACTAAATTCAGCGAGGAACAATCTTATGTTGACTATGATAGTGACGGTGATTATGATACATTGCTTGAAACAACTCATGGTGACATCTCCGAGGAGTCTTTTTGGGATCAAGATGAAGACTAAGAGGAATATGTCGACACTTGTGTAGATTACTCAACCATTGATCTTAATAACGATCAAGAGCCTATTCAAAGGGTGGAGCTTGAGGATGATGCATTTTCGAGTGTTCTAAAAGAGTTTCTTATAATAAAATTTGGATCCGCAAAAGAGTATGTGCCTTACAACAAAGAGGAGCATGTTGAGAATGATACCGTCATAACCAATGTTGTGGAAGACCCAATTGAGCTTGCAAATAATTGTAATGATGATGTTTATGTCGATACTTTGGTTAAGGCAGAAACGGACGAAGAATGGTTGCAAGGTTTGATAGAGGACCATGATATAAAAGAGGTGAATAATTCACTTGAGTTTTTCAAGGATGAAGAGGATTAGTGATACAAGAGATTGTGCAAGGTTTATCTAACCCTTTGCCTATTGTTTCTTCTCCTTTACCTCTTATTGGTTTGAATGTATGTGCTTCGAGAGTATTGTTGAATGACTTTGTTTCTCGTTTTCCGCCATTAGAGATACTTGATTCTCATACTATGCAGGTTATGGAACCAGAAATCATGGAAGTACCCGACTCCTATATTCTTTATACACTTCCAAGTGTGGACAAGAATAAGTGTGGGGGAAGCTTTTATCGGTTCATAGCTTCACTTTTGCTTTATTGTACTAATATTTGTGTGAAGCTAGTGTTTGCAAAACAGGTGCTATGGGTGGATCCCAAACTTTTCCGATTATTGGTGTATGGGGAATGAATCTTACAAGAAGCTAAGTCGGGCCGTCGACTTTAAAACAAGCGCTAAGTGGGAGGCAACCCACCGGTTTTGTATCTCTTATCCTTTTGCATTTTATTTTGTTTCGTTTATTTATTTTTTACTGTTTTCATATCATATTTGCATCCCCATGTTTAATTTCATTGAGTCCGTAATCTATCTTAGAAGAGAATTATGACGAATACCTTTTCGAAGAAAGAAAATTTCAGACTGCGCGTAGTTCAGTCCAGAGACCATAACTGTCAGACTGTTTATCAAAACACTGTGAAATTTTGACACTGTGTAGAAAACACGTAGGTGAACAACTTTTGTGAAATGGAGTTTTTCCAAATTCTTTACCAATTTGCACATTTTTTGCGTTTTATCTGCTGTTACGTCAGAATTCAGAACTTTCGGTTTGACACATTGAGGACAATGTGAAGTTTAAGTGTGGGGGAGCATTTATATGTTTGTATAGTTTGTTTTAGTTTGTTTTATGCCTTTTAAAAAAAAAAAAAATAGAAAAAACCAAGAAAAAAATTTGTGCTTTTTGAACTCCGAAATCTAGAAACTTGTGCCTTTAGGATGACACCATTAGTGGATGGAACCATTTTGAATGCAGGAGTTGAGGAACCAATTAACTAAAAGGGAAGAATATAGCTCGAAATCACAAATTAACATGATAGTTGTTACCATATCTCGGAATATCACCATATCACATTCTATTTTTATTTTTCCATATTTATCTATTGTTCTCTAAGTGCTTTGGTGGGTCACTAAACATCGACGTGTTATTACTTGCTAGGATGAAATAGAGTGATTGAGTTACTAGAAAAAAAAAAAAAATGATGAAAAAAATATACATAAAAAAAAAAAAAAAAAAGAGACCAGACCAATTAGACCAAAACGGAATAAAAAGACACTTGGGAATAGCAAGTATGTGTGAAACGTAGTCCCCTGTCTCCGTCGCCTAAACAAGCGTGGAATGCGGGATCAAAGGCAACTATCATATACGTGTTGACAAGGAAGCATGCGCTTGGATCCAAAAGATCTAATCATGTAGTCTAAAAAAAAAAAAAAAAAAAAAGAGAAATTGGTTTGATCTAATCATATAAAAAAAAAAAAAAGAAAGAAATTATTATTGTGTTGAATAAAGTCACTCTTGGTTCCCTTGTATATGCCAATTGATTTGATGTAGCATTCAGCACCAAGTAGCTCAATCCAATATGATTAGGTTCATCTTAGCAGTGACCTTCAGAGATATGGGAAACATCGAACACTTGTGAATATTCGCCAACATCTACATCTATATCCATCTTCTTAATCTTTTCATTGTGATTGTGGTTTGTTAGTTTTAGAGTATTGTGGCTTGTTCGACTATCTAATTAGAGTTTATTTACTAATATATGAATTGAATTTGCAAGGTACCTCCTCCGTAGTCAATTTGGATTCGTTCATTGATTTGTCACAATTAGACGGAGTTTGAAATATAGGTTTTGTAGGTATATCTCTAGTAAACCTTCACGAGACTATAACTCGTCCACTAGGGACACCTAGGGGTTTAAAGGCTTGTTATTTATGCTAAAATTAACCGTAGCCTCGACGTCACGGAGTTGTTGTATTTTATTTTTGTTTGATTTTCTCGAGGACTAGCAAAGTCTAAGTGTGGGGTAATCTGATAGGTGTCTAAAACACCTAATTTACTATTTAGTAGTTACGCTTTCTTTGCTACTTTTCTTGTAAATTATGTATCTTATGAGTGTTTTTGAGTTTATTAGGTGCAATGGAGTCATTTGGAGCAAAAAGACCAATTGGAACTCGTTCAAATACAAGATTTCTACTTTTCATTGTGTAGAGGACGAGAAGATGAAGACAATGGCGAAAGAAGGAGTCATTACGAGTTCGTATGAAGAAGTTATGAGCAAAACAAGAACTCATAAGCAAAGGGCAAAATGGTCATTTTATCGGAAAGTACTATTGGTAACCCCACCGTATGTTAAGGGGCAGTATTCTCGTTAAGGGGTGGACTGTTTCTAGGAAGCGCTAAAGGCGATAAGGTCTTTTACTTAGGGGAAGCCGAAATTCAAATCTTTGTTAAAGGCATCCGAGTTATTATACTATGGGCACCTTCATCTTCATATTTCCCGAGAAGAACCCGACGGAGGTTTGGTTTCGGGAACGATTGTTCTTGGTAATGATGCATGTAGACTAAGGAGAATCTTTGTGGTGATTCTCCGAGATGGAGCTCTATAGGGGGAAGTCCCTGTGGTGATGGTCAACGATGGATAAAGATTGCCCGAGCGAGGTTCGAGAGAGCTTCCAATGATGAATGGAGATACCGGTGATGATCATGATTGAGCACGGTTGCTCTCGGTGATCTTTGATGGGTAGTGATGACGGGTGGTGGTGCTTGTTGTTGTGGCATCAAGGGAGGTTGTTGATACTGGCAACCATGGCGGTTGAGCTCGGAGTCTGGGCATTGTGAGAGGAAAGAAGAAGAGGAGGATGAAGAGAACCCGAGCTTGGTGATGAGCGGTGATCGATGGGAGTTTATGTTGGAGGTAAATGAGGTTGTAATGAATATGGTCTAGGAGACGAGATAGAATTGAGCTGAACAGGGGATTACGTTAGTGTTTCTGTCATCGACGATGGTTGGAGGTCGACTGCAGCCATATGGATTCTCAAGAAGTCGAATGGAGTTTGAAGTTGGTCGTGATGATAACGTACTGCTGCCAGTGATGATGGGATGATGGAGTTTGATGGCAGCGGATAATGGCAGTGAGTGCCGAAATCGATGGAGTCGTTGTTGCCATTGTTAGAGAAGTATAGAGTGGTTTTGAGCTCATGTAGGCAGTGATGATTTGGTTTAGAGTTAGTCTGAGTTCGAATGGGTATTATCGGTTTATCGAGTCTGTTATGAGGCTTGGGTACGAGCTCGACAGTGGTGTTGCTGCCATTCATTTCCATCTGTGGCAGTGATGATATTGATATGATTGTGCATTCTAAAACTTGGCTGAGAATTCAGTTGGGATAAAGCTTGGAAGGGATTGAGAAGAACTGATAGAAAGTTATCTGATGGAGGATTTCTCTCACGCGTAAAAGGTTAAAAGTAGGATTTTCTGGTACATCAGTGTACACCGAGTTGAGTGTTTCGTCAATCTGAAAGAAGACACATTGTGTTACATGGGGTCCACTGAAGACCCTAGCCAATTACAAACCGGGTGTCCTTTATTAAGTTACCTCGTGTCACGCTGGATCATTGTTACTTAGACTCTACACGAGAATTCCTTTTCAGCCGAGTTTCAATCCTTATCAAGTGCGGCTTTGGTGGATCGTACGCGTCATCGAAGGCCTATATAAGGCCAGTTAGTCGAGCAGCTTGAAAAAAAAAAAACTGAGGGAAAAATATATATTCTATCTATTTATTCTTTTTGCCTCTACTTTGTTCTAGGGTTTAGAAACATGAAACTTCTCTTCCTTCTTGTTATGAACTCCATGAACATGAGCTAGAGTTTTATTATTGGTTATGGAATAAGTTGGATTTCCAAATATGGGTTTTAATTCAATAAATTAGTTTTCTCTCATATTATCGTTTATGATTCACCATGAATATTGTTACATGATTTGAATGCTTGTTAGTCGAGTCGCGAATCGATTGAGTTTGTTTTCATCTCTCTTGCTAGATTAGGGTTATTATATGCAAAAGTGATAATTCCGGATTGCAAGTAGCATAAGTATGATTATAGTTTGTAGTGATATATTCTTATGATCATATGTGAACCATAACCTTTGTTAAATCGGATTAGTGCGCTTTCCACGTTCGATTGCTTTGATTGGCCTGATTTCATAGAACTTAATGCATCTAGGGAATTAAACTTGATTAGTGCTTTTACACGTTAGGTTGTTCCTTTAGGTAGAATTCATATTCGCATCTTTTAATGTGTTTGTTGATGACATGAGGAGATTTGCGGGATATACTTGCGATCAAGGTATTCTAGGGTCTTTGATAAAAGTTGAGATTAAAATATCAATTCTAGTTATTGTGTTGAAAACATGTTTGTGATTGAAGACGAAATCCATGACCAATATCTTCTTATCCTTGATTCAATTTGTTTGCTTATTTCTTTATTTGCTTTTATTTAGTTTATTATAATCACAAAACTCTAGGTGTTATTTATAGGGAACCGAAACAATTTGACAACCTAGACCTCTCTGTGGGATCGATCCTTTCTTGCCCTTGCTATATTTATATTTTGAGTAGTAAGAAAGTGTAATTATATTTGTGTCGGCTGACAACCGGTCACGTTTCTCCGAATCAAGCAATGAAACATTCATTACTGATGTCCAAACATGGCAAAGAACACTTTGGTCGTTTCTCCTGCAAGTCCATGTGTTCCACAAAATCAGAAAGCTCTGATGTCTGCACAAGTATCGAATCCCACTACCGCAATGAAGGGATGCTGAATCAACAGAAGATACTCCAGGGCTGAGATAATCAAACCCCTAATACGTTCGATGCTTAAGGAATATACTCTTCAACGCTCAAGCATCTAAGAAGCCAACAAATTGTACTCCCAATCAAAGAGTACAACACAAATATCTCGACGATGACACATTGATTCAACACCAGCACAATCAAAGTGTAACTAAACTACAATCGATAAGTCTTCATAATCCCATGATAAGACTTCTGAAGCATATGCAACATCATTCATACATGGATGGCACTAACTCCTTCAACATACACCTGGGCAACCCGAGGTGATTCCATGAAACTTCATCAACTGGATTTTCTACATCACAAGCCCTGCATGATTGAGGAACTTTCTCTTCACCAATCACATCCAGTATGAAAACTACGATGCTATCTACCGCAACAACATCGACTCTTCGACAAAGCCGGTTCTGGTAAAGTTATGCTTTCAGGAGCATTCAGGTTGAACTCTCAGTACACCTTCATCTTAGCGACGCTCAACTCATCAACTAGTTCGTGAATGTAAAAGGCTCACTGGATGAAGGAGCAAAGATTATATCTATAATCATGGTTCTAGCCTTTTCGGTCTTTGGAGCAACTTCAACCATGGTATCAGCATTAATTTTAGACGCATTTATGTGTCTAATTTGTCCTCAATGTTTCGTATTGTTAGTACTCGTTTTTTGTCCTTATTATGGTGTTTTGTGTGTTTGTAGGTATTTTTTGGAAATAAAGATTGTTGGAAAATTCGGCTCGAAAAGTTGCTCGGAATACCCCCGGAGGACATTTGCTATCCGGACTCCCATTTTGGATAAAGGGTAACCCAATTGCTAAGGGGCAACCCATTTTATTCGCACCCCACAGCTGGCTAAGGAGCACCTTCTTCAACCTTTCAAAAAATGGATTTTGGCGGGAATTTGGGTTTTGAAAACCCGATATTTTGAGAGAAGATTTTTACGAGTTTGAAGGGGATTCAATCGACGGAGTTAGTTGTAGATATCCTGTTTTGACCAAACAGGACTAGCATGTGTGTTAGAATCGCAAAACTTGGGCTGTGTGCGTGGGATTGAAGCGAAACAGAACACGAGATATACTCGGGATTCTGTCAGGCGAGTTTGTGGAGATTACGTGTTTGGGGCGTGTAGATATCTCCCTTGCACGATCTTGACTCATTCTTAGACAAGTTCTTGAGTGTTTGGGGTGTTTAAATGGAATGCAGATGCGTGCAAAGATTAAAAAGGGAAATTATTCCCGTATTGTGCAAAAAAATAAAAGAAAAGATTTGGAGCAGTTATGAGGGGAGATTTGGTCGCTGTCAAGTATAAAAAGGCCTGTGGGAGCATATAGAAGAAACATGAAGAGATTGGGAATAGTTTAGAGCAACAATAGAGTCAGAAATTGGAGTTACAGGGAACTGCCATTGCTGCTCCTGTGAAGAACACGAAGAACATTAGACTGTAGGGGACAGTCGTATAGCTACAGTGATAACGACTCACAACTGTGGGTCGTAGTTCAGGAGACAGTCGTTTTGTAACAGTGCAAACGACGCTTCTTATTTATCGTTCTCTGTAACATTAAGTTTTGTAACAAATATAAGTGTTACAAAATCCAGTTTTATAATTTTTCTCCCAATTCATTTTTGTGAACACCTTTTTGAGCAATGAAAAATTCCTTTGAGTGTGTTTTCACCATGCGGAGCTAGAACCCATCATTGGGACGATGGAGGAAGCTGTTTTGCACCCATGTGGTAATTTTATTTAATTCCTTTATGACTATTTGTACTATTATAACTGATTTATGATTTTTCTTGATTATTTGTGAATTCGTTAGATGTCGCATGCTTAGTCTTAGGTACTTTAGATGCGTCATGCTTGTGAGTTACATATAATTCTTTATAAAATCTACCTTGGCAAAGAATTAGAGTCGATGTTTGTTATTTTATGAGCTTTAATTGTCCGGAATTAATAGATGAACCGCATGAATGTGAGAATTGGTGGAATCCCGAGTCCCAGTAACTCTCTTCATCTTGTGACATAAATTGTATATATTCTCTATTTTTATTATTTTTCTTTATTAAATCCTAAAATCAATTTCATCAAGTCCGAGTGAACGACAACCCTTCTTTACTACAACATCATTGAAAATATCCACCAATTAACAATAATCTCTAGAGGAACACCATCCATGATTTCAGCATCGACAAGAATCTCTGGAGCGTAATCATTCATGGTCTCAGCACCAACAACGGTCTCAGGAGCAACATCCTCAGGGCTTCATCAACTAATCATTCTCTGAAGTGTTACACATGAAGCAGACTTTTCTAAGAACCGATGATTCATATCAAGATGTGTAGACCTGATAACATTCTCACATGAAAGTCTTCCCAAAGCTGGCACGATTGGTGGGCATAATCCAAAGTCTTCTACAATATGTTCTCATCACCTCTACAAATGAGATACAACACACTTCAGGCCATGGGTTTGCAAAAACGTACCAATAGGTGAGGAATAGGACAATGCTTCCCCAACAAAAGATGTTCGTCTATGTCTCTTATACAACATACTAAAAGGGCGCATTAATCGGACATATGAGCTGAAAGATATGGCCTTTAGACCCAGGTTTATGAAGTCTGAAAATTCTGTACGGGATTACAAATCACAAATGTGCACGCTTCGTTGGCTGACCTCTATAATTCCGAATTGAGTGATTCTTTTCTCATGTGACAACTCAGTCTCTTAGCTTCAAAAATTGGGGTCAAGCATCGATTCCGACGTCGTATGAGGTTCCTACAGACTTCCCGAGCATACAACATGCAAGCAGCAACTCTTGGACGGGATTCATAACTTCCACAAATCGATCGGTGTCCACCGGTCTTTTCGCTAAGTCCTTCATCAAGTCCAACACTCGTGGTTCGGGATCTCGGTGCTAGTCAATCATCACAAAAGGAATGCTACCACCTGGACATGCCACCATGGTCATTACATCATCCTCTCTTGAGAGCAACCTCAGTTATGGTCCCGTGACCTGGGTTTCAAAAGTGATGTTTCTACGACTGACAGAAACAAGATGGCACTACAAGCACCATGCTCATGTATCAATCAAAGGGTCCTTATCTCAAATGAATCAATTACATTAAATCCTTCAACAACCGTTCAAGACACAAGCGAATGGTCTAAAAGCACAACATGAGTGTTTTACGACAAGCTAAATGCGAGATGATTTTGCACATCTGTACAAACCGACGAGCTGGGAGCAATTAGTGAAGAATCTAGGGATGAGTCATATACCATTCTCTTCGTATGATTGTCCTCTACAACATATCTGAAATTCAAAGCAATTTACGAAATGAGGAAGGACATGTGGCCGAAACATTGGACAACATACAATCTGAAAAAGTTCTGAAAGTCTCTTGGAAGTTTACTGTTTCGCCTTTTTCAGCAATTTCATACTTCTATGAAGAGATTATAGGAGATATACTTACTGGGGGAGTCTCTAAATCATTTGAAGGCTCGTCAATGTTGAAATCTCCATTGGCAACGCCGCTATCTCCATTCGGTTCGGGATTTCGGGAATTCTCCATATTCCCATATCCCAAAGAAGAGCACGCTTCATCAACATGATGCTTATCTATAATGATTTCTTCTGGATTCATCCACAACAATTATTATTTCATTCAAGGAGATTCCACGATCACACCTTACGAAAAAGGATACATACATCGACTTCTTCATCAGTGCTTGATTCATGAGTTGTTTGCCCGGGAACAAGTTGAAGAGCCGTTAATAGATGGAGCAAAAGTCTGAAAAGAAATAACAAACCTTGGGATCATGATCCTAATTACATGGGCAAAGTCATGACACAAGGAGCGCTAACAACTCACCAAAGAAACGGATGGGGACTACACGTCATTTGCTAACATCATTTTGTCCTTACTTACGGGTTTTCCGCTCCAGTAGACTTTCTACATTTCCGTGGAGTCTACATTGATCCGAGGATCTCACTACACGATCATCCTATGGTAAAGCTAATGACATAACCAGGAGTACAACTCGGTATGAAGGATCTCTCACCATCACCCGAGGTTCCATAAGTACCATTTCTTAAACTTTCGTCAGTAGAGATATTATCTACGGAAACACCATCTTTGGAAGTATCATCATGGAGTCGGTCATTCTCGCAAAGCGGCTACTTGACACATCGTTCATACAAAGCGCAGCTTCGGCGAACAATGAATCATGGAATAAATGTGCTCACAACGAGTCTACAAAAATGGTAACCATCCAACTCTTACCTATTTACAATTTCACTCAGATGTAGTGATTACAATCTCGAGAATTCTTTTCGCTCCTTCAAACCTGCTAAGACGAACAAAATTCATTATTCAAAATCATGACTAGATTTTCATAAAACCGTGAACAACCCACGTAAAATTTTACTATGTAAACATTCACTGGTTTTCAAAATTGGATAGACGTCCATTCTACAATTGTGAAAACTTACATACAGACATTATTTCACCATGTATGATTGTCTACTTTCTTGAGTTGTTCAAAATCAAAACACTGATTTTACTAAATATATATATTTAACGTGAAACTCACGTAAATTTGAAAAATATATCTTTTTTTTTTTTTGCTCCCTCGCACGAGCATCTGTCTTTGAAGCGAGAGTATATTTTCAAAGATTTCCGAAAGCTCGAAGATAAAAATTTTCATGAAAGCTCATAAACAAAATTTTATTACTAACAGACGCACATCTGTTCAAAATAAATAAATTCTCGTACGAGCATCCACCTTTGAAACGAGAGTTTATTCCACTTTGTGAAATCTCACGTATTTAAAAAATAAAATTTTGTTTTAAGTGAAAGCTCATAGACAAAATTTTTATCATTAGACTCAGGTCTATTTTGTTTGTTCCTTAAACTAACGAAAGAACGAGCGTCTATTCCTAAAACAAGGATTTCTTTTCGGGCCCGGCCCTTGAATCCTAAACCGACCAAGGTTCCAACATCGAATCAGCGGTTATACACCAATTTATGCTCACTGGATGATGCTCTATTATGTCACTGGGATTTCCGCTCAAACCATGGTTTGCTCATTCAAATAAATCCAGTAATGTCTTATCTTATGACTAAGTTCAATTACTTATTTATGTTTGTACACGGAAAATCACCATTCAATGCTAAGCGAGGAACATGACTGTTCCTCACTAAGCGAGGGACTTAATGTAGATGGTGGATTTTTTCGACAAAAGGGTAAAATTGTAAAACTATACTCCGGATCCTGCAATCGGATGAGTATTGAGGCACATGTCTCTCATTAAAGAATGAAAGCTCATGCCATAAATCTCACTGAGAAGGTTGTCTCTCAGAGTATATGTAGATGTGTAGTCTCCCAGCTGAGGCCACGACACATCTCATGAATACTGAGCAATTTTAGTTATTACTAGGATCCGGCAATCGGATGAGTATTGAGACTCATGTCTCTAAGCGTGAAAGCTCATTCCATAAAACCTCGATCGAGAAAGTCTCTCGAGAGAAGATGTAGATGTGTAGTCTCCCGGTGAGACCACGTCACATCTCATCTTGTATAGAATCCCAAGATTGGACGGGTCTAGACAAACATGTCTCTGCTAGTATAGAGCAATAACGTCTTCAGGATGCAACCAGGTTTTCCCTGACTGTACAAGAGGAATATGACACACCAGCAAGTTCATATTGCTCAACCCTCAGATAATTAATGGTCCTAGATAGGAAGCCCTGCTAGTATAGAGCCATCAGTTAATTATCTCTAATCGCCTGAATATCCAGCAATATTCTACGATTCTTCGTTATATTTCGTCACTTCAATTCATGGTTCTTCCAGCGAGAATTCCACGGGTTAGTGATAAATATTCAACGAGACAGGCATCCGAGCATCGAATAACCCACGACTAAAATGGTGCAAGTGTACTTAGCAATAATGCACAGACCAGACATTTGGATGCGCAAACAGGCATTTCAAAAATATGAATGAACCATGAACCTATGCAAAATAGGAAGGAAAAATAATAATAATAAAATATTAGCAAAGGCGCTGTGGAACGGCCTCATCGGTGGCTAGAGTCATGCCATGACCGATCCGCGCCCAATTTTATATTTTGTCATATTTTATTATTTTTTCCCGATCTCGTGAAAATTCTCCGTTCGAGCAAATCTCCTTCATTTCAAGGAAATTCTCTAATCTCATGATTTTATCAAAGAAATAATAAAATTAGGGAAAAGGTGTTCGGGACCAGAGCACCAATAGGACAACCATGCCCTAAAGTGGCCGGTCCCACACCTCACGTCCTATTGTTTTAATATTTCTCTCAAATTATGAAAATTCCCTGATTTCATGAATTTTCCCTATAACCATGAAAATTCCTAATTTTATGAATTTTCTAAAATCATGAAAATATTATAAAATTAGGAAAACTCGTGGGACCGGGCTCAACTGGCCGGCCATGCCCTAGCCAGGTCCCACACGCCTATTATTTTATTATTGTTTGTTGTTTAGTTTCCCGATTCCATGAAAACTCCTGATTTCAACAAAATACCTTGGTTTTAACAAATCTCCCGATTTTATGAAAATTTCCTAAAAATCATGAAAATTACATAAAATTGGGAAGAGTGCTATGGGGCTAGTCTGGATTGGCCGACCAGCCATGCCTTGGCCATTCTTGGGTCCCATACTCCACCATTCCCTATTTTATTATTATTTTATCTCTCTCATCTCATGGAAATTCCTAATTTGACAAACTCTCCAATTTATGGAATTTCCCTCAAATCGGGAGAAAAATACATAAAATCACATAAACTGGAAAGTGTGGGACCGTGCTTGCCGTCCCGTGAAGCCATGCCCTAGTCGTGGGCGGTCCCACCTTGCAATTCCTGTGTCATTTATTATTTTTCATCATCTCATGTATTTTCCTAGTTTGAGCCAAAAAACCGGATTCTGCATATTTTCTCGGATGTTGCTCAAATGCGCATCGGAAAATATCAAACTCTCGGGAGCTGAGACACGGACACTATGGTGACACGAGCACATCTTGGCCACCAAGGGTGGCTCTTAGGCATGCAAAGCAGTTGGTCCGCATGTTTTAATGATTTTAACCTAATTTGCTCAATTGCTCATATTAGGTTCAAACTTCTTTCCAAACAATTAAGAGTTTGCTTGAACGACCATCTATTGGTCCCACGGCTACCAAGAGCCGGCCCCATGACCTCTTGGTCGGTCCCTCGATTCATGACCAGGTTTTTATTATTTGTCGCCTCACACGAGCATTATTTCAATAAATGATTAAACCAAATTTAATCATTCTTTCACCAACTGGTCCTCTAAGAGACTTTGGTATTTTTCTCATTCGAGCATCTGGGCGTACATGGTGGACTGGTCATCCCATGTAGCCGGTCCCTGCTTCACTCTGCATATTGATTTGCAATAAATCATCATTTCGATAAAATTAGGGTTTTGAATCCGAGAGCTCTGCAGAAACATGATTGGCGGATTCAAATACTACGATAATTTTATGTTGATTCCATGATCAACGTTTTTTATTTATTTTACTAAACCCGGTCGGTATCTTAAATTAATATTTATTTTAGTCGTCTACCAATAATTC